>LR990364.1:13125000-15525000 GCA_905147345.3 Mythimna impura
CGCTCTTCGGACGTCGAGTCCGCCTACTCGCGTGTCAATGATAATATTAAAATCATCATAAACAAGCACGTCTATCATTACATACATTGACATAACACGATCGTTCGTCTCACGGCTTTGCGCGACACGGCGTCACGGACAAGACACTCGACCATACACGCTACGCAACCCTCGCTGGTTAGCAATATCATCACCGACCGAAGAGTCGCGAGCGTACGTGTTCTCACACGACGGTCGCGTACCTTTTGTACGTCCGTACGCGCGCGAAACGCGACGTTCGACAAAATCGTATTATTGTATAATAATAATAATAAACTATCGTTTATATTTGAACGGACAACACCTCGGGAGCGCTCGCTGGCTAGCGAGCGACACGCAAAGCGAAGAACCGTCATATGCGTCATGAATAACATACGCAATGTGGCATTTGTATTTTATACAGCCGGCCCTCAGACAGGAGTGGTCCTGGATGTGTCTCCACGGACCGCAATGTGCGTTCGAAATGTCGATGTTCAAATGTGTCCTGCAGTTCACACTATGACGCGCAGTTAACTGCGTTCTTCATCGACCCGCGAGCCAAGTGATCCACCGTCCAGGGTAATAGTTTAAATTGATTAAACATATCACCACAAGGATGCGATAATATAGTTCAAGACTGTTACATAAATCGATCGAATGTGATTTTTTTTTTTATTTAGTAAAAAAAAAAAAAAAAATTGATCCCACCGCAGTATGGGGGACGATAGTGTTATCGAACACGTCCAACGGTACTCGTGGTGCGGGTTTTTAGTCCAGTCTACGTACCGTGCGAGGACGCGACGCGAGCAAGACACTCGATCTACGGAGCTCGCGCGCGCGCGCAGTCACAGCTACGGCGCGGCGCGCTCACGTGTCCGACGAGCGTCGTTACTCTATTAATTGAATGTTATGTCGTACCGTTAGGTAACGACATTCTGTCTTTGGATTGTATTATACGTTTTACGCGCGTCGTGAGATTACACGTCTTGCGTTACACGTTAATGATCCTTCCGCAGGTTCCCCTACGGAAACCTTGTTACGACTTTTACTTCCTCTAAATGATCAAGTTTGGTCAACTTCCCAGCAACGCCGACGGCCGTGAAGCCACCGCGTGTCGGTCCGAAGACCTCACTAAATCATTCAATCGGTAGTAGCGACGGGCGGTGTGTACAAAGGGCAGGGACGTAATCAACGCGAGCTTATGACTCGCGCTTACTAGGAATTCCTCGTTTATGGGGGATAATTGCAAACCCCAATCCCCAGCACGAAGGAGTTTCAGCGGGTTGCCCGGGCCTCTAGGCCAGGGAGAACATGCTGATTCCTTCAGTGTAGCGCGCGTGCGGCCCAGGACATCTAAGGGCATCACAGACCTGTTATTGCTCAATCTCGTGCGGCTCGAAGCCGCCGGTCCCTCTAAGAAGAATTTTAATACGTCGCCAGTGAGTTGCGTGACGGAGCCACGCACACCTAAATGACGACGCCTATTTAGCAGGCTAGAGTCTCGTTCGTTACCGGAATTAACCAGACAAATCGCTCCACCAACTAAGAACGGCCATGCACCACCACCCACCGAATCAAGAAAGAGCTGTTAATCTGTCAATCCTTCCGGTGTCCGGGCCTGGTGAGATTTCCCGTGTTGAGTCAAATTAAGCCGCAGGCTCCACTCCTGGTGGTGCCCTTCCGTCAATTCCTTTAAGTTTCAGCTTTGCAACCATACTCCCCCCGGAGTCCAAAATCTTTGGTTTCCCGGAAGCTGCCCGCCGAGCCATTGTAGTAACGTCGGCGGATCGCTAGATGACATATTTACGGTTAGAACTAGGGCGGTATCTAATCGCCTTCGAACCTCTAACTTTCGTTCTTGATTGATGAAAACACCTTTGGCAAATGCTTTCGCTGATGTTCGTCTTGCGACGATCCAAGAATTTCACCTCTAACGTCGCAATACGAATGCCCCCAGTTATCCCTATTAATCATTACCTCGGAGTTCTGAAAACCAACAAAATAGAACCGAGATCATATTCTATTATTCCATGCACGAAATATTCAAGCAGCATTTTGAGCCCGCTTTGAGCACTCTAATTTGTTCAAAGTAAAATTGTCGGCCCACCTCGACACTCATTGAAGAGCACCGCGATAGGATTTTGATATTGAACCGACGTTTGACCGACGGCTCACCGACGATATGCTCCGCAGACGTGTCAGTATCACCGCGGATGCGGTGCACCGACAGCGCGGCGCACAAATGCAACTACGAGCTTTTTAACCGCAACAATTTTAGTATACGCTATTGGAGCTGGAATTACCGCGGCTGCTGGCACCAGACTTGCCCTCCAATTGTTCCTCGTTAAAATATTTAAAGTGTACTCATTCCGATTACGAGGCCTCGTAAGAGTCCCGTATCGTTATTTTTCGTCACTACCTCCCCGTGCCGGGAGTGGGTAATTTGCGCGCCTGCTGCCTTCCTTGGATGTGGTAGCCGTTTCTCAGGCTCCCTCTCCGGAATCGAACCCTGATTCCCCGTTACCCGTGACAACCATGGTAGTCGCAGAAACTACCATCGAAAGTTGATAAGGCAGACATTTGAAAGATGCGTCGCCGGTACTGGACCATGCGATCGGCAAAAGTTATCCAGATTCATCAAAATTAACGACTTCGGACGCGAGGCCCTCCGTCGATTGGTTTTGATCTAATAAAAGCACTCATCCCATCACTGGTCAGAGTTCTGATTGCATGTATTAGCTCTAGAATTACCACAGTTATCCAAGTAACTGAGTAAGATCTAAGGAACCAAAACTGATATATTGAGCCATTCGCGGTATCGCCTTAATACGGCTTGCACTGAGACATGCATGGCTTAATCTTTGAGACAAGCATATAACTACTGGCAGGATCAACCAGGGAGCTTCGTTGTAACGAGCGAGATCGTACACGCGCCGCGACGCGAGGAAGCGGCGCGCGCAACGATCGACCCTCATTCCCGAGATGCGCGAAACGCACATTACGGGCGAGCTCTTGTGTTTGTAATTTCTGGGTCGCAAGCGCGAACGTCTGAACGGATATATCTCAACCCGTCCAGACGCGCTGCGCGAGCATGAGGGCGTTTGACTGTGACACGACGACGAACGTCGCGAAACAGAGAAAGCCCCAATTGGGAACGTTCGTAACGAGACGAGTTCACGTTTTTAAAGTTTGTTAACAAATTCGATGAAGTCATATACGATTCCGCCCGGAATCTATAGAGCGCCTCACATTTATAATAATAAAGAGCATAAACTCAATGAGACGTGACGAACACTGCACGCGTCCGAGCGTCGGTAGCGTCACGCCGTCTCATATAATTTCATACAACGACCGTTCACACACGAACACGCATAAAATACGATCCGTCGGTCCACACAGTTCACAACACGATGAAACACACATCACGGACGGCAGCGTTATTAAACCAGTGCGCGGAGTCCTCCTCCTCTCTCTCCATCCACAATCTTATCTCTTCTCGTTTCAACCGAAAAGACGACCGAGCGGACGCCGCGTCGTTAAGTTTCTTTGCAGCAAAAGCCTCCTCTCTCTATATCCATTTATCACGTTACGAAACAATAACGTACGTATAAACGTCAATAGATGAAAAGCAAGCAAACTACAATAACGACACACACGCCCGCCGCCGATCAAAGATATCAGGAGAGAAAAGAAAAAACACTTTACGCAACAGACAAACACAACGCGCCCGTCCACCACCAACAGAGTTTCATCTTTTCGCAGCACCACACAACACATCACTCTTCTCGCTTCATACGACACGCGCGCGCTCCGTCCCAACAGCGGTCCGTAGCGTCGCATGACAAGTATGCGGCGCTACGAAACGATGTGATCGGCGTCTACGGTACCGGCCGGCCGTACCGTAGACAATGTCAAAGTCCCAAGTGAAGTCAGGTCGCATGTCCCCTAGAGTGTCACTCCCACCCCAGCCGGCCAAAGGGTTGTAACCCCCCCATCCCATTTCCCCCCCCCCCCCCCCCCCCCCCGCCGCCGCGGGGGGCGGGGCAAGCAAGCAAACAAACGAGCAAAAATTAATAAATACATACATAGATACATAATACATACCCCTCCCGCCGCGCCGAACCCCTCCCCCCCCCCCCCCCCCCGGCTTCGCAAGCAAGCAAAGAACAGACGACGAGCAAAAATTAATAAATACATACATACATACATAGATGGATACATACATACCCCCCCCCCCCCCCCCCGCGGCTTCGCAAGCAAGCAAACAGACAAGCAAAAATTAATACATACATACCTACCCCGTGAAATGTACATAAAACGGCAGACGTCGTCTATGTAGTAGTAGATTTGGAACTGATAAGTTGTCTTATGTGGGTACCTATTATATACCTACATACAACGGTTTAGATCGGTTTTCGCGGCGCGGTTCGTGTATTAAAAATTTTCATCAAAATTATAAATAAAGGGCGAGTGGGAAAACCGTTGTTGATCTAATCGAAACGTTGGTTGGGGGTCAATAGCGATTGATTTCAATTGGCACGTCATGAACTGCTTCAACCGGTATTTCATTACGACAGCTCATCGTATATTTAAGGAGAATCTAAAAAAATGGTTTCTACAGTAGGTAAGTATGTTTATACACTCTACGATTCCTTATTCTGTAAGTACTCTAGGGGAGACTTAGTGGTCAATTCAGAGCCTTCTAGTTTAGTTTTAAGGATGGCCAATCTCTCTCAGTTCGAGCCATATCACAAGTGTCCTTAGTTTCATAAGAAATATACGCTATTTCGACTATTATGTAGAAAATATATAAGAGTAAGGACAAAATAAAAACATGGATTTCAATAGACCCGCTGAAACCTTCGACCGTAAAACCCAAACCTCGACTACAACGGTGTCGAGCCAACATACTGGTAATATAAGACAACGGAAACAAGGATTTCCGATGCTATCGCACTCGGATGCTGAGTATTCAGAGCCAATCCCTTCAACATTCAGACCCTTCTTCGTTGACGATAACCGGCAGCTTAATCCGAACTATGTCTCGCAAGATTGTGCAAAGCAATTGATTCAGTTTCCACCTGGCAGTTGCAATAGAAAATAACAGACATCAACCATCAACCATCACGTATGGGTTTGATGAAAAAATTTTTAAGTAGGTACGCGCCATGTTAGAACGCCCAAAATTTATTATAATTATTATATTATGTATTTATTTTTTTTCTTTTTTTTGTTTGTGTGAAAATCTTAATGCGGTTCACAGAATACATCTGCTTACCAAGTTTCAAAAGTATAGTTAAAAAAGTGGCTGTGACATACGGACAGACAGACCATTTGGCTATTCCGTAGCCATAATAAATAAAATAGGTTGTTTGGTCAGGTTCAGGTAGGTAGGTAGGTAGGTAGGTAGGTAGGTATTCGTAACGGTTAAACGACGACGATGACCCGTGTCGGCAGCAACGTTCGTGTATTAATTTGTTGACGCTGTTTGTGTCGTTTGCATGATTCCCGTGAACTGCAGGGGTACATAGTACTAAATAAATATTACATTATGATTTATACTATAACATAACGACAGACGTCGTCTATGTAGATTTCAAACCTACGATACTCTCGGCAACATTCGTCGTCGTTAAAAGTACATTTTCGCGTTGCGGTTCGTGTATTAAAACGGTGTCAGTTCGTGTATTAAATCCGAAGGTTTGTTCGCGCCGCGCGAGCGGCGCGGGCGACAAGCGTACAAATAAATTTATACTAACGGATCTAAAGGAGATGGTTTTTTCTTTTGCAAGATTTCGTCGTTAGTTCCAGTTCGTGTATTAAAATTTTAAATAATAATATCCTGTTCGTGTATTATATATACTATGATACTAATACATACAACATAACCCCGTCACAATACAATAGTATATAATACATCGAGTACTATACATATATAGCACCCGTATTTTGTATTATATAATTATATTGTATACGAGGGTTATTATATTCGTAGTATAGATCGATCATCGTCCTCGGACGAATCACCTGGCGTAGGGCTGAGTCTCAACAGATCGCAGCACGACGCTGCTCTACCGAGCACAACACCCCGCCAGGAACGGAAGTCGTCTACAGACTATTCCGAGCCCCGACATCGAACTGAGGTAAATTCGGACCTTCGGAGCCGTGATGCACGCGTTAAACGGACAGCATCGATCTCCGCGATCCAAATGGGCTTCGACGTCGCACCTCACGTGGTGAAGCGCGACTAGTAAAGTCACATTGTTTAGAGCCTCCCGACTCTCGGGGCTCCACAGTGAGCATATCCTTGCCGGATTCGGCTAGGCTGGCTTCGGCCTTAGAGGCGTTCAGGCATAATCCCGCGGATGGTAGCTTCGCACCACCGGCCGCTCGGCCGAGTGCATGAACCAAATGTCCGAAACTGCGGTTCCTCTCGTACTGAGCAGTATTACTATCGCAACGACAAGCCATCAGTAGCCTCAAATACTCACCTGGATCTGCTACGTGGGGTGATTTTCAAATTTTTTGTACAATTACAAAAATGAAACAAAAATGAATATCGTTACAAAAGTGACCAACGTTACAAAAAAATAACAAAAAGGAAATATTAGGGCTATTTCACAACACTATTAAAACAATGAAATTAGAACTTAATCATTTATTGATAACATAAGCAGTCTCTTTAATTACAAAATCAGTCTCAGAACAAATTGTTCATTCCGTTTGATCATTAAGTGTTTATTAAAATGTTTAGCCTACAGAAAACAAACCATTGGTGATGGAACTTACGGTTAAAAATTATTAATTACTTTTATTACGTAATTACAAAAATAATAGTAAAGTTAGTTATTATTTATCAGCATTTTTTATTAAGAAAGAACTAGTAATAAACCAAATAAAAATACTCATAAGTGACGTATAGCTACTACGAGTAGTATCTAGGTATACGTCGCTTATAAATAATTAGTAAGGAAACTGTTATAAATCTACACCGCAAAATTTTGATCGTTTTAATCACGTGGAGGGTCGATCCGGTACATGAAACACTATTGATTTGTACGTCAGCTGATCGAATCAAATGACCTGTAAGTAAAAAAATTGCGCACTAGTTAATACATTACCCTGTATGTAGGTACGCATAATTAAAAAAATAATTCCATTATGAAATCGGCTTTGCTTCATTTTGTTACATCCTTTTTGTTACGCTACAAAAATATGTTACGAAAATGAAAATCAACGGTTTGTTGAATAACGACCTTCGACATTTGAAGGTTAAAAATAATGTTGTTAGACTTGTCTATCACCTTAATCAAATTGAATCAATATTATTCTTTAAATTTACGCAAAAATAGTAAAACAGAGACTTACCGTTGTTTTTATAGCTGATCAACTAAAATGAAAACTTTATTGTGGAAAAAACACTACACCGCAAGAAACACACTTTTCACAACAATGACACCTGCAGACAAAATGGCGGAATAATATTTTGTTGCCATCTGATTGGATGTCTTTGACAAGAATGTGTTGCCAATAAAGAATCTCAAATATCTACTAATTTTTGTGTTACAATAATGAACAACAAAATTGAATGAAATAGAAGACACATTTTGAAAGGCTTATATTATAATTATTACATAAAGTTTTTTATTTCAATTTTGTATAATTTACATAATAAATACCCAATAAGATATTCCGCAAACAGAACTTACAATAAAATGAGTAGGTTAATCTTTATGATGGTTTTTGTAACGCGCTCTCGCTTAGAGACACGTAGTAGATGTATGGAAATATTATGACACTAAGAGCCATATGACATTTATTGTCATATATTTCAGACTACTTATTTTTTTTTTAACTGAAATGTTGAAATCCTTCTCAATAAACTTTTATTCAATGATAATAACAATAATTTGATCGTTTAATATGTTATGTCTGGATAATATTCCGGGGGACGTTTTCACGTCCCAAAATGTACATAAATAATTCAAAATCACCCGGCTACGAACTACGTCTACGCGTGCTACGTCACAGCAAGTCTGCTACGAGTTTGTAAGGAGTACCTACTACGCGACCAACAGCTGCTACGCGCTAACCCATTTGCTTGCTACATTTTGTGGATCTAATACGCCGTACAATAACGTATAATAAAAGGAACTCTTTGTTTACATACTATAATCTATATTATTATATTAATATTATAAAGCTGCAGAGTTTGTTTGTTTGTTTGTTTGTTTGTTTGTTTGAACGCGCTAATCTCTGGAACTACTGGTCCGATTTGAATGTTTCTTTCAGTGTTGGGTAGTCCATTTATTGAGGAAGGCTATAAGCTATGTTTTTTTTTCAAAATTAGGGATCCGTAATAAAATTGCTATTTTGTAACACAAGGTGTAAAATCGAAAACCTATTTTTGCGTGCGCTGCAAAAACTATTGACAATAGAACAAAATGATGTACTACTGGTTTGTAGATCCTATTAAGACCTACAAAAAAGTCCGCGAGAACATATATCTAGCTATCATGGTTTAATCACAATAACCGATTTTGTGTTCAAAATAATTATTAAATCGTCTGAAGAAAAAAAAATGACGGGTTGCACTCTGGGAGTGCCGGCAGAAGTGAAAACTTAAGTATTAACGTTGTGCGTTTTGGATATTTTGGAATGGTTATGGAATAATTTTGCACGAATTGCTTTTTTTTTGCACACAATTTTTTTGCACACAATTTTGCACGACATCCGTCTTACGAATTTTCGATCAGGTCACGCGTCCTGACGCGAGTTTAACATTTTTTACCCATTACAAAATTTTTTGCACACAATTTTGCACGACATCCGTCTTACGAATTTTCGATCAGGTCACGTGACCCTGACGCGAGTTTAACATTTTTTACCCATTAGAAAAAAAGTGTACAACGCCGCTAAAGAAGTTTTCACTTCAAAAACTACGTTAAATATGTATCGTAATATTAATCTTTATCGAAATTAAGCATTATGTTATCAAGAGTATTTATGTAGAAGTAAAATACTTTTTGTTTCATCTCAATCGAATATTTCGTTTAAAAGTTATCACGTGTGTAAGATGTTAAGAGTTGGTACCTATTAATGAGTTAGCCATAGAGTTCTTTATCAACATAAAATCCTGTAATCCTGTTTTATTTTATTTTATTTTATTTTGTTTCTGTACTTATGTGTGCCTAAGTTGTACTACTTACAGTTGTTACTAACATAGTTTTTTAAGTTGTTTTGGAAATACTAACACCCTATGGGCCTTCGATGCCTGAGAATAAAAGTTTTTTTTTTTTTTTTATTTTTTTTTTTTATCATCATTATTTTTTTTTTTTATGTTTGTTCCGACTTCAAAAAAAAGGAGGAGGTTATCAATTCGGTTGTATTTTTTTTTTTTTTTTTTATCATCATTATTTTTTTTTTTATGTTTGTTACCTCAGAACTCCGTCGTTTATGGACCGATTTGCAAATATTTTTTTTCCCTTTATAGGGTATGCTTCCAGATTGGTCCCATTTTTTTCAAAATCTAGTTCTAATGATGGAATCCATGAGGAATCGAGAGAACTCCTCAAAAATTATAGGCAACCCTATGGTAATTTTAGTATTTTCATCAAGAACTTAAGCATTTACAGTCAAAAAGTAACATTTGATGAAGTGGAACTGATGAAGAAGACCAGAAATGGTCAACGGAACTTCATACTCAAATAGATATCACAATGAAGATATAGTTAAGCGACTATGACAATACAAATAAATGAATGATTCTGAATAGTTACGTTGAAAATGGTATCATCGAAGTGATCTGATGATGATGATGGAGCCGGAAGGTAGGCACTGGAACTCCGTAATTAATCAATGTAACCTAGCCGTGTTTGGACTTATTAGAATTGTCATGGTTAGCACTTTGGCTATAAGGTACTATCGAACTGATCTGATGATGGAGCCGGAAGGTAGGCACAGGAACTCCGTAATTAATCAATGTATCCTAGCCGTGTTTGGGCTTATTAGAATTGTCGTGAGATGCTCTTTGGCTATAAGGTACTAACAGGTAGGTAGGTAAGAACAGTCGCAACCGCTGGTCCTTTGTTTTGTTGATTTAGAAAAAGCCTTCGACTGCGTGCCCCGTGAGGCACTTTGGATGGTATTGCAAAAGCTTGGGTGTACGGATAAGTTCATTAGATTGATCCGTCTCCTACATGATAATTTGCGTTGCTGTGTCGCAGTGAATGGCGAACAGTCGGAATTCTTCCCTGTCACCTGTGGAGTAAAGCAGGGATGTGTGTTGGCACCTACCCTATTTGCTTTGTATTTTGCTGTTGTTGTGGGAGAGGTTCTGGAGGACAATGCAAAAGGAATATATATCCGCTTCCGTACTGACGGAAAACTTTTTAACTTGACCCGATTAAGAGCTCACACCAAAGTGTCATACGACCTTATCGCCGAAGTGATGTACGCTGATGATCTGTGTTTTGTGGCAGAGTCCTCAGAGGACCTGCAAGAGTTGATGGGGAAACTTAATAAGTCATGTCGTACATTTGGACTTAAAATTAGCATCTCAAAGACTGAAGTCATGGCTTTAGATACTGCGAACTATGGCCCACTTGAAATACGACTCGACGGTGCCGTCCTCAAGCAGGTGGACAAATTCAAATATCTGGGTAGTACACTTACCAGTAAAGGTGACCTGGACCCAGAAATTAACAGCAGAATCGGTGCTGCTTCGGCAGTGTTTGGCAAACTTCGGGAAAAGGTATTCCGCTCACATGACCTTAAGTTACAGACTAACGTTAAAGTATATATGGCCATTGTCATGCCGAATATTCTTTACGCTGCTGAGACATGGTGCGTGTACAGAAGACACATTCGTGCATTAGACCGTTTCCACCTTAGGTGCCTCCGCGACATTTTGAACATCAAATGGTCCGACCGTGTTAGGAACACGGATGTTCTACGAAGGGCTAGTGTCTGTGGTATTGAGGCCTATCTAATGCGTTGTCAGCTACGCTGGTCTGGACATGTTGTAAGGATGCCTGATGAGAGGGTAGCTAAGCGCATTTTCTTTTCTGAACTCAAGGACGGTAAGCGGAAACCAGGCGGCCAGTTCCTCAGGTATAAGGACGTTCAGAAAAGACATATGAAGAAATGCAATATAGACCCTTCTCGCTGGGAGGAGGCGGCAAAAGATAGACTTGGTTGGAGACGTGTAATTAAACAAAACGTCTATGCCTTTGAAGACCAACGTAAGAGAGATCTCGACTTCAGGCGAGATACCATCAAGAATAAGCCGCCCTCCAACATCCAATACCTATACAACAATGGTGTTTTAACGTGCCCGCACTGTGCACGCACGTTTACAGCAAAGATAGGCTTTATTAGTCACATCAGAGCACATGATCGCAACCCGTAGTTCAATAAAACGGAATCCAGTCACCGTAGCCGAAATCGGCTAGGGGAGTATATATAGTAGTAGTACAAGGTACTATCGAACTGATCTGATGATGGAGCCGGAAGGAGGAAGGTAGACACAGGAACTTTATAATAAAACAATGTAACCTAGCAGTATTTGGGTTAATTGGAATTGTCATGAGAAATAGGCACTCTGTTTATAAGTGTATCGCAACTAAAAAGTGTGAAATAAAAACTTTTTAGAAAAAAAAAATAACCGACTTCACTAAAAAAAAACACTAAAAGGATCAAAATAACTTTAATTTCGGAAGTCGGTGTTTCTCGGTATTGTTTGTTTCTTATTTAACACCGACTTCCGAAATTAAAGTTATTTTGATCCTTTTAGTGTTTTTTTTAGTGAAGTCGGTTATTTTTTTTTTCTAAAAAGTTTTTATTTCTTTTTTTTTTGAAGTGAAAACTTCTTTAGCGGCGTTGTACATTTTTTTTGTAATGGGTAAAAAATGTTAAACTCGCGTCAGGGTCACGTGACCGTCAGGGTCACGTGACCTGATCGAAAATTCGTAAGACGGATGTTGTGCAAAATTGTGTGCAAAAATTTTGTAATGGGTAAAAAATGTTAAACTCGCGTCAGGACACGTGACCTGATCGAAAATTCGTATGACGGAAGTTAAGTTACGGCGAACGAAATTATTATTAAAAAAAATATTTATTTGAATTAAAACAATGTTTTAATTCAAGCAAATATTTGTTGCAGCGTCCTCGGTGCGAGGTTGATCCTGTATCGGTCGTCGCTGTTTCCACTGCCAAAGCTTCCATAGAACGATTGTCATCAGGATGAGGTAGAGTCCTAATGTTGACCAGCTGGGCGTAGCCATCACAGTCTGCCAATCGATTGTGGGTTCTTGTAAGTTGTCGGCTCGTTCTATCAGCTCGTGGATGCTGTCCAGTGATATATCTTCCAATTGTAGGTTGAAATGGGTGTTCTCCTCTGGAATCACGGCTTTACTGGGAAGTGGTATGATTTCGTCTGCTGCGACAGTATTGCTGTTTGTCGTTAGTGTTCGGTTAAGTACTTGCATTTGGCAATCACTTGTAATACTGGCGATATGTATTCCTGATATCCTTTTGTATTCAGATTTAGTTCCACATTTAGTTCTTAGGACTTCTTCTTCCTTCAGGATGATAAGCCACTTGTTGTCTTGGAGTTTCTGGATTCTTCCTTGTTTGAGGTCTATCTTGGCTCGTGTGCAGTTTGTGTTTTGGTGTTTCACGAGTGAAATTATGCAGTCTTCTGATTCATCAACAGGCTGGGTGTTCAGCGACGTGCAGAGTTGTGTATTCTGTGTGATCTGTTTGCAGTCTTCTTCTAGGTACGAGTACTCGTTGGTGCCCAGTACGAGGTATTTGGATTTAGGAATGATTGCTAGGTTTTGTTTGTCGGGAATGGAGTATAGATGAATTAGGTCGTATTGGTTTATATCAATGGAAGGAATGTCCAATATAAATGTTAACGTGTGATCTGTACTATAAGCTTTTACACTAATAGACTTCTCTAAGCTATGTATATTGCTAATAGTAATGCTATCCACTGGTCTAAAATTGTATGATTTCTGAATAGCTAACATTTCGTTTATAAGAATGTGTGGGGATATGATGCTTGGATGCATAACTTCTAACTGAGCAAAGGTCATGGCGTCTTCTAAGATTACTAGCTTATCTAACAGCAATTGCAGACTGAAGTCTATTTGTATATATAAATCTAGAAAGTGCAATCTATTTACTATAATATTATTGTTAAAAGTGGTATTTCTTAACATTATATTTAGTTTTTTCTGATTTTCGTCTAAAAGCTTAATCTGTTTACTATACTCTTCAACTGCGTGTTTTGCTATGAATAATGATTGCTTTTGAGACACATTAATTTTATTTACTGAATTTCGTAATTTTGATATTTCATTTTCGAATTTAATAGCATCTTCGTAATCTAAATTGCCTGTTATGGTTTTTACAATGGAACCTAGGCCGTTAATAAAACCACGTCTAAACCTATGGTGCGGCGCAATAAACACTATCTTCTTACCTATTAAATTTAAGCTATTATCTATTTGATCTTTATATGCCCTATTTGATTGCTCGTTATTTTCAGCAGCCTTAGTATTGGCATATAAGGACATAAGTTTCAAAGTCGTTTCGTGTAAATAGGATACGTTATATACGCAGGCCAAACTAAACGTATCTACTTGCTTCAAAATTTGACCTTGTTTTAATAAAAGAATACCATTGACGTTCTCTACGGGGTTAAGAGTCAGGTTGGCGGTTGCGTAGAGCAGGAAGGTTCCTGTGACGAGGGTCCTGGAACAAGATGTTGTCTTCGTAAAAGTTTAAAATGAACTCTGATGGATTTAGAATTGGGGTGACTTCCTATGATTTCGGCAACATTGTTAGGATGAAGATGAATGATCTTATACGGACCTTTAAATACTGGCTTCGTTTTGTCGCTCCTCGTAGTCTTTGCAACCTGTTTATATACTGTTTCACCTACCTTAAACGTGATCGCCTCAGCAGCCTGATTTCGCTTTTTAACCGACTTCAAAAAGGAGGAGGTTATATGTTCGGTTGAATGTATGTTTTTTATTTTTATTTTTTATGTATGTTCACCGATTTCTCGGTCAATTGTGGACCGATTCTGAAAATTTTTTTTTTTATTGAAAGGTTATGCTTCCGAATTGGTCCCATAGAAATATTGTTATGATCTGATCATGAACTTCGAAGATATGGAACAGAACTCCTTATAGGATCACAGCAGAACCGTCGTAACAAGTAAAATTGCTTTGTTTATACGTGTAGTCGATGACTGACTGAAAGTAGAGCGGAAATATATCGAACTGATCTGATGATGAAGCCTGAAGTTAGGCACCGGAACTCTGTAATAAATTAATGTAGGTAATCTAACCGTGTTTGGGATTATTAGAATGGTCATGAGATGCACTCTGGCTATAAGGTATTTAAGTTTGGCTGAGGGGCACTTTTTAGTGGTGGTACCATAACCAAAAAGTGTAAAATAAAAAACTTTTTACAAAAAAATACAACCGACTTCAAAGTAAAAAAAAAACACTGAAAAGTGCAAAATAACTTTAATTTCGGAAGTCGGTGTTAAATAACGAAGAGACAAAACTATTATAGAAACACCGACTTCCGAAATTAAAGTTATTTTGCACTTTTCAGTGTTTTTTTTTACTTTGAAGTCGGTTGTATTTTTTTGTAAAAAGTTTTTTTCATTTACAAAATGGCAGAGTTGCAAAGTATGAGCATATTCTTAAATTTTATGAGCAAGATAAACAAAACATTTAAACAGGCATATAAGTTAACAAACAGCCATATTAACCCTACCAATTTTGAAAAAATGAAAGTCAGATATGCGACTCAACTTTTGAGTAGGACTGTTGCAGTTAGCTTATTAACGTACATAGATTTTAAAATTATTGATGAATCTGCAAGACCAACAGTTGAATTCATAATAGTAGATTATGTGACTAGGGGATAAAGCAGTGTCTTTAAGTCGCGGGTGGCGGATGTTGAATTCCGAACGAAACGAAGGTTGCTAATTTTAATCCCGAACGATAGTGAGGGATTTATATAATTAACTCCCGAGCATTGCGAGGGAGTTAATATAGAAACCTGAGTGAAGTGAGGAATTCAAGCCGCCCAAGACAAAGACAGCTTTATCCCCGTGTTGGATACTCTACTTTTTACACCATCTGTGAGATAATTACAAGACAATTTAGTAAAAGAAATTATATAATACAGAAATATAAGTATTATTTACGAGTTAATCTTAACTATCACTCAATACGCAGGTATCGTCCGGTCCATGGCCCTTTATGGGGCGCCGGTGTGGGCGCCGTCACTGCGAAAGCGACCGGCGGCCCAGCTGAACGCGTGCCAGAGGGTCATGGCCATTCGGATGGTGCGGGGATACCGCACGGTTTCCCGCGAAGCGGCGAGCCTCCTTGCTGGCCAGCCACCATGGGATCTGGAGGCAACAGGCCTTGCACGCATGCACGATTTGCACGTGGAGTTGCAACGCCGGGGCGAAACTCCGCTGCCGCGACAAGTCGCGGCATGGCGGAAAGAGTTCCGGCGGGATCTCATGGCGGAATGGCGACAGCGACTATCGCAACCCAGTGCTGGGCACGCCGTAATTATGGCGGTAAGTCCCCTCTTTGAGGAGTGGCTGGAAAGGCAACACGGCGTCATTACCTTCCATATGACGCAGGTCCTCACCGGACACGGTAAGTTCGGGAAGTTCTTGCACCGAATTCGTGCGGAAGCGACGCCCGGGTGTCGCCACTGTGTGGACCGCCCGGAGGACACGGTGGAGCACACGGTTGAGGTGTGCCCCGCTTGGGCAGAGCAACGCCGTGTCCTCGTGGGGGCGATCGGCAGGGGCGATCTCTCGCGCCGGGCCTTGGTACAGGCCATGGTCCGGAGCGAGGAGGAGTGGCAGGCGGTTGCCTCGTTCTGCGAAGCAGTAATTCTAGCGAAGGAAGCGGCCGATCGCGTGAGGCAACGGTCCTCACGCCCCAACCGCCGCCGGGATTCCGATCCCGATTTCCGGCCACTGTAGGCGCGGGCTTGCGGACGGCGAGCAATGGGTGGCTCGCCGTCCGACCGTCCGGTAACCGTCTGGACCGAGCCCAGGTCGTCGACGGCGCGTGTTGTTCCACGCGCGCCTCAAGGAGTTGTCAGCAACTGTAGGGGCCCAGCAGGGTCGAAGCCTACCGGGGCCAAGGGTCTGATTCTGAAAGGAAGACTCGGCCCTGGTACGAAAGGCAACGAAGGAACAGGAGTGGGTTTTTAGTCAGTAAAAGTCTGACACTATCTCCCGCCTCGCCCAAGAGCGGGGGATGTCATAAGATGATTTTCCCACCGGAAAAAAAAAAAAAAAACTATCACTCAAAATGTTTTGAGATTTGAAACAAACAAAATTCACTACTCAAAGATTCTATAGTTTCAATTTTCTCTATCGCTCCCGCTTGTTCATTACTTTTTTTTAGAAACTTTTTTTATTCTGTTTTTTTTTTTGTTAGTGGCCAGTTTGAAATTTGAATAAACTTGTTTGATGCACTATATTTTAATTCACATAATGCTGACGGTTTTTCACGTTCCAAATTCAAATCTCATTATTCCCTAGGGATCGCCCATACTGCATTATCTCCCTAGGGACATAATGACTTGCTTTAAGTGATGGTTGTATGACGTATAAAAGGGCATTATCGAGCAGGTGGTGTAAAAAAAATATGAATGATTTATTTGACGCACTTAACTCTTCGACGCGTTATCATAGCTATACTTACAAAAATGCGTTTTGCGATAATGACAATCAAATAGAATTTTTTTATAAAATATTAATACTTTTTCAAACATTAAAGTTATATAATCCAAAAAACGGTAACGACGTTACGAAAACAGTCAAGTTTATTGATGGTTTTCAAATTACTATCAAATCTATATTACAGTTGTTTGATGATCTTAAACAAGAAGGGTTTGAATACTTATTGACAAGACGCCTAAATCAAGATGTTATTGAAAATTTTTTTGGAAAAATTCGGTCAAAAAACGGGATGGCTACAGAGCCAACCAGTAGGCAATTCATATCTGCATATAGAAAGATTTATTTTACAAATATTACAAAGCCTCCAATAGATGGTAATTGTTCTGAAGATATCACAGAATAGTTTGAAAAATCACAAACATTTCGAAACAAGTGCCTCAGTAATCGACAAACATCTGACCAGTAGCAATCAAACACAAGGAAATGAAAATATTTTGTCGGAAATCTTACGTTCTGAATATGTACCAATACAACATGAGCTACCGGAAAAAAATGCATTTTTTTATGTTTGTGGCGCTTTGTTAAAAAAATGTGTTGATTACCATAAGAACTGCGATTTTTTAAATAATTACGTCGATGTTAATCAACGAGCGTGTAATTTAAGTGTAGAATCTAGATACACCCATTACAGGAATTACGGCAAAGATCGAAATTTACTCATGATCCCACCTGATGATTTTGTCGATAATGTAGAAAGGATGGAGCAGGTGTTTCGCAAAGCGTTCGAAAAGGACCACGTCAACATTAAAATTGGCCGGTCAATTTACGATCAACTGAATGATGTAGAATTTAAGATGCCCTGTCCATGCTTTCCCAAAAGCTTTTTACAAAAACTTTACATAAGAATGAGAATTTACTTTACAAATAATAATAAAGCGTTCCGGACGTGCAGAAACAGGAGAAAAATTTTCTCGGTATCAAATTTGTAACTTAGTATAATAAATGTTATGTGAATAAAAGCTTTTTATTTTTACTAAATTTATAAATTGGTGAAATATTCAATCATAATATGCTTTTTATTTTATAAATTTAGATCAAGTGCTGCTTGTTCGAAAATATTAACTAAAACTACTGTGCCTGTACCCTATTCATCTGAGCTTGAGACAAAATTTAAACAATGAAAACTATGTAGGTATCATCGGCCAAGTTTCTTCGACGTGTTTGAGTATATTAATAACAGTATCCTTTTCTGTTGAATGCATTGGCCACGGTAATATTATCTATACAGTATTGTAACTCGGCCGTATCTTTGAAATAAATGCCTACAGCCGCGCGGTACGTAAACATGTGATAGGGCTGCCCGCCTCCTGCATTTTAATTACATTTGCCTACTTTGTGTTTCTATTTAGTATTGTGATTGTAAATATACTTTTTTTATATAAACAAATAAAATACTTTGTGAATTGAATAGGAAGTGTTCAATATTTGCAACCGAAAAATATTTGTGCCTCGACTGAGACCTAAGTACCTACGAAATGCTTTATAATTAAATTTTAAAGTACAAAAATCCGCATTCTAAAGCTTAATAATTAAAAATTGTTTTGGGAAACATGGACAAGGTGGAGAAAAAGGAATATCTTTTACTTGGTTAAAGATCCCTGCAGCTACTTTACAATTTATATGTTTGGTTTTAAATGAAGAATTCATGCAACCAAAAACAGCACAATATATCCTACTCGTCATATTAAATATATAAATATGTACTTGAACTTATTTTTATTTAAAAAATCGCGCGGCACAGACGCGACTGTCTGCATCCCGAGCGCACCTCGAGATCGAGGCGCGTAGGTATAGCTCGCGTTTCGTCCGTTTGTATGAAGTTGGAATACTGTATAGATAATATTACCGTGCATTGGCTTTTTTAACCGACTTCAAAAAAAAGGAGGAGGTTATCAATTCGGTTGTATTTTTTTTTTTTTTTTTTTTTTATCATCATTTTTTTTTTTTTTTTTTTTTTTATGTGTGTTACCTCAGAACTCCGTCGTTTATGGACCGATTTGCAAAATTTTTTTTTCCCTTTATAGGATATGCTTCCAGATTGGTCCCATTTTTTTCAAAATCCAGTTCTGATGATGGAATCCATGAGGAATCGAGGGAACTCCTCAAAAATTATAGGCAACCCTATGGTAATTTTAGTATTTTCATCAAGAACTTAAGCATTTACAGTCAAAAAGTAACATTTGATGAAGTGGAACTGATGAAGAAGACCAGAAATGGTCAACGGAACTTCATACTCAAATAGATATCACATTGAAGATATAGTTAAGCGACTATGACAATACAAATAAATGAATGATTCTGAATAGTTACGTTGAAAATGGTATCATCGAAGTGATCTGATGATGATGATGGAGCCGGAAGGTAGGCACTGGAACTCCGTAATTAATCAATGTAACCTAGCCGTGTTTGGACTCATTAGAATTGTCATGAGATGCACTTTGGCTATAAGGTACTATCGAACTGATCTGATGATGGAGCCGGAAGGTAGGCACAGGAACTCCGTAATTAATCAATGTATCCTAGCCGTGTTTGGGCTTATTAGAATTGTCGTGAGATGCTCTTTGGCTATAAGGTACTATCGAACTGATCTGATGATGGAGCCGGAAGGAGGAAGGTAGGCACAGCAACTTTATAATAAAACAATGTAACCTAGCAGTATTTGGGTTAATTGGAATTGTCATTAGAAAAAGGCACTCTGTTTATAAGTGTATCGCAACTAAAAAGTGTGAAATAAAAACTTTTTAGAAAAAAAAAATAACCGACTTCACTAAAAAAAACACTAAAAGGATCAAAATAACTTTAATTTCGGAAGTCGGTGTTAAATAAGAAACAAACAATACCGAGAAACACCGACATCCGAAATTAAAGTTATTTTGATCCTTTTAGTGTTTTTTTTAGTGAAGTCGGTTATTTTTTTTTTCTAAAAAGTTTTTATCTTTGCACGCTTTTTCTCCGGCGAACAACAAGAATTCAACGAAAATATCTGAAAGCGGCACTCTCGTATCAACAAGTTGATCGACAGTGAAAAAGATTTTAACTCGCCCGATGACAAAATTAATGTAAAATTTTTTCTGTATCTGTGGTCTATAATTTAGTAGTATTATGGTTTGCTAACCTTTTGATATTTACCTATACTCTTTGACCTTTTGTCTCACGGCTCCCTGAATAGGGTATTTTTTTTTTGTACATACCTCCGTTGAAAAGGGAGGATCCCCCGACTAGACGGGTGGGTGGTAGAACTGAACTGCCCGATTATTGATTTCGGGCAGGTAGATGGCTTCGTATAAATCCTGAAAACTGCAGGTGTTGTGCAGGATGGGCAGCATAGCAGGTGACGCATGTCCTGTGCAGCGGCTCCACACTGGCACTGTATTAGAGATGGGTCGAGGAAGCCAAAGGCTTGTTTTTACAGCAGCCAGATTGTTTTTACAGCGGCCAACCTGGGTCCGCAGTCGGTTAAGAAATTTCCAAATTGGCCACATTTGATTATTTTTGCCACTGACACGTTAAGATTTTTTTTTATGTGTATAGTGTACAGAATGTTGTAACGTATGCAAGGTGAGATAGCGGTCAAGCGCGAACCTATCAAGAATAAAAAAAAAAGACAACACGAAAGGAGCATTTCATAAGTGTGGACCGGGCGCACACAAGGCGTCCACTTTAGGAATTTTTGCATTGCATGATACATTGCGACAATGTGAACAGCTAATTCATTCGTGGCATGTGTGTTACATTGCATGTAACGTTACAGTAGTCTGTAGCCGGGATTACAGGTTGAAATAAAAATATCCAAAAAATCATGTAATGAAATTATATTTCAAGTATCTTAGATAAATGACATAAAGTTAGAGGAAGTGCAATTTCATTATAATATTAGGTACCCCTTATTTTATTAATACTATCATGTATGTACTACGAGTTCATTGCATATACTTTAACAATTTGTTACTAAAATCTATACACATTCTGTCAGCCGTCACACTATCCCTTTTTCCCTTTCCTTTCATATTACTCCTCATACAATCCATCCATCTTCTCTTTGGCCTCCCTCTATCACTCCTCATGCAATCCATCCATCTTCTCTTTGGCCTCCCTCTCCAGCCATCAATGTACATTAAATTCATAACTCTTTACAGTAACCTGCGTTTCATTTATCTCCTCTTCACATGACCATACAGTGGTGGATTGCCATGTATAATAGCAAAAGTAGTAATGAGGATCAGTCATGATTTTTGTGGAGTATATAGACATATAGCGTCAAAATACTGTGAAGAAATTATTTAAATCGGACTAAAAATGACGAAGATACAGCAATTTTAGTGTGTTCGTTCCAGAAACGCGCCCGAGAATGAAGAGACTCGCTGTGACGTCAACTGTCATGATCGGTCTCCACCGGCGAATGAAATACGATCAAGCCGTTCGTCGCACGGATCATGACAGATGACGTCATCGTAAACAGTCCAGCGAGAGCGCGCGTTTCCATGTAGCCGTTCAGAAAAACTTTAATAAATCCACAATTTCTTGACGGATTTTAATAATTTAAAAAATTAAATGCTCAGTAAATTATTACACATACGATGTATTTAGTAAAAATCGGATTTACTATTATGTGATTGATCCTCATTCCTACAGGCCCCGCACGTTCGAGGATCCTGCACTTGATCGCAAATAAAAACTAGTCAAAGTATATATATTAAAATACAAATACAGCTATTTTTTTTGAATGTGATAACGAATTTCTTTCAGACTTTCCTCCAAGTAAAACCCCCCAGTATCGTACTTTTCACATACAGGGTATAAGGACAGGTCATCGCAAACTTTAAGGGCTTAAGTAGACGAAACTCTTCAACATACTTTTTTCCAGAAACGAAAAATAAAATCGGCCCCTCCATACAAAATGTCCAATCAAGTTTATAATTTTGTATGATGCAGCCGTTTCTTTTTTCGTTACCTGAAAAAATCTTGTTCTATAATCTTACGGTTTAGGGAATGTAGGGGCGGACAAAATCGGGTGTCAAAACACTAGTCTAAAAGCCTCCTCGAGTGGCGAAACTTTTCCTCATATTTTAAGTAAATTCCTCCACTCAACTCAATGAAAATGACAGTTACTGCTTATTTACATTTTATCCGTTTTTTTGGAGGAGTTGAGTGGAGTGTAGGAAGTTTCCTCTAACAGGACTTATAGAATTTATAAAAACTTTTTAGAAAAAAAAAATAACCGACTTCACTAAAAAAAACACTAAAAGGATCAAAATAACTTTAATTTCGGATGTCGGTGTTTCTCGGTATTGTTTGTTTCTTATTTAACACCGACTTCCGAAATTAAAGTTATTTTGATCCTTTTAGTGTTTTTTTTAGTGAAGTCGGTTATTTTTTTTTTCTAAAAAGTTTTTATCTATCACCTGCTCCTTATTTTTAGATACGAGAGCTGCTATGCAATCCTGTACTGCTTCTGCATTTTTACGATGGTTAAGGACATAGTCCTGATAGAACTCTTTAGGATAGTACAGTTCTAGTGGATTCCTGGATGCTGTATGACCAAATAAAAGCTCGCGCGGTGTATAACCTGTCGTAGAGTGAATGGCATTATTGTAGACAATAATGGCGTACTTCATTAGTAGTTGTATAGGGTCATCTTTGTTTGTCATTCTCTGGATTCTTATTATTTCAGCAATGGTAGAGTGAAAACGTTCAATGGGTGAGTTGGAATTCGGATTATAAGGTGTCGTGAAGTGTATGTTAATGTCATGAGAAGCGCATACTTCCTTTATGACGTCATTGTCGAATTTCGTGTCTGAGTCTGTGGTGATTTTCAGAGGTAATCCTAGTATGGAAAATATTTGTAATAAAGCTTCTGCGATATGAACGCTGCTTGAAGCATTTAGCGGTACAGCCTGGGCAAATTTTGAAAAATTATCTATAACTGTCAGGAACGTCGCGCCTCCAGTGGAATATAGGTCCATAAACAGATGTTGAAGTGGTTTTGTAGGTGTCTCTGTTAACGTTAGTGGGGGTTTTAAAGGGTTTCTTTCGTATTTAGCTCTTAAACACATGTCGCATTGATTAATGAATCTTTGAATTGACAATAGCATATTAGGCCAGTGATAGTTTCTGTGGAGTTGTTTATACGTCTCCTGAATACCTCTATGTGCCGATTTGCCTTCGTGATATCGCTTAATGAGTTCTTGTTGCTCCGTTTTGTTTTCAACAAGGGTAACTCGTGACGTACATCTTATAAGTTTAGGACCCCTGTCGTTGAAAATTGTAGTGTAGACTCTCGAGAAGGCAAAGTACAGATTTTCATCGTAGAAATAGCAGTGAAAGATACGGTCTGCTATTGTGTGCTCTTTTAGGAACCTAATGATTTCGGATTCTGTATTGTTAACGGGGATGAAAACATCTTTAATAACAGTCCTAGAGTTAGTTGATCTATTTTCCACTCTATATGTTAAACCCGGGGTAGACCTAATATGAAATTGTTTTAGCTGTTTGTCTATTGCATCAGATAAAATCGGGATGCCGTTGTTTTCATTATCGGGTTGAGTATGATTTGTCGAGACTAACTGGTCAGGGTCGACTGTATTAATGCTCATTGAGTCCGTTCCGTTGTCAGTGTGGGGATGGTTAGTACTTCTTGCTTCTACGTCATTATTATTATTGCTAGGTCCGTCATTATTGTTGTCTCGGTCGTTATCTGTCTCTGCTTGTCTACGGGCGTTCTCAAATATTCTGTTTATAATGTCATCGTCGTCGTTATCGTCAAAATTGACAGCTAGAGAATCTATGCTGTTGTGAAAGATTTTGGCCCTGGATAATGCATCAGCGTTAGTGTTTTGTTTGCCCTTTTTATAGACTACCTTATAGTCGTACTCTGCTAGCTTTAGTTTCCAACGTGTTAACTTTGAGTTGGGGTCTTTTAGGGACATCAGCCATGTCAAAGGTCTATGGTCTGTATAGATGGTGAATTTGCGGCGTTACAAATAAGGCCTAAAATATTTGATAGCCCAAACTATCCCAAGTAATTCCTTCTCTATTGTCGAGTAACGGGTCTCGGTTTCTGATAAAGTTCTCGAAGCGAACGCTACTGGTTTGTCAGCACCAACATTGCCTTGCGATAAAACTGCGCCTAACGCAAAGTCGGATGCATCAGTTGTCAAGATAAATGGTTTGTCAAAGTCCGGGTATTGCAATATTGGGGCATTAGTCAGAATTTGTTTACATTTGTTAACTGCGTCTAAGAATTCATTACTATGAACAATTTTTGCGTTCTTTTTAAGACAGGCTGTTAATGGTTTTGTAAGCTTCGCGAAATCTTTAATGAATTTTCGGTAATAACCTACTAATCCTAGGAAGGACTTTATGTCCTTTTGTGTTCGTGGTACGGGGAAATTTAAAACAGCTTTTATGTTGTCTTTGTTGGGTTGTAGTCCTTGGTCAGTCAATTCATGTCCTAAAAAATTCACATGTTTTTGTAAGAATTCTGACTTGTCTAATTGTACTTTGAGATTATGCATTCTGAATCGCTGAAGTACTAACTTGAGTTTTTCATTATGATTCTGCAGTGAGGTGGCTGCAATTATGACGTCATCTAAATATGTGAATACGTTGTCTATCCCTCTAAGAATATGGTCCATAAGTCGCTGAAAAGTGCTAGGAGCATTTTTTAACCCAAACGGCATTCTTAGGAACTCATAGTGACCTCTTTCTGTAGTAAACGCAGTTTTTTCTATGTCGTTAGGGTGCATTTCCAATTGATGGTAGCCACTTGCTAAATCGAGGGTTGTAAAATACTGTGCGCGCCCTAATCTATCAAGTATGTCGTTGATGTTCGGTAAAGGGTACTTGTCTTCAACAATTCTATCGTTTAGTCGTCTGTAGTCTATGACGAGTCTCCATTTAACCTTTCCTGAAGCGTCGGGTTTTTTTGGGACGATATGGACAGGACAAGACCAGGGTGAAATACTTTCACGTATAATTCCCTGTTTTAATAAATTGTCTATTTGATTTTTAATTTCTGTACGTTGTTGCGGGGCTTGTCTATAGTTTCTAACGAAAATAGGTGTGTCGTCAGTTAATCTTAATTCATGTTTTACAGTATGTGTGAAAGATAATGGTATGTTTTCAGAGTGAAATACGTCACGATATTGATAGCAAATTTTGGTAATCTCACGTTTTTCTTCTTCATTCATATGGCTGGTTCTAATTTTCTTTAAGTTTTCGCAAAGTTCTTTGTCAATGTCAGTTTTAGTTTGAAGGGTGTTAATTTTGTGTGTTTTACTTTGATTTATCAATTGTGGTGGTAAAGGCTCAAGGGGTAAGTGGCAATTATTACTGATTACTTGTTCTTTGTCAGTTAAATTAATTACAGATGTCTTAAAAATTCCATTTTTACCGTTACTACAGCGGCGGGTGACTTGAGTCCTTTAAACCAATTAAAGTCGTCGCAGATATAGTTACCGTCCATACAATTCGTTTTTACCCGACTGCGCGACGCAAAGGAGGGTAATGTGTTTATCAGTCTATGTATGTATGTATGTATGTATGTATGTATGTATGTATGTATGTATGTATGTATGTATGTTTGTTTCTATGTGGCGTTCTAGAGACCAAATGCGTAGGCCGATTTTGATAATTCTTACGTCAATCGATTCGTCTTAACCTTGCGAGTGTCACTAAAGACATGACAGTAATCAAAATTCACCACAGCTACAACCAGACGCCATATTGTCAAAATGAAAAAAAAAAAGTCGATGAACTATGTCAAGTGGGGTGTCGTTGAATAGGTATTTTAAAATCATCTTTAGGTTTCTTTTATCATTTTTCATTTTATATAATAGTTTAGGAAATATAACGATTTAAAGTTGTTTAACAAAACAATCATTCTCGCTAATTTTCTTACTTATTGATTTAAGTTTTCATTTCAAGTATAAACGATACACAAATAAAAAAACAGTGAAAAAGCATGAAGAACAAATATTTTTGGTGAAAAAAGTTTACCACCAAACTCGATAGATGGCGTTGTTCATTTGATGCACGTTTGTAAATCAAATCATTCGAGTTTTCGCATCTACTAGACAGGTCGATGAACATAAGCAAAAGATGACAACTATATTGGCAAAAACTACTAGGTTGTATAAATTACATGCAGTTGATATATCAGTAGAATCGAAAACATATGGTCAAAAACCGAAAGATGTAGGTATATGTTTCTGATGATCCTAACAAAACTGGAGGAATCGTTAAATATTTAACAATCGGTTTAGGATCACGAGTTATGTTACGAAGAAATTTGAATGTTACCCATGGTCTTGTTAACGGAGCAATGGGTGTTATAAGGACAATTGAGTGGCCAGCTCTTCGGAGGGACCAATTGGAACCCGTAGAATTGCCACAAGCTGTTTATATAGAATTTGACGACAAAGCAATTAAAAACAATGTTCCTGGAGTAGGAGTCAGAATCGAACCATCGACGACAGAATTCGATGCACTTTGCGGACAGGGTAAAATAGAGCGAAAAATGTTGCCATTGATATTGTGCTGGGGTGTTCGATACACACATAAAACAAATCATACATTCTAATGCAGAACAGAACGACTCACAGTCGGGGCCCCTTGGGAAGATTTGATTGGTAAAATTTGAATGGGCCCCGACTGTGAGTCGGTCTGTTCTGCATTAGAATGTATGATTTGTTTTATGTGTGTATCGATTATAAAACTATTTAAATTGTGTAGTTATTTAGTATTACATAACAGAATTCTAAACTACTGGGCTTGTTTGTTTCTTTTTAGTTTTTATTTAAGTTAACTTTTTTACGTATTTTTTAAAATTAGTTTCGACGCAGTCGGGATTTTTGTTTTTCTTTAAATATTTTTATTTTTTACTGTTATGAACTTTTCACAATTGGGTTCAATTTTTAGTCTTTTAGTTGGATAGTCAAAATAAATTGGTATTTCGGTATTATAAGTTCGCAATAGCTTATTTTTAAAATCTATGTTACACCCTAATTCTTTTAACAAGTCCATCCCTATTAGTCCTTTATACTTTGGGTCAAAATCGAAAATTAAGAATTTATGATATATGTCTGTCTTAAACTGTGGGGGTAATGGTAAAATAGCAACATGTTCATGGCGAGTAACAGCATGCGCGGTTTTTACTTGGAATGGCTCGCGCTCAACGCAGTGTTCAAGATTAGTACCGGCTATTGCGTCAGGTGATATCATACAACGCGAAGCTCCAGTATCTAATAAAAATTTACCTTGAAATTCCGGCAATTCTATATAAGGAAGATGGTCTTTACCTTGGTTGTTGAGGTGAACCGTCTTTACTAGCCGTGGTTCAATGGGTCCTCGTTCTGGGGAAAATCCTGATGGTTTAGTCCCTCCACAGGCATCTCCTGAGTGTAGCTGTAGTCTTCAACATTATGTTGTAAATTATTATTATACTCACCTTCATAGTAGGCGTCGTGGTCAGGGTAACACTGGTCTTGGTTGTGCTGTGTATAAAACATTTCTTCGGAAGCGAAACGTGGTGTTTCGGGCTTGCTTACCGATCTCATGGTGACGTCAGACACCTTTTGCGGGGGGTTCACCTGCTGGCGAGGTATATTCGGCTGAGGCCTAAAATTACCTGGGTTTCTGACAGTACCAGAACCACTAGGTCTTACGTTACCTGAAGCGGGTCTTCCCGGGGGTGTGCCTTGACCCCTCTGTTGTCTCTGATCTATGTTCCAGCTATTACGCGGGGCAAAGTTATTATTTTGGGGTACCGTTTGGTTTGGCTTGGGTATTTCTTTTGGTTTGTTTTGGATCGAAAGTGCATTAAAACTATTATTGAGTCTAATGAATGCCAAACGTGCCTCCTCCTGCCTAGCCGTTACTATGGCTGCTTCAAGAGTCGTAGGTTGTGCAATTCGCACGCCAATAGAGACGTGAAAGTCCAAATTATTAACGTATTGATCTATGACCATACTCTCATAGTATGACTTATCCGTATGCCTACCTACTACGTTTAGAGTGTCTAGAGTTTCCCTTAGTCGTTTACTAAACGCCTCGGCGTCTTCATTTTTATTACGACGCAAACGCGTTAGTTCTTGCATCAACTGTATTTCGTTACGCGGCTCGCCTAATCTACGCGTCAACGCAGCCTTAATTGTTTGCCAGCTATCAACTGTTTCTTCGGAGGCTATTGCACTGATCGCCGAATCGCTTAATTTGCTTTTAATTAAACTAACAATAGCGGGATTCACCCTAACTTGTGGATCCAGTAATAGCATCACATTTTCAACTTCTCTAATAAAGTAATTTAATGTTTTAGGATTGCCATCGTATTTTGGCAACAGCTCTGAAACGAACCTGAAAGTCGCTAGGTCGATGCTTGCCATAGCCATCGTGATTTTATTGTAAAATAGGAATACAAAACAAATTAGTTCTAAATCACTAAGATATTATTGAGATTATGTATAATACCTGACACTGCCTACTCTCTAAGAAGTTAGCTTGAAGTTACTTTAATTATGTTTTACGGATAGTGATTACAGCGCATACGTAAACAAGTAAATATGACACAGAATGAATTGCTACAAAATGCGAAATGTATACCGCGATTTTAGCACGCATACATAGCACCTAAATTCAAATGAATATAATAAACTCCTATAACTAATGTAATTTGCCTATAGCGATTTTAGCCTATAAACAAAAACACAGATAACATTTATAGAATACGGCAGGAAATATAGCATAGGAAACTGGGTATACAACAAGCACTCACCACAGTATCTTCTGCATCTCTAGCCGGGCCTTGTAGGACAGCAGGACTCCCAATTCTCCAGAACTCCCGCAGGTTGTTCGCCTTCGTAGATTCGAATTTGTGATCGCGAAGATAACGATAGATACCGTTCACTCTTACCGAAGAGTTGTATTCGAAGTAGAGTGTCGCGATCCTACCGACTGCGCCAGTTAAGTTACGGCGAACGAAATTATTATTTAAAAAAATATTTAAAAATAATATATAAAACATAGTCGGTGTTAAATAAGAAACAAACAATACCGAGAAACACCGACTTCCGAAATTAAAGTTATTTTGATCCTTTTAGTGTTTTTTTTTAGTGAAGTCGGTTATTTTTTTTTTGTAAAAAGTTTTTTATTTGCAAATGATTGAGCTCGCAGTGTTTACTTCGCACTGTGTGTGCGTGAGGCATGTAGGTACCAACATCTAGCTAGCTGCCGTATCTACGTCGCTTTCTATGAATCGCTCAATATCACGTTCACTCCTGATAGACATTGTTTTCTTTTGGTCATCACTTTTTCTTATGAGTATTTTTCCATCTTGCACCCATATGTACTTATAGGTTTTTTTAAGCCTGTTTTTAGTAGCCCATAAAAGTTTCCTTTTATATTTGGTGAGATTCTCATTTATATAAATACGATTCATATTATTTGTGCCATAAATATCACCATTAGTTAAGCGTTTTTTGCGACTTCCCATCCACTTGTCCCGAGCCTCTTTTGTTCTCAGCGTTACAACTACTGGTAGCGGTTTGTCGGCGTCTGGTTTTTGACGGCCTACCCTCTCTGCGGACTCAATCTGACTAACATCCATCTGAAGCTTATCAGCGATCTGAACGATTACTTTTTCCATATCCTCTTTTTCTTTCTTCTCCAAACCGGCTCCAAAACTGGACTGATCCACTTCAAAGGTGCCCGACAATATCCATCCCAACGTGGTGTCTTGCGCTAGAAGAGTTCCACCGGTATTCCTCTTTATGCCCTCCTGTATGACTTGGCTGTAAACCTCAGCACCTAATAAAACATCAATTTTATTAGGCCTGAAGTATTCAGGATCAGCCAAATCATCATTAGTCAAGTCCACCCATTCAACCTCAGCTACTTTCGTAGCGGGGAGAAGAGCCGTGACTGACTTCAGGACGAAAGCATTCACTTCAAATTGTACCGTTGGGTCTCTTCTAGACCTGACTTTGAGGACTACGGTGGCCTTAGCCATCGCACTTTTGTCCCCGCCTACGCCAATCACAGTTGGCCTTGATGGCGTTTTATTTAAACCTAAAAATTGGACCGTGGATTCTGTAACGAAAGAACCCTGCGATCCTTGGTCTAGCAAAGCCCTCACTACTCGATAGGATCCGTCCCTTGAGCCCACTTTAATTAAAGCGGTGGCCAATAAAACGGTTTTTTGCCCACTTCCTGTCGAGAGACATGAAACGAGTGGCTTGCTTGACCCCTCCGCTTGCGCGGCTACTGCCACTTTTCTAGTATTACTAGCCTCCATCATCTCCCCTACTGCGGTTGATGAGGTTTCCTCGTGAGCCCTATTACCATCTTCACCCATAACAGACCCAGAAACACCTGTCACACACTGTGTACACACTACTTTTTTTGCAACATGAAAAGATTGAGTTGTCTTTGGCGGTGGGTGTCTATCTTTGTTATCTACCTTATTATCTAATTTTTCTAACCCTCTAAAACGACTATTTAAATATTCCGAAAAATTTTCAAAGGTAGGTAATTCATCACTTGGGTCTGAAGCTGCCTGAAGTTCCCAAGCTTTCCTAGTCTCTTTATCTAACTTTCCACTAATCTAATGACATGTATCACAATAAGATCCCAGGAGGAGACATCTACACCCAAATTCCTAATAGACTCTAGACACTCTGAAGTAGTAGTTATGAGTCGCTTTATTTCGAAAGCTGATTCAACGGACAGAGGTTTTTGCGACAGTAATCTTTTTATTATACCATTTGCCAGAAATCTTTTATTATTGTACATTTTATCTAACTTTAACCATGCTATTTTATAATTGTCCGCAGTAATGTTTATATTTCGCAACAATTGCTCAGCTTCCCCAGTCAAATGCCCTTTTTAACCGACTTCAAAAAAAAGGAGGAGGTTATCAATTCGGTTGTATTTTTTTTTTTTTTTTTTTTTTATCATTATTTTTTTTTTTTTTTTTTTTTATGTGTGTTACCTCAGAACTCCGTCGTTTATGGACCGATTTGCAAAATTTTTTTTTCCCTGTACAGGATATGCTTCCAGATTGGTCCCATTTTTTTCAAAATCCATTTCTGATGATGGAATCCATGAGGAATCGAGGGAACTCCTCAAAAATTATAGGCTACCCTATGGTAATTTTAGTATTTTCATCAAGAACTTAAGCATTTACAGTCAAAAAGTAACATTTGATGAAGTGGAACTGATGAAGAAGACCAGAAATGGTCAACGGAACTTCATACACAAATAGATATTACAATGAAGATATACATAGTTAAGCGACTATCACAATACAAATAAATGAATGATTCTGAATAGTTACGTTGAAAATGGTATCATCGAAGTGATCTGATGATGATGATGGAGCCGGAAGGTAGGCACTGGAACTCCGTAATTAATCAATGTAACCTAGCCGTGTTTGGACTTATTAGAATTGTCATGAGATGCACTTTGGCTACAACGTACTATCGAACTGATCTGATGATGGAGCCGGAAGGTAGGCACAGGAACTCCGTAATTAATCAATGTATCCTAGCCGTGTTTGGGCTTATTAGAATTGTCGTGAGATGCTCTTTGGCTATAAGGTACTATCGAACTGATCTGATGATGGAGCCGGAAGGAGGAAGGTAGACACAGGAACTTTATAATAAAACAATGTAACCTAGCAGTATTTGGGTTAATTGGAATTGTCATGAGAAATAGGCACTCTGTTTATAAGTGTATCGCAACTAAAAAGTGTGAAATAAAAACTTTTTAGAAAAAAAAAATAACCGACTTCACTAAAAAAAACACTAAAAGGATCAAAATAACTTTAATTTCGGAAGTCGGTGTTAAATAAGAAACAAACAATACCTAGAAACACCGACTTCCAAAATTAAAGTTATTTTGATCCTTTTAGTGTTTTTTTTAGTGAAGTCGGTTATTTTTTTTTTCTAAAAAGTTTTTATAAATAAAAGAATCGTTGTGCATCATCTAAAGACTTGTTATCGTGTACCAAACCTATGAATAAATCTCTAAACGTTTGCCACTCAGAATATTTTCCCGAAAATGAGGGTATTTTTATTTCGGGCAACTTAACACGGCTAACATTCTTTTCTTTCTGACAACAAGTTTTTGAATCCGCGCATGAGTCAATTAAATGAAGAGAAGAAGTTTTTATGCTCAATATGTGTTATTTTAATTCGCATTTAAATTCTACATAAAATTCTTCAACTTCATCGTAAAGACTATTTTTAACGTAACTTGAGCTCAACAATTCAGCCCTTTTTATAGTGCTCAATATTTCTTTATGAGTGGACATAAATAGGTTCCATAACTGTTCCAAATTTTCTAGACGTGTTTCTAAATATGCTGTATTTAGGCGCTCTTTTGGAGATTTCTTAAAATTTGATTTTGCCTTGAACATTTTAGCTTTTACATCTTCCTGTATATTAAACAAGGACTTCATTTTGGAACAATTACGTCTAGAGTACACACAAAAATAAACAACAAACTAAATAAATAATGTTCAAAACTCCGAATAAAATACAAGTGTTTAATTTTACTTGGGTACAAAATCGGGCATGGATTCCCCGTCAGAACCACTTTTTGCACAATAAATTACAAGTCCTAAACTAAAAGTTAATTCTCTAAAGTTCAAATTTAACTGCACTTTCTTATTCTTCAATTAATTTATCTTGTATTATTTATAAATTCTTCAATAAATTCCTGATCTAAGTTGAAATAAAATGTACTCACAGTTTTTCCACTTCACTCACTGACACAAATGCTGAACTGCACCACCCAAGCGACGTGCTGCACTGCACCACATAATGGTGTCGTCTGCTTGACCACGACCTCCCTTCCGTCATTCCTCCGAATGTCGCTACCAGTATGGCCAATGGCTGCTTCCACGCTCCACACCTGGCTGGCTGCACACGTTTCACAACCCGGCTGCTCAGCTTGCGATCCACTCGGTTCCACCTCCAACTCTTGGGCTCCTCACCTGGTGCCCGCTGAAGGGGCTGCTCTGAACAGCGATCCACTGTCCAGTATTGACGCGAAGGGTGGTAATCAGGTGGTAATTTGGGGGAGGCCTATGTCCAGCAGTGGACGTCTTTCGGCTGAAATGATGATAATGATGATGTGGTAATCAGTGCCACCACCGAAGACTACCAAAAAACACTCCCGATCGATCCGGCTCGAAGGACCATGTATATTCCCGAGGGTCCGTTTATGCGTATATATATATATAATATATAATTATATATATACGCATAAACGGACCCTACCCCTACATCGCCATATATATTATATATGGCGATGCAGGGTATATAGGGGTATAGGGGATTATATAGGGTAAATAATATAGCACTACAGACGGTACATATAGCGTATATTAATACCACACATGAAAGGCTCACACCAAAATTAAATTTACTTTAGCCTAATGCCGGTAACGAAACGCTTGCGCGATCTAACTCGACGCCAACGCCATCTATCGAGGTATGAGACAACTCGTAACAAAAGTTCAACAGAATATTGTTGGTCGTTATAGGGTTTCGTTCCGGCCTTAACAAACCGTGTTTGGGATTATTAGAATTGTCATGAAATGCACTCTGGCTATAAGGTATTTAAGTTTGGCTGAGGGGTACTTTTTACCCGACTGCGCGACGCAAAGGAGGGTAATGTGTTTATCAGTCTATGTATGTATGTATGTATGTATGTTTGTTTCTATGTGGCGTTCTAGAGACCAAATGCGTAGACCGATTTTGATAATTCTTACGTCAATCGATTCGTCTTAAACTTGCGAGTGTCACTAAAGACATGACAGTAATCAAAATTCACCACAGCTACAACCAGACGCCATATTGTCAAAATGAAAAAAAAAAGTCTATGAACTATGTCAACTGGGGTGTCGTTGAATAGGTATTTTAAAATCATCTTTAGGTTCCTTTTATCATTTTTCATTTTAAATAATAGTTTAGGATATTATAACGATTTAAAGTTGTTTAACAAAACAATCATTCTCGCTAATTTTCTTACTTATTGATTTAAGTTTTCATTTCAAGTATAAACGATACACAAATAAAAAAAACAGTGAAAAAGCATGAAGAACAAATATTTTTGGTAAAAAAGAGTTTACCACCAAACGCGATAGATGGCGTTGTTCATTTGATGCACGTTTGTAAATCAAATCATTCGAGTTTTCCCATCTACTAGACAGGTCGATGAACATAAGCAAAAGATGACAACTATATTGGCAAAAACTACTAGGTTGTATAAATTACATGCAGTTGATAATCAGTAGAATCGAAAACATATGGTCAAAAACCGAAAGATGTAGGTATATGTTTCTGATGATCCTAACAAAACTGGAGGAATCGTTAAATATTTAACAATCGATTTAGGATCACGAGTTATGTTACGAAGAAATTTGAATGTTACCCATGGTCTTGTTAACGGAGCAATGGGTGTTATAAGGACAATTGAGTGGCCAGCTCTTCGGAGGGACCAATTGGAACCCGGAAAATTGCCACAAGCTGTTTATAGAATTTGACTACAAAGCAATTAAAAACAATGTTCCTGGAGTAGGAGTCAGAATCGAACCATCGACGACAGAATTCGATGCACTTCGCGGACAGGGTAAAATAGAGCGAAAAATGTTGCCATTGATATTGTGCTGGGGTGTAACTGTACAAGCTCCAAGGAACTACTTTGGACTTTTTGACCGAGCTGTGGTTGACTTAAGTTCACGCATTTTTGCTAAAGGTCAAGCATATGAAGCTTTGAGCCGAGTTAGGTCTCTAGAGGGACTAATCATCAGTAGTTTAGACCACCGCAAGTTACTTAATAATCCCCACGATATTAACTCCCTCAATGAAATGACTAGATTGCGAAATTTACCATCTTATAACGAATTCAATGAATCGTAACTAAAAAGTATAAAATAAAATAAAAATATTTAAAGAAAAACAAAAAACCCGACTGCGTCGAAACTAATTTTAAAAAATACGTAAAAAAATTAACTTAAATAAAAACTAAAAAGAAACAAATAAGCCCAGTAGTTTAGAATTCTGTTATGTAATACTAAATAACTACACAATTTAAATAGTTTTATAATCGATACACACATAAAACAAATCATACATTCTAATGCAGAAAGCAAAAAAATATAAAAGCTGGTAAACTGATGCTGGTAATTTTACGGACGCCGAGGCCTCCCATACGGATTGGAAACCCTTCCAATCCATATGGGAGGCCTCGGCTTGGGCTTGGGCTCAAGCTACCCAGCTTGAGCCCAAGCTCGATCGTCCATGGCCACATTTAAAATTGATGAAAGAGTATGTCGGATAATTTGGTCCATTTTTTCCAAAAGATGACTATATTTCCACAAATAAGAAGCACGAAGGAAATATGTTAATTAGGGCCGAAACAGCAAAAACGAATGCATGTTAATTTTGACCAATCTTTCCGAAACCTCATTAAAATTTTGAATTTTTTCCTCAACAAAATTGGGAAAGGAATCCTCGAAAATAGGAGACCCAAGGAGACGAAGAGAGCTTTTTTCAATAATTTTGATATCTGGGACTATTGTATAAATTTGTGGTACTTCTTTTTTAGATTCTGCCAGAAAGGTGTCCCTATTAACCGAATTGAAGGCCTTTTTTATATCAACCATCAGGATGACCCCTCCTAAATTAGAATTTAGGTAGGTCGATAAGGCGTGAACGGCAGCCTCGCAGCCCCCTTTGGAGCCGAAACCTAGCTGCAGGGGCTGAAATTTTTTCGAAACAGCCTCACCATAAAATTTACAGTAAATTTTGGCTGCCATACGCTGGTAGGTAGTGCCCATAGCAATGGGACGGATGCCGCCATCTCTCTTGCGTAGGGCACATAAATTGGCCCCATACAGAGTGTCGATGACGGCCTCGTTCACCTTGCCTGAGAGCATTAGATTAACCAGAGCCGTAAGCTCTTTCAAAAGCAACTCACCAGCTTCCCCGGCGCCTGAGCAGATGAGGTCCTTCAGGTGTTGAGGACTCAGGCCGTCGAGGCCGCCGGCAGAGCCACTCCGGAAGGAGCAAACGGCTAAGATTACCTCTCGACCCGTAACGGTGAGGGTATGAATGTCCGAATCAGGAGGGTCAGGAAAAGAAAGGCCATCCGCTGGCTCAGGGTGTTTGTTCTCCAGAGCTACTAGAGTATCTGGAGAACAAGGAGCCAGCACATCACTACTGAAGAGAATTCTGGCTGCCCCGCTAATGTCACCTTCCCCTAATTTAGATTCGACCAGGGGGGCTATTGGCTAACTTTTTCAATAACAGTTGACAACTAGCATTCGTTGCACACTAAACTTAGTTGTCAACTGACATTTTCATAAAATTGGTATTACGTATCACACAAGTGACTAACAAACTACGGTGAAAATGTGGTGAATTATAAAAATTTACGGTGCCTATTGTGACCACTCTAAAATTTTATCGACTATTATACAGCTTCAAAAGCTTACACAATCGCAATTTTAAAAGTATCGATACAATAACATCGGTCAAAACGTGTTACGGTGGCTATCAAAGGCACCAGTGGCTAATGACGTCACTGCAGTTGGTCACTGAAGATAGGCAATACGAAACTAGCTGTTTGACAGTTCAATGATGCACATTGTTAACAAGTGATCATCACTTGAACTGTCAACAGAGTTACGCAATAGCCCCGCAGGTGGGAAATACCTCTTGAAGAGGTAACCCTCTGTGTCGAAAATTTTGTCTCCAAATTAAGGGCCGAAATATTACAATTTTCTTTAATTTGTGAAGTTAAAGTCTTTTTGGTTGCCAAATCCTTATGAATGTGTAATATTCTGTAAGGAAAGGTGGTGGAAAGGTGAGAAGTTGTTCCCAAGCACTTAGTGAGTTCTCCCGGGCGGCCAGGCGGACACAACTTGCTAGATGTTGCGCTGCTAGAGGTCTGGCGCCACGGGGAACTCGTTTTAAAACAGGAACAGAATTTTTGAATTTTGTAAGGGTTTTCCAAAGTGGGTCTAAAGAAGATGTAGCTCGTGTAGATGTAGGAGCAATGACAGGGTCTGAAGTAAGTGCATTTTGGGGTTTGTGTGCCTTCCCAATATGCACATTCAGACCCCGCTTACCTTTGAAAAATCGTGCTTGCGTACAGAGAGGGCACCTTTCCAGAATAGTCAGCGATGTTGAAGGTTGACCCGCACTATCGTCCACCACATCACAACTGCCACTTAACATATATGTATAATTAATTGATTAATATAAATGGATAAACTTAATTGTAGAAAAAAAACACAAAGAAAACACACAAAAAACACTGAAAAACAAATGTCAACTGTGACGGATCACGTCAGCGGCGCGGCGCAGTCGCTTTGGGGGCCTGGGGCGCCGCAACACCGAAGAATGCATTCCGGCGGCGGCGCCCTGGCAACTGTTGCCTGGTAACTTGCGTCGCGTCCTCCGCGACGCCTCCAGACAGCACGCATAGAATTGTTTCCAGTGCACAATATCTTTATATTGACGTTAGCCAGGGCTGGGCAAAATACATGCTTTGCTTTAAATGAAATACAAATTACAAAAAACAGTATCGCAAGTAATTAAAATACATAAAAACTTTTTAGAAAAAAAAAATAACCGACTTCACTAAAAAAAACACTAAAAGGATCAAAATAACTTTAATTTCGGATGTCGGTGTTTCTCGGTATTGTTTGTTTCTTATTTAACACCGACTTCCGAAATTAAAGTTATTTTGATCCTTTTAGTGTTTTTTTTAGTGAAGTCGGTTATTTTTTTTTTCTAAAAAGTTTTTATTTCACACTTTTTAGTTGCGATACACTTATAAACAGAGTGCCTATTTCTAATGACAATTCCAATTAACCCAAATACTGCTAGGTTACATTGTTTTATTATAAAGTTGCTGTGCCTACCTTCCTCCTTCCGGCTCCATCATCAGATCAGTTCGATAGTACCTTATAGCCAAAGAGCATCTCACGACAATTCTAATAAGCCCAAACACGGCTAGGATACATTGATTAATTACGGAGTTCCTGTGCCTACCTTCCGGCTCCATCATCAGATCAGTTCGATAGTACCTTATAGCCAAAGTGCATCTCATGACAATTCTAATGAGTCCAAACACGGCTAGGTTACATTGATTAATTACGGAGTTCCAGTGCCTACCTTCCGGCTCCATCATCATCATCAGATCACTTCGATGATACCATTTTCAACGTAACTATTCAGAATCATTAATTTATTTGTATTGTCATAGTCGCATATCTTCAATGTGATATCTATTTGAGTATGAAGTTCCGTTGACCATTTCTGGTCTTCTTCATCAGTTCCACTTCATCAAATGTTACTTTTTGACTGTAAATGCTTAAGTTCTTGATGAAAATACTAAAATTACCATAGGGTTGGCTATAATTTTTGAGGAGTTCCCTCGATTCCTCATGGATTCCATCATCAGAACTGGATTTTGAAAAAAATGGGACCAATCTGGAAGCATATCCTATAAAGGGAAAAAAAAATTTTGCAAATCGGTCCATAAACGACGGAGTTCTGAGGTAACAAAAAAAAAAAAAAAAAAAAAAAAAAATGATGATAAAAAAAAAAAAAAAAAAATACAACCGAATTGATAACCTCCTCCTTTTTTTTGAAGTCGGTTAAAAATACAAAATATCTTTAAGTAAGGTATTTGAAATAGAAAATACAAAACTTTTTAGAAAAAAAAAATAACCGACTTCACTAAAAAAAACACTAAAAGGATCAAAATAACTTTAATTTCGGATGTCGGTGTTTCTCGGTATTGTTTGTTTCTTATTTAACACCGACTTCCGAAATTAAAGTTATTTTGATCCTTTTAGTGTTTTTTTTAGTGAAGTCGGTTATTTTTTTTTTCTAAAAAGTTTTTATTTCACACTTTTTAGTTGCGATACACTTATAAACAGAGTGCCTATTTCTAATGACAATTCCAATTTACCCAAATACTGCTAGGTTACATTGTTTTATTATAAAGTTGCTGTGCCTACCTTCCTCCTTCCGGCTCCATCATCAGATCAGTTCGATAGTACCTTATAGCCAAAGAGCATCTCACGACAATTCTAATAAGCCCAAACACGGCTAGGATACATTGATTAATTACGGAGTTCCTGTGCCTACCTTCCGGCTCCATCATCAGATCAGTTCGATAGTACCTTATAGCCAAAGTGCATCTCATGACAATTCTAATGAGTCCAAACACGGCTAGGTTACATTGATTAATTACGGAGTTCCAGTGCCTACCTTCCGGCTCCATCATCATCATCAGATCACTTCGATGATACCATTTTCAACGTAACTATTCAGAATCATTCATTTATTTGTATTGTCATAGTCGCTTAACTATATCTTCAATGTGATATCTATTTGAGTATGAAGTTCCGTTGACCATTTCTGGTCTTCTTCATCAGTTCCACTTCATCAAATGTTACTTTTTGACTGTAAATGCTTAAGTTCTTGATGAAAATACTAAAATTACCATAGGGTTGCCTATAATTTTTGAGGAGTTCCCTCGATTCCTCATGGATTCCATCATCAGAACTGGATTTTGAAAAAAATGGGACCAATCTGGAAGCATATCCTATAAAGGGAAAAAAAAATTTTGCAAATCGGTCTATAAACGACGGAGTTCTGAGGTAACAAACATAAAAAAAAAAAAAAAAAAAATAATGATGATAAAAAAAAAAAAAAAAAAAAAATACAACCGAATTGATAACCTCCTCCTTTTTTTTGAAGTCGGTTAAAAATACAGTATTTTAACTATTTTTAATTCAGATTCAGATTCAGATTTATTTATTTGCATAAACATGTGTAAATAATATACATGGTAAGATGCTTATTATAGGTGTTACAAAAAATATTCCTTGGCTCAACATGTTTGACCATGGCTGGTGTGCAAATTAGGTCGAAAGACAATAATATTTTAAAAAGTACAAAAACAAACAATAAAAATTCAAATAACAACAATTATCATTCATATTAAAATATAAAAAAAAAATAGGTCAATGGTTGTGCGGTACATACAAAATACATAGAAAAAAAAAAAAACTGTCAGTAACTTTAGAGCGATTTATCATTTAAAAATTCATTAATGTCATAATAGGCTTTTTCTGTCAGTATTTTTTTTAATTTGTTCTTATATTGTTCTATATTTAATGTCTTAACATAGTTAGGAATATTATTATAAATTATTGGCGCTCTGCATACAACGCTCTTATATAGTAACGCAGTCTTAGCTGGCTGAACACGAATTTTACTGTTATCCCGGCGATTCCGTATTATAATATCAGATATTCGAGGAAACAAATGGGGGTTATTTCTAACAAATAGGGCTATTTCTAAAATATAAAGTGACGGAAGTGTGAGTATTTTATACTTTATAAAAATTGGCTTACAGCTCTCCGTACTTTGGATACCGAACATGGCACGTAGGCATCGCTTTTGCATCACAAACGCCATATCTTTATTTGTTGAGTTGCCCCAAAAGATAATGCCATATCTGAGGAGAGATTCAACAAGTCCATAATAAGCCGAGAGTAACACATCAGTGTTGATGGATGGAGCAAGTTGGTACAAACCATAAGATTGACTACTGATTTTTTTACATAATTTATCAATGTGTTCTTTCCAATTTAGTTTTCTATCTATAATTAATCCGAGAAAGTGGGTACTAGTAACTTCATTGATAGTATAATTATCATGAATCAAATTTATATTTAATGGATTGTGCAATCTTTGTCCAAAGTGCATTATATTTGTTTTAGATAAATTTATTTTTAAATTATTATTATTAAGCCAAGAAATTATAGATGTCAATGAATTGTTTATGTCAGATTTATAACTATTAATGTCCTTACATGCAATTGAAACTGTGCTGTCATCAGCAAATAATGTCATAGGTTGAATCGTTGCCTTTGGCAAGTCGTTGATATAAATAGTGAACAACGGGGGTCCTAGCACACTGCCTTGAGGAACACCGTATGTGACATATTTCCGCACAGAGTTGAATGACTCTTCTTTTTTTGTTATTGGATTTACTCTAGTTATAACAGTTATCTGTTGTCGATTCATTAAATAAGATTGAATTAAATCCAAAACATTTCCTCTTATGCCGTACGCGTGAAGTTTACTGATTAGTATATTATGGTTTACATAGTCAAATGCCTGTGACATATCGCAATAAATAGCACAAACCGGAACTGTTTTGTCAACATGGCAGATAATACTTTGGATGAATTCATAAATGGCCATATTTATGGTTTTATTTTGTCGAAACCCCTTTTGCTCATTACACAAAATTTTATTTTTTTCAAGATATGAATTAAGTTCACCATAAAGATATTTCTCGAAGATTTTTGAAAATATTGATAAAAGTGCAATAGGCCTATAATTCACCATTAACTGTTTATTTTCTTTTTTGAATAACGGTTTTATAACTGATAGTTTAAGATCTTGTGGAAATATTCCAGTTTTTATCGACAAGTTCATAATGTGACTCAGATGGTGGCATATATCCTCATTTACTGCTTTAATTATTTTAGTAGCAAAACCGTCGTATCCAACACTGTTGGTATTTTTAAGGTTATTTATAATTTTATTGATCTGGTAAGGTGAACTAGGTGCAAGAAACATTGAATTCAATTGGTTATTAATTAAAGACGTTACATTATTTCCGGCATCCGGAAGGGGACTGACTTTTCAATAAAATAATTATTAAATGCGTTCGCTATTTCTTTTGGATTATTAAGGACGTTGTTTTCATCAATTTGTATCATATCAATGGATTCTTTCGGGGTGTTAAATCTCTTTTTGTTTATAATCCGCCAGGCTGTTTTGGTCTTATTATGAAACGTTATTATTTTGTAGTTATTTTGCACACGTTTTGTTAGTTTTATAATTTTTTTAAATAACTGACAATAATTCAAATACTTTAATTTGTTGTCTTTGGTTGGGTTTAATCTGAATTTCCATAGCAAATCTCTTTTTTTTCGACTGCAAATTTTGATACCACGTGATACCCACTTTGGTTTATGATTGACTTTTATTAAACATTTTATTTGTGGAAAACAAAGGTCATAAAAAAGTTTAAAATCAGCTATAAAGTGTTGATAAGCCGTGTTTGGGTTATCAGTGAGGTAAATATCTGAAAACGATAAGCTCTTAATACACAATTTAAATTTTTCAATATTATCTATGCTATAATCGCGTTTTAATGTACGCCAATAATGCAGTATTGGATTTTTTTTTACAGGAATTCTAATTAACTGTGCGGTATGGTAATAATAAAATAATAATAATAATAAAATCGTTTATTTATAACATTAGGACACATTTACAATATAGTATATTAAATTTTTAAAAAGAACACAGTTGCTTGTTTACCTGAACTAGGGGAACCCTGTGCTTCAGGCTAAAGAGTGCTTAAATACAAAATAATAAATTAACACTAAATATGACTATAATTAAAACTGAACTAAATTTAGAGATACGGCGTGTTTTATTTACAAACAGTAAGTAGGTCTTCTGTCTCTACATAAGATATGCTTAGGAAATATTGGTGAATCATCTTTTTACAGTTATACTTATTTAATTTGTAGATACATAATATTCTATTTAATTTATTGTACAGAAATGGGCCTAAAAAAGTAAAAAATCTTTTTACAAATACATGTTTTGAGGATGCATTAGAATGGCAAACAATATCATTCCGTCTCTTATTAGTAATTTCGGCGTTGTAGGAAAGCATGGAGTGCTGTTTTAATACGAAGTGCATTATGAAAAGCTGGCGAACAGTAAACACGTTACAGGATTTGTATAACTGATCTGTAGAATAGAGAAAGGGAAGGAAATTGGTTACTTTTAAGATTGCTCTCTGAGCTCTTTCAAGAGGTAGTAGGTGAGTTTTAAGTGCTCCACCCCAGGAAGTGATACAGTATTGGATTACAGATTGACCTAGGGCTAAATAAATTTGTGTCACCAATTTTGAGTCAGCAATCGCTCGCAATTTCTTAAAAACAGATTAATTTGCGCACTCTTTTAACTAGACCTTCAATGTGTGGTCTAAAAGAGAGAGTTTCATCTATTATAACCCCGAGATATTTGATGTCGCGTGTTTTAAAGATACAGGGACAATCACACGTGCTGGACGATCGGAATCCACATTTATGGGCATACAGATGAGAGTTAGCAGTGTTAAATTGAGGCTTGCGCATGCAAAAGTGAATATCGACTGTGAACTGGCAACCGGTACTATCTCAATTTTGACAACTTTACAGGATGAAGAAAAAACATGGTTGCATCATTTATACAGCATCTCGTATGTTGAATAAAAATACGTAGTTTTTAAATATTTTTATTGCACATGTAATTAAAAACAAAAGTAACATTATATGCTTCCTTCCAATATAAAATCGAGATAGGACAATATAAATCAACACAAGAACAAACATAGGACTTTTTACTTGGAACAATATGGGATATCTTCAAAATCAAAATAAAACAATAACGATAGAACATTATCAACACAAAATTCTTTATAATAAAATTAACTTATTAATAATAAAAGAACATTTTTAGGTAGGAAATTTCATCAAATTTCATTTCTAGGTGGTTCAGTCAAGGACAATGTTTTTTTAATATTCTCAATTTTAGAGGGCATAATTTCTTAGAACCTATTTATCAACAAAAGCTTTAGATCACAAATCTTATTTTATAATAAAAAAAAACAATTACCAAAATTAGGGAATCTGCAAAAAGTTACAAAATAATGTTTCTTTTATGCTACTTTTGTCTACTGTCCTACACCAACAATAACGATGGGTTCGTGGAAACTGTCCATACGGTCGGGTCTAAGTTTTTCAAGACTCACCGTACAAATAACAACAAAAAGCTCTCTGATCCGACCCTCGAGCTAATGAAGAAGAGGCGTGAGATGATTCTGCAGTCTTCAGACGATGCGTGCATATACCGGCAGCTCAATAGACAAATCTCGAAGTCTCTGAAACGTGACCTTCGCCGCTTTAATACCGCAAATTAAAACTAATAAGCTGAAAAACAACAAGGCGTCGGGTGAGGACGGAATTACGGCTGAACTCCTGAAGGCGGGTGGAAAACCAGTCCTTAAGGCCCTTCAGAAACTATTTGATTCCGTCATACTCCAGGGAAAAACGCCACAGGCGTGGAGCAGAGGCGTGGTGGTACTCTTCTTTAAGAAGGGCGATAATGCCGTGCTTAAGAATTACAGGCCCATCTCGCTTCTGAGCCATGTCTACAAGCTGTTTTCCAGAGTCATCACAAACCGTCTCGCGCGCAGGTTCGTCGACTTCCAGCCTCCCGAACAAGCCGGATTTTGAAAAGGCTTCAGCACCGTGGACCACATACATACGCTGCGGCAGGTTATACAGAAGATTAAGGAGTATAATCAGCCTCTCTGCTTAGCGTTTGTGGACTACGAGAAAGCCTTTGATTCGATTGAGACTTGGGCTGTACTGCAGTCTCTCCAACGGTGCCAAATTGACTATCGGTACATCGAAGTGCTGAAGTGTTTGTACAAAAACGATACATGTCAGTCCGAATACAAGACCAGACCTCGAAACCTATCCTCTTGCAGCGGAGCGTGAGGCAGGGAGACGTTATTTCTCCGGAACTGTTCATGGCAGCAATGGAGGATGTCTTCAAGGTTCTGGAATGGAGAGGGCTAGGCATTAATTTCAATGGCAAGTACATCACTCACCTTCGGTTTGCCGACGACATAGTAGTCATGGCTGAGACTACGGAGGAGCTCAGTACAATGCTCGGTGACCTCAGTAGAGCTTCCGAAAGAGTGGGACTTAAAATGAACATGGACAAAACCAAAGTCATGGTAAACAGCCATGTAGCACCCACTCCTATCAAGATCGGCGACTCTACACTCGAAGTTGTAGACGACTACGTTTACCTGGGACAGACGGTCCAGTTGGGAAGGTCTAACTTGGAGAAAGAGATCAATCGTCGAATCCGACTCGGCTGGGCAGCGTTCGGGAAGCTGCGCGGTATCTTTTCGTTCAATATACCACAAGTGTCTCAAGACGAAAGTCTATGACCAGTGTGTGTTGCCAGTGATGAAATATGGCTCCGAAACGTGGTGGCTTACAATGGGCCTCATCAGAAGACTTAAAGTCACCCAAAGGGCAATGGAAAGGGCTATGCTCGGAGTTTCTTTCCGGGATCGAATCAGAAATGAAGATATCCGCAGGAGAACTAAGGTCACCGACATAGCACGAAGAATCGCCAAACTTAAGTGGCAATGGGCAGGGCACATTGCTCGCAGAACGGATGGCCGTTGGGGCCGAAAGGTTCTGGAATGGCGACCACGTACCGGAAGACGTAGCGTTGAAAGGCCTCCTACAAGGTGGACCGATGACTTGGTGACGGTTGCGGGAGTCCGATGGATGCGAGACGCACAGGACTGTTCATTGTGGCGACACTTGGGGGAGGCCTATGTCCAGCAGTGGACGTCTTTCGGCTGAAATGATGATGATGATATTTATTGGTAAACCTAATGAAACGTATTTTCGGTTGATGGTAACCTTAGTTGAATAGAACCAAGAAGTCCTATCACTGAATAATTCCAACCTGTCAAAAGTTTGAATAGCAATGCATAATGTACTATTTCGATTTACAGATTATTAACGTAGAAATCTTAAATATTAATAATAAATTTATAACAAAACTTACCATTTCAGCTACTAGAAGTCCCCAATAATGTCAATTTATAACTTAGGGCACAGAAACCTAATAAATCCACATAAAACAGTTATTTGTTTCAAGAGCGCGCGAAATCGCGTTCAAGTCCGTACACATTTAGCGAGATAGGATAAAATGCTCGCATTCGCTGCGCGTTGAAGTTAGTACTAGTTGAATGAAGCCAATTCTGGCGCCAAATTTAAATGTATTTTAGTTAGGATTTCTTGCAACGATGTGGAGTATTAAATAGTATAAAATGGCATTACAAAGTGAAATCTTCAAAAAATTGAGATAGGACCGGTTGCCAGTTCACAGTCGATATATTTTGTCTTGTCAGCATTCAATGTTAGTAAATTGCTTTGAAGCCAATTAGTCACAGTGTTGAAACCCAATTGAGCATATTCGTACAATTCGCTGCTGGTTTTAGCTGTAAATATTAAGGCCGTGTCGTCGGCATATGAAACAATTTTGCCTTGATTAATATTTAGGTTACACAAATCGTTAATATAGATCAAAAATAGGGTAGGGGCTAGGATACTTCCCTGGGGAACACCATATCCAGAACTGATTTGCTCATCACTCGTAATATTGTCTATTTTTACACATTGATGTCGATCATCTAAGTAATCAGCAAAAAGTTTAAGCGGCGTCCCTCTTATTCCTATGGCCTCTAATTTGTTTATTAGCAAAGGAACCGACACCGTGTCAAAGGCCTTCGCTAGATCAAGGAACACCCCCAGGATCTGTTGTCCTTTGCCGAGTTCTTCATAGACGTAATCTGTCAGGCTGTGCACTGCATCAGCTGTAGATAATTTGGCTCTAAAACCAAATTGCGCCGATGATAAAAGTTTATTTTTTTCTAAATATTTAACTAGTCTACTGTTTAATATTTTTTCTAGTATTTTTGAAATAGAGGAAAGTATCGATATTAGCCTATAATTATTTACTAAGTCTTTGTTTCCGGATTTAAAAACAGGGATTACAACTGCTTTTTTCAGAGATCTAGGGAAAATTCCTTCGGAAAGACAGATACGAAATATGTGCGTCAAAGGCGGAACAAGGATATGCTTACAGAGTTTAAGGATCTTATTACTAATATTATCCCATCCTACTGCAGAGTCATCTTTTAGTCCACAAATGACACGAGTAACTTCGTCTTCGTCAGTGTCCAGTAAGCCAAAAGAATTTAGGGCACACCTGTTTCTTAAATCAAGTGGAGGTCTTTGGACACAGTCTTGTGTTGGAATCTGTTCGGCAAGAGTTTTTCCAACATTTACAAAAAAGTTATTAACATGGTTAGCTGATGAAAGAGGTGAGGGATTAATAAGCAGTAAACTCGAATTAGATTCACGTTTTTTTGCCATATAAGTGACATTTTTAATATGTTTCCAAAGTTGCTTACTGTTGTTTCCTGCTTTATTTAATTCATTTTTATCGTAGTTATTTTTTAAGTTCTTTAGGAGGTTATTGCAAAAATTTCTGTATCTTTTATAGGTGATTTGAATGATAGGATTGTCAGGGTTTTTCTTAGCTTTCTGATGAAGTTTATCTCTCTGTCTTATACACCGAATCAAGCCCGGAGTAATCCAAGGTTTAATGTTATACAGTTTCTTGTTTACTGAAGAAATAGTCGTGTTACGTAATATTGCAGATTGAACATGTTTTATTAAGTACGATAAAGCAAAATTAGCGTCAGCAGTATTGTAAAGTGGGTTAAAGTCAAGATTGCGTAAATCATATTCGAGTTTATTTATGTTTAATTTCGTTTTGGTTCGAGGACGATTTTGCTTAGGCAGCGTTAGGTTTAGGAGTAGTAGGACAGCGTGATGGTCTGTAATTGTCGAGTTAGTAACAAGTGTAATATACGATAAGCTGGATTTAATCATCATATGATCGAGGCAGGAACTGCTTTGATGAGTAGGCAAAGAGTGAGCGGGGAGAAAACCATGGAATGAGCAGATATTAAGATAGTCTTGGGTCCCTGCATCACAGTTTTCAGAGTTAATATTTATATTAATATCACCCGTTAGTATAACATTCTTATACGTGCACAGTGTTTGAAAAATTTGGTTTAAGGAAGTGTGAAAAGTTTCCAAGTTTCTAACAGAAGGTGATCTATACATCGCGATTATTGCTGTGGTTGTACCAAGTTTGATGATCAAGCAATTACTCATACAGTCCCTTAGATTAAATTCTTCAACTGAGACCTTTAAAGTTTCCTTGGAATATAAAACCACACCATCATTTTGGTTGTTGTTTATTGTTGTATATAAAAACTTTTTAGAAAAAAAAAATAACCGACTTCACTAAAAAAAACACTAAAAGGATCAAAATAACTTTAATTTCGGATGTCGGTGTTTCTCGGTATTGTTTGTTTCTTATTTAACACCGACTTCCGAAATTAAAGTTATTTTGATCCTTTTAGTGTTTTTTTTAGTGAAGTCGGTTATTTTTTTTTTCTAAAAAGTTTTTATTTCACACTTTTTAGTTGCGATACACTTATAAACAGAGTGCCTATTTCTAATGACAATTCCAATTAACCCAAATACTGCTAGGTTACATTGTTTTATTATAAAGTTGCTGTGCCTACCTTCCTCCTTCCGGCTCCATCATCAGATCAGTTCGATAGTACCTTATAGCCAAAGAGCATCTCACGACAATTCTAATAAGAACAAACACGGCTAGGATACATTGATTAATTACGGAGTTCCTGTGCCTACCTTCCGGCTCCATCATCAGATCAGTTCGATAGTACCTTATAGCCAAAGTGCATCTCATGACAATTCTAATGAGTCCAAACACGGCTAGGTTACATTGATTAATTACGGAGTTCCAGTGCCTACCTTCCGGCTCCATCATCATCATCAGATCACTTCGATGATACCATTTTCAACGTAACTATTCAGAATCATTCATTTATTTGTATTGTCATAGTCGCTTAACTATATCTTCAATGTGATATCTATTTGAGTATGAAGTTCCGTTGACCATTTCTGGTCTTCTTCATCAGTTCCACTTCATCAAATGTTACTTTTTGACTGTAAATGCTTAAGTTCTTGATGAAAATACTAAAATTACCATAGGGTTGCCTATAATTTTTGAGGAGTTCCCTCGATTCCTCATGGATTCCATCATCAGAACTGGATTTTGAAAAAAATGGGACCAATCTGGAAGCATATCCTATAAAGGGAAAAAAAAATTTTGCAAATCGGTCCATAAACGACGGAGTTCTGAGGTAACACACATAAAAAAAAAAAAAAAAAAAATGATGATAAAAAAAAAAAAAAAAAAAAATACAACCGAATTGATAACCTCCTCCTTTTTTTTGAAGTCGGTTAAAAATAAGTTATACCCCGGAATTTCTGGGAGGTTGGCCTGACGATCACCCAGCCAGCACTCAGTTAGTACCAATATATCACATTCAAAGTTTAGTCTATGAAGAAAAATGTTAAAGCTATCCATGTTCTTATAAATACTGCGAATATTTTGGGTTAGTATGGTTAGTGACTTTTGAGTGTCGGAAAAATATTGACTGCACTCCTCAACCTTACACTGCTTTGAAACTGTTACAAATGTATTATCTATATCGGTTATTAAATTACTATCCATAAAATATGAAAAATATAATCAATGAATTAAGGCTAAAATATAACCAAATAAGTGACGCTCTTAGGCGCCTTCATAGTCGATCGAATTGATGTACCTGTTTTCGGCAGACTTTTTGGCAGGACACTCTGGATCTCCCGTCTTGTGGTTGGCAGGTTTTTTGAAACGCAAACATGTTGCGCACTTTGGCGTTTCGGCTTTTTTTGTGTAGTCTTGGGTTGTGTGCCCTTCTTCACCGCAATGTCCACATGTTGGGGCAGCGACTTTGCACGTTTTGGCCGCATGACCGTACTGCTGACACTTGTAACATCTCGTTACCAGAGTGAAGTCTCGTACTGGACATGACGTCCAATTGATAAATAATCTATCCTGCGTTATGAGTGCCTTACGAATAGAAGCTGGAACTTCTATTATATAGTTACAGTTCTCTGCATCTTTCCTGCCAGATTTATGGCTAAGTTTGATTGAGGTCAAAAATGCATCTCTGGTCATAGTCGGCAATTTGTCGGCCAAGTTTTGGTCATAAATACATTTGATGATCAGACAGACCTAATTCTAAAATTTCACATTTACAACCCTTTTTAAAGTTATGTGCAAAATTATCAATACAAGTTTGACTGGCGAATCTGGTTGGTTTATATAAAGCTAATTTTAAATTATAATTTAACAATAAACATTCAAAATCCAGAGTTACATTATTACGTTTTAGAACGTTTATATTAAAATCACCAGTAATTATAACATTTTTACAATTCAATTTAGTAATATAAGTCAGAAGGTTTTCCAGTTTATGGAAGAACGAATACAAGTTGTTTTGTTTAGGTACTCTGTATATACAAACAATAATAATTTTATAATCAAGAAGTTCAATCGCACAACCCTCAAGTATACAGTCAATACAAAATTTGTGAACTTCTGGAATTTCTCTAAATTTAAGTCCTTTTTTTAATAAAATACACGTTCCTCCTCTTTTACTATTTGTTCTGCTGTAAAATGAAGCTAAATTGTAATTTGGTAGATATAAATTTGACTCATGTTTTGCCAACATAAAGTGCTCAGTAATACATATGACGTCCACAATTTTGTTACTATCTGCGAGTTCTTCTAAGTTAACACATAACGCATCAGATTTGTTAATTAAACCTGCAATATTCTGATGTAAGATATTCAAATATTTCTCAGAGAAAAAACTGATTGGCGGTTACATTTTCATCGAATTCAGGAGATTTTGTGGTATTACAAGACTCTGTATGTACTACAATATTATTCAGCGTTATGTCAAATTGACCAAATGAGCATAAATCAATTACAATATTATTCATAATGCCGTCGTATATACGTTTCATTCCCTGTATTTTGATTTTTCCTGTTGTATCGGAGAACATGTCTAGTGATAGCTCCCTGTTGCTGTCAAATAGGTAGGCGTAGTCATTATTTTGTAGGTCAAGATAAAGTAGATTATTGAACATGTCTACTTTAAAATTGTAAATAGGTGCTCCTGTTATAAAAGTCGGTAAACAGATGACATTATTGGTGTAGGCCACCTTCTGTAGTGATTCTCTTATCATATTTATCATGTTTATATAATTTGTCTCGGCTTTTATGTCATTTTCTCCAATGAAAATGATACAGTAATCATTTTCGGTGAAGTCTTTCAATTTATTTTCTATTTTGTATAAGTGTTCCTTTATAGTTCCTTTTGGTATATAGTAATGGCAAAAATCGAAGAAACCAGAGAAGACATCCTCAATCAAGGATAGGTGCCCTAAGGGTTTAGTGCCACTGCTTAGAATGCATAATTTATTCTTTTGTTTACTCTTTGCAATCATATCAGCCAGCTCTTTTTTACTATATTGAGGTTTGTTACGTTGAGATTTGATACTACTGACAGATATAGAAGAGTGTACTTCTTTTGCATTGTTAGCTGGGTTCATTTCGGTGTGGCAAGAGGTTTGAGTCTCTTTGTCAAGCATGATCGTCGAGCTTAGAGGATTGAAATACAAAATACAAATTACATATTACAAAATAAGTAATGTAGACCAGCATGGGCTGAAAAGTAGAGAAAAGCAAGATTAATTAATCAGTAAAATCAGAGTTTCCTTTCATGAACATAATTTTGATTTTGATTTTTAAATGTACTGTCAGACAAACAGCCTCTTGTTGGAGAGTGAACAAAACCTGCTAAAGAAAACAATCTTTCTTGAAGGTTAAATGTATTTTAATGATAAAATGTATTTTGAAGCCTCAAGTATTTGAAATACAAAATACTTCGCCGTCAGGTATTTGAAATACGAATTACAAATTACATTTTAAGGAAGTAATTGAAATACAAATACCAAATACGTATTTGTATTTCAATTACGTATTTTAATTACAAGTAATTCAAATACTGCCCAACCCTGACGTTAGCAAATATTTTCCTTGGGCAAATAATAATATTATATTGCTCACAGCGATTTCAAATAAAACGTTCGTGAAGAATGAAGTGGGGTGTAGGTATATGGGGTCCCAATCAACACCTATCGGGACCCAAGCCAACCTCACCTGCACGTGGCGCACCCTGCTGATAAACGAACGAGGCTATGGCGACCCGCCAACACGCACTGGACCAGCGTGGCGGGTTATGGTCCAAACCCCCTCAAATGCATAATACAACAAGAAACAGGCCCCAAGTGCTCGGTGACTCCAGCGGTTGTGCTAGCGTGGACGGGCGTGGGCGCAGCCCTGGGGTCTGGGGTGCTAAGAATCTCCGGGTGGGATCGATCAACCGTCGACGACTGGACCTGGCGACGTACAACACTCGTACACTCCGGTCCGATGAGAAGATTGCCGAGCTTGAGGAGGAGTTGAGCAGGTTACGATGGAGTATTGTGGGATTATCCGAAGTCCGAAGACAGGGGGAGGATACGATAATCCTAAGATCTGGTAACCTGCTCTATTTTCGGGAGGGGGACCAGCAGTCCCAAGGTGGTGTCGGGTTTATCGTCCACAGGTCCCTTGTGAACAATGTGGTGAAGATCGAGAGCGTGTCGACCAGGGTGGCGTACCTTATACTCAGAATATCATCAAGATATTCGCTGAAGGTCATACAGGTTTACGCTCCGACCTCGACACACCCCGATGACGAAGTAGAGACCATGTATAAGGATGTATCCAGAGCCATACATGGTTATAAGACTCACTTCACCGTGGTCATGGGGGACTTTAATGCGAAACTGGGCAAACGAGACGGTGACGAGCTGCGAGTGGGGCAATTTGGATTTGGACGTAGGAACCACCGGGGACACCTACTGGCCAGCTTTATGGAGAGGGAGGGCCTCTACATGATGAACTCCTTCTTCAGAAAGCGTGAGCATAGGAAGTGGACCTGGCAAAGCCCTGATGGTGTAACAAAAAATGAGATTGACTTCATCATGTCGACGAAGAAGCAAATATTCAATGATGTCTCAGTGATCAATGCGGTGAAAACCGGAAGTGATCACCGCATGGTAAGAGGCACATTGAATATCAATGTCAAGCTTGAAAGATCTCGACTGATGAAGTCTACGCTCCGTCCTGCACAGATCCAGATCCAAAACTCCGAGAGCTTTCAGCTCGAACTTCAAAATCGTTTCGAATGCCTAGGAAGCTCTGTGGACGAATACAACGATGGGTTCGTGGAAACTGTCCATACGGTCGGGTCTAAATTCTATAAGACTCGTACAAATAAGAGCAAGAGGCTCACAGATCGAACTCTCCAGCATATGAAGGAAAGGCGTGAGATGATTCTGCCATTCAGTCTTCAGACGATGTGTGCACATATCGGCTGCTCAATAAACGGATCTCTAAGTCCTTAAAACGCGATATCCGTCACTTTAATACTGAAAAAATTAAAGACGCGATTGAGCGAAATAAGGGCTCCAAGGTGTTTGCAAGAGATCTGTCTATTGGGCAGAGCCAGCTCACGAAACTGAAGACCGAAGATGGCAGAGTCATATCCGCCAAATTGGAGCTTCTGGGAGAGATCGAGGCTTTTTATGGACAGTTATACACGTCAATCACAAAACCCACGACGAATCTAGCAAACGACTCAAGAGCTAGGTTGACCCGACACTATACCGAAGATATCCCGGACGTCAGCCTGTACGAGATTAGGATGGCTCTGAAGCAGCTTAATAACAACAAGGCACCGGGTGATGACGGAATTACAGCCGAACTCCTGAAGGCGGGTGGTAAACCGATCCTTAAGGCCCTTCAGAAGCTGTTTGATTCCGTCATATTCGAGGGAAAAACACCACAGGCATGGAGCGGAAGTGTGGTGGTACTCTTCTTTAAGAAGGGCGACAAGGCCCTGCTCAAGAATTATAGGCCCATCTCACTTCTGAGCCATGTCTACAAGCTGTTTTCCAGAGTCATCACGAACCGTCTCGCGCGCAGATTCGACGACTTCCAGCCTCCCGAACAAGCCGGATTCCGAAAAGGCTTTAGCACCATAGACCACATACACACGCTACGGCAGGTTATACAGAAGACCGAGGAGTATAATCTGCCTCTCTGCTTAGCGTTTGTGGATTACGAGAAAGCCTTTGATTCGATCGAGACTTGGGCTGTGCTGCAGTCTCTCCAACGGTGCCAGATTGACTATCGGTACATCGAGGTGCTGAAGTGTTTGTACGAAAACGCCACTATGTCAGTCAGACTGCAGGACCAGACCTCGAAACCTATTCTCCTGCAGCGGGGTGTGAGGCAGGGAGACGTCATTTCTCCGAAACTGTTCACGGCCGCAATGGAAGATGTCTTCAAGGTTCTGGACTGGAGTGGATTGGGCATTAATGTCAATGGCGAGTACATCACTCATCTTCGGTTTGCCGACGACATAGTAGTCATGGCTGAGACTACGGAAGAGCTCAGCACAATGCTCAATGACCTCAGTAGAGCTTCCGAAAGAGTGGGTCTTAAAATGAACATGGACAAAACCAAAGTCATGGTAAATAACCATGTAGCACCCACTCCGATCAAGATCGGAGACTCTGCACTCGAAGTTGTAGACGATTACGTCTACCTTGGACAGACAGTCCAGTTGGGTAGATCTAATTTCGAGAAAGAGGTCAACCGTCGAATCCAACTCGGCTGGGCAGCGTTCGGGAAGCTGCGCGGTATCTTCTCATCCAATATACCACAGTGTCTCAAGACGAAAGTCTATGACCAGTGCGTGTTGCCAGTGATGACATATGGTTCCGAAACGTGGACGCTCACAATGGGCCTCATCAGAAGGCTCAAAGTCACCCAAAGGGCAATGGAAAGGGCTATACTCGGAGTTTCCTTGCGTGATCGAATCAGAAATGAAGATATCCGCAGGAGAACCAAGGTTGCCGACATAGCGCGAAGAATCGCCAAACTAAAGTGGCAATGGGCAGGGCACATTGCTCGCAGAACGGATGGCCGTTGGGGCCGAAAGGTTCTGGAGTGGCGACCGCGTACCGGAAGACCCAGTGTCGGAAGGCCCCCTACAAGGTGGACCGATGACCTGGTGAAGGTTGCGGGAAACCGATGGATGCGAGACGCGCGGGATCGTTCGTTGTGGCGACGTTTGGGGGAGGCCTATGTCCAGCAGTGGACGTCTATCGGCTGAAATGATGATGATGATGAAGAATGAAGAAATATTGATGTGTTTCTGAGCTTTTCTGAGTGACACTTTGTCGATTGTATTTAAAGTTTTAGACCCAATGAAGCGTTTAGATTCCAGGTATAATAACACACTCCCACATAGATATAAAATAGGTTTCGCCAGTTTTTTTGAGATTTCAGAATGAAGAGTTTGGCATGGTTATATTTTTATAATTAAATTAATTAATTTATTGATTATTTTAAAATAATCTAGACTAAAATCATTCCATATAATATGGGTCCAGATTGTTGCAGTTTTGTTTTAATTAAATTGGTTTCTACGCTACTGGACTGAACTTGTTTTTTTTCTTTTCAGATTTTATTTATAGTAATTTTTTTCGCAGTCGGGTATTTTTATTTTTTTATTTTTTTTTACGTTTTAGTCGGTTGTATTTGTTTTTGGAAAAAAATTTTTTAGTTTTGTTCAAAAATCTCAAAACATGTCGAGTGATAATTAACTCTCTCGCAATTATTGGAAGTTCATTATATAAATCTCTCACTGGCGGGCGTCCAGGATTACATTTTAGTAACCTTCGTTTCGTTAGGAATGCCGCCCACGATTTAAAGACACTGTTTTATCCCCTAGTCTCATAATCCTCTCTAATTCGTATATCGTATTCGTCGAGGCAAGAATAAAATTTGGTCGCCTCGAAGTAATTTTATTTCAGAGGTTAAATTCCGTAGACGGTTAAATTCAGTTAGATCTCTTAGTTAATTGGCTGTACAGTAGACAACGAGTTTATTGGCGAATGTATCTGACGTTTCTCCGGTGTTTCACCCTGTTTGTGGTGAAACGTGAAACACCTCTTTGAATGACTAGGTGATGTGGTCTAAGATCTCAGCCTGCCCAAATGGAGCAAAGAAAAAAAATTGATATAAACAAACGTCAGACACTAGACAGTGACAGGCCAGCAGAGTTGACTGTTGACACTTTCCCCATGGTCCGAATTGCGTCAAAAGCGATTATATCGCGAATCCGACCAAATTTAATAGTCACAAAATAAAAGCGCTATTGAGTAATAATTGTGACGTTGCGCGTTGGTCGGATTCGCGATATTATTGCTTTTGACGCAATTCGGAACGCAGGGTTTGAGAGTAGGTGAGAGTGCCAGTGAGTGCCAGAGTGCCAGTTGTTAAAGCTAAAAGCGTTATACGTACTCTTTGCCTCTTTGGTGTCAGCAGACAATGTTTTTGTAAAAAGTACTCGTGCGGGTTTGTGAAAACTAAAACTAATATTTTCTAAATAAACGATGGAAAAATTGCCAATGTGTAGGATATGTTTAGTAGAGAATGTTCGTATGTATGTGGTGATCAACAAGAACTTGCATCAACTTTATGAGAAGCTGACTGGTGTACCCGTAAGTTAGAGCATTATATCGCCGAAATTGTAGGTTAAATAGAACAAGTTGTAAAGCGCTATATACCTATATAATAAATTCTCATCAAAACCACTCCAAAAAGTTCAAACACGATAGGGTTATCTTATTGCCCTTATTACCGAGTTGGAGTTCCTATGGCCATCTTCCAGCTACGTCATCACACCCTGGTTACCCTGATAAGCCTAAAGTTAGGCACCGTAATGTAATCTAACCGTGTTTGGGATTATTAGAATTGTCATGAAATGCACTCTGGCTATAAGGTATTTAAGTTTGGCTGAGGGGTACTTTTTAGTGGTGGTACCATAACTAAAAAGTGTAAAATAAAAAACTTTTTACAAAAAAAAAAAAATACAAACTATTTAAAAAAAAAAACTGAAAATTGCAAAATAGCTTTAATTTCTGAAGTCTGTGTTAAATAACGAAGAGACAAAACTATTATAGAAACACCTACCTACTTCCGAATTTAAAGTTATTTTGCTCTTTTCAGTGTTTTTTTAGGGTTCCGTAGCCAAATGGCAAAAAACGGAACCCTTATAGATTCGTCATGTCTGTCTGTCTGTCTGTCTGTCTGTCTGTCTGTCTGTCTGTCTGTCTGTCCGTCTGTCCGTCCGTATGTCACAGCCACTTTTTTCCGAAACTATAAGAGCTATACTGTTGAAACTTTGTAAGTAGATGTATTCTGTGAACCGCATTAAGATTTTCATACAAAAATAGAAAAAAAGCAATAAATTTTGGGGGTCCCCATACTTAGAACTGAAACTCAAAAATTTTTTTTTCATCTAACCCATGCGTGTGGGGTATCTATGGATAGGTCTTCAAAAATGATACTGAGGTTTCTAATATCATTTTTTTCTAAACTGAATAGTTTGCGCGAGAGACACTTCCAAAGTGGTAAAATGTGTGTCCCCCCCCCTCTAACTTCTAAAATAAGAGAATGATAAAACTAAAAAAAATATATGATGTACATTACTATAAAAACTGCCAACGAAAATTGGTTTGAACGAGATCTGGTCAGTAGTTTTTTTTTAGTACGTCATAAATCGTAAACCGCATTTTACCTTTCAAGTTTGTACGGAACCCTCAGTGCGCAAGTCCGACTAGCACTTGCCCAGTTTTTTTTAATTGAAGTCTGTTGTATTTTTTTTTGTAAAAAGTTTTTATTTATTTTTTAATGAAGTCGTTTTTAGGGTTCCGTAGCCAAATGGCAAAAAACGGAACCCTTATAGATTCGTCATGTCTGTCTGTCTGTCTGTCTGTCTGTCTGTCTGTCTGTCTGTCCGTCTGTCCGTCCGTATGTCACAGCCACTTTTTTCCGAAACTATAAGAGCTATACTGTTGAAACTTTGTAAGTAGATGTATTCTGTGAACCGCATTAAGATTTTTATACAAAAATAGAAAAAAAGCAATAAATTTTGGGGGTCCCCATACTTAGAACTGAAACTCAAAATTTTGTTTTTCATCAAACCCATGCGTGTGGGGTATCTATGGATAGGTCTTCAAAAATGATACTGAGGTTTCTAATATCATTTTTTTCTAAACTGAATAGTTTGCGCGAGAGACACTTCCAAAGTGGTAAAATGTGTGTCCCCCCCCGTCTAACTTCTAAAATAAGAGAATGATAAAACTAAAAAAAATATATGATGTACATTACTATAAAAACTGCCAACGAAAATTGGTTTGAACGAGATCTGGTCAGTAGTTTTTTTTTAGTACGTCATAAATCGTAAACCGCATTTTACCTTTCAAGTTTGTACGGAACCCTCAGTGGGCGAGTCCGACTCGCACTTGCCCAGTTTTTTTTTTTTTTACATCTACAAAAGTCGTATCTTTCTAACACACCCTGTACTAATATGGATATTATTGAATCCATTTGATGTATTTATTTGTTGTGTTGCAGTTTATAACTGAGGACTGTAGACCAATGCTTGCTTGTTTTTTCTGCTGCACTAAACTAAAGCAATGCGGCCGTTTTCTGAGAAAATGTCTGAAGGCGGAGGAGTTATTCGCTCAGATGATGAATGAAGATTATGAGGTGAGGCATTCTTAATACTTCTTCTTCTCAAATTTTTGGGCCCACTAGGTTGCTTTGTTTATAGCGGTGTCAGTGGTGTTTTTTAGGTCCTCCAGAGTGCAGATGTAGGGACATTTTGGGCACTCTAATAAGTGGGCCATCGTCTGGTACACACAGGGCAACTGAAGGGACATGGGCGGGGTTTAATCAGTAAAAGTCTAATACTCTCTTGCTCGACCCAGAGAGCAAGAAGTCATTTGTTCATTTCCAGTAATGTATTAATAGCTAATTTTTAACTGACTTCAAAAAAGAGGAGAAGGTTATCAATTCGGTTGTATTTTATATATTTATTTTTTATGTGTGTTACCTCAGATCTCCGTCGTTTATGGACCGATTTGCAATTTTTTTTTTTCCTCTTAGAGTATATGCTTTCCGATTGGCGTTCTTTTTTTTTTGAGAATCCAGTTCTGATGATGGGATCCATGAGGAATCGAGGAAACTCCTCAAATATTATAGGCAACTATATTGTGATTTTGGTATTTTTATCGAGAACTTAAGCCGTTACAGTCAAAAAGTAACATTTGAGGAAATGGAACTGATGAATAAGACCAGAAATGGCCAACGGAACTTCATACTCACATAGATATCACAATGAAGATAGTTAAGCGACTATGACAATACAAATAAATAAATGGTTCTGAATAGTTATTTTGAAAATGTTATCATCGAAGTGACCTGATGATGATGATGATGGGGCCGGAAGATAGGCACCGGAACTGTGTAATTAATCAATGTGTCCTAGCCGTGTTTGGGCTTATTAGAATTGTCATGAAATGCAGTTTGGCTATAAGGTACTATCAAACTGATCTGATGATGGAGCCGGAAGGTAGAAGGTAGACACAGGAACTTCATAATAAAACAATGTAACCTATCAGTGTTTGGGTTAATTGGAATTGTCATGAGAAATAGGCACTCTGGTTATAATAAGTGTATTGCAACAAAAAAACTTTTTACAGAAAAAAAATACTGCAGACCTGAGTTTAGGGTTTTAATTTCAACTCGATACCTTCACTCGTTCCCGAGATAAAGGGTCTTGACAGACAGACGGACGAACAACAAAGTGATCCTATAAGGGTACCGTTTTTTCCTTTTGAGGTACGGAACCCTAAAAAATGGTTGCAATACCAACTATTTACTGCAGCAGCCATTTATCATTCCACCATCGCAATAAAAATCTAAATCGGTTGAACGAACAATAAGAAGGGTTTGTTTAAAAGTAATCTTCATGCGAGTGAAGTATAGTACTCATAGCACAAGCTCTGTTTAGTTTTCGGCAGCGATCTCTCGCGCCGGGCTGTGGTACAGGCCATGGTCCGGAGCGAGGAGGAGTGGCAGGCGGTCGCCTCCTTCTGCGAAGCAGTAATGCTAGCAAAGGAGGCGGCCGATCGCGTGAGGCAAAGGTCCTCACGCCCCAACGGCCGCTGGAATTCCGATCCCGATTTCCGGCCACAGTAGGCGTGGGATTGCGGACGGCGAGCAATGGGTGGCTCACCGTCCTATCGTCTTGTAACCGTCCGGACCGGGCCCAAGTCGTCGACGGCGCGAACTGTTCCATGCGCGCGTCAAGGAGATGTCAGCAACCGTAGGGGCCCAGCAGGGTCGAAGTCTACTGGGGCCATGGGTGATGCGAAAGAGATCCCCGGGGCCCTGGAAAAATGGCAAAGAAGGAACAGGAGTGGGTTTTTATTCAGTAAAAGTCTGACACTATCTCGCGCTCCGCCCAAGAGCGGGGATAATTAGATGATTTTCCCACCCGAAAAAAAAAGCTCTGTTTAGTTTTGGCTAAATGGCGTTGTGTGAAAGTTGTGGTATATTATTATTATCATATTATATTCATTAGTCTTTAATCATCTTTTACAGGCAGATCCTATAATAAAATCGGACCACTTAGAGTTTTTCAACGGCTTTATCAGGACTCCAGTGGAGAACATAAATATAGTTGATGCGGGTCAAATTCAACGCATTGCTGTCAAAGAAGAATTTGTGAGTGCAGTTCGTGAAATGCCGATGTTTTACATTGAGCCGAAGGTGGAACATCTAACAGATGGTAAACTTCTTTATGTCCTTACATATTATAAAACTAAATCCATAACCGCGTATGTATGCCTGTCTGTCTGTTCGCGATAAATTCGAAATGAACAACGGATTTTCGTGAATGATTCATGGGGAAGGCCATAATATATGGTGTACAAGAGTTGAGGATTTTAAATATTAGCGAATAGTGCGAAGCTGGGGTGTATCGCTATAGTCTATGCATTTTCTTCTATGTATAAAAGGCAAGGGCCTCACTCACTCACTGACTCGTCAACGCACAGGCCAAATTCCTGAACCTAGCACACTGAAATTTTGCATAGAGGTCCTTTTGTGTCAAAGATTACAAATACAAATACAAATATTTTTATTTGGGAAAATAGAAAATTACATTACATAACGTATTTGGAGCCTCCATTTCCAGATTAAGAATGGATTTTCCAAAATTTACCCCTTACGAGGATGAAATTAAATGGGTTCTGGAGTGGCGAACACATACTGGAAGACGCAGCTTTGGAAGGCTTCCCACAAGATGGACCGATGACCTAGTGAGGATCGCGAGAATCCAATGGATGCGAGACGCACAATACCGGTCATTATGGTGACAATTTGGGGAGGCCTATGTCCAATAGTGGACGTCTTTCGGCTGAAATGATGAAGAGGATGAAAAGGAAGTCCAAAGTTTGTATGGTGAAACCTACATTCATGTGGACGAAACCGCTGGAAGATGCTAGTCTGGGAAGGCAATAATGCAAAGATGATTTTAGACCATGAAATTTTTTTCAACAAAGAAACAAAACGTTTTTCATTTTTTTATTTTATTTTTTTCATCTTCTCTCAGAACTAGAGTCGGATAATGTAGACGATAGTTACTCCGAGGTACAAGATGATCCAGAACACCATTTTGTATCGGACTCAGTAAATGATGTTCCTGAAATGGAGATTAAAAGCGAAGTGGATGAAGAACCAGAACTATCGAGGAAGAAACCAAGAGCCAGTGATACGAAACGTAAGTATTATGGGATTTAAATTAGAATAGGACCGATTTAGCGCCATGTTGTGACGTCATAGCTGTCAAATAGAATTAATAATAATTATTATTTATTTATTTTCACAAAATGAAGTACAGTCTAAACAGTTTACAATAGATAAATGACTACAATTTAAATGTAGACGAAGGGTGTCCTGGCGTCCTAGCTAGGTTACATAATAACCTGTATTAAGGTTCTCCAGCCCAAGATCCCATTATCACAGTTATTTAGAAATACAGAGAGACTGCCTACGATAGTGAAATTAATTACTAAACAACTTAAGTTTGCCATCAAATGGATAGTGTAAGTGTGTGTGTTTGTACGTATGTATTATATGTTTAGTGTAAGAATGTATGAACTGTGTTTCGTGTGAAGTGTGAGTGTGTGTGGGTAAAAGGTGATTTAGAAATAGTTTGGGTTTAGATACGGAGTGTTACTTGGAAAGCGCTAAGATAGTGATGTAAGCAGAAGTTCAGTGTCGTCGTAGTTCTTATTGGCTAGGAAGAGTGTTATCTGCTTTTTACAAATGCCATAAGAAGATTGTTGAATCGGGGTAGTTTTACTTAATTTGTTGTAAGTACTTATAAGAAAGGACCTAGGTACTCGTAATAAAAGAAACGTTTAGTAAAAGCAAAGCGTGTGAATGGTACTTTGCAAATTTCGTAAGTTCGTCTAGAGGAAGATTGTGTTTGTTGATAAATAATTGACGAATCGTAAGTATTTTGCACTTTTGGTAGTGGTAAAAAATTGGGTAGAGCATTGGCCGGAAGGTAGCAACCTTAACCTTTTGACGTGCGTAATTAGAGACACAATAGTAAGACAATGGCTTGCGGGCGCCGGCTACCGCCTGAGCGTTAATGAATTAAGGATGGCTCTTTGTGCCACTTCCAGAGGTTTTAATATTGTTTTCGCTCCTCCACCCCAACTGGTAATACAGTAAGAGAGGACTAACTGACACATGGCAATTCAGGAATTAGTTAAAGCCCTTAATTAAATACCTCACTTGGCCCCGGTTGCTAACATTCGGTTGTTCATACCTTCACCCCTCTACATTTTGTAAATAGCTAAACTAATTTAGTTTAAACATTTCTAAGAACCATCGCTAGAAGACCTGCTTCCAAATTTTAAAAAAAAGCTGCATCTAAATCGGTTCACCTGTTTAAAAGCTAGGGTGCCACAGACACACATAGCGGTCGAACTTATAACACGCCTCTCTGATTTTTTTCGCTTTTACAGAATAGTACCCAAAGTAAAAGTTAATCATAATGATAAGTAGGTATTGCTGATGTTTTCAAAAGCACATTTTATCGAGTTTTAAATATGTCGGGCAGTTTTTTTCCTCCAAATGCCAAGTGGTGAAAAACCTTGTAACAATATTTATTATCACAGGGGCGACCGTAGCGAAGAAAACAAAATTAAACACACGAAGATCAAAACTAGAAGATGTGATTAAAGAAGAACAAAAGAATAGTGAACGATCAGACACGAAAGTTATTCAGACAACTCAAGATCGTACGCGCAAAAGTGTAACGAAATTCAAAGAACATTTAACCAGTACAAAAGAGACAGATGGTGTTGACAATGAAAGTATTCTTATACATGTCGGTGATAAATCTCACAAATGTGAAACCTGTCAGCGTAGTTTTAAAAAAATGGCACATCTTACAACACATATTCGTATACACACTGGTGAAAAACCTTACAAGTGTGATTTCTGTCAGCGTTGTTTTAGTCAATTCAGTAATTTAAACAGACATATTCGAAAACATAATGGTGAAACTCTTTACAAATGCGATTTATGTCAGTGTAGTTTTAATGATAAGAGAGATTTAACTAAACATGTTCGGGAACACACTGGTGAAAAACCTTACAAATGTGAAATATGTCAGCATAGTTTTAATGATAAGAGAGTTTTGACAAAACATATTCGTAAACACTCCGATAATTATAAGCCATCACAATGTGATATATGTCAGCGAAGATTCTATTATCCCAGTGATTTAAAAAAACACATTCGAATACACACTGGTGAAAAACCTTACAAATGCGAAATATGTCACCACAGTTTTAATGTTAAGGGTAATTTAAAGAAACATTTTCTTACACATACTGGTGAAAAACCTTACAAATGCGATTTATGTCATCGCGGATTTAGTAGTAAAAGTATTTTAACACAACATATTAATACTCACACTGGTGAGAAACCTTTCAAATGCCTTTTATGTCACCGTAGTTTTAATGGGCAGTTCAATTTAATAAGACATGCTCGAATACACGCTGGTGAAAAACCTTACAAATGTGATATCTGTCAGCGTAGTTTTGTTCAGAAGGGTGTTTTAAAGAGTCATTTTCGTACACACACTGGTGAAAAACCTTATAAATGTGAATTCTGTCCTCGTAGTTTTATTCAAAAAGGTGATTTAACACGACATAGTCGTATACACTGCGATGAAAAACCTTAATTTCTTTTAAAATTACATTCCTAAATGTTTCAAATTTTGCCCTTAGGGTGCTTTTTCACTCAGGCCTGTGAGATTGTTCGGATAAGTTACCTCAGACCTGGAACACTAAAGGCAACTGATTTCCTTCAGTTGCCCGCAGGTAGGTTTCAGTCAGTAAAAGTGTCACTCCCTCTCGCTGCGCCTAGAGCGAGACGGGTTACTTGACTATTCTACTAAAAGTGTGCAATTCAGGGCCCAATTTAGCTCACCGTCTCGAAAGGTGCTGCCAGCTCTGAAATGTAAAATCGATCAAAATTCGGGAGAATTTTCTTTTATTTTATGCATGCGTTCATTAATTACTTAATCATAAAGGTGACTTGTTTCAATTAATTGAATCATGGTGTGCCAAATAAACATATTTTCTTTCTTCCTTTCTTTCTTTCTTTCTTCTTACCGCTAATATAATATCGTGTTATGCGATATTTTTAACCGACTTCAAAAAGGAGGAGGTTATATGTTTGGTTGAATGTATGTTTTTTTTATGTATGTTCACCGATTTCTCGGTCAATTGTGGACCGATTTTGAAAATTTTTTTTTTGATTGAAAGGTTATGCTTCCGAGTTGGTCCCTCCCTAATTCCTCATAGGATGTTAGCAGAACTGTCGTAACAAGTAGGCGGGAGTAACTATGTATCTATGCTTGCCCAGTTTTTTTTTATCATTTGAAGTTTGCGTGCAAGTCTTTAACTCGTACTTGACGCTTTAAAAAAAAACGCTTGTGTACCTAGTAGATTTTGGTTACCGGCTAAAGCTGGAATTTTTTTGTATGGTTTTGTAATTGATGAATCAATAAAAACACTTTCATGTTTATTATAACTGTTTTATTTATTTTGTCTCACTATGTGTTTTATTTATTTTGTCTCACTATCCTAATATCATGGCTTTGTAAAAATAATGAGTGTACAGCTTCGCCTACGTGATAATATGAAATTATCCATGGGTACATACTCCCGGTATAAAAACTATCCTATTAGGGGGCATTGATATTTGATTTTTTTAATTTTAACATTTTAATTGTATGTAATTTTATAGTATATATTGTCTGTATGTGATTATGTAACTGAAATGTGTCTTTGGTACTCGAAATAAATATATAATAATAATTAGAATGCCCCCACCAAGGCGAGCAAAAAAGACACGACACATAAAATTTCATTTAATTTGAACCAGTAGTTTAAGAATTATAACTGGTCAAATTTTTTATTATTGTCACTCACTGACTGACCGATCATCAAAACTAAGGCACTTCTAGCAGACATAGAAGCTTCAAAGGACAATACAAACTAATGGCATGATTTACTTTTTTCTTTTCGCCAGAAATGAAACTAGGTTATTTGTTAAGAGGCCAAATACAAGGAATCAATAGCAAAAAGAACCAGGTCTTTAAACCGTAACCGAACAAAGATATTCATAGAAGCATTGCTAGTATAATATTTTTGTCAGGCGTTACCTATTTTTAACCGACTTCAAAAAGGAGGAGGTTATATGTTCGGTTGAATGTATGTTTTTTATTTTTTTTTTTATGTATGTTCACCGATTTCTCGGTCAATTGTGGACCGATTTTGAAATTTTTTTTGATTGGAATGTTATACTTCCGAGTTGGTCCCATAGAAATATTGTTATGATCTGATCATGAACTTCGAAGATATGGAACAGAACTTCTCATAGGATCACAGCAGAACCGTCGTAACAAGTAAAATTGCTTTGTTTATACGTGTAGTCGATGACTGACTGAAAGTAGAAGGGGAATATATCGAACTGATCTGATGATGAAGCCTAAAGTAAGGCACCGGAACTCTGTAATAAATTAATGTAATCTAACCGTGTTTTGGATTGTTAGAATTGTCATGAGATGCACTCTGGCTATAAGGTATTTAAGTTTGGCTGAGGGGTACTTTTTAGTGGTGGTACCATAACTAAAAAGTGTAAAATAAAAAACTTTTTACAAAAAAAAATACAACCGACTTCAAAGTAAAATAAAACACTGAAAAGTGCAAAATAACTTTAATTTCGGAAGTCGGTGTTAAATAACGAAGAGACAAAACTATTATAGAAACACCGACTTCCGAAATTAAAGTTATTTTGCACTTTTCAGTGTTTTATTTTACTTTGAAGTCGGTTGTATTTTTTTTTTTTGTAAAAAGTTTTTTATCGTTATATTATAATGAAATGGTAATGGCAAAAGCATGTATATCACAAGTAATACGTATTGTATTAAAATATTAGATTGTTTAGTCCGATTGCCAAGTCAATCTAGGTCATCAAGGTCCCTTAAGAGGGTCCTTTTTCACTCGCCTATCGTCAACACCGAGCATGGTTTAAAAGCTTGTTACTTCATCTAACGCAATCCAATGATGTTCGACGAAAAAGCAAAGCGAAATAAAATAAAAATATTTAAAGAAAAACAAAAAACCCGACTGCGTCGAAACTAATTTTAAAAAATACGTAAAAAAATTAACTTAAATAAAAACTAAAAAGAAACGACACCCCACTTGACATAGTTCATCGTCTTTTTTTTCAACGACACCCCACTTGACATAGTTCATCGACTTTTTTTTTCATTCTGACAATATGGCGTCTGGTTGTAGCTGTGGTGAATTTTGATTACTGTCATGTCTTTAGTGACACTCGCAAGGTTAAGACGAATCGATTGACGTATGAATTATCAAAATCGGCCTACGCATTTGGTCTCTAGAACGCCACATAGAAACAAACATACATACATACATACATAGACTGATAAACACATTACCCTCCTTTGCGTCGCGCAGTCGGGTAAAAAGAGAGATAACGCCTGAAAATTCGGTCTTCTCGTCGAAACTAATTTTAAAAAATACGTGAAAAAATTAACTTAAATAAAAACTAAAAAGAAACAAACAAGCCCAGTAGTTTAGAATTCTGTTATGTAATACTAAATAAATAACTAAACAATTGAAATAGTTTTATAATCGATACACACATAAAAAGTGAAAGCGCGAAGTGTGAAGTGAGGCGTGCCCAAACGCTACCTACGTTTAAAAAATGGTGAAGGAGCATTACCTTTCACTTTGGTTTTTTTCTTCTCCTGGCTCAATTATATATTTAATATTTATTAGTATATGTTTTTCTTATATTGTATGTATGTATTTGTGTTATTGTCTTATTAGTATTTTCTGATGTTGTACACTGACAACCCTAAATCCATCTTCTTTCTTTCAGTCCATCCAAAGGTTGTCTGTAAGAAATTGCCCTGTGCGATAAGACCGCCCATTGTACATGCATGACTGCACATTTGTCCAAACCAAATTCCATCCTGATGGCACTACTGAAGGTTTCAGTTACCTTCAGTAGCTCCATCAGTTGCAAGTTGTTGGAGGCAAAAAGTTTCAGATCATCCATGTAAAGGAGGTGAGATATAACATGACCACCTCTTTTCAACTGGTAACCTAAGCCAGAACCCTCCAGCAGTGTGCTGAGAGGGTTCAAAGCTAGGCAAAACCACAGTGGACTCAGACTGTCGCCCTGGAATATGCCACGCTCGATCCTTATCGGTTCGCTGCTCTCTCGGATTTGTCGACATCCTGGATAGTGAAGGGCCGTCCTCCACTGCCGCATACACGACATCAGGAAGGTGCGAAGAGTTGCATCAACTTTATACAGCTCCAGCACCCTCATGAGCCATGTATGCGGAACTGAGTCATAGGCCTTCTTATAATCTATCCAACATGTCGCCAGATCTCTTCGAGAGCGACGAACCTGTTGGCTAATGGCAACATCAATGAGGAGCAGCTCCTTAGTACCACGGGACCCGTTCCTACATCCATTCTGAGAAGCAGACATGATGGAGTTGTTCTCAATATGACTATTAATTTTGGCTCTCAGAATAGATGTAAGAACTTTATAGACCGTCGGCAAGCACGTGATCGGTCTATAATTTTTAGGCTCCGCAGTACTACCCGATTTATGTGAACTGCAACTGCAACTGATGGAGCTACTGAAGGTAACTGAAACCTTCAGTAGTGCCATCAGGATGGAATTTGGTTTGGACAAATGTGCAGTCATGCATGTAAAGCGAGGGGAGATTATGGAATCCGTGGGTACCCAACTCTCGGATTCCATATACATTAGATCCCTCTGCTCAACCGAAACTTACAAGTATTTGGGTATGTCGGAAGCGTTAGGCATCAATGCTGCTGACATAAAACAATCGTTGAGGGAGCGCTTCTTTGGCCGCCTGAATAAAGTGCTGAATAGCCTTTTATCGGGCGGGAACAAGGTGCGCGCCTTCAATGGTTGGGTCATGCCGGTTTTGATGTACTCTTTTGCGTACTCAAATGGACTCAGACGGAACTCGACGCCCTGGATAGGAGGGTCCGCTCACTACTTACCGCAAATCGGATGCATCACCCACGGTCATCGGTGATGAGGCTGTATATCCCGCGGAAGTGCGGAGGTCGTGGTTTCTTGAATGCTAAGACCCTGCACAACCGTGAGATATGCAGTCTCAGGGAATACTTCCTGAAAACTGACGTGGGGATGCACCGAGATGTGGTTGCGGTAGACAAAGGCCTCACCCCGCTCTCCTTGGTTAACGAGAACTGGCGCAAACCTACAGTAATGGATACTAATGAACGCAGGGCAGTATGGCAGGGCAAGGAGCTTCACGGGCGTTTTTACCGGGCCTTACATGGGCCCGATGTAGATCTTTTAGCGTCCGTATCCTGGCTGCGCTTTGGTGATCTCTTTGGAGAAACCGAAGGTTTTGTCTTTGCAATTATGGACGAAGTTATGATGACGAACAACTACCGGAAATACATTGTGAAGGACGGGACGGTTGACATCTGTCGGGCATGCCACCGACCCGGAGAATCAATCCGACATATTATTTCTGGATGTTCTCATTTAGCTAACGGAGACTATTTGCATAGACACAACCTTGTAGCCAGGATTATTCACCAGCAACTTGCTCTTAAATACTATCTTGTGGAATCAGAAGTACCGTACTATAGGTATGTGCCCGACCCAGTTCTCGAGAATGGCGGCGTCACATTGTATTGGGATCGATCTATCATCACTGATAGGAATATTGTTGCCAATAAGCCTGACATAGTGGTGATAGATCGACTAGAGCGTCGCACAATGATTGTTGATATAGCGGTCCCTCATGACGAGAACCTCGTGAAAGCTGAGAAAGATAAACAAACTAAATATCTTGACTTAGCTCGCGAGGTTGTCGACATGTGGGAAGTGGATAGAGCAATCATTGTGCCGATAGTCGTAACGGCCAATGGCTTAATAGCTAAGAGCCTCGAACAACATCTGAGGAGGCTCTCGTTGGGCAGCTGGATTAAGGGCTTGATCCAGAAAGCGGTACTCCTGGACACGGCGCGCATTGTTAGGAGATTCCTCTCTCAGGAGCCCTGACCACCGGTAGCTTGGACCCTGTTCCCGATGCCGGTGGGCTACTATTTTTTATATTTTTAAATGTTTTTTTATTATGTTTGTTTTTAAGAAATATTTAAAAATGTAAATAATATATGTAAGTATATATAGAAAATAAATGTAATAATAATAATAATAATAATAATACCTGGCAACACTCTAGCAACAACAGTAAATTTTTTTTCTATTCCATTATAAATTTGATAAAATCGTACATTTCACCCAAAACTGTGTTACAATTGATTATAAGAAGAAATAAAAAATACAGAAAACCGCAGAAAACCTATATCCTATCCGCATTAAACAAATAAACTAATTTATGAAATATGAAGAGAAAAACACCGAATGACGTTTGACAACGTCAAACACATCGCATCTAAATTGGAAACTGGAAATGGAATATAATAATAAATGTTGACTAGAGCAGCTGCCCGTCGCGCACGCCATCCACCCCCGGGCTCGCCGCTCAGCTCCGCCTCGCCGCCGCCGCCGGACCTCGGATCACCAGTGTCACCGGTGGCTGCAGTTGCGTCGAGCTCGAGCGACGAGTATTTTTCCCCGCCGACGTCGCCAACACCTGTACGTCGGCCGGGGAGAGGCCGGCCACCGAAGAGCTTGGGACCTGGGGGCCAACCGGCTCCGAGCCGGGTCCCCGCTGCCGGTGGTTGTGTGCAGCGCATGAGATGGACTCAGTCTATGAATGAGAACGTCATGCGCGCATATTACGGGTCTACAGAGGGGGGAACTAACCTCACTGCGTATCGTGATAGGATGCTGTCTCTTTTTCAGGACCTAGAACCAACCGTCAACGTCTCGGCCCAACGATTGTCGGATCAGGTGCGGGTTATCCAACGCAACCACAGGTTGGACGATGCTACACTTGATCGGCTGCGCTCAGAGGTACTGAGCAACCAAATCGTCTCGACATCTATACAAACACAGACCGCGGCAACGCCGACTACTAACGCAATCTCGCCGCGGTCCAATCCTAATAATGATGATGCAGATGATAGGGTTGTCACAGTAAGTAGCCAGTGCAACGATGAACTGAGGAGCGCACTGGAGGATGCGCTTCGAGAGTACAGAACAACTCCGACTGAACTTAGACCCCGTTTGCCACGGTTACCCATGCACAAAAAAAAATAGGGCGCTGGTGTGTACTTTGGATTCGCTGCTTAAAAACAACTTTGAGAGTAGCGAGAACCTTGTTGATACGCACTCAATCCTGTACTGTGGGGCTGTTGCGGCATGTCGTTTGGCGAACATAAATTTTCCTAATATAGATGGAACTATTCGACCAAAGCCTGCTGTACCAGCCTGGCAATACAGGATCGAGAGGCGTATCGATGGGGCCAGGGTACTCATCGGCAAACTACACTGCTTCAGGGAGGGTAATACGCGACCACGAGTGATGCGCTTTGTGAGGCGGGCGTTTTTGGGGACTGGTATCAGCCCTCAAGAATACATGTCTCGTGTCACAGAGCGCATCGACTTCCTGAAGCAGAAGGTTTATGCATGGGCGAGCCGCATTAGGCGGTATAAGCGGCGGGTTGATCGGTACTCGCAGAATCGCATGTTCCAGAGCGATGAGAGGTGGGTGTATAGAGCTTGGGAGCGACCTGAACAAAATGTGATTGACGGGCGCCGCCCAGATGATTTTGCCACCATTACATTCTGGCGAAACATTTGATCGGTGCCTGTCAGTCACACTGAGGGTGACTGGATGCGTGACGTCGAGCGCGTGTGTGAAGCTATACCAGAAATGGAAAAAGTTGTCATTACTCCAGCGGATGTAGCCAAAGCAGTTCGTCCATTACCGAACTGGAAATCACCGGGACCGGACGGACTGCAAAATTTCTGGCTGAAATGGTTTAGCAACTCACACGCGCCCCTGGCATCGCAATTCCAGTCAACCTTAGAGTCTGGGTCGCTACCAGAGTATCTAACAACTGGCATAACCCACCTGCTCCATAAGACAGGTAACCCCGTGGAACCCAAGAATTATAGACCGATTACATGTTTGTCGACGGTCTATAAACTTCTTACATCCATTCTGAGAGCAAAAATTAATCGACACATAGAGAATAACTTGATTATGTCTGCCTCTCAGAATGGATGTAGGAATGGGTCCCGGGGTACTAAGGAGCTACTCCTCATTGACATGGCCATAAGCCAACAGGCTCGTCGATCCCGCAAGGATCTGTCGACATGTTGGATAGATTACAAGAAGGCCTATGATTCTGTTCCACATACATGGCTCATGAGGGTGTTGGAGTTATACAAAGTAGATATGACTTTACGCACCTTCCTTGAGTCATGTATGAGGCAATGGAAGACGGTCCTTCGCTATCCAGGATGTCGACCGATCCAGGGTAATGATGAGCCTATTAGGATTAAACGGGGAATATTTCAGGGCGACAGTCTGAGTCCACTTTGGTTTTGCTTGGCTCTGAATCCTCTTAGCACATTGCTGGAGGAGTCAGGACTGGGCTATCGGTTGAGAAGAGGTGGTCAGGCCATATCTCACCTTCTTTACATGGATGACCTGAAACTCTTTGCCCCCAGCAATTTGCAACTAATGGAGCTACTGAAGGTAACTGAAACTTTCAGTAGCGCCATCAGGATGGAATTTGGTGTGGACAAATGTGCAGCCATGCATGTAAAGCGAGGGGAGATTATGGAATCCGAGGGAATTCAACTCCCGGATTCCATACACCTTAGATCCCTCTCCTCGACCGAAACTTATAGGTATTTGGGTATGTCGGAAGCGTTGGGCATTAACAATGCTGACATGAAGCAATCGCTGAAGGAGCGCTTCTTTGGCCGCCTGAAGAAGGTATTAAATAGCCTTCTGTCGGGCGGAAATAAGGTGCGCGCCTTCAACGGTTGGGTCATGCCAGTTTTAATGTACTCTTTTGGCATACTCAAATGGACTCAGACCGAACTAGACGCTCTGGATAGACGGGTCCGTACACTACTGACCGCAAACCGGATGCATCACCCACGATCATCGGTGATGAGACTGTACATCTCGCGGAAATGTGGAGGTCGAGGCTTTTTGAACGCAAAGACTCTGCACAACCGCGAGGTGTGCAGCCTCAGAGAATATTTTCTTAAAACCGATGTGGGTATGCACCGAGATGTGGTCGCAGTGGACAAGGGACTCACCCCGTTATCCATGGCTAAAGAGGACTGGCGCAAACCTGTAATACTGACTACTGATGACCGCAAGGAAATATGGAAAGGCAAGGAGCTTCACGGGCGCTTTTACCGGGCTCTTCATGAGCCTGATGTAGATTTCTTGGCGTCCGTGGCCTGGTTACGTTTCAGCGACCTCTTTGGGGAAACTGAAGGTTTTATCTGTGCGATTATGGACGAAGTTATCTTAACGAACAACTACCGGAGATATATAATGAAGGACGGGACGGTTGACGTGTGTCGGGCATGCCACCGTCCGGGTGAGTCTATCAGACATATTATTTCTGGTTGTTCTCGTTTGGCTAACGGCGAGTATTTGCACAGACATAACCAAGTAGCCAGGATTATTCACCAGCAACTTGCTTTGAAGTACAACCTAGTGGATTCTGAGGTACCGTATTACAAGTATGTGCCCGACCCAGTTCTCGAAAATGACCATGTCACGTTGTACTGGGATCGGTCTATCATTACTGACCGGACTATTGTAGCCAATAAGCCGGATATAGTGGTGATATACCGATTAGCGCGCCGCGCAGTGATAGTCGACGTCACCATCCCGCATGACGAGAATCTCGTGAAAGCTGAGAAAGAGAAACAAATCAAATATCTCGACTTAGCACACGAGGTTGTCGACATGTGGAATGTGGACTCAGCTGTCATTGTGCCGATGGTCGTGACTGCCAATGGTCTTATAGCCAAAAGCTTCGACGACCATCTGTCGAAGCTGTCGTTGCGCGGTTGGATCAAGGGCCTGATACAGAAGGCAGTACTCCTCGATACGGCTCGCATTGTGAGGAGGTTCCTGTCTCTGGAGCCCTAACCACCGGTAGCTTGGACCCTGTTCCCGACACCGGCGGACAACTATTTTTTATATTTTTAAATGTTTTTTTTTTTATTTTTTTTTTAAAGAAATATTTAAAAATGTAATTTATATGTGATATTAATGAATAAACGAGATAATAATAATAAAACAATCCATAAATTCTAATGCAGAACAGAACGACTCACAGTCGGGGCCCATTCAAATTTTACCAATCAAATCTTCCCAAGGGGCCCCGACTATTATTTTTTTAAATTAGTTTCGACGCAGTCGGGTTTTTTGTTTTTCTTTAAATATTTTTATTTTTTACGGTAGAAGGACTGAGTTGCGAGCCTTGGTTTTTTTACAAGTTACGTTTTTGATGGCATGTATTATTCCAGATCATAGTCTACCCGTGTACCACTTTTGAGCATGAAGGAGTAACCCGAGTAACAAATACACAAACTATTGCCTCCTCAGAGTTCCGTACCCGAAGAGTGCCAACGTGACCCAATAGGGCTTAGTAACAACTAAGCCTTTTCTGTTCGTCTGTCAGCGGGCTGTATCTCATAAACTGGAGGACGTAAGAGAGTTGACATTTTAATAGAACGTGTATTTCTATTGCTGCTACAACAACAAAAAATGGAGTTTCCCGTACAAGAAATTATTTTGTCGGAGTTTTTTTAAGCTATTGCATAGCTTCTATCGCGGGCCTTGAGCGCGGGCCTTGAGCGCGGGGACCGAATCCAGAAATTCCGTAACGAAAAATATACCTCACGCTCCCCACTCCGACGGGCACGGAGGTGTGGCTTGGAGGCCGACAGAGACCGAACACCTATTTTAGAAAAGTCGTTAACGACCTGTGTGGCGCATTGGTACAGCGTTCTACCTATGTTATCATCGTGCCTCGAGTTCAAATCTCGGTCAAACAAAATAGTCTTTTTGTATTATAATAGATTATAGTAATGTTCTATGATAACAACTGAACATACTTGTAGCAATTTATGAAGTAAACAAGAAAGAAAAAAATTTGTTTTCTTATCGGTCACCACGCTCAAAAAGTGTAACTTGAATTAATATCAAAGAAAAAGAAATACTGCATAAATAAAATAAATAAATAATTATAATTGCATAAGTTGATATAAAATGCTATGCAATAGCTTTACCGCGGCAGTCCCCGAGTGCCACACTTGTTTTTTTTTTTTTTTTGCTCGATTTTAATATTTTAGTACGGAACCCTTCGTATGCTAGTCCGACTCGCACTTGCCCAGTTTTTAATATTAGTGTGAAGAACAATTAATAACAAGTTTTGAAAATAGCTTATCCCATAAAATAAAACGCAAAATCAATCAGTGACACAATCTTTTTATTATTAAAACACAGTTTTCATTATTATAAGTACAAAAATTAAAAACTTGTAGGATAATTAAATAGGTAGGTACCTAATTAGTAGGTGTCGACATTTTTTTTTTTTCAAAATAGGTACAATTTATCGCAATACAGGGTGATTAAAAACTATTTCGATGGTTTAGCACTTGCTGCTCCAGAAAGCAGGCATTAAAAAAAAACCTAATTCTCTTTGGTTTTTAGTCACCCCGTTTTACGATATCTAATAACCACTTGGCAAGATTCAAGTCAGCTAAATTGGTCAAATAATAGTAGATATTCATACAAAATTTTGCAGGATATCTTTATAATAAGGCTGGCATCGCTAGACATACGAGTATCTTAGACTCTACTAAAGCTCAGTATTGTAAGCGTTTCGTGCGAAAGCGAATCTTACTTGTATTAGTTTAAAATTCATATTTAAATGACAGGATTGATCACTGTAATAATTATATGAATAAGAACATAATTAGGTATTTAATAGTAATGTTCAATAAATGGCCTATGTCCAACAGTGGACGTCTTTCGTATGACGGTTTAGTAAAGCTGCAGCGACGCGTCTTGACTTTGCCAATGACAATATCCGCGCGTTTGACCACTATCTCACCTGATGGTAAGTAAGCGATGATGTGGTCGACAATGGAACAAACTTGCCTAACAGCGACCTATACACTCTTGACTTAAATCCTACCAGGTTATGCCTATTAGAAAACAGGATTCTGCAAGGGAATTTAATTTCGTTTGAGAAACTAAAGGTTGGTTGTATTATTGCCATTGACTTACTTACATAGTAAGGATAGGGCGGACTGCTAATTTTTCTGACGCAAATTTGACCGAAGTTCAGTCGGCTATCTTCGTTTGCTGTCGTGTGTACGACTCATTGTACAGAATGCTGAATTTCTTGTACAAATACCGGCACGAATCTTGAGCGCTCGGCGAAAGAGTGGGGATGGCTTTGCGCATCGTGCACATCGGCGAGCCAATGACTGTACAAGGATTACACTCCCCGCCCCCGCGTCTCACTTCATACCACTAAAGAGACCCGATATTTCACTTCTGAGCAAGTGGAAGGCAGCGCTCATGATCTGTGCCGGTATCTGCACGATGATCGCATCTATGCGAACTTCTGGATAACCCTATCTTTACTATTTAAATCTATTGCTGTTATGATGATATTAAGGGCGAAACTGCTCGGGTATCTGCAGGTGCTTCTTTTCGACTGCTGGCGTCATCGAGCGGCAACGCTGAGAAAATAAATAAAAGAAACTAAAACTCAAAGAATTTAAAGGCAGTTTTGATTTGATTTTTCTTCGCAATGGGGCTTAAACCATGATGTTTTAAAATGTCAAGCGTGCGAGAGAGAGATGGAGCTATAGGTATCTACATACCTACACCCTATATAGCTCCATCCTTTTAACAATTCAGTTTAGATGGTCAAATGGGCCTCTGATTGTTCATTTTGCCAGTATCAAGTTTAGAAAGTATTTAGCTTTTACAGTAATTTTGAGTTGCATTTAGAATGCGGATTTGATGACATTCATACATAATATTTTGGCAGTATTTGGCAGAAAATGTATCTAATCAGTCAACTCGGCAAGTTTCGCCGAGATAGGCACTACTACAATAAAATTCTCAGCTTAATTTTACAGAGATCGCGCCTGTTTCAATGATCCACATATTGTCCAGTGGTGTAGATACTTGAGATACAAAACTACAACAATTTTACATCACAATATCCACTAGGAATCAATTTACGAATAATTAAAACAGCCGCTGAACTTCACTTGAAGAAATCCCGCCAGAGACCCCCTCATGTTCCTCTCACCTAGGTTGTGACAACTGGTGACAATAATTTTTAACCGACTTCAAAAAGGAGGAGGTTATATGTTCGGTTGAATGTATGTTTTTTTTTTTTTTTTTATGTATGTTCACCGATTTCTCGGTCAATTGTAGACCGATTTTGAATTTTTTTTTTTTATTGAAAGGTTATTCTTCCAAGTTGGTCCCATAGAAATATTGTTATGATCTGATCATGAACTTCGTAGATATGGAACAGAACTCCTCATGGGATCACAGCAGAACTGTCGTAACAAGTAAAATTGCTTTGTTTATACGTGTAGTCGATGACTGACTGAAAGAAGAGGGGTAATATATCGAACTGATCTGATGATGAAGCCTGAAATTAGGCACCGGAACTCTGTAATAAATTAATTTAATCTAACCGTGTTTGGTATTATTAGAATTGTCATAAGATGCACTCTGGCTATAAGGTATTTAAGTATGGCTGAGGGGTACTTTTTAGTGGTGGTACCATAACTAAAAAGTGAAAAATAAAAAACTTTTTACAAAAAAAAATACAACCGACTTCAATGTAAAAAAACACTGAAAAGTGCAAAATAACTTTAATTTCGGAAGTCGGTGTTAAATAACGAAGAGACAAAACTATTATAGAAACACCGACTTCCGAAATTAAAGTTATTTTGCACTTTTCAGTGTTTTTTTACATTGAAGTGGGTTATATTTTTTTTTGTAAAAAGTTTTTTTCTTTAAAATTCTCATGTTACATTCTATAACGTAGATCTCTACGGAGAAGAACGTTCAAGAAACTTCATGGTCTAGAAAAAAACTTTTTACAAAACAATCAATCGACTTCAAAACACAAACATTAAAAAGTGCAAAACAACTTTAATTTTGGAAGAACGTGTTTCTTGTGTTTTGTTTCGTCGTTATTTAACACTACCAAATTTTTTTTTCAGAAAGAAAGAAAAAAAAACATTTTTGACTTTCTTCTTTTCCCTCTCCTGCCTTTCCTTCAATTTCTTCCCCTCACCTCTCTATAATCCGCCTCACACATCACCGGGTTCCTCATCTCGACCTTCCGCGGCGGCATCTGATCCTCGTCGTGGATCAACTTGTATACTTCCGAGTGCTTGAGGTGCTCGAGGGACACGGGAGGCTTTTGATATTTCATGAAGTTTATCCTGCAATAGTTGACGGGTTAGAGTTTGTTTTAGACTCTTGTTTGGTGCTTCGTATATTTTGGACATTGGATTGGTTGGAGGGGAGGGTAAATCGGGCTGGCCACACTTAAGGCGTTCTATAGGTACTCCATTCGTAATAAAATTAGGCATTTAAAAAAACTTTTACTTTTATTGCGTTGGTGGCATGATTAATGGCAGCTGCAGTAAATAGAGTTGGTAATGTAACCACTGTTTTGCTTTTAATGCCACTCTTATGCCTACGAAATAGGAGTCAAAATCGGTTAAACGGACAGTAAAAAAAGGTTTGTTTAAACGTCTAATCTTATTGCGTATGGAGTGCAGTGAGGAGGTAGGCTTAAAGCGATAAACAATTCCCTGACAACATTACACTGATCGACAGTGTTCACAACGCATCATATTGGCGTGTCACGCACGTTACCTCATTATATTATCGCATCAGGCTACGGGACTCTTAGTAACGTGTGACCAGCCTGAACTTTATTAAAAGACCAACATTAAATCATGAGACTTGAAGCACGTTTACAGTTTTCAGCGAGCCTAGTGCGTTTTCTAACGTTTTCGATCGTGTTCGCGTTAACGTCCAATTACCTATGTCAAATCATTTAGGTATACAAAAAGATTTTTTCCGTTACCGCCACAGTTTTAGTGCATTAAAAACTCACTAAGATCACCGAAAGGGGTCGCTAATAGGAAAAATTGGCAAAGTATGTGAAATACATGTGTTTGTATGATTATGATACAATATGATTGTGGCTGAAATTAAGCATATTGTGGTCGGCAATATAATAGGTACAGTTCGAACCTAAGAGCACGAAGTTTTAGCGTCGGCAGCGAATTTAGACACCATTAGATTAGATACCTACTAATAATATTCATGCTAGCGCAATGAGCGATGAGCATCCTACTGAACTAAGCTTAAAAACTATTTCCTGTTCTTTCTAGTTTTACCGCAGAACGTCCAGCCCCCCTAGCCAAGTTACAATCGTATCGTTCGCGCCGATCACCTCGAGTAGGCCACGCCCCCGATTCCTTTGTTCTGACGTCATCTGAACGCTCAGTCACGTGGTCATAACAAAGGAATCGGAGGCGTGGCCTACTCGAGGCGTTCGGCGCGAACGAAACGATTGTAACTTGGCTAGGGGGGCAGAGTGCCTAGTTCGAGAGTGACGTTCGGCGCTCCGATCGGCCCGCTCCAAGCTCTGAATCCATCAGAGATCCAAGCGCGGTGAAAGTTTCAAGTAACATTTGACAGATAGAGATCATTGACGTTCCTAATCGCATTGTAAACCTGTCCCACTAAATATGCGTATATGGAAGTTATCGACGTATCAAATGTAACTCAATGACTCATTAGTTCAAAACTCAGATGTTTGGTAATTAACTAAATTTAAATAATCTTTGTATTTCTTTAATGCCACGCTATAGTGAGAAAGAAGGCTGCCTCGTTGCTAAGCAGATCTAGGACCAGCTCCAATGGCATCGAACCTTAGCCGATAAACATGATGCGCCAGTGATCAAGCATCAAGCACTGGTTTTATTACTATATTATTATTATTATACGTTTTTTTAAATAAAAATACATATCAAGATTGTTTACGTTTAGTTAACTACCCAAACAAATGGAGTAGGTATAGTAGTATATAGGTGCTGTGCTCTATAGCACGTTCGCAAACAAAATCGGCGCGTTCGCGGCAGACCGACAAGGAGATGGATATAAATAAGAAATCTAGATAATATATAATTGTTTGTCTCATTAATTTCATGAAAATTTCCATTAAATAAACTAGATTTGTATAAATTTGATCGGTTTCATGATTTACAAGAAGAACATGAGCTTTGTTGATTCAAGAGAAGTGACGAAGTTTATTGACAAAAAAAAAATGGAAGGTGGAAGACAAGTTTGTACATCGACAGATAACTCATGAATAGGTGAAGCGACATCTATGATATCACATAAGAACTAAAGTACGAAATCCTGTATTGTGCAATTAGAGTTCTTCTCGCGATTTGAACATAGGTCAAACAGCCCGAAATCATCTATCGGGCAGTTGCCCGGATCAGACAAAACATGCGTCTGGTCTGAGGATCCTCCCTTTTCAAAGGAAGTTTGCGGGACTTTACACTCTGTCTCGCAGTACCTCTAAATAGGTATAATTCTGGAATTTAGACCCTCAACTTTTTTAGGTGAGAAATCATCAAATAACTTCTCCCTCTCCAGGTGGAACAAGAGGGTGTGTCAGACTTTTACTGTCTAAAACTCCACCCGTGTTCCTCTAGTTACCCTTTGCGTTGCAGGGCGGCGGTAACTTTTTCGAGCAATCCCGCAGTTTGGCAGTTTGGGCTCTTTCCGATTTTACAATTATTAGGTTTTTTAAGGTACCTACTATAAACAAGAGACCCTAGCACCGCCCGGAGAACAGATCACTCGTGCGATGAGTTGACCAAATTAAGTCTACTGAGGGCAGTTCCTTGCATGCGTGCATGAGGGTGATGGCTAGCAAGAAGAATTGCGAAATGATCGCGAGGCGAATCACATGTCAATAGATGCGGTTATCTGATGATCACCACTGCTTTTTGAAAAGGGAGTACGACAAGCCAACGACAAGAGGAGTTTCAGAATTAACTTAATTCATGGTCGTGTCGATGTCACTTACACCCTAAATAAAATGGAACGACAATATAAAATGGCAGTCGATTCTGAGAGTCATGCTTAAAAACCAATCACCAAACAACGTGTAACTCACTTCAATCAACTTATCATAAGTATCGATCATAGTTTCCCGAAGTCTATGAAAGTCGACTAGGTGACAGTTCGACTCTCTGGAATTTGTTGAAATTAGTAAATTATAAATTAAGTTTGCCATAGACACACATGCCTCTAACTTCTACAAGGGTGTGCGAAAGTCATACATAGTCAGAAATAAATGGGTAGATTCATTGGTGAATCTACCAAGCTTATTTCTAACTATGTTGGAATCAACTTCCAGTTTAAACAGATCCAGCTGGATACTAGTATTTTACATTTAGCGATTGCCTATTTTTACAATACTCCATGGCAAAATTAGCGTCAGATTTTCTGTTTTCTGACTACCAAATGACAATCATGGTCACATGGTTCGGCCAAACGTGACTGGTCTTGTCAAGCGCTGCTTAACGACACGAGCTCTTCATAGTGTTTAACAATCAGAGTGCCTAGTACCAGTTTGTCGCCACGTTTATGATGCTCGGCGCTTCGATTGGTCCACTCCAAGCTCTTAACCAATCAGGGAGCCAAACGTGGTAAACATTTCGATTGCGTTAAAATTAAAATAACTATCACTCAGCGCACTGAACTTATTAAAGCATAGTAGCATACAAGTTATTGTCAAACGGTTCTGCAAATTAAAGGCATGTGTGCAGCTGAAGTGTAATCTTTCTCATTTTTTTTTTTATATAAATAAAGTGTAAGTTAGGGATTTGGTAAATAGATTTTAAAAACTTATTTTATCGAGTTTTAAGAAAGAAAAACAAAGATTGCTCTCAATGTCAGTAACACCCGGTTACTTGAAAGAAATTACTGATGCATCATAAATTGAACTCAAATCAAGCGATGCGTCTAATTGTTGAAAATTCAATCTATTACAACAACTGACGCGCGTTTAACAATTTATAGTAACAATTTTGCGATCATTTCGTTTCAGAGCCTTAGGTCTGCATAGGTCCCGAATATTTTTAATTAATTTATAGTAGGTATCTCACTTCCCACAATGATGGTTTTTTAAAAGACATTCACCGGGTGGCAGCATTGAGTCGTCAGGTGCAGGCACCTGTCAAAACGCATATGTTAACGACATTAGTTTGACATCAACGTCTAACGTTAGACGTCAACATCATGTATACGTTTTCAATCTCACGGCTAAGTGGCGCCAACTGGTGGTGTGAATTTTCCTAGAAACCCGAATTTAGGAATAAATTAAAAAATATTTAAGCAGGTAAACATAACTCTTTATCTTTTCTTTTTGCATATTTACGTATTAATTTCTTTTGAAAAACTGTTTGCTTTTACCAAATCCCTAATAGGTTTTAAATTAAATTTCAATTCATACAAAAAAATATAACTTAACAGGTCTACATACCTATATTTCCTACAGTAAGACTTGCTATCACCCCACGGCCAAATTTCGTTCCAATTGTCAATCTGCATCGCGCACATGCAAACAAACAAAAATACAAACACATAAGCAAGCAAACAAACTAACTACATAACTATCTACAGCTATAAAGAAGGAACTTTTGGCGCGCAAATGAAAATGTCGCCATATTGCTTTTTCACTACAATTTCCACAGATTAGCTAGACGATACGTAGGCGTCTGCGTAAGCTATTTTTAACCGACTTCAAAAAGGAGGAAGCTCTATATCCGGCTGAATGTATGTTTTTTTCTATGACGCCGAGCGTTCCGAGACCAACCCGTCTTGGTCACATAGAACAAAGAACTATAGGTACATACGTTTAGTGCTAAAAGATTTAGAAACATCTAATTTAAGAGCTAGAACTATGTTCAAATCATGTTAGCACTAATCGTATTAAGTAAATATTTTTGGTGCAATATAACGTGGACATATTTACAGAAATATATTACGGTGAAATATGGCGTATCTAGATATTGGAAGAGTAGCAGAAAAAAAAACTGTAATTTCCCCTGGTCACACCATAATTTCAGAACGACTTTACCGATCATCTCTTTTTAAAGTTTTATTACTTTGTAGAAGAATCTTACGGAAAGGAAAATAAAGAAAATTACGCAAGTTCTTCAGAAAAACCGATTATTTAAATTTAGCCTGCGTTTGATAAAGTCGCATTCATTTCGCGCTAATTATAATCGTGGAAATAGTCCTTACATACGTATAAAGTCAAACGTGTCGAAGTAAATGTACCTACATACATAAAATACTGTACAACTAACTATACATATACAACATCGACAATACAAACAAACGTACACAAAGATTTTTACATAAATAAATAAAATGCTCACATAAATAGTCATTGATCTTGTGTTTCATTCAAGTAAAGTGACATTCTCACTACTGTCACTATCAAAAGTCCAAAATATTTGGGATTGACCAATCCTACTGAAGTCTGAACATGATAATAACGCATGTCAACTCCATACACGGACGCTAATATGTTTAATAAAGTTTGACCTTGTCTAAAATCTCTTGAACAACAGGAAATATGCATATATATATAATATTAAAATCAGTAGGAAAACAAACTAGATACAACAATTTTAAATCTATCTCGCTCGCCAAAACGCAGTTTTTTATGGCAGCCGTACGGCCGTGATGAACTTTGACGTCAAATTTTTCTTTCTTATTCAGCTTTGAAGCTTTATAATTTCGTTGTTGATGAAGACATGTTAAAAAATTATTTCATATTTGTTTACTAGAGCTAAAATAGATTTAATTTAGTAGATGAAAAAATTGCATGCATATTCCCTATTACTTTTCACACCATACATAATTTGTACTTTCAAATTTGTACTTTGTACCACTTTGTATTTTGAAAACTCACGACACAAAAATAATCTACTTATCACACGGACAAAAACATGGACGTATACAATTCTAACTTTAACTTAAACACATTACATTTACACTTCTAAAAACTACATAATTATATATACCTATACCAACATAATTATACACATAATATGACATACATTTTTTTTAAAAAAACCTTCCTAAAATAAGATACGAGAATATTTGGTTAAACTTACCCATTTAAATTAAAATGAACTTTATCATTACTTCACCTATGGGAGTATTACCGACCACAATATTCTTATTAAAATAACTTAATTAACCACTAAATAATAAATAAGATTTTAAATGCATGCAATACAGTGTCAAATGATTATCGAAACTCCATAGACGTGACAAGTATCGATATATAATGAAGAATCGCAAAAAAAAGTATTTTTGTGAAGTAACTAAAAATTTACAGTTTACAGATTTTTTCCTATACTTGTGCTATGAGACCTTGCTTCATGCCAAATTTTAGGATTCTATGTCAACGGAAAGTTAAAGGGATGGAGCTATTTGACACTGCATTAAGCTTGGTATTTACAAAGCGGCTGGCTATTTGCAATATTTTTTCTAACGTAACGCTTCACGACGCCAAAGCGACGTTGCCAGACTCATTTCAATGCGTGTTGCCAATCATTGCGACATGAAGAAAACCTTGCCAAATTCGTTTAATTATTCTAGTAGTGAAATCTTTTAAATGGTTATAAAGATTAGCAATGAGCCTTCTTTTAACAATGTTGAGGTTGACTTCCAGTAGAATCAGATGCAGCTGACAACCCAGTCTCCTTAAAGATTATAAAACAAAGTCTCTCACCCACATCTGTCTGTCTGTAGAAAGAAACTCAAAATCTATAAAAGGATTTTCCAATTTGCCTGCTGTGGTCTTCCCATCCGATTGTATTTTAGGTGTCTTCAAGGCTAGAGTGAACAGGCTCTTATTAAACTAGTGCAATTCACCATCAACGATTGCATCACTGCTTACCATCAGATGTTATATTTGTAGTTTTTTATTTATTTATTTATTTATTATTATTAGTTCTGTATACTGATACTTTCGAATTCCTTCCTGCACCTTCTCTGTATATTATTGTACTGTATCACACGGAAATTTTAATCAGTCTATACCTACTGCTAATTAGTCTTGGGCCACCAAGATACAAGCTGTGCCTAGTTTGGGACCCACAGCTACCTCTGTTGTGTTTTCTATTTTTTTTTCATATCTGTATACTTTTTTTTCAAACTTGTGTGTGTGCTAATAAATTATTATTATTATTATTATTAGATGTGATCACAGTCAAGCACTGGTTTATAACATTTAAAAAAATACTGTTTTCATCAATAGACAGAAGAATTCATGACATTCAAGGCCTCCCGCAACTTCTTTCAGGTATTCTTTTTTCGAGCCACCTTAAATCAGCCCTGGCGGTAGGCGTCTAGGTCATCTCGCAACCTGTTACCAGGTCAACCTAATCTTTTAACTTATCTGACATGATTTTATTATTAATTTTTACAACAGTTCATTTTGGTGTAGTTACAAAAAGGCCCAGGCTCCATATAAAATACAGATATTCAACAGCATCAGTTAGTATGAAAGCTGACCCTGACATTATTATGAAAAGGTGATAAATATCTACACTACTAGGCATCGTTGGTATCAGAAAGATCAGGCCACAACAGTTGATTTTGAAATCGCTTAGCAAATACCAAGTAAAATTATAAATGTACATAATATAATGTTTAATTGTATAGTACAGCAAACCCATTTGCCACGGCAAACAAAAATTACAGAACTTAGGGACTCGACAACGAAAGAGTCAGTTCAAAATACATGTCATTGACTCGCACTAGCTAAATATCACTTGACCATTATCTTGTTTTTTTTTAAGGTGGGAATTTATCAAATAACTCCTTTTGCTCTCGTTAAAGTGAAGGAGTGACATACTTTTACCGACTAACATCCATGCTCCTTCGGTTGGCCTTTGATCCCGCACTTGGCTTTTTGATACCGCTAATAGAATGCACTTGGTCTAGAAACTACTCACTATAATATTGACTAATCTGTAGAAAGAGACAAAATGAATGTGCGACCAATACTTTTTCCCGTAAGTTGTAGTGAAACTGTTGTTACTGACACCATGTGAATTCTACCAATAACAATTCTTGAAAGATAAAGAATGAAAGATATACGTTTACATCAACAACTGGCTGCACGATCGCTTTGTCTCTCTCTCACTTTTCCGATAGTTTTCATTCGAAAGCTAAACGGGGAATATAAGTCTAATTCTATATGTCTATGGTATTAAAATCCACCGGGCCAGATGGGTTTGATGTACTTATAATTAATAATGTAATGGTATGTCAAACCTGGTGTCATGGACTCGATCGCTTTGGAACCTAAAATGACACACAAAATGTTTTTAAATGGTACAACAATGCGTTCTAAATAGTCTTATTACTAAAGCCAGGAATACGTAATGTGCAAAGTTTGCAAATAGGTTGAATGTCAATGTGACAGCAGTTCAAAATAACTGTGAATAAACAGAAGTTTTACGATAAAATGAAACTACTTGCACAGTTTGCACACTTGTGTGTTCCGCGCTTAACGAATAAAAAAAAATTAGTGACATGAGAAATTGAAAATTGAATAGATCGATCTAGAACAAATGGTGGCCTATAAATGATCGATTTGTTTTTACTAAAAAGTCATTGATAAATTCTGATTCGTGTTATTATTATTGGAGTCAAAAACTTAAAACATAAACGCAATATAACCACTTCTATAGCTCCTCTACGACAGTGGCACTTGATTTTTGGAATGAAATTGTTGATGCATCACAAATGAAGTGCAAGTTAAATAATACAATCGACTTTTAAACATTTATTCTAGCAATCACAGCAGCCAACGCGTTTCTTAATTTGTCAAATGCATTTAGCAATCATTTTCTGAATTTAGGCCATATTCCATGATTAAAATTTTGACTTTCAAATGTGCTCAATCAACATCATCATCATTTCAGCCGAAAGCATTTCAGCCAAAAGACGTTCACTGTTGGACATAGGCCTCCCAAAGCGTCGCCATAACGACCGGTCCTGTGCTTCTCGCATATATCGGATTCCCGCGACTCTCACCAGGTCATTAATTCATCACCTTGTAGGAAGCCGCGCCAACGCTATGTCTCTCGGTACTTGGTTACCAGCGAGCAATTAATATGCCGTGCTCACTGCCACTTAAGTTTAGCGATTCTTCGGGTTATATCGGTAATCTTAGTTCTCATGCGGATATCATCATTTCTGATGCGATCACGCAAGAATACTCCGATCATAGCCTTTTCCATTGCCCTTTGAAGATTACCATTACCATCAGAAGGCTTAAAGTGACTCAATAGTCAAATTGAAAATAATTATTTGACTTGGCTTCTATGATCTGTCGTATCGTCTTTTGTTTGTTTTCGATGGACATCCTACGTGAGCTATTTATATGTTTTTAGTTTTCACTAACCTTAGGCTCGCTGGCACCAAATACCACTTATTGCGTTTAGCACTAAAAATATTTAGAGGCGTCGTTTCTGTTATCCTCATATGATTGACAGAAACAGATCGTCTTCTTAATTTTGAACAATATAAAGAAATTTGTTAATACTGCTAATTGTATTTAATGATTTCTGATGCAAACAAACCTTGACATATCGTACAAACTTAAGCTAACCAACAAAATTAACTGTACCCGATCGCCTTGCCCTTGATGACCTCGGACTGCTTCTCAAACATTTCCTTGATCATTTGTTCATCGTACACGTCCTGCTGCTGTCTCCACCGCCTGCCTCCGGGCAGGACCACAGCTCTGGCCTCATCGGGGTCCAAGGTTCCGAACATTTTCTTCGGTTTAGCAGACGCGACGCGAGGTGTGGGATGTTGCTTGACTAAACGGGACTCATGTTCTATTCTTTCCTGTTCCTAAATTTATTTGGAAGGTGTTTTATGGATTAGGGGCTAAGTATATATTTTTTTATAATTTTATTTGTTAAATAGTCATAATTCAAAGTATGAACGCTCAGAAATTTTAGCATGTATTGGATAGTTCAACATTTTGTGCATAACTAATAACAATATAAGTAAGGACATTATACTCAAATCTAATTTTATTTTCTTCTATCAAACTCACTTCTATACTAGGCGACTTTTATTTACTAAGCAGTATTTCAAGGGGATAAAGTAATCATGAGTGTAAACAACTTACACAATGAAGTCAACAACATGATTGACAACAAGTTTGGTGCAGTGGTTGAGCCATTGACTGCTGTGAAGTGCTGCGTATTCCTAGTACATACAATAGTTCCGAGTTTGGGTGTATGTTAGTTTAAATGTTTTTAAAAACACACACGATATACAAATAATTCCTAATGTTGGCCAAGTTTAAAAAGAAAACCTAAAATATGAATATAAACGACTATTTAGTACCTTTTTGCTAAAATTCGCCAAATTTAGGTATAGTTTTTTATAATCGTGAGTGTTTTCACCCCCAGATATATTGCCAATAAATAAAAGTCAGCCTATAAATAAAAGGCTTCTATTTGAAGGAGCATTGAAGATATATTGAGGATACTGGATATGCCGAGACCAAAAATTCGTGTCATTTAAAATCAAACCTACCTTTCTTTGTTTTTCGTTCCTCATTTCCTCTTCTGTAATGACCGGTGTCATTCTCATGTTCTGCTGCTGCTGCATCTGTTGTTGCTGCTGCATCTGTTGTTGCTGCTGCTGCATTTGTTGTTGCTGCTGTTGCTGCTCCTGTTGCATCTGCGTCTGTTCTTGCACCTCTTCTCCCGTCATCTTATTTGCTTCGTTCTTCTGAGCTTCTGCCTGCACTGCTTCGATACTCTCGTTTACTTCTTGTATTGTCTGCATTTCGTGTTGGACTTCCTGCTGGTAGCTCTCTTGAGTCACTTCCACATGGGACTCCTGGAAATAAGATGATGATGCTGGTTATTAGTTATACGAGCTATACCTATATACTTGTAGTGTATTTGGCAAAAAGCTTCAGAATTTCTCGCATAGGCACCAATGATAGAGACTATACAAACCCTATCCTTTTAAAACTACATAATAATATAAAAACTAGCTTTTACCAGCGGCTTTGCTCGTGTTAAAGTCGAAAAACATTGTACGGGAACGTACCAATGGGATTTAAAGTGATAATTTGGTTAAAGTCGCTGACAAAGTGAAACAAAGAAAAAGGATGAAATAAGTTTATCCGTTTAAACAAAACGCAAATCACAAACGTAAACGTAGCCTAGCTAAGATCAAAAGCCCTGTATCTGGTAAAAATAATAAACATAAAAGAATTATTGCGTGTATCTATACCACCAAACACGAATTACACAAAAATTACTGATATCGCACGATTCAAAGTACTCCGCGCGATTTGGACATATGTTGTTGACACTGGGTCAGTAACCCTCCAGAACACCAGATATTATAACAGACGTTTAATCGGAGTATCTTACCTTTTCAATAGAGAACAGGTAACTTTCCATCCTGTTCCGTATTTCTTTATAATTCAGATAGACTGTACACTGAGGTAGGCAGATGCCTTTTCCCAACTTGTTGGGGTTGGCTTCTAGTCTAATGAGATGCAGCTAAATAATTAATAATAGATTATGTGATTAGTGGATAAAGCAGTGTCTTTTAAGTCCCGGGCGACATGTTGAATTTCGAACGAAGCGAAGGTTGCTAACTTTTAATCGCGAACGCCAGCGAAAGATTTATATAATTAACTCCCGAGCACCGCGAGGGAGGTTTTGACGTTCCAAAATCAAATCACATTATTCCCTAGGGAACGCTCATACTACATTTGATCCCTAGGGGCGGAATTACTTGCTTTAGGTGAAGGTTGTGTGACATACAAAAGGGCATTATCGAGCAGGTGATGTAAAATAGTAGATTATGTGACTAGGGGACAAAGCAGTGTCTTTAAGTTGTGGGCGGCATGTTGAATTCCGAACGAAACGAAGGTTGCTAAGTTTAATCCCGAACGGTAGTGAGGGATTTATATCATTAACTCCTGAGCACTGCGAGGGAGTTAATAGAACCTGAGTGAAGTGAGGAATTCAAGCCGCCCAAGATAAAGACGGCTTTATCCCCGTGTTGGATACTCTACTTTTTACACCATCTGTGAGATAATTAAAAGACAATTTACTAAAACAAATTATACATTAGAGAAATATAAATATTATTTACAAGTTAATCTTAACTATCACTGGATATGTCTTGAGATTTGAAACGTATAAAATTCATTACTCTCAGATTCTATAGTTTTAATTTTCTATATCGCTCCCTATCATAACTTTTTTTCCAGAGACTCATCAATCACCACATTTTATTCTTTTTTTTTGTTAGTGGTCAGTTTGATCTTTGAATAAACTTGTTTGATTAGAGGTCAGTGTGCAGAAACATTTTAATTCACTCAATGTTTTTGACGTTCCAAATTCAAATCTCATTATTCCCTAGGAATCGCCCATACTGCATTATCTCCCTAGGGATAGAATGGCTTGCTTTAAGTGATGGTTGTATGACATACAAAAGGGCATTATCGAGCAGGTGATGTAAAAATATCATTGTACTAGTTATTAAAAAAATACCTGATGAGTCATATTGCTAAGCTTCTGCGTGACGAGCTCCAGCGATTGCTGGATGACCTCGGGGATCTGCGCGAGAGCAGCCAGCTGTGCCCGCATTTGAACGAGCTGCTGATCCAAACTGGCGTTAGGATCTGGAAGGAAACATCAGTCAATAGGGTATTTTATATATACATACTAGCGTCTGCCAGCGGCTTCGCCCGCGTGATAATAGTTTGTTTTTTTTTTTTTGAGATTTAAACTATCCTATCTCTCAAGTTGGATCGAACTGCACATAGTGTGCGAATTTTATTATAATCGGTTAAGTGGTTTAGGAGTCCATTGAGGACAAACATTGTGACACGAGATTTATATATGTATATTAAGATGTAGTTAGGTACCTTGTAGGTACATTCACACAGGACTGTATAAATGTAACTTGCCCATTTGACACCGATTTTTCTTATTGTATCCTATTAATTTTGTGGTATTTTTACACCACTACATAAAAGTAGGAGATTCTCAAATCGGTTGTCCTATATGTACAACATAATGCTAGCACTATGCCCGCGACTTCGTTCACGAGAATGTTTTCAGAAAAACTTTAACACCCCTTAACACGTATTTTTAACCGACTTCAAAAAAAGAAGGAGGTTATCAATTTGGTTGTATTTTTAACCGACTTGAAAAAATGGATGAGGTTCTCAATTCGGTTGTATCTTTTAACCGACTTCAAAAAAAGAAGGAGGTTCTCAATTCGGTTGTATAAACTCCTTCTGAGTTTATCAATTTGGTTGTATTTTTAACCGACTTGAAAAAAAGAAGGAGGTTCTCAATTCGGTTGTATCTTTGGGATAATTGGAATTGTCATGAGAAATAGGCACTCTGGTTATAAGTGTATCGCAACTAAAAAGTGTGAAATATAAAACTTTTTACAAAAAAAAAAAAACTAACTTCACTAACGAAAAAAACTTTTTACAAAAAAATACAACCGACTTCAAAGTAAAAAAAAAACACTGAAAAGTGCAGAATAACTTTTATTTCGGAAGTCGGTGTTTCTATAATAGTTTTGTCTCTTCGTTATTTAACACCGACTTCCGAAATTAAAGTTATTTTGCACTTTTCAGTGTTTTTTTTTACTTTGAAGTCGGTTGTATTTTTTTGTAAAAAGTTTTTTATTTTACACTTTTTAGTTATGGTACCACCACTAAAAAGTACCCCTCAGCCAAACTTAAATACCTTATAGCCAGAGTGCATCTCATGACAATTCTAATAATCCCAAACACGGTTAGATTACATTAATTTATTACAGAGTTCCGGTGCCTAACTTCAGGCTTCATCATCAGATCAGTTCGATATATTCCCTCTCTACTTTCAGTCAGTCATCGACTACACGTATAAACAAAGCAATTTTGCTTGTTGCGACGGTTCTGCTGTGATCCTATGAGGAGTTCTGTTCCATATCTTCGAAGTTCATGATCAGATCATAACAATATTTTTATGGGACCAACTCGGAAGCATAACCATTCAATCAAAAAAAAAATTTTCGAAATCGGTCCACCATTGACCGAGAAATCGGTGAACATACATAAAAAAAAAAAAAACATACATTCAACCGAACATATAACCTCCTCCTTTTTGAAGTCGGTTAAAAATATGAAAATCACTATATACTTGCCTAGAATATTTGAGGAGTTCCCTCAATTCCTAAATACTTATTCCAAATACTTGTGCTATGAGACCTTGTTTTATGCCAAATTTTAGGTTTCTAGGTCAACCGGAAGTACCCTATGAATTTTGATTCCCTTGAGAGTGTCGAAATACACGTTTTTTGCCACATAAACGGCCGTATATTTTTTTTTCATCAACTTATAAGTTTGATTTTTTTACAGCTTCAAGGGCCCGCAGACTTGAGTATATGGTTTTAATTTCAACTCGATACCTCCACGCGTTCCCGAGATAAATTTGACAGACAGACGGACAACAAAGCGATCCTATCAGGGTTCTGTATTTTCTTTTTGCGGTATGGAACCCTAAAAACACTGAAACGATCAAAATAACTTAAATTTCGGAAGTCGATTTTAAATAAAAAATAATCAATACTGAGAAACACCGACTTCCGAATTTAAAGTTATCAAAATAACTTTAATTTCGGAAGTCGAACTTCACTACTACTATTTTTTTTTTTGTAAAAAGTTTTTTATTAGGGTAAGAGGGTAGTATTTTGGAAAAGTAATAGCATAATCAGCCTTTTAATGTTCCCACTGCTGGGACTCAGGCCTCCTCTCTAGGAGAGGGGATAGGCCGTAATCCACCACGCGGGCCCAGTGGTTGGTTGGTGAATGTCACATGTCTTCGTGTCACATTTCGTCGTCACGATGTTTTCCTTCACCGTTTTGAGAGCATTGGTGATGAAATAAATTATGCAAAGTAATGCGCCTGGCTGGATTTGAACCCACGACCTACAACTCGTAAGTCGGGGCCGTTACCACTCGGCCACCACTGCTCTTTAATGGAAAAGTAATAATGACTTATTATTCATTTCAATTAGAATTTAGTAAATTAGTTTTCTGGGCACGAGAGGGTCTCAATGTGTAATGGATGTTGCTTAGTAAAATATATTCTGGTAATTTCCACTCACCGACCATCTTCTGTACGCTCTTAACTAGCTGCTCAGCCATTCTCCTTTCCAAGTCTTCTTCCGTTTCCTGTTTTTCTTCTTCTTGTACTACTTCTTGTTCTTCTGGAACTTCTGGAATTGCTTCAGGTTCTGGTGCCTGCTCTTCTATTACTGGTGGAGGAGTAGGTTCTCTGGGTGGCGGTAGGGGTATACCTGTTGGATTATTAACAACTTTATTAAGTAACTGTGACGAAGAGACTGCGAGATTGTTCGCTTTTATATAACTTTTCATTCCAGGGCCATCGTGCGCTAGCTCTTAAGCTACCGCACTGGCCCTGGAATGCAAAAAGCAACTGAAGGATCACAGGTGACTTTAGTCAGTAATAGTCTGACACTCCGTCTCGCTTCTTTTAGAGCCGGAGGGGTTATTTGATGATTTTCCTCCTAAAAATACAACAGACTTCTAAATACTGCAGGATATTGGAGGGAGGGGCGGTGAAAGAGGGAATGCATAACCGAAAGTTTGCAAAAGGAATTGAAAATTAATTTAACTGTTTAGTTAAAGGATGTGAAAGAGCATGATTCGTACTTTGAATCACAAATAAAAAAAAATACTAAGTTTAAGTTTAATATTTTGAATTAAATTAAAATGATAAGCTTGCTACTCACCAGTATCTTCAAGATCAGGAACCTCACTTTCCTTCAGAGGGTCAACTGCCTCCAAAAACTCTGGTACCTCAGGTATGAGAATAGGTTCCTCAGGTTCTACTGGAGGAAGCGAGGATTCTATGTCAGCTCGCTCTTCCCAGGGTAGGGGACCAGTTTCGAAGTCCTGTAGAAGAGGATGGAGAATGAGGGATGATGGTGGAGTAATATACAGTTGTGGTTGATATAGATTATAATATAGATGATTCACTATGCGATACTCAAAATGGATAACGTTTTGAAGAATTGCCAAAGATGTCAATAGGGCCCAAAAGGTGACAATTTATCAGTAATAACGACCGTCCAAAAGGCAGGAACATTTGTGATTGGTAAGTGCTACTATATCCCTCTCAAAAATATTGGACTTTGGCAAACGTTATTGCTGATAGAATTTTTCTTTATTTTTAGCCCTTCAGTAAAGGCTGGATTCTCATTTCTGGCATATTTAAAAACAAATAACTATTTGTGTAATCAACAAAAGATTTTATAATATTGTCTGTTATACCTTTTATGATGATATTTGAATGCGTCTAAAATTTTGGATAATGTTATGCATAAAAAGTACATAAATGCGTCTTGGACAACCACAAATGTTATTAACAAGTATTTTGAACCGCTAAAGCATGTAAAACATTGATTATGTAGATTTAAAATTGATGATAAATAAATTAATATTTTCCAATATGTGATTATAGTGACCAATGACTTTGATATATTTTACAGTATTTTGGAACTAAGTCATGAAAATTTTACCATAGTATCTTAAATGTTTACAGAAAAATAAACCCCTGAGACTATAATTGAAAATATCCATTTATTTATTCTACAAATAAAACCATTTGACTTAAATAAGTAAAAATAAAAGCAGAAACAAAATAGATTATTATTAACAGAGAAGTCCAAGATCAAGAAAGGATTCATAAAATTATAAACGATTTAAAAATACAATATTCATAACACTCCCAAAAATGTTAATAAAATAAAATATTAGTTTAAAAGCAAATTAACAATCTTAATTGAAATTTAAGTAAATTGTGAATCAGGAGAACAACTTAGTAATTAAAGAAGAAGTAAAAATAAATGTTAGATCACTAATAAGGATAAATGATAATTCTATACCTCCGGTTTGTAGTCAGGTGCAACTTTAGGCTTAGCCTGTTTGACTATTTTGACTTTATAAGGTTCCTGAAAAGAAAGACCATAATTAGAAAATACTAGCGACTCACGCCAGCTTCGCATGGGTGTTACAAATCTTTGAATTTCTCGGATTTTCTTTACTACAAAAATACATGTATATATAATACATCTAAACCTTTCTTATATCACTCTATCTATTGGTGAAAACCGCATGAAAATCCGTTCAATAGTTTTTGAGTTTATCGCAAACTGCGGACGAATATTATTGTGTGAATATTATTATTAAAATATATTATTATTATTATACGGACAGGCACGGTGGAGTTTGTTTTATAATTATGTATAATATATATATATAAGGACTAGCCTACTTTAATCTTCGATGCTTCGATCGGCCAAAATAAAGTTTATGATATTCGTATTTAAAAAATACAATCTTAGGTATGGCGAAAGCTTTTAATCAAGTACCAATTGATTGGTTTATTTTTATGTACACGATATTATAGTAGCACCACTTGATATCGGTTTAAAATTTAAAGGGAACAATTTTTAAATTTAAGTCCATAGCAATAACTTAGTCTCAATATAACATAAAGCTTCTATCAGATGACAATTAATTTGTCTATATAGATGATACATGTTTACGTACAGACGTAGATGTTATGTAAGGACGATATATATTTATATACCACTTAACACTTTTTTATTTAGTGATTACCTAAAAAAAAAAATTTGGGTTTTCTATTCTAATTAAACTTGAAAAGAACTATACCCATGTTATCAATATAATTACGAAGATAAAAGCAATTAAGAAGTAGACGACACTCATAATTAGTAACCTATATAAAATTCGTAAATTCGAAATAAAAAACTCACTATTTAAAAATCTACGTCGCGATCGACCATTCACCAAAAAAACCGAACAAAAACTAAATTATATCTTTCCACTTTAGCCAGAAGATGACCATTGAATGGATGCCAGAAATTGTGAATGTCATATCGGAAGAAATATATCGATTGTCAATAAGGAACCAAATATAAATAGATTTTTATTTTCTGCAGTACTTGGCCATGATATTGATGAAAATATTAATTGTGTGACGAATAAAATAGCTAGTTTCAAACTATGAAATAAATTATATCAAAGCCATGTGCTGTCAATTTAAAACCTTTATAATGATGTGCTTCATTCTACAGTCAGTAGGACGTATTGCAAGTTCCGGTTTGTAATAACTTATTTAGTTACTAAAGACAGACGGTTCGTGAAAATATAGATAATAATACTCTTCATTATGTAGGTGCTGCGAACATCATTAAAGTTACAAAAAAAAAAACAGGAAGGAAACATTACATAGGATGATACAATGAGGTCTTGTCACTGATCATTGAAAAACCAACCTTTGGACGGATTTAAAAGATGAGACGAAGAGAAAGAGTCTAAGATGCTCTATTAACATACTTAGTAAATTTGTAGCTACATATATTTGCGATACTAATTATGAAACACTCTGCGTATGTTATACTTAAATAATTATGGTTTCTTGAAAGTAGTGGAAAACTATAGTGGCGTACCTATATGAGAAGTACTTAATCGGTTACGCACCACCGTGAGCTGCTGCAAACAACTTGTCAAAATGGGATTTTATAGAGTCGTCTGATACCATACCGATTAGGGTTACCAGCTACATAATTCAGATCACATCTATCCCAAACTATCTAATGAGTAAACATCGACTCGAAAAGAAGAAAAAGAATGTAGTGGTTGTGTTTTTAGTATAAAACTCACTGCCACAATATGATCATCATCTGTCCACCCTGGATACCCGAACTTGGCTTTTGGCACCGGCCGCTTCGGTTTCTGCAAGAAGGTCGTCCACTTCTTCTCCTCTTTTTTCCTTTCTTCCTCCTTTTTTCGTAGCATTTCTTCATTTAACGCCTTTATTACTTCTGAATCCTTGAGGGAACCTATCATTGGTTTTATTGGCAGTACTTCTGAAGTAGGGTCGTCTGCGCGATGCATGTGGGAGTTTAGAACTCTTGCAAGGCTGTTTACATTTATGAAAAAAATTGTATTAATATTGGTTCTTTATAGATTTAATCTGAAAATTTTAAATATTTCATTTACAGGCACATTCTAGTCTAATCTAATGTAGTTTTTACGTAGATTGACTGCCTAACTGGCCTTGACAACACAGTTGCTGAGTGACATGGTAATCCTTTGATAATACTGGTTCTTAGACTTTCTGGTTAATGCCTACTGTCGGGTACTTTTATATAGTTCTGAATATGAAGGTCTGAGCCTACAGTTTTAACATAGATAGTGAAACTGACTTTACCTACCGATTGCTTACTAACCGTTAAAAAACTGCTTGATTAGGACGGTTTTGACAAAATTTTGAAAAAAGCATAGGTAATTATAGAAAAATTTGTGAAATAGAGAGAGTAGAGACGGCGTTAAACTTATCTTGAAAACACAATATTTGTGAAAATGTAAAATTTATTTATATTCACGTGAATAACTACAATTGTTTGTAAACATTAAATTAATTTCATCGTCAAAATATTTATCGGCATAAAGTTAGCTTTCTTGCAACATCAGTATAAAAGCGAGAGAATTCATTCGTTACGTGATCGTTAACTACGTCGAGACTGCCGGCCCTGGTGAAGTCTGCTAAAAAGGAAGATCATAGGACCGGTAGATGCTGGGGCGCTTGTTGTGGACATCTTCCAGACAGGATTATAAGGAGTTTTTATGTAACTTTAAAATGCTTACCCCATGACATGTGCCTCTCTTAATATATCATCTTCTCCAGTTACTATTGGTTTTATTATTTCGTCTGGTAAGCCAGGTTTGCCCAGCAGTTCTGTGAACAAAATAAATGATTTTATTTCTCAATTCGTAATAGTTACCGCGGCCCCAGTACGTTAAGTGCAATTGAAGGATACTCACTGGCGATTTCTGGGTCTATGACAGGTTCTTCAAGGCCATCCACAATTCCTTGTATTGTGCCGATCTGCTCTCCAGTTTCTGTCAAGTAAGGAGATAACCTCGGATCTCGAGTAGCAGCAGGAGGTTCCTACAATCATAGAATAATGTTTAAGATACTGGAAAACGTTCTGCAGAAATTCTGAAACTTGTGTTTTCTTTTTACATAGTAAAAAGAAAATCAATGATTGAAGTATGCCCAGATAGGTCACTGCAAAAACAAGTTTTCAATGAAAATCATTTTTTTGATAGCAAGCTTTTATAGCGCTGTATATACTTATATAATTAATAGGTACTCATCAAGTCCATTCCTAAAAGATCAAACACGATAAATATCTTATTGGGCTTATTGCTGAGTTTCTATGGCCATCTTCTAGCTCCATCATCAGACCCTGGTTACCATCTAGCACCAAAGTACTCGTCAAGACGGATCAAACGGCTCCAAACTCTATGGGGTTGTATCATTTAACTACCGAGTTCCTATGGCCACCTTCCTGTTCCATCATCAGATCAACTTCATGTCATAATAATTTTGGTTTGTCATCTGATTTACACATGCATGTGTAAATTAAACTTCAACTTAATCGGCAAAATTTCAACTTAATCGGTAACCGGGAAGTGGATCAAATTTAATTTGGATTTGATTACAGACATACAAACATCGGGACAGGTGAAACTAAATAAAAGCTTGTAATAACAAGACTAGAATGAGGTTTCATAGTCCCGTCTGATACCCAATGTAAATGCGGTATCCCTGTCCAGAACCCTCATGCATGAGTGGCTCAAGTGCCTGTTGCCTGCACTTTTAAGAACTTTATGAACGCCACTAACGCTGCCACAAACTTAACTACCTACTAAACCCAAATTGAGAGCAGTGGTGGCCGAGTGGTAACGGCCCCGACTTACCGAGTTGTAGGTCGCGGGTTCAAACCCATCCAGGCGCATTACTTTGTGTATTTTATTTCATCACCACTGCTCTCAAAACGGTGAAGGAAAACATCGTGAGGAAACCGGCATGTCCTAGAACCAAAAATTCAAAGACATGTGACATCCACCAACCCGCACTGGGCCCGCGTGGTGGATAACGGCCCATTCCCTCTCCTAGAGAGGAGGCCTGAGTCCCAGCAGTGGGAACATTATAAGGCCGACTATGCTATGCTAAACCCAAATTATCTAAAAATTTAAACAATTAACTCGAAAAAAAGAACGCCAATAAAAAATAAATAAAGATGAGATAAATAAAAATACTTAGCACGTGCTTTGGTTTAACAATTATTTATTATTTCTGTCAATGTAGCAGAACTGTCAAACTACCAGTGTACGGTAGCAATGGGAACATTTCTAAGCTCAAACAGGTGCTTAGTAGTCTTTATGAATCTCAGTCTTAGCAAATAATGTACTAAATTGTACTCACTTGAATATAGACATTATTAGGATCATAATACTGGCCACCTCCTCCTCGTTTCTGTATATTTTCAGGGTCAAATACTACAGGCCTGAACCCAAGCAAAGCATCAGGTTTCTCTTCTTTCATTTCTACATTTTCTATCCTCATTGGTGCCGGCTGTACCTCTTTAGGTGTTTCAGGAATAATCTGTATTGGTGGTGGCATTACCTCCACTGGTTGTATTTCTGTAGCAGGTGTGGTTGGTTGAGGTACATAAGGTATGTTTTCTGGTAAGGAGTCCTTCCTCTCAGCAACAATAATTGTGTCTCCTCCATTTTCTACTTCAACTATTTTAACGTCACTTTCGAATTTGACTGTCTTTTCATTTGATTTGGATTCCTGTTCAATGATAGGCTCAGGTTCACGTTTGACCTCAATTTCGATGCTAGCTTTTCTAGATTCAACTTCAGTAACAATACCTGTATTTTCAGATTCTTCCTCCCTTGTGTTATTTGTTTCATTAGTCTCAGACGCTAAAGCATTACATTTTTCTATGATTTCTTCTATTTTAGTATCGATTTCTTCAAAACCGTTTATCGTGGACCCCTTTCTAACATCTTTGCTGTACGTTTCTTGGTAACTCTTCGTTATTTTCTCTTCTTTAAATTCTTGAACTTTTACATTTTTCTGTCTTTCTTCTTTACTCGTTTCTAGTCCTACCTCTTCTTTATATTCTTCTATGCTCTTTATGGTTTCGTCTATTGCTGATGCCAAGAGTGAGGATTTTCTCTCGATTTCTCTGATTTCCTCCTGTTTATATTGGAACGATTAGTATTTAGGAAAGAAAGAAGGCAGTGTTTCAGTGGGCTACTAAGGCCTACTGTTCACGGATGCATAGCTTCAAAGACGCGTATTCGTCATTACACGCGTCCGTGAACCGAAAAACCGCTTAAAATAAAACTGAATTAAACGATGTCCGCTTAAATACTCATAGTTCCAATTCCAATAGCATGAAAAACAAATATTTGATAGTTTTTTTTTTCCACAATTATCACACAACGCCGTCTAGCTCCAAGCTAAGCAGAGCTTGCGTTATGAGTACTAATGACTGATAAACATACATATTATAGATAAATTACACCCAGACACAGAACAAATTAATGATCGTGCTCATCACAGAAACATATAGCACAGCATAGCAGTCAGGGCCACTAACCACTAGACCAACAGGCCAGTCCAGGCCATATGGTATAGTATGGATATGCATGAAAATGCATATCGCCAGATATATGAAAGAAAAACGATAATCTTTTATGTGGTCATCAAAATTAAATGCTGTGAAAAATAATATCATAATAATACAACTTTACAACACATTGTGCAAGTGTCTGTAGCACCAACCCAACATGTATGTCCCAAATCAAAATATGACATCATCTTTATCACAAATGAAATTACATGTTCATATGTTTCTTGCAATGGAGTTCAGTGATTAAAATATTTAATCCTACATACCTTGGCATATTCTGGCTTATCTGCACCACCAAACAAACCCGGTTTTCTATAAACTGGAAACCGAACCCTACCCGCACCGCCCTTTAAACCAGGTTTTTGATAGACTGGTCTTATTTTTAGTGCACCACCATTTAAAACTGGCTTGGTGTAGACAGGAGACTGTGGTTCTGTAGTCGGGGTTGGTAAAGGATGTTCATACACTACTTGTTCAATAGTAGTTTCGATATGAGGAATTAAGTGTTTTTTAACTATATGTGGGTCTTCATCTTCAGGAGTGGGAGTACTGTCTCTTGGTACTGGAGTTGCACTTCGGCTTTTTGGTAAAGGTAGGGATAGTTTGAATACATATTCATCCGTTAATGGAGTAGGCGGGACGGTTGAAGGAGTGGGAGTGTCAATAGAGCTCGGAGGACTTTGAGTTGACCACTGTCTTTCCAAATCTGTTCTTAAAGACAGTTTCCTGTTTTCAGATTGTGCTGTAAACGAAGCTTCTTGAAATACATCTTTAGATGACTTACTTAATGATTCAACTTGCTGTGATACTGTTACTTCATTATTTACAGATGCAGCTGTGCTTTGAGCTATTTGGCTTATTTGAGAGATATCCACAATAGATTCTCTCTTTGCTATTTGAGAGGAGCTGTCTACTGCAGACTTTTTCTGTGCTTGAGATGTAGCATCAACTTCGGTACTGACGGACATCTGGCTTGCTTGAGATATATCTACGACTGATTCTTTCTTTGCTTCGGATCCAATTTGAGTACTAGCATATGATTTTTCGGACAGTTCTTTTGATGCATCCATCTTGACTTGATCACCAACCTGAACCTTGCTTATGGCAGTTTTCGAAATCAATTCCGATATATCTTCAACTTCAATAATTTCTGGCGACAAGTTAGCGTCGATTTCAACTTTTTTTACTATTTTTAGAGAAGCAAACTCTTCACGAACTGGTGTTTTTTCTCTCAGTGGTAATTTTATAGTTTCTGTTATTTCAACGATTTCTATAGGCTTCCGTTCAACAATTTCGGGTTTAGTTTCGACTATTTTTTCCATAACTTTTTCTTGTTCTACAATACCAACAGTTTCTTTTTTCATGTCAACATTTGTGAACTCGCTTTTCGACTCTTGTACGCTCACTTCAGTGGACTCAGCGACATAGAGTGATTCATTGATATCTATTGCAACTTTATCTACCTTTTCTATTTTCTGTTCTATAATTTCCACGACAGGCTCCAGAATTTCATTTGTTTCTTGGATAACAACGTCTTGAATATCAGTAGATTGCATCGCAGTTTCTTTCTTAAATTCTTCTTGTACTAATTCTTTCGTATCATACAAGACTTCTTCAATTTTTTGTACAGTTGCAGAGCCTTCAGCGGTGACCGTGGCTAGTTTGTGTGAGTCTTCAACAATCTTAGCGGTTTCTATTTCTCTGATAGCGCTATCAATTGCTACGTTTTCAGCGCTTATTGTTTCTATTGTTTCTATTGCAGTATTTATTTCATCTGCACTTTGTACTGAAGATGTTTCGGATAAATCTGTGACATATTCTTTAAATATGGCATCCTTATTTGTGTAAACATGTGACTCTACTATTGCTATATAAGTTTGCTTGGGCGTTTTAGGTGTTTTAGAAATAGTTTCTGAAGAAGAAAACTCTTTTTTAGAAAATTCAGTCTTTTCCATTGAAATCCTTCTGCTGTCTACTTTGTCTAACCATTCTAAAGGATCACCCTCTTTCATAACTTCTTCTTCGATTTGGCTTCTGCTTCTAGATCTCCTCTGAACATCGACTGCTTTAGTTTCGAATTCGGATATGACTGAGTCTAACTTTTGAGTAATTTCTGGAGTAAGTCTCTTGTCTGATCGTTGAGCCATTTGAGCGCCTGTTAAAGTCTTTTCTATTTTTGATTCTTGTTTTGTTTCTACTTTTTCAACTTTTACATCCTGTCTCACTTCTTTTACAGGTACAGGTCTTACTATTTCGTTCTTTTCAACCTTTGTCTCTTGAATGGACTCAATTTTCATATCTTTTTCGATCTTTTGAGAAACAGATTTAACTTCCTGCTTCTTTTCTACTGGTACGGGTGTTACCAGTTGCCTTCTGTCCTGTTTACTCTCGGCTACTTTCATCGTTGCTTCTTGTCTTTTTTCTACCTTTTCAACGAATTCTTGCGAACTCTTTCTGACCTTTGATTTTCCGCTTTCGTACGTACGAGTTTCAGTCAGTGATTGTTCTAGTTGTTGATTAAAAGCAGGTTGACTGAGAAGGAATCTAGATAGCGCTACCATCACGTCAGTCAGATGTAAGAAGAATGTTCTTAAAAGCAGATCGTAATGGTAGGAAGAATGAACTGTGCCTCTTATATTAGGAATAGTTTGCAAGCCCATGGTGTAAGCTTTCTGCTCAGATGAAGTTCTCTCACCTTTGACACTAGACGCAGCAATTTTTGCAGCCTTTTTGAATTTTGCTTTAACGTCAAGCTTACCTTCTGAAGAGTCTGGCGCTGTTGATTCTCTTCTTCTGGACTCTTCTCTTACTTCTTCATGTTGGTATTCTTCAGAAAGTAGAGATTTTCTATGAACGTCTTTACCGTCCATGGTAACTTTTTCAGATACTTCAGATTCTTTGAAATCTTTCCTTTCAATTTTCTGTGAACCATCTTGTTGCGTTTCAATTCTTTCTTGTGTACTCATTTTTCTTTCAGCATATTCTTTAGTTTCGGTTTTATCGATGACTTCGGAAGATTCTTGTGTTCTTTCAGACATTAAAGATTTTGATTCTGATTGTTGTTGTACCTCAGAAGAAGACATCTCTTTACTGATCTCTTTATTTATCTCCTCAGCCACAGATACAGCTCTCTCGATATTCTCTTCAACAACTGACATTGCTGTTTCCTCTATCTTCTTCATGTCCATCTCTTGCCTCATTTTCTCAATATATTGTAGTTCTTCTCTTATAGATTCTTCTTCTACTTCATCTCTTAACAATTCTTTCTTTTCTATAGATTTACTCTCCCTTCTCACACTCTCTTCATGTTTGATTATATCTTCACTGATTCTTACTTCCTTCTTTTCAACTCTGAGTTCTCCTTTCAAGCTTTCTCTTCTTACATCTTTGGATAAAAATTCTCCAGTCACAGCATCAACAAGTTTAGTTTCCTGAGTCACGTCTACTACCTCCAAATCTTTACTCAAGCTCTTAACATGCTTTTCATACTTGAGCAGCTTTTCAGTAATTTCTTTATTCTGCTTAAATCTGGTCCCATCTGGATCGTACTGCTCCGAAATCGGCAGCTTGAACTTACTTTCACCCAGATCATGCTGACCGAACGCGTTAAGAAGATAGTCGGGATCATTATCGAGGGGAGACTTACCAAATTGATCTCTATAGTTAGGATTAAGGATGATAGGATCTTCTAAAGGAGGAACTTCAACTATAGGTTCAGTAGAAAATGGACGATAAGGTTTTGTAGGAGTAACAAATGGAGAGGAAGTTAAGGACCTTGATTCTGTTAAACCTGATGAATTTCCTAGGTCTAAGGCGTAGCTGCCAATGTCCGAGGGTTCTACAAACTGCTGTATTTGAAAGACTACCTCAGTGGGTTCCGATTGTCGGCCTAAATAGTCCTCGTAATCGTAACAAAGGGGCTCTGTGTCGTCCAGGACCGGGTCGTAGAGACCGCTGCAACAAAACAAACAGATGGTTTAACATTTAGTATCTACATTGTAGTTTCATTTTATTTTCACTGTAAAAAGTGACATGATCGTCATCATGAATCAACTGTTAGTTAATAAAAGTTGCTATCAACTGAAGAAACACCACTGGGTTTTATTCTGTACAATTCTGACACTGTCTTTCACTCCACCCAGAGTGAGATAAGTTACTTTGTGATTTAGCACACAAAATAAAAATCTTCATCCAGGACAAAACGGCTTGGGATTGACCTGCTCCAGTACTCACTACAATGGTTAATTCTTCTAAATTACCTTTATTATTATTATTTTTTTAATTGATATGTTTTTTTATTATTATTATTATTTTAATTGATATGTTTTTTATTATTATTATTTTTACAATTATGACATTGTTTATTTTTTATATTTAGAATTTGTCAGACAATTACTTTTAGAAGTATATATATATTTTTTACAATTTGTAATATTTACATTTTTTGTAAATTTTATTATTCTGAATGTGGGGACTATGTGGATTACTCTTTTTTTTCTCTTTAATTATAACATCATGTCTTGCAGTTTTGAGTACTTTTTGCGGCCTACCTAAATGTCCTTTCTTTGGTATTGTTCGTCAAGTCGTTGAGTTCCTTAGTGGTTCTGAGTTGAGCTACACGAATACTGACAAATGCTTGCACTGACTGGACAGGTCCGCTCAGAACTGTGTGGTTCTTTCTTCAAAAGACCATCTCAGACTCCAACCTGCATGGTTCTCATATGATTATAATATAATATAATATAATATAATATAATATAATATAATATAATATAATATAATATAATATAATATAATATAATATAATATAATATAATATAATATAATATAATATAATATAATATAATATAATATAATATAATATAATATAATATAATATAATATAATATAATATAATATAATATAATATAATATAATATAATATAATATAATATAATATAATATAATATAATATAATATAATATAATATAATATAATATAATATAATATAATATCATATAATATAATATAATATAATATAATATAATATAATATAAGGCTCAAAAGCGATGTATTAGGGCAATGTGTAACCTGAAAGTGACAGATAGTTGTGCCCCTATATTTAAGTCCCTTAAATTACTTACTTTTCCGTCACTGTATATATTCGAAATTGCGGTTTTTGTGAAAACCAATTTGCATCTTTTCAGTACAGTGTCCGAAAACAAAAGGGGGCCAATAAGAATGCAGTACAAACACATGCTACGTATTGGTGGTCATAATACTGCCTTATTGAGAAAAAGTGTTTTGTGTATGGGCCCGTCAATATTTAATAAAATTCCCGATGATTTTAAAAATGGAACTATTACACTTTTTAAGAAGAAATTGTCAGCTTTATTAATTTCAAAATGTTATTATTCGATCTCCGAATTTCTAAATGATGATAATTTATTTTATTGACACTGACATTATTATTATTATTTTTTGACATATTATCTTGTGATTATTAATGACATTGATTTATATTATTATTATCTTTTTTTGACATGTTTTGTGATTATTAATAACGTCAATTTGTATAACTTTCATTTGACATATTATTTTGTAATTATTAATGACATCAATTTGTATAACTTTTATTTGACATATTATTTTATAATCATTAATGACATCAATTTGTTTAAGTTTTATTTGACATATTATTTTGTAATTACTAATGCGCACCATTTTTATAATTATTTTGACACATTATTTGAATTTGACATATTACACATAATTATTAAATACATTAATTTATGTTCAAAAGGTAATAATATATTGTAATCAGATGTTATATGTGTCCATTGAACTCAAATTAAATAAAACTGTTTTGCATGCCTAATTTAAGGTAGTTAGTAATGGATCCTTGTACATTTTTTTTTTCTGAACATCTTTATCATTTACCTACTAACTGAGCAAATAAAAATTATTATTATTATTCATTCATTTATCTCAGGACCCTGAGGTCCTGGACCTTTGGAAGGCGTACGAGGAGCCGAAACCAACTCGCAGAGGCCCTTTTAGACGCTTTAATGGAAAGTGGTACAAACCGGTGATTATCCCTGTACGTACTATGCCAGTTGCATCCAAGGACAACCCCCGGTTGGTGGGAAACTATTGTGACATTTGGAAAACTAAGATATAAGGCTATGGTTTATGGAGTCTTAAGTGGACTGTTTACCAGGAACTATGTTAAGACTATGGCCCCTGCTTAAACAATGTTATTAATATCCATTGACAAAAGGCAGGGGCAGGCAATATTATTATTATTTTTACATTTATTTATCTCAGCACCCTAAGGTCCTGGACCTTTGGAAGGCGTACGAGGAGCCGAAACCAACTCGCAGAGGCCCTTTTAGACACTTTTAATGGGAAGTGGTACAAACCGGTGATTATTTGACTTAATGACACGCTAGAATGATTTTATTTTATTTTATTATTTTGGAAATATTTGCATGCCATTGTCCAGGGCAAACATGACGATTTATATTGTGTTAAACATCTCTTGCATACTGACAATTTACTTTGTAATGTATGTATTGTACTCATGTTTGTGCAAATAATTGATTATTATTATTATTATTATTCCATTTATTTATTATATTACATACTTATTATATTTTTAAATATTTCCTTAAAAAAAAACACATTAAAAAAAAACATTTAAAAATATAAAAAATAGTAGCCCACCGGCATCGGGAACAGAGTCCAAGCTGCCGGCGGTCAGGGCTCCTGAGAGAGGAATCTCCTAACGATACGCGCCGATTATTATTATTATTATTATTATCCCTGTACGCACTATCGTAGTGCATCCAAGGACAACCCCCGGTTGGTGGAAAACTATTGCGACATATATGTTAAGACTATGGCCCCTGCTTAAACAATGTTATTAATATCCATCGACAAAAGGCAGGGGGTGACTTGCACACTCAATAAATGGACCCCCATAAACGGTCGCTAGCACGAAGTGACGTAGCAACAAGAGCGCAACATATCCTGAGGTGCTTAAGGAGTGGAGAGGTATACCACGGCTATCAGGACAATCCCGGAAGTACGGTCAAGATCCCAACCAGCACCTTACTGGATTATACATCCTTCTCCCGAGCACGTTTGCTCTTGCGAATCTCCACTCAAGCCAGCCAATAAAGGCAAGAGAGAGGTGGGAGCTCAGTTCCTCGTCAGTGTTCACTACGGCCGGCCAATAAAGGCAAGCCGGAGATGAAGAACAAGAATTCTCCCGGGAGATCGGGTCCGTGGGGTCGCTAATGCCCAACAGTTCGCCACAAAACTGCACTGCGGATTGTATCTCTCTTAGTCTGGCCCCTCACCCTCGGCATATTACGGCAAAGCAAACTTCACCGATACCGACCTAGAGTATATTGGAGCACGCAAGCCCCACCACGACGTCAACGTAGAGATACGGCGATGGGGATATTATTATTATTATAATATAATATAATATAATATAATATAATATTCCACAACTATCACACAACGCCGTCTAGTCCCAAGCTAAGCAGAGCTTGTGTTAAGAGTACTAGACAACTGATAAACATACTTAAATATTTCTAAATACATACATATTATAGATAAATTACACCCAGACACAGAACAAATGATTGTGCTCATCACACAAACATTTGTCCTGTGTGGGAATCGAACCCACGACCTCCGGCATAGCAGTCAGTGCCACTAACCACTAGACCAACAGGCCAGTCACACTTTTTTGACCATTACATGTTTGCTGTATGGACTTTAAAAGAGATTTTGACCCCTGAGTTTGTTTCGGTGTTTCTTCTCAGGGTAGTCAGCTAGGAAACACCGGATTCATCTAGTTTAAATTGACAAAAAAAAAATTGACGTGTAAAAGTGTTTTTAAAAAACCTACTGGCAAAATAAATATCATTTATCATTTATCATCTTGATGACGTCATTTCATCATCGTAACAGGACTGCTGCATAAGGCAAGTAAGACTTAAGTATTCATTATTTTCTTACTCTTTTTCCAACGTTGCCCGTCATTAGGAATTACTCCTATATTGTGGGTGCGTTTACGAATATGTAAAGTAATATACACAAGACACCCAGACCTGCGGGGCTATTGCGTAACTCTGTTGACAGTTCAAGTGATGATCACTTGTTAACAATGTGCACGAATGTGTATCATTGAACTGTCAAACAGCTAGTTTCGTATTGCCTATCTTCAGTGACCAACTGCAATGACGTCATTAGCCACTGGTGCCTTTGATAGCCACCGTAACACGTTTTGACAGATGTTATTGTATCGATACTTTTAAAATTGCGATTGTGTAATCTTTTGAAGCTGTAAATTTTAGAGTGGTCACAATAGGCACTGTAAATTTTTATAATTCACCACATTTCCACCGTAGTTTGTTAGTCACTTGTAAGTCTACGTAATACCAATTTTATGAAATTGTCAGTTGACAACTAAGTTTAGTGTGCAACGAATGCTAGTTGTCAACTGTTATTGAAAAAGTTAGCCAATAGCCCCCCTGGAACCATACCATCTGTAGGCCATACCAATGTTTGTTCCGTGTGGGATTCGAACTAGTGGCATGCAGCGTAGTAGTAACTGTGCTAAACTGACATTATTTCAGTGTTATACAACGACTAGCACTTTTCCCGCCACTTCTTTCGCGTGAATTTCGTATTTTCTCCTACATAAGATACGGCGAATAAAAAAAGCCATAGCCAAAAAACTTCAGCGCTGCTTTGCAATCCGGCGCGCCAACTCGCAATACGGCGTGTTATACGATATGGCTGCGACATTTACATATCTATACTCTCTATTATAATTATAAATAATTTGATATTATTATTTTCGTATATTAGAACAAAAATGTTAATTTTTAAATTTTTGTGTTTTTGTCCGACTATCTGTTCTGGCTAATTTCTGAAACGACTGGACCGATTATGATGGGAGTTTCGTTGATATACATATATGTAGTTACTTAAGTTACTTTTATTTATAGAAAAATAATTAGAGTGATGAGCAAAAAAAAAATTCTCGAAATTTTGACCAAAAGGTATTGTGCTATTTTACGAGTGGACGCGGATGAAGTCACGGGCATGAGCTAGTAAATGATAAATATTAATAATACTACTTTTTGTGTTGTATTACGTTTCAGAATGGTAGATTCCTTCCTGAAAATTGTAGCTTGTAGGGGTTTCATTTAGAAAGATTTACATTAAGAAGCAAAATGGAGTCGAGATGCATCTCGAGCGCGTGCGTGAGTGTCGTTTGTCTTTGCGTCGCCAATCTGACAACGATGGATTGGTACACATAGACTACGATAGGTGTTCTGGATTGGTGTGTCTGGTGTATGTTTGTGACTGCACCCATGTTACAGGAGTGATTCTTAGAGTGGGGTAACGTTCTAAAAAAAAGGTTCGTTTAGGAAAAGAAAGAGGCGTGCTTCAAGCTTTAATTTTAGGCGACGCTTGTCTTAATAAGGTGAATGATGAGAAATTGAAAGGTCATAAATGTTATCACATAATCTCTTTAATATAATAAAAGATAATGAGCCATAATCAACCTTGACAGAAATTAGTCGAGGGGGCTGAAATATGATTCAAGGTCATTGACAACACTGCAGTATGTTATGCCACTATAACTAGATTTAGATAGCTGAAAAAATAATAAATCAATCAGCTGCTCAGTATGTAGGTACATTTTTGTTCACATAAACAAAATGTAGAAAGTACCACAGCACAGCTCACACAGCTGATTTTTTTACCCAACTGCACATTGTTCGTTTTTGACCTTTTTGATACCAATAGCGTTGAGCGATTTTGATGATGCTCTCGTCAATCGACTTGTGATGTAATCTGTGATTAAATTAAAACAAATGCGACCAACTGCATCAAACTGCTTGAAAAGTGACTTGTTTGGAACTTTTTAGTTTTTCCTTACAGTCCAATTTTTTTTTAAGTGGTTATTTTATCTTAAATTGTGTCGTTTAAAAAAATATGGTGAGAAAAACTTACAGTAAGTAGATACAAAGTTCATTTAATGGATAAAAAAAAAACAAGTGAGTAGGTAAGTAAACATTTCAAGGTCGCTTGGATGGTAATGATGGAAGAAAATTAGTTTCATTTTCAAATACTTGCAAGTACTGACAGATACATCACTTGGCAAATTATTAAAGCTTAGAAAACGGAGTAACTAGGTACCGACTTAATGACGCCATCTTAACAATTATGTTAATTTGAAATCAAATTAAAATGCGCAGTGCCGTTACTAGCTTGTTATTAGTTAGCTCTGAAACTGTCCCTCTTGGGCGGAGCCCCGCCGTGTCCTCCTAGCGATTCAACGGCGGCGCGGCGGCGTCCTGAGCGTCCGGATCTAGTTCAGGCCATGGTACGGAGCGAGAACAATGGGACACAGTAACCTCCCCGTACAAAACTTGGTCTTGGTTTGATCATTTCTACGCCCCATCAGGGTCTGTGCCCTGTGCCTGGTCACCGCCGACACCGTCTTAGTTATTGCACTGAAAATACGGACTGCAGGGACGAAAGCATTTGTAACATGAATGCCTTAACAAACTACAAAATTGTACTGCGTCGAATTTAGAACGATTAACGAAATCAACGAAAATACTAACATTATCAATATCATATCTATAATATCTTGTAATCACTATTGCCAATAATGTTACGTCACTCACACTTTGACCACTCATTATATATTATTTAAAACTTTAAAAAAGAACAATATGGCTGACTGACAGCTATCCCGTATAAAAGAGGATGGTTATCAAGCTACTAACTGATCATACTGACTTTAGTGCAGTTATCTTACGTCTAGTTAAAAATAAATTGACTTTGAAAGATGAAACTATATATATCTGAGGGGAATTTGGCAGGATTTTTTCGAGCCAAATTGATTCTTAGTGAATATTGTGATGAAGAATTGGTGTAGTTTTGTCCCTGCACAACGTAATAATATATACCATCATTGGAACAGACACATCATTTGAATGCATCCAGATTGGTACCATTTTTTTCAAAATCCAGTTCTGATGATGGGATCCATGAAGAATCGAGGGAACTCCTCAAGTATTCTAGGCAACTATGTAGTGATATTGTTATTTTCACCGAGAACTTAAGCATTTACAGTCAAAAAGTAACATTTGATGAAGTGGAACTGATGAAGAAGACCAGAAATGGCCAACGGAACTTCACCCTCACATAGATATCACAATGAAGATAGTTAAGTAACTATGACAATACAAATATATAAATAGTTATGTTGTAAATGGTATCATCGAAGTGATCTGATGATGATGATGGAGCCGGAAGGTAGGCACTGGAACTCCGTAATTAATCAATGTATCCTAGCCGTGTTTGGGCTTATTAGATTGTCATGACATGCACTTTGGCTATAAGGTACTATCGAACTGATCTGATGATGGAACCGGGAGGTGGATGGGAACTTAATAATAAAATAATGTATCCTGTGTGTTTGGGTTAATTCGAATTGTCATGAGAAATAGGTATTCTGGCTATAAGTGTATCGCAACTAAAAAGTGTGAAATAAAAACTTTTTACAAAAAAAAAAATAACCGACTTCACTACAAAAAACAAAACACTAAAACGATCAAAATAACTTTAATTTCGGAAGTCGGTGTTAATAAATACCAAGCAAACAATACCAAAAACACCGATTTCCGAAATTAAAGTTATTTTGATCGTTTTAGTTGTTTTGTTTTTTGTAGTGAAGTCGGTTATATTTTTTTTAATTAGTGAAAAGTAGACCATCTAATTAGATACGTATGTCTACTTGTCCCTTAGCTTATAGAGGTAACATTTGATGAAGCATTTATCCTATGAATCCTGTGTAGGTATTTTTTTATTGAGATGTGTAATCATCTTATGACTTCTCTCGCTGTAGGGTGAATCGTGTGTCAGATTTTCACTAACTAAAACCACACCTATGTTTTTTCAGTTGCATTTCGCGTTCTTGAGTATCCTTTTCAGAACCGATCCCATTGCCCTAGAAGGCATCGGTCCTTTTATAGAACCGCTTATGCGCGAGTCCGACTCGCACTTGGCTAGTTTTATTTATATAAATAGATATAGATTTTTTCACACTAAAAACAAAAGAAAGTTAACACAAAATACTCACTGGTCTTTATAGAGCAAATAAAACCGCATTTTTTTATTAAAAAAAAACTATCTAACTAAAAAAAAATCGATCGTTTTCGGGCCGTTCTTCACTACTGACTGAAAATCAAAAGCCAAATAGAGATAAGAAACATGTTTATATCTACGACAAATAATGAAAAAGGACAAATGTTTATTTTTACTTGACATTAATGGCTAATTCGGTATCGACTGTCAATACTAGTTTAATTAGAGTTGGCAAAGTGCCGCGGTGAGGCCGGCAGTGGTTCGGACAAGTTATTAATAATATAACTAACACTCTTTAATGTTATTAGAGTTCCGTACCTCATCAGCGTTTCTTAAGCCTTTTCTCTACTGTGGTTTTTCTTTGTGGGTGGAAAAATCATCCAATGACATCTCTTGGGCCGAGCGAGAGATAGTGTCAGACTTTTACTGACTAAAAACCCACTCCTGTTCCTTCATTGCCCTTCGTACCAGGGCCGAGTCTTCTTTTCAGAATCAGACCCTTGGCCCCAGTAGGCTTCGACCCTGCTGGGCCCCTACGGTTTGCTGGCATCTCCCTGAGGCGCGCGTGGAACAGTACGTGCCGTTGACGACTTGGCTCGGTCCGGACGGTTACCGGACGGTCGAACGGCGAGCTACCCATTGCTCGCCGTCCGAAAGCCCGCGCCTACGGTGGCCGGAAATGGGGATCGGGATCCCGGCGCCGGCGGCTAGGGCGTGAGGGCCGCGAACTCGCGCGTGCACATGCGGCCGTCTCCTTTGCTTGCATTATTGCTTCGCAGAAGGAGGCGACCGTCTGCCACTCCTCCTCGCTTCGGACCATGGCCCGTACCAAGGCCCGGAGGCTAACCGGATGCGGTCTGAATACCCGTGTTATACATAGAGTGACTGCTTACCAGATCTCCACAACCTAATAACTGGGCAACCTTTCTGGCCTCTAACTATCTGTCGCATAGCATAGCATAATCAGCCTTTTAATGTTCCCACTGTTGGAACTCAGGCCTCCTCTCTAGGAGAGGGAATGGGCCATAATCCACCACGCGGGCCCAGTTCGGGTTGGTGGATGTCACATATCTTCGAATTTTTGGTTCTAGAACATGCCGGATTCCTCATGATGTTTTCCTTCACCGTTTTGAGAGCAGTGGTGATGAAATAGATTACACAGGGTAATGCGCCTGGCTGGGTTAATGTTGCCACTCGGCCACCACTGCTCAACTACCTGTAACAACTGTCAAAGATCTACGAATGACAACTGTGACCATCGGCTTTACCTGCTTTCCAAGACACGCGGGGTCAGTAATGTCCGAAAATTAAGGTTCTGTACCTAAGTTGGCAAAAACGGAACCCTTATAGAATCACTTACCCCACGTTCCATCTTAAGATATCAGCGCTATTAGTGCGTCAACAAATCGCCTGATAAATAAGAAACAAACAATACCGAGAAACACCGACTTCCGAAATTAAAAAGTTATTTTGATCCTTTTAGTGTTTTTTTTTTAGTGAATTCGGTTATTATTATTTTTTTATATTATTATTACTAAGCTCGCGTTTGACCACTATCTCACCAAATAGTAAGGGATTATATTACAATATTCACACTTGACTTAAAGACCCCAGTTTTAGTTGTAGTTATCGGGAAATACAAACTCTGGCAGGGAATTCCACTCCTTAGCTGTTCGCATAGTGAATGTGTTTCCAAAACGCTTTGTAAGGCTTTGTTTGTTGTCCGTCTGACCTTTTTATTTGATATTAATTTGCAGCAATTCTAATGAGCATACAACTTGACACTGACCTGCGAAATGCAAAAAACTTGGGAAATTTGAATTTCGCAGGCTGCCCTGAAGCATTCACCTTAAGCATTGTAGCTAACGTTTTCTCATGTTAGCTCAGCTAATGTTTTATTTTGTAAATAAATGCTCAGCTGATGTTTTATTTTGGTTTGATAGAGACTTGGCGACTGTTTACCGTTTTCAATTCTAACGGTATGCATTTAATAATACAGCAGTCGATAAGATACTAGTTGTTTTTCACCAGTGGTTATTGATAGAAATGTCTTTTCTCGGTCTTAGCAACAACTTTTTAAGATAAATATATTAACCAACCCAGCGTTTTGTTGTCAATTTAGGAATCTATCACTTAGGAGCTTTTGCCAGCGGCTTCATCAAAATTATGAAGCCCTGGGCATCGGCAGTCGCAGGACGATTTCCAGCCACCATAGGCGCGGATTTGTGGACGGCAAGCAATGGGTCGCTATCCAGCCGTCCAAAAGGATCAAGCCAGGGTCGACGGTGAATTGAGAATCTCTTCCTTTGTTGAAGGCAGTTAAAAATAAGTAGGTCTCTAAGATCACTTTTTTTTTAAATAGACTGTCATCATCATCATTTCAGCCGAAAGACGTCCACTGTTGGAAATAGGCCTCCCCCAACGACCCGCGACATCGGATACCCGCGACCCTCGCCAGGTCATCGGTCCACCTTGTGAGAGGCTTTCCAACGCTGCGTCGTCCGGTACTTCGAAGAATCGCCAAACTTAAGTGGCAGTGGGCAGGGCACATTGCTCGCAGAACAGATGGTCGATGGGGACGAAAGGTCTGGAGGGACGACCACGTACCGGAAATAGACTGTGCAATTCAATAAATATGAAATGTGTGTTTAAAGGTAGAACTACATTGGACACACGTGGGCCACGTACGCCAATCTGTGCGCGTCGGTCTCCATACATTATATATGGCAATTAGACTTGTAGAGCTACATTAGATCCACGCCACGCGACGTGACTCTACGCACAAATCAGGCGTGGCCCACGTGTGTGTCGGGCTAATGTAGTTCCTGCTTTAAGAAATGCCTCACCGCAGAACTCCGACCGTCAGGCTGTGTCCCGACTCCTCAACTCGCCGCGTGCCTGCTTCCACGGACATGTCGATGGCTTCAACTCCATTGATAGTGAGGATGTGGTCGCCATTCAGCAGACCCGCGCGCTTGGCTGGAGAGTCGGGCTCGATCTGAAAGTAATGGTTTAACAGAAATTAACATAAACTGATCGGATAGCCAGGCACGCCAGCATTAATGACATCATCCGTCGAGCTCTTGTCACTGCCGGGGTGCCAGCTGTTCTACAACCAAATGGCTTGGCACGTGACGATGGAAAGAGGCCAGACGGGATGACCATAATGCCCTGGAAGTTAGGTAGGCCTTTGGTGTGGGATGCAACATGTGTCGACACCCTTGCGGCATCCCATCTTCTGAGTACGGCAGGCTGTGCTGCTACAAATGCAGAAAACATCAAACGGCGTAAATATAATAACCTCATCGGAAGTTATATGTTTGAGCCGTTTGGGGTTGAAACACTAGGGCCATGGGGTCCGAGCGCTCATCGAGTTGTTCGTGATATCAGCAAACAACTGGTCGACTCTTCGCGTGACCAGAGGGCTGGGCTTTTCTTCGGACAACGAATCAGCATTGCTATCCAACGTGGCAATGCTGCCAGCATTCTGGGCATTTCTCATTGATGCCCAATAATTTATTTTTCTAACCGTTTGTAAATATTATTATTTCAGTTTGTATATATTCCTATTAAGTTATTAATATTTATTAGTTTTGATGTTCGTAAGCAAATAAATATCAATCAATTTTCAATTTTCAGTATTATTATCTTTATTAATTTATATCATGTTTGTAATGTATTTGTAATTTTATTCTTGTTAGCTTAGTTGCTTAAATTATTTTTGTGCATGCTGTGGTCTCCTATAAGTGTAGGAGTACACCAACAAGATACCGGAACCACTAATTATAAGATACAGATATTGTGTACATACTTTGTTGGAGATCTTAAATAAATAAATAAATATGTTACATTAAATTAAATTAAAAAAACATAAACTTAAATTAAAAGTTAAAAAAACCCCACACTAAAATTTAAACTTTTTAACCAGTTAAACCGATTTTCATTTATCCTACAGCATACAGAGACCCTACCACAAGCTCTTAATGCGATCTATTTGACGAGCTGAACTGAACTGTTATAAAAAACTTTTTACAAAAAAAATACAACCGACTTCAAAGTAAAAAAAAACACTGAAAAGTGCAAAATAACTTTAATTTCGGAAGTCGGTGTTTCTATAATACATAGTTCTGTCTCTTCGTTATTTAACACCGACTTCCGAAATTAAAGTTATTTTGCACTTTTCAGTGTTTTTTTTTACTTTGAAGTCGGTTGTATTTTTTTTGTAAAAAGTTTTTTATTTTACACTTTTTAGTTATGGTACCACCACTAAAAAGTACCCTTCAGCCAAACTTAAATACCTTATAGCCAGAGTGCATCTCATGACAATTCTAATAATCCCAAACACGGTTAGATTACATTAATTTATTACAGAGTTCCGGTGCTTAACTTCAGGCTTCATCATCAGATCAGTTCGATATATTCCCCCTCTACTTTCAGTCAGTCATCGACTACACGTATAAACAAAGCAATTTTACTGGTTACGACGGTTCTGCTGTGATCCTATGAGGAGTTCTGTTCCATATCTTCGAAGTTCATGATCAGATCAGAACAATATTTCTATGAGACCAATTCGGAAGCATAACCGTTCATTCAAAAAAAAAATTTTTCAAAATCGATCCACAATTGACCGAGAAATCGGTGAAAAAACATTTAAAAAAAAATAAGTGTGGCACTCGGGGACTGCCGCGGTAAAGCTATTGCATAGAAAGAAAGAAAGAAAATATGTACATGTATGTGCATGTATGTGTATGTATGTACATAGCATTTTGTATCAACTTATGCAATTATAATTATTTATTTATTTTATTTATGCAATATTTCTTTTTTAACCGACTTCAAAAAAAAGGAGGAGGTTATCAATTCGGTTTTTTTTTTTTTTTTTTTTTTTTTATCATCATTATTTTTTTTTTTTTTTTTATGTTTGTTACCTCAGAACTCCGTCGTTTATGGACCGATTTGCAAAATTTTTTTTTCCCTTTATAGGATATGCTTCCAGATTGGTCCCATTTTTTTCAAAATCCAGTTCTGATGATGGAATCCATGAGGAATCGAGGGAACTCCTCAAAAATTATAGGCAACCCTATGGTAATTTTAGTATTTTCATCAAGAACTTAAGCATTTACAGTCAAAAAGTAACATTTGATGAAGTGGAACTGATGAAGAAGACCAGAAATGGTCAACGGAACTTCATACTCAAATAGATATCACATTGAAGATATAGTTATGCGACTATGACAATACAAATAAATGAATGATTCTGAATAGTTACGTTGAAAATGGTATCATCGAAGTGATCTGATGATGATGATGGAGCCGGAAGGTAGGCACTGGAACTCCGTAATTAATCAATGTAACCTAGCCGTGTTTGGACTCATTAGAATTGTCATGAGATGCACTTTGGCTATAAGGTACTATCGAACTGATCTGATGATGGAGCCGGAAGGTAGGCACAGGAACTCCGTAATTAATCAATGTATCCTAGCCGTGTTTGGGCTTATTAGAATTGTCGTGAGATGCTCTTTGGCTATAAGGTACTATCGAACTGATCTGATGATGAAGCCGGAAGGAAGAAGGTAGGCACAGCAACTTTATAATAAAACAATGTAACCTAGCAGTATTTGGGTTAATTGGAATTGTCATTAGAAATAGGCACTCTGTTTATAAGTGTATCGCAACTAAAAAGTGTGAAATAAAAACTTTTTAGAAAAAAAAAATAACCGACTTCACTAAAAAAAACACTAAAAGGATCAAAATAGCTTTAATTTCGGAAGTCGGTGTTAAATAAGAAACAAACAATACCGAGAAACACCGACATCCGAAATTAAAGTTATTTTGATCCTTTTAGTGTTTTTTTTAGTGAAGTCGGTTATTTTTTTTTTCTAAAAAGTTTTTTCTTTGATATTAATTCAAGTTACACTTTTTGAGCGTGGTGACCGATAAGAAAACAAATTTTTTTCTTTCTTGTTTACTTCATAAATTGCTACAAGTATGTTCAGTTGTTATCATAGAACATTACTATAATCTATTAAAATACAAAAAGACTATTTTGTTTGACCGAGATTTGAACTCGAGGCACGATGATAACATAGGTAGAACGCTGTACCAATGCGCCACACAGGTCGTTAACGACTTTTCTAAAATAGGTGTTCGGTCTCTGTCGGCCTTCAAGCCACACCTCCGTGCCCGTCGGAGTGGGGAGCGTGAGGTTTCGTTTTCGTTACGGAATTTCTGGATTCGGTCCCCGCGCTCAAGGCCCTCGATAGAAGCTATGCAATAGCTTAAAAAAAACATACATTCAACCCAACATATAACCTCCTCCTTTTTGAAGTCGGTTAAAAAGGATGGCGCCATATAGGTAGTATAGCTGCATCCCTCTTTCTTGTTCCCGCGACTAATATTTTAACACGTCTTGGTAAGGCCCGTGAGCAGGGCTTCAAGTCTGCTATTACAATAGTGTCAGAATGGTCTATCAATCATTTCATAATTTTTAACCGACTTCAAAAAAAGGAGGAGGTTATCAATTCGGTTGTATTTTTTTTTTTTTTTATCATCATTTTTTTTTTTTTTTATGTGTGTTACCTCAGAACTCCGTCGTTTATGGACCGATTTGCAAAATTTTTTTTTCCCTTTATAGGATATGCTTCCAGATTGGTCCCATTTTTTTCAAAATCCAGTTCTGATGATGGAATCCATGAGGAATCGAGGGAACTCCTCAAAAATTATAGGCAACCCTATGGTAATTTTAGTATTTTCATCAAGAACTTAAGCATTTACAGTCAAAAAGTAACATTTGATGAAGTGGAACTGATGAAGAAGACCAGAAATGGTCAACGGAACTTCATACTCAAATAGATATCACATTGAAGATATAGTTAAGCGACTATGACAATACAAATAAATGAATGATTCTGAATAGTTACGTTGAAAATGGATTGGATTGGAACTTGGATTTAATTCTTGAAAAAGTGATTGATATCTTTGGTTTTGCAACAAACATTACTTATTCTTAACATTAAGGTGAGGTTCTATCAATAATCTATGGATACTTCACCTGAAGTCGCCGCCCAAGCTGTGGCACTTATTCAGGCCGGACACAGCCAAAGAAACGTGAGTGCTCAACTTAATTTAAGTCGACCTGCGGTCCGAAATGATTATCGGAGGTACCTAGAGACTGGCGGCTTTGTTCGTCGCCAAGGAAGGCCACGATCTCGGGTCACAACTGAAAGGCAGGATCGATTCATCGTGACGACCAGCTTGAGAAATCGTCACCTTACCTCCATTGAGATACAAAACCAACTTCGCGACTTCCACGGAGTATCTGTGAGCGCTCGAACTGTTCGGAGAAGGTTAAAAGAACGCGATATGGTACCACACAAGCCAGCTAATGGGCCCAAACTAACGCGAGCCCACCGAACAGCGCGCCTTCATTTTGCACGCAGTCATTTAAATTGGACACAGCAAGATTGGAGCCGTGTACTCTTTTCTGATGAGTCTAAAATTGTGTTACATGGCAATGATGGAATGAAGAAGGTCTACCGACGACGTAAGGGAGAGCGTTTCGCACAATGCTGCTTTGAAGAGAGGGTTGCTTATGGCGGTGGCTCATGGACTGTCTGGGGCGGTATATCCGCGAGCGGCAAAACTCAACTTGAGGTTGTTACAGGACCACGGCTGCCAACATTAAATGCTGAAAGGTACATTCGTGAGTGCTTAGAACCTCACGTGATACCATACGCGGACTATGTTGGCCCAAATTTCCTTTTTATGCATGATAATGCAAGAGCCCATGCGGCCGGCATCGTCAGGGAATATCTTCGGGATGTGAACATCATAGTTATGGACTGGCCAGCCAGAAGCCCAGACATGAACCCCATTGAGCACATGTGGGACGAGCTAAAAAGACGTGTTAGGGCTCGTCAGCCAGTTGCCCAGACGATGCAGGAGTTGAAAACTGCCATAGAAGAGGAATGGGAGATGATCCCTCAAAATTTCATAGAGCGGTTGATAAACTCTATGCCCTATCGTATGAGAGCTGTGGTAGATGCCCATGGAGGCAACACGCGTTATTAAATTAAACCTTTATTTGATAAAACATGTTTTTTATTCAAAAATCAATTGCCTTTAACAAGGCGCATATCCGACTTGTTAGGCGTAGCTCCATGTCGTATGGTATTCTGAATTCAAATTTAAAACAATACGATCGAAAAAGATGGTAAAATGTATCAGGTTTAAAACTGCATCAACAGTTTTTGTTCAATCTAGCAATCATATTTCGGTAGGGGCCATCGAAACCTAAACTCTAAGGTGGGCCAATAGATGTGTCCAGAAGTGTAGTTCTGTCTCTTCGTTATTTAACACCGACTTCCGAAATTAAAGTTATTTTGCACTTTTCAGTGTTTTTTTTTACTTTGAAGTCGGTTGTATTTTTTTTGTAAAAAGTTTTTTATTTTACACTTTTTAGTTATGGTACCACCACTAAAAAGTACCCTTCAGCCAAACTTAAATACCTTATAGCCAGAGTGCATCTCATGACAATTCTAATAATCCCAAACACGGTTAGATTACATTAATTTATTACAGAGTTCCGGTGCTTAACTTCAGGCTTCATCATCAGATCAGTTCGATATATTCCCCCTCTACTTTCAGTCAGTCATCGACTACACGTATAAACAAAGCAATTTTACTGGTTACGACGGTTCTGCTGTGATCCTATGAGGAGTTCTGTTCCATATCTTCGAAGTTCATGATCAGATCAGAACAATATTTCTATGAGACCAATTCGGAAGCATAACCGTTCATTCAAAAAAAAAATTTTTCAAAATCGATCCACAATTGACCGAGAAATCGGTGAAAAAACATTTAAAAAAAAATAAGTGTGGCACTCGGGGACTGCCGCGGTAAAGCTATTGCATAGAAAGAAAGAAAGAAAATATGTACATGTATGTGCATGTATGTGTATGTATGTACATATGTACATACATACACATACATTTGTACAGTTGTACATTTTGTATCAACTTATGCAATTATAATTATTTATTTATTTTATTTATGCAATATTTCTTTTTTAACCGACTTCAAAAAAAAGGAGGAGGTTATCAATTCGGTTGTATTTTTTTTTTTTTTTTTTTTTTTATCATCATTATTTTTTTTTTTTTTTTTTATGTTTGTTACCTCAGAACTCCGTCGTTTATGGACCGATTTGCAAAATTTTTTTTTCCCTTTATAGGATATGCTTCCAGATTGGTCCCATTTTTTTCAAAATCCAGTTCTGATGATGGAATCCATGAGGAATCGAGGGAACTCCTCAAAAATTATAGGCAACCCTATGGTAATTTTAGTATTTTCATCAAGAACTTAAGCATTTACAGTCAAAAAGTAACATTTGATGAAGTGGAACTGATGAAGAAGACCAGAAATGGTCAACGGAACTTCATACTCAAATAGATATCACATTGAAGATATAGTTATGCGACTATGACAATACAAATAAATGAATGATTCTGAATAGTTACGTTGAAAATGGTATCATCGAAGTGATCTGATGATGATGATGGAGCCGGAAGGTAGGCACTGGAACTCCGTAATTAATCAATGTAACCTAGCCGTGTTTGGACTCATTAGAATTGTCATGAGATGCACTTTGGCTATAAGGTACTATCGAACTGATCTGATGATGGAGCCGGAAGGTAGGCACAGGAACTCCGTAATTAATCAATGTATCCTAGCCGTGTTTGGGCTTATTAGAATTGTCGTGAGATGCTCTTTGGCTATAAGGTACTATCGAACTGATCTGATGATGAAGCCGGAAGGAAGAAGGTAGGCACAGCAACTTTATAATAAAACAATGTAACCTAGCAGTATTTGGGTTAATTGGAATTGTCATTAGAAATAGGCACTCTGTTTATAAGTGTATCGCAACTAAAAAGTGTGAAATAAAACCTTTTTAGAAAAAAAAAATAACCGACTTCACTAAAAAAAACACTAAAAGGATCAAAATAGCTTTAATTTCGGAAGTCGGTGTTAAATAAGAAACAAACAATACCGAGAAACACCGACATCCGAAATTAAAGTTATTTTGATCCTTTTAGTGTTTTTTTTAGTGAAGTCGGTTATTTTTTTTTTCTAAAAAGTTTTTTCTTTGATATTAATTCAAGTTACACTTTTTGAGCGTGGTGACCGATAAGAAAACAAATTTTTTTCTTTCTTGTTTACTTCATAAATTGCTACAAGTATGTTCAGTTGTTATCATAGAACATTACTATAATCTATTAAAATACAAAAAGACTATTTTGTTTGACCGAGATTTGAACTCGAGGCACGATGATAACATAGGTAGAACGCTGTACCAATGCGCCACACAGGTCGTTAACGACTTTTCTAAAATAGGTGTTCGGTCTCTGTCGGCCTTCAAGCCACACCTCCGTGCCCGTCGGAGTGGGGAGCGTGAGGTTTCGTTTTCGTTACGGAATTTCTGGATTCGGTCCCCGCGCTCAAGGCCCTCGATAGAAGCTATGCAATAGCTTAAAAAAAACATACATTCAACCCAACATATAACCTCCTCCTTTTTGAAGTCGGTTAAAAAGGATGGCGCCATATAGGTAGTATAGCTGCATCCCTCTTTCTTGTTCCCGCGACTAATATTTTAACACGTCTTGGTAAGGCCCGTGAGCAGGGCTTCAAGTCTGCTATTACAATAGTGTCAGAATGGTCTATCAATCATTTCATAATTTTTAACCGACTTCAAAAAAAGGAGGAGGTTATCAATTCGGTTGTATTTTTTTTTTTTTTATCATCATTTTTTTTTTTTTTTTATGTGTGTTACCTCAGAACTCCGTCGTTTATGGACCGATTTGCAAAATTTTTTTTTCCCTTTATAGGATATGCTTCCAGATTGGTCCCATTTTTTTCAAAATCCAGTTCTGATGATGGAATCCATGAGGAATCGAGGGAACTCCTCAAAAATTATAGGCAACCCTATGGTAATTTTAGTATTTTCATCAAGAACTTAAGCATTTACAGTCAAAAAGTAACATTTGATGAAGTGGAACTGATGAAGAAGACCAGAAATGGTCAACGGAACTTCATACTCAAATAGATATCACATTGAAGATATAGTTAAGCGACTATGACAATACAAATAAATGAATGATTCTGAATAGTTACGTTGAAAATGGTATCATCGAAGTGATCTGATGATGATGATGGAGCCGGAAGGTAGGCACTGGAACTCCGAAATTAATCAATGTAACCTAGCCGTGTTTGGACTCATTAGAATTGTCATGAGATGCACTTTGGCTATAAGGTACTATCGAACTGATCTGATGATGGAGCCGGAAGGTAGGCACAGGAACTCCGTAATTAATCAATGTATCCTAGCCGTGTTTGGGCTTATTAGAATTGTCGTAAGATGCTCTTTGGCTATAAGGTACTATCGAACTGATCTGATGATGGAGCCGGAAGGAGGAAGGTAGGCACAGCAACTTTATAATAAAACAATGTAACCTAGCAGTATTTGGGTTAATTGGAATTGTCATTAGAAATAGGCACTCTGTTTATAAGTGTATCGCAACTAAAAAGTGTGAAATAAAAACTTTTTAGAAAAAAAAAATAACCGACTTCACTAAAAAAAAACACTAAAAGGATCAAAATAACTTTAATTTCGGAAGTCGGTGTTAAATAAGAAACAAACAATACCGAGAAACACCGACATCCGAAATTAAAGTTATTTTGATCCTTTTAGTGTTTTTTTTAGTGAAGTCGGTTATTTTTTTTTTTCTAAAAAGTTTTTGAATCATGATTTTGACAAGTTTGGTAATCTACTAATATAATGGCGTCATTATGACTTTCCAATGGTCAACCACTGGCACTCCATTGAAAGAAATGGCACAGAATGGTAATCTCGTACATATTAACAAATGAATGTCTGACGTATGCGGTAATCTGCTAAAATATTGACAATTCCTTTGATCAGTGACCTAACTTTAGAACGTTACTGTGCAGTCATTGCTTTTCATCAATTTTGACTGGCCAGTTGGTCTAGTGGTTAGTGGCCCTGACTGCTATGCCGAAGGTCGTGGGTTCGATTCCCACCCAGGACAAATGTTTGTGTGATGAGCACGATCATTTGTTCTGTGTCTGGGTGTAATTTATCTATATATGTATGTATTTAGAAATATATAAGTATGTTTATCAGTTGTCTAGTGCCCATAACACAAGCTCTGCTTAGCTTGGGACTAGACGGCGTTGTGTGATAGATGTGAAATATTATATTATTATATTATATTATATTATTATTGCTTTAAATTCGTTACAAGACAGTTTGTACCACAATTCTATTACGAGACCACTGATCGATCAATGATCGGCCATTATGTATTAACAGATTACGAACTTTTAACAAAATTACAATGGAATCGTGTTGGAATGACGACGATTTATTAAAATAGCATACTAGGGGCCCAGTTTTGGTACATCTTAAAACCTTTCATTTGATTAGTATCCCATTAAGCCATATTTGCAAACATTTTTGTTCATTCCTACTTTCACACCCTCCCCATATCTTACAAGATACAGATCTATCTTATAGATAGTTCAGTTATTTACAAATAACTGAACTGATTTTATTAAAACATGTCTAAGAACCATCACTGGAACCTGCATTTAAATTAAAAAAAAAACTATTTATTTCCGTGGAAGATGGGTGGGCCTTTAGTGTGGGACGCTACCTGTGTCGACACTCTTGCGCCATCCCATCTTCCTAGCTCTTCGTGCTGTGTGTGTGTGCTGCCGCTGCGGCTGCGGGGAACCTCAAGCGGCGGAAATATAACAACCTCGTCGGTAGTTATATTTTAAAGCCGTTTCAGGTTGAAACTCTTGGGCCGTGGGGTCCGAGTGCTCATACGCTTTTCAAAGAATTATCCAAATGCTTAGTTGACACTTCGCGTGACCCAAGGGCTGACTTTTACCTCAGTCAGAGATTAAGCATTGCCATACAACGTGGCAATGCCGCCAGCCTTTTGGGCACACTTCCAGTCGACAGCGATCCGGAGGAGTTTTATGACGCCATATTTTAGCTAATAGCTTTTGCCTTTAGTGATGTGAGTATATGTAGTTTTAATTAGTTACGTGTTTTTATTGAATTATAAAAAACTTGATCCAAATCGGTTCACCCGATTAAGAGCTATTGTGCCACAGATACACACGTGGCATTCACAATATCACTCCACTTTTTGTGTCGAGGTTTAAAAATCAGTCTTCCATGTGTAGCTCATACATATTAAAATCGGAACTGTGTGGAGATTTACTTTGCTGCGGCCGGTGCAAGCTGTAATTGTGTGTTGGATGGCATGGATCGTTCTGCTGATTCGTCCTTTCTATGCGGCTAACCACAGTCCTCCGAATTTCTTGGACTCCAGTTAGTGGATACAGCATTCATAGCAGGGGAAATTCGGAACGTCTCATTCAGAGCTGTCTTCACTAAGTTGAAGCGGTTCTATACCTACTACAGTCATATTTACCAGTAATTAGGTAACATGACACCTCTTGACAAAACTGGTGTCAGTTTTCCTATCTGTAACAACTGCCTAAGCTCTTCGAATGACAGCCAATACTTTAGAGACGTGCGGAACATGGTGTAAAGTCATATGTAAGGACATATCGCCGTTGAAAAGGGAGGATCCTCCGACCAGACAGATGCTATATCTGGTTCCACGGGCTTGCGGACGGCGAGCAATGGGTAGCTCGCCGTCCGACAGTCCGGTAACCGTCCGGATCGAGCTCAAGTCATCGACAGCGCGTACTGTGGCGTGTTCCACGCGCGTCTCAAGGAGATGTCAGCTAACTGTAGAGGCCTAGCAGGGTCGAAGCCTACTGGGGCCAAGGGTTTGTTTCTGAAAGGAAAACTCGGCCCTGGGACGAAGGCAAAGAAGGAATAGGAGCGGGTTTTTAGTCAGTAAAAGTCTGACACGCCCTTCCACTCCGCCCAAGAGCGAGGGATGTCGTTGGATGATTTTCCCACCTAAAAATTATTATATTGCTACGACTACAATCTCCGTCTGTCCGTCACGCAGGCTGCATGCCATGAACCGTGATAGCTAGACAGTTGAAATTTTCAGAGATGATGTATTTCTGTTGCCGCTATAACATAATAGAATAAAAAAAATTAAGTGGGGCACCCATACAACAAACGTGACTTTTTTGCCGTTTTTTGCTGCGGACGTTACGGAGCCTTCGTGCGCGAGTTTGACTCACATTTGGCTGGTTTGTTCCGACATAGATACAGGACTAACGACTTAGCTTGCTTTCCAAGCCACGAAGAAGGAGTCTCGGTATCTTCAGATGGTCAATTGGTCACCTTTATAGTCAAAACATTCTATATAAAAACTATAATCAATCATACAGACTAGACTTTTGTAGATACCTACGTAGAATACAGATGTAATGTTATGCCGTGACATGAGCGCGGTCACTGTGGGACTGCGTATAAAAGAAAGAGATGCGAGACTACGCGATGCTTGCATTTAATGCAAAATATGAAGCATCATCGATTTACTCGAATATTAGATGAGTAACATTCAAATGCGATACGTTACTTGTGGTACGTTGGCTTAAAAAAAATTAAAAGGTGAGATTGTAAAAATTAAAGATAAATTTTACGATGACTTCGAGATTTTAGTTTTTAAATCTTAATAATTTTAGTTAGTAGGTATAGATGTATGATTGTTTGTTACTCTTTCACGCTAAAACTACTGAATGGATTTCGATGAAACTTGGTGCACGGGTAGACCATGTCCTGGAATAGTACATAGGATACTTTTTATCTCGGGAGTATGTTCCCTTAGGACAATTTTCTACTATCACGCAAGCGAAGCCGCTGGCTACAGCTAAGCGTGAAACTAACTTTTTCTGACTGTTATGATTTGACGCTTTCATAGTTTATTTTATTTATTGAGGGATAACAAACGGCTACAACATAAAGCTCCTGCATATAAATAACACTAAGTAAGGTGGTAATGTTGCAGCCAACTGCATTATCCACGGATTAAACTTAGTTGTATTACATGGTTTGTCACTAGATGGACATTAACATACAATATATAATTATATTATACACTATAATGATTGCTCAATATAAAAAAAATATTTTGTGGAACATTTTCATATAAATAACTGAAATTAAAAAGAATAAATATATACTTAAAATATCAATGACTCAATTGCAATTCAGAAACTTTTTTATAATATTTGTTTTAAACTTAAATTTAGAACATGCAAATATATCAATGTCAATGAAATTCAAGTTGTAAGATTCGGACATTCTATGGATCGGGCACCGTAAGCCAGAAATTGTTCGGCATGCATTAGCTAAACAAGGTTCCTGCGCGAACTTTGCGCACGTTAACAGTTCGAGGCACTGATTATCACAGCCTACTCATGAGAACAATGACATCAAAGTGGTTGTGGTAAAAAGATTTTGATGAGACAGTACGGAGTACACACACACACACAGGCTACTTTTATACATCTTCAACGTCGACTTTACGTCCACAATAGAAGTAGTGGGCTAAATCTAGCTAGTACTATTTTTTTTAATGTTTTGGCTAATTTATTTTTAGAAAATAAGCTATTTTTGTGTTATTGCGACTGACATTGTCTTAATCGAATACACTTAATCGTCAATCAGATACCAATAGCATTATATCACTGGTTACATTGATCGCTTACGAAAACCGTCACAAGGCCAGCGGGGGCTGCCAACAAATACTGTATTGACACCGATCGATGTATTTCTGTAGCAATGTCAATCTAGCAGCTAGACGGTAGACTCGAGCTATTGTTTTAGTTTGCGGGTTTGTCTACGTTCATCATCATCACCTTCCTGCCCCTGTCCCGTGTTATTCGAGGTCGGTGCAACACGTTTTTGGGTTTCCGTAACCCTTAATCCTTATAGGATCACTTTGTTGTCTGTCTGTCAAGACTCTTTATGTCGGGAACGCGTGGAGTTATCGAGTTAAATTTAAAACTCAGATCTGCGGCCCCTTGAAGCTGCGAAAAATTTTTACTTCTACTTAGAAGTAACTTTATCAACAAAAAAGATACGGCCGTTTATGTCGCAAAAAAGTCTATTTCGACACTCTCAAGAGAATAAAAATTCATAGGGTACTTCCCGTTGACCCAGAATCCTGAAATTTGGCTTATGGCAAGGTCACACGGGTGTTTAAAATCATTGAAATTTTCGTAGTTTTTAGGGTTCCGTACCTTAAAAGGAAAAAATGGAATCCTTATAGAATCACTTTGTGGTCCGTCCGTCTGTCTATCTGTCAAGACCCTTTATCTCGGAAATGCGTGGAGGTATCAAGTTGAAATTAAAACCATACACTAAGATCTGCGGTCCCTTGAAGCTGTGAAAAAATCAAACTTCTAAGTTATCGTAAAAAAAGATACGGCCGTTTATGTCGTAAAAACCGTGCATTTCGACATTCTCAAAGCAATCAAAATTCATAGGATACTTCCCGTTGACCCAGAATCCTGAAATTTGGCTTATAGCAAGGTCTTAAAGGATAGCACAGGTATAGGAATAAATCTGAAAACATTAAATTTGTTGTTACATCACAAAAAAAAGTAAAAAACTAAAACCCGACTACGACAAAAAAAAATGACGCTGAAAAAGTATGAAACAAGATTTTCAAGATGCTAAAATAGACAAGGTAACTGGAAAAACAAGAATAGAACAAAAAGAAAAGCCGTAGTCGCACGTTATAGGTAGGTAATAATCGAAACACTTTAATTTTTTTTACTTTTTTTAGTTTCTTACTTTTTTTTTATTTAAAAGATTTTGGTGTTAAATCACTGTGCTTCTTTACTATTTATTTTGGTATGTACAAGTAAAGCCCTTTCAAATGATACGAAACACGACATATTTATCGTATTTTTTTTAACACAATACTTTTTGTCTGCTAGAGGGCGCCACATTGAATTTTGATGATATTTTTGATAAGTACTAGCGAAGCCCTTTCAAATGATATCAAACACGGTATATTTACCTTAATTTTTTTTAAACGTCACTTTAAATTTGAGCAATATATTGGAAATGTACAAGTGAAGCCCTTTCAAATGATACGAGTACCAAACACGGCGTATTTTACTCCATATTTATTTTTAACACATTACTTTTTGTCCGCTAGAGGGCGCCATATCAATTTTTGTGACACGTCACGTAGCCTATGTTCAGCGGACAATTAAGACAGTTCTAACGATACCTCATACGTCAAGTTCCGATAAGTAGATTAGGAGCTATGAGGGAACAGATGAACATACTCACATACATACATAGCCTGTCAAAATCATAACCCTCCGTAGTCGGGTAAAAAAAAAATACTTTTTTGCGATTCGGAAAAATCTTTGAGACTCTATTTAACAATTGAACTATTTAAATAGGTAGTTTGTACGGAACACTTAGGGCGCGAGTCCGACTCGCACTTGCCCAGGTTATTTATAAGTCTTCTACTTTCAAGTTCAAGCTAAAATTAGTCCTACTGCAAGGCGAAGGTCTCTTTAAACGGGCATGCGAGTTGAGACTTACAGGCTTGTACCACGTACATCGAAGGACTGGAACAATTTACCAGCTGCGGTCTTCCCGACCGATTATAATTTAGGTGTCTTCAAGAGCCAAATAAAAATAAATAATTAAAAAAATTAAAAAACATGACTGCCATGTCAAAAAAACGAACTAAAAAGCAATAAACAAGATGTTAATTAAACTATATATATAAAAATGAAAGTTGTCACTCATTCACTCACTAACTAAACACGATGTCTCGAAAACTACTTGATCTACAAAACAAAATTTTTCATCGCAGTCGGAGGACCAGTCTGTAGAATACTTTCCTATATAAAAAGTCCCCCGACTGCGATGAAAAATTTTGTTTTGTAGATCAAGTAGTTTTCGAGACATCGTGTTTAGTTAATGAGTGAATGAGTGACAACTTTCATTTTTATATATATAGTTTAATTAACATCTTGTTTTTGCTTTTTAGTTCGTTTTTTTGACATGGCAGTCATGTTTTTTAATTTTTTTAATTATTTATTTTTATTTTAAACCTTTTAGTGATAAGTTTAATTTTAAAACCTGTCATGCTTCACAATATAGTTTCTAAGCATTTATACGATCACAAGAAGAGATGAAGATTAATCGCTTCATATAGAATTGTTGAAGATTTCTGAGGCGATGAAATTCATCAAGAGACTTCCTGTCATGTGGCTCGTGAATCACTTTACGTGGATCCAAAACACTGGTTGCCAAACCTTCTAGTTGCCTCACGCGACTAAGCGCAACATAAGCTTGCCCTTTGACTAAAATTTTTGGGCCTAGGTCCTCAAAGGCTCTGTCCAGTGTTGTCCCTTGTAACTTGTGGACTGTCACGGCCCAACATAATATAAGCGGTAGCATGCGGCGCTCTACTTTTCCATGACTCCTTAGCCCGTCAAATTCGACTGTACTGTTCAATTTTGACACCCATACGAATAGTGTTGCCACGTACTGACTTGTCGTCGAACTCAACGAAGACGGCTTGTGGTAATTCTTCTGGTTCTAGTTGGTCACGGAGTAGCAATGGCCATTCGAATTTTCAAACGATCACCATAGCGCCATTTATCTTATCTTATCTTGTTTTCGGGCTGGCCCTAGGCCAGAGCACTTCGAACCTTCTGAATCTTTTGTGGTATGCCCCTCCCGTCTACTCAACCCCTAGCCCTCCGTACACTTTCTTCATGAGTCCCAGTATGGCCTTGATGGGGCTAAACCTGTAGTCTTGTCTTGGTCTTGGAAATGGTTGGCCCAGATACTCTAGTCTTTTGGAGCCTAGTGCTGCACAGTCGCACAGCAAGTGTAACATTGTCTCCTCTGCATCTCCACAGATCCTGCAAGTCGGGTCGCTTGCTAGTCCCATGTTGTGGAGCTGTTTGTTGGTGACTTAGTGCCCCGTGAAGACTCCTGTGATTGTTCGGAGCTGTGATCTGCTGTACCTCCATAGTTTTTGGGTCCAGCCCTTATCTATGTCATTGAGAAATAGTTTTACATGCTTCTGGCCTGTTGTATTGCGCCAGTGTGTGCTGTGTACCTCTAACGCAGCCCTTTTCAAACCTTGGTTGGTGACCCTTGGTGAAAATCCTATGAAGGGTTTCGGTCCTTTCCTTGCCAGAGTGTCGGCTCTTTCATTACCTTCTACTCATGTATGACCTGGCACCTAGATCAATCTGATCTTGTTGCGCCTTCCTATCTGGTTTAATATTTAATACAGTTTAGTATCAGCCCAGAATCCACTCTATTGGATGTGAGTGCCTTAAGTGTTGCTTGGCTGTCGCTTAAAATGTAGACAGTGTCCTCTTCGGTGCCACTATCTAGTATTTCCTGCGCGCACCCGATTATAGCATAGGTCTCTGTTGGAAGACCGTCGCCATTTTGCCCATGCTTAGGCTAAGATTGCAGTTGTCGCTGTGTACCCCCCGCTCTTGTACCGGTGTTCATTTTAGAGCCATCCGTGTACCATACCTGGTTGTTCCCTTTGTGGGATAGCGCCATTTACTAAGCCGTGACCAACGTTAATGTTCTATTAAGTAGATAAAGTACAATTGATTCACTAAACTTTCAAACACTCGGTAGGCTATTATTGTATATAGTTTATGTTATCAATTTTTTTAATCGACAAAGTTGGTTCTTGTTTACATGTACTTAGTGTTCATTGTACAATGGTTCGAAAATCCTTCACGCACATGACCGACTTGTACTTGGCTGATTTCTAATATTAATTAATAATATTAGTTAGGGTTTCGTAACCAAATGTCAAAAATGTTTTTTTTTTTGTATTCGATAGTTTCGAATAACAGTGTAACATATTTATATTTTTGGAATCCACTCGTCAAATCCTAGATGATAATCACAAGCATTAACAGATTAAAAATAAAAAATAAATTGGGTGGGTGTTCATTTAATTATCATTCCCACCACATTGCATTTCTATATTTTTTTAATAGCCTGTGTTACTTGGGACGATGCAAGGATTCTAACGATACCTCATACGTGTAAATCAGTTCAGTCATTTAGAAGTTATGGTGGAATAAAGAAACTCACATACATACATACATACATACATACATACATACATGAACCCTGAAAACATAACACTCCTTTTTGGGGCAGTCGTGTAAAAAGAGAGAGATCTAGGTGGCTCTTAATAAACTAGTGCGACTCACCGTCAAAGACTGCATCACTGCTTACCATCTGGTGGGTACGCAGTCAAATACTGACTTATGTCATTAAATTAAATAAAAATCTGGGCAAGTGCGAGTCGGACTGGCGCCCTGAGGGTTCCGTACAAACTTACCTATGTAAATAGTTCAATTCCAGAATTGTGTTACGAAGATTTTTCCGAATCGCAAAAAGTTTTTTTTGTGACATATCTACAAATTTACAGTTTTCAGATTTTTTCCTATACTTGTGTTATAAGATCTTACTTTATGTAAGATTTCAGGATTTTCTGGGTCAACGGAAAGTGCTCTAGAATTTTGGTTCCCTTGAGTGTCGAAATATACGTTTTTTGCGACATAAACGACCAATCTTTTTTTTCCGTTAACTTAGAAGTTTGATTTTTTCACAGCTTCAAGGGACCGCAGACCTGAGTATATGGTTTTAATTTCCGCTCAATACCTTCACGCGTTCCCGAGATAAAGGGTCTTGACAGACAGACGGACGGGCAACAAAGTGATCCTATAAGGGTTCCGTTTTTTTCCTTTTGAGGTACGAATACCTAAAAAAAACACTGAAAAGTATAAAATAACTTTAATTCCGGAAGTCGGTATTAAATAACGAAGGGACAAAACTATTATAGAAACACTGACTTTAAAATTATATTGCACTTTTCAGTGTTTTTTACATTGAAGTCGGTTTTTATTTTTGTAAAATGTTTTTTTTATGGGATATTAAGTATATCATGTGCTATTCCAGGATATAGTCTACCTGTGTAGCAAGTTTCATCGAAATTCGTTCAGCCGTTAAAGCATGAAGAAATAACAAACATACAAATATATAGATAGATACACAAAAACTTTCAGTTTTATAACATTAGTGCAATAAGTGCGAACTATGTATGAAAACTGAGTTACCTTCTCAATAGTCAAAGGCATCTCATCGTCGACTCCTCCGAAGATCTGGAACCCCCACGGCTCGTCCACATCTCGGGATAAACGGACGTCCAGCGCCATCTATGGAACAAAGAAAGAATTAACTGCATTAATGTGTATATACATTTATTATGTAAATATAAAAAAACTATTTACAAAAAAAATAACCGACTTCACCAAAAAAAACATAAAGGATCAAAAATAACTTTAATTTTGGAAGTCGGTGTTTCTCGGTATTGTTTGTTTCTTAACACCGACTTCCAAAATTAAAGTAATTAGGATCAAAATTAATTAATTTGGTGAAGTCGGTTATTTTTTTTTTTTAAAGTTTTTTACTTCACAATTTTTAGTTGCGATACACTTATAAACAGAATGCCTATTTCTCATGACAATTCCAATTAACTCAAATACTACTAGGTTTCATTGTTTTATTATGAAGTTCCTGTGTCTAACTTCCATATTCCGGCTCCATCATCAGATCAGTTCGATAGTACCTTATAGCCAAAGTGCATCTCATGACAATTCTAATAACCCCAAACACGGCTAGGATACATTGATTAATTACGGAGTTCCTATGCCTACCTTCCGGCTCCATCATGAATCATCATCAGATAACTTCGATGATACCATTTTCAACGTAACTATTCAGAACCATTCATTTATTTGTATTGTCATAGTCGCTTAACTATCTTCATTGTGATATCTATGTGAGTATGAAGTTCCGTTGACCATTTCTGGTCTTCTTCATCAGTTCCACTTCAACAAATGTTACTTTTTGACTGTAAATGCTTAAGTTCTCGATGAAAATACCAAAATCACTATATGGTTGCCTATAATATTTGAGGAGTTCCCTCGATTCCTCATGAATCCCATCATCAGAACTGGATTTTGAAAAAAATGAGACCCATCTGGAAGCATATCCTTTAAGGGGAAAAAAAATTGCAAATCGGTCCATAAACGACGGAGTTCTGAAGTAATAAAAAATAAATAAAGAAATACAACCGAATTGATATCCTCCTCCTTTTTTTGAAGTCGGTTAAAAAACAAATATTTTGTTAAGTAGAAATGATAAGACTAAGTAGGTCTCAGGAATTACAAGAAGATCTTGAAGTGAGGCTAACAACAATCCAAGCACGGTATGCCAGAACTCTTGCAGAAACGTCTTCCTAGCGGGAGGCGCAGCTAGCAGGAAACACAGACTCCGGCAGGGAATTCCACTCCTTAGCTGTACGCATAATTGCAATGTTCCCAAAACGTTTTAGTCGTGTTTGCGTAACTTCCAAGCCAATATTACCTTTTACACAATCCATGTACCTTATGTTTATATAGTCGTTCCTGATTTCAATAAAATTTCGAAAGCCATAACAAGTAACGGAAAAACAATCGGCGGCGGCAACCTCTCGCGCCGAGCCCTGATATAGGCCATGGTCCGGAGCGAGGGGAATGGACGGCGGTTGCCTCCTTCTGCGAAGCAGTAATGCTAGCGAAGGAGGCGGCCACACGCGTGAGGGAACGGACGTCCTCACGTCCTAGCCGCCGTGACCCAAACTCCGATTTCCAGCCGCTGTAGACCCACGGTGACTGGAAATCAGGATCAGGGTCCCACCACACCTGTGTGGGCTTGCGAATGACGAGCAATGGGTGACTCGCAGATATCCGGTTAACCATAAAACAATTTCACATAAGTTGACACGTCTTGATTATCGGGACCCCAAAAGCCAAAATCTTGAAGTCTGACCTTGAAATGTGCAATGAACTGATGAAGATGAGAAAATAAAGACCACGTACCTTCATAAGTCCCAAGCAAGCGTACCGAACCACAGTTTATAGTTAACTAAACGATTCTTTGGCAAGGGTGACCGTTGACACAATTTTCTCTTACTATCTAGTTCAGACCTACATTTCACTGGCTGATCGAGAGCTAGAATAAAATTGTTTGTACATACTGATTCTAATCAATCATGATTCATTTGTATGTTTTCATTACGAGAGCTCGAACTTTTAAATGAAATAAAACAACATAATTAAGTGATATTACCACTATTTTTATTATATTTTAAAGGATATTGGATGACATAAAGACAGTATGGAAAATAATTTCAGCTAAATGGCCACCGCGACTCCGCTGTAGATGTTGTATTCTGGTAGACCAATTTTGAACATCTTCACATAAATGGGGCTCAATTTTACGAAGAACGCGACTTAACGCGAGTTATGTTGACCTTTAAAGCAGCAATTGACTGTGGTTTGTCTGCATAGACTAGAGATTTCACTTAGTCCTACAGTAATCGGGCGGTGTTAAGTGACGCGATCTCGGTGACCAGGTGACGATAGGCGAATAATGCACTGATTTTTAACCGACTTCAAAAAGGAGGAGGTTATATGTTCGGTTGAATGTATGTTTTTTATTTTTATTTTTTATGTATGTTCACCGATTTCTCGGTCAATTGTGGACCGATTTTGAAAATTTTTTTTTTTTATTGAAAGGTTATGCTTCCGAATTGGTCCCATAGAAATATTGTTATGATCTGATCATGAACTTCGAAGATATGGAACAGAACTCCTCATAGGATCACAGCAGAACCGTCGTAACAAGTAAAATTGCTTTGTTTATACGTGTAGTCGATGACTGACTGAAAGTAGAGGGGGTATATATCGAACTGATCTGATGATGAAGCCTGAAGTTAGGCACCGGAACTCTGTAATAAATTAATGTAATCTAACCGTGTTTGGGATTATTAGAATTGTCATGAGATGCACTCTGGCTATAATGTATTTAAATTTGGCTGAGGGTTACTTTTTAGTGGTGGTACCATAACTAAAAAAAAAAGTAAAAAAACTAAAACCCGACTACGACAAAAAAAACGACGAAACTAAAAGTATGAAACAAGATTTCCAGGATGCTGAAATAAACAAGGTAAAAAGAAAAGCCGCAGTCACACGTTATAGGTAACAACCGAAACACTTTAATAACGTGTGACTACGGCTTTTCTTTTTACCTTGTTTATTTCAGCATCCTGGAAATCTTGTTTCATACTTTTAGTTTCGTCGTTTTTTTTGTCGTAGTCGGGTTTTAGTTTTTTTACTTTTTTTTTATTTAAATTATTTTGGTGTTAAATCACTGTGCTTCTATACCATTTGCAAAAGCTAAATTTAAAATATCTAATTAATAATGGTAAATTAATTTTTGTCCACCAGAGGGCGCCACATTGAATTTTGATGATATATTTTGATAAGTACCAGTGAAGCCCTTTCAAATGATATCAAACGCGGTGTATTTATCTTAACATTTTTTTTAACACATGACTTCTTGTCCGCTAGAGGGCGTCACTTTAAATTTGAACAATATTTTGGAAATGTACAAGTAAAGCCCTTTCAAATGATACCAAACACGGCGTATTTATCTCCATTTTTATTTTTTACACATTACTTTTTGTCCGCTAGAGGGCGCCATATCAAGTTTTGTGACACGTCACGTAACCTATGTTCAGCGGACAATTAAGACGGTTCTAACGATACCTCATACGTCGAGTTCCGATAAGTAGATTAGGAGCTATGTGGGAACAGATGAACAAACTCACATACATACATAGCCTGTCAAAATCATAACCCTCCGTAGTCGGGTAAAAAGTGTAAAATAAAAACTTTTTACAAAAAAAATACAACCGACTTCAAAGTAAAAAAAAAAACACTGAAAAGTGCAAAATAACTTTAATTTCGGAAGTCGGTGTTAAATAACGAATAGACAAAACTATTATAGAAACACCGACTTCCGAAATTAAAGTTATTTTGCACTTTTCAGTGTTTTTTTTTTACTTTGAAGTCGGTTGTATTTTTTTTCTAAAAAGTTTTTATGATAATAAATTTTAATAATTTCTTCGCGTTGTTGAAATAAGTGTGTGGGATTTCACCATGGAGGTGAAATGCCACGACTAAATATGTATAAATGTCAAATTTGAGAGCTATCGCTTTACCAAGACAGCCGCTATGCTCTATCAAAGTTCGAGGGTCCCTATTGAAAAACCCTATAATAGTACATTATGTGACTAGGGGATAAAGATGAGTCTTTAAGTCGCGGGCGGCATGTTGAATTCCGAACGAAACGAAGGTTGCTAAGTTTTAATCCCGAACGTTAGTGAGGGATTTATATAATTAACTCCCGAGCATCGCAAGGGAGTTAATATAGAAACCTGAGTGAAGTGAGGAATTCAAGCCGCCCAAGACAAAGACAGCTTTATCCCCGTGTTGGATACTCTACTTTTTACACTATCTTTGAGATAATTAAAATAAAATTTACTAAAACAAATTATATACCTATTAGAGAAATATAAGTATTATTTAAAAGTTAATCTTAACCATCACTCGACATGTTTTGAGATTTGAAATAAACCAAATTCACTTCCCAAGATCTATAGTTTTAATTTTCTGTAACGCTCCCGCGCTTTCATTACTTTTTTTAGAGACTCGTCAGCAGCTACATTTTTTTTATTGTTACTGGCTAGTTTAATTTTTGAATAAACTTATTTGATGCACGTACATTTTAATTCACATTATATTGTTTTTTTATTTCAAACCAAATTGACGTTCCAAATTCAAATCTTATTATTCCCTAGGGATCGCCCATACTACATTATCTCCCTAGGGACAGAATGACTTGCTTTAAGTGATTGTTGTATGACATATAAAAGGGCATTATCGAGCAGGTGGTGTAAAAAAATAATTTGTTAATACCAGCACACGAATCAAGTCTCCGAGACTTGATTCGTGTGCAGTACCCAAGTACATAATTAACACACACGAGTAAAAAGTCCACATAAATGAAATGAAGATGCTGCGGTGGGCAGGAGGTGTGACCAGGATAGACAGAGTGCGCCACAATTACATAAGGGACAGTTTTGGGGTTGCGCCCATCATGGACAAAATGATAGAGCTCCGCTTCAGATGGTATGGACATGTAATGAGGTGTAGCGAAGACCATGTGGTAAATTAAGCCCTAAGTTTACCCGAACAAAAAAAGGTAGGAGCCGCCAGCCATTAACCTGGTGGTCTAGAATCGAGAGAGATCTCAAGAAAGTCCAATTGCCAAAATCGACAACCCAGGACAGACTGTTCTAACGCAGAATAGTGAGGAGACCCGAACCCATAATTGGAGCAGGGACAATACAAAAAATAAACCGGGCAAGTTCGAGTCGGACTCGCGCACTGAGGGTTCCGCACAAACCCTACCTGTGAAAACAGTTCAATTCCCGAATTAAGTTACGAAGATTTTTCCGAATCGCAAAAAAGTTTTTTTTTGTTACGTAAACACAAATTTACTGTTTTCAGATTTCTTCCTGTACTTGTACTATGAGACTGCTTCATGCCAAATTTCAAGATTCTAGGTCAATGGGAAGTACCCTATGAATTTTGATTCTCTTGAGTGTCGAAATACACGTTTTTTGCGATATAAACGGCCGTATCTTTTTTTTTCGTTAACTAAGAAGTTTGATTTTTTCACAGCTTTAAGGGACCGCAGACCTGAGTACATGGTTTTAAATTCAACTCGATACCTCCATGCGTTCCCGAGATAAAGGGTCTTGACAGACAGACAGATAGACGGATGGACAACAAAGTGATCCTATAAGGGTTCCGTTTTTTCCTTTTGAGGTACGGAACCCTAAAAAAAGAAGTAGACCCAAATACACAATTAATAAAAAACTTTTTACAAAAAAATACAACCGACTTCAAAGTAAAAAAAAAAACTTTTTACAAAAAAAAATATAACCGACTTCATTAAAAAAACACTAAAAGGATAAAAATAACTTTAATTTAGGAAGTCGGTGTTTCTCGGTATTGTTTGTTTCTTATATAACACCGACTTCCGAAATTAAAGTTATTTTTATCCTTTTAGTGTTGTTGTTTTTAATGAAGTCGGTTATATTTTTTTTTGTAAAAAGTTTTTATTTTACACTTTTTAGTTGTGATACACTTATAAACAGAGTACCTATTTCTCATGACGATTCCAATTAACCCAAACACTGCTAGGTTACATTGTTTTATTATAAAGTTCCTGTGTCTACCTTCCACCTTCCGGCTCCATCACCAGATCAGTTTGATAGTACCTTATAGCCAAAGTGCATCTCATGACAATTATAAAAAGCCCAAACACGGCTAAGATACATTAATTAATTACGGAGTTCATATGCCTACCTTCCGGCTCCATCATCAGATCAGTTTGATAGTACCTTATAGCCAAAGTGCATCTCATGACAATTCTAATAAGCCCAAACACGGCTAGGTTACGTTGATTAATTACGGAGTTCCAGTGCCTACCTTCCGGCTCCATCATCATCATCAGATCAGTTTGATGATACCATTTTCAACGTAACTATTCAGAACCATTCATTTATTTGTATTGTCATAGTCGCTTAACTATCTTCATTGTTATATCAATGTGAGTATGAAGTTCCGTTGACCATTTCTGGTCTTCTTCATCAGTTCCACTTCATCAAATGTTACTTTTTGACTGTAAATGCTTAAGTTCTCGATGAAAATACCAAAGTCTATAGTGATTGCCTATAATATTTGAGAAGTTCCCTCGATTCCTCATGGATCCTATCATCAGAACTGGATTTTGAAAAAAATGGGACCAATCTGGAAGCATATCCTATAGAGGGAAAAAAAATTTGCAAATCGGTCCATAAACGACGGAGTTCTGAGGTAACAAACATAAAAAAAAAATGATAAAAAAAAATACAACCGAATTGAATAACCTCCTCCTTTTTTTGAAGGCGGTTAAAAAAAACACTTAAAAGTGCAAAATAACTTTAATTTCGGAAGTCAGTGTTTCTATAATAGTTTTGTTTCTTCGTTATTTAACACCGACTTCCGAAATTAAAGTTATTTTGCACTTTTCAGTGTTTTTTTTTTACTTTGAAGTCGAGTGGTTGTTTTACGTATTTTTTTGTAAAAAGTTTTTTATTTTACACTTTTTAGTTATGGTACCACCACTAAAAAGTACCCCTCAGCCAAACTTAAATATCTTATAGCCAGAGTGCATCTCATGACAATTCTAATAATCCCAAACACGGTTAGATTACATTAATTTATTACAGAGTTCCGGTGCCTAACTTCAGGCTTCATCATCAGATCAGTTCGATATATTCCCCCTCTACTTTCAGTCAGTCATCGACTACACGTATAAACAAAGCAATTTTACTTGTTACGACGGTTCTGCTGTGATTCTATGAGGAGTTCTGTTCCATATCTTCGAAGTTCATGATCAGATCATAACAATATTTCTATGGGACCAATTCGGAAGCATCACCTTTCAATTAAAAAAAAAAATTCAGAATCGGTCCACAATTGACCGAGAAATCGGTATACATACTTACATAAAAAAAAAGACATACATTCAACCGAACATATAACCTCCTCCTTTTTGAAGTCGGTTAAATAAGCAATTTTACTTGTTACGACGGTTCTGCTGTGATCCTATGAGGAGTTCTGTTTCATATCTTCGAAGTTCATGATCACATCATAATAATATTTCTATGGGACCAACTCGGAAGCATAACGTTTCAATAAAAAAAAATATTTCAAAATCGGTCCACAATTGACCGAGAAATCGGTGAACATACATAAAAAAAAAAAACATACATTCAACCGAACATATAACCTCCTCCTTTTTGAAGTCGGTTAAAAAGACAACAAGTACCAATATTTGTTGACAGACCTCTTATTTACTATCACTTTGCCTTCGACTTCGTTTCCGAGCTAAGTTTTCAACAAACTTTAACATCCCTTAACCTTTTGAGTGCGTAATTAGAGACACAATAGAAAGACAATGGCGCGTGAACGGGAATGCGGGGATCAACAGCTTAAACCGTATTTTGAAGGTAGTTTTGAAAAACTAATGATGACAGTCTTTATTATACATTTTGATTAGAATTTGTGCCAAGTTTCAAGTTTATTATCCCAAGAAATAAGAATCCTCTATAAAATCTTTAACACCCCCTAAATTGTTCTATTGGGGGTAGTTCTCAAAACAAATAGTGTCAATCTTTATTATTTACTTATGGTCTTATGTAAATGTTGACGTAAGGCTGGAGAGCTTTACCTACTTTTGCTGTCAACGAGGGGTGGGGTAGCTGAATCAAAAATTATTAATAAAGAAAGAAAGAAAATAAATGCAGTTAATTAACAGAACAACAACAGGTAACAACAACTGACAGCTAACAACAACTGCTAACAACAACTACTAACAACAACAGCTAACAACAACTGCTAACAATAACAGCTAACAACAACTGCTAACAAAAACTGCTAACAACAACAGCTAACAATAATTGCTAGCAACAACAGTTGCAGTTAATATTCCGATTCCGTAATATTTGAATGCCTGCCCCCCCTCTCTAAAGACTGTCGAATAGAAAGGTACTGAGAAAAGGCGATAATACTTACCTAATTCATTTTATTTTTCAAATCGAGATGGTTTGATCCTTTCTAAATCACGTTGGTTTACAAAAATTTACATACAATATCAAAATAATAGAAAAAAACACTGAGAAACACACGAATAATGCATCTGAAGATAATTATGATGCTTTTCTCGTTAATTTATTTAGTTTCTGGTAAAAATACTGTGAAGACGTTAACGGAATCTAATGGACAAGAAGTTATTGAAATTGGGACCCCTATTAAAGGTACTGTTCACAAGATCTTCATACACAATATGCCTTAGAAATACATCTGCGTAGGGTAAACAACGTTGTGGATCGTGCTTTGGTTGGTGGTGATTAAGCTGCCAGTTGTAGATCTTTGACACTCGTTGCGGTAGTCAGGTCAGAAGCCCAATGAAAATCTGGGAGTAAATTTGGTCTTGCCAATAGTGTTATCGTGAACGTGATACCTAGTTGCAGGATCGTGTGGTGATATCTAGGCAGTCGCTACATGTAACGTACTGGCGGCATTCAGCTTCATCTGGTTAGATTTGAAGCCACCGGTGTAGCGTAACCTACATTCGGCTTGATCAGTCTACATTTGAATTTTGGATAACAAACTCTATGTTGTACATGACAAACTTCAAATTCTATTGCAACTCGTACATTTTTAAGGTTTTGTCTCTTTGAATATAACTTTAAAGATAAGCTTTAATTAAGTGTATACTTACACGAAATTGCTGGTCTGTGCTGTTGACCGTTTAAGAGTTCCTTTATCTGGAGCTAATCCTGGATGTCGATTCAGGTCATGCTTACCAGAAAGATGTATTGACATCAGAGCTGAACCACATGTAAAAAATCAGTTTGCAAAATTCGATACAAACATTTTTTTTTATAATAATATATTCACACAATTATAACACAACGCCGTCTAGTCCCAAGCTAAGCAGAGCTTGTGTTATGAGTACTAGACAACTGATAAACATACTTAAATATTTATATTTCTAAATACATACATATTATAGATAAATTACATCCAGACACAGAACAAATGATTGTGCTCATCACACAAACATTTGTCCTGGGTGGGAATCGAACCCACGACCTCTGGCATAGCAGTCAGGGACACTAACCACTAGACCAACAGGTCAGTCAAACATTGCACGTTAAATAAAACTTGTAAAAAAACTTTTTACAAAAAAAAAATATAACCGACTTCAAAGTAAAAAAAAACACTGAAAAGTGCAAAATAACTAATTTGGGAAGTCGGTGTTTCTATAATAGTTTTGTCTTTTCGTTATTTAACACCGACTTCCGAAATTAGTTATTTTGCACTTTTCAGTGTTTTTTTTACTCTGAAGTCGGTTGTATTTTTTTTTGTAAATAGTTTTTTATTTTACACTTTTTAATTATGGTACCACCACTAAAAAGTACCCCTCAGCCAAACTTAAAGACCATATAGCCAGAGTGCATCTCATGACAATTCTAATAATCCCAAACACGGTTAGATTACATTAATTTATTACAGAGTTCCGGTGCCTAACTTCAGGCTTCATCATCAGATCAGTTCGATATATTCCCCCTCTACTTTCAGTCAGTCATCGACTACACGGTCGTATAAACAAAGCAATTTTACTTGTAATGACGGTTTTGCTGGGATTCTATGAGGAGTTATGTTCCATATCTTCGAAGTTCATGATCAGATCATAACAATATTTCTATGGGACCAACTCGGAAGTATAACCTTCCAACCAAAAAAATTTTTTTTAAATCGGTCCACAATTGACCGAGAAATCGGTGAACATACATAAAAAAAAAAACATACATTCAACCGAACATATAACCTCCTCCTTTTTGAAGTCGGTTAAAAATTCAACTCACTCGGTGCTCGAGTTAGTGGCAATGGGCTAAAATTCAGGAGGCAACAGTCCTTGCACGCATGCACGATTTGCGCACAGAGATGCAACGCCGGGGCGAAACTCCACTGCCACGATACGTCCTGGCATAGCAGATAGAGAATCGACTGGATCTCATGGCGATATGGCGACAGCTACAATCACAATCCAATGCTGGGCACGCCATAATCATGGCGGTAAGTCCCTCTTTGAGGAGTGGTTAGACAGACATCATGGTATTCTCACCTTCCGCATGACGGTCCTCACCGGACATGACAAGTTCGGGGGGTTCCTCCGCCTTTGAGCGGAAGTAGTCATTCAATTGAAGCTTTTATAACTTTCAGAATTGCCCATTGGTTTAGAGGAAGAACCTGGGGCTGATGATGATAGTGACGATGATGATGAAAAGACTACGTTGAAAAATCCTGCAAAAACGCAAGTATTTGCCACCAAAAAAGAATCTAAAAAGACTACGGTTAGTTTAGTATTTCTCTTATGTTATCCCGAGCTGACTGCTAAAGTGGCCTTAATTTTGAGTCAGCTTATACACTCACTGCTTGAAATTAAATATTAAACTTATACTTTACAAAATGAGACACAAATCGAGTCAGAGAAAGAATTATAATCCATCCTTATAAAATTATAAATGTGAAAGCAGCTCTGTCTATCTGTTACGCTTTCGCGGTTAAACTTCTGAACCGATATTGATGAAATTTAGTACGGAGTAAACTTGTTCCCCAAGGAAGGACATAGTTAACTTTTTATTTGGCTTCGAGTTCAACTTCGCGTCCGCAATAACCGATTTTCACGTAGACGAATCCGTTGGCAGTTGGCAGTTGGTATTCTTTTTATTTTTAGGGTTCCGTACCTCAAAAGGAAAAAACAGAACCCTTATAGGATCACTTTGTTGTTCGTCCGTCTGTCTGTCTGTCGGTCAAGACCCTTTATCTCAGGAACGCGTGGAGTTATCATGTTGAAATTAAAACCATATAGTCAAGTCTGCGGTCCCGTTTCCGCATCGAAAAAAAAAGTTTTTTTTTGTGATGTAACAACAAATATACAGTTTTCCGATTTTTTCCAATACTTGTGCTATGAGACCTTGCTTCATGCCAAATTTCAGGATTCTTGGTCAACGGGAAGTACCCTGTGAATATTGATTCCCTTGAGAGTGTGGAACTATACGTTTTTTGCGACATAAACGGCCATATCTTTTTTTCCGTTAGGTACCTTAGAAGTTTGTTTTTTTCACAGCTTCAAAGGATCGCAAACTTGACTATATGGTTTTAATTTCAACTCGATACCTCTACGCGTTCACGAGATAAGGGTCTTAACAGACAGACAGACAGACGGACGGACAACAAAGTGATCCTATAAGGGTTCCGTTTTTTTTTCTTTTGAGGTACGAAACCCTAAAAAAAAATATGTCACAATAAATATAATACGCTGAACAATTTTTCAAAAGCTTGTTTTTTTTAACATTTCTTGTTTATTGTGTTTCTAAATTGAAAGAAATGATATGTATGAAAGAATTTTTATAAGAAAACACAGAAAAAAAATTGTAGGTACCCTTCCGAAGTCAGGTCGGATCGCTAGCTAGTAATAATAATGAAAACTTTCAGCTGGCAAGTGTTAAGAAAGATGAAGTAAAAGACGCCGAGAAATCCAAAGAAATGAACCAGGATGAAGATGAAGAGCGGATAGAGAAGGAGTTGGCTGAGATATACAAGGATACTGCAGGTTTGCAGAATTTTTATTAATCATAGGTGGATAGAAAAGAGACATGAAATAAAAAAAACCTGGGCAAGTGCGAGTCGGACTCGGGCACTAAGGTGGTGTGGGGTTCCGTACAAACTTACCTATGTAAATAGTTCAATTCCCGAATGGAGTCTCGAAGATTTTTCGGAATCTCAAAATAATTTTTTTTTTGTGACGTAACAACAAATTTACTGTTTTCAGATTTATTTCTATACCTGTGATATAAGACCTTTGTTTATGCCTAATTTCAAGATTTTAAATCAACGAGAAAACCCCTATGAATCCCCCCCTATGAATTTTGATTCCCTTGAGTTTAAACGACTTCTTTGAAATGCACTTTTTTTTGCGACATAAACGGGCGTATCTTTTTTTTTCGTTAACTTAAGTTTGATTTTTTTACAATTTAAAGGGACTCCAGACCTGAGTATATAGTTTTAATTTCAACTCGATACCTCCACGTGTTCCCGAGATAAAGGGTCTTGACAGACAGACAAAGAGACGGACAACAAAGTGATCCTGTAAGGGTTCCGTTTCTTCCTTTTGAGGTACGAAACCCTAAAAAGGTGACACAATATTTGATCAGCCTATACCCTATGAACTATAACCAATTTATGCTAATAACTATCAGCATATAGCAGTGACCTTCGTTAGACCATCAACTTACCTTCTCTCTACCTTACAATACGTATGGTTAGTGGTTATACTTTAAAAGTTCTTGCCTGTTACAAAAATTAGCACATATAACACTACATTTGACCTTCACAGGTTTTCCCTGAACATGAACCAACAATAATCAGCATCATACAGACGTATCTCTAGCATCTTCTGAACTGAACTTTTAATATACAATATAATAGTACATTATGATACAAGTGTGTAATGTTAGTGATTACCGTCGAGGCGGTATTTAGACCCGAGCCGTGGCGAGGGTCTTAAGAGAGCCAAGAACGGTAATCATTAATTATTCACGTGTGTCATACGACGTTTTTCAATACACTTGTGAAGAAATAACAGTAAAACTAGTAAAATTTTCTATGACATGGCGGTAAAAATCTGTTTTCATAAGGGCGCGCATCATTTTTTTTATTTACCCCTAGAGGAAGGCTAAGGTATTTTGATCATACTGCCTAGTCTTAGTTTATGTTTTCTTGCGTGAAAAGTTTTTACGATAATGTCTTTCGTAGTGACAATAGAATACGGATGTAACATTTTGCAATGATTTTGTAGTAAGTTTTTAATTTTATTTAATAAATACAGCCACTGAACTTCACTGGAATAAAAAAAAATCACGCCAAAAACCGCGCGCGTAAAATGGCGGCCATAGACCATTAAAAAAAACAAATTTTATTTGAATGTACGATTTATTTACTAAATGTTTTTTATTAATTGAATCGTTTGTACAAGTTAAATTTGTCCATTTTAACTTTGAAATTGGTTGAATTAAGTAGGTAAGTAAGACTAATTTATATAATATTGAACGCATTCGAATTCAAAATTTGTTTTGCGAACAAAGGTTGAACAAAAAGGTTTTAACTACATTATAGCACTAGTGCGTAATGGTAATCAAAATGTCACAGTTTGGTAACGAGTGCCATTATATACCTAAGTGCAGTGCAATAAGAGCCACTTTCTGAGCAAGTGTGTTGAAAATATATTGTTATCCTAATGAATGCGCTAAAAGTTTCCTTACGTATAACATATTTATAAAAACTATAATATAATATTTGACGCAGACTACAAAACGGATAGCGGAGAAGAGAAGGAAGTGGCTAAAGAACCTTCAGCTACCATCGAGCAAGCTACAGAAGAAGCAGAGGTCACGGCTGCAGACGACTCCGACAAGCCCATAGGGAGACAGCGCAACAAGTAAGTCGTTTCCTTAGCTTTTTTCCAACTATATTGGGGTCAACATCCAGTCCAACTGGATACAACTGTCTAAGAGTGTTTTATATGGAGCGACGGCCTATCAGACCTCCACAAAGCAGTAACAGGGCAACACGATACCCTAGCCAAGACTGACGTGACGAGATATTTTCTGGCTTTGCATTGTGACTGCATCCAAGACTGTTGAAGATCTGTAAATGGCAGCCCCGGGACCAACGGTTAAAAGTGATATTAGAGGCACGGAAGAGTTTCAATATATAAAGGATGGTCACTCATCTATACAACGATCTTGTTGGTGACTCTCGATGGTGGTAAAAGTCACGTTACTGATATTAAGCTACCTCAAGTTAGATTGGAAGCTGACCCTAACATAGATGAGGATAGCATAAAGATTTTTTTACACCACCTGCTCGATAATGCCCTTTTAAACGTCATAAAACCATCACTTAAAGCAAGTCATTATGTCCCTAGGGAGATAATGCAGTATGGGCGATCCCTAGGGAATAATGAGATTTGAATTTGGAACGTGAAAAACCGTCAGCAATAATTATGTGAATTAAAATGTAGTGCATCAAACAAGTTTATTCAAATTTCAAACTGGCCACTAACAAAAAAACAGAATACAAAAAGTTTCTAAAAAAAGTAATGAACAAGCTCCGCGTTATAGAAAATTTAAACTATAGAATCTTTGAGTAGTGAATTTTGTTTGTTTCAAATCTCAAAACATTTTGAGTGATAGTTAAGATTAACTCGTAAATAATACTTATATTTCTCTATTATATGATTTGTTTTATTAAATTGTCTTTTAATTATCTCACAGATGGTGTAAAAAGTAGAGTATCCAACACGGGGATAAAGCTGTCTTTGTCTTGGGCGGCTTGAATTCCTCACTTCACTCAGGTTTCTTTATTAACTCCCTCGCAGTGCTCGGGAGTTAATTATATAAATCCCTCACTGACGTTCGGGATTAAAATTAGCAACCTTCGTTTCGTTCGGAATTCAACATGCCGCCCGCGACTTAAAGACACTGCTTTATCCCCTAGTCACATAATCTACTATTATTCATCGTCAACTTCGCAAAGTTCTCGTATAAAGACATCTTAAGCAAAATAACTTTAATTTCGGAAGTCGGTGATAACGTAGAGGCAAAACTATTATAGAAACACCGACTTCCGAAATTAAAGTTATTTGCACTTTTCAGTGTTTTTTTTATATTGAAGTCGGTTGTATTTTTTTTGTAAAAATTTTTTTGAGTATGTGTATTGAAAAAGTAATAGGTAATTTTGGTACTTCTGTAACTTGCTGAAGAATAACCCTACACAGTTAGTCTTATATTAAAATATAGGTATATATTTCTCACTCTTTAAATTTCTTTTTTGTTTGGTACTTTCATTATAAAGCCCATAAATGTGTGAGCTTTGAATGATCTCCTTTTATGCTTCTAGGATATTCACCATTAGTATGTGCGTTGTCAGTCAGTGAACGAATTTAATATTTTTTAGTTAAAGTACATCAATGCACCAGGATAGCCAGCGAAATTCAAATTTTCGGACAGTAAGGTAAAAAAAATATATTTGCGGTAAAGATACGTTAAGGCTCTAGACAGACGGACTGCATTTCAACTGCAATCCAACTGCAAATTTGCAGTTCGGATGCAGTTTGAATGCAGTTGACACGACTGCAATAGAACTGCAAACCAACCGTGCGGTCCAATTGCAGTCGGCGTGCAGTCGTGTGAACTGCACACCGACTGCAATCGGACTGCACGGTTGACCTGTAAATTCAATGCCATACGTGTTTGTATGAAGCATTTTCAATTTCTAAAAATGTTATGCGCCCTTACGCAGGGAGACAATTAAGTGTGGAAAAGAAGGTTTTTAATTACCGCCTATCACGGGCTAGAAGTTTTATTGAATGTTCATTTGGTATTCTAGCAAATAAATCGCGTTTTCACCGACCCATCGACCATAAACCAAATTTTGCAAAAGAAATTATAAAAGCTTGCTGCGTTTTGCATAACTTTGTGCGAGAAAGAGATGGGTATAATTTTGAAGATTCTTTAACTCAACCATTACAAGACATAATAATAGGCGACGGTAGTGAAAGAAACTGTAGGTCATCGGAGGGTATAAGAAAACAACTTACTGATTATTGCAGTCCGATTGCAGTCGGTGTGCAGTTCACACGACTGCACGCCGACTGCAATTGGACCGCACGGTTGGTTTGCAGTTCTATTGCACTCGTGTCAACTGCATTCAAACTGCATCCGAACTGAAAATTTGCAGTTGGATTGCAGTTGAAATGCAGTCCGTCTGTCTAGAGCCTTACACAAATATACATATTACACATATTATTCAAGAGAAGAGCTAAAATATAACATTTTAATACAATCCGACGTACATTACGTCACGACGACATTACGTTACGTTTTAACCTTTTATGTAATTTATGTTCATGATCTTAATGAGTACAATTATGTAAATACATACATATTATTATGTCATTACTGCTAATATATATTGTTTACCTCACTATCCGATACTGAACTGCAAATTGCAACTTACTGAACACATTGTTTGTTCTACCTTTATCAAACTATTCCCTCTCTACCTATGTTTAATTTATCTTGATTTTCAACAGCTTCAGATTTCAACCGGACTCTACGGATCAGGTGAGCGTTGAGAAGTTCAGGACATCGGTTGATGAGATCAGCTGCAACAACCGAGAAAAACTTAAGGGGACTGCCGCTGTAAGAATTCTCTTCTTTATTGGTGGCACCCCCGTGCCGTTATATCCGACGCAGCATGCGTTATTTATTCTTCCATCTCCGGTCTCTATCAACCATTATTTCAGAATAGCACCTTTCTGGCTATATCAATTAATTATTTATGAAAATTTTATGCACATGTAAAAAACACGGTTGGTACAAAGGTGAACTGAAGCCTTAGGTATATTTTACTTATTGGCCTTAGAGTTGTCTAAGCTATTTCAGATTGCTATGTCGTTATTTGATCGTTATGATCAAGATATGGTGTCCTTGTTTTATGAATCACAGATCTCGCATATTTTACTTAGTTAATGTTTAACAGTTTTTTTTTTTAACGATTTACACTAATAAATTATAACTTCAATAAGCTGACCACACGAAATCGTTTGCCATGAGTATAATCTAACAATATTTATATGATACAATTGTTTTTCTTTTTGCAGCCACAAGAAGACCATGACACTAGGGATCATGACACTAAGGATCATGGTACTAAGGATAAGGCATTTCGCACCATCAGCAACGGCATAGTACTTATTACAGCTGTGTTATCTTACGTTTTTATATGTACCTAATTATTACTAACAATAAATTGACCTGAGGAACTTGGTTAGCTCACTAATTCCTAAAAAATATTGACTGTTCTATGATCAACCAGAGGGTGTTCTTCAAGGGTGATTTGTGGGACCTAATCTATTTGAAGATTATGGTTTTTTGAATTGTTGATTATACCTCGCTCAGTACTGAGGTATAATTATCAATTTGTTGGGATTGTCTGAAATTGTGTCCTTAAATTGAGAATTAATTACTCTTCGACCAAAAAGATCGAGATGGACCTCAAAGAAATATTGTGAAACAAAACCTAATAATATGTTTTGTTTGAGGATGGTTGATATGACTCTATATAACTATAGTTCGTGGCAAACTTGGGAGTCGGTAGGATTCAAACTGTTGGTTGATAATTTTTAATTAATGAGTTAACCGATTTTAACACATGCTTTAAATATTTAAAGATAAATACTTTATAAATTATGTACTTTGTGTGTATCTGTGCATATGTCAAATTGTTTGTCGATTAATAAAAGTTTATTGAATGATTAAAAGTTGTTTTAGTGTATAGTTCCATTATCACATTAATATTATGAAGGCAATTACTGTGTATATCTTTGTTGTCTGTATATAGTAGGTAGGTTAGGTGCTTTTTGGTCTCGCACTGATTATACCTTTTTTTTATTGTGTATCTTTAGTTTATATGATTGTGTGAGTCACGAATAAACGTTTTTTCTTTCTTTCTTTTATATATACATATATAAAAGGGGAAACCAACTCATTGATTGACTGTATCAACGCACAGCCGAAAGTACTGCGACTAGGACCATAAAACTTTTGCACAAGGCTTCTTTTTCTGACACAATCAATCACTAAGGTGTTTATGATAATTCATCTTTTACGGGAGTGAAAAGGGGGAAATTGGTCTATTTTTTTTTTTTATTGAGCCAATATACTTGAAAGTAATTAAAAATAATAAAGAGACTTGGGGCGATCTGAGAGAAATATGCAGCTGAGCATTATTATCTACAAGTACATATAAAATGCTTTGTCCTGAACGACTGACGGATCAACGCACAGCCTTAACCGCTGATCGTAAAGACCTGAAACTTGGAGGGTATGTTCTTTGTATGACGGAGGCATCCGACAGGAAAGGTTTTCTCGAAATTCTACCCCTGAGGGGGTGAAAAAGGGGGCAAAGTTTGTATGGGACAACATGATAGACTAGATCTATTCGTTGATGAATGGATAGAGACAGTAACTGAAAGTCTGGTGATTTGCGAGAAGACTGAGTGAGAGGTTTAGTTATATTATCTGTGTTACATTTTCTTTAATGTATTTTACATTATTTCTAACTAATGTTATTAGTGTAATAGGCATTTTGTATAAATAAATGATTCCTTGTTCCAATCTACTTTAAATTTTTCATGAACATTCTTTAACAGAATTGATGGAAGATGACTTACGAATTTTATTGAAATTCAAAAAAGGGTAGAAAGTCTACATATCTATCTATCTTTCTTTATATATCTATCTTTTGAATACCGTAACTAGAGACACAATAGAAAGACAATGAGAGAGCGAACGCCGTCGTTCGCTTGGTGTTTAATGAAGGAGAAACTGACTGACATATCAACACACAACCGAAACTACTGGGACTAGGAGCGTGAAATTTTGCACAAGGTTTCCTTTTATGACGTAGGCGAGCACTAAGAGAAGATTTTCCAAAATTCACCCCCTAAGGCCTAAAGGGATCAAATGGGAGTCCAAAGTTTATATGGAGAAACCTACTTTCATGCGGCCGAAACCGCTGGAAGCAGCTAGTTTATATTATGACGCTTTTAATCACTTTTTTTGGAGGTAGGTGGGAAATCATCTAATGACATCACCCGCCCTTGCGGGGTGGGAGGGCGTGTCAGACTTTTACTGACTAAAACCCACTCCTGTTCCTTCTTTGCCTTCTTTCCAGGGCCCCGGGATTCTCTTTCGCATCAACCAAAGAGAGGCCCTTTTAATCACTTGCGTTTCATTCTTTCAGTGCAACCTTTACCCAGCTGTTAAACAGCAAAGGTATAACAAGTTTTTAATGAAAAACCTTTTTTTAGGGTTTCGTACCTCAATAGGAAAAAACTGGGCAAGTGCGAGTCGGACTCGCGCACTGAGGGTTCCGTACAAATTTACCTATGAAAACAGATCAGCTCCATGTCATAATAATTTTGCATTGTCATCTGATTTACACATGTATGCAAAATTTCGGCTCAATCGGTAACCGGTAAATGGATCAAATTTAATTTGCAAGATTTGATTACAGACAAACATCGGGACAGGTGAAACTAAATAAAAGCTTGTAAAAAAAACTTTTTACAAAAAAAAATACAACCGGCTTCAAAGTAAAATAAAACACTGAAAAGTGCAAAACAACTTTAATTTCGGAAGTCGGTGTTTCTATAATAGTTTTGTCTCTTCGTTATTTAACACCGACTTCCGAAATTAAAGTTATTTTGCACTTTTCAGTGTTTTATTTTACTTTGAAGTCGGTTGTATTTTTTTTTTTTGTAAAAAGTTTTTTATTTTACACTTTTTAGTTATGGTACCACCACTAAAAAGTACCCCTCAGCCAAACTTAAATACCTTATAACCAGAGTGCATCTCATGACAATTCTAATAATCCCAAACACGGTTAGATTACATTAATTTATTACAGAGTTCCGGTGCCCTAACTTTAGGCTTCATCATCAGATCAGTTCGATATATTCCCACTCTACTTTCAGTCAGTCATCGACTACACGTATAAACAAAGCAATTTTGCTTGTTACGACGGTTCTGCTGTGATCCAATGAGGAGTTCTGTTCCATATCTTCGAAGTTCATGATCAGATCATAACAATATTTCTATGGGACCAACTCGGAAGTATAACCTTCCAATCAAAAAAATAATTTCAAAATCGGTCCACAATTGACCGAGAAATCGGTGAACATACATAAAAAATAAAAATAAAAAACATACATTCAACCGAACATATAACCTCCTCCTTTTTGAAGTCGGTTAAAAATACGTTGCCTCACACTAAGAATGACTCCTGTATCGTGAGTGCATTCACAAACATGTGAAAACTCACATACACAAGTAATAAAAGTCAAGGAAAGTAAAACAATTTGTAACAATTATATTCACTATGTTTAATTATGTTCTCATAAAATCACTTTACAAGTCTATACACTTCAACCGTTCGACGACAACTGAACCCACCAAGCACTCGCACTATTCCCCACCACATGCCACCCCGGAAACAGCATAGGTTTGCAATATTAACAGAAAGTAGTGCGTTCAACCGGAAGTAGTGCGTGCATTTTTAGATTATACATTAATGTAATAATGATTGCGAACAGTTTTGAAATATTATTATTGAAATAATCAAACCAAAATATCTAAAATTAATTAATCAGTGCGGGAAGTTAGACTCCTGACGACAGCGTTTCTAACACAAGACATCCAGACCAGGAACTACTGGGCCATACAAAATTTTGTTTCTTGCGGGAATTGAACTCGTGGCACACAGTGCAGCCAGCCAATCGCTAAACCACTGCGCCAACCAGTCTATAAATAAAAATATACACCTAAATTTTTTTCGGCTTACATTAGTCCCTAATCTAAGTATAAGCACACACTAAGACACAACGCGACTCTTTGCGAAACGTCGCGTTGCGTGTCAATGTGTCGCGTCTTGAACACCGACAATTTGACTCTGAAACGGCTTCTCACACCACCGAGCGCAATGCGTTACAGTCCTCACTTATGGGCCCAGCTTTACCACAGTTTTGCTGCTTATGCAGATTGCGCGAGTGGTAGGCCCATTGTGCACCGAATCCTTTGATCGTTTAGCTATCCAGTAATGTAATTAAACTTTGAACGGAGCTTATAAGCTCCGTTACGGTCCGTTTGGTGTTTGTTGTAACACCAAAGTCATTTTGTTATCATTAGTTTTTAGTGTTCTGTACCCAAAGGGTAAAACGGGACCCTAAGACTGTTGACGCTTTCCGTCCGTCTGTCTGTTTGTCTGTCTGTCAAGAATTTTTATCTCGGAAACGCGTGTAGGTATCGATTTGAATTTAAAACCATACACTAAGATCTGCGGCCCCTTGAAGCTGTGAAATAATCAAACTTCTCAGTTAACGAAAAAAACAGATACTGCCGTTTATGAAAAAACGTGCATTTCGACACTCTCAAAGGAATCAAAATTCATAGGGTACTTCCCGTTGACTCAGAATTCTGAAATTTGACATAAAGCGAGGTCATATAGTAGAGATATAGAAATAAATCTGAAAACAGAAAATTTGTTGTTAATTCACAAAAAAAAAACTTTTCTTTGCGATTCGAAAAATCTTCGTGACTCCATTCGGGAATTTAACTATTCACATACTTGTATGTCGGTAAGTTTGTACGGAACCCTCAGTGCGCGAGTCCGACTGGTACTTGCCCAGTTTTTGAATTGCCTCCCACTACAGAAGCAATTTTAAAGACATTCGTTACATCAGACTTAGAGAGTTAAAACAAAACAAAACATCATAGAGCATGGTTTACCTTGCGCAACCGAATACATAAGCCCGCGGCCTTGCGATGCGTCACACGTCATTACTATGCATAACACGTCGCCTCGCGAACCATTCGAATCTCTAGACAAAATGTCATTCTAATACCGAATATTTTTTTCTGATATAATATTTGTCGTCGGCCTCTGGTATCTTAGCATCATCGCGTCAGAAATCATTAAATAATATCTCACGCTCTGGGTAGTGCAAGAGGGACATCAATTCCTGTGTCCCCTAGATGAGGCAGAGGGCGTCCAGAGTGCGCTACCATCACGGTCGGTCTTAAGCTTCGAGCTTCATTTTGCTTCAAGTCTTCCCTATGTCCTTGGCGTCTGCGATGATAGTTTGTCACCAAGTCTGTTTAGTGCGGCCACTAAATCCTACCCGTTCTCCTTCAATAGCCCTTAACGTTCCAGGGCGACGGTGAGTCTACCAAACAATTCCGCACTCGTGTGCATTGACCCTAAGATTACAACCACTACCGCTATCAAAATTATCCTTATCTAAACCTGAGTCACAAGATAACGCTATCAAATTATCTCAGCACCATATTTGAACGCTAGTATTAGTTTTCGAGCCCAGTGTCGTGTCGTGCCGATATGGATCATCCAGCGTTTGCTGAAGCCGGTGGTAATCCTGGCATTGAAGTTTGGACAATTGAGGTATGTGCAATGATCATTACATCTTCAATAATATTATAAAGAGGTAAAAATCTAAAAGAGGTAATCTCTGAAAGTACTGGTTCGATTGCTAAATTTTTTCCACCGATAGAAAGCTGATTTATTCCTGAGTGACGTAGGCATTTTATGTACGCGGGCGAAGCCGCGGGCAAAAGCTAGTACTTTAAAAGTGAGGACTTATTATTGGGTGTCAGTGTAATTTACTGATCCATATTATCTGATTTTTTTTTAGCTGTAATTCGATATCATTTAAATAAATAAATAAATGAATGGATGGATAAAGAAATAAATTAAGCACAGTCTACACATTTTGTTCTAATTATACGAGACAATCTTGAAATAAATACAGGGTGACTTTAATAATTCTTAGACTAATATTTTGGAAGGGAAAAAAACATAGCACAAGTACAGGAACAAATCTGAAAAATGAAAATTTACAGACATGTCATAAAAAAAAAACTTTTTAGAAAAAAAAATAACCGACTTCACTAAAAAAAACACTAAAAGGATCAAAATAACTTTAATTTCGGAAGTCGGTGTTTTTCGGTATTTTTTGTTTCATAATTAACACCGACTTCCGAAATTAAAGTTATTTTGATCCTTTTAGTGTTTTTTTTAGTGAAGTCGGTTATTTTTTTTTTCTAAAAAGTTTTTATTTCACACTTTTTAGTTGCGATACACTTATAAACAGACTGCCTATTTCTCATGACAATTCCAATTAACCCAAATACTGCTAGGTTACATTGTTTTATTATAAAGTTCCTGTGTCTACCTTCCTCCTTCCGGCTCCATCATCAGATCAGTTCGATAGTACCTTATAGCCAAAGAGCATCTCACGACAATTCTAATAAGCCCAAACACGGCTAGGATACATTGATTAATTACGGAGTTCCTGTGTCTACCTTCCGGCTCCATCATCAGATCAGTTCGATAGTACCTTATAGCCAAAGTGCATCTCATGACAATTCTAATAAGTCCAAACACGGCTAGGTTACATTGATTAATTACGGAGTTCCAGTGCCTACCTTCCGGCTCCATCATCATCATCATCAGATCACTTCAATGATACCATTTTCAACGTAACTATTCAGAATCATTTCAACTATTCGACTATTTCTATTGTCATAGTCGCTTAACTATGTATATCTTCATTGTGATATCTATTTGAGTATGAAGTTCCGTTGACCATTTCTGGTCTTCTTCGTCAGTTCCACTTCATCAAATGTTACTTTTTGACTGTAAATGCTTAAGTTCTTGATGAAAATACTAAAATTACCATAGGGTTGCCTATAATTTTTGAGGAGTTCCCTCGATTCCTCATGGATTCCATCATCAGAACTGGATTTTGAAAAAAATGGGACCAATCTAGAAGCATATCGTATAAAGGGAAAAAAAAATTTTGCAAATCGGTCCATAAACGACGGAGTTCTGAGGTAACAAACATAAAAAAAAAAAAAAATACAACCGAATTGATAACCTCCTCCTTTTTTTGAAGTCGGTTAAAAAATCTTCGAAACTCAATTCGGGAATTTAACTTTTTTCATAGGTAAGTTTGTACGGAACCCTCAGTGCGCGAGTCCAACCCGCACTTGCCCAGTTTTTTTACTAAACACCCTGTATTTTAAGAGGTCTGGCTCTTTTGATACAGGGTATCCTAGTACAAGAGCCAGAACACCACTGGTGTTTGTGTTTATAGTATGACAAATAAAATAACAGTATTAGAGTTCTGCGCGCGATTAGAACATACACTATACAACAGTCCGAAATAATCTATTGGGCAGTTGCACGGACCAGACACAACACCCGTCTGGTCGGAGGATCCTCACTTTTTAACGGAGGTTTGGGGACTTTACAACCCTGTTCCGTATACCTCTTAAAACGAAAAAACTTTTTAGAAAAAAAAAAACTTTTTAGAAAAAAAAAAATAACCGACTTCACTAAAAAAAACACTAAAAGGATCAAAATAACTTTAATTTCGGAAGTCGGTGTTTCTCAGTATTGTTTGTTTCTTATTTAACACCGACTTCCGAAATTAAAGTTATTTTGATCCTTTTAGTGTTTTTTTTAGTGAAGTCGGTTATTTTTTTTTTTCTAAAAAGTTTTTATTTCACACTTTTTAGTTGCGATACACTTATAAACAGAGTGCCTATTTCTCATGACAATTCCAATTAACCCAAATACTGCTAGGTTACATTGTTTTATTATAAAGTTCCTGTGTCTACCTTCCTCCTTCCGGCTCCATCATCAGATCAGTTCGATAGTACCTTATAGCCAAAGAGCATCTCACGACAATTCTAATAAGCCCAAACACGGCTAGGATACATTGATTAATTACGGAGTTCCTGTGCCTACCTTCCGGCTCCATCATCAGATCAGTTCGATAGTACCTTATAGCCAAAGTGCCAACCATGACAATTCTAATAAGTTCAAACACGGCTAGGTTACATTGATTAATTACGGAGTTCCAGTGCCTACCTTCCGGCTCCATCATCATCATCAGATCACTTCGATGATACCATTTTCAACGTAACTATTCAGAATCATTCATTTATTTGTATTGTCATAGTCGCTTAACTATATCTTCATTGTGATATCTATTTGAGTATGAAGTTCCGTTGACCATTTCTGGTCTTCTTCATCAGTTCCACTTCATCAAATGTTACTTTTTGACTGTAAATGCTTAAGTTCTTGATGAAAGTACTAAAATTACCATAGGCTTGCCTATAATTTTTGAGGAGTTCCCTCGATTCCTCATGGATTCCATCATCAGAACTGGATTTTGAAAAAATTGGGACCAATCTGGAAGCATATCCTATAAAACGAAAAAAAAATTTTGCAAATCGGTCCATAAACGACGGAGTTCTGAGGTAACACACATAAAAAAAAAAAAAAAAAAAAAAATGATGATAAAAAAAAAAAAAAAAAAATACAACCGAATTGATAACCTCCTCCTTTTTTTTGAAGTCGGTTAAAAAATAACCGACTTCACTAAAAAAAAACACTAAAAGGATCAAAATAACTTTAATTTTGGAAGTCGGTGTTTCTCGGTATTGTTTGTTTCTTATTTAACACCGACTTCCGAAATTAAAGTTATTTTGATCCATTTAGTGTTTTTTTTTAGTGAAGTCGGTTATTTTTTTTTTCTAAAAAGTTTTTATTTCACACTTTTTAGTTGCGATACACTTATAAACAGAGTACCTATTTCTCATGACAATTCCAATTAACCCAAATACTGCTAGGTTACATTGTTTTATTATAAAGTTCTTGTGTCTACCTTCCTCCTTCCGGCTCCATCATCAGATCAGTTCGATAGTACCTTATAGCCAAAGAGCATCTCACGACAATTCTAATAAGCCCAAACACGGCTAGGATACATTGATTAATTACGGAGTTCCTGTGTCTACCTTCCGGCTCCATCATCAGATCAGTTCGATAGTACCTTATAGCCAAAGTGCATCTCATGACAATTCTAATAAGTCCAAACACGGCTAGGTTACATTGATTAATTACGGAGTTCCAGTGCCTACCTTCCGGCTCCATCATCATCATCAGATCACTTCGATGATACCATTTTCAACGTAACTATTCAGAATCATTCATTTATTTGTATTGTCATAGTCGCTTAACTATGTATAGCTTCATTGTGATATCTATTTGTGTATGAAGTTCCGTTGACCATTTCTGGTCTTCTTCATCAGTTCCACTTCATCAAATGTTACTTTTTGACTGTAAATGCTTAAGTTCTTGATGAAAATACTAAAAGTACCATAGGGTTGCCTATAACTTTTGAGGAGTTCCCTCGATTCCTCATGGATTCCATCATCAAAACTGGATTTTGAATAAAATGGGACCAATCTGGAAGCATATCCTATAAAAGGAAAAAAAATATTTTGCAAATCGGTCCATAAACGACGGAGTTCTGAGGTAACAAACATAAAAAAAAAAAAAAAAATGATGATAAAAAAAAACTTTTTTGAAAAAAAAAAATAACCGACTTCACTAAAAAAAACACTAAAAGGATCAAAATAACTTTAATTTCGGATGTCGGTGTTTCTCGGTATTGTTTGTTTCTTATTTAACACCGACTTCCGAAATTAAAGTTATTTTGATCCTTTTAGTGTTTTTTTTTAGTGAAGTCGGTTATTTTTTTTTTCTAAAAAGTTTTTATTTCACACTTTTTAGTTGCGATACACTTATAAACAGAGTGCCTATTTCTAATGACAATTCCAATTAACCCAAATACTGCTAGGTTACATTGTTTTATTATAAAGTTGCTGTGCCTACCTTCCTCCTTCCGGCTGCATCATCAGATCAGTTCGATAGTACCTTATAGCCAAAGAGCATCTCACGACAATTCTAATAAGCCCAAACACGGCTAGGATACATTGATTAATTACGGAGTTCCTGTGCCTACCTTCCGGCTCCATCATCAGATCAGTTCGATAGTACCTTATAGCCAAAGTGCATCTCATGACAATTCTAATGAGTCCAAACACGGCTAGGTTACATTGATTAATTACGGAGTTCCAGTGCCTACCTTCCGGCTCCATCATCATCATCAGATCACTTCGATGATACCATTTTCAACGTAACTATTCAGAATCATTCATTTATTTGTATTGTCATAGTCGCTTAACTATATCTTCAATGTGATATCTATTTGAGTATGAAGTTCCGTTGACCATTTCTGGTCTTCTTCATCAGTTCCACTTCATCAAATGTTACTTTTTGACTGTAAATGCTTAAGTTCTTGATGAAAGTACTAAAATTACCATAGAGTTGCCTATAATTTTTGAGGAGTTCCCTCGATTCCTCATGGATTCCATCATCAGAACTGGATTTTGAAAAAAATGGGACCAATCTGGAAGCATATCCTATAAAACGAAAAAAAAATTTTGCAAATCGGTCCATAAACGACGGAGTTCTGAGGTAACACACATAAAAAAAAAAAAAAAAAAAATGATGATAAAAAAAAAAAAAAAAAATACAACCGAATTGATAACCTCCTCCTTTTTTTTGAAGTCGGTTAAAAAATAACCGACTTCACTAAAAAAAAACACTAAAAGGATCAAAATAACTTTAATTTTGGAAGTCGGTGTTTCTCGGTATTGTTTGTTTCTTATTTAACACCGACTTCCGAAATTAAAGTTATTTTGATCCATTTAGTGTTTTTTTTTAGTGAAGTCGGTTATTTTTTTTTTCTAAAAAGTTTTTATTTCACACTTTTTAGTTGCGATACACTTATAAACAGAGTACCTATTTCTCATGACAATTCCAATTAACCCAAATACTGCTAGGTTACATTGTTTTATTATAAAGTTCTTGTGTCTACCTTCCTCCTTCCGGCTCCATCATCAGATCAGTTCGATAGTACCTTATAGCCAAAGAGCATCTCACGACAATTCTAATAAGCCTAAACACGGCTAGGATACATTGATTAATTACGGAGTTCCTGTGCCTACCTTCCGGCTCCATCATCAGATCAGTTCGATAGTACCTTATAGCCAAAGTGCATCTCATGACAATTCTATTAAGTCCAAACACGGCTAGGTTACATTGATTAATTACGGAGTTCCAGTGCCTACCTTCCGGCTCCATCATCATCATCAGATCACTTCGATGATACCATTTTCAACGTAACTATTCAGAATCATTCATTTATTTGTATTGTCATAGTCGCTTAACTATGTATAGCTTCATTGTGATATCTATTTGTGTATGAAGTTCCGTTGACCATTTCTGGTCTTCTTCATCAGTTCCACTTCATCAAATGTTACTTTTTGACTGTAAATGCTTAAGTTCTTGATGAAAATACTAAAAGTACCATAGGGTTGCCTATAATTTTTGAGGAGTTCCCTCGATTCCTCATGGATTCCATCATCAAAACTGGATTTTGAATAAAATGGGACCAATCTGGAAGCATATCCTATAAAAGGAAAAAAAATATTTTGCAAATCGGTCCATAAACGACGGAGTTCTGAGGTAACAAACATAAAAAAAAAAAAAAAAAATGATGATAAAAAAAAACTTTTTAGAAAAAAAAAATAACCGACTTCACTAAAAAAAACACTAAAAGGATCAAAATAACTTTAATTTCGGATGTCGGTGTTTCTCGGTATTGTTTGTTTCTTATTTAACACCGACTTCCGAAATTAAAGTTATTTTGATCCTTTTAGTGTTTTTTTTAGTGAAGTCGGTTATTTTTTTTTTCTAAAAAGTTTTTATTTCACACTTTTTAGTTGCGATACACTTATAAACAGAGTGCCTATTTCTAATGACAATTCCAATTAACCCAAATACTGCTAGGTTACATTGTTTTATTATAAAGTTGCTGTGTCTACCTTCCTCCTTCCGGCTCCATCATCAGATCAGTTCGATAGTACCTTATAGCCAAAGAGCATCTCACGACAATTCTAATAAGCCTAAACACGGCTAGGATACATTGATTAATTACGGAGTTCCTGTGCCTACCTTCCGGCTCCATCATCAGATCAGTTCGATAGTACCTTATAGCCAAAGTGCATCTCATGACAATTCTATTAAGTCCAAACACGGCTAGGTTACATTGATTAATTACGGAGTTCCAGTGCCTACCTTCCGGCTCCATCATCATCATCAGATCACTTCGATGATACCATTTTCAACGTAACTATTCAGAATCATTCATTTATTTGTATTGTCATAGTCGCTTAACTATGTATAGCTTCATTGTGATATCTATTTGTGTATGAAGTTCCGTTGACCATTTCTGGTCTTCTTCATCAGTTCCACTTCATCAAATGTTACTTTTTGACTGTAAATGCTTAAGTTCTTGATGAAAATACTAAAAGTACCATAGGGTTGCCTATAATTTTTGAGGAGTTCCCTCGATTCCTCATGGATTCCATCATCAAAACTGGATTTTATATCCTATAAAAGGAAAAAAAATATTTTGCAAATCGGTCCATAAACGACGGAGTTCTGAGGTAACAAACATAAAAAAAAAAAAAAAATGATGATAAAAAAAAACTTTTTAGAAAAAAAAAATAACCGACTTCACTAAAAAAAACACTAAAAGGATCAAAATAACTTTAATTTCGGATGTCGGTGTTTCTCGGTATTGTTTGTTTCTTATTTAACACCGACTTCCGAAATTAAAGTTATTTTGATCCTTTTAGTGTTTTTTTAGTGAAGTCGGTTATTTTTTTTTTCTAAAAAGTTTTTATTTCACACTTTTTAGTTGCGATACACTTATAAACAGAGTGCCTATTTCTAATGACAATTCCAATTAACCCAAATACTGCTAGGTTACATTGTTTTATTATAAAGTTGCTGTGCCTACCTTCCTCCTTCCGGCTCCATCATCAGATCAGTTCGATAGTACCTTATAGCCAAAGAGCATCTCACGACAATTCTAATAAGCCCAAACACGGCTAGGATACATTGATTAATTACGGAGTTCCTGTGCCTACCTTCCGGCTCCATCATCAGATCAGTTCGATAGTACCTTATAGCCAAAGTGCATCTCATGACAATTCTAATGAGTCCAAACACGGCTAGGTTACATTGATTAATTACGGAGTTCCAGTGCCTACCTTCCGGCTCCATCATCATCATCAGATCACTTCGATGATACCATTTTCAACGTAACTATTCAGAATCATTCATTTATTTGTATTGTCATAGTCGCTTAACTATATCTTCAATGTGATATCTATTTGAGTATGAAGTTCCGTTGACCATTTCTGGTCTTCTTCATCAGTTCCACTTCATCAAATGTTACTTTTTGACTGTAAATGCTTAAGTTCTTGATGAAAATACTAAAATTACCATAGGGTTGCCTATAATTTTTGAGGAGTTCCCTCGATTCCTCATGGATTCCATCATCAGAACTGGATTTTGAAAAAAATGGGACCAATCTGGAAGCATATCCTATAAAGGGAAAAAAAAATTTTGCAAATCGGTCCATAAACGACGGAGTTCTGAGGTAACAAACATAAAAAAAAAAAAAAAAAATAATGATGATAAAAAAAAAAAAAATACAACCGAATTGATAACCTCCTCCTTTTTTTTGAAGTCGGTTAAAAAAAAAAAAACTTTTTAGAAAAAAAAAATAACCGACTTCACTAAAAAAAACACTAAAAGGATCAAAATAACTTTAATTTCGGAAGTCGGTGTTTCTAGGTATTGTTTGTTTCTTATTTAACACCGACTTCCGAAATTAAAGTTATTTTGATCCTTTTAGTGTTTTTTTTAGTGAAGTCGGTTATTTTTTTTTTCTAAAAAGTTTTTATTTCACACTTTTTAGTTGCGATACACTTATAAACAGAGTGCCTATTTCTCATGACAATTCCAATTAACCCAAATACTGCTAGGTTACATTGTTTTATTATAAAGTTCCTGTGTCTACCTTCCTCCTTCCGGCTCCATCATCAGATCAGTTCGATAGTACCTTATAGCCAAAGAGCATCTCACGACAATTCTAATAAGCCCAAACACGGCTAGGATACATTGATTAATTACGGAGTTCCTGTGCCTACCTTCCGGCTCCATCATTAGATCAGTTCGATAGTACGTTGTAGCCAAAGTGCATCTCATGACAATTCTAATAAGTCCAAACACGGCTAGGTTACATTGATTAATTACGGAGTTCCAGTGCCTACCTTCCGGCTCCATCATCATCATCAGATCACTTCGATGATACCATTTTCAACGTAACTATTCAGAATCATTCATTTATTTGTATTGTGATAATCGCTTAACTATGTATATCTTCATTGTAATATCTATTTGTGTATGAAGTTCCGTTGACCATTTCTGGTCTTCTTCATCAGTTCCACTTCATCAAATGTTACTTTTTGACTGTAAATGCTTAAGTTCTTGATGAAAATACTAAAATTACCATAGGGTTGCCTATAATTTTTGAGGAGTTCCCTCGATTCCTCATGGATTCCATCATCAGAAATGGATTTTGAAAAAAATGGGACCAATCTGGAAGCATATCCTGTACAGGGAAAAAAAAATTTTGCAAATCGGTCCATAAACGACGGAGTTCTGAGGTAACACACATAAAAAAAAAAAAAAAAAAAAAAATAATGATAAAAAAAAAAAAAAAAAAATACAACCGAATTGATAACCTCCTCCTTTTTTTTGAAGTCGGTTAAAAATACAACCGAATTGATAACCTCCTCCTTTTTTAACCGACTTCAAAAAAAAGGAGGAGGTTATCAATTCGGTTGTATTTTTTTTTTTTTTTTTTTTCTTTTTATCATTATTTTTTTTTTTTTATGTTTGTTACCTCAGAACTCCGTCGATTATGGACCGATTTGCAAAATTTTTTTTTCCCTTTATAGGATATGCTTCCAGATTGGTCCCATTTCTTTCAAAATCCAGTTCTGATGATGGAATCCATGAGGAATCGAGGGAACTCCTCAAAAATTATAGGCAACCCTATAGTAATTTTAGTATTTGCATCAAGAACTTAAGCATTTACAGTCAAAAAGTAACATTTGATGAAGTGGAACTGATGAAGAAGACCAGAAATGGTCAACGGAACTTCATACTCAAATAGATATCACAATGAAGATATACATTAAGCGACTATGACAATACAAATAAATGAATGATTCTGAATAGTTACGTTGAAAATGGTATCATCGAAGTGATCTGATGATGATGATGGAGCCGGAAGGTAGGCACTGGAACTCAACTAAAAGGATCAAAATAACTTTAATTTCGGAAGTCGGTGTTAAATAAGAAACAAACAATACCGAGAAACACCGACTTCCAAAATTAAAGTTATTTTGATCCTTTTAGTGTATTTTTTTAGTGAAGTCGGTTATTTTTTTTTTCTAAAAAGTTTTTTTGAAGTCAGTTTAAAAGTGGGTGCAATATTTATAATACAAACTTCTTCCAAACTTTTCGAGAAAAGCACTCCTGAGGACCACGAGCTCTCAACGAGATCCATTCGACGACCTGATCTGAACTGATAAAGGGATGGAGCTATATAGGGTGTCTAGCTCCATCGCTCTTTTCCTCTTCGTACACTTGATTTTTTTTTTATTGATATAAACTAGTGCTTGACTGCGATCCCACCTGATGGTAAGTACCTCAAGGAGATGTCAGCAACTGTAGGGGCCCAGCAGGGTCGAAGCCTACTGGGGCCAAGGGTCTGATTCTGAAAGGAAGACTCGGCCCTGGTACGAAGGGCAACGAAGGAACAGGAGTGGGTTTTTAGTCGGTAAAAGTCAGACACTATCTCCCGGTCTGCCCAAGAGCGTGGGATGTCATAAGATGATTTTCCAAAAAAAAACCTGATGGTAAGTAGTTATGCAATCGTTGATGGTGAGGCGCACTAATTTACTGAGAGCCTATTCGCTCTAGCCTTGAAGAAACCCAAATTATAATCGGATGGGAAAACCGCAGCAGGCAAATCCAATCCAATCCAATTCTACAATATTTTAATTCCTATGTATTCTACTGTTTTTCTTTTTTTAAATTTTACTGTATGTGTGAGGTACAAATAAATGTTTTTTCTTTCTTTCTTTCTTTCTTTTCTTTCAAATTATTCCAGTCCCTCGATGTACGCGGTATAAACGACGAGGCGAAACGCTTATGATATTTTAATATGTGCTAGTAAGACCACTAATCTTTCTAAACGTAAACATTTATTTCAGCAATTCGAGCCGGTGCCAATAGACAAGAAGAAGTATGGAAATTTCTATAATGGAGACTCCTACATTGTTTTAAAGGTAAGTAAGATAAAGGGTAAGGCTGCGCGGTATCTTCTCGTCCGATATACCACAGCGTCTCAAGACGAAAGTCTATGACCAGTGCGTGTTGCCAGTGATGACATATGGCTCCGAAACGTAGTCGCTTACAATGGACCTCATCAGAAGACTTAAAGTCACCCAAAGGGCAATGGAAACGGCTATGCTCGGAGTTTCCTTGCGTAATCGAATCAGGAATGAGGATATCCGCAGGAGAACCAAGATAACCGATATAGCACGAAGAATTGCTAAACTTAAGTGGCAATGGGCAGGGCACATTGCTTGTAGAACGGATGGCCGTTGGGGCGACCACGTACCGGAAGACGTAGCGTTGGAAGGCCTCCCACAAGGTGGACCGATGACCTGGTGAGTGTCGCGGGAATACGAGGATGCGAGGCGCATCATTGTGGCGACACTTGGGGGAGGCCTATGTCCAACAGTGGACGTCTTTCGGCTGAAATGAATGAATGAATAAAGGGGACCGAAGTACTCCCGAAATAAAAATAATATTGTACCTACCTATCTTTGAGAGGACCTATCTATCTCTCTATTCAAATTTCACCAAAACTAGTTGAGCTGTTCAGCCGTTAAACCATATATAATACCAGCTTCTGTTCACGGCTTCGCCTGAGTGAAAGTAGAAATTTAAAACATTTATTTTATGTAAAATATTACAGTGCACCACAAATTAATATTCGTCGTTAGATGAAAGAGAGAGGGCACCACATGCCATACATTCAATATTAGGGTCGACGCTGCGTTAAACGGGTGCCCGCGTGTTCCCATACAAAAATGCTCCGTCGCGGCTCGCCGCGCGGGCACCCGTTGCGGGCAGCCGCGCCTCGCGCCCGTTTTGCTACGTAACGACTACATGCACATCGTTAAAGTTGAACTAGCGACATGCGCAAGTAATAGTCCGGTTTCCGCTACGGGGACCGCGCGTGCGTGACGTCGCGTGTGTGTCGTACACGCACGACGTCACGCATGCGCGGTCGCCCGGTTAACGCAGCGTTGGCCCTTAGTACTTATGATCACTATAATATACGCATACAGACACACATACACAGACTTTCGTTTTTATAATATAAAATATGTCATAGTGTGCAAACATTGGATTTGGTTTTTCAGACGACTGGCCAAAGCAATTCCTCCCTGAACTACGATGCTCACTTCTGGATTGGCAGCAAGACCACCCAGGACAAGAAGGGTTCTGCTGCTATCTGGACAGTGACCCTGGACGATATGCTGGGGGGAAAGGCTGTCCATCACAGGGAAGTCCAAGGACATGAGTCTAGCAAGTTCTTGGGGTATTTCAAGCCTGGTAAGTTAGATTTTAGCTCTTTAAACCGTAAAAGAAACATCGTGAGGAACCCGGCATGATGTAGAAATAAAATATTTGAAGCCACGTGATAACTGCTCAACCGTGAGGTAACGGACTTCTTCACATCCCAACCACCGTAAAAGGAGTCGCCCCGGGTGCAATGCGATTTCCGGTCAGCGTAGCCACGGGCTTGCGGAAGATGAGCAATAGATAGCTTGCCGTCTGGCCATCTGGTATAGCCCGAATCGATGGCGCGCGTGGAACAATACCGTGCGGTCGTTACTTAAACGAGTAGTATTTGACCCGCGAGGTGGAGTACACAGCCCACTATCTCTCACGCGGAAACACCTGTATTCCTGCAGTGGGAACATGCTTGAAATGTAAGCTAAGGGCTCGAGTGTGACCATGTTCTCGCTAGATGGCGCTGAACTCAATATTTTAAGTTTATTTTGTTTTTAGTGTAGGGAGCATTATTTAGTCAAGGAAGTCCGAAACTCGAATGGAGTTAATGTAGAATACTCCCTTAACCCCTTGATAAATGATTATTTCTCAAACATTAACGTGTACAGCCCCCCTAGACAAGTTATGATCGTTTCGTTTGCGTCGAACGCCTCGAGTAGGCCACGCCTCCGATTCCTTTGTACTGGCCGCGTGACTGAGCGTTGAGATGACGTCAGAACAAAGGAATCGGAGGCGTGGCCTACTCGAGCCGTTCGACGCAAACGAAAGGATCGTAAATTGGCTAGGGGGGCAGATGATAAACTAACTTTCATCTCCAGCCATCAGGTACCTGGAAGGTGGAAATGAATCAGGATTCACAGAGGTGGAGACCAACGCCGGAGCTGAGAAGAGGCTCCTGAGATTGTCTGGTTGTGACAACATGAGGATTGAGGAGGTAAGGTTACAATTTTTTAAGAGATAAAATTCGTTTGGGAAAGTAACAACCATTTTTTTTTAGGTAGGAAGTCGTCAATTAATTTCTCCTGTTCTAGAATGGAAGAGGCCCATCTGTGTTTATCAGTTGCTAGTTCCTTACAAGACGGCAAAACGATGAGCTACATACCTATTGCTCATTGTTGGCGAGCCCGCGCCTACTTTGCGACTCCCAATATTCGCGGTATCTCCTTTGGCGGTGACTGGGGCGTGAGGATGTCCGTTCCCTCACGGTTGCAGCATCTTCTTCCTTCGCAGTACTGTTTCGCTGAAGGAGGGGACCACTTGGCATGATACAGCACAACGGTTACAATAACAAAGAATAATCGTCGACGACTTAGGGTAAAGCAACGGTGAAATTATTCTAAAAATCAAAATATAAATCTGATGATTAATGCTACCTAATCATAATTTATAAAGATAGAGTTGATGACGTCCGCTATAATTATTATCAAAGAAAACCTGTAATCAGTGTAATTAACTACTGTCATAAATTATTATCTAAGATTATTGCCGAATATTTGACTTTTTTTAAGCTATTGCATAGCTTCTATCGCGGGTCTTGAGCGCGGGGACCGAATCCAGAAATTCCGTAACGAAAAATATACCTCACGCTCCCCACTCCGACGGGCATGGAGGTGTGGTTTGAAGGCCGACAGAGACCGAACACCTATTTTAGAACAGTCGTTAACGACCTGTGTAGCGCATTGGTACAGCGTTCTACCTATGTTATCATCGTGCCTCGAGTTCAAATCTCGGTCAAACAAAATAGTCTTTTTGTATTATAATAGATTATAGTAATGTTCTATGATAACAACTGAACATACTTGTAGCAATTTATGAAGTAAACAAGAAAGAAAAAAATTTGTTTTCTTATCGGTCACCACGCTCAAAAAGTGTAACTTGAATTAATATCAAAGAAAAAGAAATACTGCATAAATAAAATAAATAAAAATAATTATAATTGCATAAGTTGATACAAAATGCTATGCAATAGCTTTACCGCGGCAGTCCCCGAGTGCCACACTTATTTTTTTTTCTATTTTATAAACATTGCGCCATACTTGAAATTACTCCTGCATCGTAAATGTGTTCACACAGTCATGTAAACTCACATACACAAGACACCCAGAACCGGAACTCCTATCAGCTGTAGTCCATAATATGTTAAGGTAATATATAATACCCGAAGAGCGGATACACCTTTTTTTCGGGTTGGAAATCCTTATGGATGTCTTCAGCCCTGGTGTGGGTGGAGGAATCTGTCAAACTCGTACTGACTAACACCACCCAAGTGTTCCCTCGTACATACACTTGTGTCGGGAGCTATGGGTTCAGTTTAACTTCCGCTTCCCCGGACTATAAGTGGTGACCTGATTCCCGTGGGTCTCATCCCGTTTTGGAGAGTGGCTCTCCTATAAATCTAAGAGAGGCGCGCGTGGAACACCACGCGCCACCATATCATGTCCAGATTGATAGGCCGACGGATGTCCCCTAGTCCGTCGATCCTGAACCTTTTAGGGGGGTTGGAATAGGAAGTGCGGCTAAGCCTAGTTTTAGCCAGCTATAAATAGGTGCCGCCGACAACGTGCGGTTGTACTTAGATGTATCTTACTTATCTTCGGTTAGAACTAGGTTTAGGTTTCATCATAGCGGCTAGAACTAGATTCAGCAGCACGTTGGTGGTTAAACATAAATGTATCCTACTAATCTTCGGTTAGAACTAGGTTTTCAGTGCAGTTAAGCATTTTGGTTTTGTTTTGAGATTTTCATTTTGCGTTATGCTAACTAATAGCTTAATGAACCCTCTTTAAATCAGAAGACTTATAGTCACCCAAACTAAGGAATGGAATGGGCTATGCTCGGAGTTTCCTTGCGTGATCACATCAGAAATGAAGATATCCGCAGGAGAACAAAGGTTACCGACATAGCTCGGAGAATCGCCAAACTTAAGTGGCAGTGGGCATATTGCTCGCAGAACAGATGGTCGATGGGAACGAAAGGTTCTGGAGTGGCGACCGCGTACCGGAAGACGCAGCGTTGGCGCGGCCTCCCACAAGCTGGTACTGGCCGCGGGAATCTGATGGATGCGAGATGCACAGGACCCGTCATTATGGCGACACTTCGGGGAGGCCTATGTCCGACAGTGGACATCTTTTGGCTGAAATGATGATGATAATGAACCCTCGTCTTTATGTAGTATATTTATTAATATATTAATATACATTTATATCTTAACTATCAAATATTATAACTTAATAGGTATTTAAAAAAAAACTGAAAATAATAATATGTACAAACGGGTAGAAAAAGAACTCATAGGGCATCAAAAAATCCGTCCACATCGATGTCAATGGGAAAAATGCTCAGAACGCTAGCAGTGTGGCAATCACGCTGGATGGCAATGCTGATTCGTTGACCGAAGAAAAGTCCAGCCCTCTGGTCACGCGAAGAGTCGGCCAACTGTTTGCTGATATCCCGAACAACTCGATGAGCGCTCGGACCCCATGGCCTTAGTGTTTCAACCCCAAACGGCTCAAACATATTACCTCCGATGAGGTTATTATATTTACGCCGTTTGATTTTCTGCTCCTGCAGCAGCCACCCCAGCACAGCCCGCCGTACTCAGAAGGTGGGATGGCGCAAGGGTGTCAACACGTGTTGCATACCACACTAAAAGCCTACCCAATTTCCAAGGCTAGACCGACTTATAGACATCCCGTCTGGCCTCTTCCCATCGTCACGTGCTAAGCCATTGGGTTCCAAAACAGCTGGCACCCTGGTGACAAGAGCTCGGCGGTTAATATCATTAATAACCCTCGTCTTAATTTCCTTCCTTCTTTTCAGGTCGAAGCTGATGCATCCTCTCTGACTACAGACCACTGCTTCATCCTCGAGGTAGACCATGACATCTTCGTGCTAATGCCCGAGGGCGCTAAGGCGACACAGAGAAGGAAGATTATAAGCGTCGCCAACCAGCTCAGAGATGACAACCATAACGGACGAGCTACTATTGAGATCATCGGTGAGTTCTCCTTCGTGGTTAAGAAAAACAGACTTACTGCTTGGCTTACTGAGGTCGGGCCGTGGATGGGTGACTATCGGTGAGCCTATGAACAAGTTACGTCATTGGTCCCGGCTCTCATTATACACCGTGCCTCAGACATCGATGCTCAAGCGTGTACAATGGAACGAGTCATAATCATCATCATTTCAGCCGAATCACATCCCCAAGTGTCGCCACAACGAACGGTCCTATGCACCTCGCATTCATCGGATTCCTGGATCCTCACCAGGTCATCGGTCCACCTTGCGAGAGGCCGAACCAAAACTACGTCTTCCGATGCGCGGTCATCCCTTCAGAACCTTTCGGCTCCATCGACCATCTGTTCTTCGAGGTTCGTTCTCCCGTGGATATCTTCATTCCTGATGCGATCACGCAAGGAAACTCCAAGCATAGCCCTACTATTTCCCTTTGGGTGACTTTCAACCTTCTAGTGAGGCCCATTGGATCCAGTACCTACATGATTCTGGACCCCCCCAGTGGTGAAATTCGTCGGCGTTTTCCAAATTTATTTAAAACTTGTAACAGAAACCAAGATAATCTGACACCAGTCTTGCTAAGAAGTATTCTGTTACAAAGTTACTGGGTTGTGGAGGTCAGGTAGGCATTCGCAAAAAATTGTGGTCTTCAGCTGCATTTCATTACACTGGAAGCCGACCCAGCCCCCACACAGACATTGGTGGGAAAAGAAAGGCAGGTTAATTTCCTTCGTGCCCATTATCATCATTTCAGCCGAAAGACGTTCACTGTTGGACATAGGCCTCCCCCAAGTGTCGCCACAATGACCGGTCCTGTCCGTCTCGCATGCATCGGATTCCCGCGACCCTCACCAGGTGATCGGCCCCACCTTGTGGGAGGCCTTCCAACGCTGCGTCTTCCGGTAGATGGTCACCATTCCAGAACCTTTCCTCCCCATCGACCATCTGTTCTGCGAGCAATGTGCCTTCTCTACCGTGTGCTCCACTTTGTCCTCCGGGCGGTCCGCATAGGGCGTTACTTCCACACGAATCCGGTGCAGGAACTTCCCGAACTGACCATGTTCGGAGAACCTGCGTCATGCGCAAGGTGAGGCCGCCATGAGGTCCTTCCAGCCACTCCTCAAAGAGGGGACTTACCGCCATAATTATGGCGTGCCCAAGTCAAAAGTGTGTAGGTTATTTCTAAGGCAAGAGTGCTCCGGCAAATTGCTAATAGTAAACGTATAATATTATAGTATCGGAAAGTCGAGATCATCAAAGATTTGTAACACTCTTGCGAAACTGGGGCGGGTCGTTGGTCAGGTATAAAGTAAACATATATCACGGCTGTTTCCCTTGCAAGGATATACAGAGGTATACTAAAAATGAAGCAACAAAAATGATTAGGTATCCATTGTAGATCGATTAGTCATAAAGCATAGCGGATGTCATGTAGACCAACTGCTGATATCAACTTCAATACTGATTTTCCTCAATATAAAGTCGATAAAACCCTGCCATGTTTTGGCCCCGCTTATTGTACATATTTGCAATATTTCTTTTAGTTCCGGTGTTTTTCCTGATGCTCTCAAAAAAGCAGTGGTCCACCCTATCTATAAGAGTGGAGACAGAGACTGCGTGAATAATTACCGTCCTATTTCTATACTTCCGGCAATCTCTAAGATATTAGAGACACTTTTGAATAGCCGCCTGGTTACATTCTTGAACGTAAATGACATCTTAGCACATAACCAATATGGTTTCCGCTCAGGTGTTTCCACTGAGGATGCTGTGTCTGCTCTCACCGATGCTGTGACTAAGCATCTCAATAGTAAAAAGAAATGCCTAGGTGTATTCCTGGATTTGAGCAAAGCATTTGACACAGTTTCTGTCCCTACGCTTTTGGCGAAGATGTGTAAAATCGGGATTCGTGGGCATGCTTTGAAGCTCTTTGAGAGCTATCTTCAAGGTCGATCTCAGCATGTAAAGATAGACAATATGATTAGTAGTGAGGCTAAAATAGAATACGGGGTGCCTCAGGGGAGCATTCTCGGGCCAACACTATTTCTCATCTATATAAACGACATCTGCCTCCTTTCCCTTAAAAATTGCTCTGTCTTTGCATATGCTGATGACACGGTCTTACTGGTTCATGGAGATGCTTGGGATGAAGTCGCACAGTTAGCAGAGACAGATCTCAATATAGTTAGTGATTGGTTCTCAAAAAATCTACTAACATTGAATGCAGAGAAATCCAAAATTATATCCTTCTCAGTTTCCCAAGCTTCCCAACCTAAACAGCCTATTAATATCAAAGTTCACTCTTGCTTAAACCCTTCTTCTCATTGTTCCTGTCCACCTCTCTGTGTATGCACCAATATCCGTTATCTGGGTGTCTACATAGATAATTTTCTAAATTGGCATGTGCAAATTGATTATTTAGTCAAAAGATTAAGGGTGCTTATCTATATTTTCAAAAATTTGAGGCAATCTGCCGATATAGCCACTCTAAAGCTAGTATACTACGCTCTATGCCAGTCTTTACTTTCTTATTGTATAGTCTGTTGGGGTGGTGCTGATAAAACTTCACTTTTAAAGCTTGAAAGAGCACAAAGAGCGGTTCTAAAGGTTATGTTTTATAAACCGTATAGGTACCCAACAAGCCAACTCTATTATGATAGTGAAGTATTGACAGTCCGGAAACTTTTTGTGCTTCATACTATACTAAGGAAACATCGTAGTGCTCTTGCTACTACCACAAAACGACGGGCTGATATAGTATTTCGCTCAGAACCACCTAGCACCGCCTTTGCGCGTAAACAATATCCTTTTGTTAGCACCAGACTATACAATAGGATTAATAAAAGTCTTAAGATATATAATTTAAACAGACAGGAATGTAAAGGTAAGTTGAAGGCTTGGTTACTCACTTTGGACTATGATGACACAGAGTCACTTCTAACATAAAGTTATCTGTACACATGCTTCCACACACACACACATCATAACACACCATCACACATTTACACACACTCACAAACATACCCTCATACACACACACTCTTACGTGCCGATATACACGTACATATCATGCAAGTAGATGAATGGCAATCTATTTAATATTATTAAGCAGTTTTTCGTCTTTAACCAGTTTTTTTTTTTTTGGTATTTAATCTTTTCTGTTTTTGTTTATTTTTCATTCATTTTTTTTTTTTTTTTTAACTTATTTTTTCATTTATGTTCACGTCGTCTTACATGGGCTACGGACCAGAGAATGTATAATTTGTATATACTGCCTCCCAAGATACAGGTTTTTGCCTAGTTTGGGAGACAGCAGGCTATGTTTTGTTTAATTTACTGTTCCTGTTCTAGTTTATTAAGACATGAATTATGGTTGTGTTCCAAATAAACTTATTATTATTATTATTATTATTATTATAAAACGGCTAAAAACTATTCAGGGAAAAGATAAAATATTTTGTACCTATTTCTATATTTCGGTGTTTCCCTTTACGTAACATTATAATCGTTATCAAATTTATGATGCATAATTTAGATGATAAATATTGATTGGTGTTATCATCTTGATTATATTGTTCGCCAACTGTAAAGATTATCTATGTCACGCATTGATTGGTTTTAATTTTATGCAATCAGGAAGTTTGACCTTGAAAAAAAACTGTTTCGGTTGCTCGTAGGAACCTGCCCCCCTAGCCAAGTTACAACCGTTTCGTTTCGATTCTCTTTTCGTCGAACGCCTCGAGTCGGCCACGCCTCCGATTCTTTTGTTCTGACGCCATCTCAACGCTCAGTCACATGGTCAGAACAAAGGAAGAGGAGGCGTGGCCGACTTGAGGCGATCAACGAAAAGAGAACCGAAACGAAACGGTTGTAACTTGGCTGTTTTGCAGGTACAGCGACTTATTACTAGCCTCTGCCCGCGACATCACCCACATGAAAGTAGGTTTCTCCATACAAACTTTGGATCCCCGTTTCATTCCCTTAGGGGGTGAATTTTTGAAAATCCTTCCTTATTTTTTGTGTCTCGTGGCCAGGTCTTAGAATTGATCACTTCATGGCCAACTAAAACTGGTCAGATCGTTTAAACGTTAACATTTGATGATATGTCAATCCTTCTTTGGCCATATCATTGATGTTGGATTTCAATGATAATAAAAGATCTAAAGAAAGTAGGCCAAACGAAGATTGAAATATCATCAAACTTTAATGTTTAAAACAATCTGGCCAGTTTTACGTGGTCATAAAATGAAGTGATCAATTTCTAAGATCTGGCCACGAGTACACGACATTTATATCGTAAAAGGGAACTCTGTGCACAATTTCAGCGTTCTAGATGGGTTTGGGCTGGGCGTTAAGGAGTCAGTGAGTGAGTAAAAACGGGACCCTAGACTTAACTGTCCGTCTGTCTGTCACCAGGCTGTATCTCATGAACCGTGATAGCTAGACAGTTGTTTCCACTGATAATATATTTCTGTTGCCGCTATAATAACAATGACTAGAAACAGAATAAAATAAATATTTCAGTGGAGCTCCCATGCACCAAACGTGATTTTTGTTGCCGTTTTTTGTTCGATTAATAACGGCAACAGGCAGATAGGACCCCGTTTTAGGGTCCCGTTTTACCCTTTGGGTACGGAACCCTAAAATTATTAAAGTTATACACAAAATTCTTATTCCATATATTATATTTTCACAGATGAATATTCATCTGATGAAGACTATGAACTGTTCTTCGAAGCTCTGGGCTCCGGATCTAAGGATGAACTTGCCAGTGACGATTCTGATTCTGTAAGTATTGAAGGATTGTAGCTCGAGAGATCATCATCATCATCATTTCAGCCGAAAGACGTCCACTGCTGGACATAGGCCTCCCCCAAGTGTCGCCACAATGAACGGTCCTGTGCGTCTCGCATCCACCGGACTCCTGCAACCGTTTCCAAGTCTTCGGTCCACCTTGTAGGAGGCCTTCCAACGCTACGTCTTCCGAGAGATAATAAGATAAAAATAATATATTATATGTAACTACGGGATAAAGCAATGTCTTTAAGTTGTTGGTGGCATGTTAAATTCCGAACGAAACGAAGGTTGCTAAGTTTCAATCCCGAACGCTAGTGAGAGATTTATATAATTAACTCCCGAGCATTGCGAGGGAGGTAATATAGATACCTGAGTGAAGTAAGGAATTCAAGCAGCTTAAGACAAAGACAGCTTTATCCCCGTGTATGTATACCTGTTATTCTCATTTTTGTCAGCAGGCAGTAATGAAATTCAATACAATTTTACTGCCCGGTTAGAGCTTAGTACATCAATGACTTGCTTTACAGGTTTGCATGACAAATAATTTGACATTTGCGAGCAGGCGATGTGAGAAATCATTATCATATACAACTCTATTTCGACAAGCCATGGCGTTATAGTTTTTTGGTTTGGAGTTTCCAGTTCTAATCCTTATTTGCCTAATTAAATCTATAACTATTTTGTTTTGAAAACTCGGGATCCTAAGATCCTGAAACTTTGATAGGCGTACGAGAGGTTGTAGCCAACTTGCAGAGGTCTCATTACACACTTCAAATGGAATGGGGCATCAAACGACGATAAGTCAGAATGCGCTACGTAAATACATCCAAGGACTACCCCCGGTTGGTGCGTTACTATTGCGATATATGCATTTGCTTACCTTTTAGTATTTTGTTTCAGAGTAACTACCGCGAGGACATCACTGCCGTGTACCTGTACAGAGTGGTCGTTGGAGATGAGCTCGACCTGATCTCACTGAACAAACCGTACAAGCAGAAACATTTGTCATCTGATGTAAGTACTCACCTATTTTTAACTGACCTGAAAAAGGAGTCGAATTGAGATCCACCTGATCTCAATTCGACTGAGTTTCTTTTTCATGTTTTTACGCGATTATTCCCTTTGACATGATGCCATTATGATTTGACTGTATCAATCGCTGTTATTATTAAAATTCAAATTAGAAAGAAGAAAAAAAGAAAAAAAAATATTTTATTTGGCACACGTACACAGATACACACAATGTAGAAACAACATGTAAACACTTAAGATAAAAAAAAACTAATATTGTGTGTCTCGCGCCTGCACCAAAATATAGGTCCAGTTCAGCAAAAATGCCAGACAACTTCGTGGTAGTTGCCTGACGCTGGTTTTCAACTGAACCTTATTACCCGACTACGGCAAAGCCAAAGGAGGGTTATGATTTTGACAGGCTATGTATGTATGTATGTTTGTATGTATGTGAGTATGTTCATCTGTTCCCTCATAGCTCCTAATCTACTTAACTCGACGTATGAGGTATCGTTTGAACCGTCTTAATTGTCCGCTTGTTGTTGTGTCACAAAACTCGATATGGCGCCCTCTAGCGCACAAAAAGTATGTGTTAAAAAATAAAAATGGCGATAAATACGCAGTGTTTGGTATCATTTGAAAGGGCTACACTTGTACATTTCGAAAATATTGCTCAAATTTTACGACTTTGGAAGTGTCTCTCGCGCAAACTATTCAGTTTAGAAAAAAAAATGATATTAGAAACCTCTATATCATTTTTGAAGACCTATTCAAAGATACTCCACACGTATGGGTTTTATGAAAAAAAAAAAATTTGAGTTTCAGTTCTAAGTATGGAGAACCCCCAAAATTTATTGGTTTTTTTTTCTATTTTTGTGTGAAAATGTTAATGCGGTTCACAGAATACATCTACTTACCAAGTTTCAACAGTATAGTTCTTATAGTTTCGGAAAACTCGAAAATTCGGGTTCCGTTTTTTACCATTTGGCTACGAAACCCTAAAAATATCTGACAATTGAAAAAACCACCCTAAAACATCACTTAATTTTTGTCATTAATTCGCAGGAGGTCTACATACTAGACACTCCCGACTCAGGAGTGTACGTATGGATGGGTTCCGGTGTAGACGATGACGTCAGAAAGGCTTACCATGACATCTCCGACAAATACTTCGAGGCCAAGAACTATCCTTCGTGGGTAAGTATCGCAGAGGCTGCAGAGAACCTCAAGCGGCGGAAATATAATAACCTTGTTGGTAGTTATATTTTCGAGCCGTTTGGGGTTGAAACTCTCGGATCGTGGGGTCCGAGTGCTCACAAATTATTTAAAGAACTTTCAAAACGCCTTGTTGACACTTCGCATGACCCAAGGGCTGGCTTTTACTTCGGACAAAGGATTTAAAGCATTGCCATTCAGCGTGGCAATGCCGCCAGTCTTTTGGGTACATTACCAGTCGACAGCGATGTAGAGGAGTTTTTCGCCGTACTTTAGATTGCTTTTTTTAGTACTTTATGGCTTTTATTTTTATTTTGTAAGTTAGTTTTAATTACGTTATTATTAGATTTAAATGTATATAAAATGAATAAAAAAGTATCGATTAAAGTCAAATTCTGAAATCGAGATTAATTTACCTTCTGCCAAAACAAACTCTGTGACGTACAAGCTAAAGTCTAAATTCTATTGCAATCCGTACCTTAGGCCCATACTCACATTCAGTGCGGAACGAGGTCTAATACGCCTCGTATGTGTCTTCTTTGTGATGTAGCTAAGACAATCATAATCTCTGCCGTGTGGAGGCCGTAACTTCAATTTGGTTTAGTTTAGGAAACAGACACCATATATGTCTAAGATGGGCTATTAAAACAGAATGCAATGGTGTATCTACTTTCATACGGGACAGTTTGACCTCTTACCGCACAGAAAAAATAAAATGGCAAATGTTTTCTTTTAATTTAGCTAAAAAAAAGCTTTTAGTTTCCTAAATTTACGGGGTCTAATAAGCCCTTTACCACCATAATTATAGTTTATAAACGAGGTCTTAAACGCCTCGTACCACAGGAATGGAAATAATACAAAAATTTGTGGTGCTGTCAACGTGCTAAGGTAGAACTACATTGGGCACACGTGGGCCACGTACGCCAATCTAGGCGCGTCGTTCTTCATACATTTTTTATGGCAACTAGACTTCTAGACAGGCGACGCGCCGCTACGTACGATTCGGGCATCGCCTACGTGTGCGTCGGTATAATGTAGTTCGCGCTGTAAGTTTATTAATAATACAAATGGTGTCAATCTTATTATCAGGTAAATGTCACTAAAGTGACCGAGGGCGCTGAGAGTTCAACGTTCAAGCAATACTTTACCAACTGGGAAAGCATTTCTACCAACTCTAAGATGGTTTCTGAATCAGGCAAGTACGAATTTGAGTATTACAGGCTACAGCCACTAAAAGGTTGCCATGGTCCGGAGCGAGGAGGAGTGGCAGGCGTTGCCTCCGCGTGCGAAGCAGTAATGCTAGCAAAGGAAGCGGCCGCACGCGTGAGGCAAAAGTCCTCACGCCCCAACCGCCGCCGGCATTACGATCCCGATTTCCGGCCACCGTAGGCGCGGGCTTGCGGATGGCGAACAATGGGTAGCTCGCCGTCCGATCGTCCGGTAACCGTCCGGACCGAGCCCAAGTCGTCGACGGTGCTTAGTGTTCCACGCGCGACCCAAGGAGATGTCAGCAACCGTAGGGACCCAGCAGGGTCGAAGCGTGCTGGGGCCATGGGTGATGCCAAAGAGATCCCCGGCCCCTGGAAAAATGGCAAAGAAGGAACAGGAGTGGGTTTATAGTCAGTAAAAGTCTGACACTATCTCCCGCCCCACCCAAGAGCGGGGGATGTCATTGGATGATTTTCCCAACCGAAAAAAAAGCCACTTAAAGGTTCAACTCCACAGGGTACTATGATACCCGAAAAAAAAATATTATAAATTTTTCTCTTTACATTTCTGCACTTAACTAACCCTGACCTGATTTACGACAGATGCTGGCTACTACTCCGAGGATGCTGAACACTCAGCGCAAGCAGCCAAGCAGATCGGTAAGAGTGCCGCCGCACGAGGGTACATGCCCGACCAGGGAGAAGGCAGCCTCACGATCACCAGGTATTTACTCCTTACCTAGCTTGGAATTAAGTCTGTATTGTATCGTAGAGGAGATTGGCCCGACGACGTAAAAGTCAGGTTCTAGTTTAAACTGTAACTATGTATACAAAAGTTTCAAAAGTAATAAGTACATTTTGATACAAGTGGAGAAACTATGTCATTGCGATCGAGATGGAATTCCCGTAAACTACCCCGCAGTGATCATCCGATGGATGCGAGACGCACAGGATCGTTCGTTGTGGCGACATTTGGAGGAGGCCTATGTCCAGCAGTGGACGTCTATCGGCTAAAATGATGATGATGATGATGACCCCGCAGTGCTCGGGAGTTCATCTATATACATGAAAATCAATTCCACTTTTCAATGTAATTTTATAACTCAAGAACGGGCTCACCTATCCAAACCAAATGTTTAGGCTTTGTTCGGACTATTTAGTAGATGGTTTATGTGAAGTTTGCACAAAATCGGTCGAGCGGTTCTTCATTTATCACATTTTTTGTGGAAGGGTAGGGTAGAGTAGGGTAGAGTAGAGTAGAGTTGGGTAGAGTAGGGAAGAGTAGGGTAGAGTAGTCAGTTGACGGGAGCGAAGCCGCGGGCAACAGCTAGTTATATATATCCCTCACTGCGCTCGGGATTAAAACTTAGCAACCTTCGTTTCGTTCGGAGTTCAACATGCCGCCCACGACTTAAAGACACTGCTTTATCCCCTAGTCCTCTATTCCCCTATTAGTCCACTATTGTCCCTAGTCTACTATTATGAATCACAAAGTAATTTTAACGTCAGTTTTCTTCTGAGTTGACTGTTCACACCGCAATAGAAACTACTTTGCTTCTAATGTTGAATTCACTAAGCATCGAAAAAATGAGCAAAGAAACATGCTAGAGCGAGCGAAACGAGCTCCAAGATAGAAAATTGACCCGAGGAACATACTATTACATGGTAACCGGTAACATACTCCCGAATTAAAAAGTACGTGCTATTCCAGGACATGGCACATACTCTTGTACTAAAATCCGTTAAACCGTTTGAGAGTGATGGAGTAACAAACACACACAAACACACATACACACAAACTTTCGCCTTTTTAATAATCGAGCTAGTCGAGCTCAAAATTGTTTGTAGACCTCACAAGTTTATGCTCCTTTTTAACCGACTTCAAAAAGGAGGAGGTTATGTGTTCGGTTGAATGTGTGTCTTTTTTTATGTATGTTCACCGATTTCTCGGATTGTGGACCGATTTAGAAATTTTTTTTTTTTGATTGAAAAGTTATGCTTCCGAGTTGGTCCCATAGAAATATTATTATGATCTGGTCATGAACTTCGAAGATATGGGACAGAACTCCTCATAGGATCACAGCAGAACCGTCGTAACAAGTAAAATTGCTTTGTTTATACGTGTAGTCGATGACTGACTGAAAGTAGAGGGGGAATATATCGAACTGATCTGATGATGAAGCCTGAAGTTAGGCACCGGAACTCTGTAACAAATTAATGTAATCTAACCGTGTTTGGGATTATTAGAATTGTCATGAGATGCACTCTGGTTATAAGGTATTTAAGTTTGGCTGAGGGGTACTTTTTAGTGGTGGTACCATAACTAAAAAGTGTAAAATAAAAAACTTTTTACAAAAAAATACAACCGACTTCAAAGTAAAAAAAAAACACTGAAAAGTGCAAAATAACTTTAATTTCGGAAGTCGGTGTTAAATAACGAAGAGACAAAACTATTATAGAAACACCGACTTCCGAAATAAAAGTTATTTTGCGCTTTTCAGTGTTTTTTTTTTACTTTGAAGTCGGTTGTATTTTTTTGTAAAAAGGTTTTTATAAACATTTATTTATATACATTCTTCACCGAATTTTAGTATCCCGAAGTTTTCTCAGAAACAGGAATTATAGGCTCGCGTAAAAAGCTTTAGAAATAGAGTTTAAGCGAGCTCGGAAAATTTTGCAGCTTTCATTTGATGTCCCGGTCTAGGGTGAATCAGGATGTCGGAATCAAGATATCCCGTGCAAATCGGGATGCCTGGCCTCAGCCTAAGTAAAACCTGGTACAATGTTCTATCCTGGTAGCACGTAACTATTTATTCGGCAAACACTCGGGTGAAACCGCAATGTAAACCTAAGACTAATCGTAAACTCTGATCTCGTCAGGATATCATCAGGCGAGCAAGAAGAGTTGGCGTCGGACTGGTCTGTGCTCTACCAGAGTGACGTGTACGTTGTCAAATACGAGTACACCAACGACAGCGGAGATGATGCCGTCATTGTTTATTACTGGATTGTAAGTATAATGTCTTTTTAGAGTTCCATACCTCAAAAGGAAAAACCGGTACCGTTGTCCGTCTGTCTGTCTGTCTGTCTGTCTGTCAAGACCCTTTATCTCGGGAACGCGTGAAAACCAGTTGAAATTAAAACCATATACTCAAGTCTGCGGCCTCCTAAAGCTGTGAAAATATCAGACTTCTGAGTTAATGAAAAAAAAAGATGCGGCCGTTTATGCCGCAAAAAACGTATATGTCGATACTCTCAAGGGAATCAAAATTCATAAGGTACTGCCCGTTGACCTAGAATCCTGAAATTTGGAATGAAGCAAGGTCTCATAGCACAAGTAAGTATAGGAAAAAACCTGAAAACTGTAAATTTGTAACTTTTTTTGCGATTCGGAAAAAATGTTCGTAATTCAATTCGGAAATTGAAATAGGTAAGTTTGTACGGAACCCTCAGGGCGCGAGTCCGACTCGCACTTGCCCAGTTTTTTTTTATATGGGACCACTTTTTAGCTCTAGTGGTAGTGGAGGTAGTGGTACATAACTGGCCTGTTGGTCTAGTGGCTAGTACGCCTGACTACTATGCCGGAGGTCGTGGGTTCGATTCCCACCAGAAACAAATGTTAGTGTGATGAGCACGATCATTTGTTCTGTTTCTGGGTGTAATGTATCTATAACATGTAGGTACAAGCTTCTGCCAGTGGTTTTGTCCGCGCGAAAATAAGGTTTCTCCATACAAACTTTGGATCCCCATCATGTTCTCAGGGTTCTGAAGCCAGTGCTGATGACAAGCAGGCAGCATTAGAGCTGGTCTCCCAGATTGAGGACGAACTGGAGGGAACACCTACCGTCGTGAAGGTTCCTCAAGGAAAGGAAAACAAGCATTTCCTGACCATCTTCAAAGGTAAGATCTCGATGAAGAATATTGATGACTGGCTTCTGTCAACGTTTTCACCTGCGTGAAAATATGTTTCTCCGTACAAACTTTGGACCTCCGTTTCATCCCTTAAGGGCCGTAGGGGCCCAACAGGGTCGAAAACTACTGGGGCCAAGGGACTGCTTCTGAAAGGAAGACTCGGCCCTGGTATTAAAGGCAACGAAGGAACAGGAGTGAGTTTTTATTCAGTAAAAGTCTGACACACCCTCCCGATGTCAGTGGATAATTTTCCCACCGAAAAAAAACCCCTTGGGGGGTTTTTGCAAAATGGACGTTTTTTTTTTTTTTTTTTATAGGTTGGAAATCATCAAAATGACTTCTCGCGCTCTGGGTGGAGCGGGAGGGCGTGTCAGACTTTTACTGACTAAAACCACACCTGTATCCTTCAATTACCCCTTGCGTTCTAGGACTACGGGTTTCCCTTTCAGAAATTCTCCGCGGTCCTAGCTACTGGGCATTGGCCCTGCTGGGCCCCTACGGTTTGCTGACATCTCTTTGAGGAGCGCGAGGATCACTACGCGCTGTTGACGACTGGGCTCGGTCCGGTTAATTACCGAACAGCCGGACGGCGAGTGCAAAAACCCCTTGGGGGGTTTTTGCAAAATGGACGTGGGCTGAGCACATGGCTCGCAGAATAGATAGTCGATTAGGTCAAAAGGGACCGCATACTGGAAGACGCAGTTTTCGAAGGCTGCCCACAAGGTGGACCGATGACCCGGTGCCGGCTGTGGGAATCTACTAAAAGCGAGATCCACAAGATCAGTCGTTGTAGCGACACTTGAAAGAGGCTTGTTTATAGTTTAGGTGTCTTCAAGGCTAGAGTGAATAGACTCTTAATAGTACACTTTACGATTACCGATAGCATCACTGCCTACCGTCAGGGATTGCAGTTAAGCACTAGTTTAAATCAATTAAAAGAAATAAGAAGCCCGTGTCTAACGTTTGATATTTCGGCTATATTGACTGGCCTGTTGGTCTAGTGGTTAGTGGCGCTGACAGCTATGCCGGAGGTCGTGGGTTCGATTCCCACCCAGGACAAAAGTTTTTGTGATGAGCATGATCATTTTGTTCGGTGTCTGGGTGTAATTTATCTATAATATGTATGTACATTAGAAATATATAAGTATGTTTGTTTATCAGTTGTCTAGTACTCATAACACAATCTCTGCTTAGCTTGGGACTAGATGGCGTTGCGTAATAGTTGTGGAATAAAAAAAAAATTATAGTTACGTCACAAAAAAAAAACTCATTTGCGATTCGGAAAAATTTTCGTAACTCAATTCGGGAATTGAATTGTTTTCATAGGTAAGCTTGTACGGAACCCTCAGTGCGCGAGTCCGACTCGCACTTGCCCGGTGTATATATATATTTGGTTGGTATACGTACTTAAAAGAGACTTAGCAATAAATTTTCTGTTTCAGGCAGTCTGGCGATCATGTTTGGAAGCCTGGACCAACCTGAGAACTCTAATGGATCCTATGAAGACGACAATATTCGTCTATTCAGAGTAAGTAGAATTATACAAACAGGCCCTTCCACGAGCTTTTAACGCAATCCATTTTACGACCTAAACTTAACTGTTAAAGGGATGGAGCTATATAGGGTGTATAGCTCCATCTGTCTTTCTCCCTCGTACGCTTGACATTTTGACACATCTTGGTAAGGCCCATGAGCAGGGCCTCAAGTCTGCTATTACAATAGTGTCAGAATGGTCTATCAATGATTTCATAATTGTTGATTTTGACAAGTTTGGTAATCTACTATTAAAATGGTGTCATTATGACTTTCCAATGGTCAACCACTGACACACCATTAAAAGAAGTGGTATAGAATGGTAATCTCGTAAATAATGACAAATGAATGTCTGACGTATGCAGTAATCTGCTAAAATTTTGACAGTTCCTTTGATCAGTGACCTACCATTAGAACGTCATTGTGCAGTCATTATTACAAGACCATTGACCGATCAATGATCGATCATTATGAATTAGAAGATTACGAACTTTTAGCAAAATGACAATGGGATCGTGTTGGAATGACGAATTTATAAAAATAGCAGACTTGGGCCCCTGGTTTGATTGTTATAAGCTAAGTTCTCTTCTGAATTTAATAATTAATGTCTATATCCAGGTAGAAGGAACAGAAGCAGGCGTGGACATCAGAGTGACCCAGGTACCAGAGACAGCTGACAGTCTTGAAGATGATGACGTTTATGTCCTGGAGACTAAGGATGTCGTGTATATCTGGATTGGCAAGGTAAGATCATTTAACAAGTGACTATGACTCAGATTACGGAGATCAAACGCGTGTGCGCACATTTAATAATTATTGCAAAAAATACATTACCTACTACAAGGTGATTATAGATACCGGCACGGATCTTGAGCGCTGACTTCTACAGTTCTACTTGCGCAGAAGCACGCAGAAGTGAAATATCGGGTCTCTTTAGTGGTATGAAAAGATGCGGGGGCGGGGAGTGCAATCCTTGTACAGTGATTGGCTCGCCGATGTTGTACGATGCACAAAGCGATCCCGGCTCTTTCGCCGAGCGCTCAAGATTCGTACCGCTAGTACAAAGGTGATCAGAGAATGAATGACATCACACTGACAGTTGATTCTGACATTTATTGTCATTGAACGTTGATACAGTGGTTGATACCTATTGCATAAAATAATGTTGCCATCGAATATAATATCTGGTACCTGGTTTTGAACTAAATATTGTTTCGAACAACGAAGGCTAATCAGAAATATGTCTTTTGCAAGGATATTTATTTATTCATATCTTTATTAGCATAGCATACAACCTTATAATGTTCCCACTGCTGGGACTCAGGCCTCCACTCTAGGAGAGGGAATGGGCCGTAATCCACATATCCTTATTACTTACCTTAATTTCTACTATACCAGTTCAAAAAAAAGTCGGTGGTTTTTTTAGGGTTCCGTACCTCAAAAGGAAAAAACTGGGCAAGTTCGAGTCGGACTCGCGCACTGAGGGTTTCATACAAACTACAATTCCCGAATGGAGACTCGAAGACTTTTCCGAATTGCAAAAAACTTTTTTTTGTGACGTGTGTGTAATGATTTTTAACCGACTTCAAAAAAAAGGAGGAGGTTATCAATTCGGTTGTATTTTTTTTTTTTTTTTATCATTATTTTTTTTTTTTTTTTTTTATGTGTGTTACCTCAGAACTCCGTCGTTTATGGACCGATTTGCAAAATTTTTTTTTCCCTGTACAGGATATGCTTCCAGATTGGTCCCATTTTTTTCAAAATCCATTTCTGATGATGGAATCCATGAGGAATCGAGGGAACTCCTCAAAAATTATAGGCAACCCTATGGTAATTTTAGTATTTTCATCAAGAACTTAAGCATTTACAGTCAAAAAGTAACATTTGATGAAGTGGAACTGATGAAGAAGACCAGAAATGGTCAACGGAACTTCATACACAAATAGATATTACAATGAAGATATACATAGTTAAGCGACTATCACAATACAAATAAATGAATGATTCTGAATAGTTACGTTGAAAATGGTATCATCGAAGTGATCTGATGATGATGATGGAGCCGGAAGGTAGGCACTGGAACTCCGTAATTAATCAATGTAACCTAGCCGTGTTTGGACTTATTAGAATTGTCATGAGATGCACTTTGGCTACAACGTACTATCGAACTGATCTGATGATGGAGCCGGAAGGTAGGCACAGGAACTCCGTAATTAATCAATGTATCCTAGCCGTGTTTGGGCTTATTAGAATTGTCGTGAGATGCTCTTTGGCTATAAGGTACTATCGAACTGATCTGATGATGGAGCCGGAAGGAGGAAGGTGGAACTTTATAATAAAACAATGTAACCTAGCAGTATTTGGGTTAATTGGAATTGTCATGAGAAATAGGCACTCTGTTTATAAGTGTATCGCAACTAAAAAGTGTGAAATAAAAACTTTTTAGAAAAAAAAAATAACCGACTTCACTAAAAAAAACACTAAAAGGATCAAAATAACTTTAATTTCGGAAGTCGGTGTTAAATAAGAAACAAACAATACCTAGAAACACCGACTTCCAAAATTAAAGTTATTTTGATCCTTTTAGTGTTTTTTTTAGTGAAGTCGGTTATTTTTTTTTTCTAAAAAGTTTTTTTAAAGAAAATATTCATAAATCGTTCAACTTCCATCTATAAGCGATAGATGGCGCTAGTAGTTACATGAACATAAGGCACTTGTTGTAGACATTAAGTAATGATTTATGGTATTAGAGTTTATGTATTAGTTTTGTATAAATATATTATAATTGTTAAAATGAAATAATTACTTGCAGTTAATTATTGATAAACCCTAATGTATATTAGTTAGTCAATTGATATTACGTACTGTTAACTTTGCTCTGATTGGTCGGACCAAGTGTTTGTGAAAGTTTGTGGTGGGGAAACATTGAGTTTGTAACTGTCATTCTGGACAGTCAGTCTGCGCTGAGTTGTTGAACAGTGAACATGTCCTACCAGTCCGTGTATTTGAAAATGATTGTTAATAAAGTGATAAATATGAAATTGTGTTGATCAAAGTGAATAAAATATTTATATAATTGAAGCTTGAAGTTTATGATTCATCACATTTCAGAAGTTGTACATGCCTACAAAAAGCCTACAAATATGTGCAGTGATAACAGGAATGTTAGGTTATGTGTGCCTAAATTAACCTTTTGAGTGCGTAATTAGAGACACAATAGTAAGACAATGGCGCGTGGACGCCGGCGTTAATGCGGGGATCAACAGCTTAAAGCTAAATGAGATCGAGATATTTTTTCCAAGAGTGCTAATGTTATTTTAGACAAGTGTTATACTCACTCAATTTTCATACTGATGGTGGCGCGTGGGTTGAATCATTCGGTTCCCTTCAAATGTGTGAACTGAGTGGTACTGATATGTTCGTAAACGAACGCTGACAGTTAAAACTGGACATCGCTGACACTTTCACTACTAGTGGTTCATTTTAGTTCCTATATTTTAAATTGGGTTGTTTTTTCTTTATTTGTTTTAATTGATCATGCATAATGCTAAATTACGACAAAAGACAATTGCTATGTATAATTAACCTATTTTCCATAGCGGTAATTGTCATTATGTTGCCTTGGATTACTTTGTGTGCTATGATAATTTTCTTTTCCTTTTGACATATAATTGTAAATTTTAATGTTGTACCGCTAATGGGTATGTTACAATAATAATTTTATGAACTGAATTTCCACCACAAAAACAATAAATGAATTTGAATTTAGAAGCGAAAAAAAAATACGAAACCGTGTTTGTGGATTTAGGGTGTAAATGGATTTCCTTGCACATAGAGATCTACACTTAGGAATATGCAATTACCGTCAATTTGCTGACTGACTGACTGCCTTGGCAATACAAGAGTGTCTGGAGTGTGTAAATGTTTTATTTGAAATAAATGCTTTGATTTGATTTCAGTGCTTTGATGAGGCCGAGTATGCCTTTTTTTAATTCATATAAACCAGTGCTTGACTACGATCCCACCTGATGGTGAGCAGCGATGCAATCGTTGATGGTGAGGCGCACTAGTTTATTAAGAGCCTATTCACTCTAGCCTTGAAGACACCTAAATTATAGTTGGACGGGAAGACCGCAGCAGGCAAATTGTTTTCCAGTCCATCGATGTACGCGGTATAAACGACGAAGCGAAACGCTTAGTCCGGACCGTTGAAGTTTCAACAACGTAAGGATGGATACTCGCCGTACGTCGGGTTGTCCGATGGTAGAAAGAAGATGGCGGAATCATGTCAAGTCAAGTCATGCAATCAATCAATGCAACCTGTAAAATACCGATAGGCTGGCTACCCTGCGCCTGTGCTCGAGGCTTTGTAGATTGGACTTAACCAAATCTGGATCCCCAATTAGCCTCTTCGCACGCCTTTCCACTGAGTCCAAAGCTGCTAGATGGCATTTTGCAGCACCAGCCCATGTGTGACTGCCTTTGATGAGTCCAAGTGTGCCTTTGGTGAGGCCGAGCGTACCTTTGGTGAGGGCGAGCGTGCCTTTGGTGAGGCCGAGCGTGCCTTTGGTGAGGCCGAGCGTGCCTTTGGCGAGGCCGAGCGTGCCTTTGGTGAGGCCGAGCGTGCCTTTGGTGAGGCCGAGCGTGCCTTGATGAGGCCGAGCCGTGCCTTGACGAGGCCAAAACGAGCCTTTGAAGAAGACACGCGAGCCTTAATGAGGCCAAGTGTGCCGTTAGATAAGTCCATGTGTGCCGTTAGATAAGTCCATGTGTGCCATTTGAGGCCATGTGTGCCATTTGAGGCCATGTGTGCCATTTGAGGCCATGTGTGCCATTTGAGGCCAAGTGTGCCATTTGAGGCCAAGTGTGTCATTTGAGGCCAAGTGTGTCATTTGAGGCCAAGTGTGTCATTTGAGGCCAAGTGTGCCATTTGACGCCAAGTGTGCCATTTGAGGCCATGTGTGCCATTTGAGGCCATGTGTGCCATTTGAGGCCAAGTGTGTCATTTGAGGCCAAGTGTGTCATTTGAGGCCAAGTGTGCCATTTGAGGCCAAGTGTGCCATTTGACGCCAAGTGTGCCATTTGAGGCCAAGTGTGCCATTTGAGGCCAAGTGTGCCATTTGAGGCCAAGTGTGCCATTTAAGGCCAAGTGTGCCATTTGAGGCCAAGTGTGCCATTTGAGGCCAAGTGTGCCATTTGAGGCCAAGTGTGCCATTTGAGGCCAAGTGTGCCATTTGAGGCCAAGTGTGCCATTTGAGACCAAGTGTGCCATTTGAGCAGTGGTGGCCGAGTGGTAACGGCCCCGACTTACGAGTTGTAGGTCGCGGGTTCAAAACCCAGCCAGGCGCATTACTTTGTGTAATTTATTTCATCACCACTGCTCTCAAAACGGTGAAGGAAAACATCGTGAGGAAACCGGCAAGTCCTAGAATCAAACATTCGAAGACATGTGACATCCACCAACCCGCACTGGGCCCGCGTGGTGGATTACGGCCCATTCCCTCTCCTAGAGAGGAGGCCTGAGTCCCAGCAGTGGGAACATTAAAAGGCTGATTATGCTATTATGCTATGTGCCATTTGAGACCAAGTGTGCCATTTGAGGCCAAGTGTGCCATTTGAGGCCAAGTGTGCCATTTGAGGCCAAGTGTGCCATTTGAGGCCAAGTGTGCCATTTGAGGCCAAGTGTGCCATTTGAGGCCAAGTGTGCCATTTGAGGCCAAGTGTGCCATTTGAGGCCAAGTGTGCCATTTGAGGCCAAGTGTGCCATTTGAGGCCAAGTTTGCCATTTGAGGCCAAGTGTGCCATTTGAGGCCAAGTGTGCCATTTGAGGCCAAGTGCGCCATTTGAGGCCAAGTGTCCCATTAGAGTTGGCCACATGTAACATTGGACTAGGCCAAGTGAGCCAATAAAGATTCGGGTTAAGTGTGCCCAATGCAGACGAAATTATCATGAAGAGCGTAAGTAACGTATGAATTTACCTACTTAAGTGATTTCAGTGTGACTATGTTGGCTTAATAATGATGTTAATGAATTGAATAATTTATTAAGTTTATTTCCATATTTATTTTTTTATTATTGCTTCATATCATTTTGACCTGTTTATTGGATAAGTTTCTTTTAATTGAACATTCTGTTATAGCTTATGAAGATATTATAAGTATAGATAAAATGAATTGAAAGATGATTTTTATATTGAGATTTTATTTTTGAAAAAAAAAGCGAGTTCTAAATGAATGGTACAAGTTATAATTCATGTAAATGTTTTAACCACTGATTTCTTTTATTTTTGAGGCCTTGGAGTCCGATTGCGTCAGGACTACAGAAGAAAAACCATCAGTCTTATTGAGCAAACGGATAGTTCATGTTTCGAACAAAACAGACTCGAAGAGGAATGATGCAAAGAGACGATCTGGAAGGAAGTGCAGAAGTTATAATTCAACCTCTTCGTCGACTACACCACCACGACGCAAGAAGGAATGAGGTACCTCATGTTGGTTAAATGATTTTCCAAAGAGAAAAACGTTACAAGTATCGAAGTTTGAACATAAAACAATAGAATAATGTGATACGGGAGTTCGATCACTCCAGTAAATTTTGAGAGTATTTAAGTTGGATTAGAAAGAGTATTTGTAATTGATTTGTATGCAAATAGGATCAGAAACTGACTATACATTTTGTCTTAAAAACTTGCTAGGCTTACCAAAAGAAAATAGAAATGTTACGAAACCCTACCAAAGTGTAGTATTTAGTGACGAAGTGGTAAACTAAACTAACAATAGTTTTTCTAATGAGCAGAATTATGGTCAGTTTCAAGCAGAAATGTTAGCTGGTACGACTTAAGGTGAAACTTATGTGAATATTTTTATGACAAATCAGTGCTTATATACGGATATTGATGACAATCAAACGCTTTACAAACAAGTAGAAATAAAATGATCAATTTTATTGGGTATTATATAGATTTTAACAGCGATGTAGTCTTTTGCGTGAATCCGATATAGAAGTATTAGTTGTCAGTCAAAAGTTTATGCAGACTCGTCTAAAGATTGTGAAGATTTTGAGTTACCATCCATTGCAATTTGTAAAGGTACGTTATCCTTTCACAAGAACCTTGTACTGTTCAACAGTAAAATTGATTTAATTTTCTAAAACTTACCTTGCGCAACCAAATTCAGCTATAGATTCACATCATTCTGGAAATATTTGTATAGACGGATCTTATATCAGAGTATTTATCGTGTGTTTCTTTATCGTGTCAAATCTTTCTGACTATATCATCAACAAATCTATGCACAGACATCACCGCAAAAGATATACATCAATTAAATGATATTTATTTTACAAGTAGGTGATAAATAATAATATTACATGACCATCGTCAAGACTGAAATCGGAGTCGGTCCCCAAGTTAATGATGACAACAAAAGATTTAATTTGAGCTAGATATTACATTGTTATAATTCGGTTAAGAGGAAAATAGATTTAAAATGCATACACTAGAGTGGCGGGTCAATTTAAATGTTCCAAATTAAAATAAAGTTTGATAAACAGTGCGATTCAAACATCATTATTATAACCTTAACTTGATACGAATTTGCACACAGATGCTGGGGCCTTAGATTTAGGGGAAATATTAGTACAATTAAGCCCATGGGCTCTCCAGCTGAAGAGTCACTTTTATTCAAAACGCTTAAGTTTTGTTTTATATTATGGTTTCAAATAGTGAATGTAATGAACCCTGACTAAATAAGACGCCACACAACGTATAGCAATATGGTGGCTATACATTCATGAGTTTAGTTAACCATTGAGAGTGTAAGATCTGGGACGCGTATGTCGATACCTTAAGCCGTAATACCATGCTGTCTACAGACACTAAGACGAATCCTCTGTTTCTGTTTATAGTATTGAGACTGAGAATTGATTATCAACATTATAAAGATTAGACCTAGATTCAAAGTTCTTAAGGCTGAACCAGATGAAAAACCTAATGGCAAAGTATGTATAATTATGTTGTCGTGAATTCAGTGTGCGTAAATAACGAAGACTATACTCTCGGACAAAAAGCTGGTCAATTACCTTATACTTACAGAAAGTTGACCAATTGTTTCGACTGATAGTGTTGGTTATAAAATATATTTACATTGGTTTACTATCTCGAATAATAGTGCAATCGTGGCTTTCTTTTAGATACTTTATCTACTCTAAAGAGCTTTTACGATAGTCATGGTATTGACCTTGTTCTTAACGCTGTAAAAATGACTACCACTATTTTAAATGCCCTAGGAAAATAAAATTACTTCAACGTTTATAACGAACACCAATGAAACATATGCCTATCTTGGAAAATTCAATGGAGTCTTGTTAATTCTGGTAATTCATTCACTAGAAAGACCGCCACAAAGCTACTAGGATACTTTAAACGATAGACTACGACGACATTACGAAGTACGAAACACGTTACAAAGCTTAAGAGATGAGGTGAGCTCCAATATCCAAGTTAGACAAGCAAAAGAATACTTACGTTACCAGTAAAATCCCTGCTACTACCTACAGCATAAGTGATCTGATTAAGATTAGTAGATCTGATTGCAAATAAGAAGGTAAAATTACATTAACCTCATTTTAAAATCTATAGATCCATTCAAAAACAAAAGTTTTATGGATAAAATTACTGGAATATATTATATATGGTAAGTTTTATGATCCCAGACATGTAGAAAAGCTTTTGACAAAAAACCTTACAACACTATTCTTCTAGTGATGAATGTTCTAAACATATGACGTGACGACAAACTAATGATCCGGAAGCAAACCTAAAATCAATACTTAGCCGAATGTAATGAATTTGAATGTAAAACTCATTTTCTTGTCGAACTGAATGAAGTATCATAATTTATATGAATGTAGTCTATCATTGAAATTATAATCGTGCGTCAGGAGATCGCACGATGTCGGATGGCCGAATGTAATGATTTTTAAAGAAAATATTCATAAATCGTTCAACTTCCATCTATAAGCGATAGATGGCGCTAGTAGTTACATGAACATAAGGCACTTGTTGTAGACATTAAGTAATGATTTATGGTATTAGAGTTTATGTATTAGTTTTGTATAAATATATTATAATTGTTAAAATGAAATAATTACTTGCAGTTAATTATTGATAAACCCTAATGTATATTAGTTAGTCAATTGATATTACGTACTGTTAACTTTGCTCTGATTGGTCGGACCAAGTGTTTGTGAAAGTTTGTGGTGGGGAAACATTGAGTTTGTAACTGTCATTCTGGACAGTCAGTCTGCGCTGAGTTGTTGAACAGTGAACATGTCCTACCAGTCCGTGTATTTGAAAATGATTGTTAATAAAGTGATAAATATGAAATTGTGTTGATCAAAGTGAATAAAATATTTATATAATTGAAGCTTGAAGTTTATGATTCATCACATGTGTAACAAAGGCACAAGTATAGGAAAAAATCTGAAAACTGTAAATTTGTAGTTACGTCACAAAAAAAAAATACTTTTTTTGCGATTCGGAGAAATTTTTGTAACTCAATTCGGGAATGAACTGTTTTCATAGGTAAGTTTCTATGGAACCCTCAGTGCGCGACTCCGACTCACACTTGCCCGATTTTTAATTTATGCAGGATCGAAATTTACTCGGAATCACGGGCAAAGACTCGTCAAGTCAGTAAACTTAACCTGCTTCAAGAACCCAGTTTACTACCTATAGTAAAATTGGTTCACCCTCAATTTTTAGGGTTCTGTAGCCAAATGGCAAAAAACGGAACCCTTATAGATTCGTCATGTCTGTCTGTCTGTCCGTCCGTATGTCACAGAAACTTTTTTCCGAAACTATAAGAACTATACTGTTGAAACTTGGTAAATAAATGTATTCTGTGAACCGCATTAAGATTTTCACCCAGCAATAGAAAAGAACAATAAATTTTGGGGGTTCCCCATACTTAGAACTGAAACTCAAAATTTTTATTTTCATCAAACCCATACTTGTGGGGTATCTATGGATAGGTGTTGAAAAGTGATATTGAGGTTTCTAATACATTTTTTTTTCTAAACTGAATAATTTGCGCAAGAGACACTTCCAAAGTGGTAAAATGTGTGGTCCCCCCCCCCTGTAACTTCTAAAATAAGGGAATGATAAAACTAATAAAAATATATGATGTACATTACCATGCAAACTTCCACCGAAAATTGGTTTGAATGAGATCTAGTAAGTAGTTTTTTTTTAATACGTCATAAATCATAAACCGCAATTTACCTTTCAAGTTTGTACGGAACCCTCAGTGCGCAAGTCCGACTCGCAATTGTCCAGTTTTTTTTCTATGATAATTTATATGGCAGAACGACGCTTGCTGACTTGCTGATTCAGCTAGTAATGATATGTTTTTATTCGCAGGAATCAAACGACACAGAGAAGGAGACTGTCGCCAGTGTCGTAGAGAAAGTCGTCAAAGACAAGGAAATCACCACCATCGAGCAGGGAGAGGAGCCTGACGAGTTCTGGGACGCTTTAGGTATGTTTGACTTAATTTTGCTAAGCGTGCCAATCCAATATGAACCTTATTTATACTCAACAAGAACGTATCTTATCGCGTGGAAAAACTGTTTTTTTTCTTGAGCAAGTGCCTCGTCTCCTATCTAAGTTTGTACGGAACCCTCAGTGAGCGCGTCCGACTCGCTCTTTCCCAGTTTTTATTTTACATTGAAGTCGGTTGTATATTTTTCTTATATAGGTATGTACCTATATATAGATTACCTATGCTAATATCTCTTGATGCTTCCAGGTGGAGCCCCCGAAGAGAAGGAGGACCCATCAGGCTGGAGGAACGCCGTAAACAGGAAGATCAACACCCCTCGCACTCTGACCGCTGTGACCGTCAGCGTGACCAAGAAGATCAAGTTCGAGGACTTGGGTGACGAATATACACAGGAGGTAACTTGGGACTAAAAAAATAAAAGGGGGTTCTCGTACAAGAAACATTATTTTGTCGTCGTCGTTTGCTCATTTTTAGGGTTCCGTAAATCAAAAAGAAAAAATAGAACCCTTATAGGATCACTTTGTTGTCTGTCTGTCTGTCAAGACCCTTTATCTCGGGAACGCGTGGACGTATCGAGTTGAAATTAAAACCATATACTTAGGTCTACGGTTCCTTGTTGCTGTGAAAAAATCGAACTTCTAAGTTAACGAAAAAAAAGATACGGCCGTTTATGTCGCTAAAAACGTATATTTCGACACTCAAGGGAGCCAAAATTCTAGAGTACTTCCCGTTGACCCAGAATCCTGAAATTTTGCATAAAGCACAAATATAGAAATAAAACTGAAAACAGAAAATTTGTTGTTACGTATGAGGTTTGGAAAAAACTTCGAGACTCCAATCAGGAATTGAACTCTTTACATAGGTAAGTTTGTACGGAACCCTCAGGGCGCGAGTCCGACTCGCACTTGTTTATTTTTACTTTAGGCCTACTGTCCACGGACGCGTAGCTTCATAGACGCGTATTCGTCATGATATGCTTGGTGTACCTACGCCTTCTCACAGCAGGAAACGAAACTATGAAACTATGTCGACGAAGCGGGAACGACACGACAGCACGATTTTAGTCCTTGCCCTTAGACCTTAGTCTAATAACAATTCTAATAATCCCAAACACGGTTAGATTACATTAATTTATTACAGAGTTGCCTAACTTCAGGCTTCAGATCAGTTCGATGTATTCCCCCTCTTCTTTCAGTCAGTCATCGACTACACGTATAAACAAAGCAATTTTACTTGTTACGACGGTTCTGTTGTGATCCTATGAGGAGTTCTTTTCTATATCTTCGAAGTTCATGATCAGATCATAACAATATTTCTATGGGGCCAACTCGGAAACATAACCAGTCAATCAAAAAAAAAATTTCAAAATCGGTCCACGATTAACCGAGAAAAACACATTCAGCCGAATATAGAACCTCCTCCCTTTGAAGTCGGTTAAAAATAATCGGTTGTGTTTACAGGATCTGTCTGACGATGGCATCTACGTACTGGACACGGGTGAGGAGTTGTACGTCTGGCAGGGGAAGAACATCCCCGAGAGAGTCAAGATGGCTAAGAGTGACATTGTCAAGGTAAGGATGAGCAGTTTCCTGACATAGCTCGAAGAATCGCCAAACTTAAGTGGCAGTGGTCAGGGCACTTTGCTCGTAGAACAGATGATCGATGGGGACGAAAGGTTCTAGAGTGGCGACCACGTACCGGAAGACGCAGTGTTAGCGCGGCCGACCACAAGGTGGACCGATGACCTGGCGAGAGTCCCAGGAATACGATGGATGGATATGATGGATGGACCGATCGTTATGGCGAGACTTGAAGGTGGCCTATGTCCAACAGTGGACGTCTTTGGGCTGAAATGATGATGAAGGACGAGCATTGCTGGCCCAGTGGTAACGGTCCCGCCTTACGAGTCGTAGGTCGTGGGTTCAAACCCAGCCAGGTGCATTACTTTGTGTAGCAGCTGGGTAGTAGTGTAACCCCTTCGTGTTTGAACTCCTTGGAATGGTCTTTATGAGTACTATAACGAGCGATAAAAACCTGCTATGAACAAATAATTTTCATTGAATACTTATTTATTTGGAATTCGGTTGTATATTTTTAGGGTTACTTTACCTCATTCGGCAAAAACGGAACCCTTCTAAGATCACTTTGTTATCGTTCTGTCCGTCTGTCACGACCCTTTTTAGGGTTCCGTAGCCAAATGGCAAAAAACGGAACCCTTATACATTCGTCATGTCTGTCTGTCTGTCCGTCCGTATGTCACAGCCACTTTTTTCCGAAACTATAAAAACTATACTGTTGAAACTTGGTAAGTATATATATTCTGTAAACCGCATTAACATTTTCACACAAAAATAGAAAAAAAAAAAATGACGGCTTGCACTCTGGAAGTGCCGGCAGAAGTGAAAACTTAAGTATTAACGTTGTGCGTTTTGGATATTTTGGAATGGTTATGGAATAATTTTGCACGAATTGCTTTTTTTTTGCACACAATTTTGCACGACATCCGTCTTACGAATTTTCGATCAGGTCACGTGTCCTGACGCGAGTTTAACATTTTTTACCCATTACAAAATTTTTTGCACACAATTTTGCACGACATCCGTCTTACGAATTTTCGATCAGGTCACGTGACCCTGACGGTCACGTGACCCTGACGCGAGTTTAACATTTTTTACCCATTACGAAAAAAGTGTACAACGCCGCTAAAGAAGTTTTCACTTCAAAAAAAAACTACTAACTGGATCGCGTTCAAACCAATTTTCGGTGGAAGTTTGCATGGTTATGTGTATGTTGAAGTGAAAACTTCTTTAGCGGCGTTGTACACTTTTTTTGTAATGGGTAAAAAATGTTAAACTCGCGTCAGGACACGTGACCTGATCGAAAATTCGTAAGACGGATGTGACAGCGTGCCACGCGCATCCATGGATGGTGACAGCTGATGGCTCGACCGTCTGTGTAGTGGCCACACTGTTGTTTATTCGTGAAATTCGTGTATATAGTGTTTAAAATTAAAAAAAATAATTAATTTAATTTAAAAAAATTGGAAAAAGCTTTGATGAATTGCCAATGATTTTGAGTGGAGATTTCAACATAAACTTTGCAGACGATAAAAATCAACTATTAATTGAATTTTTAAATAATGAATTTGGTTTAACTATGTTAACCGCAATTTACCTTTCAAGTTTGTACGGAACCCTTAGTGCGCGAGTCCGACTCGCACTTGCCCAGTTTTATTCATTATAATTTTTTTTGCTTTAATTACAGGAATACATTGAAGACGATGGTTTGGACCGCACAGTGGACACAGCGCTGGTAGTGTTCGTGAAGCAGGGGGAGGAGCCCAGCGTCTTCAAGAAACTCTTCGCCGAATGGGACAACGATATGTGGGACGTAAGTATAATAATAATAATAAACATATTAAATTATTTTGTTAGACACACAATGTTTATTTATTTATTTAAACTTCATGTACAGTAGTGGTACATAGGCGGACTTAATGCAACAAGGCATTCTCTACCAGTCAACCTTTGGGTTAAAAAGACAATACTGTGGTAGGTTTGCACAATAAACAAATAACAGATACTTCAAACAGAAAAAATAAAATAAAAAATTTATAGTAATAAAATACATATATATGTTAAAATTATAAACTAATAAATACTATGAAAAATAATAGTAAAATAACAATGTTGATGTATTTAAGTTTCTATATAATTGTTACTTCATTGTGTGTATCTGTGTACCAAATAAACGTATTTGTTTATTTTTTATTAATGTTTTATTTATCTTTACAGAACCAGACATCCTACGAAGATATCAAGAACGAAACAAAGGAGAAGAATTCTAAGTGAAAATGAAACAAAAAATATTTTTGATTTTTATATTTTTATTATTCGCAATTTTTCACATTTAATTATAATTATTATGCTTTGGAAATATAAACTTATAATTATAATAGATACATGTTGTTTTATTTACAGTAACAAGTAATATAGGTAGGTTAGATCTTTGGAGACACTGGTCACAGAAATGGAAACAAGAATTTTTCTAAAAGTCTATGCAACTTTAATCTCTATGAATTTTTTTATGCCCTATGAGTTATTTTTCTATATATTCCGATATGGTAATACAAGGAGTATTATCATATCATAATAGTACTGCTTTTGATTTAAATAACATTAATATTTTGACACATGTTTCAAAACTCAATCTGAAGTAGAAGAAGATAGAAGATTACGAAATTAATAACGTAAAAAAACAATAAAAAGTAAATAATAGTGCTAATAGGATTATTAGCACTATTTTTGACTTCTACGCGGATCAAGTCGCGGGCAAAAGCTAGTCTATATATATATATATAAATAATAAAATAGTTTAAAAAACTAAAAAACACGCTTTTAGCACGCACTAAAAATTACAATTGGATGTCCGCCATGTTGGATTTAAGTCACGTGACTATTTTTTCGTATTCCTGACAGCAAACACTTTCATTTGATACCCATATGATGGGGGTGCATTTCAAATAGCCTGTCCGCCATCTTGGACGTCCGCCATATGGGATTTAAGTCACGTGACTATTTTTTTATTTTACTGACAGCAAACCCTTTCATTTGATACCCATATCATGGGGGTGGATTTCAAACAGGCAGTCCGCCATCTTGTGGAGGCCGCCATATTGGATTTGTAATGACGTTTCTTAGCTAGTCATTTATTGTCATCAAAACTCGGAGCGTGTGCAAAATTTCATCCTAATCGAAGACCGGGAAGTGGGTCAAATTAAGATTCCAAGATTTTCTTACATACATAGTTACAAGTGAAGCTAATAAAAGCGTGTTAAAAAGGACAAACTGACTGACATATCAACGCACAGCCGAAACTACTGGAGCTAGGAACATGAAATTTTGCACAAGGTTTCCTTTTTACCCGACTACGGAGGGTTATGATTTTGACAGGCTATGTATGTATGTTCATCTGTTCCCTCCTAGCTCCTAATCTACTTATCGGAACTCGACGTATGAGGTATCGTTAGAACCGTTTTAATTGTCCGCTGAACATAGGGTACGTGACGTGTCACAAAAATCAATATGGCGCCCTCTAGCGGACAAAAAGTAATGCGTTAAAAATAAAAATGGAGATAAATACGCCGTGTTTGGTATCATTTGAAAGGGCTTCACTTCTACATTTCCAATATATTGCTCAAATTTAAAGTGACGCCCTCTAGCGGACAAAAAGTCATGTTTTAAAAAAATGTTAAGATAAATATACCGTGTTTGATATCATTTGAAAGGGCTTCGCTGGTACTTATCAAAAAATATCATCAAAATTCAATGTGGCGCCCTCTAGTAGACAAAAAGTATTGTGTTAAAAAAAATAAGATAAATACGTCGTGTTTCGTATCATTTGAAAGGGCTTCACTTGTACATACCAAAATAAATAGTATAGAAACACAGTGATTTAACACCAAAATCTTTTAAATAAAAAAAAGTAAAAAACTAAAACCCGACTACGACAAAAAAAATGACGCTGAAAAAGTATGAAACAAGATTTTTAAGATGCTAAAATAGACAAGGTAACTGGAAAAAGAAAAGCCGTAGTCACACGTTATAGGTAGGTAACAATCGAAACACTTTAATAACGTGTGACTACGGCTTTTCTTTTTCCAGTTACCTTGTCTATTTCAGCATCTTAAAAATCTTGTTTCATACTTTTTCAGCGTCATTTTTTTTTTGTCGTAGTCGGGTTTTAGTTTTTTACTTTTTTTTATGACATAGGCAAGCACTAAGAGAGAATTTTCCAAAATTCATTCCCTAAAGGGATGAAATGGTGGTTCGAATTTCGTATGGAAAACCTGCTTTTACGCGGGCAAAGCCGCTAGCAGTAACTAGTAATAGTTTTATAATACGTTTATCATGCTGCAGCAATACACTGATTGATAATCTGCACAAGAATTAATAATATGTATATCACTCTGCAGCAATACACTGATTGATATTCTGCACTAGGTTTAATAATATGTATATCATGCTGCAGCAATACACTGATTGATAATCTGCACAAGGTTTAATAAAATGTATATCATGCTGCAGCAATACACTGATTGATAATCTGCACTAGGTTTAATAATATGTATATCATGCTGCAGCAATACACTGATTGGTAATCTGCACAAGGTTTAATAAAATGTATATCATGCTGCAGCAATACACTGATTGATAATCTGCACAAGGTTTAATAATATGTACCTATATCATGCTGCAGCAATACACTGATGGATAATCTGCACAAGGTTTAATAATATGTATTTCATGCTGCAGCAATACACTGATTGATAATCTGCACAAGGTTTAATTAATATGTATATCATGTTGCAGCAATACACTGATTGATAATCTGCACAAGGTTTAATAATATGTATTTCATGCTGCAGCAATACACTGATTGATAATCTGCACAAGGTTTAATTAATATGTATATCATGTTGCAGCAATACACTGATTGATAATCTGCACAAGGTTTAATAATATGTATATCACTCTGCAGCAATACACTGATTGATAATCTGCACAAGGTTTAATAATATGTATATGTATATCATGCTGCAGCAATACACTGATTGATAATTTGCACAAGGTTTAACAATATGTACCTATATCATGCTGCAGCAATACACTGATTGATAATCTGCACAAGGTTTTTATTCTCGAGCGCAGCCGCGATCCTCTCTTTATCAGCTAGTTGTTTGTTGACTGCATGCTCCGACACGTGGGAGCCTTCCGATACTTCAACCGTTACTTTGAAGCGGCTGGGGAGGGCGCGCAGGAGTTGGACACGTATTGATAGGCCTGAAATGAGAAGAGATGGTCTTTATTGTTTGTATTGATCAGTTTGCAGCAGATTACAGGGCATTTTTTTTCTTTTTATTTGGGAAATCAGTCAATGACTTTTCTCGGTCTAGGGTGGAACGAGAGGGTGTGTCAGAACAATGCAAGGAATGTAGGGAAGTCTTTGTCTTAGCAGTGAGGTAGAACAGATTAGACAGTTTTATAATAATAATTATTTAAATTCTGGAACTGCATTACCTACTTATTTAAGGCATTAATGTTAAAAAAATCGGGCAATAGCGAGTCGGACTCACGCACTGAGGGTTCCGTACAAACTTGAAAGAAACTGCAATTTACGCAGTTTACGATTTATGACGTATTAAAAAAAAAAAAATGACGGGTTGCACTCTGGGAGTGCCGGCAGAAGTGAAAACTTAAGTATTAACGTTGTGCATTTTGGATATTTTGGAATGGTTATGGAATAATTTTGCACGAATTGCTTTAATTATCAGAATAAAAGTACTATCTTTTATGTGGTAGAATACAATATTTATTTATTGCGCTATCGTACACAAACATGACAATTTATATTACCTACATTAAAAAGTTTATCCCTCAGAAAAATCAACTGCCATCCATAATTTCGACGACTTTTTCACTATCATTATTACCAGAACCATCATCGCCAATTTCTAAAACTGATACGATCGGTTTATGATAGCTGAAGTAAGAAACGAACAGTTTTGATTCGAACCTATTTAAATGTCTAATAAAGACCGCATCAATAGCAGTTTTATATTTCGTTGTGCTAAGATGGCGATCATTTGACATAGTTAAACCAAATTCATTATTTAAAAATTCAATTAATAGTTGATTTTCATTAATAGATGCACTTTGTTCAATTTCCATATTTTAAACACTTTATATACACGAATTTCACAAATAAACAACAGTGTGGCCACTACACAGACGGTCGAGCCATCAGCTGTCACCATCCATGGATGCGCGTGGCACGCTGTCACATCCGTCTTACGAATTTTCGATCAGGTCACGTGTACTGACGCGAGTTTAACATTTTTTACCCATTACAAAAAAAGTGTACAACGCCGCTAAAGAAGTTTTCACTTCAAAAACTACTTAATACTAGATCTCGTTCAAACTAATTTTCGGTGGAAGTTTGCATGGTAATGTACATCATATATTTTTTTTAGTCTTATCATTCTCTTATTTTAGAAGTTACAGGGGGACACACATTTTACCACTTTGGAAGTGTCTCTTGCGCAAACTATTCAGTTTAGGAAAAAATTATATTAGAAACCTCAATATCATTTTTGAAGACCTATCCATAGATAGATAGATAGATAGATGACCACTTGTATGAGTTTGATGAAAAAAAAATTTTTGAATTTCAGTTCTAAGTTATAATATTAACCCCCAAAATTTAATGCTTTTTTTTATTTTTGTGTAAAAATCTTAATGCGGTTCACAGAATACATCTTCTTACCAAGTTTCAACAGTATAGTTCTTATAGTTTCGGAAAAAAGTGGCTGTGACATACGGACGGACAGACAGACATGACAAATCTTTATGGGTTCCTTTTTTTGCCATTTGGCTACGGAACCCTAAAAAACACTAAAAGGATCAAAATAACTTTAATTTCGGAAGTTGGTGTTAAATAAGAAACAAACAATACCGAGAAACACCGACTTCCGAAATTAAAGTTATAGTGTTTTTTTTTTTAGTGAAGTTGGTTATTTTTTTTTTGTAAAAAAATTTTTGTAGGCTCCTAGTTAACACTTTCAGGGCCGTGATACACAGAACAAACAATAATTTGTTTGTGTGTCCATAACCAGCCAACCAACTTGTTGTTGAGCATAGCTATTGTTGGCTGGTGTTCATCCCCAATACCCAATGGTCCTTGGCACTGAATGTGTTAGAATGCTAACATTTGGTGTATATAAATACAAATACACAAATAAATATAGAAGTTCCTTGAACCTACCTATCAAAGTAGCCATACTGCAATGAGGAATAGTCGGCGTAAAGTTGACAAACACAGTATTATCCTTATTATCCACTCTAATATTACTCTCTTCCACCACTCGCAGCTCTTCCAACGTCAAAGGGTGCTCAGGATCATTGATATTGCGAATTAAATCAAAGATCTCACGTTCGTCGAACAAATCTTCTACATCCTCATCAAAGTCTGCTGCAGTCTTTTCCCGCTCTGATTCTTTGTCGTATATGTTGGGGTTAACGTTGTCGGCTACGGATTTCGTCATCTTTAGAGGTAATAAAATGAAATTATGGAAAACAATGCGACGCACAATCTGTCGTCACAAGTGGTTAGTGGTTATGTTATGACATTGATTTGTTCGTTTAGGAATGCTGTTTTGAATTAAATTCAAAAGGACGGTCGTTTTGAATGGATGGTGAAGGTTTTTTTTTTCTAAAATCTTTTGAAAACCAAAGCAGATTATGCCCTTAAACTCGAAAAATTAGAATTTATACTAGATCAGTACTTTACCAAACAATCTGATTATAAACTACTTGCATAGACTGAAAACACAAAAATTGATTTTTAGTAAACAAATGGAACCATTGTTGAACGAAACTTCAACTGACTTTTTTAGTGTTCCAAAACTTGACAGTTTCACCATTTACTATTTCAAACATAAGACTGCTTCCTCTTTTACTATACAAGCGGATTAGGTACGCTATCTCACTCTTCCTAAAGTAGGTTACGTGAGCTGAAACACGCTGCCTGACAGTTCAATCAAGATCAATAATTCAAGCGAAGTGATTTCCTCCGTGTTTTTCAAACAAAATAATTTGTGAGGGGCGTATCATATCCTACAGAACTACAGAGGAACACAGGACATGTAAGTAAACACATCTAATATAGCTATAACATCACAGCACTTGTAAAAACTCCCCATTTACCATTTAGAAAGTTGTTTTATCTAAATATGTTTCTATCTATTTGTTTTCGGATTAAAATTCGTCATTGCGATAGTTAATGGCCTATTACAGTGTATAATAAACTACTTTATGCATATAGGAAGTATGTTAGATTACTTTAAAGTACTATTTTCTTAGTTTTCCTTTTAAAATTGTAAAGGGTGGGTACTGATAGGGTAGTTTATGACGTAATTCGCCACAGGTCTTGAATTCTAGACTCCTTTATTGTACCTATAACTAAAAAAGAATGTTTTAAAATAATGTTTGTGATTCAAGTATCTCAACTTATCATAAAGCCTTTATCAGTTTTTCCTGGTTTAATATCAATCTAAATATTCTAAACTAGCTTTTGCCGGCGGCTTCGCTCGCGTACCTAAAATATAGTCTATGTCACTTAGGAATAAAGCAGCTTTCTATAGGTGAAAAAATTTTATCAATCGGACCAGTACTTTCAGAGATTACCTCCTACAAACAAAAAAACAAACTGTACCTCTTTATAACATTAGTGTAGATTTATTAAGGAAAATCTCAGGAACATACTAGTTTAGTTGTTTCTAGAAAAGTTTTGGTAAATTCTTAACTTAAATGTACCTAATATGGGCATAATTATCACATGATAGATTGTGGCCCACACTCTCTCGAAGACAAAAGAAGCCTGTATACAAGCTCTGGGAGCATAAGTAGCTTATTTTATGTTAAGGCTGGCTAACAAAGGTTAAAAGATTGGTCTTAACCAAATCTGGATCACCAATTAGCCTCTACTCACGCCTCTCCACCTAATCCAAAGCCGCTAGATGGGATTTTGCAGGACCAGTCTTATGGGCTATTTCAGCCTATGGCAACACCATGTTTCAGCAAGATATTATAGTACAGTGATATAATATAACCTATTTCTAAACGTCAATGCTGCTGAAACCTTCCTCTTGGACAAACTTGAACAAGTTTTCCCCCTTGTCACACGCCATAAGAATACTAAACATTATTGCTACTGACATAGATCTATGTGTCTGCAGCCTGCTGAGGTTCACTGAAGTAGCATTAAAGAGCATTGACAATATAGGTACAGGTTAATTAATATTATATTGTTTGTTGCCGTTTGCCAACAAACTGTACTGCAGTTTGGCAGAAGATATGTGAAAATATTTATGTAAATTTTCTTGAATAAACCATTAAAAAACAAAAAAAAAAGTTCTTTGTACAAATTGAATACTGATTGTACAGCTGGTAATATCATCGCATTGGCATTAATAGCTGTAATGGTGTTATTTACATAATTTTAAATAAATTAATAAATATTCTCTGTTCCTCAGAGCACCATGGCATCAGACCCGTGGATAGTGCAGCCGCACGAGCATGCCAAGTTCACGGAACACTTCCGGAACCTGGGCCCCGTCAACGGGCATCTCACTGGGGAACAGGCCAAGAGGTTCATGTTACAGGTATGTAGATGTCTTGACTAATAAAAAAAAATAGTTTAAAAAACTAAAAAACACGCTTTTAGCACGTTTTATACCTAAATCATAGGGCTGCATTTCAAATAGCCAATCCGCCACCTTGGGACGGCCGCCATGTTGGATTTAGGTCACGTGATTATTTTTTTCGTATCCCATTCAGCAAACCCTTTCATTTAATACCCATATCATGGGGGTGCATTTCAAATAGCCAATCCGCCATCTTGGATGTCCGCCATGTTGGATTTAAGTCACGTGACTATTTTTTTCGTATTCCTGACAGCAAACCCTTTCATTTGATACCCATATCATGGGGGTGCATTTCAAATAGCCTGTCTGCCGTCTTGGACGTCCGCCATATAGGATTTAAGTCACGTGACTATTTTTTTTCGTTTTCCTGACAGCAAACCCTTTCATTTGATACCCATATCATGGGGGTGGATTTCAAACAGCCAGTCCGCCATCTTGGGGAGGCCACCATATTGGATTTGTAATGACGTTTCTTAGCTAGTCATGTATTGTCATCAGAACTCAGAGCGTGTGCAAAATTTCATCCTAATCGAAGACCGGGAAGTGGGTCAAATTAAGATTCCAAGATTTTCTTACATACATAGTTAGTTACAAGTGAAGCTAATAAAAGCGTGTTAATAATTACCAAGCTTTTGGGAAAGCAAACATTGTAAGAAAAATGTATTCAGACCGTTTTGTGACAAAAGGTTAATCTAGTATTAGACACGGTTGGCGTAGTGTTTGAGCATTGAATCACGGCTGCGTTGCGGGTCGCTGGTTCGATCCCAGCACCCACAATTAGCCTTCTTCTTTCATTCGCTATTCACTACACACACAGTAATGCAGACATCAGCAGAATTGAAGAAATAAATTCTGATTAAACTTTTTTCGTTCATGAGTCGTAAATAAATTTAATTTTAAAAATATCTTGTTTTGCTCACCGTACCTGATTCGATTTGACAGCTATGACGTCACAACATGGCGCTAAGTCGGTCCTATTCATAAATGAATCGCATAGTATATCCAAGTTAAGCGTCTGTGCACGAGTTTTTAACAAAATACTAATTATTGTTCCAGTCTCAACTGCCGCCTCCAATCCTCGGACAAATCTGGTCCTTAGCTGACACAAATGCTGATGGCAAACTAGACCTCAGAGAGTTCTCCATAGCTTGTAAGGTATGTTCCTGCGACCTGACCGTCTGTCAGTTTTTTCTTTTATATATTTATATATATAAATATAAGTTAGACGAATATAAACATAGAATTAAAATAAGCCACTGGCAGTTTAGAGATGACCAGTCTCAATTGACAGAGTCCGTTCACGGATATGACGCATATATTAGGACTACTCAACTCAACCATTTTTAGGGTCCATAGCCAAATGGTAAAAAACGGACCCCTTATGGATTCGTCATGTCTGTCCGTCCGTATGTCACAGCCACTTTTTTCCGAAACTACAAGAACTATACTGTTGAAACTTGGTAAGTATGTAGATGTATTCTGTGAACCGCATAAAGATTTTCACACAAAAATAGAACAAAACAATAAATTTTGGGGGTTCCCCATACTTAGAACTGAAACTATTTTGTTTTTTTTTTTCATCAAACCCATACGTGTGGGGTATCTATGGATAGGTCTTCAAAAACGATATTGAGGTTTCTAATATATTTTTTCTCTAAACGGAATAGTTTGCGCGAGAGACACTTCCAAAGTGGTATAATGTGTGTGTGTGTGTGTGTGTGTGTCCCTGTAACTTCTAAAGTAAGAGAATGATAAAACTAAAAAAAATATATGATGTACATTACCATGCAAACTTCCTCCGAAAATTAGTTTGAACGAGATCTAGTAAGTAGTTTTTTTTAATACGTCATAAATCGTAAACCGCAATTTACCTTTCAAGTTTGTACGGAACCCTCAGTGCGCAAGTCTGACTCGCAGTTGCCCAGTTTTTTCTTTTATATACATATATTTAAATATATATATATATATAGATTAGACGAATATAAACATATAAATTAAAATAAGCCACTGGCAGTTTAGAGATGACCAGTCTCAATTGACAGAGTCCGTTCACGGATATGACGCATATATTAGCACCACTCCACTCTACCATTTTTAACCGACTTCAAAAAAAGGAGGAGGTTATCAATTCGGTTGTATTTTTTTTTTTTTTTTTTTTTATCATTATTTTTTTTTTTTTTTTATGTTTGTTACCTCAGAACTCCGTCGTTTATGGACCGATTTGCAAAATTTTTTTTTCCCTTCATAGGATATGCTTCCAGATTGGTCCCATTTTTTTCAAAATCCAGTTCTGATGATGGAATCCATGAGGAATCGAGGGAACTCCTCAAAAATTATAGGCAACCCTATGGTAATTTTGGTATTTTCATCAAGAACTTAAGCATTTACAGTCAAAAAGTAACATTTGATGAAGTGGAACTGATGAAGAAGACCAGAAATGGTCAACAGAACTTCATACTCAAATAGATATCACAATGAAGATAGTTAAGCGACTATGACAATACAAATAAATGAATGATTCTGAATAGTTACGTTGAAAATGGTATCATCGAAGTGATCTGATGATGATGATGGAGCCGGAAGGTAGGCACTGGAACTCCGTAATTAATCAATGTAACCTAGCCGTGTTTGGACTTATTAGAATTGTCATGAGATGCACTTTGGCTATAAGGTACCACGGAATAAAGAAAAGTAGTAAGGTACTATCGAACTGATCTGATGATGGAGCCGGAAGGTAGGCACAGGAACTCCGTAATTAATCAATGTATCCTAGCCGTGTTTGGGCTTATTAGAATTGTCGTGAGATGCTCTTTGGCTATAAGGTACTATCGAACTGATCTGATGATGGAGCCGGAAGGAGGAAAGTCGACACAGGAACTTTATAATAAAACAATGTAACCTAGCAGTATTTGGGTTAATTGGAATTGTCATGAGAAATAGGCACTCTGTTTATAAGTCTATCGCAACTAAAAAGTGTGAAATAAAAACTTTTTACAAAAAAAAAATAACCGACTTCACTAAAAAAAAACACTAAAAGGATCAAAATAACTTTAATTTTGGAAGTCGGTGTTAAATAAGAAACAAACAATACCGAGAAACACCGACTTCCGAAATTAAAGTTATTTTGATCCTTTTAGTGTTTTTTTTTAGTGAAGTCGGTTATTTTTTTTTTGTAAAAAGTTTTTATTAAGGGAACCGAATGATCCAACATAGTCGCCACCCACTGAGTTAGCTACCGAAGAGCTAGACGGGTCAGTGCCCCGGGGCCCCCAAGTTCAAGGGGCCCCAAAACCTAATAAGTAAACCTCTTATTGAAATAGAAAAAAATTCTCCCAACTTCGAAATCTAAATAAAATAGTAGTTAAGAGACAAAACTATTATAGAAACATAACATAATTTTTTTTAGGGTTCTGTACCTCAAAAGGAAAAAAGGAACCCTTATAGGATCACTTTGTTGTCTGTCTGTCTGTCAGTCTGCCAAGACCCTTTATCTCGGGAACGCTTGAGGTATCGAGATGAAATTAAAATCATATATTTAGATCTGCGGTCCCTTGAAGCTTATCGATTTACGGTATGAGGTTTTGAAGTTCAGTATAAATAATAAAATAGTGTTCGTTTGGCTATTTCAAGTAAAAAGTGAAAAGATATTTAACAAAAAAAAAAAAACTGGGCAATTGCGAATCGGACTCGCACACTGAGGGTTCCGTACAAACTTATCTATGAAAACAACTCAATTCCCGAATTGAGTTACGAAAATTTTATCAAATCGCAAAAAAATAATAGTTTTGTGACGAACTACAAATTTACAGTTCTCGATCAGTCAGTCATCGATTACACATATAAATAAAGCAATTTTACTTGTTACGACACTTCTGCTGTGATCCTATGAGGAGTTCTGTTCCATATCTTTGAAGTTCATGATCAGATCATAACAATATTACTATGGGACCAACTTGGAAGCATAACCTTTCAATAAAAAAAAAATATTTCAAAATCGGTCCACAGTTGACCGAGAAATCGGTGAACACATATAAAAAGAAAAAACATACATTCAGCCGAGCATAGAATCTCCTCCTTTTTGAAGTCGGTTAAAAACTAATTACAACACCATCGAAATGGATGAAAATAGGAGTTTAAGCTGTATTTGTGACATGGCTGTTCTGATTTTTTTTTCTAAAATGAGTTTATCGTATACTTTTGCTATATAATTTTGTTGTTATTTTAATCAATAAACAGCAGCAGCAATATGCGCTCGAAAGGAAACGTAAAATAAAAACTCCATTTACAGTGAAATGAAGTATCTGCAGAGAAAACACTGTTATTCATCATTGCAATGTATTGTAAAACATCTACATTGCCAACAAAAATAATAATAAGTTAAAATAATTATACTATGAAGACATAACTCAAAAGACTCTGTGTCCGAGCAACAAGCATTAATAAAAAGAATAAATGACACTTAAACTGAAATATAATCAACAAACAATCCTATTTTTACATTTTTTTCTGGAGTCCTTTATAAGATTTTAAATTAACATCATAATTCTAATCATAATTATTTAGGATCGATTGGTCGTTTACTTTTTCTGCATTTTTTGGGTTATAAATGTGCACGATTCTTTGTAGTTACGTCACAAAAAAAAAACTTTTTCGATTCGAAAAAATCTTCGTAACTCAATTCGGGAAATAAACTGTTTTCTTAGGTAAGTTTGTACGGAACCCTCAGTGCGCGAGTCCGACTCGCACTTGCCCGGATTTTTTACATTGAACTCGATTGTATTTTTTTTAGTTAGTAAAAGTCTGACACTTTCTCCCGCTCTACCCAGGGCAGAAGAAGTTATTCGATGATTTCCTGCGTAATAAAGGGGCCTAAGTTTTTATACCCCAGGGCCTTTAGGCACCCAGCTACACCGCTGGCGCCACCATCAGTGGGACATTTGAGTGAGCATAAAATATTCCTAATGTTTTTATAAAACCTTTATTTCCAGATAATCAACTTGAAGCTGCACAACATAGAAGTGCCGAAAACCTTGCCACCGTCTCTACTCACCTCTCTTAGTCCCACCGGTGAGTATTTCTAAAAAGTTTCTCGTTGACTGAACCTTACTTCGAAGGATCCAATTTATTACTTGGTCCATAACATATAGGGTGACTGGTAATTAGTGACCGATACTTAAACACGTGATTGTCCTCATGATTACAAACAACTTTCTCAAAGAAATTTTTTTATATACCTACTCATTAGTTTTATAACAATAACCAAACAGCTGTTTGAAATTCGCGCGCGCTCGGGAAAGGGCAATGAACTAAATAGTAGAGCGCCTCACGAGTCACGTTCCACCCTCCCCCGCCCGCACCACTCCCTTTGCTGTGCAGTAGTGATGTAGGTAATAATAACAGTTACCCCGGAAAGCGCGTCGCGTGCACTTGTACATGATTTGTTTTTTTTTATGTTTTCATGATTTGTTATTGTCATAAAAGTAATGAGTGTAAAAAAAAAGTTAAAAAGTAAAAAAAAACTTTTTTTTTACACTCATTAGTTTGTAGGTACATTCACTGATTAGGTACGTACACCTATGGGTTTGCAAGCTGCGCGGGTGTTCTATCACTATTGTAGGTACGACGGCGTCACGCGGCTAACAGCTGAGCGGTCGCCGGTCACAGGCGCGCGCGCGTATTTAAACAGCTGTTTTATTATTGTGATAAAATTAATGAGAATATAAAAAAAGTTTCTTTGGGAAAGTTGTTTGTAATCATGAGTACAATCATGTGTTAAGTATCGGTCACTATTACCAGTCAACCTATATACAAAGAAAAAGGAAGGATTCTCCAAAATTCTCCCCTTAATGGAATTAAACGGGGGTCCAAAGTTTGTATGGAGAAACGTATTTTAACGCAGGCGAAGCCGGTGGCTGAAGCTAGTATAAGTAAAATATCTGCATATCGCCTCTTTGCTTCGATAACGTGATAAGTCCCATAATAATTGGGTCGAAACAATGAGGCGATATTTTATCGACACACTATTAACATACTAACTTCTTCTTAAGCGTGTCGATGGCAAAACTAATTAAATTCCTTGCCTGGCCCAGTATTCGTCCACGGCGATGCCGTCCGCTAATGCTGTCATTGGGTCCCTACGTGAATACTAACATAAAAATTTTCTCTTTCCACAGCCACCCAAAAACCCCAATTCGCAGCTCCCGCCCCCGCGCCAATCAAACCCCCAATTCCACCCATGCCATCCCTCCCCCCACAACCCCAGCCTTTAATCTCGGGCCTCTCATCCACCACCAGCAACCATTCCCTGCTAGGCGACTTAGTAGGTCCACCTATATCTGCCCAACCACCTCTAATACCGCCATTAGCTGCGCCTTCGAAACCCATGATACCAAATGTACCAGATTTGATATCTGGGGTAAAACCTGTGTTACCATTGACTTCCCAGGCTTTGATTAACACGCAACCACCTTTGTTAACCGGTCCTGCTTTGGTTTCATCGCAACCACCTTTGATTGGTTCACAGCCAATGGTTTCATCTCAAACTTTGATAACACAGCCAATCATTTCGTCGCAACCTCTGATCGGGACTCAGTCTATGGTTGCAGTACAAACTCAACCGCCATTGATACCTTCCCAGCCTATCATGAATCCTTTGATAGGCCAGCAACCGCCTTTGATTCCAAACCTGCCTATAGATCAGGCGTTTTCGATGAATAGTCAGCCGATGATTCCGCCTATTTTGCCGCCGACTCAGTCCAGGTCGTTTACGTCCCCTCCTGAGGCTTCTCAAACGTCGATTGCGCCTCAGCCTGTTCCCGGCCAGTCTCCGTTGACCTCTCAGCCTGGGTCGGGTGGATCGGGGATGGGGTCTTTGATCAACAGTCCTCCCTCTGGACTCAATAATGTAGGCGGTGTCGTCAGTCAACCGGTGACTTCGACTCCGCTCGCTGCTATGAAGAGTGATAGCATGTCTAAGCCGGGTGAGTCTTTATTTATTAATTTTTATGAATTAATAGATAACGTTTAACACGTTAAAGAACTTGACAACTGTTGTAGCATTACTGTATGGTAATATAGCCTACACTGGCTAATATTGCTATACTAGGGTAATATGGCCTACACTGGCTAATATTAGTATATGCAACAACAAGTTCAACTGTATTGAACTCTCCAACGATCTATGTTATGTAGTACCTAGAACTATTGTCCGGCGGGAGGTGCGCGTACCTCGATTGTTCTATACTGCACGTTGTAGGACGAATGCTTTGGTGCGGGCGCCTCACCGCCATCTAGTGGCAACCTATAACTCACATTTTATAGATTTAGACATTTTCGCGCTTTCTCAATCTAAATTTAGAAAAATGGCTTGTCATTTGCTGGCTCACCGCCCTTAAAATAGACTCATATGTATTTGCTTCTCTTATAATAATTGTAAGAGTATTTATACCTATATAATACTCTTATTTAACGTGCGTCCGTTATCCTATTTCACGTGTTATTTCGTGGACAATGGTGTGGGTTATACTTTTTTTTTACTTTTCTGATAAAACTACTGTATATTGATTCTGTATTGTATAACCGTTTTTTGTCCCAAATAAATAAAATAAAAATATAATAAAATATTGCTATACTGGGGTAATATGGCCTACACTGGCTAATATTGCTATACTAGAGTAATATGGCCCACACTAGCTAATATTGCTATACTAGGGTAATGTGGCCTACGCTAGCTAATATTGCCGTTCTATGGTATTATGGTCTCTCTACTCTCTCTCTAGCAATTATTGTTACCCTATGGTAATATGGCCTACACTGACTTATATCGGCATCCTACGGTAATATTGCTTACACTGGCTAATGTGGCTGCCTAAGTTAATATTGCCAACAAGGGTTTCTGTTTTCAATCTTAATCATGAATCCAAAACAAATCGAGAATAGTCGAAATATTCACTAAATAAATGTGATCAGATGGTCGTTAAAAAACCCCGTTTTTTTTATTTAATTCATTAAACCCCAAGCGAACGCCGGCGTTCGAACGTCATTGTCTTTCTATTGTCTCTAATTACGCTACTCAATAGGTAAGTTTAAAAGACAGGACTGAATGATACTGTTTAACGTAAGTGCGTCACAAGGCGAATAGCAAACAGTAATCTTAAGTAACTATATGACACTTTGTTCTACAGGATCATTGGTGACAAGTCCCACAGAAATGCCGATGGGGGTCATGAGCCCCCCTACTACCGTCGAATGGGGGATACCACAACCGCAGAAACTCAAGTAAGTTATCACGCCGTTAGCTTTATCCAAGGAATAAGATTCTTCCATACAACCTTTAACAGCCCCTAAATCGTTTTACGCGGGTAGTTTTAAATAAAGAATAATGAAAACCATTTTTATTTACTTGGGTTACTATTTACCCTTAATTTCAAGGATATGGGGCTCAAGAAATAATATAATGTTGCATATAAATGAATTCCCCTTTTTCATCAAAAACAAAAAATTCAAAAACCCCTTCTCAGTGTTCGCCTATATCATAAAAGGAAGGTTTGTGTAAAATTTCACAATCCTAGCCTGCAGTAGTTTCGGCTGCACGTTAATACGTCAGTTTCTCCTTTTATAAATATAGATATAATAGAAGATAGATAAAAAAACCACTGTGCAAAATTTCAGCAATCTAGGTCCAAGGGCTTGGGCTGGGCGTTGATGAGTCAATGAGTGAGTCAGGAGTTATACAAGAATAAACTGATGTAAAGATGTAAGGATACAAATGTAAAAATGTAAGGATAATAATGTAAGCACGGTGCCTGACGCACCGGAGGCACATATACGGGCAATGGTCACAGTTTATGCTCAACACAACACACAGCATAGCATAGTCGGCCTTATAATTTTCCCACTGCTGGGACTCAGGCCTCCTCTCTAGGAAAGGGAATAGGCCATAAACCACCACGCGGGCCCAGTGCAGGTTGGTGAATGTCACATGTCTTCGAATTTTTGGTTCTAGGACATGCCGGTTTCCTCACGATGTTTTCCTTCACCGTTTTGAGAGCAGTGGTAATGAAATAATTACACAAAGTAATACGCCTGGCTGGGTTTGAACCCGCGACCTACAACTCGTAAGAGGCCGTTACCACTCGGCCACCACTGCTCTACACATACAGACTTTTATTTAATTTTATTTGTCTGGCTAGCCATATGCCATTATTTGGTGTCGTCATTCTTCGCCAGACGTATCAGTGTTGGTTCGTTAACAGTTTCTGTCCAAATACACTCATACATATGCTCTTCTGACAGATACACCCAGCTATTCAACGCCACCGACCGCGCTAAGACGGGCGCGGTGTCCGGCGCTCAAGCCAGATCCATCATGTTACAATCACGACTCGCACAGCAAGCCTTGGCGCAGATCTGGGCCCTGGCGGATTTGGACTCCGATGGGAAACTGGGTAAGTTGATATGAATAACAAGTAACAATAAAAAAAAAGTTGATAGATGATAGAACGAGAGAACGACGAGTTGGGAGGTTGGTGGTTGGTTGGTTGGTAGTGGTTGGTTGGTTGGTTGGTGTTTGGTGGGGGTTAGTAGTTGGTAGTTGTTGTGTTAATAGTTGCTCAAGGGTAATATGAGCCACCCGTGGGTAATATGGGCAGAGATTTTTCGAGAGAATTACTGCGGCCCTGGAAGGCAAAATGAAGGAACATAGGTGGGTTTTGGTCCTCCGGCGGAATCTCATGGCAGTATGGAAACACGCAAGTTGATTGACGTTGACACACGGAATATGATTTTGCATACAAACTCATACAAAAAGGGGGAACTTCCCCCTTCTCACCCCCATAAAAGTTGCGTTTCCAAAAACCCCTTCTAGTGCTCGCCTCCGTCATAATAAGAAACTTTGTGCAAAATTTCACATTTCTAGCTCCAGTAGTTTCGGCTGTGCCTATTTGATATGTCAGTCAGTCAGTTTCTTCATTTATCTATCTATATATATATAAATGAATAGCTGTTCGTTAGTCTCGCTAAAACTCAAAAACGGCTAGACCGATTTGGCTAATTTTGGTCTTGAAATATTCCAGATGGTCCAGAGAAGGTTTAAACGGTGAGAAAAAAATCCCAAAAAAAATGCGAATACATCGCCATCTCTAATTAAAATGTCATTATAAAATAATAATATAATATTCACACAACTATCACACAACGCCGTCTAGTCCCAAGCTAAGCAGAGCTTGTGTTATGAGTACTAGACAACTGATAAACATATTTAAATATTCCTACATACATATTATAGATAAATTACACCCAGACACAGAACAAATGATCGTGCTCATCACACAAACATTTGTCCTGAGTGGGAATCGAACCCACGACCTCCGGCATAGCAGTCAGGGCCACTTACCACTAGACCAACAGGCCAATCAACCAAAAAAATGAATTATGCTGTTCTGGTAATGCCAGTAGATGGCGTTATCCTTACTATTAGGCGGTACGAAGTTCGCCGGGGCAGCTAGTATATATATGTATATAGATAGATGAGGAAGAATAGCTAAGTAAATATATTTTTCAACACACTTGCTCAGAAATTAGGTATATAATGGCACTCGTTACCAAACTGTGACATTTTGATTACCATTACGCACTAGTGCTATAATGTAGTTAAAACCTTTTTGTTCCAACTCTTTGTTCGCAAAACAAATTTTGAATTCGAATAAAATTCCCATTAAGTTATTGCGTTCATTAGTATATAAATTAGTGTCTTACTTATTTCATCCAATTTACAAGTTAAAATGGACAAATTTAACTTGTACAAACAATTTATTTAATAAAAAACATTTAGTAAATAAATCGTACATTCAAATAAAATTTGTTTTTTTTTGTGGTCTATGGCCGCCATTTTAAGATGCGCACGGTTTTTGGCGTGATTTTTTTTTATTCCAGTGAAGTTCAATGGCTGTATTAATTAAATTAAATACTACAAAATCATTAGAAAATGTTACATCCGTATTCTATTGTCACTACGAAAGACATTATCGTAAAAACTTTTCACGCAAGAAAACATAAACGTAAGACTAGGCAGTATGATCAAAATACCTTAGCCTTCCTCTAGGGGTAAATAAAAAAAAAATGATGCGCGCGTCCTTATGAAAACAGATTTTTACCGCCATGTCACAGAATATTTTACTAGTTTTACTGTTGTTTTCTTCACAAGTGTATTGAAAAACGTCGTATGACACACGTGAGTAATTAATGATTACCGTTCTTGGCTCTCTTAAGACCCTCGCCACGGCTCGGGTCTAAATACCGCCTCGAGGGTAATCACTAACATTACACACTTATATCATAATGTACTATTCTGTCTGTCCCGCAGGCTGTGAGGAGTTCGTGCTGGCCATGTACCTGTGCGAGAAGGCCACGCAGGGCGAGCCTGTCCCCGCCAAACTGCCGCTGGAACTGATACCGCCTACCTTCAGGTAATTGATTTGATTGGCTTTAAAGATTACTGCAACCCTGATCATGTCATCTCATGACTGGCCTGTTGGTCTAGTGGTTAGTGGCCCTGACTGCTATGCCGGTGGTCGTGGGTTCGATTCCCACCCAGGACAAATGTTTGTGTGATGAGCACGATCATTTTTTCTGTTTCTGGGTGTAATCTTCTAATATATAAAATTCTCGTGTCACGGTGTTCGAACTTGAACTCCTCCGAAACGGCTCGACCGATTCTCATGAAATTTTGTGAGCATATTGAGTAGGTCTGAGAATCGGCCAACATCTATTTTTTTTTTTTTTTTTTTTTTTTATATGGCAGAACAACGTTTGCCGGCTCAGCTAGTCTAATATATAAAATTCTCGTGTCACGGTGTTCGAACTTGAACTCCTCCGAAACGGCTCGACCGATTCTCATGAAATTTTGTGAGCATATTGAGTAGGTCTGAGAATCGGCCAACATCTATTTTTTTTTTTTTTTTTTTTTTTATATGACAGAACAACGTTTGCCGGCTCAGCTAGTCTAATATATAAAATTCTCGTGTCACGGTGTTCGAACTTGAACTCCTCCGAAACGGCTCGACCGATTCTCATGAAATTTTGTGAGCATATTGAGTAGGTCTGAGAATCGGCCAACATCTATTTTTTTTTTTTTTTTATTTATATGGCAGAACAACGTTTGCCGGCTCAGCTAGTTTATCTATAATATGTATGTATTTAGAAATATATAAGTATGTTTATCAGTTGTCTAGTACCCATAACACAAGCTCTGCTTAGCTTGGGACTAGACGGCGTTGTGTGATAGAAGTGGAATATTATTATTATTCACTTTATTCATTCAATATACATATTAATTAAATTTTATTATTATTATGTTTAAAAAACAAAACTGAACTGTGAGTCGGACTCGTGCACGAAGGGTTCCGTACCGTCAGTAGCAAAAAAACAGCAAAAAATTTTGTTTAACCGGACTAACATGTGGAAGCCTTAATAAAAATTAAAGCCCCCCAGTCCGGGCTTACAAAACTTAAAACTAAGCAACTACACGCTAAAGGCACGCCCTATGGGCTATCTGTTCGTCAGTCAAGACCCTTTATGTCGGGAACGCGTGGAGGTATCGAGTTGAAATTAAAATCATATACTCAGGACTGCGGACTCTTGAAGGTGTAAAAAAATCAAACTTTTAAGTTAACGAGAAAAAAAGATACTAACTTTGGTTTATATGGCAAAAAACGTACATTTCGACACTCTCGAGGAAATCAAAATCGTATCATAGGGTACTTCCCGTCTACCCAGACTCCTGAAATTTAGCATAAAGCAAGGTCTTATAGCACAAGTATAGGAATAAATCTGAAAACTGTTATTACATCTCAATTTTTTTTTTGCGATTCGGAGAAATCTTCCGAGACTCCATTCCGGAATTGAACTATTTACATAGGCAAGTTTGTACGGAACTCTCATTGCGCGAGTCCTATTCGCACTTGCCCAGTTTTTTTAATGATATAAACCAGTGATTGACTGCGATCCCACCTGATGGTAAGCAGTGATGCAATCGATGATGGTGAATCGTACTAATTTATTAAGAGCCTATTCACTCTCTAGCCTTGAAGATCCTTCGATGTACGCGGTATAAACGACGAGGTGACGTAAGGGTGGACAATCGGGTTGTCCTATGGTAGAAAGGTAATGGCGGAATCAAGTCATTCAGTTCCCGCGCACACTCTCCAGAATGCGTCCTGTAAAATACCGAAAGGCTGGCTACCCTACGCCTGTGCTCCTGGCTTTTTAGATTGGTGTTAACCACATCTGGATCACCAATTAGCCTCTTCGCATGCCTTTCCACAGATGTCGCTACAGTCTATTAATCCGAAATGTTTGCCCCCCAGACGTGACTCAATCACGTCAAACACAAGCAACAAGTCGTATGAAGAGAGGCGGAGGGAGAACATGGCTCGAGGACAGGCGGAGCTGGAGCGGAGGAGGTCGCAGCTAGCTGATGCGCAGATGAAGGAGAAGGTATGAGCATACATCATTATAATAATAATAAAAAAAAACTTAACTTTAATTTTTGAAGTCGGTGTTAAATAACGAAGAGACAAAATTATTATAGAAACACCGACTTCCGAAATTAAAGTTATTTTGCACTTTTCAGTGTTTTTTTTTTTACATTGATGTCGGTTGTATTTTTTTCTGTAAAAAGTTTTTTTGTATTTCAAGTGTCTACACAGCTAGACAAATGTAGAATAACCTCCCCTTTTTTGAAGTCAATTCATTGAAATAGATCCGATTTCGTTAAAATGGAATTGAGAATTTTATAATGATATCGACTATCAGCGAAACCAAGAAGGCTGATTTGATACGATTTAAAATATATATATTCTGTGCTATAATTAATTAAGACATTGCCTCTTGTGATGCATGTGCTCTTACCATGATTTAATGATGCAACTATATTTTTCTTTCAATGCTGCACAGGAAGCCGAGGTAAAAATTATTCATTTGCTCTTCTATACCAACATTTTTATGAATTAACATTTTTATTAGCCTATTTTGTGTCCCACTATTGGGCAAAAACCTCCCCTTTCTCCTGGGCGAGCTATGGCTAAGTTTGCCCCCACGAACATGCTCAGAGGGTCTACAAAGGGCTTGTGCCCGTAACACGACCCATTTTACGCCCTAAACTGAACTGGTAAAGGGATGGAGCTGTAGCGACATCTATGGCGTCACATAAGAACTAATCCTGCATCGCGCAATCAAAGTTCTCCGCGCGATTGGAACATATAGAACAGCCCGAAATCATCTATCGGGCAGCTGCCCACCAGACATAACACCCGTCTGGTCGGAGGATCCTCCCTTTTCAAAGGAGGTTTGCGGGACTTTACTCTCTGTTCAGCATACCTCCAAACTGTTGACCCCGACGTGATGTGAACACGCAACCTTCTGATGTGGAGTCAGACCAGACGGGTGGTATGTCTGGTGGGCAGCTGCCCGATAGATGATTTCGGGTTGTTCTATATATTCCAATCGCGCGGAGAACTTTGATTGCGCGATGCAAGATTAGTTCTTATGTGACGCCATAGATGTCGCTACAGAGCTATATAGGGTGTATAGCCATCCCTCTTTCTCGCTAGCACGTCACTTCCTATTACGACTCACTTTTTATTATGATTATTTTTTATTGTACTTTTTAGTACAATATTGACCGTCTACACTGTCCTTAATTAATACCTAATTATACTGTACTAGGTAAATATTGTAAGAACAACAATTTTTTTAAAAGAGTAACCATGGAGTTTCTTGCCGGTTCTTCTCCATAGGAAACGACCAATTTGGAACCGTGCACTAGCTTCTGACATTTTATAAGTGCCCATGTAGGCCTATGTGAACAAAAAACCTTTTGACTTTGAGTGAGTGACAATCCTCGTCCACTCCCACTTTAGTCTGGCTGATTTTCCCAGACATTTACACGTTTCTAACGTGATCTATTTATTGGCTTAACACCTTTGACGCTTCGCTCCATTGCCCTTTGACAAATCTTGAGTTTGGACTTTTGTTGTTCAGTAACAATTAACATAATCAGCTTTATAATGTTCCCACTGCTGGGACTCAGGCCTCTTTTTTAAGAAAGGGAATGGGCCGTAATACAGCACACGGGCTCAGTGCGAGTGCAGGGAATGTCACATGTCTTTGAATTTTTTAACTGAATACGACATCATTTCAATTTTGCACTTTGAATGTAAAAATGTACCATATTTAAATATCTCCAGGCTGAAAGAGAAAGAAAAGAGCGCGAAGAAGCAGAAAAGAGGGAGAAGTTACGTCTGGAAATACAAAAAAGGGAACAAGAAGAGCTGATGCGGAAGCAGAAGGAGGAACAAGTAAGTCACTGCATACTTATTGATCTATCTTCTATATATATATAAAAGGAGAAACTGACTAACTGACATATCAACGCACAGCCGAAACTACTGGGACTAGGAGCGTGAAATTTTGCACAAGGTTTCATTTTATAACATAGGCGATCACTAAGGGGTTTTTGAAAATTCAACTTTTTATAAAAAGGAGTGAAATTCGTTTATATGCAAAATGTTGTTTCTTGGTCCCATAAAATAAAAATGGTTTTCATTATTTGTTTTTCAAAACTACCCCTATAAAAGGTTTTGGGAGGTTTTAAAGGTTGTATGGGAAAATCTTATTCCTTGGGTTAATAAACTTGAAATTCAGCATGAATAGTAACCCAAGTAAATAAAAAAGATTCACATTATTAGTTTTTCAAAACTACCCTCGAAATGGGGTTTAAGGAAAACATTCTTGCGAACGAAGTCGCGGGTAAAGTGCTAGTTAGTTCTAAAACCTTTATAAAGATACCGATGTCTACAGTATTAACTTTTGTTTCAGGAGAAACGCGAAAACGCTCGCAAAGAAATGGAGAGACAGTGTCAACTTGAATGGGAGAAGAAGAGGTGCGTTTTAGTCCGCATTTTGCAGTCTTTAGTCTCTTTAAGCGTTACCTAAAAAGTTTAACCTTCTAACCGCCACAGTCATGTATACATGATCAAGCTAAGTGTGTCCGGGACGCCACTGTCACGACTACATGACAGACTTAAACTCTAATAAAATAAATCTCTATTTATATAAAAACTTTTTACAAAAAAAAAATACAACTGATTTCAATGTAAAAAACTGGGCAAGTGCGAGTCGGACTCGCGCACTGAGGGTTCCATACAAAATACTATTCCCGAATGGTGTCTCGAAGATTTTTCCGAATGGCAAAAAGTTTTTTTTTTTGTGATGTAGGATACAACAAATTTACTGTTTTCAGATTTATTTCTATATCTGTGCTATTAGACTTTGACAAATACTAAAAAAACATTAAATTTAGAATCTGTACATCCATTTTCTAATGGTAAACAAATAAATTATTGATAGGAAGAGATGGCTTAAAGAACTTAATATACAAGCCAAACACATTAACAAAAAAACTTTTCAAAGATATATTTTCACGGACTCGGCGTTGAAAATACGAGATTGACATTTACCAACTTGTTCCCAATCCAGGACTCGTGAACTGGAAGCGATGCGCACTGAAGAGCAGTCCAAGGTGCTGTCCCTCAAGTCGCGCAGTCAGAACCTGACGGCCGAGCTGAGCTCCGCCGTGCTGCGCGCCGGGAACCTCGCCAAGGACATCCGCGAGACGCGCACGAGTGTGGCGGCCGCCAAGTGCACTATAGATGGGATGAGGTAAGTGGTATATCAGCTTTCATTAGATGAGGAGAAATGGCAAGCGATTGGATCCTTCTGCGAAGCAGTAATGCTAGGGCAGGAGGGCCGCACGCACGCATGAGGGAACGGACTTCTTCACGCCCCAGCCGCCGGGATCCCGACCCCCGCAGACGTGGCCTTGCGGACGACGAGCTATAGGCAGCCCGAGTCGTCGACGGCGCGTAGTGTCTCACGCGCGTCTCAGAGAGATGTCGGCAAAACTATAGTAGGATCCCAGCAAGACCAGGGGAATGGGAAACCGTGATTCTAGAATGGAAAGGGCAACTAGAAGACATTGGTTGGTTTTAGTCAGTAAAAGTCTGATACGAAGTGCAGGTGACGTCATTAAATGATTTCCCACATCAAAAGCAAAAACTTTGTAAACATAATATATTTTTGTTCCAGGTCTGACCGCGACGCCAGTATGGCTGAAATGCAGCAACTAAAAGCGAGAGTGAAGGAGCTCAACGCGAAGCAAATATCTTTGAACAAAGAGAAAGCAGAATTAGATGCCAAGGTAAATATCATCAAGTGCTCAGTCTTCTCTCAGATATATTTAAATTCATTTTGAAACTTTATGTTATAGAAGATAAAGTTCAAATTAAATTGCATCCCATCCTTTTTAAAGCTAGATTTAAATAGTAAACATATCGATGTCGATCTCGCTTATACGTACGTGTTCATTACACACACGGCATTTTTAACCGACTTTAAAAAGAAGGAGGTTCTAGTTTCGGCTGTATGTATCTATATATATAAAAGAAAGTCGTGTTAGTTACTTCACTTATAACTCAAGAACGGCTGAACCGATTTAGCTGAAAATTGGCAGGGAGGTAGCTTAGAACCAGGAGACGGACATAGGATACTTTACTTTACTTTTTTTTTTTTTTTTTTGGAGTAGGGTAGAGTAGGGTAGAGTAGGGTAGAGTAGGGTAGAGTAGGGTAGAGTAGGGTAGAGTAGGGTAGAGTAGGGTAGAGTAGGGTAGAGTAGGGTAGAGTAGGGTAGTGTAGGGTAGAGTTGGGTAGAGTTGGATATAGTAGTCAGTTGACGGGAGCGAAGCCGCGGGCAAAAGCTAGTTTTAAATAACGAAGAGACAAAACTATTATAAAAACACCGACTTCCGAAATTAAAGTTATTTTGCAGATTTTAGTTTTTTTAGGGTTCCGTACCTCAAAAGGAAAAAAACGGAACTCTTATAGGATCGCTTTGTTGTCCGTCTATCTGTCTGTCTGTCTGTAAAGACACTTTATCTCGGAAACGCGTGGAGGTATCGAGTTGAAATAAAAACCATATCTGCGGTCATTTTATATACTCGTAGGGTCGGGTAGCTTTTAATACATATTTTTATTTGTATTTGAACAGGCTAAGGCCTCCGAGGGCGCCGGCGAAGATGGCAAACTGAACATGATGGAGATTACACTCAAACAGTTGCGAGATAAGGTAAGAAATCACAGGCAGCAAAACTTTCATTATGATAGCAAATCATGATGCGTAGAAGTTTTCCTTAAGCGACGACTAGATGCTGCCTGTGGCGAAAATTATCCCAAGGGAACACACTCTATACCGTGTCTTCAGTTTACCAACGGAACAATAATTACGACGCTTCCGCCGTCCGTTCATCTGTCCGTCTGTTTGTCAACGAGCTGTATCTCATAAACTGTTAAAGGAAGATAGATGACATTCTCACAGAGTGTGTATTTCTATTGCCGCTACAATAACAAACAAATAAAATTAAAATAAAGTTTCAAATCAAAGGGAATTCCCATACAAGAAAGGTTATTTTGTCGGCGTTTTTTGCTCAATTTTAATATTGTAGTACGGAACCCTTCGTGTGCGACTCACTTGGCCAGTTTTTCTATTACTAAGACTCCGTTGTCCGTCCGTCGTGTCTGTCCGTCTGTCACCAAGCTGTATCTCATGCACCGTTATAGTTGAAATTTTCACAGATGATGTATTAATTTCTGTTGCCGCTATAACAACAAATACTAAAAACCAGAATAAAATAAATATTCAAGGGGACTCCCAAACAACACGTGTGTTTTTTTTTTGCCGTTTTTATAGATAATAGTACGGAACCCTTCGTGCGCGAGTCCGACTCGCGCTTGGCCGGCTTTTTATGTTTTAATTTTATATAAATAACTACTCGATCAGGTCGAAGCCGCCAAAGCGTTGGTCGAGAGCAAGAAACAAGACCTGGAAACCAACAAGGCTCAGCTGTCGGAACTGAGCAACACTGTGACGGAGCTCGGCGAGAAGTGCTCCCGGGTGTGGAAACTGTACGAGGAGAAGAGGGAGGAGTACCTCACGAGGAGCTCCGCGCCCGCCGAGAGCGCCTGGAGCGGGGCAGGTGAGCTGGGAAACCGAAAAATATTTTTTTTTGAATTCCTCGCCTCACCTATTTCAGTCGGGAAAAACGGAACACTAGAAACACCACACAGTCCAGATCCAAGTTCAATCCAGTCCAGTCCAGTGGTCCATTGGTCCAGTAGTCCAGTGGTCCAGTGATCCTTATAGTATCACTTGGTCGCCCGTCTGTCAAGACCCTTTAAATGGCAAAAAACAGAACCCTTATAGATTCGTCATGTCTGTCTGTCCATCCGTAAGTCACGGCCACTTTTTTCCGAAACTATAAGAACTATACTGTTGAAACTTGGTAAGTAGAAGTATTCTGTGAGCCGCATTAAGATTTTCACACAAAAATAGAAAAAAAAAAACAATAAATTTTAGGGGTTCCCCATACTTAGAACTGAAACTCAAAATTTTTTTTTTCATCAAACCCATACGTGTGGGGTATCTATGGATAGGTCTTCTAAAATGATATTGAGATTTCTAATATCATTTTTTTCTAAACTGAATAGTTTTTTTTTTTATTAATGATAGGCTCGCGTTTGACCACCGTCTCACCTGATGGTAAGCGATGATGTGGTCGACGATGGAGCACGCTTGCCTTGAAGTAGCCTATTCACTCTTGACTTAAAGACCCCTAAGTGAGTGAGTTTGCGCGAGAGACACTTCCAAAGTGGTAAAATGTGTGTGTGTCCATGTAACTTCTAAAATAAGAGTATGATAAAACTAAAAAAACATATGATGTACATTACCATGCAAACTTTCACCGAAAATTGGTTTGAACGAGATCTAGTAAGTATGTAGTTTTTTTTAAATACGTCATAAATCGTATACCGCAATTTACCTTTCAAGTTAGTACGGAACCCTCAGTGCGCGAGTCCGACTCGCACTTGCCCAGTTTTTCTCGTGGACCTCCACGCGTTCCCGCAGACTTGCAAACCACTGAGGTCTTAGCAAGTTTCTTCAACTTCAACTCTTAAGCAAGTTAGATACTGTACATCTAACGAGAACATGTTTGGGCTTAGGGTTGCCAGGTCTTCAAATCGAAAAGCCGGACAGACCAGCCAATTTAGCCGGACATTTGAATATAATGGCCGACAATTTTTTTTTTAAACTCAAACTCGACTTTTTTAGTATTGACCTTAATATAAGTATATATATTTTAATTTTAATGAAACAACAATAAAATTGGCTTCTATAATTGCTAGTCCGCTCCACTTATGTTAGCGATACAAGATAAAGTAGAAGACAAAACAAATCTAAAAAAAAAATTACTAATTTAAAAAGCCTAACAAAAGCCGGACAGGCCGGACTCCGTCTAATTTGGCCGGACGCACAGCTAAAAAGCCTGACCCTGTCCGGCTTTATCCGGACGCCTGGCAACGCTACTTGGGCTTATAGTTCTCACTTTAACCTCGTCCAAACTAGTTACTAGTAATAATAATTATTATTTTACTATCGGGCAATGAGGATCAGTCATGATTTTTGTGGAGTATGCAGACTATAGCGTCAAAACGAACAGTAAATACTGTGAAGAAATTATTATATCGGACCAAAAATGACGAAGGATACAGCAATTTTAGTGTATTAGTTCCAGAAACGCGCCCGAGAATGAAGCGACTCGATGTGACGTCATCTGTCATGATCGGTCTCCACCGGCGAATGAATACGATCAAGCCGTTCGTCGCACGGATCATGACAGATGACGTCATCGTAAATAGTCCAGCGAGAGCGCGCGTTTCCAAGTAGCCGTTTAATAAATACACCATTTATTGTCGGATTATAATAATTTAAAAAATTAATTGCTCAGTAAATTATTACACATACGATGTACTTAGTAAAAATCAGATTTGCTATTATGTGATTGTAGGGTGTGGACTGTATAGTTCAATAAAACACACTTGTCGCCACTGTCAACAGTGAGTGAGTGGTGTGTGTTGTGCTGTTGCTGTTGTTGTTGTTGTCTGTCTGTTGTTTTTATTGTTGTTGTTGTCACTTGTTGTTGCACTTGTCTTGTGTTGTTGTTGTTTGTAAAGTTTTATTCTATTCTTCTATTCTATTCTTGTCTAAATTTAGTCTATTATAAATTACAGGTCTTTACACGATTTAATCACTTATAGTTAGAACAATCAGATTTGGCACAAAGCACACTCACGTACGCGCGTTGCTCACTAACGTATTAGTCTTATTTATTTCCGTTACACAATAAGAATTAACACTAATCAGATCACAGTTCAATAAGAATTAACAATAATCAGATCACAGTTCAATAAGAATTAACAATAATCAGATTACAGTTCAATAAGAATTAACAATAATCAGATCACAGTTCAATAAGAATTAACAATAATCAGGTCACAGTGAGTCACAATTTACACATTTACACAAAGAAATTGTCCACATATATACACGTACAGTTCACATAGGCAGAGAAATACAGTCACATAGAGAGGATTACTTACGAGATGGCTTGCACTTGCTACTTATTCTGGAGTGTCCGACGAACTGTGTCGACCGTATGATTTCGGCCTATATTTATACCTCGTTCTCGTAGGTGCAAGTCGTGCTCGGGTTAATCCTGTCATTTCCCGATTTTCCTCGGTTCGTCCAGTGGATGATGAGCAGCTCGGTGGAGATCCAAGACCCGTAGGAACCTGTCGCGACCTGTAGCGACCTGTCTGAATCCACATGTTAGTTCCATGTGAGCGGCGCCACTTTACGTGCAACGAGTTTTGGAGTGTTAGGCACGTTTCTTAACGATCGTTATGTACTCATAAGAGTATATTTTAATTATGCCTCGGAGTCCGTAACAGTGATTGATCCTCATTGAGGCCCATAGATAAAATACACAAAATAATCTTAAACAACAATAAACTAATACATATTATCAAAAACCTCATTAACTAATGAAGTGCCATCTTTTATATACAGAAGCGGACTGGGGCACGACGTCCAACGACGCGTGGGGCGAAGCTCCCGCCGCCGAAGAGACCTGGGGCGAAGCTCCCGCCGCCGCTGAGGCCTGGGGCGACGCGCCGGCCACTACAGGTAACGAACATTCGTTTATTCATTATTTTTTAGGGTTCCGTACCTCAAAAGGAAAAAACGGAACCGAAACGAAACATCAAAGTGATCCTATGATCACTTTGTTGTCCGTCCTTCTGTCGTGTCTGTCTGTCAAGACTCTTTATCTCTGGAACGCGTGGGGTTATTAAGTTGAAATTAAAACCATATACTAAGGTCAGCGGGCCCTTGAAGCTGTGAAAATATCAAACTTCTGAGTTAATGAAAAATAAAAGATACGGCCGTTTATGTCGCAAATAAAAAGCTTTTTACAAACAAAAATACAACCGACTTCAAAGTAAAAAAAAACACTGTAAAGTGCCAAATAACTTTAATTTCCGGTTGTATTTTTTTTTTGAAAAAGTTTTTTATTTTACACTTTTTTGTTATGGTACCACCACTAAAAAGTACCCATCAGCCAAACTTAAATACCTTATAGCCAGAGTGCATCTCATGACAATTCTAATAATCCCAAACACGGTTAGATTACATTAATTCATTACAGAGTTCCGGTGCCTAACTTCAGGCTTCGTCATCAGATCAGTTCGATATATTCCCCCTCTACTTTCAGTCAGTCATCGACTACACGTATAAACAAAGCAATTTTACTTGTTACGACGGTTCTGCTGTGATCCTATAAGGAGTTCTGTTCTATATCTTCGAAGTTCATGATTAGATCATAACAATATTTCTATGGGACCAACTCGGAAGCATAACCTTTCAATCAAAAAAAAATTTTTCAAAATCGGTCCACAATTGACCGAGAAATCGGTGAACATACATAAAAAAAAAAAAAAAATAAGTGTGGCACTCGGGGACTGCCGCGGTAAAGCTATTGCATGGCATTTTGTATCAACTTATGCAATTATAATTATTTATTTATTTTATTTATGCAGTATGTATTTCTTTTTCTTTGATATTAATTCAAGTTACACTTTTTGAGCGTGGTGACCGATAAGAAAACAATTTTTTTTCTTTCTTGTTTACTTCATAAATTGCTACAAGTATGTTCAGTTGTTATCATAGAACATTACTATAATCTATTATAATACAAAAAGACTATTTTGTTTGACCGAGATTTGAACTCGAGGCACGATGATAGTAGAACGCTGTACCAATGCGCCACACAGGTCGTTAACGACTTTTCTAAAATAGGTGTTCGGTCTCTGTCGGCATTCAAGCCACACCTCCGTGTCCGTCGGAGTGGGGAGCGTGAGGTATATTTTTCGTTACGGAATTTCTGGATTCGGTCCCCGCGCTCAAGGCCCGCGATAGAAGCTATGCAATAGCTTAAAAATACATTCAACTGAACATAGAACCTCCTCCTTTTTGAAGTCGGTTAAAAACGTGTATTTCGACAATCTTACACAAATTACATGAGTATTTATTAAGTACAATCTGGGTGTAAAAGTGCTTAGATACCTTAACGCCTATTTTCCCTTGCACGTTAGAGTTCAAGTTTTCGAAAATTAAACTAGATGGCGTTGGTTTCTTCACAGCTAAGTGGCGAGCAAAGGCAATCTCACAAAGTATAAACTTGACTTTTAGTTTAACAAATAGATAGACACATGCGTCATCATTGTCGTCAACAACTGATTGTAGTTCATAATTTCATCAACTTAGCATAAGTCAAGATGGCCTAGTGGTATAGAGCACACAGATTGAAGCGCAAATCAGTGTGCCGCAAGTTCAAATCCCACGCAATTGTTGACTTTTTGTAAGTTCTTACCCGATTGGAAGTTATGGATTAGCATTACATATTATTATATTAAATTATTCTTTAACTTGTTCACACATTTCTTAGAGTTAGAAAGGGATCACAAAAAAACTAAATAAAGAATTAGATTTCTGCGAGGTAGACATAAGTTTTAACTTGACCGAAATGAACTGTCGTTTGGTTGTAGTTGTTGGTTAGTGACGTGTGGTTAACAGTATTGTAATATTCGCAAAATGCAGGCTAATATTAGTATTGAAGTGAGGGCGACTATCATTGGGCTGCATAAAAGCGGTCTTAATAAAACACAAATATCTGAAGAAACCGGACTGAATGTGAGTATAATAGCTATTAATGAATTGTAACTTTATTATAAATTAATCTTCTAATTAAAATGTAAGTATGCCATTTATGAATCCATCCATCGTATCTTTATGAGGCTTAAAAGAAAAATACATAAATCGTTGGGTTTATTGGATTGGTTATTGGATTTATAAATGCAGTTTTATTTTAAAATTATATTCAATAATTATGATTGTTAACATTTTATATAATGAAAATGAAGTCAAGTAGGTATAGCTGCCTAATATATTTTTTTTTGTTTTAGAAAAATACTGTAAGTCTTTGGATAAAAAGATATGAGGAAGAAGGTAGCCTTGCTAGTCGAAAGAGAAGTGGGAGACCGAAGCTTATTAGCGAGGCGCAGCGACGACATATGGTGGACGTATACGAAACAAATGGTTTCGCACCAACGAGACATTTTGCGGAATTATATGACACCTCGATTGATACTGTTCGCCGTGCACTTCACGCTGAAGGCGTGCATCACAGAAAACCTGCTAAAAAGCCGTACTTGACAGAGAGGCATAAACAGGAACGATTACGTTTCGCACGTGATTATTTAGATTTTGATTGGAATACTGCGGTATTTTCAGATGAAAAAACATTTAAATCCAGTCAAAAGGGCAGGCTTCACTTATGGCGCAAGAATAACACTCGCTGGTGTGATAAAAACATTATACCTAACACCGAATCAGGTCGAATCACAATTAATATGTGGGGATGGATGAGTGCAGCAGGACCAGGAGAACTGGCTTTCATTCCTCCACGCGCAAACAGTTCAACTTATGTGGAAGTGTTAGACTCAATTATGCTACCTACTGTGCGCAACATTTACCCAGCTGATGAGTTAGCACAATTTCCGTTTGTCCAGGACAATTGTCCTATTCACCGAGCGAGTACTGTGCGTGAGTGGTTTCACAATCACCCGGAAGTAATTGTTATTCCATGGCCAGCGCGATCACCCGACCTCAACCCCATAGAAAATCTATGGGGTTTGATGGTGCAAAGGTGGGACTCGCGGAATGAGAGGTCTACGGAACAATTAAAAACCCATTGCATGGAGGTATGGGAAAGTTTTAGATAGAGCGAAATATGCGGTAATATGGTTGGGTCCATGCGCAAACGTCTACTTGACTGTATCGAAAATAATGGGGGTTTTACAAAATATTAAGTTTTAGTAAAATCAGTCGGTGTAATTAAATATTTAGTAGGCCATTTTATTTTAACATATTTAAATGATTATTCGTTAACAAACACTGTATTATATTGTGTTTACTTTCGTTTAAAACAGCTATACATTTTAACTTGTGCCATCGCCTTATCTTAAGAATGCAGTGAACTCGCTATCAATTTTGTTGACAATAATCATGATTCTATTTCGTTTTTTATTCTTCTACCCACACTGTTCTAACATAATAGTTCAATTTATTTTTCTCATCTAATTGACGATTATCTTGTGAGAACTAAAGTTCTTTTAACAGAAATTGAGGTTTAGTTTCAATCTTCTTTTCGTCAAGAAAATGAACAATTAAGCTATGACCTCAATACATTCATTGTGACGTTACATACAAATAAAATGTTTACAAAGTCTAAATCATATATCACTTTTCAATAAATAACTGGATATAAACAATTATATTTTATTTTATTAAAATTTTAATATCCTTTCATTGTTACGTTATTCATATTATGAATGGTCTAAGTGGATATACTTCCAACAAACAATCTTACACGTAACATAGATAACGGTTACAAGATAATTTTGTTGTCTAGGTAACAATTCGCGTCACAATTCTCATATATGTTTAATTTGTAAATATAAAGAATATTTTTTTTTATTAAACACGTCTTTTTATTTCCACCTTACAACATTGAAAAGATGTAACAACTAAATAATTGAAAATTACGAATGTGTTCTTCTTGTGGTTAATAGATCATATTCGTAATTTGCAACTATTTAGTGCAAAAAATGCAATAGTATTTTTCATAGAAATATAAAAAACAACTATATTAATATAGATTGGGAATAAGTAATAAATAACCACAACGGACCGACCATGATTTGAACTCGGGCTACGTTGTTTGCGAATCCAACACTTAGTTCATACGGCTAACAGCACATGACACGTTTGCGTGAATTTTATCAATGCAATGGTAAGAACAAGTCGCCTCTGTGACTGTGTGATGCATATTCAATGGCACAGAAAAATAATAATGATATTTTAAGCTCAGTGCGACGACAGTTCCTTAGTATGTGTTATCTGTGGAATGTGGATACTCATACACGCGCACACATACGCACGGAAGTGTCGTGCGTGCTCGCTCGGTTCGTAGCAATGTAATCTTTAACTTTTGCGGCCTCACTGTAAATCCATATTCAACCTACCCCTCAAGTTTGAAAACTAACACATAGATAATCAAATATTTATAAATTGATATTCAATTTTAATATCTTCATCTCTTTAAAAGAAATTATAAATTATTTCAATGTTTGAAGAAACAAAAAGAAAGTACAAAAATAAGCATTAATTAAGCATTAATTATTTGAAGCACAGCGGCGCCATCTATTAACAGTATAATGTAATGTTGTCGATAGCAACATTTCAATCAGGTTTTACGCTAGATGGCGTCATTTCTCGCTTCACACGATTTTATTTCTGTACTTCCTATGCACTTTTGCAGCAGACTTTACACAACAAATACATAATAACCAGCACTTTGCCTCATAAACCATATTTTGAGGGTAGTTTTGAAAAACGGAAAATGAAAATCATTTGTATTTACTTAAGTTTCAAGTATATAAGCCCAAGGAATCAAATGGGTTTGAACCCGAGACCTACAACTCGTCGGGTATGTTACCACTCGGTCACCACTGCTGTATATATATATATATATATATATATATATATATATATATATATATATATATATATAGACTAGCCTTTGCCCGCGACTTCGTCCGCGTAGTCGAAAAATTTAAATAATATTTAAAATAATAAAATTCAAAAATTCAGGACTTTTCATTGTTAGGGTTCCGTAGCCAAATGGCAAAAAACGGAACCCTTATAGATTCGTCATGTCTGTCTGTCTGTCTGTCTGTCTGTCTGTCTGTCTGTCTGTCCGTCTGTCCGTCCGTATGTCACAGCCACTTTTTTCCGAAACTATAAGAGCTATACTGTTGAAACTTTGTAAGTAGATGTATTCTGTGAACCGCATTAAGATTTTCATACAAAAATAGAAAAAAAGCAATAAATTTTGGGGGTCCCCATACTTAGAACTGAAACTCAAAATTTTTTTTTTCATCAAACCCATGCGTGTGGGGTATCTATGGATAGGTCTTCAAAAATGATACTGAGGTTTCTAATATCATTTTTTTCTAAACTGAATAGTTTGCGCGAGAGACACTTCCAAAGTGGTGAAATGTGTGTCCCCCCCCCTCTAACTTCTAAAATAAGAGAATGATAAAACTAAAAAAAATATATGATGTACATTACTATAAAAACTGCCAACGAAAATTGGTTTGAACGAGATCTGGTCAGTAGTTTTTTTTTAGTACGTCATAAATCGTAAACCGCATTTTACCTTTCATTCAATCAACTCAAATATAAAAAAAAAAAAAACATTTTTTATGTTACTTGCTGCTACGGAACCCTCCATGGGCGAGTCCGACTCGCACTTGGCCGGTTTTTTTTTTTTTTTTACGTTATTACTTTTGTAACCTTCTTATTCTTCTTCTTTCTTCTGTATATTATGAAATCGAAATAATACTAATACCAACCGCAGTATTTTTTTATAAACCATTTTTTTTTTTCCATCGGATGCTAGAATAACCAGGCTACTCTGTTCACTTACTCTGGAGCATGCCACATACAACTGGCCGTGGGAGAAGCAGCTTTCTCTCAAATCTACTTTAAGAGTTTGACTTTGAGCTTTGTTTATGGTTATTGCGAAGCAGACTTTGATGGGAAACTGCACTCTCTTGAATTTGAAGGGATAATTTGATGGTGTTAGGGGAATTCTAGGAATTAATACAGACTCTCCTCGAGAACAATCGTGCATTTTAAATGGCGACTCGCATAAGGCTGCTTCCTCTAGGGCAGAATCCCAATGTTTGTCGTCCTCTAGCAAACCAAATTTCATGCAAGCTAATTGCAAAATTGGTTGGAGGACAGTTTTTAAGTCATCGAAGGATGATGGACCCCTGACCTAGTGTAAAAGTAAACGAAGATGCATCAGCGTTATTAGCACTATTGGCGTCAGAGTAGGCCTCAAAGTGACCATTAGAAAGATCTTGAGAAAAACGTAACCTTTCGATAGGTTGGTCTTCTGTACCAATTTTGGCATACAGGTTGCCATTTCGATACACTTCAAATACAAATGGGTATATTTGATCGGCTGCAGTTAACTCGCAGAAACCACCATATATAGGGTGTTGTAACATCTATATATATAAAAGAAAGTCGTGTTAGTTACACTATTTATAACTCAAGAACGGCTGAACCGATTTTGCTGAAAGTTGGTGGGGAGGTAGCTTAGAACCAGGAGACGGACATAGGATACTTTTTTTTGAGTAGGGTAGAGTAGGATAGAGTAAGGTAGAGTAGGATAGAGTAGGTTAGAGTAGGATATAGTAGTCAGTTGACGGGAGCGAAGCCGCGGGCAAAAGCTAGAAGGAATTATGCTGTTCTGGTAATGCCAGATGCCTTACTTATTAGGCGGTACGAAGTTCGCCGAGTCAGCTAGTATCTAATATAATATACTCTTCTTTTGCGATGATGATCGTTGCCATGACGGTCATGAGACATTACAGCAAATTCATCCCAATTATGCGTCACATGCCACACAATATCTTTGCGAATATCCATTGAGCGTTCTTGTGTACCGTACAACCAAAGACATTAAATATATACTACTTTAAATCTCTTTGCGTACAACAAATAAGAAAGCGTACGGAAAAGGCTTGCGCCATCCCTAACTATTGGTACAATACAATACAAAGTAAGGTTTACAATAGGGTTACAATAGCAAGGTTTATTAATTTCCCAATTCTGCTCCCATTTTTAACCGACTTCAAAAAAAAGGAGGAGGTTATCAATTCGGTTGTATTTTTTTTTTTTTTTTATCATTTTTTTTTTTTTTTTTATGTTTGTTACCTCAGAACTCCGTCGTTTATGGACCGATTTGCAAAATTTTTTTTTCCCTTTATAGGATATGCTTCCAGATTGGTCCCATTTTTTTCAAAATCCAGTTCTGATAATGGAATCCATGAGGTATCGAGGGAACTCCTCAAAAATTATAGGCAACCCTATGGTAATTTTAGTATTTTCATCAAGAACTTAAGCATTTACAGTCAAAAAGTAACATTTGATGAAGTGGAACTGATGAAGAAGACCAGAAATGGTCAACGGAACTTCATACTCAAATAGATATCACATTGAAGATATAGTTAAGCGACTATGACAATACAAATAAATGAATGATTCTGAATAGTTACGTTGAAAATGGTATCATCGAAGTGATCTGATGATGATGATGGAGCCGGAAGGTAGGCACTGGAACTCCGTAATTAATCAATGTAACCTAGCCGTGTTTGGACTCATTAGAATTGTCATGAGATGCACTTTGGCTATAAGGTACTATCGAACTGATCTGATGATGGAGCCGGAAGGTAGGCACAGGAACTCCGTAATTAATCAATGTATCCTAGCCGTGTTTGGGCTTATTAGAATTGTCGTGAGATGCTCTTTGGCTATAAGGTACTATCGAACTGATCTGATGATGGAGCCGGAAGGAGGAAGGTAGGCACAGCAACTTTATAATAAAACAATGTAACCTAGCAGTATTTGGGTTAATTGGAATTGTCATTAGAAATAGGCACTCTGTTTATAAGTGTATCGCAACTAAAAAGTGTGAAATAAAAACTTTTTAGAAAAAAAAAATAACCGACTTCACTAAAAAGAACACTAAAAGGATCAAAATAACTTTAATTTCGGAAGTCGGTGTTAAATAAGAAACAAACAATACCGAGAAACACCGACATCCGAAATTAAAGTTATTTTGATCCTTTTAGTGTTTTTTTTAGTGAAGTCGGTTATTTTTTTTTTTCTAAAAAGTTTTTGTTAAAAACAGACACAGTCAAGTTTTTTTTTGGTGTCATCTGTTTTTGACATTTGAGTTTTCAAACATGTGTCAAAATAAAATAAAATGTAATTTAAATCAAAAGCACTAAAGAGTATTGATATCAACTTCAGCAAATCATCCCCAAAATAACTTTCTACCCCTTTTTAACCCCGTTAGGGGATGAATTTCAATAAAATACGTAACTCGTCTTTCATTAATTCTGTTAAAGAATGTTCATGCAAAATTTGAAGTAGATTGAACCAAGGAATCACGTTGTCCCATCCGCCCCCCTTTTTCACCCCCTTAGGGGTAGAATTTAAAACAATCCTTTCTTATCGGATGCCTACGTCATACAAAGAATATACCCTCCAAGTTTTAGATCTTTACGATCAGCGGTTTAGGCTGTGCGTTGATCCTTCAGTCATTCAGGACAAAGCATTTTTAACCGACTTCAAAAAGGAGGAGGTTATATGTTCGGTTGAATGTATGTTTTTTATTTTATTTTTTTATGTATGTTCACCGATTTCTCGGTCAATTGTGGACCGATTTTGAAAATCTTTTTTTTGATTGAAAGGTTATGCTTCCAAGTTGGTCCCATAGAAATATTGTTATGATCTGATCATGAACTTCGTAGATATGGAACAGAACTCCTCATGGGATCACAGCAGAACTGTCGTAACAAGTAAAATTGCTTTGTTTATACGTGTAGTCGATGACTGACTGAAAGAAGAGGGGTAATATATCGAACTGATCTGATGATGAAGCCTGAAATTAGGCACCGGAACTCTGTAATAAATTAATTTAATCTAACCGTGTTTGGTATTATTAGAATTGTCATAAGATGCACTCTGGCTATAAGGTATTTAAGTATGGCTGAGGGGTACTTTTTAACCGACTTCAAAAAGGAGGAGGTTATAATATGTTCAGTTGAATGTATGTTTTTTTTTATGTATGTTCACCGATTTCTCGGTCAATTGTAAACCGATTTTTAAAAAAAAAATTCTGATTTAAAGGTTATGCTTCCGAGTTGGTCCCATAGAAATATTGTTATGATCTGATCATGAACTTCGAAGATATGGAACAGAACTCCTCATAGGATCACAGCAGAACCGTCGTAACAAGTAAAATTGCTTTGTTTATACGTGTAGTCGATGACTGGCTGTAATAAGAGGGGGAGGGGATATATTGAACTAATCTGATGATGATTACTTGTTACGACAGTTCTGCTGTGATCCTGTGAGAAGTTCTGTTCCATATCGTCGAAGTTCGTGATCAAATCATAACAATATTTTTATGGGATCAACTTGGAACATAACCTTTCAAACAAAAAAATAATTTTCAAAATCGGTCAACAATTGACCAAGAAATCGGTGAAAATAAATAAAAAATACATTCAGCCGAACATAGAACCTCCTTCTTTTTGAAGTCGGTTAATAAAAGAGAACTAAGCCAATTCCAAAAAAAAACTTTTTACAAAAAAAAAATACAACAGACTTCAAAGTAAAAAAAACACTGAAAAGTGCAAAATAACTTTAATTTCGGAAGTCGGTGCTTCTATAATAGTTTTGTCTCTTCGTTATTTCACACCGACTTCCGAAATTAAAGTTATTTTGCACTTTTCAGTGTTTTTTTTACTTTGAAGTCGGTTGTATTTTTTTTTGTAAAAAGTTTTTTATTAGTGGTGGTACCATAACTAAAAAGTGAAAAATAAAAATTTTTTTACAAAGAAAAATACAACCGACTTCAATATAAAAAAACACTGAAAAGTGCAAAATAACTTTAATTTCGGAAGTCGGTGTTAAATAACGAAGAGACAAAACTATTATAGAAACACCGACTTCCGAAATTAAAGTTATTTTGCACTTTTCAGTGTTTTTTTATATTGAAGTCGGTTGTATTTTTTTTGTAAATTTTTTTTTATATATATATAGATATAAAATATTTCGCGCAATAAAAGGTTGTTATGAGCAAATGTTTTAAATTTAAATATTATTTATAATTGGGAGAAGAAACTTTCTATACGAGAAATATCATAATATGTCCTGCTTACAACAGTTACAAGACTGTTTCTGCAGAGTAGGTCAGTCGATAAAGCAGAAGGACGCACACATTTCACACCTATTTTAACCCGAACACTCATGATTGTCAAACTTCAGAGTGAATTATTTAAATTTTTGAATACTGTAAAGTCGTTTCATTAGGGGACAAAGTGTCTCCCAACATTATGCGCAACACTGTCAAATCGTCCAACATGTCAACTCACATGTTGTAAAATGTGGAGGGGCAAGTTGCGAGACGCTAGGCAACGTTGCAGCGTCACGTAGTTTGAGCGTTGCGCGTCATGTTGGGGGACGTTTGGTCCCCTAATGTATCTGAGGCTTAAGCGATACATATGAACTGCGGCATTGTTCGAAAGAATCAGCGCGCGGCCCAGGAACACAAAAAAAATTGTTTTGATTCGCGCACTGAGGGTTCCGCTCAAACTTACCTATCTAAATAATTCAATTCCCGAATGGAGTCTCGAATATTTTTCCGAGTTATCCAAAAAAACTTTTTTCAGATTTATTCCCATACCTGTGCTATAAGACCTTGCTTTATGCCAAATTTCAAGATTCTGGGTCAGCGGGAAGTACCCTATGAATTTTGATACCCAAGATATCGAAATATACGTTTTTTGCGACATAAACGGCCGTATCTTTTTTTTCGTTAATTTAGAAGCTTGTTTTTTTTACAGCTTCAAGGGACCGTAGACCTCATTAAGCATAAGCATAATCAGCCTTTTAATGTTCCCACTGCTGGGACTCAGACCACCTCTTTAGGAGAGGGAATGGGCCGTAATCAAGCATGCGGGCCCAGTGCGGATTGGTGGATCATCACACGTCTTCGAATTTTTCGTTCTAGGATATGACTATATACATGGTTTTAATTTCAACTCGATACCTCCACGCGATCCCGAGATAAAGGGTCTTGACAGACAGACGGAAATACCAAAATCATTATATGGTTGCCTATAATATTTGAGGAGTTCCCTTGATGCCTCATGGATCCCATCATCATAACTGGATTTTGAACCTGTCTAGTAGCATTTCCTTTTAGTGGAAAAACAATTTGGAAATCTGTCCATAAACGACGGAATTCTTAGGTAACAAATATAAAAAATAAAAATACAACCGAATTGATAACCTCCTCCTTTTTTTTGAAGTCGGTTAAAAATGGAAAAAATCACGAAAAAAAAAATCACCCAAAATGAATACAAATGTCATTTTAAAATGAATAATGCTGTTCTGGTAATGCCAGTAGATGGCGTTATGCTTACTATTAGGCGGTACGAAGATTGCCGGGTTAGCTAGTGCAAAATATAAATATATTAGCAAGGGAATAAGTGATGAAACGAAGACATGATCACAGTGACAAGTAATGATCCTTCACAAGCCTTTTAAATATAGGCAGTGTTTGCGCACGTTTTATTGCCACAGCCACGAGCGGCCTGCGGGGCTATTGCGTAACTCTGTTGACAGTTCAAGTGATGATCACTTGTTAACAATGTGCATCATTGAACTGTCAAACAGCTAGTTTCGTATTGCCTATCTTCAGTGACCAACTACAGTGACGTCATTCGCCACTGGTGCCTTTGATAGCCACCGTAACACGTTTTGGCAGATGTTATTGTATCGATACTTTTTAAAATTGCGATTGTGTAAGCTTTTGTAGCTGTATAATAGTCGATAAAATTTTAGAGTGGTCACAATAGGCACCGTAAATTTTTATAATTTACCACATTTCCACCGTAGTTTGTTAGTCACTTGTGTGATACGTAATACCAATTTTATAAAATTGTCAGTTGACCACTAAGTTTAGTGTGCAACGAATGCTAGTTGTCAACTGTTATTGAAAAAGTTAGCCAATATCCCCCCTGGACAGTAAAAGACTTATCCAGGAAAGTAGTTGAATGCTTTTTGGAATGGTCTTGATGAGTGTTAATTATATAGGTATATTCCGCGCTATGAAAGCTTGCTGTGATAAAAAATATTTTCATTAAAAACTTGTATGAATTTAATGAGCATAATGAATAAATTGAATACTATAAGCGACTGTTGTCAAATGTTTCATACAAATATAAAAGTTAACTCTTTAAGAATATGGTTGATTTTCGTGCGAAACTCTACTGCTTGAATAAAATCATATTACATTGGTTTACTAGCAAAACTATTTGAAATCGTAACAACTATCCTACGCAGAAAGTTTGAGAAACTCTGCTAGTTTCTTTTATTTTTTCCTTTTCACTGCTATTGTTTCATTATCAGCTGCCGTATAGCTGAACAACTTCAAACGTAACCCTGTAATCTACAGGTCCTGAATATAGTTTGTTCAGAATCAGTAACTGAATCGATTCCAGTAATTTTTACACCATGTTAGATTTTTTCAAAAAAGTATTTAAAAAATGTCACAAGTTGGACATCTCCGACACTAAGTACAACACAGGTCACGGCAGGTCATAGCGGGCATTATGCGAAAGCGCACAGCTGGGTGCGGGAACAAAACAACCCCTCAGTCACTCGGATGACCCGGTGACCATGTGTGTGTGTGGACAACCAGGTAACATAACAAGCTTATAACTTTGTGATTTGTCATGATACTGTTATGAAATTCTGTAGATAGATTCTTTAAATAAAAATACTAGACACGTGTTTCGGGTTTCGCATATATTAAATATAATGTTGTATTCTAGAAATACATAGTTTTTTATAACTATTCGTATAATGTCACTTGAAAAAGTTAGCAATCTAAAATCTTTGTAGGGTTAGATCCAAAGCTGTAATGTTACAGCAGTCGCCAATGTTTTTTACACCTTATTTCTTTATTCTCAAAGTCTTAATCTGCTTGGCTTCATACGTGTTTTTTGCAGTGTTATAATCGTTTAGTATTTTATTGTTTTTATGTCAAATTTGACTTTATTTTTTGTGTGTTATGGATGTGTTTTGTCTGAGCGTGTTCCTGATATTTGGTAGGTAGCAAGTGATATTGAAATTTTGAAAACCAACTTTTTATTTGTTCCATTTATATTTCACTAGCCAGCGGCTTCACACGCGTGGTACTAGATTTCTCCATACAAACTTTGGACCCCCGTTTCATTCTTTTATGGGCTTTGTAAAATATTTTCTTACTCATCATAATTAATAGTGATCGTAGTCAAGCAATAATATGGTTATTTGTAAAAAACTGGCAACCTCTCAGGACTATGTTACTAACATCATAAACAAAAACTTTTGTTCTATGACTTAAAAATGTATCATATTTTAGTTCATCAGATTTTTTTCATACAGAAATAAAAATATTTAAATTGAATGTTCTAAAAATTAAGAAGTCTATACGAAGCAAGCGATAGTACAATAGCGGAGTGGATCGGGCGGCGGGGTTGCTTGATGCGCTTGCGTCGCTTCATAAGACCTGTACCATGACGTTTAAAGTAAGATTGTTTCATTCTTATTTCCAGTGTGGGTAAGAGATTGCGTTAGACAACCTGTATAGCTCTGTCTCTTACCCACACTGAAATAAGAATGAAACAATCTTACTTTGAACGTCATGGTAACCCCGAGACGTAGATAGGTATAGCAAAATACAGAGTTGAAATGTGTTAGATAGAATTTATGATATTAGTAATACAGTCCTGCAAGGTTGTTAGTGTTTTACAAATAACCCTTTATATTAAAAAAAAAAATAGGATGCTCTGTGCAAAATTCCAGCGTTCTAGGTGTAAGGAGTTATTGTGGTTAATGAGTCAGTGACTGAGTTAGGACTTCGCCTTTTATTTATACAGACAGATAAATAAATAAATTTTCTTTTATACAAACGCTTGTCCTGACAATTATTAACACAACAAAACTAAACTATAATTAGCCAAAAAGATGGAGCTGATCTGTATGTAAGTGATGCGCTTACATAGATTTATTATGGACAGGCTCGCGCTTGGCCACTATCTCACCTGATTGTAAGCGATGATGTGTTCGACAGTGGAGCATGGTTTCTGTGTTCCGTACCTCAAAACGAAAAAACGGAACCCTTATGGGATCATTTTGTTGTCCATCTGTCTGTCTGTCTGTCAAGACCCTTTATCTCGGGAACGCGTGGAGGTATTGAGTTGAAATGAAAACTATATACTCAGGCCTGTGGTCCCTTGAAGCTGTGAGAAAATCAAACTTCAAAGTTAACGAAAAAAAAAAGATACGGCCGTTTATGTCGTGAAAAACGTGTATTTCGACACTCTCAAGGTAATCAAAATACATAGGGTACTTCCCGTTGACATAGAATCCTGAAATTTGGCATGAGGCAACGTTTCATAGCACAAGTATAGTAAAAAAAATAAGTGTGGCACTCGGGGACTGCCGCGGTAAAGCTATTGCATAGCATTTTGTATCAACTTATGCAATTATAATTATTTATTTATTTTATTTATGCAGTATTTCTTTTTCTTTGATATTAATTCAAGTTACACTTTTTGAGCGTGGTGACCGATAAGAAAACAATTTTTTTTCTTTCTTGTTTACTTCATAAATTGCTACAAGTATGTTCAGTTGTTATCATAGAACATTACTATAATCTATTATAATACAAAAAGACTATTTTGTTTGACCGAGATTTGAACTCGAGGCACGATGATAACATAGGTAGAACGCTGTACCAATGCGCCACACAGGTCGTTAACGACTTTTCTAAAATAGGTGTTCTGTCTCTGTCGGCCTCCAAGCCACACCTCCGTGCCCGTCGGAGTGGGGAGCGTGAGGTATATTTTTCGTTACGGAATTTCTGGATTCGGTCCCCGCGCTCAAGGCCCGTGATAGAAGCTATGCAATAGCTTAAAATCTGAAGACTGTAAATTTGTAGTTACGTCTCAAAAAAATCTATTTTTGCGATTCGAAAAAATCTTCGTAACTCAATTCGGGAATTGAACTGTTTTCATAGGTAGGTAAGCTTGTATGGAACTTTCAGTGCGCGAGTCTTACTCGCACTTGCCCAGTTTATTTTTTGGGGCCTCTCGTAAATCAACCTAGGAGGTTGTCGGCTGCTTAACCGGACTTGCCTGTGGCGGACTTACTTAACTAAACTTAAAACTAAATGACTACACGCTAAGGGTTCCCCCTGTGGGGTACGGACCTCGGCTTAGGGCGTCGCTGGGGAGGGCAGCAAGGGACGAGCTGAAGCTGCGTTCCACTTGATATATCTGTTATTTATTTATTGTGCACACCTACCACAGTGTTGTCTCTTTTAACCCAAAGTTTGAGTGGTAGAGAATGCCTTGTTGCATTAAGTCCGCCTATGTACCACTACTGTAGGTACATGAAGTTTAAATAGATAAATAAACGAGCAAAACAGTGGAGCACGCTTGCCTATTTGTATTTATATAGATATTGTTTTTTCCAGCGATCGAAGCTGTGTCTACAACTAGCGCTCCTAGATGGCGCTGCGTGTACGAGTTCACAGCGCGCACCGTTGACGAGCTCAGCTTGCAGCCGGGAGACTTGGTAAGGAGTTATTTAACACTAGCATCCCGAGTCGTCGACGGCGCGTAGTGTTCCACGCGCGCCTCAAATAGATGTCAGCAAAACCGTAGGGCAGGGCCGAACCCTACTGGGGCCATAGGTTGACTACCGAAAGGGAAACCCGGAGTCTTGGAACGTAAGTCAAAGAAATAGTACATTTTGATACAAGTGCAGAAAGTTTGTCATTGCGACCAAGGCGGAATTCACACGAGCCGTAAGCGAGTGTGTTATGGAGTCGAGGGCTGTAGTGACAATTTGCACGTGTATCAAACAACTTTCTTCAATGAATAAACGGGGGTTGACCGGTGACTCGTGGGGGACGACGCGCGCCTTATAATCAAATTGTGGAGGGGGAAAGCACGCGCACTTTTCTGCACTAGTGCGGAAAACAGTCTATTGCTTGCCTAAAAGCGGTAGGATTAGAGCGGGTTTTCGAGTAAGTGTATTGAAAAATCTATGTATAACTTGCTGACCCGGCGAACTTCGTTCCGCGTTAATAAATGTTGTGTTAGCTAAACTGTCAAAGGATAACGCCATCTACTGGCATTACCAGAACCAGCATAATTCATTTTAAAATGACATTTTAATTAGAGATGGCGTTGTATTTGGAGTTCTTTTTTTTAATTTTTAAAACGCGATTTTAGCACGCATGTATAAAACCCTCTCAATTCTCAATTGAATGGCTATTTCATGAATAAAGTCATGCAATAGAATAACACGACCTGACAGGATTTATTTTAAGGTGGGAAATCATCTAATGAATTCTCCCATTCTGTATGAAACGTCAAACTTTTGCTGGCTAAAACCAAACATGTGTTCTTCAGTTGCCCTGAAAGTTGCCATGCTGCGGATGCAGGCAGGTAGAGCAGTGGTGGCCGAGTAGAGCAGTGGTGGCCGAGTGGTAACGGCCCCGACTTACGAGTTGTAGGTCGTGGGTTCAAACCAGGGTTGTTGCTGATGCAGGATTTTGTCACATCAGCGGATGCTGATGCTGATGCTGATTTTTTGTAATTTACATCAGCTGATGCTGATGCTGATGCTGATTTTAAGTTTTTTTTTTTAAATACTGAATTTCACAGTTTTTAGGTAAATATTATTATAAAATATATAGGTATTTTAATGATTCTGTGTGTAAAATATTTTCTCAATTTCTGTTTTTCAGTAATGCAGGTACGTAAACTGCTTACAGACTTTGTGCCATTAAAATTAAGATCAATAGCTAACTAGAAAAATGACTGTGACAAACAGACTTATAGACGGGAGACGGAGACACAAACAAATACGTGTACCCGACCCTAAAAAACTACACCATGGAAAATAAATTTACTAAAACTTTTTTGTTTCTATGAAGGTTAAAACATAAATAATTACAAAGAAATTTAGGCACTTACTTACTTACATTCTTTAGTCGAATTTATTTCAACTTGTCGTACTCTTCGGGATGTAGGTATATTGATCTCAAATGACTTTTTAGTAACGTATTTGTACGTCCTTTGCGTGAATAATTCTTCTTGCATATTATACAGTTTGCGGTATCTTGATTCACTAATCTAAACTACTGCCAAATTCCGCTTTTTAATACGGGAAGCATTTTAAAAATCATAAACACGCACCAAAACAATGCGCTCTGCATACACTTTGCTTGCAATATTGACTAAATCACACAGAATAATATTGACGATTTGTTTTGAAATGTACTTATTTTGATTGGCCTAAACTCGGAAGCGGCAACGGCACGTGCCATTAACTCCTCCCTCCGTCGGTCATGTCGCGACACGAACTTTGAACATCAGCATCTAACATCAGCAACAATCAATGCGGATGCTGATGCTGATGCTGATGCGGGAATTAATGCTGATGTTCCGCTGATGCTGATGCTGATGCTGATATTCGCAACAACCCTGGTTCAAACCCAGGCAGGCGTATTACTTTGTGTAATTTATTTCATCACCACTGCTCTCAAAACGGTGAAGGAAAACATCGTGAGGAAACCGGCATGTCCTAGAACCAAAAATTCGAAGACGTGTGACATCCACCAACCCGCACTGAGCCCGTGTGGTGGATTACGGCCCATTCCCTCTCCTAGAGAGAGAAGGCCTGAGTCCCAGCAGTGGGAACATTAAAAAAAAGGCTGATTATGCTTATGCTTATATATGGATGCGGGCAGCACATGCGGTGGCTGCACGAAGCCGGCTGCAGCTGCACGACTGGTTTTCTATTTAGTAGTATAGATTTTTGTGAAAACCATTCAGCGGCTGCGAGTGCTACCACGACCTGCATCCGCAGCCGATCGCAGACCAGTAGTGCTGCGGTCGCAAGTCGATGTGCACGTAGTTACGTCACTCCAACCTGTTTAGACTAGTCCGAAATAATCGCTACTCGGAGCCGATAGCGCTCATATTGGATTGAATCGTAGATTTGCGATTGGCAGCACGTGCAGCCGGCCTCGGAATCACTCCCGACTGCGGATGCAGGCAACGGCTGCGTGTCATGCGTGTGCTACCTGCATTTGCAACCTGCAGCCGAGGTTCGAATGACACCTTTACGTTCTAAGAACATGGCTTTCCTTTTCAGAAAATCACCGCGGTCTTAGCGGGCATCGGCCCTGCTGTGCCCCTAGGGTACTGAGTGGGTTGTATTGATGATTTCAATATTTTTTTATCAATATACAACTTGACTAACCTGCAAAATGCAAATAATTTAAGAAATTTTGAGTTTCGCGGACTACCCTGGAGCTGAATGCTATTTCCTTTTGGAAGAATGCAGAACAGAGTCTTAAGTCCCGCCAACCTCGTTTGAAAAGGGAGGGTACTCCGTCTAGATGGGTGTTGTTTCTAGTTTGAGGAATTGGCCCGGGAGACGAAATCATCTCTCCGACTGTTGTATATGTTCAAATCGCGCGTAGAACTGTAATTGCGCCATGCAGGGTTTCATAGTTTAGTTCATATGTGGCGCCGTAGATGTCGGTACACTTTTATCGACAAACACTCGCGTTTATTTCGCCAGGGGGTCGCACATACATGACCAAATACTCCATCTCGTCAGTTCTTCTGTCACTTATGGGCTATTGAAGAGCTAAACGAGATGGAGTACCCAGTCGCAATCACACGACCCTGGCGAATAGGACAGGAAAACACTTGTCGGACCAGTCCGACGCAAGCAGTTAAAAGGTTAAAGATTTTCACGTTTCTTCATTCATTTTTGTAGGTGAGCGACGCACCGACACCTCGAGGTGATGCTGAACCCGGCTGGAGATGGGGAACGGCTAGAGGTAAACCACATTATTATATTTGACGAAATATTCTAAATGAAAGCACTATATATACCCTATTCAGCGAGCCGTGAATTTAAAGATAAACAAACCAATTTTAATAGTACTAAATTATAGGTCACAGATACTGTAAAAATTGGTCCGCCATAAGCTAGTAGTAAATAATTTTGTTTTCATGTCATAATTCCTCTCAGGTCAATCCGGTTGGTTCCCCGAGTCCTACGTGGAAGACATCAACGCCCCCGCCGCCTACGCAGAGGTCATCGACCCCATGGAGACCAAGACCCAGCTGGAAGGCATCGCCGAGGTGCCGGAGGCTGAGCTCAACAACGACCTGGGAGGAATCATGTCTTCTGCTGGTGAGTTTTACAAAATAATGAAAACAAAAGTCTTCCATTGTAGGCAATCTATTATCGTCCATTGTCTGTCAGTTTCAGCCATTGTGGACCATTTTCAACAACTATGGCCCTTTGCCTGAAACCAATAATGCCCAACATTGGCCACTGTCAGTGCGCGTTGACCATTGTCAGCTAGTTTTGACCGTTTTCGGCCACCATTGGCAATTGTAAGCCAGTGTTGGTCATTGTTAGCCAATGTTGGCCATTTTCAACCAGATTTGGCTATTTTCAGCCAACATTTGCTATTGTAAACCGGTATTGATCATTTTTAACCAGTGTTGCTCATTGTCAGTCTATGTTGACCATTATTGGCTACTACAACTCAATATTCTGCGCCAGTGTGAATTAAGCTACTTTCTTTTCCTTGTTGCAGAGGCCAAGTCTGGGCTGGAAGGTATCGCAGAGATGCCGGAAGCGGAAATGACGAACGACCTGGGAGGAGCTATGCCTATAGTTGGTAAGAAGCACACACACACACACACTACACTTATATAAATATATATAAAAAGGAGAAACCCAAGTAATAAAATTCTCCCATGCAACTTTTAACACCCCTAAATTATGTAATAGGAGTAGTATGACTGGCCTGTTGGTCTAGTGGTTAGTGGCCCTGACTGCTATGCCGGAGGTCGTGGGTTCGATTCCCACCCAGGACAAATGTTTGTGTGATGAGCACGATCATTTGTTCTGTGTCTGGGTGTAATTTATCTATATATGTATGTATTTAGAAATATATAAGTATGTTTATCAGTTGTCTAGTACCCATAACACAAGCTCTGCTTAGCTTGGGACTAGACGGCGTTGTGTGATAGTTGTGGAATATTATTATTATTATTATTATTATTATAGTATTGAAAAATGAATAATGAAAACCTTTTTTTTTTAGGGTTCCGTACCTCAAAAGGGAAAAAGTATTAAAAAACACGACTGCATAAAAAAATCAAGTTCAGTCCAGTAGCGTAGAAATCAATTTAATTGCATCAATTTAAACACATAAAATAAAACAAATAATAAATCCTAATACGGAACATATAGATTGCAACAGTCGGGATCCATATTAGATGGAATGATTTTAGTCTACATTATTTTAATGGGTCCCGACTGTTACAAAAGATATTGACTTGGCAATCGAACTATTAATATAATACGATTGGTAAGTCAATATATTTAAAACATTAAAGATTTGTAATATTGACATGTCAATAAAAGATGTTGCAAAAGGTCCCTCATGTAGGGACTGAATAAATTAACCGACTTGGTGTTACATAGATCTCACAACTTTTTACGGTAGAAGAACTGAGTTGCGAGCTTTGATTTTTTTACAAGATATGTTTTTGATGACATTACGTAAATTATTAACAATTACAAAAACGGCTCTCCTGCTATGCGTAGGAGGCATATATAGATAACTAGAGTTCATGTACACAGACGAGCTTAACTCAAAGTTGAGTTTCCTCCTAAACTTTGTTTTTTTTTTTTTTTTAACAAACGAGTACTAAGTATGTCTCTCGCACATTTCCGATATTGACAGAGTGAGATGGGTCATTGGTCGGGGCGGGGCCAACGCCTTTGTTCTTGTTTTGAAATTGTTAAGGCCAGTTCATATTGAATACTTCTAAAATTTACTAGAAAATTAAATTATTATTTTATGATTTATATTCGTAATAAAATTTTCTGTTCGCTTTTTCATAAATATATAAGAATATTTGGGTTTTGGGGGTTTATTTTCCTCCAACCAGACGGGTGTTATGTCTGGTGGGCTACTGCCCGATAGATGATTTCGGGCTGTCGTATATATTCTAATCGCGCGGAGAACTTTGATTGCGCGATGCAGGATTAGTTCTTATGTGACGCCATAGATGTCGCTACAAATAAAACATTATTGTAATAGTATATATGTATATATTATGCACTAGAACACATACTTAAATCAAATAATTATTATACTATTCTTGTATAATAATCTTGTATCAGACTCATGAAACGATTTAAACAAATTGTATATTATTTGTTTTTCTGTAGATTGCAAAGGGCGCTTAGTTCGGTTAACTACAGGAGATATGTCCGCCATGACTCACGCACAAACTACAAACTGCTTTTGTGTGGAACGGACTTTATGTTGATTACGCGGACCAATAGAAACGCAGTCAAAATTTACAGTAATCGTTTCTTAAAAAAAAAAAAACAAAGTATAGCAAACATTTCGAATAAAGAGATATTGATAGAAAACTATGCCTATTTGACAGAAGGCGGCGACTTCTACATCGCCGCGTACCCGTACCTGTCTCAGGAGCCCGGAGACCTCACCTTCGAGGCCGGCGAGAGGATCGAGGTTATACGACGCGACGGGGACTGGTGGACGGGCCGGATTGGCATCAGGTAATCACATCACATGGCTCTGAAACATGAATTCAAAAGTCTTCTTCCTGCCCTTATCCCATATTACTTGGTGTTGTTGAAAATAATATAATTAAAAAAAAAAATGAACTGAATGTATTGAGTTTTCATTGCAATGCCTTGATATTTATGTTGCTAATACAATAGGATATATGCTTAAACTAATTACAAGCTTTTATTTACCTGTCCCGATTTTTGTTTGTCTGTATCAAATCTTTCAAATTAAATTTGATCCACTTCCCGGTTACCGATTGAGCTGAAATTTCGCATGCATGTGTAAATCAGATGACAATGCAAAATTATTATGACAAGGAGCTGATCTGATGATGGAACTGGAAGGTGGCCATAGGAACTCAGATAACCCTATCGTGTTTGAGCTTTTTGGACTGGTCTTGATGAGTATTAATTAATTAATACTGCGCTATAAAAGCTTGGTATGAATAAAAAACTTTTTACAAAAAAAAATTCAACCGACTTCAAAGTAAAAAAAAAAATTGAAAAGTGCAAAATAACTTTAATTTCGGAAGTCGGTGTTTCTATAATAGTTTTGTGTCTTCGTTTTTTAACACCGACTTCCGGAATTAAAGTTATTTTGCACTTTTCAATGTTTTTTTTTACTTTGAAGTCGGTTGAATTTTTTTTGTAAAAAGTTTTTTATTTTACACTATCTAGTTATGGTACCACCACTAAAAAGTACCCCTCAGCCAAACTTAAATACCTTATAGCCAGAGCGCATCTCATGACAATTCTAATAATCTCAAACACGGTTAGATTACATTAATTTATTACAGAGTTCCGGTGCCTAACTTTAGGCTTCATCATCAGATCAGTTCGATATATTCCCCCTCTTCTTTAAGGCAGTCATCAACAACTCGTATAAACAAAGCAAATAAACTTGTTACGACGGTTCTGCTGTGATTCTATGAGGAGTTCTGTTCCATATCTTCGGAGTTCGTGATCAGATCATAACAATATTTCTATGGGACCAACTCGGAAGCATAACCTTTCAATCAAAAAAATATATTTTAAAATCGGTCTACAATTGACTGAGAAATCGGTGAACATACATAAAAAATAAAAAACATACATTCAGCCGAACATATAACCTCCTCCTTTTTGAAGTCGGTTAAAATTGATTTTCATTGAAAACTTGTTTATTATTTTTGTACAATATTTTATACTAAACAACAAATAACACTAAAAAGAAATGTTTTTCCGAAAATAGCATCAAAATTGGTTATTAAATAAAGAAAATATTAGCATTTCAAATATTGGTTTGAAGAAGAGTGTGGCCATGGTGGGAATATCTCGCTCTATTTTTGAGCACATGTAACCTAAAGGCGGTGACGTCACTTTTCATACTGTCATTTGTCAGTTTCCTCTTCCACCACATTTGGAAGGTTTCTAACTTGATTAATATTGAACGAATTTAAAAATTTATTTCTGTATGTTTCTTTTTGTTACAAACAATAAAAATTACCCAATTTCTCCTTTCCAGAACCGGCATCTTCCCTTCAAACTACGTAACCAAAGACACGACCACCACAGCTGACGTGATAGCACCGATCCCAGAGTCCGCGGAGCCCGCACAAGACTCCGCGGAAGCAGACTTCCAACAGGGGCCCGCCCTGCCGAGTAACGCACCACCCATCGCGCCCTACTCACCGACTATACAGGTAAAGATAGACTAAAAAAAGCAGTCGAGAATATTTATGGCCATAGTCTACCACTATAGTGTATTGCTAATCGTTAGAAGCTATTTTCAGCCACTGTGAGCCACTAAGGCCGTTGTCAACCACTGGAGGTCATTGAAAGCCATTCTTGGGCTTTGTCACCCATTAAAAGCCTTTGTCAACTTTTGGAGGCCATTACGAGCCATTTTTGGCTATTGTGAGCTACTATAAGCCATTATTAACCACTGAAGGCCATTAACAACCATTTTTGACCATTGTCAGCTACTAAAAGCCATTATCAAGCTTGGGAGTCCATTGTCAACCTCGAAAGAATATTAACAGCCATTTGTTACCCATTGCCTGCCACTAAAAATCATTATTAGCCTCAAGATGTTATTAAAAGCCATTGTTAGCCATAAAAAGCCATTACTAACCACTGGAGGCCATTATTAGCCTTGTGAGCATATAAACAGCCGTTGTTGGTCATTGTCAGCCTTTGTTAACCACTGGTGGCCATTATCAACCATAAAGGGCCATTAACAACCTTTTTTTTGTTGCTTTTAACCACTTTCAGCCGCTGTTGGCTATCGCCAGCAACTGTTAGTCATTTTCAGCCACTAGAGGCCGCGTACTGCAAATCACAGCCATTGTCAACTAATGAATGATTTTGCTACATTGGCCATATCTTATAACCAGGGGTCGGAAATAGGTAGAGTTATCATGAGGATATCCGCAGGAGAACCAAGGTTACCGACATAGCACGAAGAATCGCCAAACTAAAGTGGCAATGGGCAGGGCACATTGCTCGCAGAACAGATGGCCGTTGGGGCCGAAAGGTTCTAGAATGACGGCCACGTACCGGAAGACGTAGCGTTGGAAGGCGTCCTACAAGGTGGACCGATGACTTGGTAACGGTTGCGGGAGTCCGATGGATGCGAGACGCACAGGACCGTTCATTATGGCGACACTTGGGGGAGGCCTATGTCCAGCAGTGGACGTCTTTCGGCTGAAATGATGATGATGATGATCATAAGAACTCTACTTGCATCGAAATATTGATATTAATATGGATCTTCCCGGGATTTCTAATGAAAAATCCCGTGTGGCCAACAATATTACAAATAAATAATAATAATAAAAACCTCTGAGATAAATAAGACAAATAAAACAAAGATAATCAACATACAATTTTTCTAAGTATTTTCCATTGAAAAAGATCTCTCTACGTCAACTGAGGTGAGGTTAACAAATTTATACACTTCCTCCTCCTCGTCATTAATGCAGGAAGAATTTTTTTCTGTTATATTTCTGAGTCTCATAAAAAAAAAAATTTGCTCTTTAAAATTAATCTCGGAATTTGAGGCATATCCACTTTATTCTTTTGCTGTATGAAATCGGTGTAAGTACATGAATAACTCTACCTAATTCCGACCTCTGCTTATAACTAGTTGCGGCCAGCGGTTTCGCCCGCGTTATGAGAGAAAATTATACCAAGGATTGAAGTGTTTGATAAAGAACTCCTCCGAAACAGCTTGCTTGATTTTCATAATCAATGATAGCCCAATGCTAATTGCCCCGACTAGGTCGTCAGTTCAAACCCAGTCAGGCGCATTACTTTATGTAATTTATTTTATCACCACTGCTCTCAAAACGGCGAAGGAAAACATCGTGAGGAAACCGGCAAGTCATAAAACTAAAAATTCGAAGACATGTGACATCCACCAACCCGCACTGGGCCCGCGTGGTGGATTACGGCCCATTCCCTCACCTAGAGAGGAAGCCTGAGTCCCAGCAGTGGGAACATTACAAGGCCGATATTTGGTAGATCTGATACTATGTCGTAGGCTATTTCTTACCCTCCTACCCCTACCCCCCATTTTATTCTTTGATAATTTATCTGGCATAACAACATTAGCCAACAAATAGCATATCATTTCTATTTACATAGCTAGACGGCGAAACAAACGCATTATTCACGACGATGCAACCGCGTGTGTTTGAAGTCGTCATGTGTTCGAAGGCGCAGTTGGAAGCTCTGTTGTGGCATCAACACACTTCCTGGATGAACGGATGCTTATATCACGTAATTTTTTCATCACCATCCTATTTTCCACTGGGTATCAATCAACGACACGATTTATCTATATTCTATATAATATATAAAAATTAATCCCTATTTCCCTTGGTCACGCCATCACGCGTGAACGGCTGGACCGATTTCGCAATTATTATTTTTTTGTTGTTTTTGTTATTGTCAGGAGAAGAATCTTATGAAAGAAAAAAATTAAAAATAGGTAGTAGGGTAGAGTAGGTAGAGTTGACGGGAGCGAAGCCGCGGGCAAAAGCTAGTTTAATATAAAAACTGCCTAAATGCGAGTCGGCAACACACACGCTACTCGCATATTCAAATCGAGAAAAAAATGCCGACAAAATAACTTTTCAATACACTTACTCGAAAACCCGCTCTTATCCCACCGCTTTTAGGCAAAAAATAGATGGTTTTCCGCACTAGTGCAGAAAAGAGCACGTGCTCTCCCCGCCACGATTTTATTATATTTATCGTATCAGGCTGGGCGCGTGTCGACCCCAACGAGTTGCCGGTCAACCCCCGTTTATTCATTTCGTAAGGGTATTGAAAAAAGTCGTTTGATACACGTGCAAATTTTTCACTGCAGCCCTCGGCTCCATAACACACTCGCCTACGGCTCGTGCGAATTCCGCCTCGGTCGCAATGACAAACTTTCTGCACTTGTATCAAAATGTACTATTTCTTGTAAGGAAATTTTCGCGCTTCACCATCAACGATTGCATCACTGCTTACCATCTTGTGGGATCGCAGTCAAGCACTAGTTTATATCAATCTATATATATATCAAAATGAATAGCTATTCGTTAGTCTCGCTAAAACTCAATAACGGCTGGACCGATTTGGCTAATTTTGGTCTTGAAACATTCGAGATAGTCCAGGGAAGGTTTAAACGGTGAGAAAAAATCGAATACAACGCCATCTCTAATTAAAATGTCATTATAAAATGAATTATGCTGTTCTGGTAATGCCAGTAGATGGCGTTATCCTTACTATTAGGCGGTACGAAGTTCGCCGGGGCAACTAGTTAACAAATAATCATACTCGTACTATCTTAAATGCTAATAAATCTTATAAGTCTGTCACCTAATCGTGACCGAGGCGTACAGGACATATATTACTATACATGACTGTGGGCGTTAAAAAGTTAGTTATAACTTATTTCATTATGGAGGTAGTAAAATATCCCATATAGGATGAATGACTATGACATGTAAAAATGTGTTCAGTAGTTTCTGAGTTTACCGCGGACAGATAAAGTGACGCTGTAGGGGCTCGTTACCCCAGCTGGGCCGAAGCCTACTGGGGCCATGGGTGGACTTTCGAAAGGGAAACCTGATGGTCAAAGATGGAACATCGATGTGGTGTCAGACTTTTACTGACTAAAAGTCAGTAAAAGTCTGACACGCCCTCGCGCTCCACCCTAGTGCGAAAGAATTAATTGGATGATTTTCCACCTTATCCAAAAGGCCTGTAATGTAGTTTATGAGTTGATTCCATCGATATATATGTACTACGCACTAGATTACGCGTGCCGAACACTCACTTCAATCGACTCAGGTGTAGTGTAATCCATACACCTTGAACATTACACTATGTTGAACGAAACGCGTAAGTGCCACGAAATTCATGGCGCTTAAGAGATTTTGGTCGCGAAAAAAGTATCCTCTAAAAGCTATCTTAGCGCTGTATGTTTTAATAGTTCTATTAAACGGCGTAATGCCAATGTAGCGCCGCAGCGAACTTTTGTTTTAACTTTTCAGTATATTGACAAATAATTTCCATGAACGTGCTTGTCTATCTCTAGAATATAAGTCGATGGTTGGTTCTCACACCGTGTCTTTGATTGATACCTAATGCCTGCAAAGAATGGTGTGTACTACTAAATCAGGCGTTATATATATGTTGCATGATTTTATGTGTCGCATGGTACCGTATACGATCATAAGGTTATCAGCGTTAAACCTTTATGCGCTTGTGTCGGATTGGTTTGACAATTTTCGTGTCCTATTCGCCAGGGTCGTGTGTTCGTGACTGGGTACTCCATCTCGTTTAGCTCTACAATCCCCATAGATGACAGAAGAGCTGGCGAGATGGTGTATTTGGTCGTGGATGTGTGACTCTGGCAGAATAAATGCGAGAGTGTTTGTTGAATGAAACATATCAGCTGTGAACGATGCTGGTGGGCAACTATTGCTCACCAAAGCGCGTTAGAATTTCCTGAATTGTTCGAAAGGATCTCGGCGGCGGAGTTTTTTTTGGATTTCTGCGAGTGAACTTCAGTGGCTGTTTTAATAATTCGCAAATTGATTCCTTGTAAACATTGTGATGTAAAATTGGTTTAGTTTTGTATTTCAAGTGTCTGAGCAACTGGACAATATGTGGAATCATTGAAATAGGCGCCGATCTCGGTAAAATGAAGCTCAGAATTTCATTTTGGTATTACCTACCTCAACGAAGTTTGACGAAAAGGTTGAACGATATAATTTGCTGACAAATAGTGAAAAATATTAGAAAACACGAATAAAAAAAAACTGTTAGATATTGAGATAAGCGTTTAAATCTATTGTTCTTGAAAAAAAAACATATTTTTTGTTGATTTATGCAAACAGAAAGGCAGTGGATTTTTTTTTTTTTTTTACCGACTTCAAAAAGGTTCTATGTTTGGCTGTATGTATTTTTTTAGATTTCCATACCTCAAAAGGAATAAACGGAACCCTTATAGGATCACTATGTTGTCCGTCTGCTTGTCCGTTTGTCTGTCTATCAAGACCTTTTATCTCGGGAACGCGTGGAGGTATCGAGTTGAAATTAAAACCAAATACTCAAGTCTGCGGTCCCTTGAAGCTGTGAAAAAATAAAACATCTAAATTAACGAGAAAAAAAATACAGCTGTTTATGTCGCAGAAAACGTATATTTCGACCATTTCAAGGGAATCAAAATTCATAGGGTATTTTCCATTGACCCAGAATCCTTAAATTTGGTATAAAACAAGGTCTTATGCAAGGTATGTAGCACATGTATAGGAATAAAACTGAAAACAGTAAATTTGTTGTTACGTTACAAGAAAAAGCTTTTTTTGCGATTCGGAAAAATCTCCATACGGGAAATTGAACTACTTGCGTAAGTTAGTAGGTAAGTTTGTACGGAACCCTCAGTGCGCGAGTCCAACTCGCACTTCGGACCAGAGTATATGGTTTTAATTTCAACACGATACCTCCACGCGTTCCCTAGATAAAGGGTCTTGACAGACAAGCAGACGGACAACAAAGTGATCCTATAAAGGTTCCGTTTTTTTCCTTTTGTCGTACGGAACCCTAAAAAAACACTAAAAAGTGCAAAATAACTTTAATTTCGGAATTCGGTGTTAAATAACGAAGAGACAAAACTGATAAAGAAACACCGATTAACTCACAGCTCATCTGACTTGCGGCAAACAAAAAAAAATAATAAGTGTGGCACTCGGGGACTGCCGCGGTAAAGCTATTGCATAGCATTTTGTATCAACTTATGCAATTATAATTATTTATTTATTTTATTTATGCAGTATTTCTCTTTCTTTGATATTAATTCAAGTTACACTTTTTGAGCGTGGTGACCGATAAGAAAACATTTTTTTCTTTCTTGTTTACTTCATAAATTGCTACAAGTATGTTCAGTTGTTATCATAGAACATTACTATAATCTATTATAATACAAAAATACTATTTTGTTTGACCGAGATTTGAACTCGAGGCACGATGATAACATAGGTAGAACGCTGTACCAATGCGCCACACAGGTCGTTAACGACTTTTCTAAAATAGGTGTTCGGTCTCTGTCGGCCTTCAAACCACACCTCCGTGCCCGTCGGAGTGGGGAGCGTGAGGTATATTTTTCGTTACGGAATTTCTGGATTCGGTCCCCGCGCTCAAGGCTCGCGATAGAAGCTATGCAATAGCTTAAAAACTTAATTATTTTTTTTTCTAAAAAGATGAAAATTGGTTATTAAATGAAGTTGAAATTAGCATTTCAAATATTGCTATGAGGAAGAGTGGGGGCGTGTTAGTAACATCTCCCTACCTCTTCAGTACACACGTAACCTGGTCACAGTGACGTCACATTTCAGTTTGTGTATTTGTCTTGGCCAGATCATAGAAATTGATCACTTCATGAAATGGCCAAGTAAAACTGGCCAGATCGTTTTAAACGTTAAAATTTGATGATATTTCAATCTTCATTTGGCCTATTTTTAACCGACTTCAAAAAGGAGGAGGTTCTATGTTCACCGATTTCTCGGTCAATTGTGGACCGATTTTGAAAATATTTTTTTGATTGAAAGGTTATGCTTCCGAGTTGGTCCCATAAAAATATTGTTATGATCTAATCATGAACTTCGAAGATATGGAACAGAACTCCTCATAGGATCACAGCAGAACCGTCGTAACAAGTAAAATTGCTTTGTTTATACGTGTAGTCGATGACTGACTGAAAGAAGAGGGGGAATATATCGAACTGATCTGATGATGAAGCCTGAAGTTAGGCACCGGAACTCTGTAATAAATTAATGTAATCTAACCGTGTTTGGGATTATTAGAATTGTCATGAGATACACTCTGGCTATAACCTATAAGCTATATAAGTTTGGCTGAGGGTTACTTTTTAGTGGTGCTCCCATAACTAAAAAGTGTAAAATAAAAAACTTTTTACAAAAAAAAAACCAACCGACTTCAAAGTAAAAAAAACACTGAAAAGTGCAAAATAACTTTAATTTCGGAAGTCGGTGTTAAATAACGAAAAGACAAAACTATTATAGAAACACCGACTTCCGAAATTAAAGTTATTTTGCACTTTTCAGTGGTTTTTTTTACTTTGAAGTCGGTTGGATTTTTTTTGTAAAAATTATTTTATCTTTAGACCTTTTATTATCATTGAAATCCTACATCAATGATTTGGCCAAACGAGGATTGACATATCATCAAATGTTTATACGATCTGGGGGGCTATTGGCTAACTTTTTCAATAACAGTTGACAACTAGCATTCGTTGCACACTAAACTTTTTGTCAACTAACAATTTCATAAAATTGGTATTACGTATCACACAAGTGACTAACAAACTACGGTGGAAATGTGGTGAATTAAAAAAATTTACGGTGCCTATTGTGACCACTCTAAAATTTTATCGACTATTATACAGTTTCAAAAGCTTACACAATCGCAATTTTAAAATTATCGATACAATAACATCTGTCAAAACGTGTTACGGTGGCTATCAAAGGCACCAGTGGCTAATGACGTCACTACAGTTGGTCACTGAAGATAGGCAATACGAAACTAGCGGTTTGACAGTTCAATGATGCACATTGTTAACAAGTTATCATCACTTGAACTGTCAACAGAGTTACGCAATAGCCCCGCTGGCCACGACATATCCTTATTCTGTTACTTGAAAGTTTGCCCTTTCCACCAGATTCGAAAAGTTTCTAACTACGAAAATATTAAACTAAACAGAAAAAAAAAACTATTTGCGATTTTGACAATTATTGTTAGACTGGCCTGCTGGTCTAGTGGTTAGTGGCCCTAACTGCTAAGCGGTACGGTCGTGAGTTCGATACCCACCATAGATAAATGTTTGTGTGATGAGCACGATTGTTTTGTGCCTGGGTGTAATGTATCTATAATATGTATGTATTTAGAAATATATACATATGTCTATCAGTTGTCTAGTACTCATAGCACAAGCTCTGCTTAGTTTGGGACTAGATGGCGTTGTGTGAAATTTGCGGAATATTATTGTTATTGCTGAAGGTGACAACGCATTCGCCTGAAATCAACAAATATGTAACGATTTTATGTGTAGTAAAGGAAATCCATCACAACACAATAGCTAAGAAATATTCATCTTGTGAAGATTACCCGACGATAGCAAGATGGATTCGCGATGGTTCACCTGCTTGTGAATGATTGATGCCAAAGCGATATGAGGCCGTTCATTTATTTATTACCTAAGACGATTTTTACTAGGTTTTTACCCCCTCCCCCGACCCTCATCATTTCAGACGAAAGACGTCCACTGTTGGACATAGGCCTCCCCCGTCTCCACAACGACCGATCCTGTGCGTCTCGCATCCACCACATTTCCGCGACTCTCACCAGGTCGTCGGTCCACCTTGTCCACCCTAAATAAGAAAAATTAAGTATATGCCGACCCCTCCTAATATTTATTACGTAAGCAACTAAAGGAAAAAAATAATATACGTTTGGTTGGTTTTGATGTTTATTTTTAAAAGTAACAAGTTTAAGGATCGTTTACAAGCGTGTCGTTTACGCAAACAAGTAACGTCTACAAGCGGGGAGGCGCAGTGACTTTGCCATGGAGATAGTTTACCTATACGCTGGTTTTTAGTATTTATTGTCATAGCGGCAACAGAAATACATCATCTGTGAAAACTTCAACTGTTTAACTATCACGGTTCATGAGATACAGAATTGTGACAGAAAGACGGACGGACAGACAGCGGAATCTTAGTAATAGGGTCCCGTTTTACCCTTTGGGTACGGAACCCTAAAAATAAGACATGGTCGACTCCCCTTCCCCCCTAAATCGTCTTACGTAATGAATGAATGGCCGCTATGAACCATTCTTAGTTGTATTCTTACCCACAGGAACAAAAGTCGTCCACGCCCATATCATCAGAAGTGGCGTCTATAATCGGCGAAGGAGCCTCTCAGGGCGGAGCGCCCCGCCCGGCGTCCGCGGCGCGGCGGGACTCCGGTCGGGACTCCGTTACTGGGCGACGGAAGAATGAGATCGCTCAAGCTATTGCCAACTATTCTGCTACCAGGTATGACTATTTAGGGCGGGAAGTTTGTGAGAAAGAAGTACACAAAATATCAACACACACAACAATAACAACACAGGCAACAACATCATGCACACAACACACACAACGACAACAGTAACAACACACGCAACAACACAACAACATCATACACACAAAATTCTGCTTCGTGCCTTTACAGTCCTCCGCGAGATTAGGTCGTGGCTTCAAACTCAGCCAGGCGCATTACTTTATGTAATTTATTTCATCACTACTGCTCTGCATGGTGAGGTATGGCGGCACCGGATGAAAACTCCTTTGAAAAGGAAGGATCCTCCAAGCAGGCGGGTGTTATGTCTATTACGGGCAACCGCCCGATGGTTGACTTCAGTTTGTGGCTGTAGCGAATAGTTATAGCTCTCCAATTATAAAATTTCTTATTGAAAGGGTAATTGGTACCAACACTGTATGGATCTTAATGTGTCAGAAATAAAATAAATTGTGTTCTATTGTCATGATGTCTGTTTCCAGCTCAGAGCAGCTGTCCCTCTCTAAAGGCCAGCTCCTGGTGGTGAGGAAGAAAGCCGACAGCGGTTGGTGGGAGGGAGAGCTGCAGGCTAAGGGGAGGAACAGACAGGTTGGCTGGTTCCCTGCCAGCTATGTTAAGGTAAGAGGTTTCTGAACTGTGGTAATCCAGGCATACATGTCCTAGTCGGCAATGTGCCCTACTTAAAAACTAAGTCACGTATTTAAAAGGGAAATTAAACTTAGGCCATATCTTAAAGGACTATAAGATAAATCAATAGCAAAAAGAATAAGGTCTACCAACCGTAACCAAACGAAGTTAGAGACTATTTAGTATATTGCTATAGTTTGTTATGAGGCGTTATTTTTCTTAAATAAAAATACTGTATGTCTGATATTTTAAGTTTCCCATTGTTAAATATAATTTTAGTTTCGGTTTTTATGGTAAGTAAGCTTTAAACAGTGTCCATCACTATCACAACACTAACGCGTATCTTTTCGATTCACTTATCACTTATTTTTAGGGTTCCGTACCTCAAAAGGAAAAAACAGAACCCATATAGGGTCACTTTGTTGTCCGTACGTCTGTCTGTCTGTGTGGAGGTATCGAGTTAAAATTAAAACCATAATAATATACTCAGGTCTGCGGTCCCTTAAAGCTGTAAAAAAATCAAACTTCTAAGTTAACGAAAAAAAAAGATACGGCTGTTTATGTCCCAAAAAACGTGTATTTCGACACTCTCAAGGGAATCAAAATTCATAGGGTACTTCCCGTTGACCCAGAATCCTGAAATTTGGCATGAAACAAGGTCTCATAGCACAAGTATAGGAAAAAATCTGAAAACTGTAAATTTGTAGTTACGTCACATAAAAAAAAAATGTGATTCGAAAAATCTTCGTAATTCAATTCGGGAATTGAACTTTTTTCATAGGTAAGTTTGCACGGAACCCTCAGTGCGCGAGTCCGACTCGTACTTGCCCGGTTTTTTTTTTTTAATTCGGAAAAACCTTCGGGACTCGATTCTGGAATCGAACTATTTACATAAGTAAGTTTGTACGAGACCCTCGGTGCGTTACCCGTGACCTTTTTTTTTTAATAATATTTTTTTGATTACTTTTTTCCAGATCCTACAATCTTCTGGGCGTACATCAGGTAGAACTACCCCAGTTCTGTCCAAAATGGACACCTTACCGGCTGAAACAGTTATTGATAAGGTAATAAAACTTTGTTTTTATTATTTTAATAAAAGCATTTTTTTTAGGTTAGAAATCATTTAATGACTTCTTCCGCTCTTGGGCGGAACGGGAGGGCGTGTCAGACTTTTACTGACTAAAACCCGCTCCTATGTTCCTTCGTTGCCTTGCGCTCCAGGGACCCGGGTTTTCCTTTCAGAAGCGAACCCATGGCCCCAGTAGGCTTCGACCCTGCTGGGCCCCTATGGTTAATGGATGCAGTAGACCCAAAATAAAGTAACTATTATGTGAGCGAGAAAGCTGAGTTTTTGGGGGTTTTAACGACAAAAGTTTGAACTTTGGTGCAATACAAATAAGAATAAGAAAATTCAATGTTCTCTCTCTGTCTAATGTCACTGGAAAAGTATGGTTTGCAATGAAAATTTACTTGTCGGTCAATAACTGTTTTTGAGTGTTTAATTACCGTGGCCCTGAAACAGAGGCGTAGCATAGACTATTTTAGACGTGGGAAGGCAGCGAGGCCTTTTTCTTTCATAAATTCGAAACCGATACAGCAACTATCGCAACCCAGTGTTTGACCACATCGTTTACCATCAGGTGAAATAGTGGTCAAACGCGAGCTTATCAATTGTAAAAAAAATACCCTCGTTCTTAAAGAGCCCCCGCTTGTGTGAGGCCCCTTTGGGTGCCCATTTCACCCACGACTAGCTACTACACTGCCCTGAAACGCAAAGGGCAACTAAAAGGAAAACAGTGGGTTTCAGTCAGTAAAAGTCTGACACCCCAGCTCGCTCCACCCAGAGCGAAAGGAGTTGTTTGAAGATTTCCCATTCGGAAAAGAAAATGCTGTCTGATATTATAATTACTAACATAACATTTATGTTGCAACGCTGCTTGCTTTGATTAATGCTTCGCTTGTTCAAGAAAATCAATGTACGCCCGCGTCGGATTAGTCCGACGAGATTTTTCGTGTCATATTCGCCAGAGTCGTGTGTTTGCGACTAGGTACTCCATCTCGTTTAGCTCTTCAATCCCCATAGGTGACAGAAGAGCTGACGAGATGGAGTATTTGGTCGTGGATGTGCGACCTTGGCGGATGCGTGATGGTGCGACGGAGGCGTTTAAAAAGTTAATTATTTACATAGTTTTCAAACTTTTTATCAAAATGAAAAATACGAAACTCTAATGATACCCAAAAATATCAATAAATAAAAGAAGAGTAATTCTGACATTTTTTGTCTTAAAAATAGAAATAATATTTGTAACTGAAATATCGACTTTGTGAAAGTGAAATCTAGTCGATTTCGAACCAAGTCGAGTTCGAAGAAAATTGAACTTTAGCTGTTGTATGTAGAGTTTAAAATAACAAAACATGATCTTTATAGAAATTCTTTAAGAATGTATATTTTAAATCTGGGTCTTTGCCATGACATGTGAAAATGTCAGGCGTGCGAGCGAGAAAGGGATGGAGGACTTTATATAGCTCTCTCCCTTTAACAGTTCAATTTATGTCGACAAATGGATCGTGTTAAGTGCTCATTAGTTTGTCTTGTGATAAATAAGACTGGTAAAACCAGAAAAAATCTAGAAAATACATTACAATATTCTCTATACCGTACCCTTATTGCAAAAACCCGGAAACGAAGGCAAAGAAGGAACAGGAGTGGGTTTTAGTCAGTAAAAGTCTGACACTATCTCTCGCTTCGCCCAAGAGCGGGATTTGTCATTAGATGATTTTCCCACGTAAAAAAAAAACCCTTATTGCAAAAACCAACTAAATGCACCAACATTTTTGTATTATTATATTACTATTATATTCAATCAAATTTGTAGGTTATTTACTTTTCGCCGAAGCTATCTTTGTAAATAAGTGTCGTATCAGTAACCGGTTTTACCTGTAGATTCATCTTGATGAGGCGAATGGATGAATTGATTTAACTTTAATTTGGGTACAAATTGCAGATAGTTGGTTTTTGCAATAAGGGTATGATACCACATCTTGAAAAGTTTTTAATTTTCTCATAATTCATATTATGTTTGGTAATGGCTTCAACATAACTAAAACAATAAATGAAACAAAAAATTCACACGCTATATGTTCTACTTGGTGATGGAAATATTAATTAGTTAACTTTTTAAACAGGTTTCCGAATTGAGTATGAACATGTTAAACACTAGTGTCAAATTTTGACAGTTTTTCTTTTTATTTGGTTGCCTAGCGTTTGACCACTATCTCACCAGTAGGTAAGCGATGATGTGATCGACGATGGAGCACGCTTGTCTAGATGTTACCTATTCACTCTTGACCTTTAACCGTCGGACATATCCGACAAATGGATTACCCAGTCGCAAACACGTAACCTAGGCGAATAGGACACGAGAACAATATCTTCGGACCAATCCGGCGCAAGCGGTTAAAGACCCTAGTTTGAGCGATACTCAATTTCAGAAGTCTGTTAAACTCTTGGTGGTTGGTTGAACTCTAGTTAAAACTGAACTAATGGTTAAACAATAACTTGCAGGTAATCGCACTGTACCCCTATACCGCACAAAACGCAGACGAACTAAGCTTTGAGAAAGACGACATAATAGCTGTCACTGACAGATCACAAGACCCCGCTTGGTGGCAAGGTAACTAACATACACTCAACGATGTCAACACTTAGAGGGATGGACTGAGAACTATTTATTTATTACTAACTGATAACGCCATCTACTGGCATTACCAGAACTGCATAATTCATTTTATAATGATATTTTAATTAGAGATGGCGTTGTATTCGGATTTTTTTTTCGTAATTTTTTTCCTTTTTTTTCTCACCGTTTAAACCTTCCCTGGACTATCTCGAATATTTTAAGACTAAAATTAACCAAATTGGTCCAGCCGTTCTCGAGTTTTAACGAGACTAACAAACAGCTATTCATTTTTATATTCCTTTAAAGAAAAAAAAGAAAAAAAAAAGAATATCTATTTATTCTTTATTGTACACTTTAGTGGAATGTGCAATTAGAACTTTTCTTTTTGACTGACTAACTTCTTGACAATTCAAAAGTGCCTGTAAATGGTTTATTCGAAATAAATGCTTTGATTTGATTGATTGACAAATTATTATTAACTATGAAGAAGGTTTTAAAAAACACTTCAACACGTCAATTTAAACTAGATGAGGCCGGTGTTTCCTAACTGACTAACCTGAGAAAAAACACCGAAATAAACTCAGGGGTCAGTCTCTTAACTAGGTATAAGGCCAAAGTTTCCTGACTATATTGGAAAAAAAAAACACCGAAACAAACTTGTAGCGACATCTATGGCGTTACATAAGAACTAATAAAAACAAAATCTAGCATCGCAGTATTAGAATTCTCCTCGCAATCAAAACATATATATACAACAGCCCGAAATCAACAATCGGGCAGTTAGGGCCCGTCTGTTCGGAGGATCCTCCCTTTTTATTAGAGGTTTGCGGGACCCTGTTCCGCATCATTCTAAAAACTGATAGGTCTCTTTTGAAGTGCATACAACTGAACTGTCAAATCAAATGAAAACCATAACTAGGGTATGCTCAGTCCATTCCTCTAAATCGAAATAATAAGCGAAAATCTCAGCTTGTATTTTATTACAATAGGAATAATCTTGAATTTTTTTTTGTGGGTACAAGTTTTTATAAAATATAATATAAATATAAATTATTCAAGGTCATTTCTATACTTATATATAATATTGCATTGAAATATACTGCTTTTTATTAGTGCATTATATATAAAGGGATTTTTATGTAGTTCCGTAACCGAAAGTATCGTATATCATATATTATATATATATATATATATATATATATATAAAAGGAGAAACTGACTGACTGACATATCAACATACAGCAGAAATTACTGAGTCTAGGAACTTAAAATTTTGCACAAGGCTTCCTTTTATTATGTAGGCTAGCACTAAGAGATCAACTTTTAAGGGGGTGAAGGGGGGATAATTCGTTTGTGTGCAGATTTTTATTCCTTGGGTCTATATACTTAAAACTTAGCATGAATATTAACCCAAGTAAATAAAAAATGTTTTCATTATTCGTTTTTAAAAACTACCCCTATAAAACGATTTAGGGGGTGTTAAAGTTAATAAACTTGAAACTTGACACAAATTCTGAACGAATAATAAAGACTGCCATTATTAGTTTTTCGAAACTACCCTCAAAATACGGTTTAAGGGGTGTTAAAGATTTTATGAAAACATTCTAGTATATGTCAACGTGAAATTGTAAATATCTTTAGATTATAATCTATCTTGCGAAATATTGTGAACCATAACATACTGCTTACAATTTAACGCATTATTTTACGGTAGATTATAATCTATCGAAATGAAACTGTCAAATTGTAAAATGATATAGAAATGAAAGCATCTCGCGCGCTGATTGGTTGAATATTAAACTAATGTATGTGTTTCGTTCCAGGTGAACTTCGAGGAATGACCGGACTGTTCCCGAGCAACTATGTAACGAAATTAGTAAACTAAACCCCGTTTAGTAACTCTAATCTTTGCTTAGTTCGATTAAATCATGTTTAGTACGACTAAACTGGATTTTAGTCGGCTAAAATAATAATCACCTTACTAAAACTGTTTTAGCGATAGTAGTTATTGATGTTTAATTGTTTAGAGAGCATTGGTTAATTTCTACTAAGTCAAAATCTATATTAAATAGCGAAATTACACAGACGATGGCAAGTGTGAAAGAAATTTTACCTATACACGAAACCAAATCTATACATATAATAAATTTTTAGAAGTTTTTAGTTGTGCGCGCATCACGTAAAATGTACGAAATCGATGTAGATAACTTTTATACATTAAAATTGTGTGTAACTTGATATATTACTTAGGCTTGTCCTAAACAAACATACATACAAAAATTGCAATTTAAATATAAACTTATAATTAAGAGATAAAATAAAATATCTATTTGTTTCATCGTCATTAAATTTAGATCCCATCACAATTGTGAAGTTTCGCTACTTACTATTATGTGACTAAGTGTTATTTAGCTGGCTTAACAGTAGATTAAAGAAAAAATATGTAATATCTTTTTCTCCACTATTTTGTAGTAACTAAATTGTAAAAAAAAAAATTGTATCGAAAATCGCACTCTGAATTTTTTCAACATGTATATTTATTGTAAACTAGCTTGGACCGGCGGCTTCGCTCTCGTGACAGTCCTTCCCACCTTTCATTCGTATTTAATTTTTTTTAACTGTATTTTAGGGTTCCGTACCAAAAGGGTAAAATTGGGCCGCTATTGCTGTCATTCCGCTGTCCACCGCCTGTCACCAGGCTGTATCTCATGAACCGTGATAACTAGACAGTTGAAGTTTTCACAGATGATGTATTTCTGTTGCCACTATTACAAAAAATAGAATAAAATAAATATTTAAGGGCTCCTATATAACAAACGTGATTTATTTGCTACGGACAGTACGGAACCATTCGTGCGCGAGTCCGGCTCGCACTTAGCCGGTTTTTATTTTTGATTGTAATGAATTAAATCAAAAATAAGTAGAGCGATTTTTTAATTTCTTTCACCACTAGAATACTACATTATCGCTGAGTGACATCTATATATATATATATAAAAGCGAAATACCACTCACTGATTAATCATGAAATCTCAGAACTATAACACCTACAAACTTAAAATTTGTAAGGTAGGTTCCATATAGGGTGTAGACATCCGCTAAGAACGGATTTTACCAAACTCCACCCCTAAGGGGGTAAAACGGGGGTTGAAAGTTTGTATGGAGAAACCTATTTTCACGCGGACGAAACCGCTGGCAGAAGCTAGTAGGCTATATATTTTGTACTTTGACGCGGGCGAAGCCAGTGGCTCAAGCTAGTCTATTAAATATATTTGAACATTAATCGTAGTTTTTCCGTAGTCGGAATTAAACTTTCACAAATGAATACGTAAAACGGGGTGAAAAGAAACGCAGGGGCGAATAGAAACAAAACTTGGTTTGGTTTTTCACTTTGATACCATATTATCGGCTTCTAACAAAGCATCGACTTTTTATAATAACAACTAGCTGACCCGGCGAACTTCGTACCGCCTATCCTACTCTACCCAACTCTACCTTACTCTACCCTAATCAAAAAAAAAAAAGTATCCTATGTGTTTCTCCTGGTTCTAAGCTACCTCCCCACCAACTTTCAGCCAAATCGGTTCAGTCGTTCTTGAGTTATAAATTGTGTAACTAACACGACTTTCTTTTATATATATAATATTCATTAATAAATTGATATAGTTAAAGGCTTAAAATAAAATTTGCGAAATAAAATTTTCAAATATCGTGAAAATACCCTTTAAAGTTTTGTTTCTATTCACCCCTGAGTTTCTTTTCAACCCATTTGACTGTACTGAAAATCTTGCATTATAACCATCCTAGGTATAAAACAGAGAACCGCTTACTTCAAAAAGGCTTTAGAAAAGCATCATACAGCCAGCAGTGTTGCCATCTCGAAATAAACTTTAAAACAATGTTATTCATTAGTGTTTAATTAAAAAATAATCGTCTCTAATCATGTAGCTGATGTTAGTAGGAATAAATGTTATTGCCATTATTTTTTTGTTTTATTTTTACTATTCTGGAGGTCCGGATACAAAATAACGCTTATAAATCAAAATTATTTAGGGAGGTCACGACCCTCAGCATTGAGGAGTACGACGCAAGGAGGAGGATAAATCAAAATGTGTGCCAAAATCACACTATAATATTATAAGGGCCGAGACACACCGGAATGGCAGCGGCCGGCAGAGACGCGGCAAGCACTTAAAGTGTGAAATAATTTTAAACTTGTTTTTTTTAGCGATACTGGTCTTTTAAGTATGTAGATACATACTTAAAAGACCAGTATCGCTTAAAAAGCATGAAAGATCGCGCGCCGCGCTTGTCTTGTCGGTAGATTTAACCAAGCCAGCCGCTGCCATTCCGGTGTGACTCGGCCCTAAAGGGATAACCAGACGGTTGCAAACTAGCGTTCCAAACAAGGTGACCTTGGTTTATGTTTTTGGTTTGTGTTGCGGCTAAATGGATGTAAACCACGCGCAAACACGTTCGGTGGTTGGGAAAACGCGCCTCCCAACCAAGGGCGTTGAAAGTCATGGTTTACAACTGCTGTCTACACGGATTGTAACTAGTAAGATCACCTTGGTTAGGACATTGGTTTGCAACCGCCTGGCCACCCCTTTAAGGTGATAGTTTATGAGTGACACACACTCATAAACTTTATTACTTACTAGCTGACCCGGCGAACTTCGTACCGCCTTAGCGTAGCAATGATGCACTACATACTTTATTTTGTATAGCTGACCTATCTTAAGACAAACAATGCTCTTTCAATATAGTCTATGGCTGTGAATGACATTGACATTCGTTACGCGCGTTTTTTTAAATACTTATGCAAAATTAAATGTAAATTTTTCAATATTTCTGAGAGATTTTCTTAATATTTTTTTCCGTAAGAACCTTCTCCTAATAATAACAAATACAACAAAAAAAGAATTAGTGAAATCGGTCCAGCCATTCACGCGTGATGCCGTGACCAAGGAAAACGGGTTTCATTTTTATATATATATAGATTCACGCTGGAACGGTGCAACGGATTTTGTTGAAACTTGGTACACGGTTAGACTTTTTATCCCTTGAGCATACCTAATCCCTTGGGATATTTTTTTACTATCACGCGGGTGAAGTCGCTTCCAGCAGCTAGTTCAATTGTAATCCTTGCCTAGAAAAATACTTTTTACAAAAAAAATACTACACTTTTTTTTAGGTGGGAATATCATCTAATGACAAATCGCACTCTAGGGCGGAGCGAGAGATAGTGTCAGACTTTTACTGACTAAAAACCCACTCCCGTTCCTTCTTTGCCTTCATCCCGGGGCCCTGGGCTTCGCTTTCACACTACCCGTGGCCGCAGTAGGCTTGGGCGCTGCTGGGCCCCTACGATTTGCTGTTTTCTCCCTGAGGCGCGCGTGGAACAATACGCGCTGTCGACGACTTGGGCTCGGTCCGGACAGTTACCGGACGGTCAGACGGCGAGCCACCCATTACTCGCCCTCCGCAAGCCCGCGCCTACGGTGGCCGGAAATCGGGATCGGAATCCCGGCGGCGGTAAGGGCGTGAAGACCGTTGCCTCACGCGCTCGGCCGCCTCCTTTGCTAGCATTACTGCTTCGCAGAAGGAGGCGACCGCCTGCCACTCCTCCTCACTCCGGAACATGGCCTGTAACAATGCCCGGCGCGAGAGATCACTGCCGCCGATCGCCCCCACGAGGATACGGCGTTGCTCTGCCCAGGCGGGGCACACCTCTACCGTATGCTCCACCGTGTCCTCCGGACGGTCCACACAATGGCGGCACCCAGGCGTTTCTTCTGCACGAATTCGGTCCAGGAACCTCCCGAACTTACCATGTCCGGTGAGGACCTGCGTCATGCGCTAGGTAAGGACGCCATGTGGTCTTTCCAGCCACTCCTCAAAGAGGGGACTTACCGCCATAATTGTGGCGTGCCCAGCACTGGGTTGCGACAGTCGCTGTTGCCATTCCACCATGAGATCCCGCCGGAGTTCTTCCCGCCATGCCGCGACTTGTGTGGCAGCGGAGTTTCACCCCGGCGTTGCATCTCCACGCGCAGATCGTGCATGCGTGCAAGGACTAAAATACAAGACTTCAGAGTAAAAAAAAAAAAAAACACTGAAAAATGCAAAATAACTTTAATTTTGGAAGTCGGTGTTTCTACAATAGTTTTGTCTCTTCGTTATTTAACACCGGCTTCCGAAATTAAAGTTATTTTGCACTTTTCAGTGTTTTTTTTTTACTTTGAAGTCGGTTGTATTTTATTTTTTTTTTGTAAAAAGTTTTTTATTTTACACTTTTTAGTTATGGTACCACCACTAAAAAGTACCACTCAGCCAAACTTAAACACCTTATAGCCAGAGTACATCTCAAGACAATTCTAATAATCCCAAACACGGTTAGGTTACATTAATTTATTACAGAGTTCCGGTGCCTAACTTCAGGCTTCATCATCAGATCAGTTCGATTTATTCCCCCTCTTCTTTCAGTCAGTCATCAACTATACGTATAAACAAAGCAATTTTACTTTTTACGACGGTTCTGCGGTGATTCTATGAGGAGTTCTGTTCCATATCTTCGAAGTTCATGATCAGATCATAACAATATTTCTATGGGACCAATTCGGAAGCATAACCTTTCAAACAAAAAAAAATATTATCGAAATCGGTCCACAATTGACCGAGAAATCATACATAAAAAAAAAATACATTCAGCCGAACATAGAATGTGCATAGAACCTCCTTCTTTTTGAAGTCGGTTAAAAACCGTCAAGCTTAGGTAAGTGTAATTTGGCCGGACATGTCTGCCGCATGTCAAATCAAAAATGTGCAAAAACGTTGACTTTAGAAGCTAGGTAGATGTTGAAATGATATAGTTAAATTAAATAGACCATATACCTTTTGACCGCCAGAGCGTAAACGCATGGGCATACTTCCCACGCCAAGCCACAAATTCAGCGCAAATACCTACAAAAAAATTAGGGATTCCAACATCTTATCGATAACCAATTAGTCATTGCTTTATACCCATATTTTTTAAATAAAATATTACTCGTTACATCATTATTTTATTTTATTTGACCCTATTTCGTATTATACTATCTTTAAACAGAATTTACAAAAATCTTACCAACGTAAAAGCAGAGATTAGAACTCCAAACGAATAAAATAAATAATAATAAGGTACATCACTAATCTCGTTCGTGACGGTAGCCGCTGTCGGGAAGCCCCTGACTCTGGCGTGGCTGGCACGACCTTTGACAACTTCCTCGCATGCGAGTAGGGATGTGACATTGTGGGAAATAATAATCATATAGTATTTAACAACAATTTACTCAATTCACTTTTAATTAGTCTGACTCCACATAACTCGGCAAACTTATGTCATCTAAGTCCTTCTGCTGTCGCACTTCTCTTATTAGGTTTAGTAAATTGACGTGCGTTACTGAACGCTTCTCTGAAGCGATGAGTCTTCCGGACGCCGCATTTCGTGGGTCACTAGGTCCTGGTTGGTCAAAATCTAAGGGAGGTAAATTGGAAACATAAACATTTTATATTTCATGTTAAATTAGTGTTTAATTACTAGGTTTACCTTAGCCTACATCATCATCCTCTTCCACACTTCCTAATATACGAAGGAGTTCTTCAGTAGTCAAATTTTGACGGCTAGCCATTTTTATAATCAATTTCGTTCACTCGCACAGTAATAATTCCGTAACTATTATTATCACCGGTTATAATAATGAAGGAAATCACTAAGTCTCCCGTAGCGCTAATGACGTCACGGCTTGACGTGTCTTCCTGACTGTGGCGTACAGGTTACTTTCTATGCGCTGTTGCGTAGGGATGCGCGAGAGTGGACAGAAAACTATGGATCGATAGATATTAATTATGAATTTGTTACTACAGACCACAATTTAATATTATATTATACTTTAGGAATATTCAGATATGAATAATTGTTATTTAAAAAATTGTTATCGAATTATTTAATGCTACTTTTTATAAAATATTTCATAGATTTTAAACACAATTTATCTTACCCATCATTAACTGTAGTGTCTTGCCGACTGTGGTGTGAGGAAGAACACTTTTTTACGGATTTCGATTAGCAATTTTGATGATTGTTTTTTCTAGTAAAATGTAACTAATGCATACAATCTTTGTGCCATTTTACAATATATAATTAATGTAGTTTTAAATAATAGGAAAAAGAAAAGGTTCAGACCAAAAATTTAGAATTACAAAGGAGCGAGGGGCTCGCCGCACGGGCACTCGTCGCGCCCTGCGCCCTTTTTGCTACGTAATAATACATTATATATATATAGGCCTGACAGGCCTGTTGGTCTAGTGGTTAGTGGCCCTGACTGCTATGCCGGAGGTCGTGGGTTCGATTCCCACCCAGGACAAATCGTTGTGTGATGAGCATGATCCTTTGTTCTGTGTCTGGGTGTAATTTATCTATATATGTATGTATTTAAAAATATATAAGTATGTTTATCAGTTGTCTAGTACCCATAACACAAGCTCTGCTTAGCTTGGGACTAGGCGGCGTTGTGTGTTAGTTGTGGAATATTATTATTATTATTATTATTATTATAGTTCTCTATCGACACGACTACATGCACACCGTTAAAGTTGAACTAGTGACACTGCGCAGGTAATAAGGCTTCCGCTACTGGAACCGCCGCACACGACACACGCGCGACGGGTGCCCGCATGTGCGCCCGCTTTACGCAGCGTTGGCCCCAATATTATAATGTACTCTGTGGTTGGCCCTCTACGGGGTTTAATTTCGTAAAATTCTTTCTTAGTGTTCGCCTACGTCTTAAAAGGAAACCTCGTGAAAAATTTCACGCTCCTAGTCCCAGTAGTTTGCTGTGCGTTGGTATGTTAGTCACTCAGTTTTTCCTTTTTAACCGACTTCAAAAAAAAGGAGGAGGTTATCAATTCGGTTGTATTTTTTTTTTTTTTTTTTTACCATCATTTTTTTTTTTTTTTTTTTTATGTGTGTTACCTCAGAACTCCGTCGTTTATGGACCGATTTGCAAAATTTTTTTTTCGTTTTATAGGATATGCTTCCAGATTGGTCCCATTTTTTTCAAAATCCAGTTCTGATGATGGAATCCATGAGGAATCGAGGGAACTCCTCAAAAATTATAGGCAACCCTATGGTAATTTTAGTACTTTCATCAAGAACTTAAGCATTTACAGTCAAAAAGTAACATTTGATGAAGTGGAACTGATGAAGAAGACCAGAAATGGTCAACGGAACTTCATACTCAAATAGATATCACAATGAAGATATAGTTAAGCGACTATGACAATACAAATAAATGAATGATTCTGAATAGTTACGTTGAAAATGGTATCATCGAAGTGATCTGATGATGATGATGGAGCCGGAAGGTAGGCACTGGAACTCCGTAATTAATCAATGTAACCTAGCCGTGTTTGGACTTATTAGAATTGTCATGGTTGGCACTTTGGCTATAAGGTACTATCGAACTGATCTGATGATGGAGCCGGAAGGTAGGCACAGGAACTCCGTAATTAATCAATGTATCCTAGCCGTGTTTGGGCTTATTAGAATTGTCGTGAGATGCTCTTTGGCTACAAGGTACTATCGAACTGATCTGATGATGGAGCCGGAAGGAGGAAGGTAGACACAGGAACTTTATAATAAAACAATGTAACCTAGCAGTATTTGGGTTAATTGGAATTGTCATGAGAAATAGGCACTCTGTTTATAAGTGTATCGCAACTAAAAAGTGTGAAATAAAAACTTTTTAGAAAAAAATAAATAACCGACTTCACTAAAAAAAACACTAAAAGGATCAAAATAACTTTAATTTCGGAAGTCGGTGTTAAATAAGAAACAAACAATACTGAGAAACACCGACTTCCGAAATTAAAGTTATTTTGATCCTTTTAGTGTTTTTTTTAGTGAAGTCGGTTATTTATTTTTTTCTAAAAAGTTTTTTGTATACAGAGTGGAGATGACTATACGACATTAAATTAAACTTCGCATACCTTAAGACGTTCCCAATATACATACAAAAAAAAAAATGAATATATCAAGTAGTTTAGTCACTGGAAATTATTTTTCATCTTCAACATTTGCGACATGATGTATCTGATTTTAAGGAAGCACTAACAGGTTAACGACCCCCGCATCGGTAAAACATCAAAACATTAAAGACACGTTGCCAACTCGCCATTTAAAAACTTTCGCCAAATTAGTTTTTAAATTTGATTTACTGCAAATTATACTTTAAACCAGGCCAATAAGAGTCATAAAGAGTATCCTTAGAGTTAGATAAGAAAATAACGCATGCGGAAGTTGAACTATGCACTGTATTACTTAATAGAAAATTTAGTAAGTGCGAAAGAGATAAATGTAATTTGCTTTGTACTTCATTTTTTGTCGAAACTTGAAACTACAAATTTAGGTCAGTGTGTCGCTACAATCCTGTGACGATCCACGCGTCATCGCTTCGCAAGCGCACAACCTACCGCAGGACGTACTTTCTTTGCCCGCCTCGCCGCGCCTCCTTTGAAGTACCCGGCGCCCGCGTTCGTGTGTTTGTGTTTGTGATTTGTTAGTTATTTAACATAAGTGCGAAATTGGACGCTTTATTATTTTAGTGACAGGACACGTAACATTTTAATAGGTATCAAGTTAAGTGTTAAGTGAATTGTGCGAGATTAGACGCTTAGTTTTTATTGTGTTTTCGTGTTTTGTTTGTAGGTAATAATCATGCCTCGTTACTCCTACACAGCTTCGGAATACACCGACATGGTTTTAATTTACGGGGAGTGTGACAGAAATGCTGCTTTGGCTATACGGACATACCGAGAGAGGTATGGGAACACTCGAGTTTGTCCGACCAACGGGCGCACGATTGTTCAAGCTGTCCAGAGGATACGTGAAAATCGATCCTTAATCCCGCATGTGGATAGTGCTCCTCCACGTGTAAGAGTGACCCTTGAGGAACGAATTTTAAATTATTTTGAACGCAACCCAACGTCTAGTTTGCGTAGGGCAGGTCGACATTTTCGTGTTAACCATAAAACTATTTTAAAAATTTTAAAACGCGACAAACGGAAGCCGTATAAGTACAAAAAATTACATGCGTTGTTACCTAGAGACAAGCCAGTAAGGGTACACTTCTGTCGCTGGATAGAAACAAAACATATCGAGAATCCTGATTTTCTGTACAATGTGATGTGGACTGATGAAAGTACTTTTACTAGGAATGGTTTATGGAACAGACAGAATCTTCGTTACTGGAGCCGGGTGAATCCGCGTCTAGGACGGGAGACTTCGCACCAGTACAGATTTGCTGTCAATGTTTGGGCTGCCATTCACAGAAACACCATAATTGGTCCGGTTTTTATTGAAGGAAATTTAAATGCCGTAAAGTTTTTGGAACTCCTCAACGGACCCGTTTCCGAGTACACGGAAGAGCTTTCGCTAGATGTTTACAGGCAGATGTGGTACCAGTTAGACGGAGCACCAGCTCATTCAGTTGTGAGTGCAAGAGAACGTTTGTCTGAAATGTTCGGACAGCAGTGGATTGGCCGTTATGGACCAACGCGATGGCCCGCCAGGTCCCCTGACCTTACGCCATTGGATTTTTTCTTGTGGGGTCACATCAAAAATGACGTGTACGCAACAGCTGTTGAATCTGTGGATGATTTAAAAGACAGGATAATCTTATCTTTTAATAAATTAAAACACATGGCTGCGAATGGGGACCTCTTGTCAAACGTCAGAAATAATCTTCTGCGACGTTGCAGTTTGTGCATTAGAATTAATGGCGGCCATATCGAAAAACGAAATATTTAGTGACGTAGGTCACGTAGGTACCGCTAAGTGATTGAACAGTGATCCAGATAGTGATTAATAATTTAATTAAAAAATAACCAGCGGATGAGATGTGCCTGATTGTTTGGTGAATAGTCTGTGATTTAGTGTAATTGTTTTTACTAAACATTAGCCAAAAGATCAAGTCGCTACACGACTGCGTTGTTGCCGCTCTTACCACAGGTTAGTGAACCAATATTCATAAATGGTGTTCTATTTTTTATTCAGTTTTAAGCCATTTAGTTTGTTTGAAAATTTTTTTTTTTCTATTTTGATTTTGGGGTTTTTTTGATAGTGTAGAATTATTCCTATGAACTAGTATTATGCGTGTTTTCATTTATTGTCGTATTGTCGTATCCACTCTGTATATACATGATAGCTATAGGCTATTGCATATTTTCGCTAGATGGCACTGAAAAATCTATCATAAAAACAAATGTTGTCTTTTTAAAATTACCAATGCTTCCGAAAATATTTTTGTTTCTTTACAAATATCAGTTTTTTTTTCGATATAATAAAGTATCGGTAATGATAATATCCACAAATATATCGATATTTTAGGGTCTATTTTATCGAAAATCCGATTATATCCTTCCATAGCTAAATGACAGGAAGAAAATGAAGAATGATGAGATGATGATGAAGAAAAAATGAAACACAGTAAAACAATTTTTCAATTTTTTTTAAATAATTTTTCACTATTACTTAATCCAACAGTATATAAATAGTATTACTATATACTTCACTCCAAAAATCGACGCCAGATGTAAACACGAACATATCACATAGGACATAAAGATCAATTTTGATTGAAAAATATTTATCTTTGAAAATTTCTTGATTTTTTTACGAAATCCCGTGTTTCGACTACAAAATCTAGTACTAAATATGAATCATTTCAAAATTGATCTTCACACCGAGTCTTCTTGCAAATTACATTGGAGTTTCACAAAAAAAGAACTAAAATTTATAGATATAAAACAATAGTTGTGGATTTCAGGGAAAAACAATAGGTACAATACAACATAATTTCTGGAATTCTTGTCTTAATTTTGTCTGCAGTAAATCGCGTTGATACAAATAAAATACGGCGAGGTCTTCAAAAGCAATGTCTATGATTTACCCTTCAACCACTGCGTCAGATTGCTCCAACGAGTGTTTTCGTGTCCTATTCGCCAGGGTCGTGTGTTCGCGACTGGGCACTCCATCTCGTTTAGCTCTTCAATCCCTAGGTGACGAAGAGCTAAAGAGGTGGAGTATTTGGTCGTGGATGTGCGACCCTGGCGGTTAAAAGGATGGATACGGAAGGTTAGAAAAAATAATTTGAACACTTTTGGTGCCTAGGACCCACTATAAGAGTCGTATAATAATTGAAAAATCTAAGTATACTTTTACTACATTCACAGTAAGATTGGATATATAAACATACCTTTTTTACTTTCCGTTCAATCTATATTGACTTTTATTGCGTTGGTGGCAAGACAAATGGTGGCTTAAATAGTTTGTATTGTAACCACTTTTTAAGTTTCCGTACCTCAAAAGGAAAAAACGGAACCCTTATAGGATCACTTTGTTGTCTGTCCGTCTGTCTGTCTGTCTGTCAAGACCCTTTATCTCGGGAACGCGTGGAGGTATCGAGTTTAAATTAAAACCTTATACTCAGGTCATGAAAATCAAACTTGTAAATTACCAAAAAAAAAAAAAGATACGGCCGGCCGTTTGTGTTGCAAAAAACGTACATTTCGACACTCTCAAGGGAATCAAAATTCATAGGGTACTTCCCGTTGTCCTAGAATCCTGAAATTTGGCATGATATGGCATAAACTTTTTTGCGATCCGTACAAATCTTTGAGACTCGATTCGGAAATTGAGCTGTTTTCATAGATAAGTTTGTACGGAACCCTCCGTGCGCGATTCCGACTCGCACTTGCCCAGTGTTTTGCTTTTAAAGCCACCCTTGCCTATGGAATAGAAGTTAAAATCGGTTCAAGTGACAGTAAAACCCGGCTAACGAGTAACCTCGTTAGCCGGGTTCTTGACACGAGCACATAAACGACACGGGAGCCGGGTTCTTGGTACCAAAGTGTTAATTCAAAATATCAATGGGATCTTATTTTCAAGGGTCAAACTAACAATTTGATAATTTTGATATTTTAATAGTAAATGCATCTTATCGGATAAGTATGTGAAACAGTGTGTAAAGTCCCACATATCTCCGTTGAAAAGGGAGGATCCTCCGTGCAGACGGGTTTTGTGTCTGGATCGGGCAACTGGCCGATAGATGATTTCGCACTGTTAGAGAACTTTAATCGTAGGGGCCCAGCAGGGTCGAAGCCTACGGGGCCACGGGTAGTATGAAAGTAAAACCCGGCCCCTGGGACGAAGGCAAAGAAGGAACAGGAGTGGGCACACTATCTCCCGCTCCGCCCAAGAGCGCGATTTGTCATAAGATGATTTTCCCACCCAATAAAAAAAAAACTGTTAGAGAACTTTAATACCGCGATGAAGGATATCGCTATATCGGTTTAATTAATTCTAGTGGATTATTACAAAACAGTAATTTTTAATGAAGGCCCTGCTTTTTGCTGTAGTAAAATGGCCTCTTCTTAGCGTGTCGATGGCAAAACCAGTTAAATTCCTTGCCTGGCCCAGTATTCGGCCACGGCAGTGCCGTCCGCTGATGCTGTCATTAGGTCCCTACGTGAACAGGTAACAGGGCACGTGATGCAGGATCGTAGGTGGGACATGGTCTGCGGAGAGACGCCGCACAAACACTGAAGATCGGAACCGTCCGAGAACCCCCATCTGTGGAGATTGTCTTTGCTGCGCCCAACCTGGGTGCGGAGTTCGTTTAGAGTTTTCCAGGTTGGCTATTGCAACTCATATTCAGGCGAGAGGCTCTTCGACTCGATGGCCGATGTATCATGAATTTATTTTGGAAACTACTCTTGTACAGTTGTGGTTTTGCAGATGGCCTCTTAAACATAGGACCCCATCGATATACAGGGTGACTTAATTCATTGAAAATCGTTTACTGGGTGAAACTACTTATAAAGTACTGAACTAATTTAGAAATGGTATTACACGGCAAAAAAATTACGTTGTTCTATGGTAGCCCCACTTAAATATTTATTTTATTCTGTTTTTAGTATTGGTTGTTATAGCGGCAACAGAAATACATCATCTGTGAAAATTTCAACTGTCTATCACGGTACATGAGATACAGCCTGGTGACAGACGGACGGACAGACAGACGGACAGCGGAGTCTTAGTAATAGGGCCCCGTTTTACCCAATGGGTACGGAACCCTAAAAATGACGTTTGAGTGCATTTCATGTTCGCAAAGTCTGCAAAAACATACCAATATTATAAATGCAAATTTTGTGTTTGTATATTTGTATGTTTGTCATTTCTTCACGTTCGAACAGTTAAACGGATTTCAATGAAACTTGATACATGGGGAGACCACGTCCGGGAACAGCACATGGGATACTTCATATCCAGGGTATGTAACCTTGGAATAATTTTCTATTATCAAACGAGCGAAGCCGCAGGGAGTGGGTAGTTTGAAAGATTTCCAATGAAGTAAATGTCACCCTTTAAAGAAGATTCGGATATATGGAACAAGCTCTTACAAATCAGGACCAGCCTTGACTATGATACTTTTGGGACTAAATAACTTATTAGCTGAGATCGGAATTAGGTAGAGTTATTTAAGTACTTATACCGATTTCATACAGCGAAAGAATAAAGTAGATGTGCCTCAAATCCCGAGATTAATTTTAAAGAGTAGATTTTTTTATGACACAATCAGAAATATAGCAGAAAAAATTTCTTCCTGCATTAATGACGAGGAGGAGGAAGTGTATAAATTTGTTAACCTCACCTCAGTTGCCGTAGAGAGATCTTTTTCAATGAAAAATACTAATAAAAATTGTATGTTAATTATCTTTGTTTTATTTGTCTTATTTATTTGTAATATTGTTAGCCACACAGGACTTTTCATTAGAAATCCCGTGAAGATACATATTAAATCAACATTTCGATGCAAGTACATAAACAACTCTACCTAATTCCGACCTCTGCTTATTAGGCATCCTATACACTTTTAGAAGTTAGACATTACTTTAAAAACCATTCTGTACACTGATTGTATATTCAATTTCATTTGTATCAACAATATTTCATTGATTGTTAAAACAACTGATTTCATTTGATGGTAGTATCATGCTTTACACCATAACATATAGACGGAGCTGCAACTTCATATAAAACAATACTAAATAATTAGTAAATAGGATTTTTAGCTTGCAAAATTATTTGTCACGGGCACAGATACCGGCACGGATCTTGAGCGCTGACTTGAACTTGCGCAGAAGTGAAATATCGGGTCTCTTTAGTGGTATGAAGTGAGACGCGGGGGCGGGGAGTACTGTTTTTGAAGTTATACTTCTTTTGGCGCGATAGAGAAAAATGATGAGAGTGAATTTTTACGATGCGCGCGCACACCGACACCTAAATTCTACATCGTGAAGTTAGTTCTAGGTGGCATGCATGAAATTGATAACTATGTTCAAGTTGTATATTCTAGTATTTTTATATTTAGAACACGTGTTTCGTAAGAGTACAATTAAACAGTGTGAATAAATAAATATTATTTTGGTGTTTTTATTAAATCAATTTCATATACGACGGTGATACTAATATTTTTTTTTTCCATACGCCAAAGAAGTATAACTTCTAACGCGTGTACATAAGTACACACACTCTTTTTTTTTTAAATTGATATATACTAGTGCTTGACTGCGATCCCACCTTATGGTAAGCAGTGATGTAACCGTTGATGGTGAAGCGCACTAGTTTATTAAGAGCCTATTCACTCTAGTCTTGAAGACACCTAAATTATAATCGGACGAGCAGACCGCAGCAGGCAAATTGTTCCGGTCCTTCAAGATACGCGGTATAAACGACGAGGCGAAACGCTTAGTCCGGCCCGTAGAGGTTTCAACAACGTAAGGGTGGATACTCGCCGTACGTCGTAATCTTTGTACAGTGATTGGCTTGCCGATGTGTAATGCGCAAAGCTATCCCTACTCTTTCGCCGAGCGCTCAAGATTCGTGCCGTTATCTGTAGAAAGAAGCCCAGAACTGACAACCAGTATTACTAACATATAATGTTGCCCAGTAACAGGTCTGATAGACAGTAGCTCCATGATGATGATTGTAAGTCGCTAGCAGCTAGAAGCTAGTTGGGAGAAGGCTCGACAGGCTGACGACGACACAAAATGAGTTGTTTTAACTTGAACAGGTTGTGGGTGTACAATTATTTGGTGATATCAGTCGTGACTGAATTGTAACTGTGAAGACGCCATCTTAAATTTTGGTAATACCAGTGTCAAAAATGTAAAAGTAGGACCAGAGATATACAATGGATACATTGTATGTTAAGCGATTATTTTGTATTTTTGTTTACAACGACATAAGCCTATCAATGATTTAAAAAAAAATACTGATTCAAAAGAGTGTCCTTGGAATTTCTTGCACGTTCTTCTCCATAGAGATCTACTCTTTGGAATGTGCAAACACCTTCATCTTTTTTTTTTGTGTTTTACTGATCTTGACAATTCAAAAATGCCTGTAAATTGTCTTTTTGAAATAAACGATTTGATGATATTGCTTCAAAATGAGCAACTACTGAAATATCGACGTAGAAAAACTGTAGGATTGCTCGAAAAAGTTACCGCAACCTTAGAACGCAAGAGGCAACTGAAGGAACACACGTGGATTTTATTCAGTAATAGTCTGACACTACCTCTCGCTCCACCCAAAGCCCCACTCCCGCCCTTATTTAACTTTTAACCGCCTACATCGAATATATCAGACACACACTCTCCCGGGTCGCAAATCCACGACCAAATACACCATCTCGTCAGCTCTTCTGTCACCTATGGGGCTTGTAGAGCTAAACGAGATGGAGTACCCAGTCGCGAACCCACGACCTTGGCGAATAGGACACGAAAACACTTGTCTGACCAATCCAACGCAAGCAGATAAAGGGTTAATTATTTCTCTCCCAAAAAAGTGTTCTTAGAGAAAATTAATTTGGAAAAGTGGCCCTTTAAGTTACTCTGTACTAAACCATACTGGTTTTATAAAGAGAGTGTGAATTTTGTGAGTTAGTCTATGGAACCACTGCAACTATTTGAAAGGTACATTATTCCAGAAGTTATTTATTTTTATTGTTCAACCCAGGCAAACCTGGGAGTCTACCCTAGCTTTAATAGGTATTATATATATTCGAAAATTTTGAGACTATAATAAGTTATGGTTCCGTAGAATACCATAGACTACTACTTTACCAAAAACTATACGCGAGAATGGTACGGATGCGAGACGCACAGCACCAGTCGTTATGGCGACACTTGGGTGAGGCCAATGTCCAACAGTGGACGTCTTTCGGCTGAAATGATTATGATGATACAGTATCTGTGGCCAACATTACATAAAAATTTAAGATGGCGTCTTGACAAAGGGTAATTTAAAAGATATTACTACTGATGTTGGCTCGAGTTAGGCCCGGAGTGCTCGCGGTGATCACGCCAATGCCTTTCGACGAATTTCTTTATGTAATTGTATGGTTTCGAGTCTTTTTCGCCTATTACATTGTCGACCTGGAACAGAAAAGAAAATTCAATGTTTAGAAGGCAGGAAGACATAGAAAAGAAAAGAACAATGTTTTTTTTTTAGGTGGGAAATCATCTTCTTCTACTTCTCCTGGTCTAGGGTGGGGCGAAAGGGCCTGTCAGACTTTTAGTGACTAAGTCAATGACCCCAGTAGGCTTCGGCCCTACTGGGCCCCTACAGTTTAGCTGACATCTCTTTGAGGCGCCCGTGGTACACTACGCGCCGTCGACGACTCGGGTTCGGTCCGGACGGTTACCGGACGGCGAGCTACCCATTGCTCGTCGTTCACAAGCCCACGCCTACGGTGGTTGGAAGTCGGGGTCGGGATCCCGACGGCTGGGGCGTGAGGAGATGGTTTGAGTGAGGAGGAATGGCAAGCGGCCGTACGCGTGAGGGAACGGTCCGTCACGCGTGCGGCCGTCTCCTTCGCTAGCATTATTGCTTCGCAGAAGGAGGCGACCGCCTGCCATTCCTCCTGACTCTGAACCATGGCCTGGCGCGAGAGGTCAAAATTAAGTCGTTAAATGTGACATTAGATGACAACGCTTCACAAGTGCCCACACTGCAGCCATGATTTTTTAATTTAATGTATAATTTTATGATCACGTCAGTCATATGCACACTGACCACTTGGGCAAAAATCTCCATGCGGTGGGATCCTGGAAATGGAAAACACCGTCAAGGCCGGAGAGGACTAGTTCCGAGACTGTGCGGGAAAACAATGTCTGGAAGGACTATGAGGAGGCCTTTGCCCAACAGTGGAACAGTAATGACTAGAAAAAAAATCTATATGTAATTAATACTAACCTTATAAGGAGGTGTAATAATAACTTCGTTATATACTCGGATGTTCTGCCCCGCCCAGGACACGTCGTCGATGACGCGAGCGATCGCCATGAACAGCCGCTGTCCCTCGGGGTCCAGGCATGCTGACAGGGCTGATACCTGGAACGTGACAAGCAGACATTAGAGCCTTCCTATTAAACTTTCTTTTACAAGCTTTTCTTTAGTTTCACCTGTCCCGATGTTTGTCTGTAATCAAATCTTGCAAATTAAATTTGATCCACTTCCCGGTTACCGATTGAGCTGAATTTTTGCATGCATGTGTAAAACAGATGACAATGCAAAATTATTATAATATGGAGCTGATCTGATTATGGTACCGGAAGGTGGCCATAGGAACTCAGATAACGCATCGTGTTTAAGCTTTTTGGAATGGTCTTGATGAGTATTATTTATATATAAGCCTGCTATGAAAAAATGATTTTCATTGAAAATTTGTTTTTTGTTTTGTTATCTTGTAATCAGACTATAAGCAGATGTGGTGGGCGCTGTTTGTCGTTTAGGGTGCTGCTCCCATTAGAGCCGTACTTTACTCGTCATTAGCTGGATCTGAGACCCTTTAATCGTCGAAGATATCACGCCGACGCATGGTTTCGGGGATAGTGCCTTGCACTGCTAGCTGGTTTGGGTGCTTCAACAGTCTTAGTTTATAGTTCGCTCTATTAGATATTTAATCATAGGCATGTTTAGGATTTCGAGGACCTCTGTTGGTGTTTTAATATCGTCGCTTAGCTTACAACACCGCTCAAGTCGAAAATTGGCGGTTTTCACATTTGAATGCCTTTAGATGGAGCTGCTCATTGCGCGTTTAACCATTGGTCACATGATATAGATTTCAGCCAATCAGAAGCCATAATTCGAAAAGTAGTGATAGCTGCAAGTCGGCTGGCCTCTCAACACCACACAAATTTTTTTTGGTTCCTGTAAAGTTGGTAAAAATGACTTATGCGGTGTTGTTAGCTAAGAGACGATATGTAATTTTGAATTTTCTGTCCACAAATTAACTATGCCTTTAACTTTTTAACAATATTAGCATTCTATTAACACTGACTGGCCTGTTGGTCTAGTCAAGTGGTTAGTGGCCCTGACTGCTATGTCAGAGGTTGTGCATTCATTTCCCACAAAAGCTATATATTTATGTGATGGGCTCGATCATTTGTTCTGTGTCTGGGTGTAATCTAATATATAAAATTCTCGTGTCACGGTGTTCGAACTTGAACTCCTCCGAAACGGCTCGACCGATTCTCATGAAATTTTGTGAGCATATTGAGTAGGTCTGAGAATCGGCCAACATCTATTTTTTTTTTTTTTTTTTTTTTTTATTTATATGGCAGAACAACGTTTGCCGGCTCAGCTAGTCTAATATATAAAATTCTCGTGTCACGGTGTTCGAACTTGAACTCCTCCGAAACGGCTCGACCGATTCTCATGAAATTTTGTGAGCATATTGAGTAGGTCTGAGAATCGGCCAACATCTATTTTTTTTTTTTTTTATTTATATGGCAGAACAACGTTTGCCGGCTCAGCTAGTGTTTCTATAATATGGTATGCATTTTGTTTTTTTTTTTTAAATCTATTATTTAGAGGCTTCAGTGCACTCTGGGTGACTATGCCAGCCTCATGGAATCAATCCTATTGCAGCATAATGGGCATCTTGCAAGCCGCGATAGCAGACTGCAAGCCACCCATTACCCAAATATACTTCACTTTACACTCATATTCTCTGCCCCTCTCTATCCTTTCTCTCCTTCATACATCTTTTTAAGAACTTGTAAATAATCTGTGCTTCTTCAGACATTGGCTGGCTCAGAATCATATTGATTCCACCATTGTGGAGATCGATGTTTGGTAACAGGCTCCTCCTCAGTTCGCGATACTGGTCACATTCCACCATCACATGAATTATATCTTCGGGCACCTGACATGTATCACACAGTGGCGATGATTTAACCCCCACTAAATGATAAAATTTGTTCAGTGGAACATGACCAGCTCGCAACCATTTTGAAATATATAAGCATGTTTATCAGTAAGTTGTCTAGTACTCATAGCACAAGCTCTGCTTAGTTTGGGACTACATTGTGTGATAGTTGTGGAATATTATTATTATTACTTTCAGTCCCAAACATAGTGTATAGTATGCCAATTCAATTGGAAACACTAGTCGGGTCCTGGGCATAAACAACAATAGCAATGTATAACAACTCTTAATTTGTGTGTCCACAATCCGTCTTGTGGACACACTAATTAATTATTGTATGATGTTTTTGCTATGAAAGTGTAAACGTTAATATTTAGTCTGTTAATAATATTTGATCCAATAACATCTAATTCCACACAAGAGCTAAACAATCTTGGGTTATAGGTAGGTACATAAAAAATATCTGTGAACAGAATTTTGTGTATTTTCATAATTTCAGCCAAAAGACGTCAACTGTTGGACATAGGCCTCCCCCAAGTGTCGCCACAATGAACGGTCCTGTTCGTCCTGTTATGTATTTTAGTCTATACATATTATATTCAGTTGAGACCATTTGAACCCCAAACTAAGCAAATACCTGTGTTTTGGAAGTCTATTCTCATTTATTCTGGTCTTAGGGGCTTAAGCAAGAATAAGAATTATTGTAATTGCACGAAAGTAAAAATTATACCAAGGTAATATAACCTAGGAAAAAAAGCATGATAATATATGCTACTCCAGGACATGGTCAACTCGAGTGCCAAATGTCATTGAATCCCATGAAACTTTCTCCTAGTATTAATTCATTAAACCCCGAGCGAACGCCGGCGTTTGCTCGGTCATTATCTTTCTATTGTGTCTCTAATTACAGTACTCGGTTAAGAGTAATTATAAGTGGCTACAGCCACATGAAAATAGGTTTTCCCATACAAACTTTAGGCCCCCATATACCCTTGAAGTGTAAAAACTTTTGACAATCCTCTCTTAGTGCTTGCCTACGTCATAAAAGGAAGCCTTGTCCAAAATTTCATGCATATAGTCACAGTAGTTTTGGCTGTGCATTGATACGTCAGTCAGTCAGTTTCTTCTTTTTTATATATATAGATAAACAGAAACTCAGGATGATAAGGACATATTTGGAGACAATCCTTAATATATGACATTAATTGCAATCTGTACTTTCTCCAACTTTCCCTCGTCCAACTATTACAACTTGGTAAGTGTTATGACTCTCTAATATGCTAGTTTTAGTCAAAATCGAGTGCATATTGGAACCGGAAACTCTCTCAGACACCAGATCAGAAAGAAGGTCAAATTATATAAACAATTTCATCATATAATCACCACGTTTTATGAAAAAAAAAAACCGCGAAACACTAAAGAGGTTGTAAATTATAGTTTGAATACTCACTAATCTTCTCTTATTCTCTATTGAATTGCGAACTCGTGTGTTTAATCTGTTCAAGTTTAGTGACTGTGGGGGCTCAGGAGTAGTGGTGACTTCCTTCTTGATTTGTACATCACTGACCAGCGACAGGTTCACGATATTCACGTCATGGCGCTTGGGATTGCCGCTGGATGACGGACATTTGAGAATCAACATCTTCGTTTGAGGATCAAAAGCAAGCACTTCGCCCTCGATATTTTCATTATAGCAAGTCCGCGTTGCTACTATGCTGCCGATTGTAAAGCAGTCCGACACGACAGTGGACATTATACACCGCTTTTGTTGTTTACTCGGTGGAAATGAATTTCATGTAGCGTTCAAATTGTGTTCGATCGGTAAAATGTGAAATTATGTTTTGTTACGATCTGAATACGAGGTCGTCCGCCATTGAAACTTTGACAAGTTTTGTTACAGATAATGAAAATGAAAGTTTTGAAGTTTATGATTTTACGTTTCGTTACCAATGAAAATGCGTTTTGTTGCCATGGATTTCTTAAGTTACCATACCACACGTTAGATAATAAAATTCAGTAAGTAAACAAGTGGAATACTAAAACTATATGCTCTGTCTACTCATGTAATACAATTCAGATGCTCTGTCTACTCACCAAAATGAAAAAAAAAATATGTCCATAAAATTGTAAACTCCTATAAATATTACTTTAGTCCGTCGGCAAAACCAATTTTATCCCTGAAGAACGTAGAATCGTAATTTTCCTGCCTCGGCCTAATACTTTCTTCGGACCTCGAATAGCACATCTCTGGGTGGTGTTCTGTATCAAATGTAAGAACACTACATTACACTAAACTCCTTATGTCTCCTAACACGAGACGAAGCGTGCTGGCTTGATTATATAGTTCTTCTTCTCCTTCTTTGTTGTGTAGCGACATCTATGGCGTCACATAAGAACTAATCCTGCATCGCGCAATCAAAGTTCTCCGCGCGATTAGAACATAATCTATCGGGCAATAGCCCACCACACATAACACCCGTCTGGTTGGAGGATCCTCCCTTTTCAACGGAGGTATGTGGGGCTTTACTCTCTGTTCCGCCTACCTCTAAAGTTGTGTCACTCTTATCAGAGTGATCATTTCGTGATCATTACGTAGTAAGTTCTGCGGGGGTCGATATGATTTGCCCCACGTTGCTTTGCCTCTTCTTTCTGCTGGTGCACTCGAGGCGTGCATGGAACTACTTACAGCACAATTAAGGCGCTAACTCCCGAGCAGCGCTATAAAACAATGACATTCTGCCCCCAGTGAAGCCAACTCCTCGGTAACGGCTAGACCAATAGGTTTGAAAAAAATATATGTTTATTAAAGATTCATGTACAACATTATCAACATATGATTTTTTCGTAAGACTACTTTAGCCAAAAAAAATTAACAATATGATATGATATTTTTTCGCTTGTTTTCCCTACTCTTTTCAATTTGATCTTTAGAAATATGTTTACACAAAAAAATTGCTTGTTAAATGTTCTTTAGAATGTACATGACATATGTAAATTAATCAATATTTCGCAATGAAAATGGATTTAAAGGTCAGCGGGGCTCTATCCGGGTGCAGCTGACCGGAATTAAATGCACAGATACTCGTACTGCCACCTAGGTGGCTGTACGAGTATCTGTGCTATTGTTCAAGGGATGTTCAAGGGACTATGCGCCTTAATTGATCGGACATAACACTCGTTGCCATCGAATATAAAAGGGGGCCTACTTACCCTTACGTACCCATTGCAGTTGAGTCTGTTACTGTACAGCTAAAGCATCACTACGCCGAAGGTACCACAGTATCAGAATCAAGATTATAGTATTCACAAACAGTAAAGCGGGAAGCAATATTTTGAATGTGTTTTGAAACTTGGCGGCAGGCGGTAACTACAAGAACATAACAATTGCATTATCACGATATAGCATAGCGTGGTGATAATATATTGAATGGAAGCTACTATAGACGGGGTGACCCCGTTTTTTATGTAAAATGGTTTAGAGAAAAAGCTTGAAATTTTAAAATTTGAGGGAATGATTGACTGACTTCAAAGTTGTCAGGGTATACCAAGGATTTTATATATCCTACGGATAAACTGGATTAATTACGAGGCAATATTACAAACTCTACAGTGTACTTTATTCCCATTAATATTAAGTTCATATGTTTCATTGACAAGCAAAAGGGGAAAAATGTACCGAGCAAGACAAAGACAAAGAGGTGGTGTGTCCCTTTCTTACCTCTATTTTAACTAGGGTAACCATAAATTTACTAAATTAATTGTTATTATTTTTCTCACTATCATCTTGTATACAATCAATCCAGATTGTATACAAGATTCTTGGGATATACACAAGGCAAGAATTTTTTATACAATCAGGGGGGCTATTGGCTAACTTTTTTAATAACAGTTGACAACTAGCATTCGTTGCACACTAAACTTAGTTGTCAACTGACAATTTCATAAAATTGGTATTACGTATCACACAAGTTACTAACAAACTACGGTGGAAATGTGGTGAATTATAAAAATTTACGGTGCCTATTGTGACCAGTCTAAAATTTTATCGACTATTATACAGCTTCAAAAGCTTACACAATCGCAGTTTTATAAGTTTCGATACAATAACATCTGTCAAAACGTGTTACGGTGGCTATCAAAGGCACCAGTGGCTAATGACGTCACTGCAGTTGGTCACTGAAGATAGGCAATACGAAACTAGCTGTTTGACAGTTCAATGATGCACATTGTTAACAAGTGATCATCACTTGAACTGTCAACAGAGTTACGCAAAAGCCCCGCTGGATTGACTACGTCAACCTCAAAAACGTACCGAAGAGTACGATACAAAAGGGTATGTTATCTCTTTCTACTAGTGTGTCCATAGATTAGTTCGTACTTCGAGACAATTCTGTTCTAAAGAAGTTCAAAATGATATTAATATACAGGGTGTTTGGTGCATCGTGTGCCAAATTGAAATGGTCGACGGGAGGGGTCATCTGCTATCCTTTCAGACCCCTAAACATTTCTCATGCCCTGTGGATTTTTTTACATCGACTTTTTATTGTTTTATGAAAATAAGGCCCAATTTTTTCATTCAAATACAAATTTTAAAAAATATATAAGGCGTAGACTCTGAATTTTAATTTTATTTAGATGTGTATTGTATTAGTAGAGTACTTTTAAATTTAAAATTAGTGACATTAGCTATCTAGCTTTTTTTAAATTTACTTGCAAAGTTTTGGACTTGAATTAAGGCTGTCCATGTTACAGCTATTTACTTGGCGTTAAAAAAAGAAACCAAAAGCGACCGGATTCTTCCAACTTCCTCAAAAATTCTCTAGTTTATCGTTTATCCTCTTGCGAGTGATGTGCCACATGCCATAAAAATCTTTTTATAACTTTATGAATTCGCTAGAATTGTGAATCGAGTCACATAAGACTAATATTCAAAATTAAGATTTAAAAATATTTTTGCTTAAATGATACCTGAAAAACCTATTAAAAATGTTATCTCACTCTTATAAGGTAAAATCTGTCTTGTATCTATCTCTTCGTGGGTTTTACAAGAAATTAAAAAAAATGAAATTGCATTTTTAACATTTATTTCATAATTTTTACAAATCCTGCTCAAATTGTTGGCCTCTGTTGTGAATGCAGGCCCAACATCTGTTTCGTATTTCGACAGTTGTTGTATGAAGCCGTATTTCCTCCTTAATTGTATTGAAAGCCGTTTCATTGCATTGTTGCAAGTTACTCTTATGTGACTCATTCACAATTCTAGCGAATTTACAAATTTGTAGCAGTTGTTGTGCAGTAATGATATTTGGAAACTAGGGAGGTACTAGTTCAACGCATTGAACACAAAAAAGAATTATTAAAATTGGTCCAGACGAACAAATAAGGAGGAATTACAACTTCATAAATCAACTGTCGAAATACGAAACAGATGTTGGGCCTGCATCCATAACAGAGGCCAACAATTTGAGCAGGATTTGTAAAAATTATGAAATAAATGTTAAAAATGCAATTTCATTTTTTTTTTCCTGTAAAACCCACGAAAAGAGAGATACCAGACAGATTTTTCCTTATAAGAGTGAGATAACACTTTTAATTGATTTTTCAGGTATCATTTAAGCAAAAATATTTTTTAAATCATAATTTTGAATATTAGTCTTTTTTTTTTCAAATCAAATCAAATCAAATCTCTTTTATTTGTTTATTCTTATGTGACTTGATTCACAATTCTAGCGAATTCACAAAGTTATAAAAAGATTTTTATGGCATGTGGCACATCACTAGTAAGAGGATAAACTAGAGAATTTTTGAGGAAGTTGGATGAATCCGATCGCTTTTGTTTTTTTTTTATCGCCAAGTAAATAGCTGTAACATAGACAGCTTTAATTAAAGTCCAAATCTATGCAAGTAAATTAAAAAAAAACTAGATAGCTAATGTCACTAATTTAAATTTAAAAGTAGGTACCTAGGTACTCTAATACAATACCCATCTAAATAAAATTAAAATTCAGAGTCTACGCCTTATATATTTTTTAAAATTTGTATTTGAATGAAAAATTTGGGCCTTATTTTCATAAAACAATAAAAATTCGATGAAAAAAAATCCACAGGGCATGAGAAGTGTTTAGGGGTCTGAAAGGATAGCAGATGACCCCTCCCGTCCACCATTTCAGTTTGGCACACGATGCACCAAACACCCTGTATTATATAACAGTGTTTTAGTATCCTCACACGCGTAGGGTAGCCAGCCTTTCAGTATTTTACAGGATAATTTCGAAGAGTTTGGAGAGAAGGGTGGATACCCTTACGTGTTGTTAAAACCTCTAAGGTCCGGACTAAGCTTTTCGCCTCGTCGTATAAACCGCGTACTATACATCGAAGGACTGGAACAATTTGCCTGCTGTGGTCTTGGAGTCGCTTGGGGTTTAATGAATTAAAACAGAAGTTATTATTATTCTCAATCAATTAATTAATTACAAATCTTTGACCTGCAAAAATAGTTTTAGATAAATTCATTGATTATACTATTTTTTCAGGTTTCACAGACAGGAGTTACTGGTACTTCAATGGCGATATATAGAAATCTGCAGCATCAATTAACTTGCTTAAACAGTAAATTTATGGTTACCCTAGTTATAGATAGAGGTAAGAAAGGAACACACTACCTATTTCTTGTTGTCTTGCTCAGTACATTTTCCCTTTTTGCTGATCAATTAAAAATATGAACTTAATGCTAATGAAAATAAAGTACACTTTATAGTTTGTAATATTGCTTCGTTATCAATCCAGTTGAACGTAGGGTATACACAAGGATTTATATACCCTTCGCAAGATCCTTCTGACTTGACACTGACAGATGAAAATGTTGCTAGTTTTTAAAACTGTTTATTTCTGGACCCGATTCTATGATTTTACTCCATCCTTCATTTTGACACTATCAAATCAAAATTCATAGACTTACAATCCTGAAGGCATCCTGAAGGCATAAAGCAAGGTAAGTAAACACATCACAAAAAAATATTGCTTTTCGGAAAAATCTTCGTAACTCAATTGGGGAATTTAACTGTTTAATAGGTAAGTTTGTACGGAAACCTCACTGCGCAAGTCCGGCTCGCACTTGCCCGGTTTTTTTAATTTAAAAAAAATACAAAAAGAAATTTCGACTTTGCCGTTATAGAGTTTAAAACCATCCTACGATGAGCCCCAAACAGGATTCATTAGATAGAAAGGCCTTTCTAATGAAAAATGAGAGTTATTGCAATACACCATGCAATACACACATCCTCACGCCCAATAAGAGCGGCGCGAGGTCATAAAAGTGTCTCTTTTGCTCTCGTAGGCGTGTCGTGAGGACGTCACCATTTCATTGTAAAGGGCCTATTACACTACACGATATTCAGTCTTATTTTTTGTTCCGAGTAAGACCGGTCTAACCCTTAATACACTACGCGACATCGACGTAGACTGTCGAAATATTACACGGCCTATTACACTACTCGAGTAGTGTAACAGGCCCGTAACCGAAAAGCATTTTTTTATTATTTAAGTTTCATAGTCCTTTAAGTGTGAACTTTATTTGTTATCAGTACAGTGATTTAACTTTTGCGTCGTTAATAGTTTTACTTCACATTATTTCCTGAGAAAAGTACTTACCATTCCTCATCAAATAGATCATATTAAAAAAATCAAATATAAACAAAATGTACAACTATTTATTGAAGTGAAACTTCTTTATCGGGGTTGGAAAAAAATTTAGTGTAACATTTTTTCGTTACGCGTCACATTTTTCCGTTACGCGCCATCTTTTTTTTTTTTTAAAGTGTGATTCGTTTTGGAACTGTTATCGTATTTTTTGAAAAATAACGTCATAAAGAAGTTTCACTTCTTACGAGTGTACGCTAGTACACGCACACATTTTTTTTTTTACTGTAGTAGCAAACATCACCTATCAAATAGTTCACTAATGGATGGTGCTGTTTTTAACCGACTTCCAAAAAAACTGGGCAAACTTGAAAGGTACATAAATTGCGGTTTAAGATTTATGACGTATTAAAAAAAAAAAACTACTAGATCTCGTTCAAACCAATTTTCGGTGGAAGTTTGCATGGTAATGTACATCATATATTTTTTTTTAGTTTTATCATCCTTTTATTTTAGAAGTTACAGGGGGGACACATCTTTTTTATTTATTTTTTTGGCATTTAGTTTGTGCATAAAGTATTTAATTAATAAATAAATAAATTTTACCACATTGGAAGTGTCTCTCGCGCAAACTATTCAGTTTAGAAAAAAATAATATTAGAAACCTCAATATGATTTTTGAAGACCTATCCATAGATATCCCAAACGTATGGGTTTTAAGAAAAAAAAAATTGAGTTTCAGTTCTAAGTATGGGGAACCCCCAAAATTTGTTTTTTTCACTTTGTTTGCAACACTTGTTGGATTTGTATACCTATCTGTTCGCCTTCGTCACTCGTCGGGTCGCTGCGCGTGGGTACAAGCAGGGCGGCGGGCCCACCACACCACCACCACACTTTACTAGCGAGAACAATCGATGACACACGCGAGCCTTGTAATTTCTAATTCTGTACAATACCTCTGGATGTACGTTTGTCAGTACCCACTGCCTATTATTCAAGTTCAAGTACAAAGACCCTAAAGCTAGAACTGCATTAGATCGACGCACACGTGTAACACGCCTGATTTGTACGTAGAACGACGTTGCGTGTGTGCTCTACAAGTCTAGTCGCCATATAAAATGTATGGAGACAGACGCGCCCAGTATGTGCAGTGTAGTTCTAGCTTAACACAACGACCACATAGCCCATAGACGCTTCATGCTTGATCTAGCGCATCGAAACAATTCTGTCAATTAGCTGAGGTACGGGGAAGAGGGGTACTGCGTTCTGATTGACCCTACCAAGGTCCATTATGGCACACTAGGGACGAGATAGGTTTAAATCACGAAAGTATCAATATTTTTAATAATATATCGTAAAATTATTAATCGGTTTTTTACCTTCCAGTTTCTTGATATTAATATAATAATAATACACTATGTACTTATTCCGGATTATATTTATTTCAATTTGCAGTCCATTGTCTTTTTACCCGACTACGGAGGGTTATGATTTTGACAGGCTATGTATGTATGTGAGTTTGTTCATCTGTTCCCACATAGCTCCTAATCTACTTATCGGAACTCGACGTATGAGGTATCGTTAGAACCGTCTTAATTGTCCGCTGAACATACGTTACGTGACGTGTCACAAAACTTGATATGGCGCCCTCTAGCGGACAAAAAGTAATGTGTAAAAAATAAAAATGGAGATAAATACGCCGTGTTTGGTATCATTTGATAGGGCTTTACTTGTACATTACCAAAATATTGTTAAAATTTAAAGTGACGCCCTCTAGCGGACAAGAAGTCATGTGTTAAAAAAAATGTTAAGATAAATACACCGTGTTTGATATCATTTGAAAGGGCTTCACTGGTACTTATCAAAATATATCATCAAAATTCAATGTGGCGCCCTCTGGTGGACAAAAATTAATTTACTATTATTAATTAGAAATTTTAAATTTAGCTTTTGCAAATGGTATAGAAGCACAGTGATTTAACACCAAAATAATTTAAATAAAAAAAAAGTAAAAAAACTAAAACCCGGCTACGACAAAAAAAACGACGAAACTAAAAGTATGAAACAAGATTTCCAGGATGCTGAAATAAACAAGGTAATAAGAAAAGCCGTAGTCACACGTTATTAAAGTGTTTCGGTTGTTACCTATAACGTGTGACTGCGGCTTTTCTTTTTACCTTGTTTATTTCAGCATCCTGGAAATCTTGTTTCATACTTTTAGTTTCGTCGTTTTTTTTGTCGTAGCCGGGTTTTAGTTTTTTTACTTTTTTTTTTAGTCCTATCAGTTGAGGGATCAAAAATTGAAAATAAATTACTTATCAACTTTTATTTTTACTTTAAAGTATAAGATTAATTATATTATTTTTTAGGACTTCGATGAGGAATAATTTTATTTATTATTTCTGAAATCTTTTTCTACATTTTTTTTTTTGGGCATTTTTTCATAGAAGTCTTGGTACATATTTTAATAATAGGTCCCTAACACCTAACAATATAACATAGTAACATTTTATTAGTCAACTAAAGCTTTCTAATAAAGCTCAGGAGTTTAAGGCAGAGTTTTTTCGAGTGAACTTCAGTAGCAAATTGATTCCTACTGGATATTGAGACCAATTTCATATATCCCGGGATTTAATCTTCATGTCTATGATTTTTGTGATGACGGGATTTTAGAGGTATTAATTATCAAGTCTATGTTATTTACTTCCACGAACTTCAGGTAAATATATTCTATTTTATCTATTCCGAACTCTACTAATGACCTACGATTTTTCAAATGTGATTAGTTTGTTTTCTAGATAGAAATGTGTGCATTGTGTAGTGGAGATAAGGGTCCACTATACACTATATGGTATACATATAGGGTGACTGGTAATTAGTGACCGATACTTAAACACGTGATTGTACTCATGATTACAAACAAATTTCCCAAAGAAACTTTTTTTTAATACTAATTAGTTTCGCGCGCGCGCCTTCACCCGATCAGCTCAAAGTCTAGATAAGTGTTATTGTGATTAAACTAATTAGTATAAAAATAAAGTTTCTTTGGGAAAGTAGTTTGTAATCATGAGTACAATCACGTCTTTAAGTGTCGGTCACTAATTACCAGTCACCCTATATACAGTCAGGGGTCAAAAGAGCAGTTGCACTTTACCAATGCTAAAGTGCCTAAAATTTCTGTATAGTAGACATTCAATGATCCGTAAGTCGTTTATTCAATACTTTAGATGCTACGCTACAAATTAAATAATTCATAAACCATAGACACTCTTCTATAAAGAAATGTTAGTCAATTTAGCATTAGTAGAGTGCAACTGCACTTTTGACCCCTGACTGTACATTTATATCTATTGGTACCCACAAAAGAAGCTACATTGTAAAAAGAAGTACAGACAAGGAAAATAATTCGAAATAAAACAAGATTCTTAATAAAATGCATATCCTTATATTTTAAGCTCTTAAACATTAATGATTAAAATGACACAACATAATTATATATTTACAATTTCGTGATAGTAAAATAAAAAGTGCAAGACCCGAAGCTGTCCGGAGATTCACGAGCGTTCCCGAACGATGGCGAAGATATATGAATATAGCCGTAAGCAAAAGCGACTTTATTTTTAGCACTTATTTTTTTAATTTACTATCACATTTTTTGCAGTGAATGCGGAGAAACGTAGCATTATGGTATAATTTTAAGTATTTTAAAGCAAAAGTAGGGATATTAAAGTACAAAATATACGAAGAATTGGCAAGATATTAAAAAAGAAGCATGACTTTGTCCAACAGTGGGACAGAATAGGCGGACAATAATTTGATGAAGTTAAAGAAAACATGAGAAATTAAAAAAAAATCTTTTACCCATAATGCAACATTCACCTTTCCACGACTATATCATAGACAAAAATACAAAACAATCTAGCCGATTCTTCTATTAACAGAAAAACATTACTATACCTTTTATAAACTAAAACTTTCGACATAATATAAAATATACTACCAGTGCTGTCGTATAGTAGAATATAACTCCGACACATGGCAACACTGCCACAGATAATAAATAAGTTTTTTTTTCAATCACAGAGATGACATGTGATTTTTTTTCAATGGCGAAGGTGAATAAGTATTATGCTTATCTCATATCATAATACTAAATAGAAAAAAAAAGAAAAATGAAATAGTCGTATTTGTAGATATTTTCTATGAAGAATACTTTACATTACAGAAATATTCTGTTTTCAATGCGTTTTAACCGCCCACGTCGGATATATCCGACAAGCACTCAGGGTCGCACATCCACGACCAAATACTCCATCTCTTCAGATCTTCTGTCACCTATGGGGATTGAAGAGCTAAACGAGATGGAGTACCCAGTCGCAAACACACGACCCTGGCGAATAGGACACGAAGACACTCGTCCGACCATTTAATGCGTTATGTTTCAATAAAGCGCTAAGTACAAAATGTATGACAATGACATTACCTGCGGAGAAGTCACGAGAGCTAACAGCACACGTTAACTCCGTTCGCAATATGATTAGACATTTAATCAAACGTTATTTGCTGTCAGTTCAACCGATTTTGACTCTTATTGCGTCGGTGTCATGTCAAATGGCGTCTGCAGTAAATCGTTGGTATTGTAACCAATTCTTTGCTTTTAATGCCACCCTTATGCCTACGGAATAGAACTCAAAATCGGTTGAACGGACAATAAATAAGATTTGTTTATTTAGAATGGATTATAAGCTTGGGCAAAAAAAAAAATCTACAAATACGACAATGAAAAACTAGCTTAATGTAGTGTTCTTCTTACAAACTACAATAATATAAAAAATATTAATTTTATAGTTCCTATGGCGTTCGGTTAGTCAACGAGAGAAAGTAGGGTCGGCAGAGATATGAGCGATACTGGTTCATCGCGAGTAGGGCGTGACAACGACCACACATCGCAATCTTTAAAAATTGTCAGGCATGTTGGTCTAGTGGTTAGTGGTCCTGACTGCTATGCCGGTGGTCGTGAGTTCGATTCCACCCAAGACAAATGTTTGTGTGATGAGCGCGATCATTTTTGTGTCCGGGTGTAATTTATCTATTTATGAATGCTTTATCTATCTGAAACTCGACGCAAATTTAAGAAAATTACTCTTCTTCCCTCCCCCTCCCCCGCCCTCCGCCGATTTAAAGTCGCGTTCCCGCAGGAAAAATTAAAAGTAGCTTTAGTTACTAAATAACAGTGTTATCTGTGTCCCAGTGAAAGTCCCGTCAAATTTTGTTCAACCGTTACGAACACGTATTCCGTAGTTTCGAGATCCCGTTCAAACATCATGTACCTATCGATCAGTAAAAGTCCCGTCAAAATCGGTCCAGCCGTTTTGGAGATTACAAAACTACATTTTTGTTATAGGTATCGAATATGCTTTCTTAGGCATTTAGTAAAAAAAAAAAATATGTTATTTTGATATTAGACATTTCAATTTTATTTAAATGTATATATAGGTTCGCGTTTGGCCACTACCTCACCAGATGATAAGCGAGAATGACGTTGTCTACGATATTTCACGCTTGCCTGGAAATAACTATAGTTACTTCTACTATAGTTAATATAAAGGGTGACTGGTAATTAGTGACCGATAAAATTGTTAATCAAGGTGGACCGATGACTTGGTAACGGTTGCGGGAGTCCGATGGATGCGAGACGCACAGGACCGTTCGTTGTGGCGACACTTGGAGGAGGCCTATGTCCAGCAGTGGACGTCTTTCGGCTGAAATGATGATGATGATGATGATGAAAATTGTTTATTAAAGGGGGGACGTGAGGCGCTCTACTACAAGTACATTTGCCCTTTCCCGAGGTCAGACTATCAGCTGATAGATCGTGCCTACTTTGTGCGTGCGTTCCTAAATATTTTCTAGTTATGCGTACATACGTTGTATCTTAAAGTTTCGTGGCTTAGATTAGTCATTTAAAAGCTCACGGTCACGGCTAATTTAACTAGTCTTTGGATATTATTTTACCGAAACATGTAGGTACATTGCTGACGTCATCGATAACGCGGGCGCCGCGCCGCGCAACTAACAGCTGATCGGGTGAAGGCGCGCGCGCGAAGTTTAAAGTTTGAAACAGCTATCTTGTTATTGTGATTAAACTAATTACTATATAAAAAAGTTTCTTTGGGAAAGTTGTTTGTAATCATGAGTACAATCACTTGTTTAAGTACCGGTCACCCTATATAAAGTACAAATAGATAGAAATATATTTCTAACTAGTTGTCCCACGCGTTTTTGGCTACAGCTCCGCTCCAATTGGTCGTAGCGTGATGTTATATAGCCTTCCTCGATAAACTGACTATCCAACACTAAAATATTATTTTATTTTATTTTTTAATTCTTGATAGGTTCGCGCTTGACCGCTATCTCACCTGATGGAAAGCGACGATGCGGTCGACGATGGAGCGCGCTTACCTAGAAGTAACCTATTCACTCTCGACTTAGACTCCCGGGTTGTAGCCATCAGGAAACACAGATTCCGGCAAAGGAATTCCACTCCTTAGCTGTACGCACAATTAATGTGTTCCGTATAGGTGGGATGTTCACCAATTCGAACCATTAGTTCCTGAGATATGCGCGTTCAAACAAAGAAACAAATTTTTCAGCTTTGATCCCTTCCTACTCCCACAGATAAGACCAACAAACCGAACGCAGAGTGTCAGAAATGTAAGAAAAATACAAAAATTGTACCTAGACACTACACATTACATAGTTTAGTTTTTTTTTTCTTTTTCCAACATACTTAGGACAGTCTGATAACTGTTAATGCTAGATAATTTATGCTTCCTCGTCTGCAAACCAAAGTGTGCACACCCATCATTTTCCAAACCTTAGACTTATGGCCATACTTCGATTTGAAAATTTGAACAATAATCAACTTCTTAATTCAGAAAACGGCCAATAAATGTCACTTTGAAGTTCAAATTGCGATTCGAAAAAATCTTCGAGACTCCATTTGGGTTCAATTACTATTTACATAGGTTAATTTGTACGGAACCCTCAGTGCAGTTATATGAAAGCGCGCCCCCATCCTATTCTAAACCTCAGAAAATGTGACATGACCTCAGATAAACCTACCAAGTCTAACAAAAATTACAGAAATCAGCGAAAATTTCAAATTTCTGTCAAGATGTGCACACCCATCATTTTCCAAACCCTAGCGTCAGTAGCTTAGCCTCAGTTGTTAAATTATCTAATAGCAACAGTATTACATTTCTATAACTAACACAATCAGTTAATTATTGTGATGCGATTTGAAGAAGAAATTGCAAGAAATGTTCATGATACAAGTTATATTTTTATATAAAATTCAGTATATATATTGATATGCATAGTGGTATTCTGTAATCGGATAAAACATATTGGTTCCATACCGAATTCTGTTACTATTCTGATTATAAGATCTCCGATTATAAAAAAAAAAACAAGTACACATTTTATTCGTATGTGTGTCATGGCGAAAAACTTAAATCTAAAGAAAAAAACATTCGTGTAAAAACTTGCTTTACGGCCACTGATGGTATGGCCCACTGTACACGGACGCATAGCTTCATAGACGCGTATTCGGCAACATCGTGCCGTCGTGTCATTACCACTTCGTCGAAACTTTCATAATTTTGTAAGTAAGCTGTGAGCAGGCAACAGACAACTATCACACAACGCCGTCTAGTCCCAAGCTAAGCAGAGCTTGTGCTATGAGTACTAGACAACTGATAAACATACTTATATATTTCTAAATACATACATATTATAGTTAGATTACGCCCAGACACAGAAAAAATGATTGTGCTCATCAAGCAAACATCTGTCCTGCTGGGTGGGAATAGAAATCACGACCTCCGGCATAGCAGTCAGGGCCACTAATCACTAGTCCAACAGGCTTATCAAACTAAACAATATAATTACGAATATGCGTCTATGAATCTACGCGTCCGTGTACAGTAGGCCTAAGCGATGATGTGGTCGACGTTGGATCATGCTTGCCTGAAGGTAAGCATGCTTACTCTAGAAGATCGCATCACAATAAGAATCTGTGGCGTGTCCCTCGAACGTCGTTCAGTCTTAGTTTAGTTCAGCACTATGAGTCTGGGCGGCAGCATGCCTCGCTTGCTCAACCACATTCTGTAATAAAAAAACATTTATTATTAGTATTAAATTATCGAGCCTACCAAAAATTCGAAGACATTTGTGACATCCACCAACCCGCACTGGGCGCGCGTGGTGGATTACGGCCCATTCCCTCTCCTAGAGAGGAGGCTTGAGTCCCAACAGTGGGAACATTATAAGGCCGACTATGCTATGCTAATATCGTAATCCTTAAACAACAAAAACATCGTAAGGGACAAATTTATCATTTATGTTAATAGGAACTATTGTAATAAATCAGTAGTTGTATGAATAAATAGCACTCTGCCAACGACTTTATTCTCGATAATGTTTGAAGCACGCCACGAGACGCCGCTCATAGCGCCGCGCGCCCGCGTACCGATGCCGCCCCGCTCGCCGCACCCGATCTGCTAAGACCGAAGTCGTGAACGGGCCGTAAGATCATTAAAACATATTTTGAGGGCAGTTTTTAAAAACTAATAATAACAGTCTCTATTAATCATTTTGATTCGAATTTGTGCCAAGTTTTAACTAAGTTTTAAGTTCATTTAATTATGAATAATAATCCTTCATACAATATTTAAAGTCCCCTGAGTTGTTTTATTGGGGTTAATTCTATCTTTATTATTCGGGTTTACCATTTTACGAAACTCTACCCCTAAGGGGGTAAAACGGGGGTTGGAAGTTTGTATGGAGAAACCAATTTAGTTTGTTGGAGAAACCAAAGTAGATGTTGAACTAACCCAATGCCGGCGCCGAGCAACAGCGACACGACGTTGGTGAGCAGCACGGCCGCGACGGCGCCCCGACTGAACAGGCACGTGCGCCGGACGGACAGGCAGTGGCTCTGGAACACGGCAAAATAGACATTAGTACGAGAATGTAGCATTTTAGTAGTAAGACGTCCACTGCGGGACATAGGCCGTCTCCGAATGTCTCCAAGACTGGTCCTGTGCGTCTCGCATCCATATTATACATTACTTACAGTGTACCTTATATAAATTCACAATGGATGTAAGACTCAACCTGCATTGGACCTAGTCAAGCGCGGATCCAGCCAAGTTGTTGTTTTTTTCCCTTTATAGGGTTTCGTACCTCAAAAGGAAAAAACGGAACCATAGGATCACTTTGTTGTCCGTCTGTCTGTCTGTCAAGACCCTTTACCTCGGGAACGCGTGGAGGTATCGGGTTGAAATTAAAACCATATACCCTTCCATATTCCCTTGAAACTGTGAAAAAATCAAACTTGTAAGTTAACGAAAAAAGAAGTATATGTCGCAAAAAACGTGTATTTAGACACTCTCAAGTGAATCAAAATTCATAGGGTACTTCAAATTTACCTAGAATCCTGAAATTTGGCATGAAGCAAGGTCTCATAACACAAGTATAGGAAAAAAAAACTTCTTTTGCGATTCCGAAAAATCTTCGTAACTCAATTCGGGAATTGAACTGTTTGCATAGTTAAGTTTGTACAGAACCCTCAGTGCGCGAGTCCGACTCGCACTTGCCCAGTTTTTTTTTTAAATATACTTATTTCTAAACATTTATAATACAATGTCATTCTTCCAAAAACTCCAAACCCTAGTTCGCAATTAAGAATTTGAATAAAAAAATGCAGACAGCCCCCGGAAAATCAGCCAAGTGCGAGTCGCAGTTTGAACTCGCTTATGATATAGCGCATTCGTATAACAGAAGATGTTGTCAAAATGTATGACGTCCTGACCAAGATGTTGTGTCTAGTTCTACGTGGGCAGTCGTGGGGCGAGCACTAGTAAATTGCTTGACTGTGAAAATGTGACGTCACAAGCCTGTTAAGGTTGTGGGTCCATTCTGCCTACAACGGTGGATCTGCTCTTGTTTTTATGATAGACTAGCTTTTGCCCGCGGCTTCGCTCCCGTCAACTGACTACTATATCCTACTCTACCCAACTCTATCCTACTCTACCTTACTCTACCCTACCTACCCTACTCTAACCTATACAAAAAAAAATAAGTGTGGCACTCGGGGACTGCCGCGGTAAAGCTATTGCATAGCATTTTGTATCAACTTATGCAATTATAATTATTTATTTATGCAGTATTTCTTTTTCTTTGATATTAATTCAAGTTACACTTTTTGAGCGTGGTGACCGATAAGAAAACAAATTTTAATTAAATAAATAAACGAGCTTCGTAGAGTCGTACAATACGGCTAGTTGCACGCACACAAACACCGTGTCGAAGACTGCCGAAAAGAAACGACGTTAGACAATGCACGGCCTTCAAGCCACACCTCCTTCAAGCCACACCTCCGTGCCCGTCGGAGTGGGGAGCGTGAGGTTTTTTTCGTTACGGAATTTCTGGATTCGGTCCCCGCGCTCAAGGCCCTCGATAGAAGCTATGCAATAGCTTAAAAAAAAAAGTATCCTATGTCCGTTTCCTGGTTCTAAGCTACCTCCCCACCAACCTTCAGCCAAATCGGTTCAGCCGTTCTTGAGTTATAAATAGTGTAACTAACACGACTTTCTTTTATATATATAGAAGATATAGATATATAGATTAGACATTTTAACAAACACTGTTCGTTCAACTGATTTTAACATTTATTGCGTTGGTGGCATGATTAATGGCGGCTGCAGTAAATAGTTGGTATTGTAACCACTTTTTTGCTTTTAATGGCTACGGAATAGAAGGCAAAATCGGTTGAGCGGACGGCAAGAACAGTTTGTTTAATTGTCTAATCATATTGCGAATGGAGTATAGGTCCATTGGTAGGTTGAGTCCGAATAATATTTAGGTAATTACCTGCTGCATGACGGGAGGAGCCAGTTGTTGCTCCAGAACTTCAATGGAGGAGGTGGCGGAGGGAGGCCCACGGGCAGAGGTCGGGTGCTTAAACCGCCAGTCTCTGGAAAGGACAACAATAAAATTAGAATTTAAGAACGCAAGACAGAAGAGAGTGACTGAAGAACAATGTTGAGGTATCACAAAGATACTGATTTAAAAAATGACAGCCTTGAGATACACATTATGGTTTTAAACCATTACATATTTAACTGTTAAAAACCTGTCAAGTGCGAGCCGGACTTGCGCACTAAGAGTTTCGTACCGTCCGTGGCAAAAAACGGCAAAAAAAATCACGTTTGTTGTACGGGGGCTCCACTTAAATATTTATATTATTCTGTGTTGTTATAGCGGCAACAGAAATACATCATCTGTGAAAACTTCAACTGTCTAACACGGTTCATGAGATACAGCCTGGTGAAAACAGACGGACAGCGAAGTGATAGCAATATGGTTCCGCTTTTACCGTTTGGGTACGGAACCCTAAAAAAGGAGGAGGTTCTCAAGTTTGACATACCGCTGTTAAACCCGTGAATAAATATAAAATAGAAAAATTAGTGTCCGCGAGCGGCTTCAACTGAGTAAAGTATAGTATGCTATCCTAAAAGTGTTTACAGGGGCGCCGACTCCGTGGGTGCTCGGGGGCTCGAGCACCCATGAGAAATAAACAGTGGGTGCCGAGCACCCCTGAGAATAGACATCAAGAAACATATCAGTAAACGCCTTTTAGGTTACGTATAAAACCAGTTTCATTTTTATATATTGGCTTCATTTTATATTTTTATCTAACATAATTAGTAATTGAGTACGCAGTATGTAAGTGGACATTTATTTATTTGTCGGTCGATCAGTGTGCATTTCTCTTCTCGCTCTTCGCCACTTTTTCGAGTCCATCAAATGAGCATGAGCACCCATGAGGTTTTCTAAAAGCCGGCGCCCCTGAGTGTGTACCAAATATTCAAATACGTTCAGCCGTTTGAGAGTGAAGAAGTAACATACATACCTACATACATACACACACACACACATACAAACTTTTGTCTAAAATATTATAATATTAATAGTGTGACGTTTCTTAGAACATTTGATTCCTACATAAAAGTTTTATAAGCAGATTTTCAATAACATAACTTAGTGCCGAGTCCAGTCCATATTCAACGCAACATTAACATTTAGTATTGTATTCAAATGAGCGAGGCGAGGGGCATAAATCAGCTTATCGATCAATTCAATTACACTAATAATATTTATAAAGACGAAAGTTTGTACATATATGTAGGTATGTTTGTGTATATAGGGTGACTGGTAATTAGTGTACGATACTTAAACACGTGATTGTGCTCATGATAACAAATAATTTTTATTATGGGAGCAAAGCCGAAATCGCGAAAAAATATCAGCTGTTCAGTACATTAGGCAAACATAAATGTACTGAAAAGCTGATTTTTTTTCGCGATTTCAGGTTTGTTCCCGTAGTAAAAGTTGTTGGTTATCATGAGCACAATTACGTGTTTAAGTATCGTACACTAATTACCAGTCACCCTGGGATATTTGTTACTCCTCGCTCAAACGACTGATGTCCCGAAGTAGCAAGAGTAGCTAATGCTACGGGCCCCGCGCGTTGGGTTGAGGCCTGTGCCCTGCCCATTGCCACTTAAGTTTGGCGATTCTTCGTGCTATGTCGGCAACCTTGGTTCTCCTGCGGATATCTTCATTTCTGATTCGATCACGCAAGGAAACTCCCACCATAGCCCTTTCCCTTTGGCTGACTTTAAGCCTTCTGATGAGGCCCATTGTGAGCGACCACGTTTCGGAACCATATGTCATCACTGGCACTGATCATAGACTTTAGTCTTGAGACACTGTGGTATATTGGACGATAAGATACCGCGCAGTTTCCCGAACGCTGCCCAGCCGAATCGGATTCAACGGTTGACATCTCTCGAAATTAGATCTACCCAACTGGACTGTTTGTCCAAGGTAGACGTAATCGTCCACAACTTCGAGTGTAGTTTCCAATCTTGATAGGAGTGGGTGCTAAATGGTTGTTTATCATGACTTTAGTTTTGTCCATGTTCATTTTAAGACCCACTCTTTCGGAAGCTCTACTGAGGTCATTGAGCATTATGCTGAGCTCTTCTGTAGTCTCAGCCATGACAACTATGTTGTCGGCAAACCAATTTTATTAAGGTAATTTTATATTTATTCATACAGTGTTTAGAGCAGTGGTGGCCCAGTGGTAACGCTCCCGACTTACGAGTTGTAGGTCGCGGGTTCAACCCCAGCCAGGCGCATTACTTTGTGTAATTTATTTCATCACCACTGCTCTCAAAACCGTGAAGGAAAACATCATACGGCCCATTCCCTCTCCTAGAGAGGAGGCCTGAGTCCCAACAGTGGGAACATTATAAGGCCGACTATGCTATACAGTGTTTATTGAATAAGCAGATATTACCTTGCTTATAAAATAGTTTTCAATGTCACGCACCTAATGTTTTTTTCATTATTTATTTAGCTGGCTATACAATACGAAGTTTTATATTTTATTATTGATAGGTTCGCGCTTGATCACTACCTCACATGCTGAAACGCGACGATGTGGTCGATGATGGATCATGCTTGCTTAAAAAGTAACTTATTCACTCTTGATTTAAAGATCCCTAGGTTGTAGTTATCAGGAAACACAGACTCCGGCAGGGAATTCCACTCTTTAGCTGTACGCACAACGAATGTGTTCCCATAACATTTCGTACGTGTGGGTGGGATGTGAACCATATGCCGGTGGCGCAACGCCGTACGTCGAGTGGTCTGATGATGGAACGGGTTTAGCATATAAGCATAGCATAATCAGCCTTTTAATGTTCCCACAGCTGGGACTCAGGCCTCTTCTCTCTAGGACGAATTGGTGAATGTCACATGTCTTCGAATTTTTGGTTCTCGGACATGCCGGTTTCCTCACGATGTTTTCCTTCACCGTTTTGAGAGCAGTGGTGATGAAATAAATTACACAAAGTAATGCGCCTGGCTGGGTTTGAATCCGCGACCTACAACTCGTAAGTCGGGGCCGTTACCGGTCGCCACTGCTCTCTATGGAACGGGTTTGGGGGAATCTAATTGTGCAATTCTGTATGTACACTCTTTTTGAAATGTGCGCAGAAATTACATGACCTGAATCCGACATCGCCTTTCTACCATCTAACAACCCAGCGCACGGCAAGTGCCCGCACTAACATTGTTAACACCTCTACGGTCCGGATTAAGCGTTTCGCCTCGTCGTTTATACCGCGTACATTTGACCAAGGCAAATAGAGATTCATTTTTATACATATAGATAGCATTTAGAATTCGGTCTGGCCACTACCCGTCAGCAAAGTTTGCACACCTAATGAAGAAGATAGACTCACTAAATTGCACAATTTGAGGTAAAATTGAGGACGTGCAACATTTGCTCAAGGGCTGGAACAAGTTTGCCTGCTGCAGTGTTCCCATCCGATTATAATTTAGGTGTCTTCAAGGCTATAGAGTGAATAGGCTTAAACTAGTGCACTTCACAATCAACGATTGATCACTGCTTACCATCAGGTGGGACCCCAGTCAAGCACTAGTTTACATAATTAAAAACTATACTCCAATGTAATGTAAACGTTAGTTAATTGTTTGATTGGTTGTTGTTGTTACTCACTTGGGTGGAAGCTGGTCGGGTCTACTGCTCCACTCCCAAACCCAGTCGTTGGTTTCATCCTGGAACATTACATATGGCTCTTTAAAGAAATTACTAAAGGATACTCTAAATTATTTATTTATTTTATATTTAATGTACACACATGTATCAGAAGAACACAGATCCTTATAAAAAACCGATCAAGTGCGAGTCGGACTCTCCACGGAGGGTTCCGTACCGTCCGTAGCAAAAAAAAACACGCTTGTTGTATGGGAGTCCCCACAAATATTTATTTTATTCTCTTTTGTTTTTATAGCGGCAACAGAAATACATCCATCTTTGTAAATTTTAACAGTCTAGCTATCACGGTTCATGAGATACAGCCTGGTGACAGACAGCGGAGTCTTAGCAATATGGTCCCGTTTTTATCCTTTGGGTATGGAACCCTAATTATTATAATCTTCTATGAGGGTCAATGATGACAGTTTTCCATCTCAGGTTAGTTATCACTTAGAGAGGAGGCCTGAGTCCCAGCAGTGGGTACATTATAAGGCTGGTTATGCTTATGCTACGCTATGTTAACAGTTCAGTGCTAGTTGAACCTACTTCACGATAAAAACCAAACCCCTTTTGGGCTTTGCCGCAGTCGGGTAGAAATAGGGCCCCCATTTTTAGGGTTCCGTACCTCAAAAACCAAAAACGGAACCCTTATAGGCTGCTCACTTTGTTGTCCGTCTGTCTGTTAAATGAAATCAAAACCATATACTTAGGTCTGCGGCCCCTTGAAGCTGTGAAGATATCAAACTTCTCAGTTAATGGTAAAAGAAAGATACGGCCGTTTTTTAGGTGGGAAATCACCCAATGACTTCTCCCGCCCTAGGGCGAAGCGAGAATTCGTTTTTCGGACGTGTCATACTTGTACTAACTAAAACCCACTCCGTTCCTTCTTTGCCTTCGTTCCAGGACCCCGGGGGTTCTCTTTCGCACAACCCATGGTCCCAGTATACTTCGAGCCTGCTGGGTCTTGAGGCGTGCGTGGTACTACGCGCTGTCGACGACTTGGGCTCGGTACGAACGGTCACCGGACAGCCGGACGGCGTCCGTCAGTGCAGGTATACGGTAACTTAATAAGTAAATGATCAGATACTCACTCTCCAGCCGTTAATATAGATTCCCTTCAGCTCATCTTCAGTGGACGGTTCTAGGTTCGGACTGTTGGGTGGAGATTTGGGACTGAAACAGAGCAATAAAACATACAGTGAATAATTTGTTTTACGGAACTTTTTACCAGATATTATCAAGAATACTAGATTTCTGTGCGTTCACAAAAGGGGAACGTCAACAAAATTTGAATAATTAAACCATTCCCACGTTGTTTTACCCAGGAGAAAATATAACAATTATTACTATAACTAGCTGACCCGGCGAACTTCGTACTATATCGCCAATCAATCAATGTGTTGTTGTGTTGAATGTTTTCGTCAATGAATGTTGTGTTAGCTAAACTGTTGTCATTACGAGCATGGCAGTTGAGTTTGTCATGCTCACTCAAATGTCTCGATGATGGTGGCACGTGTTATTGAGTCATTCGGTTCCCTTCAAAATGATTGAACTGAGTGGGGCTGATGCACGCGTCATGCTCGTGAACGGGTGCCGTCAGTTGAGACTGGTCATCTCTTAGCTGCCAATGAATTAATTCAATTTAATTTTTTTTTTTTATCAATTTCTATTTTATTCTTTTAATTATTATTACTTATCTACATTGTGCTCACATATTAGAAGCGACAAGAAATATGTAACCAAGATTTATGTAACTCATAATATGATTTAAAAGAGTGTCCATGGAGTTTCTTGCACGTTCTTCTCCATAGAGATCTACGCTTTGGAACGTGCAATTTAGCTTCACTTGTATTTTTTTTTGACTGACCGACATTTTGACAATTCAAAAGTGCCTGTAATTTGTCTATTTGAAATAAACGTTTCTGATTCTGATTCTGATTCTGACTGCCAAATATAATACTATTTATTCAAATATAATACAATAATAATGAGATTTTTTTTCGTAAGTTTTGCCATTTTTTCTCACCATTTAAACCATCTCTGGACTATCACAAATATTTTAAGACCAAAATTAGCCAAATCGTTTCAGCCATTTTCGACTTTTAGCGAGATTAACGAACAGCTATTAATTTTTATAGAGTTTTAGATATTTCATCTGCGTTTATTTTACATGAATTTGGATATACGTACAGTAAAGCCAATGTTGCCTTTGCGCATTAACTATCCTTTTGTTTTTGTGTGTAATAAAAAATACAGACACTTGTCAAAACAAACTTCTATCAAATTGTCCTTGAAAACACGCGATTAACTGAAAAACGTGTAATATCACTCAAAAGAGTCTTCACACGCTCCTCAAGATATTAACACAAGACTTTACTAATTACTTTCAATCAAGATACACTCCAAAAAACAATTTTAGTTGTTAAGATAACGACTATACTTGAAAAATATCATTAGATGATTTCCCACATAAAAAAAGGCAAAAGCGAATAAAGTAATTCCGCAAAAAAGTAAGGTAAAGACGCGAGTGAACTGGAGGACAGACAGACAACTAGTTAATCTAATAATACATATTTGTTTTTATGTTTTTTTGTTTGTACTCGTAGGAAGTAATCTCTGAAAGTATTGGTTCGATTGCGAAATTTTTTTACCGATAGAAAGCTGCTTTACTTTTTGGTTTAATATCGCAGCATATGCTGAGATAGGAGCCTTTTTGGCCTCGCACAGGTCTTTTATTTTAATTTTTTAATATTGTTTTTTTTTTTCTATTATTTTTAAGTTAAGTATTTATAGATTAAGTAGTTACTTTTTATTTTATTGTTGTTTGTCCTGTGCGAGTCTCAAATAAATGTTTTCTTTCTTTCTTTATTCCTGAGTGACTATATATGGGCTATATTTTATGTACGCGGGCGAAGCCGCGGGCAAAAGCTAGTATATGCATAAATATGAAGAGTTAGAAAAGGATTCTCCTAAGCAAACGTGCTCTATCTTCGACCACATCTTCGCTAAAAGTCAGGTGAGACAATGACCAAGCCCGAGCCTAACTTTATTTTTTTTTTCTAATTCAACGTCCACTCATTGACATTCAGCATCTGTTGTGTTCAAATATAATATTGTCTGATACTAGCTATCATTGGTGATGTACCATGGTTCATTAGTGATAAGCCTCAGCACTTTTGTGGAATCTTTAGGGCTATATTTCACCGGGACACCATGGCGGCGCGACCATTTGCGCCACCATGGTGTCCGTAAGCTACCAAACTAGACACTATACAGACACCAGAGTCGCTACACCACACTGAGACAGTATCAAAATGGACCTTAAGTGCACGCGTCCGAGTTGGTCGCACTGCCAAATTGGTTGCGCAACCAAACGTACACCAGGTGAGTAACTCCCTATAGAGCTGTATACATTTTGTTGGTAGCGGCGACTGGTTGCGCCGCCATGGTGTCCCGGTGAAATATAGCCCATATAGTATTTCTATGTTTGAATTAGCTGCTGTGTCCTACAGCTGTATTCTGTATGTCCAACTCCAAATAGGCCTTATGATAGATTTATAAATTCTGAGCATATTTTTCAGCGAAAGTATCAACTTTTTTGATAGCAGCCAATAGTGTTTCCTGAGTTGTAAGCTTAATGCTGTACGCTTCGTAAAAATATGTTTTCTCCAGTATACTATTTAAAAAATTAACTACACAGCCTACTCAAGTTACAAAACATAAAAAAGTAAAGCCGTTGAAATGCGTCTGGCGCCGACAAACCGCATGTAATATGATCCAGCGAGGAGTGATACTCCCTAGTGCCCACTCGGAGCTCATCTGACTGTAGAAAATATTGCGTCACTGACAGGGCCGTCAGATGCAGAATATTGGATTTATAAGTTACTGACGATCCGCCAGTCTCGCACGGGAGTTTAAAATCTTTGAAATTCTTGGTTTTCCTCTACTTATAAGTGCATAAACTAAACCTACTGAGCTGACTCAATACAATAGAGTGAGTTATGCGACACAGTCGCCCAAAACGGCCAGCGCTTAGCAAAATGCTGAGGCTAATGTATTGAACAGAGCTACAGCGCTGAATTTTAGCCAGCTTACGATGAGGTACGGAACCTTAAAAACGAAACTCTTAAAGGATCACTTTGTTGTCAGTCTATCTGTCTGTCGAGACCCTTTGAGCTGTGCCTCACTGGGACGCCATGGCGGCGTAGCCAGGTCAAGACGCCAATAAAATGAATGGGTTGGCTGCGTGACCAACAGTCGCCAGGTGAGGTACATACCATAGAACTGCACGGATGTTCTTGGTTGCGCGAACTGGCAGCGCAGCCATGGCGTCCCAGTGAGGCACGGGCCTTTATCTCTGGAACGCGTGGAGGTAACGACTTGAAATTAAATAGTTTATTTTTAATTTATATAAACTAGTGCTTGACTGCGATCCCACCTGATGGTAAGTAGTGATGCATGATGATGTATGTGATCCTGTCCATCCATCAACAAGTATACTCAAAATTCTTTTAGTAACACGCGTTTCATCTCTCCTCTTCACATGGCCATTCCAAGACAAACGATTCCCTTCAACTTTTCAGTCACTGGTGCCACTTTTTAACTCTCTCATGTACTAGTTTCTGCGACTTCGCCCGCGTGTAACCAGCCCCCCTAGCCAAGTTGCAAACGATAAACGTGAACGCTGAGTAATCTCCAATAGATTTTCAACTTTATACCTAAGAGCATAAAGTTGAAAATCTATTAAAGACTACTGAGCGTTAGCGACCGGAACGAACGAAAACACTATGGAATCTTCAATAGATTTTCGACTTTATATCCAATAACATAAAGTTGAAAATCTATTAAAGACTACTGAGAGTTTACGTTTATCGTTTGTGACTTGGCTAGGGGGGCAGGTTTCTACATACAAACTTTGGACTCCCGTTTCATCTCCGGTTTTGGAAAATTCTCTCTTAGTGCTCGTGTACGTCATTAAAGGAAACCTTGTGCAAAATTTCACAATCCTAGTGCCAGTAGTTTCGGCTTTGCGTTGATATGTCAGTCAGTCAGTTTCTCCTTATATCATCACCATCATCATTTCAGCCGAAAGACGACCACTATTGGACATAGGTCTCCCCCTGTGCGTTTCGCGTCTATCGGATTCCCGCGACCTTCGCCAGGTCAACGTTGCGTCTTCCGGTACGTGGTAGCAACTCCATAACCTTTCGTCCCCATCAACTATCAGTTCTGCGAGCAATGTGCCCTGCCCACTGCCACTTAAGTTTAGTGATTCTTCAAGCTATGTCGGTAACCTGGGTTCTCCTGCAGATATCCTTATATATTAGCAATAGCAATGGAATAAAAGGCTCAGTAATACATAAGTTAAGTAAGTTAACTAAACGCGTATCGATTGAATACGCAAAGTTAATTACTATTGTGCATGAGAAGCCATAATGAGGGCGCCTCATCGCTTGTGAAACTGCTGATGTTAGCCAACAGCGCAGTAGTCATTGCGCTTTATTATTCAAGCTGGGTTGAACAATTACACCAGTATTTTTTCTGTTATAGGACAGCAACAGTACATTTTGATACAAGTGGAGATAGTTTGTCATTGCGACCGAGGCGGCATTCGCCCGAGGAGTAGGCAAGGGTGTTATGGACCGAGGGCTCCAGGGTCACATTTCCACGTGTATCAAACGACACACTTACGAAGACATAAATAAACGCGGGTTGAGTGTCTCGTGGGAGTTAACCGCACGTTAACCTCAAGGGGGTTGTTCCGCGCCTGATACGATAAATGTAATAAAATCATACGCACTTTTCTGAACTAGTGCGAAAAACAGTAAATGGCGTGCCTAAAAGAGGTAGGGATAAGAGCGGGTTTTCGAGTAAATGTATTGAAAAATATTACCCTCCTTTTGGGGAAAGTCGGGTAGAAGAAACGACTTGCCCGCATAAACAGTAACAAAACTGTGTGGAAGCAGTGGAAAATTAGTTAAAGGTAAGCAGAACAGGGTGTAATGTCCCATAAACCTGCGCTGAAAAGGGAGGACCCTTCGACCGGGTGTTGTCTAGACCGGGCAACTGCCCGAGTAGTTGTTTTCGGACTGATGTATATGTTCTAATCACGCGGAGAATTCAGATACTGCAATGTAGTGTAGGATTTAAAATTATAGTTCGTAGGTACTAGCTTCTGCCAACAGCTTCACCTGCGCGAAAGTAAGATTCTCCATGCAAACTTTGTACTTCCATTTCATCCGAGTTGCACCAATTTAGTACCTAATAGTTAACATGGCGTACCAAATAACGATAACATCAACTGCTCAAAGAGTTGTTAAGAGCTGGTTAAAGCAAAATACATTAAAATATATCTAACATATAAGCCCAGAATTTAAAAGGTGCCACACCTGTGTGAAGCATGGACAGGTCGCTAGACAATAATAATAAAAAGATTGGCCAGTGGGCCACCACTGCAGCTGTTTATTGACAATAAACTACGCAAAAAGGTCGACAGCCCACCTGCTAAGTCACACCAGCTGCCAATACATAAATAAAGCTACAACGCTTTACAACTTCGTTATTGTACGCGAATAACATAACCTTGGCCGTCAAGTAAAAAAATCTCAGTGAAACCTCGTCTTCTAGTTTTCGTAACATATAAAGACACGGGAAGTCGCATTCCGAATCTATTTATAAACAAAACTGGTGTGGAGAAACTAGTTCTACCGGATTATATGTGTATCTAAGTAGTTGCAGACACATCTATATGGACTGCAGTGAATCTGTTTATAATTGTCTAGACCTTTCCCAAGTCCTCGTAGTCTTCAATAATAGTATTGTTCTGTTTGTAAATATCGGCATTTGAGGCGTGAGTTGTCGCTACTCATTAATCGAATATAATTTTATAATTCAATCGAAACAGATTAGAAAACCCAAACATGCATCAAACCCACCGGCTAGGCGGCTTACCGATTCAACCGTCCCGATGCAGATCAATCTTTACTCTCACCAATGGCAAGTCAATGCGAACCGACACGCGAGTGATGCATCGTACTATTGTCCAAAACATTAGAAAAGTGCGTCTTTGTGTGGTGAAAGACGTCTGACGGCCCGTCGTCTGCTGCCCTGAGATATCAAGCAAAGAAGTCTAATTCTTCGGCCCACAGGTGGTGAATCTACAGGTTAGTGCTGCATGTTTCCTGCCAATTTCCTGTGTTCAGCTTCATAATTACGCAGTCCTAATTCAAGTCGCATTGGCAAGGTCACGTACGTTATTATCTACCTACGTACTTTTCAAAACCCGCATGCATACAGTCCACTATTAATTTTGAACCAGCTCCCTCCGTTTGGGACAATCGAAAACAATTTTATATTTCCGCCCAAGTAATTGGTGTAAGGCGCTTCCATTATGGTAGCTGGACACATGTCATTGGACAAAACCAATAGTTTTACGTATTAACTCAGGCACGTTGAGTCCACATCACCAACTTCCTAACTCCGACTTGGAAATCTTCACCTGACCTGGAGGTTCAGCAGTCTCATTTGAAACCGTAAGACCGATAGGGCAGTGAGACGAAAGAGCATCAACGACTTCCAGTTCATTACCAACCTGCCTTTGACGCTAGACGCACGGGAGTGCCTCACGGAGGAATCCCGGCTTTCCCTCTGAGCCTCTCGCAGGAGTCTGATGTACTCGTTCTCCACGGCGGCGAGTCCTCCGCCGGAGTTGAGTTCTACCCACGATTCTGTAACAAGAAGAGAGGGAGATAAGCGTGACATTCAGTTTTAGCGTGTACATGTCTGTGACACAGCCTATGACTAGCAGAAGCGAAGAGTTTCAAGCCTGAAATGATCACTTTCGGTTCATCTTACAATTTAATTCATTAAACCCCAAGCTCATTGTCTTTCTATTGTGTCTCTAATTACGGTACTTAAGAGGTTTAGCAGACATTTTAAAGCGGCAGAACGCAGAACCTGACAGTGTCCAGCCAAATGCAAAAATCTTTTAAATTTCTTGGGCTACCCTGGCACTTCCACCAACAAGCATGCCTACATTCTTTGCATCAACCATTATTGTTTGTCCAAGGAAATGTATACGTATGATTGGTACCTATGTATACCTCATCAGTGTCCAACTGTTAACTGTTTTTTGAAAATATTATTTCTAAAAAGAGTTTTATGTAAAATGGTTTTAATAATTTACAATAATCTAATTATGCAATCAAAGACCTAACTTGTAATTTTTTACAAAGGTATTTTTTTTTGTTTTTACCAAGGCTCGCAACTCGGTTCTTCTACCGTAAAAAGTTGTGAGATCCATGTAAATACCAAGTCGGTTAATTTATTCAGTCCGTACTTAAGGGACCTTGATGACCTAGAATGACTTGGTAATCGCATGTATATCGCAAGTAATACTTATTATATGAAATGCAAATTGTTTTAGTTTTTCATTGATTTATACACTAAACACTAAATGTATTCTAAATTTGAAGCTTCTATGTTTGCTAGAAGTGCCTTAGAGTTTTGATGATCGGTCAGTCAGTGAGTGACACAATTAAGAAACTTTGACCAGTTATAATTCTTAAACTACTGGTTCAAATTGAATGAAATATACCGTGTTTATATAATGCCTGCTTGGTTACTGGAAAATCAGGCTTCTAGTTTTATGCACAACGAAGTTATAGGGGATCGAAAATGGCCTGAATGGTTTCGAGAAAAGGAAACGGCCGTGCCACTTTTTTGCTCGCCTTGGTCCGGCACTTCCGTGCCCCCTAATTTATACTATTCTTAATAATTGTAAAATCGATTTAAATAACGTATTGTATTGGGAATTATGAGAAACACCAAGGTACTGGCAATGTTGCCTGTTATAATTAGTTCGTATTTTAATTTTGCCATTATGTACAACATTATGTCTGTAACTGTGTACTAACTTATTTTAATTGTAAAAGTACAACTAAACGAATCGTTAACTATGTTCCTTTATAAGCTTTTAGTTTAGGCGCAAGCAGAGATACTTTGCGACTCCAATAATACAGGTGTCAACAATCAAGCCAGTTTTATTTAATACCATTTTCCATGTGAGAGATCACAGCCAGTGATTATCACAGTAGGTACAATTACAATAAATTACGAACATGTCGGTAACATCCGCTACAATCACAACACAATGGTATCACGCGACATTTTTTTTGTACATTTAGTATTGTATCCTGTTGTAATAACTTGTTTATACGTGGACACCGGAATTTGTAGCCATTTTTTTTTTCCATGATTTAAGGTATATTTTTTGCACTGTTTTCCGATCTCTGGATATAAGTGCCCTGAACTATTATTTTTTGTTCGGGATATCAGCAAACAGCTAGTCGACTCTTCGCGTGACCAGAGGGCTGAGCTTTTCTTCGGTCAACGAATCAGCATTGCTATCCAGCGTGGCAAGCAGCGTGCTGCCAGCGTTCTGGGCACTTTTCCCATTGACATCGATGTGGTCGAATTTTTTGATGCCCTATGAGTTCTTTTTCTACCCGTTTGTACATATTATTATTTTCAGTTTGTTTAAATACTTATAAAGTTGTAATATTTAATAGAAGATGTATATAAATGTATAAAATCTTAAAAAAGTGCCCTGAATTAAATACTAAATTAATTGTATTGATGCTTCTTACATCCAACAACTTGAATTGATTGTCATAATCAAAATTAACATAAGTGAAGTCGCGGGAGTAACTAGTTTCTATCTTCTATGTAATTTCAACCGGCAAACAGCGTTTGCTCTTCGATTATGGCTACATGACCGATAAAAGATAATTAACAATTAATTACGGAAGGCATTGCCACGACCCAGCCCATGTCTGCCTCACGCCCGCCTACCATGACGTGGGCACACAAAGTCCACCCACTATCACAGGTCATACATATGATGAACCGAGGGGAAAACCTTATCGCACTATTGTTATATTAGTAATAGTAGATCACAGTAATCATCAAAACAAATAGTCAAGTCACAAAATCATCATATCAGCCGAAATCTATACATATATGTATATAAATAAAAGCGAAATACCACTCACTGATTAATTACGAAATCTCAGAAACTATAAAACCTACAAACTAAGGCCGGAATTCACCAATAAAACTAATCGCGTTTTAACGTTAGGCTCGCATAATCGCGTTTAGCCGCTGTCACTAGTGTCACTTGTCTGTATTTTTCTTTTGTTGTATTTTTACAAGTGACACTAGTGACAGCGGCTAAACGCGATTATGCGAGCCAAACGTTAAAACGCGATTAGTTTTACTGGTGAATTCCCCCCTTAGGCAGGTAGGTTCCATATAGGGTGTAAACATCCGCTACGAACGGATTTTACGAAACTATACCCCTAAGGGGGTAAGACGGGGGTTGGAAGTTTGTATGGAGAAACCTATTTTCACGCGGGCGAAGCCGCTGGCAGAAGTTAGTACGCCTATAAATGAACATAACAAACAAATAGACAAACATAACAACAAAACAAACAAACAATATGTACCTAATGCTTAATATTGCACCTACCACAAGTTGTCTCTGCATGACCCAAAGGTTGACTGGTAGAAAATGCCTTAAGACATTAAGTCCGCCTCTGTACTTTTGTGTGCATAAAGAATTAATAAATAAATAAACAAAGAGCAGCGCTTCTCATCATCCAGCGGACTTCTGCAGCCTTCACCAGGTCATCGCTCCACCTTGTTAGAGGCCTTCAAGTTGCGTCTCGGTTATTATTCATTAAGAGCCACGAATTGATTCAATCATCAAACTAAATATTGCGTTGGAATCCACATGGAGCAATTTTGGGTCCGGTAGTAATTTTATAATATAGTTATATCGTGTCCGTGTGAGCATTGACGATCTTACGAGTAGATTTTTTTATATGCATGTATTATACACCACCTAAATGTTCATTATGAATAATTCTGTCTTTTTGTGAAAACCGTATAAAAGTCCGTTCAAAGACCCCTACCACGAGCTCATAATGGAATCCATTTGACGAGCTAAACTAACTGTTAAAGGGATGGGGCTGTAGGGACTCACCCAAGACATGCTTACGCGACAAAATTTATAGTCGCTAAGCGGGACCACAGTATAGATAAGATATGGAACAGTACGGAAACTACCTACAAATATTCGAAACGGCACAGTCACACAAACATACGCATCGACGATACTCCTAAGCGTTTCTCGCGGTCCTGTCAATAGCAAATGCCGCTTAGGAGTCTCGTCGATGCGTATGTTTGTGTGAGTGAGCCGTTTCGAACATTTGTAGGTAGTTTCCGTACTGTTCCATATCTTATCTATACCACAGAATAAGAAATAGTCTATACTGTGGCGGGACCGTGGCGTGCGCGAGCGCCAGTCTCTTACGCACAGTGGTGGTGCAAACATGTCGCATAACTAAGTCGCGTACGAACAATATTAGGACAACAGATGTGAACTGAACCAAATAAATCTTCGTGACCCTACATAAGGCTACACCGTGCCCAGGATACGCACACACCACCACCAAGGGACTCAATAGGGCTATACAGGGTGTATACTGTGTACTTTTGACTGGCCCGTTGGTTTAGTGGTTAGTGGCCCTAACTGCTATGCTGGAGGTCGTAAGTTCGATTCCCACCCAATACAGATGTTTCTGTGATGAGCACGACCGTTTGTTCTGTGTCTGGGTGTAATTTATCAATAGTATGTATGTATTTAGAATATAAAGTATGTTTATCAGTTGTCTAGTACTCGTAGCACAAGCTCTGCTTAGTTTGGGACTAGATGGCGTTATGTGATTAGTATTAATGGTATTAATAGAGCTCCATCCCTATTTTTCGCTCGCTCGCCTGACATTTTAACACATAATGGTAGGGTCGAAGCCTACTGAGGCCACGGGTAGTGTGAAAATGAAACCCGCCCCGGGTTCCATTTTCACACTACCCTGGGACGAAGGCAAAGAAGGAACAGGAGTGGGTTTTTAGTCAGTAATTTAGTCTCAATTCTCCCAAGAGCGAGAGATGTCATTGGATGATTTTCCCACCTAAAAAAAAAGACCACAGTAGTTTTTGATTTTATCGCGTTCATAATCAATATGTAAGGACCAGCCCCCCTAGCCAAGTTACAACCGTATCGTTCGCGCCGAACGCCTCGAGTAGGCCACGCCTCCGATTCCTTTGTTCTGACCACGTGACTGAGCGTTGAGATGACGTCAGAACAAAGGAATCGGAGGCGTGGCCTACTCGAGGCGTTCGGCGCGAACGATACGGTTGTAACTTGGCTAGGGGGGCAGTTTCTGCAAGCGGCTTCGCCCGATTGAATGTAGGTTTCTCCATACAAACTTTGGACACCCGTTTCATCCCCTTTAGGGGTTAATTTTGGAAAATGCTCTCTTAGTGCTTACCTGCGTCATAAAAGGAAATCTTTCCTTTTATGACGCTTTTTTCTCTTGGGGGAAATCTTTTCCTTTTATGACGTAGGTAAGCACTAAGAGAGCATTTTCCAAAATTAACCCCTAAAGGGGATGAAACGGGTGTCCAAAGTTTGTATGGAGAAACCTACATTCAATCGGGCGAAGCCGCTTGCAGAAACTGCCCCCCTAGCCAAGTTACAACTGTATCGTTCGCGCCGAACGCCTCGAGTAGGCCACGCCTCCGATTCCTTTGTTCTGACGTCATCTCAACGCTCAGTCACGTGGTCAGAACAAAGGAATCGGAGGCGTGGCCTACTCGAGGCGTTCGGCGCGAACGATACGGTTGTAACTTGGCTAGGGGGGCTGGTCCTTACATATTGATTATGAACGCGATAAAATCAAAAACTACTGTGGTCTTTTTTTTAGGTGGGAAAATCATCCAATGACATCTCTCGCTCTTGGGAGAATTGAGACTAAATTACTGACTAAAAACCCACTCCTGTTCCTTCTTTGCCTTCGTCCCAGGGCCCCGGGTTTCATTTTCACACTACCCGTGGCCTCAGTAGGCTTGTGTTAAAATGTCAGGCGAGCGAGCGAAAAATAGGGATGGAGCTCTATTAATACCATTAATACTAATCACACAACGCCATCTAGTCCCACACTAAGCAGAGCTTGTGCTACGAGTACTAGACAACTGATAAACATACTTTATATTCTAAATACATACATACTATTGATAAATTACACCCAGACACAGAACAAACGGTCGTGCTCATCACACAAACATCTGTCTTGGGTGGGAATCGAACTTACGACCAGCATATCAGTTAGGGCCACTAACCACTAGACCAACAGGCCAGTCTGAGTTCGGGGATCCTAAGTTTCGAGTGCGTATTTCAGTGACAATTGTGCAGTCTAGGAGCACATGTGCAATTGTCTCCTCCTTCTCCAAGCATGCTCTGCGCAGTGGGACTGTCTGTGATGCCTATTGTGTGGAGGTGTGATGGTTCCCGCCACCAGGCGCAGGCTGCCTCTATCCAGTCTCATGAGTTTTTTGGTGAGGGCTTTATTGAGGTTTGGCATGACCTCCTTGGCCTGCCTGCATCCTGGTGTCGAGGACCACCAGCGCCCTGCTTGTATATGTGTGTGTTCACGTAGCCAACTACGCAGCTGACCAAAGAGGACCGGCACAATGGGTTCGGGCCCGAAGACCAGCGCTCCTAGTCCCTGTAGTTTCGGCTGTGCGTTGATATGTCAGTCAGTTTCTCCTTTTATATATATCGAAAACCACAAGACTTTCTTACTTATGAAAATTACGTAACAGTGATATAATATACCTAAACATTTCTTGAATATTTTACCATATCATAGTCATAAATAAATATCATGAGTTTTTAATGTTTTCGATTTGAAAGGTCTCTTCTCGTTGTTAGCTTGGAAGGCAAAGGAAATATTTGTATTATTCAGATTTTATAAAATTTCCTACAATGAGTCCAACATTCTACTTATTTATATGAAAACAACGGGTTTCTTCGATCTTATTCTTTTTATAACCAAATACGTAAATGATTACATAACTTTATAAATCATTCGATTCGTTCGTGGGCTCCAGTCATAATTATAAATAAGTTTAAATAAACCAGTTTAATATGAGTTTTAAATAGACTTGATATATGTGAATATTTAGAAAATTCGAAGCTTCATCTATAGTGTAGTGTCGATGACCGAGTCGTTATGAGATCGGGCAAGTACCTATGTGAAATTATCATTTCATAATTATGTACTTTTCTAGTGGATTAAAGGTCACAGCGGCGAACTGGCCAGGAGAAGATCTGGAGCGGTGGTCTTCGGGCCCGAACCCATTGTGCCGGTCCCCTTTGGTCAGCTGCGTAGTTGGCTAAGTGAACACACACATATACAAGCAGGGCGCTGGTGGTCGTCACCAGGCAGGCCAAGGAGGCCATGCCACACCTCAATAAAGCCCTTACCAAAAATCTCATGAGACTGGATAGAGGCAGCCTGCGCCTGGTGGCGGGAACTATCACGCCTCCACACAATAGGCACCACAGAGGTCTGGCCGAATTATCCTTCTTTTTCAATGGAGTTTTGCGGGACTATACAACCTGCTCCACATACCTCCAAAAGGGCGAATCTCAAAAAAAAATTACGCTGTTAACTATCCCATTATTTTTTTGTGTGGGAAATCATCAAGGACTGCCAGACTTATTGACCAAAATTAACCTGTATAAGTTGGGTGTACCTTCAGTTGCTTTTTGCGTTCTAGGGCCGCGGTACCTCTTTCGAATCCTAACGCCGTTATAGATAAACGTCTACCTTCCCCAGACGCATTAGATATACGCATATAACCGTGACTTTGAGAGTTCAATGCACCGTCCGCGTCCTATCAAACACAAGTCACAATTTATCGAGATAAGGAAACCTTATCATCATTGTCTTTGCATATTGCAAGATTATTTGTAAGAGATGTTTCAAGTAGGTATGGGAAATCAATATCTATATATATAAGGAGATGGTGACTGACTGACATATCAACGCACAGCCGAAACTACTGGGACTAGAAAGGCGAATTTTTGTACAAGGTTTATGACGTATGAATTTCCAATATTCATTCCCTAAGGGGATGAAACGGGGGTCCAAAGTTAGTATGGAGAAAACTACATTCACGAAACTAGTCAATGATATTAAGCTATTGCATAGCTTCTATCGAGGGCCTTGAGCGCGGGGACCGAATCCAGAAATTCCGTAACGAAAAAAACCTCACGCTCCCCACTCCGACGGGCACGGAGGTGTGGCTTGAAGGCCGACAGAGACCGAACACCTATTTTAGAAAAGTCGTTAACGACCTGTGTGGCGCATTGGTACAGCGTTCTACCTATGTTATCATCGTGCCTCGAGTTCAAATCTCGGTCAAACAAAATAGTCTTTTTGTATTATAATAGATTATAGTAATGTTCTATGATAACAACTGAACATACTTGTAGCAATTTATGAAGTAAACAAGAAAGAAAAAAAATTGTTTTCTTATCGGTCACCACGCTCAAAAAGTGTAACTTGAATTAATATCAAAGAAAAAGAAATACTGCATAAATAAAATAAATAAATAATTATAATTGCATAAGTTGATACAAAATGCTATGCAATAGCTTTACCGCGGCAGTCCCCGAGTGCCACACTTATTTTTTTTTTGTTTTGACTCATATCTTTGAAAAGATAAAAACCTAACTTTTGATTAAAGTGACTTTTTTAACCCCCGTCACAGTATAGATATATGAAACAGTACGGAAACTACCTACAAATGTTCGAAACGGCTCACTCACATAAACATACGCATCGACGAGACTCCTAAGCGGCATTCGCTACTGACAGGACCGCGAGAAACGCTTAGGAGTCTCGTCGATGCGTATGTTTGTGTGAGTGTGCCGTTTCGAATATTTGTAGGTAGTTTCCGTACTGTTCCATATATCTATACTGTGCCCCCGTCGCAAAAACAGGGCTGTTATAAGTTTGACCGCTACGTGTGGCTAGGATTATCGTTCACATGACATTCAGCTGCACATTTCTCAAAAGAAATCGATTGGGTAATGGTAACCGTTTAATGATAATGACAATTCACGGGTGTTCTTTTAGTTGTCGTACCAGGGTCGGAATGACTCTATCGAACAATTCTGCAGCTCTGGCTGACACACCTAAGGAGTAAGTAAAGAAGGAAAGATTGAAAGAAAAATAATTTATTTGCAGGAAGTGACGCGATCTTAAGACTAGCTTACAAATTACAAACATTCTTTAAGGAAAATATGCGCCACATCCGCGCAAAATAAGGTAGATACCACAAAACGCTACCTGTCACGATCTTTACATAGGTACTCCCTTTACCTATTTCACATGAAATAATAATAAGTCGCTCTATTAATCACTGGTAAGCAGTGATGCAATCGATGATAGTGAAACGCACTAGTTTATTAAGAGCCCATTCACTTGAAGACACCTAAATTATAATAAATAGCACGGGAAAACCGCAGCAGGCAAATTGTTCTAATCCTTCCATGTACGCGGTATAAACGACGGCGTGTCCGATGGTAGAAAGGCAATGGCGGAATCTGACTTGATTCCTAATGTAATTGCTGCACACACTCTCCGTTAAATGATATCATCATCTACCTGCCCTTGTACCAATGTCCACTCAGTGCAAGCATTAGTCAGTATTCTTGCAGCTCAACTCAGGATTACTAAGGAACTCTCGTCGAAAACTTTTCAGAAATCTGCAAGAGCCAAGCCTGAGTCATAATTCCAGTTTATTACAAACGAAAATACTTTTCTTTGTGCTTCAGTTCAACGGCATATATTAACGAGTTTATGCGAGAACAACTAGCCATTTAACGCCTTTGAAGTTGTTTAGTCAACAATATAGTGTTAGATTTAGCGTAGCTTGTAAAGTATAATAGGTTTTTTTAACCGACTTCAAAAAGGAGGAGGTTATATGTTCGGTTGAATGTATGTTTTTTTTTTTTTTTTTTATGTAATGGTGTCAATGGTGGACCGATTTTGAAAATTATTTTTTTGATTGAATAGTTATGCTTCCGAATTGGTCCCATAGAAATATTGTTATGATCTGATCATGAACTTCGAAGATATGGAACAGAACTCCTCATAAGATCACAGCAGAACCGTCGTAACAAGCAAAATTGCTTTGTTTATACGTGTAGTCGATGACTGACTGAAAGTAGAGGGGGAATATATCGAACTGATCTGATGAAGCCTGAAGTTAGGCACCGGAACTCTGTAATAAATTAATGTAATCTAACCGTGTTTGGGATTATTAGAATTGTCATGAGATGCACTCTGGCTATAAGGTATTTAAGATTGGCTGAGGGGTACTTTTTAGTGGTGGTACCATAACTAAAAAGTGTATAATAAAAAACTTTTTACAAAAAAAAAATACAACCGACTTCAAAGTAAAAAAAAAACACTGAAAAGTGCAAAATAACTTTAATTTCGGAAGTCGGTGTTAAATAACGAAGAGACAAAACTATTATAGAAACACCGACTTCCGAAATTAAAGTTATTTTGCACTTTTCAGTGTTTTTTTTTTACTTTGAAGTCGGTTGTATTTTTTTTTTGTAAAAAGTTTTTTTTTGTACTGTATTATGATCTAAGGTAACCGATTTACTTTGTGTAATATATTTCATCACCACCGCTTTCAAGACGGTAAAGGAAAACAGTGAGAGGAAACTGGTATATTCTAAAACTATAAATTTGAAGACATATGTCCGTCCAGCAACCTGCACAGGGTCCGCGTGGTTGATTATGGCCCGTTCCCTCTCCTAGAGAGGAGGCCTGAATCCCAGCAGTGGAAACATTGTAAGGCAAATTTTGTTTTTGCTTATTATGACCTGTTTTGCTTAAGAAACGGTTATCAATCAGATCATTGCTAAAGAGATCAAACAAGCCAATACTGAAGACGACTACTGTAGCAAGTGAAGTCAGGTACATCATTATTATCTTTCCTAATAGTTAGTGTGAGGCGAACGTTTGTGTGTACGTTTGTTAATCCTTCACTTTCAAATGGCTGAACGCATTTGGATGAAATATTGGAACATGTCCTGGAGTAGCACACCTTTACCTTTTATCCCGGTAGTATATTCCCTCGGGATAATGTGGTACTTTCACGCGGGCGAAACCGCTAGCAGAAGCTAGCTATTGGGGGGTATCTTTGGCCCTGGGGTATAACTTTGGCACAAGCTTATTAACCAATAGGACTGTGTTTACTGTGCTTCTATTGGTTAATAAGCTTGTGCCAAAGTTAGACCCCAGGGCCAAAGTTACCCCCCAATTTATTCGGTTTTTGATCGCACCCACTTTAGGATTTACAGGAGTAATTCCTAGTGAGGAACCACGTTTTTTATTCCGCCTCTCCTAAGGCCATTAACTCCCTAGCCCTTTCAACACACAGGAGGATAACTGAAGGATATTTCCGTAACCTAGTCGATACATAAAAGTATAGTATCAGCCGTTTAATATTCAACACAAGTCGGTATGTTAGACTAGCGGAAATGGATAACCATTGCGTGTCGGACGAGGAGGCAATTTGTTCGTCTGGCCGCGTTAAAACGATTGTTACAAAAACATCGCTTTGATATTTCAATCATTTTTAAGAGTGGAGAGTTTTTTTTTGCTAAACGTGAGGTCCGTTCCTGGGTCGCGCAGAATTTTTATGCTTTTCAATCTGGAACTTCTCAGTAAAAGTACAGAGCCCGGTAAATCGATGGCAACAAACTTATGAATAATATGGTCCTGCCAGGGATGCAGAACGCATCATTGTAATGTTGAATGATGCCTAAGGACGTCTATTGCTGAACCAGGCTAAGCATTCAGCAGACTCTTGGACTTACCAGTACCTCGCTACACCTTTGCGGCACGCGGTTTTCACTTTAGAACTAGCAGTTGTGTTTTTTTTTAGTTGGGAAATCGTGCAATGACTTCTCCCGCTCTAGGGCGGAATGGAAGGGCGTGTCAGACTTTTACTGACTAAAACCCACTTCTATGTTCCTTCTTTGCCATGCTTTCCAGGACCCCGGGGTTCACTTTCGGACAACCCATAGCAGCTGTTGTCTTTCTACTACTAAATATTGACCTATACAAATCTCTCCAGAAGGGCAATGACCAACGAAGATAAAACTGTTATACACTGCCAAACATATTTATAAATAAAACTAGGCCTGGCTCTGTATAATAACTTTCGTCACTGAAGTCAACGAACGTGATTAAAAACAATTATTACTTTATTAGTTCCTAGCTAGGGGCTTTACCCTCGAGAAAGTAGAATTTGGTACAAGTGGAGAAACTTTGTCATTGCAACCGAGGCGGAATTTGCACGAGCCGCAGGCGGGGGCATAATGGAGCCGAGTGCATCAAACGGCGTTTTTCAAAACACGAAGAAATACTTTCTCTGAAAATGACGACGCATTTTTGTTCATTTTCCACTGACGAAAATTTTCCAAAGTTGCTATTATACATTTTAGTTTTAATTTAAATGGCAACAGGCTGTCGCAAGCATTTTCTGCCTCCATCATAATATCTGGCGCACCATCTAAAGCATAATCGAGCCTAAAGGTTAATAAGCGAGCCAAGAAGATCATCGGCAATGATGTGCTCGTCGAGTCGAAGCTTCAAAGCCTTGAGCATCGACGTCGAGTTGCTGCCCTGTCGGTTTTCTATAGTTTACATTTCGGGGAGTGTGAAGGAAGCCCGTTCCATCATCGGACCACCAGACGTACGGCGTTGCGCCACCGGTAAATGGTGGACATCCCACTCATACGTTCAAAGCGTTTTGGAAACACATTTATTGTACGTACAGCTAAGGAGTGGAATTCCCTGCCGGAGTCAGTGTTTCTATTTAACTACAACCTTTTAAATCAAGAGTGAATAGGTTACTTCTAGGCAAGCGTGCTCCATCGTAGACCACATCATCGCTTTCAATCAGGTGAGATCGTGGTCAAACGCGAGCCCATCAACAATAATAATTTTAATAATATAATAAGATTTACTAAGTCTCGAAATTTAATTTACCAATGTTTACAAATAGAGAGCATTCTGAATCAGGGATCATCTAAATACCTATCAGCCTACCTAACCTTTTCCAACAACGTTGGGGCCGGTTTCCAGTCTAAACATCATTTTATACTTTGCCTGATCCACTCGTGGCATTTCACACGATGCCTAAAGCGGGACCTACATTAGGCCGACGCACACGTGGGCGACGCCTGAGTTGTACGTAGAGCAGGGTCGCGTGGCGCGGCGTGGGTCTAATTTAGCTTTACTAATCTAGTTGCCATATAAAATGTATGGAGACCGACGCGCTCAGATCGGCCTACTTACGTGGCCCACGTAGGCCCAATGTAGTTCTACTTTAAACATTCTATTTTGTTACTTCTTCACGCTCGTGTGCCAAATTTCATAGAAATCTGTTTAGCCGTTCGAGCGAACATGACACACACAAAGTATCGCCTTTATAATATTAATGTGATAAACAATCGATTCAATATTTGATACAATGCCTAGAAGAAGCTCGGCATTGTATACAATGACTTAGCATTCTATACAATCCCTGAATTTTGCACACAAATACTTTGCCATACTAATAGTGAAAATCATACTACGGATTAACATTTGCATTCATTGACCTTGTCTGTAAACAAGTGCCAAGCACCAGACCGCGTCGAAAGGTACACAAAATTACCTTTCAGTGTATAATATAATTTTAAAACGAATATTTAATAACAAGAATTTTGTGCGCAGTTTAGCGTACGAGGTGACATAGGGGGCCTTTTCTTTGATGCAATAATATTATAATAATTTTATTTATTTTTATTTATTTACAAACAAGCTGCCCCGGCGAACTTCGTACCGTAGTAAGGATAACGCCATTACCAGAACAGCATAATTCATTTTATAATAACATTTTAATTAGAGATGGCGTTGTATTCGAATTTTTTATCAACCTTCCCTGGACTATCTCGAATATTTCAAGACCAAAATTAGCCAAATCGGTCCAGCCGTTTTTGAGTTTTAGCGAGAATAACGAACAGCTATTCATTATTATACAAATAGATTTTAAACAAATAAGGTTATAATAGAATAGTTTGGTTGGTTTAACATGAATAGCTGATGTATTGAAAACATCGACTATTCACTTTTCAACCTCCAGACATCGATTTGAAGGTACCATTGGCGCAGTGGTTGAGCGGTTTGCTGCATGTCGCGGGTTCGATTCCCACAGTGTTCCGGGTCTGGGTGACTTGTGTTTGTGAGTTTATATGTTTGTGAAGGCATACACGATACAGGAGTTATTCTTAGTATGGGAACAGTTTAAAAAAAAAAACCGGGCAAGTACAAGCCGGACTCGCGCACTGAGGGTTCCGTACAAACTTACATATCGCACCTTCGGTAGAACAAGGGCATAATTGCAGTTTTTGCTATTTTACAGGAGAGCTATTTTAAGATATTTATTGCATTCAGTGAGGTCTTGCTCTGTTAATATTGCTCGAAAGTTTTTCTTCTTTGCATGATATAAACTATATACTATATCCTTTTTAGGCGTATAGTTTATTTTTAAGGCATTTCTGTATACTTAACTCATTTTTGCAATTTTTGACAATTGTGCCCTTGTTCTACCGAAGGTGCGATATATTATAAAAACAGTTTAATTTCCGAATCGAGTCTAGATTTTTACGAATCGCAAAAAAGTTTTTTTTCTTTGTGACATAACAAATTTACAGTTTTTAGATTTTTTCCTATACTTGTGCCATGAGACCTAGCTTCATGCCAAATTTCAGGATTCTAGGTCAACGGAAAGTACCCTATGAATTTTGATTCCCTTGAGAGTATCGAAATATACGTTTTTTTTTTGCGATATAAATGGTCTTATCTTTTTTTTCCGTTAACTCAGAAGTTTAATTTTTTCACAGCTTCAAGGGACCGCAGACCTGAGTATATGGTTTTAATTTCAACTCGATACCTCCACGCGTTCCCGAGATAAAGGGTCTTGACAGACAGACAACAAAGTGATCCTATAAGGGTTTCGTTTTTTCCTCTTGAGGTACGGAACCCTAAAAAGAAGCATTAAATGTGCTTTCCTCAATATCAGTTCACGAGAACATGCCCTTTTCTGTGCTTGTACTCTTCACATTAGTTATACGTAAGACTGTATGCCCGGTTCTCAGCTAAATAAAAAGTCCCGAGGTTAGATCCAGGTCAACTGTTAATTGCTATTACTTTTAATTTAACTAACAACTGGGAAGGAATTGGAAGTATGCCCGGATAACGACGAGATAATCACAATTCACACATCATTCTATCCTATTGTAATCAAGTTACGACTGTTAAAGATATTTATTTCTTACAAAGCCCTCTTGATAAATGAGCTATCCAATACAATTTTTTTTAATTCGAACCAGTAGTTCCAGAGATTAGCGCACTCAAATTTTGGAGGTATACAGAACAGAGAGTAGAGTCCCGCATACCTCCGATGGAAAGGAAGGATCCTCCGACCAGACAGGTGTTATATCTGGTGGGAAACTGCCCGATAGATGATTTAGAGCTGTTCTTTATGTTCAAATCGCGCGGAGAACTTTAATTGCGCGGAGCAGAATTAGTTCTTATGTGACGCCATAGATTGCGCTACAAAATAAATAAACTTTTCAGCTTTATTAGACTAGGTACCTACAGATATACTTCATTTTTATTTATCTACTATATAAAAATAAGTCGGGTTTTCCTTCCTGACGCTATAACTCCAGAACGCACGAACCGATTTCCACGGTTTTGCATTCGTTGGAAAGGTCTCGGGCTCCGTGAGGTTTATAGTAGGGTAGAGTAGGGTGAGTAAGGTAGAGTAGGATAGGCGGTACGAAGTTGGCCGGGTCAGCTAGTTTATTTCTAAAATGTATTTAATATCTTTAACCACTAGACCTAATGCGATATTGTAGTTCTTTTATTTAATAATTTACCGTAAATAAATTCAACACGATGCATAAGAAATAAAACTAAACATTTATTCGAACTAGTCTGAGTCAAGCTCAGACTAGTTCGAATAAATAATCTATTGACCACTTTAGTTTATGGTATTTAGGTATAGACCACGAAAGAAAACGTACACACATACGAGTACATAATATTCTAAAACAAAGTTCCCCACAGTGTCTGTCTGTTTGCGATAAACTCAAAAACTGCTGACCCAATTTTCATGCTCTTTTCACCACTAGTGATTCATGAGGAAGTTTTAGGTGTATACTAAATGCGTATTAATTTTAACGATTTCTAACACCCGTGGGAAGCTTGGCAAGGCGCTAATGGTAAACAAACCTGTCTTAATAGCTTCCTACGTTAACATTTCTAATTACCCAATAAATAATGAATTAAACTAGAGCATTGCCGTCTAATTATGCCATTAATGACGAATGCGTTATGTAATGTAAGTGGTTTTAATATTATACCTAATTAGCAATTACAACTCTCTTTGTAAAAAAACTCGTATTTAAAAGTAATTGTACTTCCATCTAACATTAGGCCCTAGCACGAGCTCTTAACGCGAACCATTTGACGACCTATACTGAATTGTTAAAGGAATGAGATTTAAGAACAACTTTATTTCTCATAAAGAATTGCATACATAATTCACTTACTGAGAAACAATATTATATAAAACTAAAATTAATAATTAGAGCGCACAGATATAAATACGTATGTAAAATAACAAAACAAGATAGCCAGGAAAAAAAAAAGATAAAATGTGGGTAAATCTAAACAGATAACGTACTCAATCATAAGTTGGGATGGGGCTATACAAGCTTATTTTTAGTATATATGCGAAACCTGAATATAGTTTGTTCAGAATCGGTAACTGAATGGATTCCAACCATCATGTTTTTTTCCAAAAATATTTAATAAAAGTTCACAAGTTGGACAACACCGACACTAACAACACAGGTCACGGCAGGTCATAGCGGGCATTATGCGCCAGCGCACAGCCCCGAAATCGCCCGGATGGCCCTATGACCATGTATTTGTGCGGACAACCAGGTAACAAGACCACAACAACAAGGAAGAAGAACAAGCTTATAACTTTGTGATTTTTTATGATACAGTTATGAAATTTTGTACATAGATTCTTTACATAATAAAAAACTTTTTACAAAAAAGATACAACCCGACTTTAAAGTAAAAAAATACACTGAAAAGTGCAAAATAACTTAAATTTCGGAAGTCGATGCTTCTATAATAGTTTTGTCTCTTCGTTATTTAACACCGACTTCCGAAATTAAAGTTATTTTGCACTTTTCAGTGTTTTTTTTTACTTTGAAGTCGGGTTGTATTTTTTTTGTAAAAAGTTTTTTATTTTACACTTTTTAGTTATGGTACCACCACTATAAAGTACCCCTCAGCCAAACTTAAATACCTTATAGCCAGAGTGCATCTCATGACAATTCTAATAATCCCAAACACGGTTAGATTACATTAATTTATTACAGAGTTCCGGTGCCTAACTTCAGGCTTCATCATCAGATCAGTTCGATATATTCCCCCTCTACTTTCAGTCAGTCATCGACTACACGTATAAACAAAGCATATTTACTTGTTACGACGGTGCTGCTGTGATCCTGTGAGGAGTTCTGTTCCATATCTTCGAAGTTCATGATCAGATCATAACAATATTTCTATGGGACCAACTCGGAAGCATAACCTTTCAATAAAATTTTTTTTTTTTAAATCGGTCCACAATTAACCGAGAAATCGGTGAACATACATAAAAAAAAAACATACATTCAACCGAACATTATATGTTCGGTTGAATGTATGTTTTTTTTTGAAGTCGGTTAAAAATAATAGACACGTGTTTCGCATATAGTAAAACTAATGTTGTACAGGGTGTATAACTCCATTCTTCTTGCTCGCACCCTGACATTTAAACATGTCACAGTAAGGCCTATAACTCCAGCCCTCTTGCTCGCATGCCTGACATTTGAACATGTCACAGTAAGGACACAGATTAGGAAGAACATCATAACCGACAGTTTGCGCTTTTTGCAGGAAGATGTATTTTATTTCCTAACTAGCTGACCCGACACGTTGTCCTGTCTTAGCTATAACTATGAAACGCGCGAAACTTAAAAAGTCGTCGTTGTATTCTGAAATTTTCTAATTTTTCGGCGCAACTTTCTTATTTTTTTCTTTCACAAGAACCTTGTTGTGCAATTGGTCCAGCCGGGACAGCTTCTAATGTTATACAAAGCACAGGTCCGATCGTGTGTGGAGTACTGCAGTCACATATGGGCTGGTGCTGCAAAATGCCATCTAGCAGCTTTGGACTCAGTGGAAAGGCGTGCGAAGAGGCTAATTGGGGATCCAGATTTGGTTAAGTCCAATCTACAAAGCCTCGAGCACAGGCGCAGGGTAGCCAGCCTATCGGTATTTTACAGGTTGCATTTTGGAGTGTGCGCGGGAATTGCATGACTTGATTTCGCCATCTCATTTCTACCATCGGACAACCCGACGTACGGCGAGTATCCACCCTTACGTTGTTGAAACATCAACGGTCCGGACTAAGCGTTTCGCTTCGTCGTTTATACCGCGTACATAGAAGGACTGGAATAATTTGCCTGCTGCGGTCTTCCCGTCCAACTATAATTTAGGTGCCTTCAAGGCTAGAGTGAATAGGCTCTTAATAAACTAGTGCGCCTCACCATCAACGATTGCATCACTGCTTACCATCAGGTGGGATCGCAGTCAAGCACTGGTTTATATCAATTAAAAAAAAAAAAGCCGTTCACTCCCGACGATAAAAAAGTAGAGAACCCGATTGCAGCGTCACCTACCAGATTAAATTGTACTTTCACACCATCCAGAAACCCATTCAAATATACTTACAAAATTTCATCTAAATCAGTCTAGCAGTATAGGAGTTAGGTGACCAACATACGTACAGAGTGATATTTAAAAGTATATATTTATTCATAAAACTATTGATTTATTAGAATAGGCACTATTATCATATTATTATAAATACTTTGTTTATAATTAGGAAACCTCGTACAAAAAATTGCGAACTGTCACTTACACCGTTTTTCCTGAAACCGCTCGCCGATTTTCATCTGGGTCCTTGACATTACCGACACAATTTATTGTGCCCACAAATCACCAACTCAATTTTAAGTTAGCCCCTTGTTGCAAAAAATTGCGAACTGTCACTTATGACATTTTTTCCTAAAACGGCTCGCCGATTTTCATCCGGGTCCTTGACATTAGCGACACAATTTATTGCGCCCACAAATCAGCAACTCAGTCATAATGTTATCATAGCACTGTCTGTGAAGACCGGTCATAATTCCGCTTCGACATTTATAGCGGCCGCCTGATAAGGGCGATTGTGGCCTATTTGTGTCTCACAACAATGTATTGATTTCATGTTCAAATCATTTTATTATTGTTTTAGGTACTGATGTGATAGCATCGACACCTCGTACGCATAAGATCGTAACGCCGCCGCCGGTAACAAAAAATGTTTCAATTGTTAATTATGTAAGTAATTTGTAAAAAAAAATCCTTTTAACCGATGTATTTTTATTATGTAATCAATAATCAGTTGAAGACGCTGGATGTAATAAGAAATAATAATGAATTTTTCTTGTTTGTAAATACAGTTTTACTTAAAATATATGTTACGACTTTATGCGTTGGAAGTATCGGTATGTTTACTGTTAGGTGTACTTTTCTTTGAATAAAAATCAGAGTTTACCGACAAACGCTTATCTCCTCAAAAAATAATGTAAATATCCTAAGTACGCTTAATATTTTTAAGTTTCTCAATTCTTTCACAATCACTTTAAACGTCTAAACGTTTAAAGTGATTGTGAAAGAATTAAAATTGATTTATTTTTATATACTTTATTTCCGTTAATTCATTGCTTAAAATATTATAATTAATAATTTAAAAAAGTAAATCTTATAAAAAAAAAACAAATCTGGAATAGGAGTCCCAGCCACCGGTGGTCAGGGCTCGTGAATGAGAAATCTCCTAACAATTCGCGCTGCAATATATTACTATCATTAAGATATAATACTATTTATTTTTCCTTTGAGAAAAACATTGACAGATAAATTAATAAAGATATCTTCAGCTTAGAAGATTAGTAGCATTGAATAATATTATTGCGATTTTAGAAATAAAACTAATGTTTTATTTATGTATAATATTCGCGGAAAAGTACGTAACACATTTTCCGGCTAACCGTAAATAATATTGTTATCAGTACACATTTTAATTAACTCTAATAACCGCACATTTTTTATTTAATACAAAATTATTAAACGTATTATTTTAAACTTCGAACTACGCATCCATTTTTTTTTTATTTAACCAAGTAAACATGCAAAGGTTTAAAATTATATAAAAAACTTTTTACAAAAAAAAAATACAACCGACTTCAATGTAAAAAAACACTGAAAAGTGCAAAATAACTTTAATTTCGGAAGTCGGTGTTTCTTTAATAGTTTTGTCTCTTCGTTATTTAACTCGTTGAGTAGTGTAATTAGAGACACAATAGTAAGACAATGGCGCCCGAGAGCCGGCGTTCGTGCGGGGATCAACAGCTTAACACCGACTTCCGAAATTAAAGTTATTTTGCACTTTTCAGTGTTTTTTTACATTGAAGTCGGTTGTATTTTTTTTTTTGTAAAAAGTTTTTTATTTTTCACTTTTTAGTTATGGTACCAACACTAAAAAGTACCCCTCAGCCATACTTAAATACCTTATAGCCAGAGTGCATCTTATGACAATTCTAATAATACCAAACACGGGTAGATTAAATTAATTTATTACAGAGTTCCGGTGCCTAATTTCAGGCTTCATCATCAGATCAGTTCGATATATTACCCCTCTTCTTTCAGTCAGTCATCGACTACACGTATAAACAAAGCAATTTTACTTGTTACGACAGTTCTGCTGTGATCCCATGAGGAGTTCTGTTCCATATCTACGAAGTTCATGATCAGATCATAACAATGTTTCTATGGGACCAACTTGGAAGCATAACCTTTCAATCAAAAAAAAATTTTTCAAAATCGGTCCACAATTGACCGAGAAATCGGTGAACATACATAAAAAAAATAAATAAAAAACATACATTCAACCGAACATATAACCTCCTCCTTTTTGAAGTCGGTTAAAAATAAATAATGAACAACGGGTATAATCAGAAGGTATAATAAACGCAAACTGATCAAGGAGCAAATAATATGATCGCTTCGCGATCATGATCGCTTTACGAGTCGCGAGACTAAGCGGACGTGTGTTCTGTTATTGATTATAATGAAATAAACAATTACGAGAAATAAATATAAATATTGCTCCGTCAGCATAAAATTAAAGTGTGTCGCGTGTGATTTGTAACCGACTTACATAAACAAAATGAACTAGATAGATCTTTTTGTGCAATAAATAAAGTGTTTTCGGTAATATGTCCAACCCCGGAGCGAGCCCGTTTGGTCGTAGCCAATTACTACGGCGAAGTCCTCCACCGACGCCTACCCAACCAGTACCCCCTAGCGACCCAAACCCACCAGCACCCACGGAGAATGAATTGCCGAGTGAAGTCATCAGCACGCAGGAGATACAGAAGTGGATAGGATCCATAGATGCAATCCTGAGTGAAGTTTGCACTATTGTCGCGGATGGGAAAATGATTTCGGACCAGAAGCTTCGTGTCTCCGCTCTTTGCCGTAAAGTCTCAAGTGGGACGGCTCAGATGGCCGTCTTATACCAATCATTGAAGACAAAAACTATCCAGGCCCATACTACAATCCAGCACCTTCAGGTTCAGCAGAATGTTGTGAACTCTCTCCAGCAGTTCAGAGAGGTCGTAGAAACCAAACTGAATCCATCAGAAAATTCGTCCTATGCTAGCATGGTTAAGAAAGGTACCGACATCGTCCGTCCTGCAAATTTGAGATCAGTCGCCATCTACCCCAGCGATAAAACCCAAACAAGTGACGACACCAAGTCTCTTGTCCAAAAGATCATCTCCCCAGAACAACTTAAGCTTCATGTTCGTGGCCTAAAAAAAGTGAAAAATGGGGGCGTTTTGATTAGCACCGAAAACAAAGGCGATATTGATAAACTCAAGAACTCGGAAAAACTGGTATCATCTGGCCTTAAAATAGAAGAACCTTCCAAACGCCGACCTAGGATTGCTATTATTGGTGTCCCCGTCGCTCTTACTGAAAAGGAGGTATTTGACTGTATTTACGAGCAGAACCTATCAGACAAGTTGCCGAATATAACTCGCGAGTCATTCCTAGAGTGCATCAAATTGAGCCATAAATCGGGTAAGAGAGACCTTCCAACTTGTAACTACATCCTGGAACTACCTGCTAGCATAAGAAAGGTTATCATCAATCAAAGCCGCATTTTTATCAATTGGACATCATGCCCGGTGAGAGATTTCACTATAGTCACCAGGTGCTTCAATTGCCAGCAGTTCGGACACGCAGCCAAGTTCTGCCGAGAAACCAGTCCTACCTGCAACCACTGTGGAGAGAGCGGACACTCCTTCAAGGAATGCAGCAGTAAATCTTCTCCCCCTCTATGCGCAACGTGTAAACGCTTCAAGAGGAAATGTGACCATCCAACTGGTGATGTAAGTTGCCCGGCCCGCAAACATGCAGAAATGAATTACATAAACTCAATAGACTATGAAGGCGCCTAAGAGCGTCACCTAATACTTTAGTTAGTTAGCAGATAAACAGGTAGCTTATATTTATTTATTTTTTTAATTTGATTTTTATTTTTTAAAATTAACATGACAAATCAGCTAATTTGCGATCTAGATAGTTTTTCTGTGTCGGAGTCCAAAGTCTGCAATGTTGAGGATTGTAAACACCTTCTTCCTGCTGGTGACAAAACACTAACCCTACTCACACAGAATATTCGCAGCATAAGTCGAAACATGAACGGTTTTGAAGTGCTGTTAAAGGATCTTGACGTAAGCTGTGATATTATTGTTTTAACAGAGTGTTGGCTGTCAAAACAAATGGTTAACTTACCATCTCTTGACGGTTATTATTCCTACAGAAGTGACATAAACATAAACCAGAACGATGGTTTAGTAGTGTATATCAAAAATAATTTAAGAACTGTAAGAGAAGAACCAGTATCCCTGGATAGTAATTGTTTAATAATTAAAGTTATTCCCGATACGGTAGTCATGGCTATTTATAGGCCTCCTTCTCAAAACATAGATGGATTTTTAGAGTCACTCGACAGAAATTTAAAAAACATAGCATCTTTTAAAAATATAATACTTTTGGGCGATATTAACATTAACATTGCTTCCGGGAAAATAGATAGTAAAGTGCATAATTATCTGAATATTTGCTCATTTCATGGACTTCTACCAGCTCACTACCACCCCACGCATCGGAGCGGCTCATGCTTAGACCACATCATTCTAAAATCAAAAAATCCATCCAAAACATTGGTTACTAATTCTACGCTTACTGATCATCAGGCTGTTTTACTAACATTACAAATAAGTTCACCTAGAAAAAACTGCATGCGTAGCTACACTAAAGTCAATATGACAATTCTTGAAAATGACATACGCGGTATTGATCTTGACCCTGTTTATAATTCAGACGATGCAAATAGTTCGTTACATTATTTCATAAATTCGTTACAATCTGCGATACAGAAAAACACGTTTACTATGAAAATGCCTAGAAAGTATAGTTGCATTAAACCCTGGATCACCCCTGGTCTCGTTCGTTGTATAAGGCATAGAGACAGACTTCACCTAAAATTAAAATTAGCTCCTGATAACGAAGTGCTTTCTATAACTTATAAAAGGTATCGGAACTTCTGTAATAATCTTTTGAAAAAACTAAAAAATCAGTACGATAAAAACGAATTACAGAAGGCCGGGAAAAATAGTAAACTAGTGTGGAAGTTTGTAAAATCTCATACATTTCGATCAAAAAAACCCGAACCCCCGTTTGATATATTATTGTCAGGTATAAACCCAACAGAAGCAATAAATAAAGCAAACAACTTTTTTGTTAATGTTGGTAAAAACTTAGCTGAAAAAACACTCAACTCTAGTATCATTTCCCAACACTACTCTACCACGACATCCTCCACATTAAAATCTTTTGTTTTATTAGATACAGACGTTGACGAAGTAGTCAGAATTATAAGCGGGCTTAAGGATGTTTGTGCCACTGGGTGGGATAACATACCTAATAATATTCTTAAAACATTTAAAAATCTACTTGCCCCTCCTCTAACCCACATTTTCCAACTTTGCTTATCTAAAGGTATATTTCCAAAACTACTTAAAAAGGCTGTGGTCACACCTGTATTCAAATCTGGAGATAAAACCAGTGTGAATAACTACAGACCCATCTCAGTGTTAACAGGCCTCTCTAAAGTTTTAGAAAAAATTATTAACAATAGATTGATAAAATATCTAGAAGAAAACAGACTACTATCAGATAGTCAATTTGGTTTTAGGGCTAAGAGATCAACTAGCCAAGCAGTACACAATTTGACTAACTATATTACTACTAACATAGATAATGGTATGCACACAATTGGGATCTTTCTAGACCTTGCCAAGGCTTTCGACACTATTTCTTGTTCTTTACTTTTGCACAAGCTTGAATCACTTGGGATAAGAGGTAAACAACTTTTACTATTTTCGGACTATCTCAGTGATCGTCAGCAATGTGTAAAAATAGGTGAATATACCAGTTCTGATCTTAGAAATAGCTGTTTTGGCATTCCGCAAGGTAGCATTTTGGGGCCCACATTATTTTTAATCTACATAAATGAACTATGCAGCCTGTCGCTCCAAAATGGTGTTATAATGTCATATGCGGATGACACCGCTCTATTGTTTTCAGGTAAGTCAAAAGTTGAGGTGTATGAATACGCTCAAAATGGTTTTGACATTGTTACTAAGTGGCTCCAGAAAAATCTCCTAACATTAAACGCAGATAAAACAAATTACATTTTATTTACAATGAGAAATGCTAACATACCGCTTAATAACCTAAACATTCACGCACATATTAACTGCACGTATGCTGACACTGCATGCCCTTGCCCGACTTTAACCAAAGCTGACCATTTAAAATATCTAGGTGTCACGATTGACTCAAATCTGAATTTCCGTAAACATATCGAGTTACTGTGTACGAGAGTGCGCAAATTAATATATGTTTTTAAAAATTTACGTAACATAGCCGACTACAAATTAATTAAACAGGTCTATTTAGCTTTGTGTCAATCCATTCTTACATATTGCATAACTTCTTGGGGTGGTGCGGCCAAAACAATTTTACTCCCGTTAGAGCGTGCTCAAAGAGCAATTCTCAAGGTTGCTACCTTTCGCCCTTTTAGATTTTCTACGCACCAGCTCTACATAGCATGCAATGTGCTAACAGTGCGGCAATTATTTATTTTAAACATAGTACTACACCAGCATGCGGCACTTCCTTTTGACCCTCTACCATCTGACAAGAGAAGGAAGGACTTGGTTTGCATAAAGCCTCAAACCAGACATGCCTTTACTAAGCGTTTTTACGTATTCTTAGGACCATTTCTATATAATAGGCTTAACAAAGTACTAAGTTTCTATAGTGTAAGGTATAAAAAATGTAGTAAGAATTTATCAGAATATTTAGTGAAACTCAATTACACAGACACAGAACAACTTCTAGAAATTTTGGCATAATGTTATCTGATCTCCTCGTTTGTGTTTATTTTTGTATAATTTCATAGGTAGACATAATTTTAGGTATTAATGTACTATAAGCTTATTTTCGTAATTATTTATTATAATAGAATATAATTTATTAAAATAGTTTTACTGTAACTTTAAATTTTACTGTCGCAATAAAACTGGACTGTAAAGTGATGGCCTGAAACACAGGTTTAAATTAACCTAGATCGGGCGGTCCACTATCAAACATTGCTATTCCGAACTACGATTAATTGCACCTTTAATAATATTTTAGTTTTAGTATATTTTTAGGCACCGTAATTGTATGGGAAACCTTGTTACTGTTGGCTTAATGTTAATTTTTTTGTAAACGTTAATTGAATAAATTTTATTATTATATTATTATTATTTATTATAATATAAATATGCAAGGATCAAAACATTTCTGCTTTAGAAAAAAAATCGTGAATTTATCGTATTAATAATATTAAAAAAAAAAATTTAACAACTTGCAAGCCAAAGTAAAACCGGCCAAATGCTAGTCGGACCCGCACACGGAGAGTTCCGTAGCATAAACCGAAAAATCATTTTAATTTTATTTAACTGATCGATCTTTTTCAGGAAGAACATACTAAACTAACAAGTTGCGTTTTTTGCAGGGTTTTCTTTTCCATACTATAAAAGTACTTATGAAAATATGTTAATACTTAGCAACTATCATGTTCAGTAACTATATGAATTATAAGTTAGATTAGGGTCGATATTATTAATAGGGTCCCATTGGTCACCCCTCGAGTACAGAAGTGCTCAAAAGGCTTCAAATGTATTTGTCCGCATCGCCGTCAATAAGATAACTGCCCATTCTCAACTTGTGTTCAATGTTCTATTTCAAAGTATGTGTTTATTATTAACCGACTTCAAAAAAAAGGAGGAGGTTATCAATTCGGTTGTATTTTTTTTTTTTATCATGTTTTTTTTTATCATGTTTTTTTTTTTTTTTTTTTATGTTTGTTACCTCAGAACTCCGTCGTTTATGGACCGATTTGCAAAATTTTTTTTTCCCTGTACAGGATATGCTTCCAGATTGGTCCCATTTTTTTCAAAATCCAGTTCTGATGATGGAATCTATGAGGAATCGAGGGAACTCCTCAAAAATTATAGGCAACCGTATGGTAATTTTAGTATTTTCATCAAGAACTTAAGCATTTACAGTCAAAAAGTAACATTTGATGAAGTGGAACTGATGAAGAAGACCAGAAATGGTCAACGGAACTTCATACATAAATAGATATTACAATGAAGATATACATAGTTAAGCGACTATCACAATACAAATAAATGAATGATTCTGAATAGTTACGTTGAAAATGGTATCATCGAAGTGATCTGATGATGATGATGGAGCCGGAAGGTAGGCACTGGAACTCCGTAATTAATCAATGTAACCTAGCCGTGTTTGGACTTATTAGAATTGTCATGAGATGCACTTTGGCTACAAGGTACTATCGAACTGATCTGATGATGGAGCCGGAAGGTAGGCACAGGAACTCCGTAATTAATCAATGTATCCTAGCCGTGTTTGGGCTTATTAGAATTGTCGTGAGATGCTCTTTGGCTATAAGGTACTATCGAACTGATCTGATGATGGAGCCGGAAGGAGGAAGGTAGACACAGGAACTTTATAATAAAACAATGTAACCTAGCAGTATTTGGGTTAATTGGAATTGTCATGAGAAATAGGCACTCTGTTTATAAGTGTATCGCAACTAAAAAGTGTGAAATAAAAACTTTTTAGAAAAAAAAAATAACAGACTTCACTAAAAAAAACACTAAAAGGATCAAAATAACTTTAATTTCGGAAGTCGGTGTTAAATAAGAAACAAACAATACCTAGAAACACCGACTTCCAAAATTAAAGTTATTTTGATCCTTTTAGTGTTTTTTTAGTGAAGTCGGTTATTTTTTTTTTCTAAAAAGTTTTTTTTTAGTCTTACTACAACTACAAGAATTCAATACGTATATTAAACTATACACCACTATTTTTTTATAAGTACAAAAAACAAATTGGCATCTATCTGTACCCGTTACTAATCATATTTATGTAGTCAAAAGTAAAAAAAACGAAATCCCAAAATTGTCCACGAAAATTTGACATAATTGGTAAATTCATAATTGAATCAATTATTCATAACAATTGCTACTAGAAAATACTACGGTAATTTTCCATTGTTTTTCATTTATAATCAATAGCCTGTACAATATTTCCATAAATTGAGTGACATTTTGGGATAATATATAAACAAACGCTAATAACTTTGCTGTTTATGAATATTATTTATTGAGACTTTACTTAAATAATAACAAGACCTTTTTTAATAAGCCCTTTAAGTATTTGTACTAATAAAAACTAGTGGTGTATATTATTCATAATAAATAATGTACAAGAATTTGTAAATTTCGAATGTTTTTTATTTATTTATAATAATATAGTCTAATAGTGCCACCTGATAGTAAGCAGTGATGCAATCGTTGATGGGAAATTTAAAATTTTGTTTTGTCAAAATCGGAACCGGAATACGAGGTGGAGGTAAAATAATCAAATGAAACACTACTAAAGCTAATCAAAAACTCAGTTAAGTACCTATAAATGAAACAAAACAACACGTGAAAGAGTAATCGACAGAAGAGGGAGCGAGGTTCCTCTCAGACAAGTACAAACTTGTTTATACCTCCGATATAGGTGACTACTGATAAAAAAAAAATCGGAACCAAAATTAATAATCTAATCCCAAGCCAAGCAGAACTTATGTTATGAGTAGGACTAGACCTGCTGGTAAACATACTTATATATTTCTAAATACATACATATTATAGATAAATTACACCCAGACACAGAACAAACGATCGTGCTCATCACACAAACATTTGTCCTGGGTGGGAATCGAACCCACGACCTCCGGCATAGCAGTCAGGGCCACTACCACTAGACCAACAGGCCAGTCAAATTGAAATCGAATCCCAGTAACATCTCTGCTTGAGATGTCCTTTTAACCGCTTAAGTCGAATATATCCGACAAACACTGTCGCATTTATTCCACCAGAGTCGCACATCCACGACCAAATACTCCTCTCGTCAGCTCTTCTGTCACCTATGGGGATTGAAGAGCTAAACGAGATGGAGTACCCAGTCGCGAACACACGACCCTGGCGAATAGGACACGGAAACACTCGTCGGACCAATTCGACGCAAGCGGTTAAAGGATTAAACCTGTAAATCATATAATTTTAGTCATATTCTATCAACTGAGAGCAGTGATGGCCCAGTGGAAACGGCTCCGATTTAAGAGTTATAGGTCGCGGGTTCAAACCCAGACAGGCGCATTACTTTGTGTAATTTATTTTGTAATTTATCGTGAGGAAACCGGCATGTCCTAGAACCAAAAATTCAAAGATATGTGACACCCATCAATCCGCACTGGGCTCGCGCGGTGAATTACAGCCCGTTCCCTCTCCTAGAGAGGATGCCTGAGTCCCAGCAGTGGGAACATTAAAAGGCTGATTATACTATGCTATGTATCAACTAGTTCCCTTAGCTTTAGTTCAATAACCTATCAAGTTTGTCTTTAAATATACAACAAACACTATTAATATAATAACACGTGTTTATCACATACCTACTCAAAAATTACGCGCAAATTCTACATTGGAAATATTATACCAATATTATGTAAACGCTGTTCGGTTCTAAAAGTTGACTAACTCAAACATTATTTGGACAAATCATTTCATTATTAATCAATGGCACGATACTCGAGAAAAACCGGTTATAAAAAATTTATTTCAATCATCACTCTGTCATCTCCCTAATATATTTCATGTCCACGTGTATCAAACCGATTTGTTTATGAATCAATACTATCAATAAATTGACTAACGACCTTGGAAACTTGCCAAAAGACGGAAAAAATACCACATCTGAACGATCACTTTCAATTTCAGTGCAAGTCAATAGCCTGGAATATAAACAAAGAAATATTTACCAAGTTCGTCCACCGGCACAGAGCTCAGCGGCTCCATTGCCATTGTTAACCACAATAAAACACAACACAATAGCCACAGAAAAAATAAGTAACAAAAAAACAAAACAAAAAGAAAACACTAAAAATGTCAACTGCGTAAAAGGCACTGAAAACTCCGTGTGAGACGACCGTCCTCCTTGACGGTCTGCGCGTTACTGCTGTTGAATTTTGAATTTAGAACGCGTGGACTAACGAGTAAACAAAGCGATGCGCCAGCGCACACGTCGGCGCGCCGCACAATAGACTGATAGTCACAGAAGGCTTGCTTTACGGAAAGTTATTGCACTGACGTACAAGTGTTTGACGTAGGTAAACAAAAATATATAATTATTCGATGCAACTGCACTGTGACTCGTGTGAGTTTGCGATGAAAAAGCGTGTGCATAAAGAACGCTTACTTTCTTTCTTTCGATACGAACATTGGCGTACTAGAGTGATTTTTTCAGGACGGGGCCTGGTTCCTTAAATGCCTGATTTTTGTATAAAGTTATTAGTATTTATTTATTTAAACTTCATGTACAGTAGTGGTACATAGGCGGACTTAATGCAACAAGGCATTCTCTACCAGTGAACCTTTGGGTTAAAAAGACAATACTGTGAATATTATGGCGTCCATCTTAGAATTTCGAATCGGTTGCCCAACATTCTGGTGTGGGCGCCCACTCGGCACTCATACGACAAGGCATGCAGTGTAAAAAAACTTTTTACAAAAAAAAAAAATACAACCGACTTCAAAGTAAAAAAAAACACTGAAAAGTGCAAAATAACTTCAATTTCGGAAGTCGGTATTTCTATAGTAGTTTTGTCTCTTCGTTATTTAACACCGACTTCCGAAATTACAAATATATTATTTTTTTTGCAATTTGGAAAAATCTTCGAGACTCCATTCGGGAATTGTAGTTTGTCCGGAACCCTCAGTGCGCGAGTCCGACTCGCACTTGCCTAGTTTTTTTTCTATACCCACACGGCACACCTATCTATCTAAATGTATTTTTAACCTTATCTTCATGTGCTCACCTTATGCCTCTTGTTATTACACAAATTTATTATCAACGCGACTTTGTTTTGTCTGCGCCATACTCGTAAACAAACACAATGCCATTAGGACTTACATCAGCTATCATCAGTGAAAGTCCCGGCAAAATCGGTCCAGCTATTTCGGAAATTAGCGGGAACAAACACACAGACAGAGAGACAAAAACTTGCGTTGTTGTTATAGATATCGAATATACGTTTCATATGCATTTAGTAATACAATGTTATTTCAGTTTTACAAACAGACCAGGGGCGCTTACTCCGTGGGTGCTCGGGGGCTCAAGCACCCCTGAGAATAGACATCAAGAAACAGGATCAGTAATCATCGCCTTTTAGGTTACGTATAAATTATAATATTTCTTGATAATAAAAACTAATTTAATTTTATATAATGGTTTCATTTTATAATTTTATCAAACATAATTAGTAATTAAGTACGCAGTATGTAAGTAGGACATTTATTTATTTGTCGGTCGATCAGTGTGCATTTCTCTTCACACACTTCGCCAATTTTTCGAGTCATCAAATGAGCATGAGCACCCATGAGGTTTTCTAAAAGCCGGCGCCCCTGAAACAGACACTTCTTTCTTTCTTTAATTCTGTATTGTTGTACAGTCAACCTGGGTAACTTTGAACACTTTTTTTAAATTATTATGGATACTGAAAAAAAAATTTACTGTTGGACTACGTTAAACAGGCTTTTAAGTGTTCTTTTGTGCTCAAATTCATAACTATATAACCAAAATGATGGTTTAATAAAGAAATGTTTGAGAAAATAACGTTTTAGTAGCCATTCAAAGTTACAACTAATTTTGGCTAACTTTGAATTGAGTTTTCTGGGATAACGAAAATCCTCTAAAATTCTCTATTTATTTGATTTGGGTAACATTAAACTACTCCAGACAATAAAAAATGATGATGATGACCCCAAACAGAAAAGGCGCCAATTCTTTGAAAATTGGTTGACAGTTGTCAATTTTATGACACATTTGACATTTCAAACATTTAAACGTTCCGTTTCACTTAACTATTCAAGTAATCATTCTAAATGCGTTAAGAGAAAAAAAGAAGAACCTTCAAACAAGTTTTATTCAAAGTTATATGGAAATTCAAAATTACCCAACTTGTACGTACATACACCATAACAACTTATAAGTGGGTAACAGAGTTCATGTACATCACAGACCACCAATTACAAACACAGACACTTCAATTTTATTTATATATACGTAAAGATGTATAGACAGGTTAGTGTTCTGTGTGAAGCTACTCGATAATGGGGCGACATTCTAACAGTTTGTATTTCTAAATTTAGCACTTCGCTTGCAACTTGTTTACTCACAGTTGGTGTAGTAGGAAAATTTATTTGTAAGGGTTAGTTTACACCGAGTTGCGACGCGACGCGATGTTGCGCGAAGAGCGACTGAAAATATAACTTTACTAGCGTATGCCCGCGGCGTCGCTCGCGTGTAAGTAGGTTTCTCCATACAAACTTTGGACCCCCATTTCACCCCCTTAGGGGGTGAATTTTGGAAAATTCTCTCTTAGTGCTCGCATACGTCATAAAAGGAAACCTTGTGCAAAATTTCACGCTCGTAGTCCCAGTAGTTTCGGCTGTGCGTTGCAGTTGATATGTCAGTCAGTCAGTTTCTCCTTTTATATATATAGATTTAGGCCTACTGTCCACTGATGCGTAGCTTCATAGAAGCGTATACGTCATTATACGCTAGTGTACGCCTGCGCGAAGCTTACATACCAAACTATAAAACTCTGTCGACGAAGCGGCCGCGTCGTGACGTCGCCGCGTCGTGTCGCGTCTATGAAGCTACGCGCCCGTGGACAGAAGGCCATAGTTATGAATGTAAGCTTCACGCAGGCGTGCACCAAGCGTATAATGACGAATACGCGTCTATGAAGCTATGCGTCCGTGTCAGTAGGTCTTACTACACGAAAAGATACACATTTCAGATCGAGATGCCACAATGAAATCTGTATCTTTCCATGTAGTAAATAAAGTTAAAATTTGATTCGCGCAGTTTCGCGTCGCATCTCGGTGTGAACTGACCATAAGGAGGTTATGACTTTATGAGGATGTTAAGTTTATGATTTTCATGTTGTTATTATTACATCGAGATTAGTTATTGTGTCATATATTAGTTCTTTGAAAAGCTTTTGTTTCGTAGTCTCGCTAGTATTAGAAAAGACAATAGATGCAGTTCATGCCAACTTTTGTTCATTTGTCGTTTGTTTTTCGTAGATCATTGCTGTTGAGCATTTTTTTAAGATGAGAAATATGTATGATGTGTGATGTTTTTCCAGCGACTCCCCAAAGAAATAATTATGTAGAAAGCCTAACTTTTGCCCGCGACATCGTTCACGTAGAAGTCGAAAATGGTTCTAATAGGATTTTCAATTAAATACATAACTCGTCTTCCATCAATTCTGTTAAAGAACTTTCATGCAAAATTTGAAGTAGATTGGACCAAGGAATCACGTTGGCCCATACAAACTTTGCCCCCCTCTTTCACCCCCTTAGGAGTAGAATTTCGAAAAATCCTTTTTTATAGGATGCGTACGTCATACAAAGAACATACCCTTCAAGTTTCAGGTCTTTACGATCAGCGGTTTAGGCTGTGCGTTGATCCGTCAGTCAGTCATTTAGGACAGAGCATTTTTTTAAGTATAGATAGATAGGCTAAACTCTAGGCTTTTACCCTGAGGGGGTCCACAAATTAAACATGCATGATATTTTATAATTTACTATTTCAATTATCATACTATAAAAAAACTTTTTACAAAAAAATTACAACCACTTCAAAGTAAAAAAAAACACTGAAAAGTGCAAAATAACTTTAATTTCGGAAGTCGGTGTTTCTATAATAGTTTTGTCTCTTCGTTATTTAACACCGACTTCCGAAATTAAAGTTATTTTGCACTTTCAGTGTTTTTTTTTTTACTTTGAATTCGGTTGTATTTTTTTTGTAAAAAGTTTTTTATTTTACACTTTTTAGTTATGGTACCACCACTAAAAAGTACCCCTCGGCCAAACTTAAATACCTTATAGCCAGAGTGCATCTCATGACAATTCTAATAATCCCAAACACAGTTAGATTACATTAATTTATTACAGAGTTCCGGTGCCTAACTTCAGGCTTCATCATCAGATCAGGTCGATATATTCCCCCTCTACTTTCAGTCAGTCATCGACTACACGTATAAACAAAGCAATTTTACTTGTTACAACGGTTCTGCTGTGATCCTATGAGGAGTTCTGTTCCATATCTTCGAAGTTCATGATCAGATCATAACAATATTTCTATGGGACCAATTCGGAAGCATAACCTTTCAAACAAAAAAAAAAGAAACATACATTCAACCGAACATATAACCTCCTTTTTGAAGTCGGTTAAAAATGATTTAAATTTTTACTAACTAATAATTGATAATGTAATTTATTTATTTTTTGTGGAATAAATAAAGCTATTTTATTATTATATTATTATTATTATAGATAGGCTAGCTTCTGCCAGCGGCTTCGCCCGCGCGAAAGTTGGTTTCTCTATACAAAGTTCCAACCCCCGTTTTACCCCCCCCCTTAGGGGTGGAGTTTCAATAAAATCCGTTTTTAGCGGATGTCTACACCCTACAAGGAATCTACCTGCCAAATTTTAAGTTAGTAGGTGTTATAGTTTCTGAAATTTCATGATTAATCAGTGAGTGGTATTTCGCTTTTATATATACACCCCAATTTTTAAGTTCATTCTAAGTTAAAAAAAATTGGGCTCTATGCATACCCGTTACTGATCATATTTATGTAGTCAAAAGTAATAAAAACTTTTTAGAAAAAAAAAATAACCGACTTCACTAAAAAAAACACTAAAAGGATCAAAATAACTTTAATTTCGGATGTCGGTGTTTCTCGGTATTGTTTGTTTCTTATTTAACACCGACTTCCGAAATTAAAGTTATTTTGATCCTTTTAGTGTTTTTTTTAGTGAAGTCGGTTATTTTTTTTTTCTAAAAAGTTTTTATTTCACACTTTTTAGTTGCGATACACTTATAAACAGAGTGCCTATTTCTAATGACAATTCCAATTAACCCAAATACTGCTAGGTTACATTGTTTTATTATAAAGTTGCTGTGCCTACCTTCCTCCTTCCAGCTCCATCATCAGATCAGTTCGATAGTACCTTATAGCCAAAGAGCATCTCACGACAATTCTAATAAGCCCAAACACGGCTAGGATACATTGATTAATTACGGAGTTCCTGTGCCTACCTTCCGGCTCCATCATCAGATCAGTTCGATAGTACCTTATAGCCAAAGTGCATCTCATGACAATTCTAATGAGTCCAAACACGGCTAGGTTACATTGATTAATTACGGAGTTCCAGTGCCTACCTTCCGGCTCCATCATCATCATCAGATCACTTCGATGATACCATTTTCAACGTAACTATTCAGAATCATTCATTTATTTGTATTGTCATAGTCGCTTAACTATATCTTCAATGTGATATCTATTTGAGTATGAAGTTCCGTTGACCATTTCTGGTCTTCTTCATCAGTTCCACTTCATCAAATGTTATTTTATGACTGTAAATGCTTAAGTTCTTGATGAAAATACTAAAATTACCATAGGGTTGCCTATAATTTTTGAGGAGTTCCCTCGATTCCTCATGGATTCCATCATCAGAACTGGATTTTGAAAAAAATGGGACCAATCTGGAAGCATATCCTATAAAGGGAAAAAAAAATTTTGCAAATCGGTCCATAAACGACGGAGTTCTGAGGTAACACACAAAAAAAAAAAAAAAAAAAATGATGATAAAAAAAAAAAAAAATACAACCGAATTGATAACCTCCTCCTTTTTTTTGAAGTCGGTTAAAAAGAAACGAAATCCTAAAATTGTCCTCGAAAATTTGTCATAATTGGTAAATTCATAATTGAATCAATTGCGCAGTGTTTTTCCATTGTTTTTAACCGACTTCAAAAAAAAGGAGGAGGTTATCAATTCGGTTGTATTTTTTTTTTTTTTTTTTTTTTTATCATCATTTTTTTTTTTTTTTTTTTTTTTTTTTATGTGTGTTACCTCAGAACTCCGTCGTTTATGGACCGATTTGCAAAATTTTTTTTTCCCTTTATAGGATATGCTTCCAGATTGGTCCCATTTTTTTCAAAATCCAGTTCTGATGATGGAATCCATGAGGAATCGAGGGAACTCCTCAAAAATTATAGGCAACCCTATGGTAATTTTAGTATTTTCATCAAGAACTTAAGCATTTACAGTCAAAAAGTAACATTTGATGAAGTGGAACTGATGAAGAAGACCAGAAATGGTCAACGGAACTTCATACTCAAATAGATATCACATTGAAGATATAGTTAAGCGACTATGACAATACAAATAAATGAATGATTCTGAATAGTTACGTTGAAAATGGTATCATCGAAGTGATCTGATGATGATGATGGAGCCGGAAGGTAGGCACTGGAACTCCGTAATTAATCAATGTAACCTAGCCGTGTTTGGACTCATTAGAATTGTCATGAGATGCACTTTGGCTATAAGGTACTATCGAACTGATCTGATGATGGAGCCGGAAGGTAGGCACAGGAACTCCGTAATTAATCAATGTATCCTAGCCGTGTTTGGGCTTATTAGAATTGTCGTGAGATGCTCTTTGGCTATAAGGTACTATCGAACTGATCTGATGATGGAGCCGGAAGGAGGAAGGTAGGCACAGCAACTTTATAATAAAACAATGTAACCTAGCAGTATTTGGGTTAATTGGAATTGTCATTAGAAATAGGCACTCTGTTTATAAGTGTATCGCAACTAAAAAGTGTGAAATAAAAACTTTTTAGAAAAAAAAAATAACCGACTTCACTAAAAAAAACACTAAAAGGATCAAAATAACTTTAATTTCGGAAGTCGGTGTTAAATAAGAAACAAACAATACCGAGAAACACCGACATCCGAAATTAAAGTTATTTTGATCCTTTTAGTGTTTTTTTTAGTGAAGTCGGTTATTTTTTTTTTCTAAAAAGTTTTTATTCATTTAATTATCAATAGCCTGTACAATATTTCCATAAATTGTGTAACATTTTGGGATACAAACAAACGCTAATAACTTTGCTGTTTATGAATATTATTTATTGAGACTTTACTCAAATAATAACAAGACCTTTTCTAATAAGCCTTTTAAGTATTTTTACTAATTAAAAACTAGTGGTGTATAGATAGATAGAGCTGTGTACGTTTCAATGTTTACTTGTCACAGGTAGACCAAAGCCTGGATAAAGGACATTTACATAGATTCTTTTTATCCCGGGAACATGTCCTTTGGCATAATTACGAATTTCACGCGGTCGGTGCCGCTTCCAAAAGCTAATGACTTCATAAAATTACCAAGAACGTTGCAACTTATATTTAGTGCACCACAATTCTGTAAATATATTTAATTTTGTCAGCGAGGTGGCTCGTAAAAAGGAATTAACTTGTTTTGTCTTTATCTTCTTCAGTCGCACCTAATTTGGAAACGCTTGAATCACTTGTCTTGGCTGTTCAAAGAGATTTAGTTTCTTGAAATTTCTAGAAAATATGTCTCGTGCAAGAATTTTCACTAGAGGTAAAGAATAGAATAGAATAAACTCGTATATATCTAGGGTTACCAGATGACAGGAATTTTCCTGACATGTCCGGAATTTCAGCTGTCTGTCAGGGAAACAGGGAAAGTTGAAAATTTTCAGGAATTTAAAAAAAAAGAGAAAAATATAAGAAATTAAATTTTAATCAAATAATGAAATCTTATAATTAACAACCAATTAATTAATTATTAAGTATTCATCTGATCCTCATATTTTTTATTGCTGTATATAGATTTCAGCAACTGCTGATCTTTCATAACAATTTTATGAAAGTCTTCACATGCATCTAACACTCATACTCAGACTCCCACCACGCGCCGCGCGCGAGTTTGTAAAATAATATAATTTTCTGCCAAAATGTCAGGAAAAATTTGCTGAAATGGGGGTTTTTTCAGGAAAACTTATTTTTCGGATCTGGTAACCCTATATATATCACCATCTAAATATTTGCCTATAAATGTATCTGCGAAACTATACTTGGACAGATAAAAATATTATCACATCAAGCTTTTTGAGGAAGAACATCCTAAACGACAGTTTGTATTTTTTGCATAAAGGGATTTTTCTTTCCTAACAGATTAGTAGTTTTATAAATAATAAGTCTTATTGTTTTTAGAAAGATATTACAACTTGCGATTTTCTTCCTAAAAATGGTCGAAATCGAGCCTTTTCAGGAAGAACATTCTAAGCGACAGTTTGCGTTTTTTGCAGAAAGTGATTTATCATTTCTTAATAGATTAGTAGTTGTATGTATAAGCAGTCATATTTTTACTACAACCTATATACCGATCTTTTTCTTATTAAAAAGGGTCGAAATCATCGTTCTAATTCTAAAATAACGCATTTTGTTGTATTCCTGAATCCGCCATAATCAATAGTAATGATAGAGCGACGAGACCTGCTATCTTGGATCCTGAAAACAAGTTAATCAGAAATAAAAGCGGACGAGTAAGAAGAACCACTTCCCTTCATATAAAGTAAAAGGGCAGAACATACTCATAGGTAGACCAATAGGCAAAAACACGTAGTTTTCGTAAACGTAGACTTCTAGCGACATCTATGACGCCAAATAGAAACTAAAAGTCCAGCCCCCCTAGCCAAGTTACAACCGTTTCGTTTCGATTCTCTTTTCGTTGATCGCCTCGAGTCGGCCACACCTCTTACTTCTTTGTTCTGACCACGTGACTGAGCATTGAGATGACTTCAGAACAAAGGAATCGGGCAGGGTCGGAGGCGTGGCCAACTCGACGCGATCGACGAAAAGAGAATCGAAACGAAACGGTTGTAACTAACTTGGCTAGGGGGGCTGCATAGCGGTATCTCTGCACGTTTAGAACATAGACCAGAAGTCCGAAATCAACGTTTGTGTAGTTGCCTGGACTGGTCGGAAGATCCTGCCACGATCCTGTCTTTTCAACGGAGATTGAAACTAAAGGCTCTAAACTAAAGACTAGTTGCTATGTAAAATTGAAAAAATGTCCTTGAATCCGACCCCAATAGCATCACTGTTCTACACGCCTGGGTCTACAAAGGAAGCACTCATTACTTTCTGACAGACATACGAGCAAATAATCAGCGGAGGGAGACAGTGACCGATCGAGGTCAATTTCGCGAATTGCATGCCCAAAATAACGAAGCATTTGACCGACAGACGGGGGTTTGGTCACGTAGGCACCTGAGAGAGCAGTGATGCTTCAGATTCCTGTGGCATGTCATACTGAAGAGGTACGGCCGTGAGACACACAATTTTGTTGTTTTTATTTTAATTATATTTTTCTGTATAATGTAATTTTTTACAAAATTGTTTGTTGAATGTGTGCCAAATAAACATGTTCATGTAACGGCTACGACTTACGAGTCGCCTATTCAAACCCAGCCAGGCACATTAGTTTTGTGTAATTTATTTCATCACCATTACTCTGGTGAAGGATACAATCAAAAATTCGAAGACATGTGACATCCACAATCCTGCACTGGGCCCTCGTGGTGGATTACGGCCCATTACCTCTCCTGCGCAGTGTCTTCTCGCCCCAAGACGAAAGTCTATGACCAGTGCGTGTTGCCAGTGATGACATATGGCTCCGAAACGTGGTCGCTTACAATGGGCATCATCAGAAGGCTTAAAGTCACTTAAAGGGCAATGGAAAGGGCTATGCTCAGAGTTTCCTTGCGTGATCGCGTCAGAAATGAAGATATCCACAGGAGAACCAAGGTTACGGACATACTTCGAAGAATCGCCAAACTTAAGTGGCAGTGGGCAGGGCACATTGATCGCAGAACAGATGGCCGATGGGGACGAAAGGTTCTGGAATGGCGACCACGTACCGGAAGACGCAGCGTTGGAAGGCCTCCTACAAGGTGGACCGATGACCTGGTGAGGATCGCGGGAATCCGATGGATGCCAGACTCACAGGACCGGTCATTATGGCGATATTTGGGGAAAGGCCTACGTACAACAGTGGACGTCTTTCGGCTGAAATGATAATGATGACTACTCCTAGAATCCTCTCTGATCACACACAGGCCTCCTGGCCTGTGTCCCACAGTAACAAAAATCCGAAATTTTGATGATTTCAATTTTAACGCCCCAGTTTAAAACTAGAGATTAGAGTTTTCGGAAAAATTTTTAACCGTAAATATGGACTCAAAATGCAATGTTGCTAATTGTATTTCTTTTCGTCAGACAATAAGACTAGTAGAGCCAGTTCTCATGTCTAAACAATGTTTTTTTTTAGCAAATCTTTATTAGCAGACACTAATGGCTCACTTACACTGAGCAGTAAAAGCCGTCCAACGAGTCGAGAGTAAATGCCTAGTCGTTTCAGATTCGTATTTGCAGCTTGATTGTACACCTCATAAAACACAGGACAAACATTACTAAAACTTTAACCGCCCCTATTCGCCAGGGTCGTGTGTTTGCGACTGGGTGTTCCATCTCGTTTAGCTCTTCAATCCCCATAGGTGACAGAAGAGCTGACGAGATGGAGTATTCGGTCGTGTATGTGCGACGCTGGCGGAATAAACGTGAGAGTGTTAGTCGAATATATCCGATTCGGTTGTATTTTTAGGGTTCCGTCCGGACACTTTGTTGTCCGTCCGTCTGTCAGTCTGTCTGTCTGTCAAGACCCTTTATCTCGGAAACGCGTCGAGGTATCCAGTTGAAATTAAAGTCATATACTCAAGTCTGCGATCCCTTGAAACTGAAAAAATCAAACTTCTAAGTTAACGGAAAAAAGATACGATCGTTTATGTCGCAAAAAACGTACATTTCGACACTCTCAAAGGCATCAAAATTCATAGGGTACTTTACTTCCCGTTGACCGAGGAGCCTGAAATTTGGCAAAAAGCAAGGTCTTATAGTATAAATATAGGGATAAATCTGAAAACAGAAAATTAGTTGCTAGGTAACAAAAAAAAAAATTGCTTTCTGGAAAAATCTTTGAGATTCCATTCAGGAATTGAACTATTTACATAAGTAAGTTTGTATGGAACCCTCAGGGCGCGAGTCCGACTCGCACTTGCCCAGTTTTTTTGAAGTCGGTTGAATGTATGGCAACGACATTACCTGTCACGTCACTTGTCTACTCCGCAGTCAAAGTCATTGGTCTAAACCTGCAAGGGGCCTCACCATAACGTGTTAAAATGTCTGTCGTGTGAGCGACAAAGAGGGATGGAGCGATACACCCTAAATAATAAATGATAAATATTTTGCAAATAGTTTTAAAAAACACTTTTACACGTCAATTTTTTTTTTCGTTGTCGTGGCCGGTGTTTCCTAGCTGACTACCCTGAGAAGAAACATCGAAACAAACTCAGGAGTCAAAGTCTCTTTTAAAGTCCATAGTACAATAAATATGTAATGGTCAAATCACATGTGAACCATGCAGATTTGTCTGAGATGGTCTTTTGAAGAAAGAACCATACAGATTTGAGTGGACCTGTCCAGTCAGTGCAAGCATTTATCAGCATTTGCAAAGCTCAACTCAGGACTATTAAGGAGCTCAACGACTTGACGAACAATACCAAAGAAAGGACATTTGGGTAGGCCGCAGAAAATACTCAATTTGCCAGACATACGTTAAAATTACTGAAAAGGAAAAAAAAGCTATATAGCTCCATCCCTTTAACAATTCAGTTCAGATCGTAAAACGGATCACGTTAAGAGCTCGGGGTGGAGCCTCAGATCTCCTAACAATGCCCGGTTCACTCGAGAGCACTGATTGTATCGACTGGACGAGTGTAGCGTCACGTATACCTACCACCTGACTGCGTAATAGGGTGACCAGTCAGGTCAAAAGCAATTGGCCTGTGCGCACTAGTTTATCTGACGAATAGGCGGGACTGGTGAACCGTCACGTATGCTACGTTTCTTCGAAATTTAATTATCATAATTATTATCTTTTCACTGTATGACGGCGTAGTTTCAAAATATAAAATGATATCGATTTGTTTAATCGATTATCTAGCCCTACATGAAAGCAAAACATTAAAAATATACTTTATCTAGATTTATTCTTACTAGCTGACCCCGGCGAACTTCGTACCGCCTAATAGTAAGGATAACGCCATCTACTGGCATTACCAGAACAGCACAATTCATTTTATGACATTTTAAAGATGGCGTTGTGTATGGTTATTTTATTCGTGGTTTTTCCACATTTTCTCACCGTTTAAACCTACCCTGGACTATCTCGAATCTCGACAAATATTTCAAGACCGAAGTTAGCCAAATCGGTCCAGCCGTTCTCGAGTTTTAGCGAGACTAACGCGGCCATGAGAAGTCATTATGATATAATGATTCCCCACCCCAAAAAAACTAAACCATCAATGAGTTAGAACCGCCAACTAGTGCACCCATAATCCAGACAGATCAACACCCGTTCAAGCTTGCTAACAGGTGATGTCAATGATACCAAACGGCGTATACAACAACCTATATACAACATTTCCACTACCGAGCATAAGTTGACTACGCATTGCATATAATTTATGCGGGCTTGCGGATGCCGAGCGAGCTCCTCCTTTTTTTGAAGTCGGTTAAAAACGTACAGATTTTCTTTTTTAGGGTTCCGTAGCCAAATGGCAAAAAACGGAACCCTTATAGATTCGTCATGTCTGTCTGTCTGTCTGTCTGTCTGTCTGTCCGTCTGTCCGTCCGTATGTCACAGCCACTTTTTTCCGAAACTATAAGAGCTATACTGTTGAAACTTTGTAAGTAGATGTATTCTGTGAACCGCATTAAGATTTTCATACAAAAATAGAAAAAAAGCAATAAATTTTGGGGGTCCCCATACTTAGAACTGAAACTCAAAATTTTTTTTTTCATCAAACCCATGCGTGTGGGGTATCTATGGATAGGTCTTCAAAAATGATACTGAGGTTTCTAATATCATTTTTTTCTAAACTGAATAGTTTGCGCGAGAGACACTTCCAAAGTGGTAAAATGTGTGTCCCCCCCCCTCTAACTTCTAAAATAAGAGAATGATAAAACTAAAAAAAATATATGATGTACATTACTATAAAAACTGCCAACGAAAATTGGTTTGAACGAGATCTGGTCAGTAGTTTTTTTTTAGTACGTCATAAATCGTAAACCGCATTTTACCTTTCATTCAATCAACTCAAATATAAAAAAAAAAAACATTTAATTTCATAAACATAAACCTTATAATTATGTACATACACCGTGAACCATTATTTTCTATTAATAAATCTGTAATAGGTGCCTAAGTAAATAATAATTATAATTCGCGCGGGGCGTGGCTTGATAGTAGCGGGTGCGGAGCGCGCGGGAGGGGGGCAGGTTTCCGACTGCGCTTAGGCGAATAGGAAGCCATTTGAGCCTAGTACGAAATTCAGAAACGTGGTCATACTTGCGCAAGCCAAATATGAACCTGATACAAAGATTATTATTATGTTACTTGCTGCTACGGAACCCTCCATGGGCGAGTCCGACTCGCACTTGGCCGGTTTTTTTAAATTAGGAAAGAACCGACGAAAAATGCCACCACTGGGGTGTCCAGAATCATGTACTGGATCCGTGGTATTCGTTTGTGCGTCGATGTCAAAGACACCGTGTAAAATAGATTTAAACCAATACATCAGGAGATATTCAATGAAGTAGTCTTAAAAGAAAAGCTTTACTCATCATTGATTCGAATACACAAAAAAGTTCAAAACATTATGAATCACCCGATGAACCTGATCGGTGTAAACCGTAGCCCCATTGGCCCATTCCCTCGTCCCATCGCTTGTATGTGTGCTTAGAAAGAGCTGTGTGTCTAAACCAGGGGTTCCAAACTACGGCCCGCGGGACAAATCCGGCCTGCCATGCCAGTGCCATCGATTGGGCCTGCGACAACCGTAAGACTAGTGTCATGTGTCATCAATCTGGCCCGCGACAGCCAGTCTTATTGTTGTCACTATGACATGATGGCTTGAAATACAGGTTTAAATTAACCTAGATCGGGTGGTCCACTATCAAACATTTGAATTCCGAACCACGATTAATTGCACCTTTAATAATATTTTAGTTAATATTTTTAGGCACTGTAATTGTATGGGAAACCTTGTTACTGTTGGCTTAATGTTAATTTTTTGTAAACGTTAATTGAATAAATTTATTATTATTATTACTATTGCTGTGATAAATTGAAGAAGAAAATGCAGAATGATTAATACTAGCCCCTGTACCATGACGTTCAAAGTAATATTGTTTCATTCTTATTTCTGTGTGGGTAAGAGACAGAGCTATACAGGTTATCTAACGCCATCTCTTACCCACCATGGAATAGGAATAAAACAATCTTACTTTAAACGTCATGGTAACCCCCTAGGTTTTATTTACTTGCAATGTAAAATTTAACGACAGAAATGATTAAGAAAATTTAAGTATTATCGAAGCATATTATTAAGCATAATAAGCATAACAAATAATTAATTGTGATTTGTAAATAGTTTGTAGTTGTGGATCAAAATTTTACGTGTTCCAATTATTAACTTTTGGCCCTTGAAACATACTGAAAAAATCATTACGGCTTCAAAGCTTGGAGACCCCTGGTCTAAACAATAACAAGTCCGGCCCGTTGCAACCGTTAACATAATTTCGAAGGACGCCGACCGGTTTTGGTGTATACGTGACTACCGAGATGTACACCGTGCATAGCTGTTGCAACGGAACAATTTGAGTGTGATGACAATATGTTTGGGCTGTGTTATCTTATGACTCTGTGCTTCTGTTTCAAATCGAATACAAAGACGGCACGGCAAGATTGGGGTAGCGTGATCTATTCTCACACAAAACCTATATTTGATTTGCCTACATATAGGAGTTCCGGACCTAGGTACATGTTCATATAGGATTTATTCGTAGTGTGAGGTAAATGGAATGGCTGTTTTAATTATTCACAAATCGATACTTAATGAATATTGTGATTTGTAAAATTGGTGTAGTTTTGTATCTCAAGTGTCTACAGTCTACACAACTGAATAAAAACTTTTTAGAAAAAAAAAATAACCGACTTCACTAAAAAAAAACACTAAAAGGATCAAAATAACTTTAATTTCGGATGTCGGTGTTTCTCGGTATTGTTTGTTTCTTATTTAACACCGACTTCCGAAATTAAAGTTATTTTGATCCTTTTAGTGTTTTTTTTAGTGAAGTCGGTTATTTTTTTTTTCTAAAAAGTTTTTATTTCACACTTTTTAGTTGCGATACACTTATAAACAGAGTGCCTATTTCTAATGACAATTCCAATTAACCCAAATACTGCTAGGTTACATTGTTTTATTATAAAGTTGCTGTGCCTACCTTCCTCCTTCCGGCTCCATCATCAGATCAGTTCGATAGTACCTTATAGCCAAAGAGCATCTCACGACAATTCTAATAACCCAAACACGGCTAGGATACATTGATTAATTACGGAGTTCCTGTCCCTACCTTCCGGCTCCATCATCAGATCAGTTCGATAGTACCTTATAGCCAAAGTGCATCTCATGACAATTCTAATGAGTCCAAACACGGCTAGGTTACATTGATTAATTACGGAGTTCCAGTGACTACCTTCCGGCTCCATCATCATCATCAGATCACTTCGATGATACCATTTTCAACGTAACTATTCAGAATCATTCATTTATTTGTATTGTCATAGTCGCTTAACTATATCTTCAATGTGATATCTATTTGAGTATGAAGTTCCGTTGACCATTTCTGGTCTTCTTCATCAGTTCCACTTCATCAAATGTTACTTTTTGACTGTAAATGCTTAAGTTCTTGATGAAAATACTAAAATTACCATAGGGTTGCCTATAATTTTTGAGGAGTTCCCTCGATTCCTCATGGATTCCATCATCAGAACTGGATCTTGAAAAAAATGGGACCAATCTGGAAGCATATCCTATAAAGGGAAAAAAAAATTTTGCAAATCGGTCCATAAACGACGGAGTTCTGAGGTAACAAACATAAAAAAAAAAAAAAAAAAAATGATGATAAAAAAAAAAAAAAAAAAATACAACCGAATTGATAACCTCCTCCTTTTTTTTGAAGTCGGTTAAAAATATGATGTATCATTGAAACGGGAGCGATTTTCTTGGAACTGAGCATTTTATTGTAGCTTTGGCTACCTCAACCAAGTTTGTCGAGAACGCTGACTCGATACATTTGCTGCCAAATACATTTAGCTTTTACACACACATCTGTGTGTGTAAAAGAAAGTGTGGTCGTCGTAAGTTATTCTAACATTACTTGCTTATATTGATAGGATATTGTTTTATAAGCTCTGAGGGTTTGGATTTACATCTACCACCCGGATGCGATCTGCTGTGGCCTATATGGAAAGTAATCAATAGACTGCGCACCCAAGTAGGCCGTTACAAACATAACCTGGGAAACTGGGGGATTATAGACCTCTCCGACACCCAGTGTGAGTGCGGTGCTCCTAACCAGACGATGACCCACTTATCAGTGCCCAAAGTGTCCCAACATCTACATTTTGGACGACCTAAAAACGCCACTGAAGCCGCTATATACGTGGCAACATACTTGGCCCAAAAACTTTCGAGAGAAGAGAAAACCATCGATTCGAGAAGAAGAAATAGTACATTTTGATACAAGTGCAGAAAGTTTGTCATTGCGACTGAGGCGGAATTCGCACGAGCCGTAGGCGAGTGTGTTATGGAGCCGAGGGCTGCAGTGACAAATTTGCACGTGTATCAAACGACTTTTTTCAATACACTTACGGCGACTCGTGGGGGTCGACGCGCGCCCAGCCTGATGCGATACATGTAATAATATTGTGGCGGGGGGAGAGCACGCGCACTTTTCTGCACTAATGCGGAAAACAGTCTATTGCGTACCTAAAAGCGATGGGACAAGAGCGGGTTTTCGAGTAAGTGTATTGAAGAAGTTTTATAAGTACATTCCCACATGCATACGCATATGTGTGTACCATCTGTGTATGTTTGTATCATAAAAAGTCTGGTCCGTTTCGGAAGGACGCCAACCGGTTTCGGTATACGTGACTCCAGAGATGTAAACAGTGTATAATCTCGCAGTTCATCTACTACATGCCGTGGATACGCTTACCACATGCTTTTATTAGATTGGTTAGTGTACAAGTTTTAAAAACATTCTTTTTAACCGACTTCAAACAAAAAGGAGGAGGTTCTCATTTCGGGTGTAGTTTTTTATTACAAGATTTTTATTAACTTGCAATGTACCTATGTATGTAACTATATACGTTCGCATCATATAGCATCGATTTTACAAGCTTTTATTTAGTTTCACCTGTCCCGATGTTTGTTTGTCTGTAATCAAATCTTGCAAATTAAATTTGATCCACTTCCCGGTTACCAATTAAGCTGAATTTTTGCATGCATGTGTAAATCAGATGACAATGCAAAATTATTATGACATGGAGCTGATCTGATGATGGAACTGGAAGGTGGCCATAGGAACTCAGATAACCCTATTGTGTTTGAATTTTTTGGTATGGTCTTGATGAGTATATCTAGGTATATAAGCTTGCTATGAAAAAATGATTTTCATTAAAAACTTGTTTTATACGACTTAGAAAAAGAGCCCAACAATAAATTACATCAAAAGAATTTAATAACTTTGACAGCCGCCCTCGTTCTTATTACTAGTCACATTTGTGAGATTATTCAATTTTCAAAAACTGACATAAAATATAATAAAGGCAAAAGTTTGCGAGTGTGTATGTTACTTCTACACGCTCGAACATCTGAACGGATTTCGATGAAACTCGGTGCATGAGTAGACCATGTCCTAGAATAGCATTTAGGTTAGTTTTATATTATCACGCGGGCAGGGCCTCTAACTTAGCCTAGCCACTTACATATTGAATATAAAAACGCTACTTATAAATACAGGACACGAACAACTTTGAATATAAAGAAAAAACTAACATTTAAAACAAATAAAAAAATCAGTAGGTAAGTAAAGATCCAAAAATACAATAAGTAAAGGTTATTTATATTTACATTCGAAGGACACATAAACCCGTTTCAACTTCTCGGCTACATGACTCACGCACTCCTCTTGTATAAAATAAAGTCTATTTCCGCGTCTGTCTGTTTATATGCTAAATCCTCCTAAACCAGAGGACTACAAATGTACCTACTGTTATACAAAGCACAGGTGCAATCTACATACTGCAGCCACATATGGGAAAATGCCATTTAGCAGCTTCAGATTCAGTGGAAAAGCGTCCGAAGAGGCTAATTGGTGATCCAGATTTGGTTAAAACCAATCTACAAAGCCTGGAGCACAGGCGTAGGGTAGCCAGCCTTTCGGTATTCTATGGGATTTTGGAGACTGCGCGGAAATTACGTGACTCGATTCCACCATTGCCTTTCTACCATATCGGACCCTCCGACGTACGGCGAGTATCCACTCTTACATTGTTAACACCTCTACGATTCGGACTAAGCGTTTCGCTTCGTCGTTTATACCGCGCACATTTAAGGACTGGAACAATTTGCCTGCTGAGGTCTTTACACTATCAACTATTACCACAGAATAAATAATAGTACAAGCTATTACCTACATCACTGCTTATCATCAGGTGGGATCGCAGTCAAGATCTAGTTTATATCATTAGATAGATGACGTGACGTCGTGTGTCGAGTCGTTTTGGATTTTTAAATCGATTAGTTGTTATGTTTTTTTAATATTTATTAGCATATTATTTTATAACATTGTATTTTGTCTATGGGTCTTGGTTGCCTGATAATAAAGAGACATTATTATTTAAAAAAAAAACACGCAACGGATTTTGACGCAGTTTTCATTAATAGAAAGAGCGATAAATGAGAAAGGTTTATTTGTATAATTTTCACCTGTTCGAAGCCGGGACGGGTCACTAGTGAAGCTGTAAAATCTCAGTCGCTACATGCGTACGCGCAGTGGCGCATATCTTTCTTTTGAATAAATACCAAGGAGTGGAGGTGTGTCGTTTTGATGCGCGTGGGATTGTCGGACAAGTGGGAACTTGTTCCGGAGATCTTAATATGGTTACATACACTATTTTACTTGCTTGACCACTATTCTAATTCCAGACACTGGCTCTCTCTCACTCGTTAGTTTTAAGTGTGATGTGGACGGCTTGGCTTTATAAGAAGAGTTACGGGAGGATATAAGTGAACAGATCTTAGAATTGATCACTTCATGATGGCCAACTAAAACTAGCCAGATCGTTTAAACATTAACTTTCAATCCTCGTTTGACAATAAAAGGTCTAAAGATAAAAACTTTTTACAAAAAAAAAACCGACTTCACTAAAAAAAAAACACTAAAAGGATCAAAATAACTAATTTCGGAAGTCGGTGTTTCTCGATATTGTTTGTTTCTTATTTAACACCGACTTCCGAAATTAAAGTTATTTTGCACTTTTTAGTGTTTTTTTTACATTGTTTTTTTTTTTTGTAAAAAAAATATATTATTTTACACTTTTTAAACTTAAATACCTTATAGCCAGAGTGCATCTCATAACAATTCTAATAACCCCAAACACGGTTAGATTACATTAATTTACCTTCCGGCTTCATCATCAGATCAGTTCGACATATCTCCCTTTTTTCAGTCGGTCATCAACTACACGTACGGACAAAGCAATTTTACTTGTTACGACGGTTCTGCTGTGATCCTATGAGGAGTTCTGTTCCATATCTTCGAAGTTCATGATCAGATCATAACAATATTTCTATGGGGCCAACTCGGAAGCATAACCTTTAATATCGGTCCACAATTGACGGAGATATCAATGAACTTACATTAAAAAAAAAATACTTTCAACCGAACATAAAACCTCCTTCTTTTTGAAGTCGGTTAAAAAGTATAACCAGGCAGTTTTTGTTGAACAGTCTTATTCAGCAGCTCAGGCTATTGAATATCCTGACCTATGGAATCACTGAGGCATTCGACGCCTTTTAGTTTTTGTGCGTCTGTCACGAGTACGTGTAATCAATGAGCTATGTCCAGGAAATGTAACTAGATAACATAGTGACGCTGCTACAAGTATCTATTTCACTTGTATTTTGTTACAAAACTTATAACATTACGCCTGTATCCTGGGGCGTCGGGTGTGAGTGCGGACGACGAGCAATGGCTAGCTCACCGTCCAGCCGTCCGGTACGAACTGAGTCCGAGTCGACGATGATGTGTAAAGTTCCTCGCGCGCCTCAAAGAGATTAGCAAACCGAAGGCATCATCGAATCCCGCTAGGGCTACGGGGAATTTCTGAAAAGGTAAATTGGAATACACTCGGATGTGGTTTTAGTCAGTAAAAGTCTGATACGCCCTCGCGCTCCATCCTAGAGCAAGAGAAGTCATTGGATGATTTCCCACCTTAAATAATCCTGTATCCTCCAAGGGTTGCTGGCATCTCCTTGAGGCGCGCGTGGAACACTACGCACCGTCGACAACTTGGGGTCGGTCCGGACGGTTATTGGACGGTCGGACGGCGAGCTACCCATTGCTCGCCGTCCGCAAGCCAGCGCCTACGGTGGCTGGAAATCGGGATCGGGATCCCAGCGGCTGGGGCGTGGGGGCCGTTCTCTCGCGCGTGCGGCCGCCTCCTTTGCTAGCATTACTGCTTCACAGAAGGAGGCGACCGCTTGCCACTCTTCTTCGCTCCGAACAAAGAGTTACTGCAGCTCTGGAACGCAAATACCAACCGAAGGAAAATATTTTTTTTTTAGTGCATGGGAATTAATATAATGACTTCTCTCGTCCTAGAGTGGAACAAGAGGACTTATCAAACTTTTATTGATGACCCACTTATGTTCCTTCAATAGCCCTTTGCGTTCTAGGACCATGGGTTTCCTTTTCAGAAATCCCAATGGCCCTAGGGCATCGGCCCTGCTACTGCCGGTTTTGCTAACATTTTTTTTTAAATAAGATAAACAAGTGCTCGACTGCGATCCCACCTGACGGTAAGCAGTGATGCAATCGTTGATGGTGAGGCGGACTAGTTTATGAGAAGCCTATTCACTCTAGCCTTGAAGACACGCTAAATTATAATAGGATGGGAGCATCTCCTTGAAGCGTGTGTCGATGACTGGAGACGCAATCCCGTGCCTAGGGTGGCAGAAGAAGATCGCTCTGCATCTCCCGACACTTGTCGAGTTTCCTGTGGCGGCGGCGAAGGAACAGTGGAACCGGTCGGTTTTTGTTAGTAAAACTCTAAGACTGACTTTCACACCACAGGGCGACGCAAAAAAAAACCGAGCAAGTGCGACCCGGACTCGCGCACTGAGGGTTCCGTACAACCTTACTTATGAAAACAGTTCAATTCCTGAATTGAGATACGAAGATTTTTTTGAATCGCAAAAAAAGTTTCTTTTGTGACGTAACTACAAATTTACAGTTTTCAGATTTTTTCCTATACTTGTGCTATCAGACCTTGCTACATGCCAAATTTCAGGATTCTAGGTCAACGGGAAGTACCCTATGAATCTGATTCCCTTGAAAGTGTCGAAATACCTACACGTTTTTTGCGACAGAAACTGCCGTATCTTTTTTTTTCGTTAACTCAGAAGTTTGATTTTTCTACAGCTTCAAGGGACTGCAGACCTGAGTATATGGTTTTAATTTAAACTGGAAACCTTCATGCGTTTGAGATAAAGGGTCTTGACAGACAGATAGACGGACGGACAACAAAGTGATCCTATAAGGTTTCCGGCTTTTCCTTATGAGGTACGGAACCCTAAAAACGAAAAAATGGGCTTGCGACTACTGAGCCAACAAAGCAAGGCGCAATATATTAAGAATAGGTTTCTATTTACATTTTTTTTTGGCCACACTGTCGTTTATGGTTGATTTTTGTCTTGTGGTTCTACCTGGTTCTTGGGGTTCAATTCTCATGTTGGACAGTGGTACCAATTTAATGGACATGGTGCAAGAAGCCGGATAGAAAATTATTGTACTTATTTCTTTTCTGTTTGTCATCTATTAAGTTGCACCTGCCATGTACTGTTCCTGCACCACCCTAAAGCTGACTGGTAAAAAATGCCTAAGGCATTAAATCCGCCTTTGTACAGTGTTTTTAGTGCATAAAGTATTAATAAATAAATAAGGTATCCTGGTATCAAAGATCTAAATCAATTCAGAATTAAACTGGGCAAGTGCGAGTCGGAGTCGCGCACTGAGGGTTCCGTACAAGCTTGAAAGGTAAATTGCGGTTTACGAGTAATGACGTATTAAAAAAAAAACTACTTACAAGATCTCGTTCAAACCAATTTTCGGTGGAAGTTTGCATGATAATGTACTACATCATATATTTTTTTAGTTTTATCATTCTCTTATTTTAGAAGTTACAGGGACACAAATTTTAGCACCTTGGAAGTGTCTCTCGCGCAAACTATTCAGTTTAGAAAAAAAATGATATTAGAAACCTCAATATCATTTTTGAAGACCTATACAAAACACGAGAGACCTATACAACAAATTTTTGAGTTTCAGTTCTAAGTACTTATGGGGAGCTCCCAAAATTTATTGTCTTTTTTTTCTATTTTAGTGTGAAAATCTTAATGCGGTTCACAGAATACATCTACTTACCAAGTTTCAACAGTATAGTTCTTATAGTTTCGGAAAAAAGTGGCTGTAACATACGGACGGACAGACAGACAGACATGACGAATCCATAAGGGTTCCGTTTTTTGCAGTTTGGCTACGGAACCCTAAAAATACATACCTAAGTACATATTATGATATCAGGTAGGTATACAAACTTTCACCTTTTTAATACTACCGTAAGATGCTCTAAAATATGATCTCCTTCAAAATCACAGGAATAATTGACTATCGTCATCGACCAAGTCACGGACTATTTACAAAAACCTTAGTCAATAACCTACCACCGTATCCCTTATCAAACCGGCACAATAGTATAAAAATCAATATTGTCCTAGCCGGTAATGATCCTCTTATCAGCATTATCAGTCGCGTGATGGGCTATGCAAATGGTCTGTTTGGAGTCACTGAGATAAGGATTAGTGGCGTTATCTTCACTCCCGAAAATACTAAATGCCTTTATGTTGTATCATTGGTCTGGTTGTTGCTATGTGGCGTCTTAACAAGGCAGAGCTTAGTGCTGGTCATAGGTGCCTAAGTGCGCGGCTCGCATATATCGGATTGACAAGACAACAAGGATACCAGATAATTTAGCATTTGGATAAGTCAAACAATCTTCTACATAAGTTCTTTATGATTCGATATCAGCTCATCGCGCTACAATGGTTATGTTCGAACTGCAAAACTAGACATTTCTTTGTTCAATTTTTAAACCTATTCTAGAACTGCAAAATCTTTAAAAGTATATTTAACAAGCCAGTTCGTTAGCTATAAAAAACCTAACTCATGCGATCTCCTTTCGATATCACAAATTCACAATATCAATGCACAGCCGAAACTACTGTAATTAGGAGCGTGAAAATGTTGCACAAACCTTCTTTTTGTGACGTAGGCGAGCACTAAGGGATGATTTTCCAAAATTCACCCCCTGAAAGGATGAAAAGGGGGTCCACAGTTTGTATGAAGAAACCTAATTTCGCGCGGGTGAAGCCGCGTTTACTAGCATGCAGACGAAGCCGCTGAGAGAAGCTGGTATTAGTAACTCGTGACTGTCTGTCTGTTTGTTACGTTTTAACGCATAAGCTTGTTGAGGCTTATAGTCCCCTTGAACATCTGGCCGGAGTTAAATGCACACATAGTCATACTGCCGCCTGCGCCCGCATAGAGCCCCGCTGACCTTAAAACTAATTTCTTTGCAAAATATTGATTGATTTACATACGCTATGTACATTTTAAAGAACATTTAACCAGATTTTTTTTTTTGTGTAAACATATTTCTACAGATTAAAGCCGTTTGAAAGGAGTAGAGAAAACAAGCGAAAAAATATCATGTTGTTAAAAAAAAAATTCGCAAAAGTTATTAGTCAACAGTCATACGAAAAAATCACATGTTGATAACATTTATGATTTTTTCGTAGTTAAATGTTACGTATTATATTTTTTTTATTTTTTTTTTTAATCTATTTAGCCACTACCGAGGGGTAGGCTTCAGCAAGTCACTATTTTATGGCACTAAAAGGGAGTAAGGGCTTTAAACCAATCCGAAATTCAAGAACGTACGACGCGGGCGCAATCGCTGGCCGAAGCCCAGTTAACTACTAAAACAAGGCTAAACCACATCCTTGTAAGCAACTAATTCATATGAAACAGGTCGAAAGTCACGAAACAATAGACCAGCTATTAACTAGATTACTGAACAAAACAATGGCTTGAAGACTCAAGGTCATGGACTGTTCATTGATGAGATTGGCCTTTTTTGAAATGTAAAAATTCGCTGTGACTGAGTGAGTGGCGTTCGACCCACAGCTGAAAAAGATATTTGATGAGTAAAGCCTACTGTCGATGGTCGCGTAGCTTCATAGACGCGCATTCGTCATTATAGGTACGGTTGGTGTGCGCCTGCTCACAACTTACATAAAAAACTAAACGGCAACGACATGACGGCACGACATTGCCGATTCGTCGACAGTTTCATAGCATAGCATAATCAGCCTTATAATGTTCCTACTGCTGGCTCTCTAGAGAGCAGGCCTGAGTCCTGCTGCCCGCAACCTATCGTATCATACATGTTTTTATTGTCATGCGCGCCACACGCACGCGGATGGCGGATGGCTCGCACGAATGCGTGCCGCCCGTGTGCGTGTGGCGAACCTTGACAGTCAGTGTTGTTTTGATTGTCAAGCGGGTCGCACGCAGGTTGTATGATCAGGTTGTTTTGACACGAGTTCTTTTCCTGGCAACACGCACAATACTGTGGCGACGCCGTGGCGAAAATAATACTCTGCGTGCGGCCCGCAGCACGCACGCGTGCCTGGCCAGCACGCGGGCGCAAACACGCATGACAATAAAAAGGCCCAAATGACAGCACGGTTGGCGCGTTGTTTGAGCGATTGACTGCTACGCAACGTTTCGCGGGTTCGATTCCCATATTTGTATCGCCTACAGATTGGTGTTCCGGGTCTGGTAATATTGAACTCCACTCTTCCATTTACGTTTTTGATGCGATTAAACTGAATAACCAGAGAAAGCCGAGTTTACCAAAGATTTCCTACCCCAGACTGTTTCGGACGGCGAGCAATGGGTGGCTCACCGTCCGACCGTCCGGTAACCGTCTGGACCGAGCCCACGTCGTCGACGGCGCGTGTTGTTCCACGCGCGCCTTAAGGAGATGTCAGCAACTGTAGGGTCGAAGCCTACTGGGGCCAAGGCTCTGATTCTGAAAGGAAGACTCGGCCCTGGTACGAAAGGCAACGAAGGAACAGGAGTGGGTTTTAGTCAGTAAAAGTCTTGACACTATCTCCCGCCTCGCCCAAGATCATAAAATGATTTTCCCACCGAAAAAAAAAAACCCCAGTTTGTTTTCAATCTTATCCGAGCGGATATATTCACCGCGGCTCATTAGCCACATGTTATATATCTTCAATCTAACATACGTCAAACTACTTGTAACATATGACGTGGTCATTAGGTATGTCAAGGCTGGACTCCAACACGATAACCTACTGATCTTGTTTGTTTTTTATTATTTGTTTAGAACTGCATGTGGACCAGGATATAAATGCAGTTTTTGATTGATTAGTGCTGTGGCTCAGGTGGCTGTCTAGCTTTTTGTAATCGGAGACCACTTTTGTGTCATTTTTAGGGTTCAATACCTCAAAAGGAAAAAACGGAACCCTTATAGGATCACTTTGTTGTCTGTCTGTCTGTCAAGACCCTTTATCTCGGGAACGCGTGGAGGTTATTTAGTTGAAATTAAAACCATATACTCAAGTTTGCGGTCTCTTGAAGCTGTGAAAAAATCAAATTTTTAAGTAAACGAAAAAAAAGGATACGGTCGTTTATGTCTCAAAAAACGTATATTTCGACACTCTCGAGGAAATCAAAATTAATAGGGTACTTCCTGTTGACCCAGAATCCTGAAATTTTGTATAAGCAAGATCTTATAACAAAGGTGCAAATCTGAAAACTGTAAATTTGTTGTTACGTCAGAACAAAAAAAAAATTGCGAGACTCCATTCGGGAATTGAACTGTTTACATAGGTAAGTTTGTACGGAACCCTCAGGGCGCTAGTCCGACTCGCACTTGCCCAGTTTTTGTTAATAGAGACCAAAAGCCTTAAGAGAGCCTTTCATAAGGCGTCTAAATCAACGTGATTTATCGTTTAAAAACTTGTTTCAACCAAAGCAATCCAGTGTAATTCCGTCATTTACTCGTGTTTTTTTTTTAAACCTTATAAGTTTTCGGAAAATAATTTCAACATTCAAAATTTTAATTAAATGTGCAAGGTTAATTAGTTTTATTTTTCGAATTTATGAGTACATTATGAAGGGTCAAAGTTCACGCAAAATAGCTGATTTTCAAAGGTCTTTACTGGATTAGTCTTACACAAATTTATAACTTGATTTCAATAGAAACCTAGATAATATCCACAAGATATCTGTGTTTCCAAAATATCTAGAGAAAGATGTGTAATAACGTCATAATCACGTAAGAGCAGATACGTATGAAAATGTATCTTGGGAAGGACGCTCTTAACATGTTATACCTACATCAAAAATAACGAGCATTATTATTATAGAAAACACAATAATATTTCTGATAGAAAATTAAAATCAGTTCACATAATGTTACTTTTCAATTGGAAAGTTAGCAGCAGATAGCTTTTTAATGTTATACCAAATTTCGCCATAATCGGTGAGGAGGCAACTGTGTCAAAATTCATTATTAAGAGGCTCGTTTTACACTCGCCTATCGTCAAAATCGATCATGGTTTAAAAGCTTGTTACTTCGTCTAACGAAATCCAACGCGATGTTTGACGAGAAGGCAACGCGAAAAAAGAGATAACGCCTGAAAACTCTGTTAGCATTCGGTAATTCCGTGATTTACTCGAATATCACAAAACTTGATTTAGGAAATATGTGTTTTTTTTTAAACCCTTAAAAGTTTTTTAAAACAGTTGTCGTCATTCAGAATGTTGATTAAATTTGCAAGGCTTCTATCGTTATATTTTTTTGACTTTTAGAGTATATTATGAAGTGTCAAAGTTCATGCAAAATAGCAGATTTTCAGAGGTCTTTTACTGGATTAGTTTTACACAAATTTACAAATTGATTTCAATAGAAGCCTACATAATATCCACAAGATACTGTGTTTCCAAAATATCGAATGAAAAATGTGTTCTAAAGTCATAGTCGCATATGAGCGGTTGTATGAAAAACAGTGAAAACGTATGTCGAATAGCATGCCCTTAATATTAGCCCTCAACAAACATACAAATTGCAAGTTACATAAAAGCTTTTTACAAAAAAAATACAACCGACTTCAGAGTAAAAAAAAACACTGAAAAGTGCAAAATAACTTTAATTTCGGAAGTCGGTGTTTCTATAATAGTTTTGTCTCTTCGTTATTTAACACCGACTTCCAAAATTAAAGTTATTTTGCACTTTTCAGTGTTTTTTTTTACTCTGAAGTCGGTTGTATTTTTTTTGTAAAAAGCTTTTATTTAACACTTTTTAGTTATGGTACCACCACTAAAAAGTACCCCTCAGCCAAACTTAAATACCTTATAGCCAGAGTGCATCTCATGACAATTCTAATAATCCCAAACACGGTTAGATTACATTAATTTATTACAGAGTTCCGGTGCCTAACTTCAGGCTTCATCATCAGATCAGGTCGATATATTCACCCTCTACTTTCAGTCAGTCATCGACTACACGTATAAGCAAAGCAATTTTACTTGTTACGGCGGTTCTGCTGTGATCCTATGAGGAGTTCTGTTCCATATCTTCGAAGTTCATGATCGGATCATAACAATATTTCTATGGGACCAACTTGGAAGCATAACCTTTCAATCAAAAAAAAATTTTTCAAAATCGGTCCACAATTGACCGAGAAATCGGTGAACATACATAAAAAAAAAAAATAAAAAACATACATTCAACCGAACATATAACCTCCTCCTTTTTGAAGTCGGTTAAAAATACAGCAGCACTGCAGCAATACTGTAAAGAGACGTGAGTTTACGTAAATAAAAAACTTTTTACAAAAAAAATACAACCGACTTCAAAGTAAAAAAAAAACACTGAAAAGTGCAAGTCGGTGTTTCTATAATAGTTTTGTCTCTTCGTTATTTAACACCGACTTCCGAAATTAAAGTTATTTTGCACTTTTCAGTGTTTTTTTTTTTTTACTTTGAAATCGGTTGTATTTTTTTTGTAAAAAGTTTTTTATTTTACACTTTTTAGTTATGGTACCACCACTAAAAAGTACCCCTCGGCCAAACTTAAATACCTTATAGCCAGAGTGCATCTCATGACAATTCTAATAATCCCTAACACAGATTACATTAATTTATTACAGAGTTCCGGTGCCTAACTTTAGGCTTCATCATCAGATCAGGTCGATATATTCCCCCTCTACTTTCAGTCAGTCATCGACTACACGTATAAACAAAGCAATTTTACTTGTTACGACGGTTCTGCTGTGATCCTATGAGGAGTTCTGTTCCATATCTTCGAAGTTCATGAGCATATCATAACAATATTTCTATGGGACCAACTCGGAAGCATAACCTTTCAATAAAAAAAACAAAATCAAAATCGGTCCACAATTGACCGAGAAATCGGTGAACATACATAAAAAAATACATTCAGCCGAACATAGAACCTCCTCCTTTTTGAAGTCGGTTAAAAATACAGCAGCACTGCAGCAATACTGTATAGTGGCGTGAGTTTACGTAAATATATAAAACTCATCAACAAATTCGTCACAATGGGACCACTACCATAGCATAGTAAACATACATCACAAGTTAACTCAACTGTGTCTAAGAAATGTTGTGTGTAACATAATATTATGTGGCATTAGTTCCGGATGACGGGCTCCGAAGCAAAGATATTGTGAAAGTAACGCGGCGATCTTGTTTAGAAAACGTATGAATGGAGTGGTGTGATATTTTTTTTTTTTTTTTTTTTATTCTTGATAGGTTCGCGCTTGACCGCTAACTCACCTGATGGAAAGCGACGATGCGGTCGACGATGGAACGCGCTTACCTAGAAGTAACCTATTCACTCTTGACTTGAAGATTCCCGGGTTGTAGCCATCAGGAAAAACAGATTCCGGCAAGGAATTCCACTCCTTAGCTGTACGCACTATGAATGTGTTCGCAAAACGTTTTGTGCGTATAGGTGGGATGTCCACCATGTACCGGTGGCGCATTGCCGTACGCCTGGTGGTCCGATGATGGAACGGGCTAGGCGGAATTAGGTTATGCAATTCCGACGCACACTCCCCGAAATGCAACCGGTAGAAAACCGACAGGCTAGCAACTCTGCGTCGATGCTCAAGACTTTGAAGCCTCGACTCAACGAGTGCATCATTGCCAATGATCCTCTTGGCTCGCCTCTCAATTGCCTCAAGTGCATCAAGCTGGTATCGGGCAGATCCGTCCCAAAGATGAGAGCAGTACTCCATACACGATCGAACTTGCGCTTGATAAAGTTTGAGCAGCTGTTCCGGCGTGAAGTACTGTCTGACCTTCGCGAGGATTCCCAGCTTTTTTGCTGCCAGTTGAGCCTTTGCTTCGATGTATGGCCCAAAGTTGAGTGTTGACTTTAGCGTAACACCAAGGAGATCAAGATGGTCGGTTATTGGCACGGTTACGCCCCGGAAAGTTGGAGCAGGGCTGAATTGGCTCCTTTTAGCGGAAAATAGACACGCCTGGGTTTTAGCAGCATTGAACTTGACCAAATTGGCATCGCCCCATTCAGAGACTGCCTCCAAGGACAAGTTCAAGCGCTCGACCATAGCCTCTCGGAGAGACTGGATCTGTGACCCACTAGCCTGCGCGCTGGATATGTAACTCTCAGCAACAGTGCTGTCGTCTGCATACCCAAAGGTACCGGGCTTAAGCAGATCATTTATGTGCAGCAAGAACAATGTTGCCGAGAGCACTGACCCCTGAGGGACCCCGGCATTAATGGCCATTTGACCGGACGAGCAACCATCGATGACCACTCGGATGGACCGGTCACTCAGGAAATCTGCAATCCAAGCACACAAACCAGCAGGTAATCCGAAAGAAGGAAGCTTACTAATAAGGCTTTCGTGCCAGACCCTATCGAAAGCCTTCGAGATATCGAGGGAGACGGCAAGAGCTTCCCCGTGTTTCTCGATGGCCTCACTCCAGATGTGGATGGCATACGCTAGAAGATCACCAGTTGACCGATTTCGGCGAAAGCCATATTGTCGGTCACTTAGGATGTCATTAGCTTCTAGGTATGCCAGGAGCTTACTGTTGAGTACACGTTCCATTGTCTTACAGAGAATGGACGTTACTGAGATTGGCCTGTAGTTAGCTGGGTCAGCCCGACTACCCTTTTTGGGCACGGGCTGTACGTTAGCTTGCTTCCATGCAATCGGCACTTTTCCAGCCTCAAATGAAAGCCGAAATAGGCGTGTCAGGATCGGAGACAGTTCAGGCGCACACGTTCTTAGAACAATTGCCGGTATCCCGTCTGGACCGCTAGCCTTGTTCACGTCAAGGTTACGCAGCACCCTACGGACGTCCTTCTGATGGATGCGAATATCCGACATACTCGTCTCGCAACCATCAGGATTAACAGGGGGCCGCGCGTCACCAGAATCTAGACGCGAAGATTCCGCGAAGAGAGAGGCAAACAAATTTGCTTTCTCCTCAGCGGTATGGGCCAGCGACCCGTCGGGTTTCAGCAGTGGCGGTAGTGAGGGACGGCAGAAGTTCGATTCAACCGACTTAGCCAGGGACCAAAACGCCTTACTACCAGCAGGGTATGATGCGAGTTTGTTCCCGATGCGGCTAATGTGGTCGAACCGAGACCTCCGCATCACCTTCTTGCAAGACTTGGCAGCTCTGTTGAAGGCTCTCTTCTTCTGACTCACGTCACTCGCCTTATGCATACGAGCGTCGGCCCATGCCTGGTAAGCCGTGTGCTTGATATATGCCTTTTTGAAGGTGGGAAATCATTCAATGACTTCTCGCGCACTAGGGTGGAGCGAGAGGGCGTGTTAGGCTTTCAGGGTGTGTTTCCTCAGACGTGGAGTTGGGCGGAGTGTAGAGGAGCGGACCTCACATTGGTTAATCACAGTGCAGCAGTAGGTTCTAGTCAGTAAGTCTGGCATTCTCTCTCGCTTAACCCAGAGCGGTAGAAGTATCGATGATTTCCGCGAGTCGGACTCGTGCACTGAGGGTTCCGTACAAACTTACCTATGAAAACCGCTAATTTCCCAAATTGAGTTACAAAGATTTTTCAGAATCTCAAAAAAAGTTTTTTTTTGTGACGTAACTACAAATTTACAGTTTTCAGATTTTTTCCTTTATTTGTGCTATGAGACCTTGCTTCATGACAAATTACAGGATTCTAGGTCAACGGGAAGTAACATATGAATTTTGATTCCCTGGTGACGAAATATACGTTTTTAGGGTTCCATACCTCAAAAGGAAAAAACGGAACCCTTATAGGATCACTTTGTTATCCGTCCGTCTGTCTACCTGTCTGTCAAGACCCTTTATCTCGGGAACGCGTGGAGGTATCGAGTTGAAATTGAAACCATAATACTCAGGTCTGCGGACTCTTGAAGCTGTGAAAAAATCAAACTTCTGAGTTATCGAAAAAAAAAGATACGGCGGTTTATGTCGCAAAAAACCGGGCAAGTGCGAGTCGGGCACAGTTTAAAAAAAAATTACTAGTAGTTTTTTTTCGTCATTATTGCGTCATGGCGTCTTTGAAATTATTTATACATAAAAATATGCAATATTACAATTTCAGGATACAAATGGAATAGCAAGCATCTTTGGGCTGATATTTCTTCTCCATATTCGGGCGTCTGACTTCGCCAATAAGGTTCTAAATGCAGTTGAAACTCAAGACAGATGCTGAATTTTATCACCACGAACACCCACATGCATCCTCGGTAACTCGACCCTCGTCTGCTATAAACTATAAATCAGTATATTGTATACGCTGCACAATCAGATTAACTCATAAAAGGTTCGATTTATATCTCTGGCCTTGGCTGTGGAATATAACTGTAAATCTGAGGATGATGTCTCCGTCATCCTCAGATTTTAGCGTTTATTTCTTAGTGTGACTTCGTCCGCGTCAAACACCAAAACAGCACATTACCGTTTCATCACATTTTCTAGTTTTTTATTTTTTTTTGCACGGAACCCTAATTCTTTTTCTAAACTAAAGTAGCCCAGTTACTACCTAAAACATCAGTTATCTACCAGTGAAAGTCCCGTCAAAATCGGTCCAGCCGTTTTGGAGATTAGTCGAAACAAACAGACAGACGGACAGACAGGCCAAAAATTTTTAAATTTAGATTTTTGTTGTAGGTATCGAATTCACTTTTATATGCATTTAGTAAATAAAATGTTTTATTGTTATTACAAACATACACTTCAATTTTATTATACTGTATAGATTAAATAATATAATTAAATACTCGAAGACCTCGAGGCTAAAGTAATAATATGCACAAGAGTCGATCACTCGATCTTCAAGGTTAAGCAACGGTTACCGAGGTCGGTTTGTAGATGGGTGAAGATGTTACCATAATTATCGAGATTCTTCGGTCCTCGGAAAGGACCTACGTTAAGACAGAGGGCCTTTACCGATCCGTCTATCGTCAACTATGTGAGCATTGGTTTAAGGCCTGGTTTTACTCATTTTGAACCTTTGTAAATCCACAAATATAAAAGAGAACACCGCCCGTGAAAAATTACTTTATTAAAATTTACCGTATGACCAACCGCTGGGCAAAAATGAAAACATGATATAAATTAGTGGGCTCGATAAAAAAAAAACCTGGGCAAGTGCGAGTCGGACTCGCGCATTGAGGGTTCCTTACAAACTTTCCTATGTTCAATTCCCGAGATTTTTCCGAATCGCAATAAAAGTTTTTTTTTGTGAATTTAGTAAAATTTACTGTTTTCAGATTTATTCCTATATATCTGTGCTATAAAAATTTGATTTATGCCAAATTTCAGGATTTCAGGTCAACGGGAATGATTGAATGAATTTTGATTTATTTGAGAGTGTCGAAATAGACGTTTTTTTGCGACATAATCGGCCGTATCTTTTTTTTTTTCGTTATCTTAGAAGTTTGATTTTTTCGCAGCATCAAGAGACTGCAGACCTGAGTATATGGTTTTAAATTCAACTCAATACCTCCACGCGTTCCCGAGATAAAGGGTCTTGATAGACAGACAGACAACAAAGTGATCCTATATGGGTACCGTTTTTTCCTTTTGAGGTACGGAACCCTGATAAAAATCACGAATCTGACCCTAACTTACGATTTCAAACGTGTATATCTACGAGATTACGTCACGGAAATATTTGAAAGTTACACAAAATAATAAAGCTTGTTTTCTGGTAAAAAACAAAAACCTTGAATTTGTTTTTTTTTTTTATAAAAATAAAATCGCTGTTTTGGCCGCGAAAAATAAAGTCGACACGAGATCCGGGCCAGTGCCTACAAAATACTCTATGACTACAACCGGCTCTTAAAAGCTTGATATTTCATCCACCGCTATGTTTGATAAAGAGGCAACGCGAAAACCAAGAGAGATAACGCCTGAACGCTCTATTGGCATTCGATAATTTCCGTGACTCACTCAAAAATTTCTCAATACTTGTTCCAGGAAATACGTGTTTTTTAAAAGCCTTAAGAGGGTAATTTCCACTCGCCTATCGTCAACATCGAGCATGGTTTAAAAGCTTGTTACTTCATCTAACGCAATCCAACGCGATGTTTGACGAAAAGGCAACGCGAAAAAAAAAGTAAAAAATTAAACCCGACTACGACAAAAAAAAAGCCGTAGTCACACGTTTGACTACGGCTTTTCTTTTTGTTCTATTCTTGTTTTTCCAGTTACTTACCTTGTCTATTTCAGCATCTTGAAAATCTTGTTTCATACTTTTTCAGCGTCATTTTTTTTTGTCGTAGTCGGGTTTTAGTTTTTACTTTTTTTTTATTTAACCTTTTGAGTGCGTAATTAGAGACACAATAGTAAGACAATGGCGCGATCAACAGCTAAAAGATTTTGGTGTTAAATCACTGTGCTTCTTTACTATTTATTTTGGTATGTACAAGTAAAGCCCTTTCAAATGATACGAAACACGACATATTTATAACACAATACTTTTTGTCTGCTAAAGGGCGCCACATTGAATTTTGATGATATTTTTTGATAAGTACTAGCGAAGACCTTTCAAATGATATCAAACACGGTATATTTATCTTAATTTTTTTTTTAAACATGACTTTTTGTCCGCTAGAGGGCGTCACTTTAAATTTGAGCAATATATTGGAAATGTACAAGTGAAGCCCTTTCAAATGATACCAAACACGGCGTATTTTACTCCATATTTATTTTTAACACATTACTTTTTGTCCGCTAGAGGGCGCCATATCAATTTTTGTGACACGTCACGAAGCCTATGTTCAGCGGACAATTAAGACGGTTCTAACGATACCTCATACGTCAAGTTCCGATAAGTAGATTAGGAGCTATGAGGGAACAGATGAACATACTCACATACATACATAGCCTGTCAAAATCATAATCCTCCGTAGTCGGGTAAAAAAGAGAGATAGCGCCTGAAAACTCTGTTAGCATTCGGTAATTCCGGTGATTTATTCGAATATTTTACAAAACTTGTTCCAGGAAATGCGGGTTTTTGAAAAAAATTGTAGTCATTTAGAATCTTGATTAAATATGCAAGGCTTCTATTATTATACTTAATTGACTTTTGCAATTTTTGAGTAAATTATATAGTTCATGCAAAATAGCAGATTTTCAGAGGTCTTTACTGGATTAGTTTTACACACATTTATAAATTGAAATAGAAGCCTAGATAATATCCACAAGATACTGTGTTTCCAAAATATCTAATGAAAAATGTGTAATAACGTCATAATCGCGTAAGAGCGGTTGTATGATAAACAGTGAAAATGTATGTCGAGTTGCATCCCCTTAAATGATTTTGAAAAAAAAAATCGTCATTCAGAATCTCTAGGTTTATATAAATATATTTTCTTTACTTTTTTAATTAATGAGTACATTATGAAAGGTCCTAAGTTCACGCAAAATAGCAGATCCAAGACCACCGCAGTTGTAGGCTTGCGGACGACGAGCAATGGGTAGTACGCCGTCCGGTCGTCCGGCAACCATCGGGCGGGACTGAGCCCGAGTCATCGACGGCGCCACGCGCGCCTGAAAAGAGATGCCAGCAAAACCGTAAGGGCCCATTAGGGCCGATGCTCGCTAGGGCCATGGGGAATTTCTGAAAAGGAAACCCATGGTGGAATGCAAAGGGCAACTAAAGGATACAGGTGTGGTTTTAGTCAGTAAAAGTCTGACACGTCCTCTTGCTCCACCATACAGCGGGAGAAGAGAACGAAGCTAGACCTACACTGGCACACGTGTGCCACACACGCCGATCTGGGCGCGTCGGTCTCCATAAATTTTATATGGAAACTAGACTTGTAGAGCTACACTTGATCCACGCCACACGACGCCACGCGACGTCGTTCTACGTACAAATCAGGCGTGTTACACGTGTGCGTCGGTCTAATGTAGTTCTAGCTTCAATGATTTCCCACCTCTAATAAAAAAAACTATCACAAAAAGTCACCCTGTATATGTGTTAGATGATATTTCATGCAAATTCGTGTTGCTCGTCCGGATATTTCGCAGAGATATTTACAAAACATTGCTCAATGGTGCGTATGTACTGTTCAAAAGATAGGATATGATTATCATAATTGTTTCTCACTTCACTTCCAGTCAATTGAAGTGAAATGCGACGCAATGAGAAAACCGGTTTTGTAAACACGTTAGATTTTAAAAAAACTTTCTTTTTTTATACGGTTTAAGAATATTCCGATGTGAGATATCGTCAGATAGATACATACTAATATTATAAATACGAAAGTAATTCTGTCTGTCTGTCTATTCGTTTGCATTTTTACGTTTCGATGAAAATTAGAATACAGGTAGATCAGGTAGATCATAGCCTCCTGTGTTGTGGAAATGTCCGAAGGAGTTTATGGCCCTACAGCGCAAAGAGTAAGAGTAACAGTAAAGGACACAAGTGAGTTTTAGTCAGTAACAAGTTTTCATAGCATAGCAAGCTTTTATAGCGCGGTATATATCTATATAATTAACTAGCAACCCGCCCCGGCTTCGCACGGGTGCAATGCTGATACTAAATATACTACAGAATGTCTTCATATACAACGTTCACAGCTATTGCATAGCTTCTATCGCGGGCCTTGAGCGCGGGGACCGAATCCAGAAATTCCGTAACGAAAAATATACCTCACGCTCCCCACTCCGACGGGCACGGAGGTGTGGCTTGGAGGCCGACAGAGACCGAACACCTATTTTAGAAAAGTCGTTAACGACCTGTGTGGCGCATTGGTACAGCGTTCTACCTATGTTATCATCGTGCCTCGAGTTCAAATCTCGGTCAAACAAAATAGTCTTTTTGTATTATAATAGATTATAGTAATGTTCTATGATAACAACTGAACATACTTGTAGCAATTTATGAAGTAAACAAGAAAGAAAAAAAATTGTTTTCTTATCGGTCACCACGCTCAAAAAGTGTAACTTGAATTAATATCAAAGAAAAAGAAATACTGCATAAATAAAATAAATAAATAATTATAATTGCATAAGTTGATACAAAATGCTATGCAATAGCTTTACCGCGGCAGTCCCCGAGTGCCACACTTATTTTTTTGTCATTAGACAATACAAACATGTTTTCTTTTAAGGTTACTCTTGAAAGAGCGACATATAATAATGAACGAAAAACTCTCAACAACCGTTCAGCTGATCTTCAAAGTTAGAATGTCGACGGCCGCGGTCGAAGCTTTAACAGCTGCCGCCGACGTGTCGACGGCTGCTGTTATCTCTGCCGTATGTAACATGCCGCTCGTGTGTATGTGAGCTCTTAGGTTAATTTTATTGTACGGGCTACACGTGTACCTCTATCTCGTGTATCCCTCTTAAAACTACGTTCTTAACAATCAACACACAATTTGCACCTCGCTAAGTATGTAAAACAATGCATATTGATCACATAACTAATAGCACATGGACCACGACTATTCAACAATACTTATTGACGATACAAACACGAGATTTCAATACAAATTGTATTGATAAATAGACAAAAGTGCATGCCATTACGAAAGTGCTCCCACAATACGAAATACCTTGTAAAGATGCTACTTGAGACATTTGTTCACATCATAGCTGACCATCTCTTGATATGGTGGTCAAACAAAGGCCTATGAATGACACTTAGACATCGTTCACACGAAACGTATTGTCCGCCGCCGACTATGAGCATGCTCACTGTCAGCTCCAGTATGAACGTAGACTCTGTCTGCAGTATACGTTCAGATCACCAAGCCGACAGTAAGCTATAGCGTAGAATGCGTTACTTGTGTGAACAAAAGAGTAGGCTAGGCTTGCTACGCGTAGTACAGTAATCGGCCACCGAGAGTCAGCGACAACGCACTACGTGATAGCTTATAGTCGGTTCGGTGTGAACGAGAAGTTAATATACCTATATAGAAAAACATTTTACAAAAAAAAACCGACTTCACTAAAAAAAAAAACACTAAAAGGATTAAATAACTTTAATTTCGAAAGTCAGTGATTCTCGGTATTGTTTGTTTCTTATTTATTAACACCGACTGCCGAAATTAAAGTTATTTTGATCCTTTTTGTGTTTTTTTTTAGTGGTCGGTTTTTTTTTTTGTAAAGTTTTTATTTTACATTTTATTTGCGATACACTTATAACCAGAGTGCCTATTTCTCATGACAATTCCAATTAACCCAAACACTGCTAGGTTACATTGTTTTATTATGAAGTTCCTGTGTCTACCTTCTACCTTCCGCCTCCATCATCATCATCTCATGACAATTGTAATAAGTCCAAACACGGCTAGGTTACATTGATTAATTACGGAGTTCCAGTACCGGCTCCATCATCATCATCAGATCACTTCGATGATACAATTTTCAACGTAACTATTCAGAACCATTCATTTATTTGTATTGTCATAGTCACTTAACTATCTTCATAGTGATATCTGTGAATATGAAGTTCCGTTGACCATTTCTGGTCTTCTTCATCAGTTCCACTTCATCAAATGTTACTTTTTGAGTTCTCGATGAAAATACCAAAATCACTATATCATGGATCCCATCATCAGAACCGGATTTTGAAAAAAATGGGACCAATCTGGAAGCATATCCGTTTAGGGGAAAAAAATTTGCAAATCGGTCTATAAACGACGGAGTTCTGAGGTAACAAACATAAAAAAAATACAACCGAATTGATAAATTCCTCCTTTTTTTGAAGTCGGTTATAAATGTAGATAATAGATACCTATTAAATAAAAAGACGAAATAGTCCATAGAATTGTACAAGTTAAATGGCAGTGGACAGGACACATTGTTTGTAGAAGAGATGGCGCTGAAAGGTTCTGAAGTGGTGAGAGCGAGTCAATGAAAACGTGGAAACAAGCCAGTTTAGAGATAAAATTGAATATTGTTCATTCAGAGTCTATAATTCTCTGATCCAGTACGATTATCCAATGTTACAAATTATGATCTCATTTTGCAGTCAAGCATGGTTGTATTTATATCCTAACTAGCTTTTGCCCGCGGCTTCGCTCCCGTCAACTGACTACTATATCCTACTCTACCCTACTCAGAAAAAAAAAGTATCCTATGTCCGTCTCCTGGTTCTAAGCTACCTCCCCACCAACTTTCAGCCAAATCGGTTCAGCCGTTCTTGAGTTATAAATAGTGTAACTAACACGACTTTCTTTTATATATATAGATTTAAAAGCTTTATTCCTATGATATTACTTTGCAAATACACTTTCCCTTATCATTGCTACTAATTAAATACAAAAACTTTCCAACATCCATTCGCAAATAATAACGGAGTTATCCAATAACAAAATTTACGTAAACATACTCCAACCAAATGGTAAACAAAAATATTTACGTACAAAACAAAACAATCTAGCTAGCACTCAAACTTTTTATCTAACTGCATCGACACGACTGCACGCGACGAGGTTGTAAACAGAATGAATTTTACAAATCAAATATCGAAGAGCGTTGACCTTAGCGGAAGCGAGACCTTTTACAAAACAGTAGCGGATATTGGTCTTCTTTTTTCGGTAGGTAACTTTGGGTAGCATGCAGGAATGTTAATTTATTAAGTTTCTAAACCAAGCAGGTGTTTTTAAGCTAAAACCTGAATTGATACTTAAATAAAAACTTGGAAAAATAAAAATTTTCTCATGGTTTTTTTTTTTCATTACCGCCATTGTGAAAAGATTAGTCGGGCAATTCCTTTCACATAATTATGTACTGTATACGGAAACATTTTATAAATCAATATATTTTTTTTAAAGTGTAATCGTGGTATTTCCCGTCGCGTCTTCTCCATAGGAAGCGACCAATTGGAGCAGTTTCTGTCGTTTTAAAATTACCTATGTAATGGCATACGTAAAATAAAAAAAATTGAATTAAATTACTCGATGCATTCAGTTAAACTAACCGTATAGAATGGCTATTTCATTAAAAAAAAATCATTCAATAGGGTTAGCTGAAGTGAGAGTGTTTTATTCATTTTAATGACTAGCTTTTGCCCGCGGCTTCGCTCCCGTCAACTGACTACTCTATTCTGCTCTAACCTACTCTGCCCTACTCAACCCTAAACTACCCTACTCTACCCTACTACCATTTTTTTTTTCTTTCATAAGAACCTTCTCCTGACAATAACAAACACAACAAAAATAAATAAATAATGAAATCTGTCCAGCCGTTCACGCGTGATGGCGTGACCAAGGGATATAGGGATTCATTTTTTATATATAGAATATAGGTAGGTAATGCCTTAAACAAACACGTGTTACAGCCGCCTATATATATATTTTTATTTATTTTTATTTATTTATTTAACAATTTATGTACACACAATAATAAATACAAGAAAAGAAGAAGGAAACAGAAGAATAGTACAAAGGTGATGCTTATTTCTAAAGAAATCTCTTCCAGCATACCTGCGAAAGGAGAGTTGGAGAAAATAGAGATGTAGACACTGTGTGTAGAAGTAAAAGGAAAATTGGTACATACAAAATACATATAACATCCAAAAAAAAAATAAAAAAAAAAAGATATACTATTATAATTATATACACATAATAAAATAAATATCACAAAAATACATACTAAATAATATAATAAAATAATACATACTAATATGCAACTATGACGAAATAGAAAGATAGTGTTCTTTCACTCTTCTTTTAAAAACTGCAATAGTTTGGCAGCCCCTAATGTCAGGCGGTAGTGAATTCCACAACCGTACCGCGTGCGCAGTGAAGGAGTAGGAATAGAAATCGGTGGAGTGGGGAGGGGATTTTAGGAGATTCTTTAGATGCGATCTGCAAGGTGCATCAGAAGGACGTGAATAGGAAAAGCGTTCCCGCAAATAGGAGGGCGTTTTAGGGTTATGAAGGATGTTAAATAGCAGACATAATATCCGAGAGTTCCGAGATATATATATATAATTGATATAAACTAGTGCTTGACTGCGATCCCACCTGATGGTAAGCAGTGATGCAATCCAGTCCTTCGACGTACCTACGCGGTATAAACGACGAGGCGAAACCCTTAGTCCGGACCGTAGAGGTTTCAACAACGTAAGGGTGGATACTCGCCGTACGTCGGGTTGTCCGATGGTAGAAAATAGAAATGAGATGGTCTGCAAAATGCATCCTGTAAAAGATGCTCAAGGCTTTGTAGATTGGATTTAACCAAATCTGGATCACCAATTAGCCTTTTCGCACGCCTTTCTACCGAGTCTAAAGCTGCTAGGTGGCATTATAGAAAAAAGACGCGCGTTTATGTCGCAAAAAACGTGTATTTCGACACTATCAAGGAAATCAAAATTCATAGGGTACTTCCTGTTGACCTAGAATCCTGAAATTTGGGATGAAGCAAGGTCTCATAGCAAAAATAAAGGAAAAATACTGAAAAAACTGTAATTTTTAGTTACGTCACAAAAAAAACTTTCTTTGCGATTCGGAAAAATCTTCGTAACTCAATTCGGGAATTGAACTGTTTTCTGCAAGTTTGTACGGAACCTAAAATTCCTACGGACCTAGCGGGCATCGCCCCTACTAGGCCTTAATGGTTCAGCTGAAATCTCATTGACGAACGCGCGAGGGATACAAGGCGCTGTCGACGTCTCAGGGCCGGTCCAGGCCAGGACGGCGTGTTACCCTTTGCTTGTCAGTGTGGACCGCCCGGAGGACACGGTGGAGCATACGGTAGAGGTGTGCCCCGCCTGGGCAGAGCACCGCCGTGTCCTCGTGGGGGCGATCGGCGGCAGCGATCTCTCGTGCCGGGCCTTGGTACAGGCCATGGTCCGGAGCGAGGACGAGCGGCAGGCGGTCGCCTCCTTCTGCGAAGCAGTATTGCTAGCAAAGGAGGAGGCCGACCGCGCGAGGCAACGGTCTTCTCGCCCCAGCCGCCGGGATTCCTATCCCGATTACCGGCCACCGTAGGCGCGGGCTTGCGGACAGCGAGCAATGGGTAGCTCACTGTCCGACCGTCCGGTAACCGTCCGGACCGAGCCCAGGTCGTCGACGGCGCGTATTGTTCCACGCGCGCCTCAGGGAGATCTCAGCAAATCGTAGGGGCCTAGCAGGGTCGAAGCCTACTGGGGCCACGGGTAGTATGAAAGTGAAAGCCCTGGGACGAAGGCAAAGAAGGAACTTAAAGGTTTTTAGTCAGTAAAAGTCTGACACTATCTCTCGCTCCGCCCAAGAGCGCGATTTGTCATTAGATGATTTTCCCACCTAAAAAAAAAATCCCTTTGCTTGTCAAAATGGATACAAGTGTCCTTCCTGTGCCCTAAAGCGAATAACATTAACATTAATTTACGTTTCGATAGAGCAAGCGCCAATCAAAACAAGCTCAGGAAAAACTAGTGCAGGCAATACCAACAAATACGATACTGCGCAGATCCAAAGTGAAGGTAACGTATACATTTCAAGGTTGCACTTGATCAACTAACAAAAGTAAATCGAAATCCTTTACTGGCTGAATTATTTACCAGATTCTGCCAACTGTGTGAAGGTAGGTATCTCCATACAAGCTTTGGAGTCCCCTTCTATCCCCTTAGGGAGGGAATTTTGGAAAATCCTTTTTTAGGGTTCCGTACATCAAAAGGAAAAAATGGAACCCTTATAGGATCACTTTGTTGTCCGTCTGTCTGTCTGTCAAGACCCTTTATCTCGGGAACGCGTGGAGGTAACTCTATTCAAGGAGTATCGTGGTGCCTAATAACTGGCTAGTGGAGATCTGATAGGCACTCCATGTATAACACGGGTATTCAGACCGCATCCAGTTAGCTTAGACGCCGACCCCAAGATAGTTCGGAAAAGTTTAGGGAGATGTAGATCGCTAGCTAGAGCTAAAATGCAAATACTAACAAACACACACGCGTTCAAAAAACATGCAATGAAAAACAAACTTGGGCTAAACTAAGGCGTCAAAGTCAGATAAACACGCCACTGCGCAGATCTATTGCGCAGGTCGTGATACCGCATTTCACGGTGAGATAGATGGGTGTTGTTGCGAAATATCTTAATTGGCGATATGTTGCAACCTTGGATTGTTAACCGAAACACGTGGTGTAGGTTGATTCATTAATGGAAGATAAGTTAGATAGCTTTTGAAGTTTGCTATGTTTATCTCGCTAAACTTTCCCTTTTCCTTTTTAACCACACAACGGATTTTGATGCGGTTGTAATGTAAATGCAGTTGGGTCAATAGAAACCTATGTATTTGAAATGTAGTTTGTTTTGTATTAACAAACGCAATATTTTTTTTTAAGGGTAAGATACAACACTTTATAAACGTCAAAATCACGCTAATTTAAAAAAAAGCGATCCATTTTCATTTTCATCCATTAAACAAATGGGTGAAGGTCATCCGTAATCGTATCAACACGATTTTTTCTCCCATTCTGTCCTGTCACCCGTCACGCTATCACTAACTCCCTTTTCTTTTATATCACACACACACAATCCATTAATTATTGTTTGGTGTGCCTCTCCCTCTCCATCTATAAATACCTAGACATATCACTTGCTTTAGGAGAGAGTTGTATGACATATAAAAGGGCATTATCGAGCAGCAGGTGGTGTAAAAAATATTTCAGCAGTCCTAACCTAACCGATTGAGCTCAAATTTTGTTTCAAAATTAATCTGCAAAATTTCGATTTCTTGAAGTTAAATAATAACTACGTTGAAGGTACAAAATTGTAACTTGCAACAGGCTAATTTCATGACAAAATCTTGTAAATCTACTGAACACTATAGTAGCCTTCGTGTTAGTCAATAATTTAGTACCTACCACAATTTACAAGCGATTTAAAATACTACAGCCAAGTTTGCATTTCAAACACCACTTTTAGCATAAACTTGCAAAAAGTACTTTGAGCATATTTTGTTGTATAATAACGAAAATATTGCTGCAAATACACAGAAAATTTATGTTTTCCTGTGCAAGAGCTGATTGACCGAAGACCGACTGCGACTTCACAAATTAATTTACTAAGACAACATAAACACCCCTGGAACATTCCAAAGATTTATTCACCCACATCGTAATTTACTTAAATGGGACTTAAAAAAACTTTTTACAAAAAAAAATACAACCGACTTCAAAGTAAAAAAAACACTGAAAAGTGCAAAATAACTTTAATTTCGGAAGTCGGTGTTTCTATAATAGTTTTGTCTCTTCGTTATTTAACACCGACTTCCGAAATTAAAGTTATTTTGCACTTTTCAGTGTTTTTTAGGGTTCCGTAGCCAAATGGCAAAAAACGGAACCCTTATAGATTCGTCATGTCTGTCTGTCTGTCTGTCTGTCTGTCTGTCTGTCCGTCTGTCCGTCCGTATGTCACAGCCACTTTTTTCCGAAACTATAAGAGCTATACTGTTGAAACTTTGTAAGTAGATGTATTCTGTGAACCGCATTAAGATTTTCATACAAAAATAGAAAAAAAGCAATAAATTTTGGGGGTCCCCATACTTAGAACTGAAACTCAAAATTTTTTTTTTCATCAAACCCATGCGTGTGGGGTATCTATGGATAGGTCTTCAAAAATGATACTGAGGTTTCTAATATCATTTTTTTCTAAACTGAATAGTTTGCGCGAGAGACACTTCCAAAGTGGTAAAATGTGTGTCCCCCCCCCTCTAACTTCTAAAATAAGAGAATGATAAAACTAAAAAAAATATATGATGTACATTACTATAAAAACTGCCAACGAAAATTGGTTTGAACGAGATCTGGTCAGTAGTTTTTTTTTAGTACGTCATAAATCGTAAACCGCATTTTACCTTTCAAGTTTGTACGGAACCCTCAGTGCGCAAGTCCGACTAGCACTTGCCCAGTTTTTTTACTTTGAAGTCGGTTGTATTTTTTTTTGTAAAAAGTTTTTTTTTACACTTTTTAGTTTTGGTACCACCACTAAAAAGTACCCCTCAGCCAAACTTAAATACCTTATAGCCAGAGTGCATCTCATGACAATTCTAATAATACCAAACACGGTTAGATTACATTAATTTATTACAGAGTTCCGGTGCCTAACTTCAGGCTTCATCATCAGATCATCAGTCAGTCATCAACTACACGTATAAACAAAGCAATTTTACTTGTTACGACTGTTCTGCTGTGATCCTATGAGGAGTTCTGTTCCATATCTTCGAAGTTCATGATCAGATCATAACAATATTTCTATGGGACCAACTCGGAAACATAACCTTTCAATCAAAAAAAAAAATTTCAAAATCGTTCCACAATTGACCGAGAAATCGGTGAACATACATAAAAAAAAAAAAAAAAACATACATTCAACCGAACATATAACCTCCTCCTTTTTGAAGTCGGTTAAAAACATAGCTCCTTCGCCCGTGTGATACTAGGTTTCTCCATGCAAACTTAACTAAAATGATAGATGAAACAAGGGTTCACCCCTGTTTCATCTATCATCTTATGGGGTGAATTTCGGAAAATTATTATAATCTCTGTGCAAAATTTCAGCTCTCTAGATCCAAGGGGTTGAACTGGGCGTTCATGAGTAAGTGAATGAGTCAGGACTTTGCTTTTTATTTATTTATATAAAAAGTAGCCTATGTCCATCCTTGGAGTTCCAAGTTTCCTTCGTACCAAATTTCATCCAAATAGTTTCAGTAGTTTAACCGTGTGAAAGCGTAACAGACAGAGTTACTTTCACATTTATAATATTACTATAGACTAGTTAGTGAGAGCAGTGGTGGCCGAGTGGTAACAGCCCCGACTTACGAGTTGTAGGTCGCGGGTTCAAACCCAGCCAGGCGCATTACTTTGTGTAATTTATTTCATCATCACTGCTTTCAAAACGGTGAAGGAAAACATCGTGAGGAAACCGGCATGTCCTAGAACCAAAAATTCAAAGACATGTGACATTCACCAATCCGCACTGGGCCCGCGTGGTGGATTACGGCCCATTCCCTCTCCTAGAGAGAGGAGGCCTGAGTCCCAGCAGTGGGAACATTAAAAGGCTGATTATGCTTATGCTTATGCTTATAGACTAGTAGTCCCGGCATACGTCCTGCCCGGCTTTTCGTTAAAAGTAAAATTGAAAACTCGATTGCGGCGCCACCGGCGGTTCAATTGTATTTTCAAACCCACTTTAAATATAGACACAAAATTTGATCCAGGACTGATGATGAGGACTTAATGACAAACAGACGTACAGAAGAATTATTTATAAAGCTTTACCCGGCAGTAGTACAACAGTAGGTACAGGTGAAAAAAAATCTATCTTGACCACTACATACCTAAAAATCCCTTCGAAGTAATCTTTCAACGCACCCATTAAAATTACTCATATTCCTAAACTTTGTCCTTACATTTCTACCCTTGCAAAGTCTCCTTTGTCGTCCCACGCCAGTCTGGGATCTATAAGGTCGTATAGTCCAATGACCTAGGGTAGACGTCTGGGAGACGACCTTGGGCGACCTTTGATAGGTAGATGTGGCCGATACGTAACTACATATATATTGTACCAGAGTTTAGAAAGTTCAATGCACAGATGTTGGAGATTTGTTCTTTGTTTTCGTCTGCGTGTACTAAGAGAAATTTAGCCGGTCAATGATATTCTTTGCGAAAAGGTATTAAAAACACTTTCACATTTTTTTTTTTCGTCAATTGAGCATCAACGCCGAGTGTGCGTCGGAATTGCATAACCTAATTCCGCCAAGCCCGTTCCATCATCGGACCACCAGGCGTACGGCAATGCGCCACCGGTACATGGTGGACATCCCACCTATACGCATGAAACGTTTTGGGAACACATTCATTGTGCGTAAAGCTAAGGAGTGGAATTCCTTGCCGGAATCTGTTTCCTGATGGCTACAACCCGGAAATCTTTAAGTCGAGAGTGAATAGGTTATTTCTAGGTAAGCGCGCTCCATCGTCGACCGCATCATCGCTTTCCATCAGGTGAGATAGTGGTCAAGCGCGAACCTATCAAGAGTTAAAAAAAAAGATGAGGCCGGTGTTTCCTAGACTACCTGGAGTGTAAACACCAAAACAAACTATGAAGTAAAATTCTCTTTTATAGTCCATTCAAGAAACATGTAATGGTCAAATCATATAAGAACCATGCAGATTATGCCTGTGGTGGTCTTTTGAGGAAAGCATACAAATTTGAGTGGACCAAAATCACGTTTATTGTATGGAAGCCCCAATTAAATATTTATTTTATTATGTTTTTAGTATTTGTTGTATAGCGGCAACAGAAATACATCGTCTGTAAAAACTTCAACTGTCTAGCTATCACGGTTCATGAGATACAAGCCTGGTGACAGACAGCAGTGTCTTAGCAATAGGATCCCGTTTTTGTCCTTTGGGTATGGAACCCTAAAAACTTCTAAACGTATTTTCATGCAGTTTTGACCAGATTCAAGAGAAAGGTTTAGGTGTATACACCACAATAGCAGCGGTAAGTCCTCTCTTTGAGGAGTGGCTAGAGGTGCTACGGCGTATTGCCCATCCGCCGTGCGCAGGTCCTCACCGGACAGTTCGCGAGATTCCTGTTTGGGCGCTTTAACATTGTTTAGAACGCCCGAAAGACACCCTGGAACATATGGTAGAAGTCTACCACTTTTGGCTGAAGGCAGCCAGAGGTCGCCGCCGCCGATCGCTTCCAGGAGTGTCCTCCACCAGGAGGCGATCGTCGGCGGCGACCTTCCGCGCCCAGCCCCGGTTCACGCCATTTATTTATTTATGTACACACAAACACTTAAAAATGAAAAGAACAAATACAGATAGAAGAGCACAAAGGTACTGCTTATTTCAAATGAAATGTCTTCCAGCAGACCTGCGACAGGTAAGCCGTTCTACAGAGCGAGAAGGAATGGGAGGCGGTCACCACTTTCTGCGAAGTAATGCGAGATAGATAGATAGATATATTCTTTATTAGCTAAAGAGATAGCCACAACTATGAGGGAACGAACATCTTCACGACCCAGCCACAGGATACCCCCGGGTGTCGAGAGTCACAGGGCCATTCCCGGTTACCGTAGACGCGGGCTTGTGGACCACGATTTTTTTCTTAGGTGAAAAATCTTCAAATAGCCATATCCCGAGTTTATACCACGTACATCGAAGGACTGGAACAATTTGCCTGCTGCGGTCTTCCCGTCCCAACTATAATTTAGGCGTCTTCAAGGCTAGAGTGAATAGGCTCTTAATAAACTAGTGTGCCTCACCAACAATGATTGCATCACTGCTTACCATCAGGTGGGATCGCAGTCAAGCACTGGTTTATATCAAATTTTAAAAAAAACCTGGAGCGAGAGGGCGTGTCAGGTTTTTACTCATTAAATCCTATCTGTACCCTCAGTAGCCGTTTGCGTTGCGCCACAGTAGGTAACTCTTTCGCACAATCCCGCGCATACTAATGAGGCCTGCGTAAACAAAGTATTACAAGTAAATAGGTCAACGGTCTCCTATCAGTTCATGTTATTCTGCATGTATTAGATCACGTACTAGCTTATCTATGCATAGTTTGTGATAACTTGTACCTTGTGCTGTGCATCCGTTTTGTGTCAACCACTTACTACCAATTATTCTTGAAAATAGTACATTTTAATACAAGCGCAGAAAGTTTGTAATTTGATAAGGAGGCGAGTGCTGCAGTGATTAATTTCCACGTGTATCAATCAAATGACGTTTAAAAAGTGTAAAATAAAAAACTTTTTACAAAAAATACAACCGACTTCAAAGTAAAAAAAAAAACACTGAAAACTGCAAAATAACTTTAATTTCGGAAGTCGGTGTTTCTATAATAGTTTTGTCTCTTCGTTATTTAACACCGACTTCCGAAATTAAAGTTATTTTGCAGTTTTCAGTGTTTTTTTTTTTACTTTGAAGTCGGTTGTATTTTTTGTAAAAAGTTTTTTATTTTACACTTTTTACTTATGGTAACTAAAAAGTACCCCTCAGCCAAACTTAAATACCTTATAGCCAGAGTGCATCTCATGACAATTCTAATAATCCCAAACACGGTTAGATTACATTAATTTATTACAGAGTTCCGGTGCCTAACTTCAGGCTTCATCACCAGATCAGTTCGATATATTCCCCCTCTACTTTCAGTCAGTCATCGACTACACGTATAAACAAAGCAATTTTACTTTTTACGACGGTTCTGCTGTGATCCTATGAGGAGTTCTGTGCCATATCTTCGAAGTTCATGATCAGATCGTAACAATATTTCTATGGGACCAACTCGGAAGCATATCCTTTCAATAAAAAAAAAAAATTTAAATTGGTCCACAATTGAATTTGAATTGAATTGTTGATTGGAGAATGCCTTGTTACATTAAGTCCGCCTATGTACCACTACTGTACATGAAGTTTAAATAAATAAATAAATAAATAATTGACCGAGAAATCGGTGAACATACATTAAGAAAAAAAAAACACATTCAACCGAACATATAACCTCCTCCTTTTTGAAGTCGGTTAAAAAGGGTAGCTTATAATCCTATATTGACTGAGATATTGACATAATATTTATTCTCTCCGCTTTTTGATATACTAAATAAAGATCAAAGTTTCACAAAAAGTACCCAAGATTACAATTTTGTCAGATCGTTAATTACAAGTATATGAACCATTGGATGAGCACGGAAGTCGGCAGTTCATCGGCTCGTATTGTTTACGTTTTATTTGCATACAAATACGAGCTGGCAGGCTTCCAGTGTCGGTTATACGTACTGGCGAATAATTTGTCTATACGCTGAGAGAAAACGAAAGTGCATTTTTATTAAACTAAACTAAATTTTACATTAAACATAAGTAAATTATAAAGTAAAAAAAAAGTTTTTACAAAAAAAATACAACCGATTTAAATATTAAAAAGGAAAACTAAAAACGGCAAAATAACTTTAAATTTCGGAAGTCGGTACAGGGACAAAATTCAACCCTAAGGGGGAGAAGAGGGGAAATTTCGTTTGTATGCAAAAATTCATTCCGTGTGCTAATATACTTTAAAGTTATCACAATAAGTAAACTAAATAATTAATAAAGGTTGTCATTATTTGTTTTCCAATCCCCATAAAACAATTTAGGGGGTTTTAAAGATCGCATGGGAGAAAATTATTCCTTGAGTTAATAAACTTGAAACTTTGCACAAATTCTAATTAAAACGAATCATAAGAACTGTCACTTTTCGTTTTTCAAAACTACCCTCAAAATGCAGTCTAAGTGTTTTTAAAGTTTTTATGAAAATTTTCTCACTAAGTCGCTTTTATTTATTGACTAGCAATTTGTTAGTCAAACGTAGATTTATTAATAAGTTAGATTCGATTGGAATTTGATGAAAAACATCTGAAGAACCCGCCGCAAATAGCTATACAATTTCAAAGATGCAAGTCATCTTCTGATAATGATATTATTGCACACGATTCGAAACAGACGTTTGCCAAAAACGCAGTAAAGCATGTTATGATGACTAATTAATACATCAATTTATAACAAACAATTACTACCATTTCGGCCGCCAAACAGCGTTGCTATGACCCAGTTTCTCTGAGACTTTAATGTTACAAAACTCCCAACCTGACTGTTACCCCTGTGAGTCAAAATCAACAGTGGTAACTACTAGAAAAGACAATCCAACTGTCTTGTATCCAGACGTCAGAAGTGCTCCTCGAAATTCCACCGGCGCGCTCCGAGGGCCGTGAAAACACATGGCCTCGGACTTGTGCAGCGCCACCTCGAGTCCCAACTGCTGGATCCTATCAACGACTATCGCAACCCCGCGTGTCGCTAATTCGACCGCCTGGTACGACTCTCCCTGCGCCAGGACCAGCGTGTCGTCTGCGTAACAGACCAAACATAAGGAATTAGCTTTATAATACTGCTTCCACGACTGGGATTCATGTCTCCTCTCTAAGAGAGGGAATGGGCCTACGGATTAATCCAGCATGTAAGCCAAGTGCGAGTTAATGGATGTCACATGCCTTCGAATTTGTAGGTCACGTCTGTTTCCTCACAATGTTTTCCTTCCCCATATTACATAGGTTGATGATGAAATAAATTACATAAACTAATGCGCCGGGCTGGGTTATAAGTTTGGACCCACGACCTACAACTCGTAAGTCGGGGTCGTTACCACAGGGTCACCACTGCTTTAGAGGAGTAAGAAAAACATCATTTCTACTTCCCCTTGAAGCGAATGCGGGATTGTGTTCTTACAGATAGACTTCTCTTATTTTTGTGGTTTAGTTTCCGCACTTAGTCCTTGGTGGATACTTGGTACGTAGGCCATAGAGGCCTTTGAGCCAATTCGATGCTCCCAAGGTGTTCGTATTTTGCTGACAGCTGTGCACTCGAGGAGCACGTGCGTGATAGTTTCGTCCGACTCCATTGTCTGTGATACTCATTGTATGGGTGATGGTACCAGACCTTACAGAGAGACATCAGAGCTCTGTCTCCAGATAGGCGTTGATAGCGATGACTTTGGTATTACAGAAACCGCTGGCTGTAACTCTTTCGAACAATCTCACAGCCCTGGCAGTGCATGTCAATCTTGACATCCTGTCAGTGATGACGCTTGTCAAAATATACAGCGTTAAGTGGCGAAACAACGCTAAGTGATGCGGCTCGATTGGCATACGTGATCATTCGCACGTGAGTGCGGTGCGGCGACAAGGGAAGCGAAGCGGACGCAATCAGTTGGTTTGATTCGTTTTATATTATAAATGGCGCCTAAAGCGGCGACTTCGCGCGCACGTGGGACAAAGCTGCCGCATCACGTTGAATTCGCGTGAGCACATCGGATCGCTTCGCAACTGCATTAACCGCGTAACATTTTAACGACCGCCATCACTGACAGAATGCCACTTTTTAGGGAAGACTCCGCTGTCCGTCCGTCTGTCTGTCTATCTGTCTGTCACCAGGCTGTATCTCATGTAACGTGATAGTAAGACAGTTGAAATCTTCACAGATGATGTATTTCTGTTGCCGCTATAACAACAAATACTAAAAACCAAATAAAATAAATATTTAAGTAGGGCTAGCAGCCCCACATAAACAAAAGTATTATTTTTTGCCGTTTTATGCTACGGACGGCACGGAACCCTTCGTGTGCGAGTTCGACTCGTACCTTGCCGGATTTTTTAGGCCCACTTAACCGTCATCAAAACACTAATTAGTGCACTAAATAATACATCTCATCTATCTTCACATTAATTGGTCAGCCACCTTTGTGTAAACAGTTTTGGCAGTAAACTACATTCACGTCATACTCGTACTGAGTATTTCTGAGTAATACAGGTGGTGCCACCTTTACTCATTTTAGGAGTATTACACATAGGTTCTGAGTATCATGATTCTAATTGAAAATTATAAGGATGATTGCTTCATCATGACTTGCGCAATTTCTGTGTTATGGAGGATATCAGGTAGTCTATATGTATAAAAGTAGAAACTGACTGACTGACATATCAACACACAATGGAAACTACTGGGACTAGGAACATGAAATTTTGCACAAGGCTTCCTTTTATGACGTAGGACTTGTACTATTTCTTATTCTGTGACGTAGGCGAGCACTAAGAGAGGATTTTCCAAAACTCACCACCTAAAGTGATGAAATGGGGGACCAAAGTTTGTATGGAGAAACCTACGTTCTCGCGAGAGAAGCCGCTAAAACAAGCTAGTGTACATATAAAAGGAAAAACTGACAGACTGACATCAACGCACAGCCGAAACTATTAGGAATAAGGTGAAACACACAAAACTTAGCTTAAAGATCCCTACTTAAATCCCCTCCTCATAAATCCAGCTACTACTCCTATTCTTTCTCTGTCCATGCAGTAAGGTTGTGGAACTCTCTTCCGCCTAGCATTCGAGATTTGCAAACGATTTCCCTCTTCAAATCTAGAGTAAAAGAGCACTATCTTTCCTCTCTAGTGTGATAATTATATATGTATTTACATTATGTATTTATTTTTAGTATAGGTATATAAGTATTTATTATTTTAATTTAAGATTTCACATTCTCTTCTTTAATTACTACACACTATTGTCTACATTTCTTCCTATTTCTCCTTTCGCAGGTCTGCTGGAAGAAATTTCTTTTAGAAATAAGCAGTACCTCTGTACAATTTTTATACTAATGTTTCTTCTCTCGTATTTATGTGTGTACATAAATTATAAAATAAATAAAGCTTTCTTTTCTAATGTATGCGAGCACTAAGAAGGGATTTTTGGAAATTCAGTTTTTAAGGTGGTGAAAAAGGAGTGAATTTCGTTTGTATAAAAAATCTTATTCTTAGAGTCAAAATCCTTGGTGAAAAAAATGGTAACCTAAGTAAATAATAAACGTAGAACTACACTGTGCAACACGTGTGCCATGTACGCCGATCTGGGCGCGTCGGTCTCCATACATTTTATATGGCAACTAGACTTGTAGAGCTACACTTGATCCACGCCACGCGACGTCGTTCTACGTACAAATCAGGCGTGGTCCACGTGTGCGTCGGTCTAATGTAGTTCTAAAAGGTTGTGGTTCCACGTTCCTGAGTCAAACTTGAACGGAGATCGGGCAAGACAGAGTCGTGTAAGAAGAAGGGGAAGCCAACAGTGGGACAATAAATTAAGCTAGGAAAAAAAATAAAACAAATATTTGTCTTCGCACCAACCGAGGTCTTACGTGTAGATAAGCAACATGTGCTTAGGAATCAGCTGATTCTTTGTTTTTAATTAAAAAAAAAAAAAAAACGATAAGATAAGGGCTATCTGCGTCAGAAAACCTGCTATGACTAAATACTGATTCGTACTTATAATTGGTATATACACAAGATAAGAAACTAAGCAAGCCCGTTGCGATTTCCTAATGAGATTAAACATCAGCGAAAATGGCATGCACACATCACATTCATCCCCTATTTAAAACTCTTTAGGCGTAATTTTTTTCTAAAACTCCGTCCTTAGTGTACTTATCTACGCTGCTTTTGGCATAATCTCCACAGATGGGGGTTCTCGGACAGTTCCAATCTTCAATTTTTGTGCGGCGTCTCTCCACAGACCATGTCCCACCTACGATACTGCATCACGTGCCCTGTTACCTGTTCACGTGGGGACCTAATGACAGCATCAGCGGACTACTGGGCCAGGCAAGGAATTTAACTAGTTTTGCCATCGATACGCTAAGAAGAAGGCATGCATTCGTGCAAAATTTTCACCCAAGTAAATTCGGTCAGGATTATTATTATTAATGAATTAACATTCAAAACTAAAATTCGTGAGAAGTTGGCAGTAGTCTCAAGTTGAGACTACTCGCTGTGTAGAGACTCTCAACACAGCGATAATGTTTTCCAATTGTTGATTTGGACCAATTGTTTGACTATATTAGTGTAGGTATGTAGTTTATTAATTTGAGTATATATATTGTACAATTGTACTATATCTATGGCTTATTAGTATATCTATTCTTATATTCGCCTTCTCTTAATTGCACCTACCACTATTTTTCTCTGCATCACCCAAAGGTTGACTGGTAGAAAATGCCTAAAGTATTAAGTGCGCCTCTGTACTTTTGTGTGCATAAAGCATTTAATAAATAAATAATTAAAGCAACCGCATTGTTGGTCATTTGCATACATCACCCAAACGTTGACTGGTAGAAAATGCCTAAAGTATTAAGTGCGCCTCTGTACTTTTGTGTGCATAAAGCATTTAATAAATAAATAATTAAAGCAACCGCATTGTTGGTCATTTGCATAAATCACCCAAAGGTTGACTGGTAGAAAATGCCTAAAGTATTAAGTGCGCCTCTGTACTTTTGTGTGCATAAAGCATTTAATAAATAAATAATTAAAGCAACCGCATTGTTGGTCATTTGCATACATTAATACAGTTTTATTGTAACAAAAAATCAGGAAAACCACTCCAACCAAAAAATAAACATTTGAACGGTATATATCAGTGACCTTGTATTTATAACTAATGCTTATCGGCCGGTTATGTCACATTTTGTAACATGCGTTACAATTTTACTTCGTTTTCTATATATTCCTTTTGTTTAGATTTTTATTAAAAAATTATAAGTCAAGCTACAAGTCCAAGAGCGAGCGAAGCGAGCTCGGAATTGTAGCTACTAAGGACTAGGGGTTGTTTTGCTCCAGCGCCCAGCTGTGCGCTGTCGCCTAATGCCCACTATGACCTGCCGTGACCTGTGTAGTACTTAGTGTCGGAGATGTCCAACTTGTGACCTTTTTTAAATATTTTTGGGAAAAAATCTACCATGGTGTAAAAATTATTGGAATCGATTCAGTTACTGATTCTGAACAAACTATATTCAGGTTTCGCATATACTAAAAATAATGTTGTATATATATTTAGCAGGCAAGATAGACAGTAGAAACAAGTTCTACCATACGACCGTGGACTACATAGCAACGCAGTAATGGGACAGCTATTGTTGAACTACCCACTTGTATACCATTGTATCAAGTGTCTGGACAAGACTAGTCTATCTTGAACGAGATCCCTCTTTGTTAAATAACATCATGCAGTATTCCCTTGAAGTGTGAGCAGAGGTTGCAGAGGTGTTTGCAAAGCCATGTTTTGTATAGGCAGTGTCCCAGTGGTAACAACGTTCATGACTTACCGAGGGGACAAATCTAGACAGACAGTTTACCTATACGCAGAAAACATTTTGGGAACACAATCATTGTGCATACAGCTAAGGAGTGGAATCTCCTGCCGGAGTCAGTTTCCTGATAGCTATCGACAACCTCGAGTCGTTAAGTCAAGAGTGAATAGGTTATTTATACTATAGGTATCTAGGTAATAGGTTATCTAGACAAGCATGCTCCACCATCGACCACATCATCGGTTACCATCAGGTGAGATAGAAAAAATAAAACTGCATCAAAATTGGTTTAAAAATTAAGCATTTCAGATATCTGTGTAAGGAAGAGTGGACGTGTGAAGGGAACATCTTATTATCTCTTTTCTACACGTCTAACCTAATGGCGGTGACGTCACATTGTAGTTTGCGCATCCTTAATTTGTTACTTTGACAGCTTCCCCTTCCACCAGATTTGATAGGTTAAAAAATTACTTAATTTTATTTTAATAGAAAAACAATGAGAGAGCGAACGCGGCGTCCGCTTTGGGGTTTAATGAATTAAACTGATATGAAAAAAAAATTTAAGTATACAAATTTAAAAAAAATAAGCAAGTGCAAGTCAGACTCGCGCCCTGAAGGTTCCGTACAAACTCACATAAGTCAATAGTTTTACCGAATCGCTATTTTTTTTTGTGACGTAGGTAACAACTGTTTTCAAAATTATTCCTATATCTGTGCTATAAGACCTTGCTTTATGCCAAATTTCAGGATTCTAGGTCAACGGGAAGTACCCTATGAATTTTGATTTCCTTGACAGTGGCGAAATATGCGTTTTTCAAGTTCAAGGGACCGTAGACGTGAGTTCAGTTTTAATTTCAACTCGATACCTAAACGCGTTCCCAAAATAAAGGGTCTTGACAGACAGACAGACAGACGGACGGACAATAAAGTGCTCCTATAGGGGCTCCGTTTTTTCCTTTTGAGGTACGGAACCCTAAAAACAAGTAACTCTTTAATTGATGACCACCTTGTTTGAGATATCATTTGTAACCAAAATATGAGCTGGTTCGTATGCAATTTATCCTGTTACAAGAGAATTGACATAAGGACGAGTTCCACTTTACACTGGTCTTTGATCAACTTGATACAAGAATAACTTGTAATTTTTCAATCTACCAGCATAAACTATATTTAACCCAGGGTCTATGAACGACAATTGGACTAAATGTAGGTACTGATTGAAAGATGGATCCGTTTATAGTCGTGATGTCAGTCATTTAGCTTGCAGGAGGTCGGCGATGAAAAGTCAATGTGATGTGATCGCATTCCAGTCAATTGGTGGGATAGTAACGTTGAGTATTGTTTTTAAGGTTCCTTACCTAAATCGGCAAAAACGGAACCCTTATAGGATCACTTTGTTGTCCGTCTGTCAAGACCCTTTTTGTTAGGAACGCGTGGAGGTCATCAACTTCCTGCCGTTGTCCAGTTTTATTTGAGGTCGACGCAACTTATGAAATTGTAATTGAAAATATTTATTTCAGACAAAGTAATGACACAAGTCCATATTATTATGTTAGTCATCATCATCATCATTATTTCAGCCGAAAGACGTCCACTGTTGGACATAGGCCTCCCCCAAATGTCGCCACAATGACCGGTCCTGTGCGTCTCGCATCCATCGGATTCCCCCGACCCTCACCAGGTCATCGGTCCACCTTGTGGGAGGCCTTCCAACGCTGCGTCTTCCGGTACGTGGTCGCCATTCCAGAACCTTTCGACCATGTTGACCATCGACCATCTGTTCTGCGAGCAATGTGCCCTGCCCACTGCCACTTAAGTTTGGCGATTCTTCGGGCTATGTCTGTAACCTTGGTTCTCCTGCGGATATCTTCATTTCTGACGCGATCACGCAAGGAAACCCCGAGCATAGCCCTTTGAGTGACTTTAAGCCTTCTGATGAGGCCCATTGTAAGCGACCACGTTTACAATGGTATTATGTTAGTAAGTACATGTTAGTAAAATTTAAAATTATTATTATTTTGGACGTGCATGAGCGACCACTGCCTCAGGATTTGGCTGTCCACTCTGTCTGATACCACGCCCAGAAGCGTGTTGGTGCTCCTCTTTATCCGAGACCACAGGGAGGCCGTTCTCTTGCGAAGTACAGCCTGGAAGCCATCCGTGCTGTGATTGACGAACATGCCGGAAGCACTGCACCGCCATGGAAGCCCCAACAGACCCCTGAACGCGTTGTTATACTGGACGCGCAGAGCACTGTAGGCTTTTTTAGTGTAATTCCTCCACAGGTTGCACGTTGCAACACGTTTTTTTCTGCCATTCTGTCCTATCAACCGTCACGCACTAACTCCCTTTTCTTTCATATCATTTCTCACACAATCCATCCATCTTTTCTCTGGCCTTCCTCTCACTCTCCATCCATTCACATGTATACTCCTTTTAGTAACATGCGCTTCATCCCTCATCTTTACATGACCATAGCATGACAAACGATTCCCTTTCAACTTTTCAGTCACTCTACTTTCAAACTTCCTCTAATATATTCATTTTATTTCAAGAATACGTGGAGGCTCAAAGCAATTTAAAGTTTAGGCTGAGACTCGCTAGGAAATCAAAACCTATAAGGAACTTTACATTGACCAAGAATCCTGGAATTTGGTACGAAGCAAGGTCTCATAGCACACAGGAAGAACGTCTGAAAACTGTTAGTTTGTAATTATGTCACAAAAACGAAATACTTCGATTCCGAAAAATCTTCGGGTCTCGATTCGGGAATTGAATTATTTACATAGGTAAGTTCGTACAGAAACCTCGGTGCGCGAGTCCGACTCGCACTTGGCCGTTTTTTTTTTTATTAAAATTTTCTACTCGAAGCGAGAGACTTGTACTATTACTATTCTGTGGCGAGATGGTGTGTCAGATTTGTACTGAGTACAACCGACCTGTGTTCCTTCAGTGCCTTTTCCAGGGCCGCGGTAATGACACATGCCATACTCACATGCATCTTTTAAAACCAAAAAGTTTGACCTCCTACGAAGAATATGCATTGCTTAAGTATAAATCTCGAATCTAATCTTATCAAGCAGGATCAATACAATACAAAGGCATTTTACACTTTACTTATCAATGTATTTGGAAGATAAGAAATGACTTCCTTATGTGCAGTGTTATTGACACCGATTAAGAAGATAATCCAATTATATTTATTGTGGACTAACTTGGAAGCATAAATTTTCAATGAAAAAAACTTTTTAGAAAAAAAAAATAACCGACTTCACTAAAAAAAATCACTAAAAGGATCAAAATAACTTTATTTTCGGAAGTCGGTGTTTCTCGGTATTGTTTGTTTCTTATTTAACACCGACTTCCGAAATTAAAGTTATTTTGATCCTTTTAGTGATTTTTTTTAGTGAAGTCGGTTATTTTTTTTTTTCTAAAAAGTTTTTATTTCACACTTTTTAGTTGCGATACACTTATAAACAGAGTGCCTATTTCTCATGACAATTCCAATTAACCCATATACTGTTAGGTTACATTGTTTTATTATAAAGTTCCTGTGTCTACCTTCCTCCTTCCGGCTCCATTATCAGATCAGTTCGATAGTACCTTATAGCCAAAGAGCATCTCACGACAATTCTAATAAGCCCAAACACGGCTAGGATACATTGATGAATTACGGAGTTCCTGTGCCTACCTTCCGGCTCCATCATCAGATCAGTTCGATAGTACCTTATAGCCAAAGTGCATCTCATGACAATTCTAATAAGTCCAAACACGGCTAGGTTACATTGATTAATTACGGAGTTCCAGTGCCCCCCTTCCAGTACCTTCCGGCTCCAGCATCATCATCAGATCACTTCGATGTCAATACCATTTTCAACGTAACTATTCAGAATCATTCATTTATTTGTATTGTCATAGACGCTTAACTATGTATATCTTCATTGTGATATCTATTTGAGTATGAAGTTCCGTTGACCATTTCTGGTCTTCTTCATCAGTTCCGCTTCATCAAATGTTACTTTTTGACTGTAAATGTTTAAGTTCTTGATGAAAATACTAAAATTACCATAGGGTTGCCTATAATTTTTGAGGAGTTCCCTCGAATCCTCATGGATTCCATCATCAGAACTGGATTTTGAAAAAAATGGGACCAATCTGGAAGCATATCCTAGAAAGGGAAAGAAAAATTTTGCAAATCGGTCCATAAACGACGAAGTTCTGAGGTAACAAACATAAAAAAAAAATACAACCGAATTGATAACCTCCTTTTTTTTTTGAAGTCGGTTAAAAAATAATTTTCAAAATCGGTATTATACAATTGACCGAGAAATCGGTGAACATACATAAACAAAAAAAATACATGCCGAACATAGAACCTCCTCCTTTTTGAAGTCGGTTAAAAAGCGGAACAAAACATGCACGTGTCAATCCTCAAGGCTAAGCTTGCCAAGGTCGATTCAAGGATAGGTGCCCAAACAAATTACTTATCTACATGACGCATACATGCCACGGAAAGCACGTTTAGGCTCCGTTGGTTCATGCTGTTATCACACTAGTATAATAAGGCGAAAATTTGTGCGTATTATGTGTGCTTTTCTTTTGAAGTGGGAAATCATCCAATGACTCTCACGCTCCAGACGGCTTGTCAGACCTTTACTCACTAAAACCACACCTGTATCCTACGGCTTCCCTTTCAGAAATTCCCAGTGGCCGTAATAGGCATTGGCCCTACTTGGCCCCTACGGTTTTGCTGATATGTCTTTGAGGCGCGCCTGAAACGCCGTCGATGACTCGGGCTCGACCTAACGACCAGCTACCCAATACTCGCCGTCTGCCAACCCGAGCCTACGGTGGTCGGAGATCGCTCTGTGCGTATGTATGCGTGTGTGAGGGTTTATGTTCAAACGGCTGACCGCTGAACGGTTTGAACAAATTTATTGACACACGGGAGGATCATGTCTTACCCCGGGAATATGTTCCTTTAGGCTCACGCAGGCTAAACTGCTTCTTGAAGCTAGTACGCAGATATTCTACAGTCGTTCCGCGTAGTTAGAAGGCAGAGTGTCTACTAATCAATCTTCGCAAGAGGTATAGAAAGTCATATCTAATAAGCAATTAACATAATAGCATAATCAGCCTTATTATGTTCTCACTGCTGGGACTCAAACCTCTTCTCTAAGAGAGAGGAAATGGCCGTAATCCTCGACGCAAGTTTTTGAATTTTTGGTTCTAGGACATGTCGGTTTCCTCACGATATTTTCCTTCACCGTTTTTAGAGCAGTGGTGATGGAATGAATTATTACACATACTAAAGCGCCTGCTAGCGTTTGAAACCACGGCCCACAACACGTAAGTTGTACGTGTACTGACAATATTGGTTTATGGTTTTCAACTGTATCCGATATTTTACAGGATGCATTTTGGAGAGTGTGGGTGGAAATCGCATAACTTGATTCCGCCATGGCGAGTATCCACCCTTACGTTTTTGAAACATCTACGGTCCGGACTAAGCTTTCGCCTCGTCGTTTATACCGCGTACTCTACAACAATCTAGAACAATTTGCCTGCTGCGGTCTTCCCGTCCGATTATAATTTAGGTGTCTTCAAGGCTAGAGTGAATAGGCTCTTATTAAACTAGTGCGCCTCAACAACAACGATTGCATCACTGCTTACTATCAGGTGGGTCGCAGTCAAACACTAGTTCATATCAATTTAAAAAAAAAAACAATTACACTAGAAGCCGATCGAGCATAGTATGTAGGTTGATTGTATACGGGCGTGCAGTGTGGGGACTCTGCCCGCCCATCGAGTGATTCCAAGGAAGACGGGGGCACAGTGATCACGTGCTGCCGTGCACAAAGAGGCTCAGGGGAGACCGTTGTACAGTCTCTTAGGGATGTACCCTAACAGGCGTTGCACAGAGGGGGTTCCGGAATGGTCTTTTAAGAGGTAACGGCGCCCTTTCTATATGTGCTTATGGTGATCACCGGGGTGGTTTTAGTGAGGTAAAAATCCCACTAGTTAGAATAGAATAGAATAGTATTTATTCGATGCAGGCAATACAATAGGCAACAACAACAAAAAAAAAGTACAGATTTACAATATAGCTGCGCTGAGCGTGCCCGAACCGAAAGGGTCGCCAACTCAGCAATTGCTGGGCGTCAGACACCCCGCGCTGATTTCCAGTTAGTAAACTTATCCCCAAAGTTCGGGCGCCTTTTGAAGGCTTCCCCCCGAAAAAAAAAAAAAAAAAACGAGGGTTCATTGTATAATAATCTTTGTATTTTCTAATTACACAAATGAACTATGAATGTAAGTGAATCGCAATTTCCTTTCTAAAATTTCAAGAAACGTGACGTTTGAAAACAATGCTCAATAACAGCGATCGTACGATACTAAAAGATTACAGTATACAAACAAATGCGTAAAACATATGCGTTTTGTACTGCGAAGAAAATATGACTCATGTCTTGTTTTTGTTTTCGTATGAAGATACCGAGTCATTGAGAAATTATATCTACCTATGTAAATATATGGAGCAGATATGGAGGGGTTCGTGAGTTACCGTGACCCTGGATAGACGTCCACTGTTGGACATATGCCTCCCACAAGCGTCGCCATGAGGACCGGTCCTGTGCGTCTCGCATCCAACGGATCCCCGCGATCCTTACCAGGTAATCGGTCCGCCTTATGATCGCTACTCCCGAACCTTTCGGCTCTATCGACCATCTGTTCTGCGAGCAATATGCCCTGCCCACTGCCACTTAAGTTTGGCGATTCTTCGGGCTAGGTCGGTAACCTTGGTTCTCCTGCGGATATCTTCATTTCGGGTGAATTTTATTCAGTAAAAATCTGGTACAAGAGCGGCGGGAGATATTATATTTTTCAGTTCAAAAAAGGGGTCAATCATCAAGCTGAGGCATTACTTGCTGGGGCCAGTCTATGAGTGCTCATCTATTGCACTCCCCAACTAGATGGATACCACTAAGGATGTAATGGATGAAAGACAGCGGAAGCCGATGTCTAGCACTGTCATATTATAACACTAACGAGAAGGAGGGAGGGAGTGTCAGACTATCGCTGACTAAAACCCCCCGTTTACCCCTTACCCTTTGTGCTCCAGAGTCGTGGTTAAAACAGCCTCGTTATCTACTCCTACTTATTTGTAGTCAGTGCTCTCAGCTGTATTTACACCCTTTCTAGCCATCATCTTACTTACATCCACGCGATGTTTTCGTCGTTTCTGTGGCCTTTCCCAACTCTAAGAGTACCTATTCTTGTCCTACCTAAAATAGTTGTATTGAAGGACTCGGATTCCTACAGAGCTAACAAGTTAGATAGATAAGAAAGACTAGCGTTCTACAAAGTCACGACAATTCTTTGTGATTTTCTGATGTCCTTGAGGACTTGTAGACAATAATTATGTACCTACTTGATCATTATTAAAATGCAAATCAATACTGCACATATTATGTTGTTTTTGTCGACATGGCAGACAAATAGACAAAGGTCATCAACACACACTTCAATTTCCATTTACTTAATCGTCAAAAAACAAAGACTGAGCGGTTAGCTGGTTCCTTATCCATTATCGCTGCCCACGGCACAGAAAGATAGCGAAAACATAAACAAATAAGGTTGAAAATAAACAAAATCAGTGTGCAGTCAATAGGTAAAAGTACCAGGCTGCTATAATAACGAGGAGATTGCTTGAAAAGTTGAACCTACAGGTATAACGCGACCATATACGGAAGTCGTGTCTTACAACAGATACCCTTGAAGACGATGTGACTATATGTAACGCCGGTTAATCACAACTCATATCACGAAAGCGTTATTATTTTATGACGCAAATTAATCTATTGACCTCGAGAGTTCAACTCCTGACGCCATATTGGATAGTTTGAAACGTATTTCTAAAACGTAAACATTGGACATGGAATTTTGTATTTTGCGTTTTACTTGGTAAATTGATTTTACCTAGATTTATCAACAAACTTCAACGATTTTGAAGTCAATAAAGAAAATATAGCTATTAGGAAGACGTAAATCGTGTTTCTTCACAAACCAAACAAGTTTTGTTGACACAGGTTCTTTATTTATTTATGAATGCGAAATGTACTCACCGCTCAGATCTTCGATGGTGTTCAGCTTTCGAGTCGTCATTTTCACGATTAACGAATTCACTACACGATAAAACAGTTATCACGTCGAAATATCGCACTTTCAACGTAAAATAATCGAGATATTTTCAAGTTTTCACAAAGAGAACAACCTTTCTCGACTGCCTTTGTTTTCTTTTAGTGTTGTGTTTTGATTTTGTTCCGCTGTGACAGAAGGCGTGCAAATCGCAATCTCTGCTGATTGGTCAACCAGTGATTACGCTTAGCCAATCCAGGTGGAGTACTTCACTCTTACGATTTTTGATTGGTTTAGATTTGTAAACAAAAAGTAATGTTGCTAGAGCAGAAATCTAAAAAAACTTTCAAGGACGTCACTTTCACTGGTTTACTTTATTTGGATTTGAAAAGAATAAATTTATTTTCTTTTCCATTATTCTGTGTTATTATAGTGATGTTGTAGGGTATGCAAGTTCCTTGAGTAACCTATATTTACGGAAGCATTCTTTATACTTCAACCTTAAATGTCTATGGTAACCGCAACTTTGCTCACTTTTCTGTAAATGTAAATTATTGTTTATTTTTTCTAATACTGTAAATCTTTTATCATTTTATAACTAAAAGATAAGAAAATACAAGCATTTTTATCGATAGAATAGTAAACACATAAGGTTATTAACCTCTTTAATTAAATTCAATATTCCATGGCAACATTAGAATTGTCTATGAAATTCTGACTTCATTCCTTCATTCAAAATTTTTATTCTGTCATTCAGTCATTCAACTTTCCAAATTCATTCAGTCATTCAGTCAGTTGTCAGTTCGTGTGATGGTTCAAGAACCGCCGGAATTGCTAATTTACAGTTGATTTTTAATTAAAAATATAACATGAATATAAATACATCCGATGAAGAGAGTCCTTCTTTGCCTAGTAACTTCAATGAAGTTGAAAGTGCCCGGTAAATACTTAATTCTAGCTTACAATTTGAGCAATTACAATGTTGTAGTCTGACAGCTGATTGTGCCGGCGGGAAAGTTGAAAGGCGCGAAACTATTAGGGTGTTTTATGTGTTATTTTTAAGTAAATTTTCTTGTGTGTGCTACAAATAGTCCATATTTCGCAGGAAAAAGATGCGTACGGATAATTCAGGCAGTAAAAGCTGGCGTTTGATGGACCGGAAGACGGATCATGAGGTGAGGTGTCGTTAAATTCCCGCTTTTTTTTTTGTGGGCTTTTTGGTTATGATTTGCATTTTGAGGTGGGAATACTACGTGTCAATTCCACAAATAGATTGTTAATGACCCGGTAATGTTCTTAAAATAGCTTTTTCAGCAATAATTTGGCAGTAAACCCCAATCTATAACCGTAATCTTCCAGTACCTAGCACTGACTATCTACAAGGCAGGAACATTTTTCTAATCGTTTATTGCATTGGTTATCTATTAACTACTATTTTATCAAACTCCTACGTTTCATCGAAATCTGGTCCTAAATTATTTATAATGCCGACCAATTTGTCATGGTCTATACACTGGGATCGTTGACCTTAGTTTTTGATTGTCCGCAAGATAGCATACTAGAGTCTGGAGTAGTGACTGATAGCGTGACGGTCTACGAGAAGATAGAAGAAGAAAACGTGTTAAATCATCCCCAGTAACATGAGCTAAGGGCAGAAATATGATCATTTGTTTTTAAGAATGCACACACTTGTAATAAATTCTTTTCAAACAATTTTATTACCACATGCTATTATAGGAGTTACACACGTTGTAATTATTGGACCTTTAAGTTTTAGTGGTGACCAGGTTTGACAGTAGATCATTAAAAAGATATATATATATGTTTTTGGTATAACAGTATGCTCAAGGATCATTACACATCCACTCTTGAATCTGCCACTGACAATAATGGTTGATAATATATTTAACATGGTATTTATTAGTTCATCAAATATATATGTACATACAGTATAAGCATGTACCCAATACTAATTAATTCTATTCCTAATATTATAATCTTTATCATGCACACCTACCAAAGTGTAGTTTTTTTTTTAACCCAAAGGTTGAATGGTAGAGAATGCCATGTGGCATTAAGTTTGCATAAAGTACCACTACTGTAGATAAAGTTTGGTTAATTTTGAAAGTGACTTAGTATTTCTTTTCATACAAAATCTGTGTCTGATCATACCAAGGTTCAGTGGAAAACCAGCATCAGGTAACTGCAATGTAGTCACATGGTATTTTACTGAACTGGACCTCTTTGGCACAGCTGTAAGACACACAATGTTGATCTTTTATTTTCTATATATTTGTCTCTTCATTGTATGTTTCTGTGTCGGAATTAGGTAGAGTATTCATATAATTGCATTGAAATGTTGATATTAATATGGATCTTCCTGGGATTTGTAATGAAAAATCCCATGTGGCCAACAATATTACAAATAAATAATAATAAAAACTTAGTATCTCTAAGATAAATAAAACGAAGATAATTTAATATACAATTTTTATTAGTATTTTTCATTGAAAAAGATCTCTCTAGGTTAATAAATTTATACACTTCCTTCTCCTTGTCATTAACCGGTCAACTGCTTGATCGGCATGCAGCAGACATCCAGCCCAGGATCTGTAAATAGCTCAATTTCGTCTGTCGTGTGGCTGGGCCTCTCGCACACCTGTGCCATACTACTGAAATACATGATTGTTTTTATTATATTACAGGTGCTACAAGAGATGGGAGTCAGTCTACTCGAGCCTGATGACTCAGAAAATATCTTATGTGACACTAGTGCTCCTGGAATGGTGAGCATATTTTTTTTCATGATCTATAGTTTGTGTACCACTAGTGATCTGCCCTGGCTTAACCTCAAATTAAATACATAAAAACCTTTTTCGTGTATTGATTTTTCTATTAGTGAAAATCACATCAAAATCCGTTGTGTCATTTAGAAGGATTAAGGGACGATTCATACCGAAATGGTAGCGACGCGGCGAGCACTTTTAGAGTGAAATAATTTTAAACTTTATCTACATCCTGAAAAGACCAGTATCGCTTGAAAGGTTCAAAATAGGCATGTGACTACCAGCGGCCGATCAGCCTCTCCGTGTTGTTGCCTGCTGCTACGGCGGCCCCGTATTACGTCAGCAATTTTTTTGCAAATATTAACCGCCCCGTCCCTTTCGTCAGCAAAAGTAAGCAAAGATCTCACCCCTCCCCCTCCCCCATGCTTACGTTAACATTAGTATGTACATTCTGCAATCTATTCTAGTGTCGTTGTTAATTTAAGAGCAGTAGTTATAAATTTAGAAATTAGGAATAGGCTTGAAATAGAGGAACAAAACAAATTTAATAAAAATAGAATAAAACTTCATTTCAAATTTTGGCATATTAATCGAGTCCATGGCTCTAAGTCTTCAACGACATTGGATGTTTGCTGCTCAGTGATGTGTCTGCTCACTTTCGAGTGATTTTAGTGCATCAACATCGTTCCTTTTTTTTTCCTATGTATTTATGTGTTTTTCCAAACACAGAAATACATCACATCTTGAAATTAACACTGTGAAGGAAGAAATCCTCAAAACTGCAATGACATACCTGAGGAGGTTGGAAAATCATCCTAACCAATTGGCTGCTAACCTGACAACCAGAAGCTACACTAAGAGGCTAAAGCGAAAGGATGTTATAGCTATATAAATAAATATAGCCAATTAAGAGGAGATGTCCTCACTGGATGGCTCACTCGAACTGCCATTACCTACAGCGCATCTGCTTATAGCTAATGCTGATTGCAGATACAACAAGCAAAAAAAAAAACATCGTTCCTTTAAAAAACTAAAGAAATATATACTGCTGACGTAATCACCATCCAGACCCCCTTAACCCCATGTCATCAAAAATAACCAAAGCAAAGACTCCCCCCCATCCCCCTGCAGTGCTTACGTAATATTTGAATGGCCCTAAGAGAAACAGCCAAGAGCCAGAGAGCAACTTCTCTTCGTGTCGATGAACTCAAATTATAATTTTTCTGTCCTGTGTTTGGCAACCTCTACGCTCTGTTCTTACATAGCAGCTGGTGACGCATGTCCTGTGCAGCGGTTCCAGACTGGCACTGTGTTAGAGATGGGTCGAGGAAGCTCTATTTGGCCAGATTGTTACTGCAGCGGCCAACATGGGTCCGCAATCGGTTAAGAGAGCCTATACCTATGTTTTGTACTATTTACTTTTAGGGCTATATTTTACCGGGACCCCATGGCGGTGCGACCAGTTGCGCCGCCATGGTGTCCGTAAGCTATCAAACTAGACACCATACAGACACAAGAGTCGCTACACCACACTAATACAGTATCAAAATGGACCTTAAGTGCACGCGTCCGAGTTGGTCACGCCGCCAAATCGGTTGCGCAACTAAACGGGCAACAGGTGAGTAACTCTCTATAGAGCTGTATACATTTTGTTGGTAGCGGCGACTGGTTGCGTCGCCATGGTGTCCCGGTGAAATATAGCCCTTAGAGATGGCATGGCGCAAAACTGACATCTAGAGGATAGTCTTCAAAGAAATAGGATTTTCTCATCACTTTCGAAATAATTAATCAAACTGTGTAATTGCAAAAATATAATGTGACAAAATTAATAATGAGGTTATTATGCCACACTTGTTCTTACTTTTAATAAATCAGCAATTTCTGCTGAGCATAATTTCGACCTAAACGTAGTCATAATTATTAAATGATATTTAGCGTTTTCAGTGTTATTTGATGATGTTGAAAATTCACCAACTTCCGACTAAGGTGAAAATGTATGGATATTTTTTTTTTTTTTAAACAAACTAGTGCTTGACTTCGATCCCACCTGATGAAGCAATCGTTGATGGCGAATCACACTAGTTTACTAAGAGCCTATTCAATCTATCCTTGAAGACACCTAAATTATAATATTCGGACGGGAAGACAGCAGGCAAATTGTCCCAGTCCTTCGATGTACGCGGTATAAAGGACGATGCGAAATGCTTAGTCGGGATATAAACAAACTTAGGAATCCTTTTTCGAGGTGGGAAATCATTCAAATATCTTCTTCCGCATAAGATCGAGGGAAACGAAAGAGCGTGTCAGACTTGTACTGACTAAAACTCACCTCTGTGTTCCTTCAGTTACCCTGGTAAAGTCGATTATATGCCAAAAATAATCGAGTCGGCTGCTCAGCAAGCGGACAACCGCTCCACGTCCCCATAAATTATAATGATAGGGCAGTGAGCAGTGGTGGCCGAGTGGTAACGGCCCCGACTTACGAGTTGTAGGTCGAGGGTTTAAACCCAGCCAGGTGCATTACTTTGTGTAATATATTTCATCACCACAGCTCTCAAAACGGTGAAGGAAAACATCGTGAGTAAACCGGCATGTCCTAGAACAAAAAATGCGATGACATGTAACATTCACCAACCCGCACTGGGCCCGCGTGGTGGATCGGCTCATTCCCTCTCCTAGAGAGGAGGCCTGAGTCCCAGCAATGGGAACATTAAAAAGGCTGATTATGTTATAATATAGAATAACGTTATTTTATATAAATTTGTGGAACGCATGCTGCGTTCACTAGTCTTCTATATCACGTCAATATTTTTTTCCAGGCTCAAAAACAAATGAAACGTAAATACATGGACATTGAAAACGTAAACCCTAACGTTAACTCAATAACATCTCCAAGAAGTATAACATCACCTCGCTCCAAGTACAGTCCGAAGAGCCCCAGAGGGAAGGCCAGCGTCGGCAGCCCTAATGCTGGACCTTCCCGACTTAAGAGCGCTGAGAAACGTAAGTATTTATCTATATATATATGACGTATATAATAGGATAAAATGAATGACTGACATCTTTAAGTCAAGAGTGAATAGGTTACTTCTAGGTAAGCGCGCTCCATCGTCGACCGCATCGTCGCTTTCCATCAGGTGAGTTAGCGGTTAAGCGCGAACCTATCAAGAATTAAAAAAAAAAAAACAGTGGCGGATTAAGCCTACTCAGGCCTGGTAGCGAATTTGACCAAGCCTCGCCCTGTATAGACCTTTTTTATAAAGACAGAAATGTTGGATATATGTATGTACTTTGACTAGATTTTTTTGCGTTAAAGTATTGGATCTCCGAACGCGTGGGGCCCCCGAATGTGCGGGCCCGTAGCATTTGCTACTTTTGCTGTGGCTAATCCGCCACTGACTGACATATTAACAGCCAAAACTACTGGGACTAGGAGTGTGAATGAAGAATTTTACACAAGGCTTCCTTTTATGACGTAGGCGAGCACTAAGAAGAGGTTTTTGGGGAATTCCTTCCCAAAAAAAAAATCCCAACCTTTATGTCACTTCCTTGAAGGTTGAATTTCCGAAAAACCTCTTCTTAAGGGGAAATTTCAATTCAATATACTTAAAAGTTAGTATAAATAATAGATACGTTACTCATAATACAATCTAGAACAGTGTCCAGGGAGTTTCTTGCATGTTCGTCTCCATAGAGATGAACGACGAATTAGCTTCACATTTTTTGACTGACCGACATTTTGACGTGCCTGTGAATGGTTTATTTGAAATAAAGGTAGAACTACGTTGGACCCACGTGGGCCACGTACGCCGATCTGGGTGCGTCGGTCCATTCTCGCGCGTCGGATACATTTTATAAAATATGGCAACTAGACTTGGAACACAACACTTCTCTCTTCCTTCTTTCTTCTTTTCTCTTCTTCTTTTTTCTTCTTACTTCTTTTTCTTTCTTGGACTTGGTACATTAGACCCACACCACGCGGCTACGATCACGGTGCTGGAGAGGCTAAAGGTGATCGATGGACGGCGACGGCGTTGGAATGCTGGATGACGTCACGGGATCGGCATGGCAGTTCAAGTGCTCGGGCTGCGGTACTCCGAGCCCCGACAAAAAAACATCCGTTAACCTCTTGACTTAAGCATGGGAACTGTAGCAAGACCCAGTGCTTCCATCAAATATTAAGATGTTATTCGTTCAAGTTTTTACACTAACCTTTGTGTAAGACAGTCACTGTGATTTGTATTAATATAGTTTTGTTCATGGTACAACTCAAGCGTCGCCCACGTGTGCGCCGGTCTAATGTAGTTCCAGCTTAAACCTTTTTGATTTAATTGTCTTCTCCCCTTCCAGTCACACCCCTCCAGCCAACAGACCAGCGTGTTCTAGAAACTGCGTTGTTAGAAGAATATCTGATAGACGAGGAGACCCCACTCGCTCAGTCGGTCAGCGCGGGGTACTTGCCGACCCCGGCGGCGCAGTACAGTGGCGCCACCAGTGACAGCAGTGGAGGGAAACATCGGTATACACGTGAGTATGGCTTGTCTAAGTTTAATGCCATCTGGGGCAGTTCTAAAAGCTGTGGTGACCTTGACTTACAAGTTGTAGGTTGTGTGTTCCAACTCAGACAGGGCATTATTGACTGACTGTTGGTCTAGTGGTTTGTGGCCGCTATGGCGGAGGTCGTGGGTTCGATTCCCACCCATGATAAAAGTTTGTGTGATGAGCACGATCATTTGTTGTGTCTGGGTGTAATTTATTAATAATATGTATGTATTTAGAAGTATGTTGTCTAGTACTCATAACACAAGCTCTGCTTAGCTTGAGACTAGACGGCGTTGTGTGAAAGTTGTGGAATATTAAATTATTATTTTATTTATTATTATATTATATCTAGCCTAATATTATGAAGGTATTTTAGTCATACACACCCTAGCCGCCGGCATGGGTAGTGTTAAAACGAAACCCCTGGGACGAAGGCAACGAAGGAACAGGAGTGGGTTTTTAGTCAGTAAAAGTCTGACACTATCTCCTACTCCGCCCAAAAGCGGGATTTGTCATAAGATGATTTCCCCACCTATAAAAAAAAAAAAAACTAGTCGCCGGGATCCCGACTCCGATTTCCAGCCACCGTAGGCGAGGACTTGCGGACGACGAGCAATGGATAGCTCGCCGTCCGGCTGTCGGGTAACCGCCCAGACCGAGCCAGAGTCGTCAACGGCGCGTAGTGTTCCACGCGCGCCTCAAAGATCTAAGCAAAAGCGTGGAGACCCAGCAAGGACGAAGCTTACTAGGTTGGCTTCAAGGCAAAGTAGGAACTTAGGAGTGGGTTTTAGTCAGTAACAGTCTGACACGCCTTCCCGCTCCGCCCTAGAGCGAGAGAAGTCATTGGAAGGTATCCCACAAAAAAGAAAAACTGGGCAAGTGCGAGTCGGACTCGCGCACTGAGGGTTCCGTACAAACTTGAAAGGTAAATTGCGGTTTACGATAATGGTATTAGAAACCTCAATATCATTTTTGAAGACCTATCCATAGATACCCCCACGTATGGGTTTGATAAAAAAAAAAACATTTTTGAATTTCAGTTCTAAGTATGGGGAACCCCCAAAATTTATTGTTTTTTTTTTCTATTTTTGTGTGAAAATCTTAATGCGGTTCACTGAATACATCTACTTTCCAAGTTTCAACAGTATAGTTCTTATAGTTTCGGAAAAAAGTGGCTGTGACATACGGACGGACAGACAGACAGACATGACGAATCCATAAGGGTTCCGATTTTTGCCATTTGGCTACGGAACCCTAAAAAAGTACATCATACACATACATCACAGTTCTTCTGCGTATGTCTTAGTTCGTGATTCGATCTCGCAAGTAAACTGTCAAGACCAAAAGAAATAACATAAAAATATTTTGTTTTCAGCTCTTGGTCTTGAAGATGAATTGATAATAAGCCGTAGACACAAAGCTGAGCCTGTTGGAACGGTGTCCTTCAATATCCTGTCAGATGAGATGATACTCAGCGTGTTCCGCTGGCTGCCCAAACGTACCCTGGCGCACTGTATGACGGTCTGCAAGAGGTAAGGAACCCCAGAGGCATCATCGTGACTTTTGTGTATATGTAATTTTCTAAGTTACTATTCCCGCCACAACAACAAATAATATTAAAAAAAACTTTTTACAAAAAAAAAATACAACCGACTTCAAAGTAAAAAAAAACACTGAAAACTGCACTTTTCAGTGTTTTTTTTACATTGAAGTCAGTTGTATTTTTTTTGTAAAAAGTTTTATTTTATACTTTTTAGTTATGGTACCACCACTGAAAAGTACCCCTCAGCTATACTTAAATACCTTATAGCCAGAGTGCATCTCATGACAATTTTAATAATCCCAAACAGGGTTAGATTACATTAATTTATTACAGAGTTCCGGTGCCTAACTTCAGGCTTCATCATCAGATCAGGTCGATATATTCCCCCTCTTCTTTCAGTCAGTCATCGACTACACATATAAACAAAGCAATTTTACTTGTAACGACGGTTCTACTTTGATCCTATGAGGAGTTCTGTTCCATATCTTCGAAGTTCATGATCAGATCATAACAATATTTCTATGGGACCAATTTGGAAGCATAACCTTTCAAACAAAAAAAATATTTCAAAATCGGTCCACAATTGACCGAGAAATCGGTGAACATACATAAAAAAAAAATAAACATACATTCAGCCGAAAATAGAACCTCCTCCTTTTTGAAGTCGGTTAAAAATAAAAATAGAGTTAAAATTCAAATGGGGTTCCTAAACAAGAAACGTTATTTCGTCGACGTTTTTTTTTTGCTCGATTTTAATAATATGTTGTATCTTACGTGTGAGTCCGACTCGCACTTGACCGGTTTTCTTTTTACCTATAAGAGAGTCTTAAAAATTTTAATTTATCGGGAGTAAATTGAAGACAAAAGTTTTATTTTTTTTTTCATGTTTCAGATGGCACAGAGTAGCATGTGATGAGACGTTATGGCAGAGGCTGGAGTTGGGCAACAAGACGTTGTCAAAAGACGCCATAGGAAGGATACTTGCTAGGAAACCTGTTATCGTCAGATTAGCAAGTTCTGAGGTAAGAAACTGTCTTTTTAACACGCTTTTATTAGCTTCACTTGTAACTATGTATGTAAGAAAATCTAGGAATCTTAATTTGACCCACTTCCCGGTCTTCGATTAGGATGAAATTTTGCACACGCTCTGAGTTCTGATGACAATACATGACTAGCTAAGAAACGTCATTACAAATCCAATATGGCGGCCTCCCTAAGATGGCGGACTGGCTGTTTGTTATCCACCCCCATGATATGGGTATCAAATGAAAGGGTTTGCTGTCAGGAAAACGAAAAAATAGTCAGGTGACTTAAATCCAATATGGCGGACGTCCAAGATGGCGGGCAGGCTATTTGAAATGCACCCCCATGATATGGATATCAAATGAAAGGGTTTGCTGTCAGGAATACGAAAAAATAGTCACGTGACTTAAATCCAACATGGCGGACATCCAATTGTAATTTTTAGTGCGTGCTAAAAGCGTGTTTTTTAGTTTTTTAAACTATTTATTATTTTACTATTGAAAATAGAAATAGTTCTTCACCACATAGCATAAGCATAAGGCTGGCTTATAATGATCCCACTGCTGGGACTCAGGCCTCCTCTCTATGTGAGGAATGAAGATGAATATCCAAAAACCCCTCCTTAGTGCTCGCTTACGTCATAAAAGGAAACCTTGTGCAAAATTTCATGTTCCTTGTTCCAGTAGTTTTAGCTGTGCATTGATATGTTCGTTTCTCCTTTTATACACCACTAAATTTTAATTAGTATAAATATTTAAACGGCTTATTAGCAAAGGTTTTGTTATTATTTAAGTAAAGTCTCAATAAATAATATTCATAAACAGAAAAGTTATTAGCGTTTGTTTATATCCCAAAATATCACTCAATTTATGGAAATATTGTACAGGCTATTGATTATGAATGAAAAACAATGGAAAAACACTGCGCGTAGTATTTTCTAGTAGCAATTGTTATGAATGATTGATTCAATTATGAATTTACCAATTATGACAAATTTTCGTGGACAATTTTGGGATATCGTTTTTTTTTTACTTTTGACTACACAAATATAATCAGTAACGGGTAAAGATAGAGCCCCATTTTTTTTGTACTAATTAAAAAATAGTGGTGTATATGTTTGAGATTTTTATTTTTGAAATACGAGTATGTAGATCGGTCAATAACCACTTCAAATTTTATCTTATGTCTACATAACCATGTCATCTTTCAGATAGGAGAATGGCACCCCGCCACCCTGCCCGCAGCATCCCGCATCCACTTCCTGGACCTCAGCATGTCAACTGTTGACGTTAAAACGCTCAACAACTTGCTGCAGTTATGCCCAAGTCTGAAGAAGTTGAGTCTAGAAAGTGTTCACCTGGAGGACAGCAGCTGTGAGCTAATTGGTAAGTTGTGATCATCTCCTGCAGCACTATATTCCCTTTATATTAGTGTTACAATAATAATCAAGTATCTCAGGATATGTTGCCCTTTTGTTGCTACGTCACTTCGTGGACTGACCGTTTTTGGGGGCCCATTTATTGAGTGTGCAAGTCACCCCCTGCCTTTTTTATCGATTTATATTAATAGCATTGTTCAGGCAGGGGCCATAGTCTTGGTAACCAGTCCACTTAAGACTCTCAAATCCATAGAGCTATATCTTTGTTTTCAATATGTCACAATAGTTTCTCACCGGCTTGGGGTTGGCATTAGCGTGGCGCGTACATGGATAACCTTCGGTTGGTATCTCGTTCCACGAAAATTGTCGAAGGGGCCTCTGCGAGTTAGCTTCGACCCCTCGTACGCCTTCCAAAGGTCCAGGACTTCAGGGTCCTGAGATAAATAAATGCATGTCAAATAATAATCATTATGTGCCTACTCATATATCGTTCTGTCACATGATTAGTTGCATAAGAGTTGCATCATTATTGTACCCTAATTTGGTTGTCTAGAATAATATAATATATTTAGGCAGTCGCTCTCCGAGCTCGGTCTGTTATAACTGTGTACCCATTCCAATGTTCAATATAATATATTCATAATATCCTAAAGCATCCACCAGAGTTTCAATCAGTTATCCGAGTGACCCTACTACACAACACACCAGACCCAGCACACACAGACCAACCACTGGCACAATTATTATTATATTTTTAAATGTTTTGTTTATTTTAAATTTAAATATTTAAAAATATAATTTATATTTTATTTTAATAAATAAATGAAATAATAATCATTATATTTCAGGTAAACAGTACCCATATCATAAATACCATAAATACTAACATTCATAACTATATAAATTCTTTTGTTAGTAAATATGATTTAAAACTATGTTAGTAACACTACACTTTGCACTATATTGTCTTGCTGTTGTCCTGTGTTAAGGGGTGACCAGATGGTTGCAAACCAACGTCCCAACAAAGGTGACCTTGCTAGTTTCCATCCGTGTAGACAGCAGTTGTAATCCATGACCTTTTTTTTTAAGGTGGGAAATCATCAAAATATCTTCTCGCGCTCTGGTTGGAGCGGCGTGTGTCAGACTTTTACTGACTAAAACCACACCTATATCCTTCAATTACCCTTTGCCTAGGACTACGGGTTTCCCTTTCAGAAATTCTCCGCGGTTCTAGCTAGCGGGCATCGGCCCTGCTGGGCCCCTACGGTTTGCTGACATCTCTTTGAGGAGCGCGATGATCACTACGCGCTGTTGACGACTGGGCTCGGTCCGGTTAATTACCAAACAGCCGGACGGCGAGCTACCCAGTGCTCGACGTCCGCAAGCCCGCGTCTACCGTGGCTGGTAGTCGGGGTCGGAATTACAGCGGCTAGGGCGTGAGGACCTTCGTACCCTCAGGCGTGCAGCCTCCTCCTTCGCTAGCATTACAGCTTCGCAGAAGGAGGCGACCGCCTGCCATTCCTCCTCGCTCCGGTAAACCATGACCTGCAACGCCCTTGGTTGGGAGGCGCGTTTTCCCAACCACCGAACGTGTTTGCGCGTGCTTTACATCCATTTAGCCGCAACACGAACCAAACACATAAACCAAGGTCAGCTTGGTTGGACCGCTAGTTTACAACCGTCTAGTCAACCCATTATTTGTCCGCGGAAGCGACGGAACACCACGCCCAGTGGGCAAAAGCCCCAGCACACGCACAGTACAACACATAGTTATATTGTCCCCACTGCTGGGACTCAGGCCTCCTCTCGGGAAGAGCGAATGAACCATAATCTATCATGTGGGCCCAGTGCGGATCGTTGGATGTTACCTGTTTACTATTTATCATTTACTAGCTGACCCGGCGAACTTCGTACCGCCTATCCTACTCTACCCAACTCTATCCTACTCTACCTTACTCTACCCTACTCAAAAAAAATAAAAAAAGTATCCGATGTGTTTCTCCTGGTTCTAAGCTACCTCCTCACCAACTTTCAGCCAAATCGGTTCAGCCGTTCTTGAGTTATAAATAGTGTAACTAACACGACTTTCTTTTATATTAAGCTGTATATAGATTACACATTAACATCTATATATATTTAATTACCTTACACATAATACTAATAAGTAAATAACTTCCGTTCACTCTCAATAAGGTTCAGTTGAAAACCAGCGTCAGGCATTTTTGCTGAACTGGACCTATTTGGCGCAGCCGTGAGATACACATTGTGTCAATGTTTTTTTTTTTCTTAGTTGTCTTAAATTTTGTTTTTACAGTGTGCGTATCCATGTGTGCCAAAAAATATTTTTCTTTCTTTTTTCGAGATTTTGCAGTAGTACATGCCGGTTTCCTCACGATGTTTTCCTTCACCTAGCTGGGTTTGAACCCTCAACATATACTAACTCACTACTCCACTTAACTAACATATTGTAATGTTGTTACAGGTAAATGTAGTAACTTAGAAACATTAAATTTAACGATGGCGGTTGGCGTGACCGCCGAAGGACTAAAATCAGTATTAGAAGGATGTAATAGGTAAGTTTTTACTTATTTTCATTACCTTGTTTAGAAGCAGTTGAGTGACAAGCACACGTTCATAAGAATTATAATTATATTGAACCCCTCGAAGGCCGATTGTACATACGTCTGTACGATTTTTTTTTTAGCTAAAATTTTGTTTTCTATGTTTGTTTTTCCTAGAAAAATCCAGAAAGTTTTTTTTTATATTTTTTTTTGGTGATTTACGTAATGATCTGTCAGTCGAGTAATTCAGGACAAAGCATTTCATAAGTATAGATAAGGATTCTATCTTTGTTTCAGCTTACTATCTCTCAACATAGGGTGGTGCAGTCTCTCTAAAGAGGCACTAGAAGTCTTCGTCACTACCGCGCCCCAAAGACTTCAGCGGCTCAATATTTCAGGAGCGCGGATTATGACTGACGATAGTAAGTTTAAACAGCACAACACCAACCAAACACCCCCTCACCCCCCAACAACACCAACCAAACACCCCCTCTCCCCCCAACAACACCAACCAAACACGCCCTCTCCCCCTAACAACACCAACCAAACACCCCCTCTGCCCCCAACAACACCAACCAAACACCCCCTCTCCCCCCAACAACACCAACCAAACACCCCCTCAACCCCCCACCAACACCAACCAAACACCCAGTCACCCCCCAACAACACCAACCAAATACTCCCTCTCCCCCCAACAACACCAACCAAACTCCCCCTCTCCCCCCAACAACACCAACCAAACTCCCCCTCTCCCCCAACAACACCAACCAAACTCCCCCTCTCCCCCCAACAACACCAACCAAACTCCCCCTCTCCCCCCAACAACACCAACCAAACTCGCCCTCTCCCCCCAACAACACCAACCAAACTCCCCCTCTCCCCCCAACAACACCAACCAAACTCCCCCTCTCCCCCCAACAACACCAACCAAACTCGCCCTCTCCCCCCAACAACACCAACCAAACTCCCCCTCTCCCCCCAACAACACCAACCAAACTCGCCCTCTCCCCCCAACAACACCAACCAAACTCCCCCTCCCCCCTCCATCCTCCTCCTCCTTATTATAAAATAGCCAACACAGGACATAAACCAAAAACATGTGACGTCCACCAACCTGTACAATGCATTTCAAATGAAAACAGGAAAGTCAATGCAATTTGCTAAGAAAACGTATTTATGTATCATTAACGTTTTTTTTTTTTTACTGACTCGAGTTGAATCTAGGTGTAATAAAAATGATATTATCTAAATGTATATTGTTAAAGTCGTAGTTAGTTAAAAAAAAAAAATGAAATAAATTACACAAAGTAATGCGCCTGGCTGGGTTTGAACCCGAGACCTACAACTCGTAAGTCGGGGCCGTTATCACTCGGCCAGCACTGCTCTGAAGCAATTTTGAAATAAATTTTATTATTATCTTGTTTATTCATTATCATTAACATATAAGTTATATTTTCAAATATTCCAATAAAAATAAACATTTCACTGGTATCGGGAACAGGGTCCAAGGCCCGTAGCTTGGACCCAGAGAAAGGAACCTCCTAACTATATGAGCCGTGTCCAGAAGTACCACTTTTTGAATCAAGCCCTTGATCCAGCTGCCACGAGCCTCCTGAGGTGTTATTATTATTACTAATCTCTTCCTTATTTGTTATAGTAATAGAGCAACTAGTGACCCGCTGCCCGCGGCTGCTGGAGTTGGACATCTCGGACTGCGGGCGCCTCACCGCTCGCTGCACTGTAGCTCTCTCATCGCTGCAGCGGCTGGAACACTTGGGCATCAGCCGCTGTTACTTGCTGCCGGCGCATGCGCTCCCGTAAGTACTGACTGACTGATGAGTGTTTCTGTGTCCTATTCGCCAGAGTCGTGTGTTTGCGACTGGGTACTCGTTTAGCTCTTCAATCCCCATAGGTGACAGAAGAGCTGACGAGATGGAGTATTTGGTAATAAACTTATGAGTGTTTGTCTGATTTTTCCGACGTAGGCGGGGTTAAAAGGTTAATCAGTCAATCTACCTACTGGTACTCCCAATTAGTGATCGGCGGCGGCTCACTCTCGCGCCGGGCCGCGCGTAAAGGCCATGGTCCGGAGCGAGGAGGAGTGGCAGGCGGTCGCCTTCTTCTGCGAGGCAGTAATGCTAGCAAAGGAGGCGGCCGATCGCGTGAGGCAACGGTCCTCACGCCCCAACCGCCGCCGGGATTCCGATCCCGATTTCCGGCCACCGTAGGCGCGGGCTTGCGGACGGCGATCAAAGGGTGGCTCGCCGTCCGACCGTCCGGTAACCGTCCGGACCGAGCCCAAGTCGTCGACGGCGCGTGCTGTTCCAAGCGCGCCTCAAGAAGTCAGCAACTGTAGGGGCCCAGCAGGGTCGAAGCCTACTGGGGCCAAGGGTCTGATTCTGAAAGGAAGACTCGGCCCTGGTACGAAAGGCAACGAAGAAACAGGAGTAGGTTTTTAGTCAGTAAAAGTCTGCCCCGCCCAAGAGCGGGGGATGTCATTAAATGATTTTCCCAACGAAAAAAAAAAGTACTCCCAATTAGTAGCCCGAAGAATCATCAAACTTCGTGGCAATGGACAAGGCACATTGCTCGTAGAACAGATGGTCGATGAGAACGAAAGGTTCTGGAGTGGCGACTACGTACCGGAAAAGACAGCGTCAACGCGACCTCACACAAAGTGGAGCGATGACCTGATGGACGTTCGCGGGAATACCTTGGATGCGATGGCGATCTTTTCGAATGAACTTAATGTGATTTTAACTTCGTTCAATCACTCTGTAACGGTTTAAACTTGACTGACACGAAATTAGTAAGAAATCTAACATTCGTAACATCACTAGTCTACTTATACTAGTAGCCAACATCACAATTTCTGATATTAAATTAAAAAAAAAAAAACTTTTTACAAAAAAAATACAACCGACTTCAATGTAAAACAAACACTGAAAAGTGCAAAATAACTTTAATTTCGGAAGTCGGTGTTTCTATAATAGTTTTGCCTCTTCGTTATTTAACACCGACTGTTATTTTGCACTTTTCAGTGTTTTTAACCGACTTCAAAAAGGAGGAGGTTATATGTTCGGTTGAATGTATTTTTTTTTTATGTATGTTCACCGATTTCTCTGTCAATTGTGGACCGATTTTGAAAATTTTTTGAAGTTATACTTCTTTTGGCGCGATAGAGAAAAATGATGAGAGTGAATTTTTACGATGCGCGCGCACACCGACACCTAAATTCTACATCGTGAAGTTAGTTCTAGGTGGCATGCATGATAATTGATAACTATGTTCAAGTTGTATATTCTAGTATTTTTATATTTAGAACACGTGTTTCGTAAGAGTACAATTAAACAGTGTGAATAAATAAATATTATTTTGGTGTTTTTATTAAATCAATTTCATATACGACGGTGATACTAATAATTTATTATTTATTAGTATATATATATATAGAATATTAGTGATAAAACTGATTTGAATAAACTGTTTTGAGTGCATTTATAGATTTGAGGTTAATTGTCGGTATGTATAATTTATTTACATCGTTAATTAAAAATTATTACATTATTATCTAAAAAATATTTTTTTTTTCGTTTTGTTTTATTTCTGGTATATTAACAAATTTTTGATTAATTTTAATATTTATCGTTAATCACTACTGCATTTTAGTTATTTTTTTTCCATACGCCAAAGAAGTATAACTTCTAACGCGTGTACATAAGTACACACACTCTTTTTTTTTTATTATTGAAAGGTTATGCTTCCGAGTTGGTCCCATAGAAATATTGTTATGATCTGATCATGAACTTCGAAGATATGGAACAGAACTCTTCATAGGATCACAGCAGAACCGTCGTAACAAGTAAAATTGCTTTGTTTATACGTGTAGTTGATGACTGACTAAAAGTAGAGGGGGAATATATCGAACTGATCTGATGATGGAGCCTGAAGTTAGGCACCGGAACTCTGTAATAAATTAATGTAATCTAACCGTGTTTGGGATTATTAGAATTGTCATGAGATGCACTCTGGCTATAAGGTATTTAAGTTTGGCTGAGGGGTACTTTTTAGTGGTGGTACCATAACTAAAAAGTGTAAAATACAAAACTTTTTACAAAAAAGAAATACAACAGACTTCAATACGTGATTTGTAAGTCATGTATTGAGGGTTTCAGACTTGGGAAACGTACTCGAGGTGGCTGCGCACAAGGGAACATTAGAGAACTTTTATTGGTTTTAGAGACCGAAAGCTAGAACAAGCTCTAATAATAAAACCCAAGGTTTTGAAAGCTTTTCTGACAATGGTTTCTATGTGATCATCAAAAAGTAATTTGCTGTCGTGTACTACACCAAGATCTCTGATACTGCTTGTTTTACTTATATAATATGTACCATCAAGTGTGTATCCTGAGCCGATAGTAGTTTTCTGACGAGTCAATACTAGGTGAAAACATTTGGATACGTTAAGTTGTAACTAATATTATTTTTTTATAAAATAATTAAATTTGCAGTATGACACGAATCTATCGAGGTCAGATTGAAGTAGTTCGGTGTTAGACACTGTTCGTACACACTTAAGGCGACGGCGACAGCTGAATTATCCATACAAACGTAATACCAAAATCATTTGCAGATGGAGCATATTTCCACCATATTATGATGATATTCGGATTAAGACAATATTTATCTAGCTTCCTACGTTTTTTTTTTTTTTTAAATACTTACCTAGAACGAAATTTAAGCGAATTTCATTTCGCATATTTTTATAGCGTAAATGGCATGTTTTCATTTTGTTTTTTCTGTTTTATAAACAACAATATTTGAAATATTTCTAATATGCTTTCCGTAGGAACATAGCTTATATTATAAAATTACAAATTATAGAAAAAAAATTGATAAAACATTAAGTTTTCATTCATCATTTTTGGTATTACGGAACACTTCCAAATTTATCCCAAATTTCTAAGAGTTAGTAGTGCTATCGCGGCAAGCGAGACGTCAGCGTCAGTGTGTGCGTAATGTCCTTACTTCGGTCGCGTTGTAAATTTTATTGTAATACTAGCTTTTGCCCGCGGCTTCGCTCCCGTCAACTGACTACTCTACCCTACTTAAAAACCATCCTTGAACTTCAACGAACATTTAAAAAAAAAAATTGGCCAAATTGGTCCAGGCGTTGTTGAGTTATGCGCTTACCAACACATTTTGCGATTCATTTTTAGGGTTCCGTAGCCAAATGGCAAAAAACGGAACCCTTATAGATTCGTCATGTCTGTCTGTCTGTCTGTCTGTCTGTCTGTCTGTCTGTCTGTCTGTCTGTCTGTCTGTCTGTCCGTCCGTCTGTCCGTCTGTCCGTCCGTATGTCACAGCCACTTTTTTCCGAAACTATAAGAGCTATACTGTTGAAACTTTGTAAGTAGATGTATTCTGTGAACCGCATTAAGATTTTCATACAAAAATAGAAAAAAAGCAATAAATTTTGGGGGTCCCCATACTTAGAACTGAAACTCAAAATTTTTTTTTTCATCAAACCCATGGGTGTGGGGTATCTATGGATAGGTCTTCAAAAATGATACTGAGGTTTCTAATATCATTTTTTTCTAAACTGAATAGTTTGCGCGAGAGACACTTCCAAAGTGGTAAAATGTGTGTCCCCCCCCCTCTAACTTCTAAAATAAGAGAATGATAAAACTAAAAAAAATATATGATGTACATTACTATAAAAACTGCCAACGAAAATTGGTTTGAACGAGATCTGGTCAGTAGTTTTTTTTTAGTACGTCATAAATCGTAAACCGCATTTTACCTTTCATTCAATCAACTCAAATATAAAAAAAAAAAAACATTTTTTATGTTACTTGCTGCTACGGAACCCTCCATGGGCGAGTCCGACTCGCACTTGGCCGGTTTTATATTATAGATTTCTATTGATTTTCTGTATTCCTTTTACTATTTTTTTATGTGATGCAAATTATTTATATGCATAGGAACATCAAAACTAATAAATATTTAACTAGCTTTTGCCCGCGGCTTCGCTCCCGTCAACTGACAACTATATCTTACTCTACCCTACTCTAACGCCCGTTTTCAATAACCTATCTATCTACAGTTACAGCTACTAAAGATAAAGAAATCTATCCTTTTGTCCTTACTTGCTTTCCTATAACCTATCGACGGATAGCATTTCCTACCCAAGCTGTCAATCTATCGTCGGGAGGTTCGATAGTCTACTAGAGATAGGACCGCTCATACAATTCGTCCTTACCTGCATTTCAATATAAGTTTGAAGTTACTCTCCGATAGGCGGAGCTAACTCTAGTAACGTCATCTGCGTATCCGTCATTATCGACCGGTAACGGGGATTAAGCGTTTGAAAATTAATATTTGTTGTGTTGTACGAGTGTTTGTTTTCTTGTCTTAAAATGGAATATTTTAGCAGTGATGACAGTGATTTGGAATTATTTCAAAGGATAATATATTGTGATGATGAAGAGAGTGACAGTGATACCGATAACATACCGTTACAGAAGGAATATAAGCCACGTGTGAATTATTTATCTAAACTAAATGACTACGAATTTGCCTATAGATTTAGACTAAATAAAGTGGCTGTGACTCAGTTAATTCATTTAATACAACCATACTGTGTTACATCTAAAAGGTAGGTAAGGTTAATTAAATAATTTAAATGGGTTTTTATATTTCTGTGCCTAATATCACGCATTTTTACAGGAATCATGGGATATCCCCTCTTCATCAGATACTTCTGGCTCTACGATTTTATGCATTGGGTACTATGCTGGTGTTTGTTGCAGATTTCATTGGAGTGTCTATAGCATCGGCTAGTCGTATTGTTTCTGATGTGTCTAGAGCCCTAGCAAGATTATAATAGTAAGTAAGATAATAAGTAAGTAGTAAGTAAAAATTTATTTGTTTAAACATGCATGTTCAGCCGCATATCGTGGCATACAATATTTTTTTTTTTTTGAAAGACATGGTTTTTATTGGTACTTATTCAATATCTATCTCTACCCTACTCAAAAAAATGTCCTTATGTCCGTCTCCTGGTTCTAAGCTACCTCCCCTCCAACTTTCAGCCAAATCGGTTCAGCCGTTCTTGAGTTATAAATAGTGTAACTAACACGACTTTCTTTTATATATATAGATATAGATTCCTTTTACTAAACTTCAAATGCTTAAATACTTTTTTTTGGGTGCTCGCGCTCTTAGGCGGAGCGAAAGGGCGTGACTTTTACTTACTAAAATCGACTCCTATATTCATTCTTTACCTTACGTTCCATGGCCCCAGGTTTTCCTTTCAGAAGCGAACCCATGGCCCCAGTTGGCTTTTTTATTTTTTCATCATCATCATCATCATTTCAGCCGAAAGACGTCCACTGCTGGACATAGGCCTCCCCCAAGCGTCTCCACAACGACAGATCCTGTGCGTCTCGCATCCACCGCACTCCCGCGACTCTCACCAGGTCGTCAGTCCACCTTGTGGGAGGCCTTCCGACGCTGCGCTTTCCGGTGCGTGGTCGCCACTCTAGAACCTTTCGGCCCCATCGACCATCCGTTCTACGAGCAATGTGCACTGCCCACTGCCACTTCAGTTTGGCGATTCTTCGGGCTATGTCGGCGACCTTGGTTCTCCTGCGGATATCTTCATTCTTTATGCGATCACGCAAGGAAACTCCAAGCATAGCCCTTTCCATTGCCCTTTGGGTGACTGTAAGCCTTCTGATGAGGCCCATTGTAAGCGACCATGTTTCAGAGCCATATGTCATCACTGGCAACACGCACTGGTCATAGACGAAAGTCTATAGGCAGCCTAGTAGGCTTCGAACCTGCTGGGCCCCTACGATTTGATGACATCTCCCTGAGGCGCACGTGGAACAATACGCGCCGTCGACGACTTGGGCTCGGTCTGGACGCTTACCGGACGGTCGGACGGCGGGCTACCCATTGCTCGCCGTTCGCAAGCCCGCGCCTACGGTGGCCGGAAATCGGGATCGGAATCCCGGCTTCGAATGGGGTGTGAGGACATAGCATTACTGCTTCGCAGAAGGAGGCAACCGCCTGCCACTCGTCCTCGCTCCGGACCATGGCTTGTACGCGCGGCCCGGCGCGAGAATCGCCGCCGCCGATCGCCCCCACGAGGACACGGCGTTGCTTTGCCCAAGCGGGGCACACCTCCACCGTGTCCTCCGGGTGGTACACACAGTGGCCACACCCGGGCGTCGCTTCCGTACGAATCCGGTGCAGGAACTTCCCGAACTTACCGTGTTCGGTGAGAACCTGCGTTATGCGGAAGGTGAGGACGCCGTGAGGTCTTTCCAACCACGCCTCAAAGTGGGGACTTGCCCAACCCCAGTAAGCTTCGATCCTGCTGGGCCCCTTCGGTTTTGCTGACATCTCCGTGAGGCGCACGTGGAACACTACGCGCCGTCGACGACTCGGGTTCGGTCTGAACGGCCGGACGGGGAGCTGCCCATTGCTCGCCGTACGCAAGTCCACGCCCACATTGACTGGATTTTAGGGTCGGGATTCCGGCGGCTGGGGCGTGCGGGCCGTTCCCTCGTGCGTGTGGCTGCCTCCTTCGCTAATATTACTGTTACCACCTGCCATTCCTCCTCGCTCCAAACCATGGCCTGTACCAGGGGCCGGCGCGAGAGTTCGTTGCCTTGCCGCCGATGGCCCCCACGAGGACGTGGCGGTACTCCGCCCAAGCGGGGCACACCTCTACCGGTGGAGCAAATCCACCGTGTCCTCTGGGCGGTCCAAACAATGCCTGAATCCGATGCAGGAACCTCCCGAACTTGCCATTTCCGGTGAGGACCAGCATCATGCGGAAGGTGAGGACGCCGTGAGTTCTTTCCAGCCACTCCTCCAAGAAGGGAGTCACTGCCATAATTATGACGTGCCCATTACTGGGTTGCGATAGTCGCTTCCACCATGAGATCCAGCCGGAACTCTGTCCGCCATACCGCGACTTGTCGCGGCAGCAGTGTTTTGCCCCGGCGTTGCATCTCCACGCGTAAATCATGCATGCGTGGAAGGACTATTGCCTTCAGATCCCATGACCCCCTGGCATGCGTTTAGCTTGGCCGCCGGTCGCTTTCGCAGTGACGATGACGGTGCCTATACCAGCACCTCATAAAGGGCCATGGACAGAACGATGCATGCGTAGAGCCCCTGGCGGGAGGCGTCTGGACCCCCTAGGTAGGGCAGGAGCCGCTTGCGGGCGGCCCCAGTCCGATCCAGTTCGGGAGCTAGACGTCGGAATGCTCCTCGAAATTCCATCGGCTATCGAGGATGAGTCCCAGGTACTTCATCGTCGACTTCGCGATGTAAACTCCTACCGTTATTTGGGAACTCGATTGCGGTGCGTTCCGAGGGCCATAGAAACACATGGCCTCGGACTTATGCAGTGCCACCTCGAGGCGCAGGGAGTGTCGTACCAGGCGGCAGCTGAACTAGTGACACGCGTGGTTGCGACAGTCGTGGAGAGGAACCCTCTGTGGGGACTCGAGGTTTTACTGCACAAGTCCGAGGATATGTGTTTTCTTGGTCCTCAGAACGCCACCACCGGGTCCCCAAATAAAGGTAGGAGGGATTCACATCGGCGTCAGGTCGTCAATGAAGTACCCACTCCTGTTTCTGTTTCTGGTACTCGTCCTCGACAGCCGATGGACTTTCGAGGAACACTTCTGGTGTCTCTGACGTCTGGCTCTCAAACTGGAATGGACTGGGGCTGCCCACAAGCGGCTCCTGCCCAACCTAGGAGGTCCAGACCTCTTGCTGGAGGCTCCACGCAGCGATCGTTCGGTCCATGGACCCTTTACGGAGCGCCGGTGTGGGTGCCGTCGGTGTGAAAGCGACCGGTGGCCAAGCTGGACGCATGCCACAGGGCGCACCGCACGGTCTCCCGTGAAGCGGCGAGCCTCTTTGCTGGCCTGCAACCATGGGATCTAGAGGAAACAGTCCTTCCACGCATGCACGATTTGCATATGGAGATGCAACGCTAGGGCGAAACTCAAAGTCGCGGTATGGCGGACAGAGTTCCGGCGGGATCTCATGGTGAAATGGCGACAGCGACTGTCGCAACCCAGTGCTGGGCACGCCATATTTATGGCGGTAAATCTCCTCTTTGAGGAGGAGTTCAAAAGATATCGGCGTCCTCACCTTCAGCACGACGAAACCTCACCGGACATGAAAGTTTGGGCTTGCGGACGGCGAGCAATGGGTAGCCCGCCGTCCGACCGTCCGGTAACCGTCCGGACCGAGCCCAAGTCGTCGACAGCGCGTATTGTTCCACGCGCGCCTCAGGGAGATGTCAGCAAATCGTAGGGATCCAGCGGGGTCGAAGCCTACTGGGGCCATGGGTAGTGTGAAAACGAAACCCGGGGCCCTGGGACGAAGGAACTGGAGTGGGTTTTTAGTCAGTAAAAGTCTGACACTATCTCACGCTCCACCCAAGAGCGTGATTTGTCATTAGATGATTATCCCACCTAAAAAAATAACCGTACATGATAAGTTTGGGAAATTCCAGCAGGATCAGATTCGTGTGGGATATACGCCCGGATGTCACCATTGTGTAGACGACCACGACGCACATGTGAGGGAACGGTCTTCTTCACGCCCCAGCCGCCGGGATCCTGACCCCGATTGCCAACTACTGTAGACGTGGTGTTGCGGACGGCGAGCAATGTCCGTCCATACCGAGCCCGAGTCGCCGACGTCACGTGTTCCACGTGCGCCTTGTTTTTGTCTTGCATAATGTTTGCAATATGTTAGTTATAAGTTTGCGCCTTTTCCGGCAAATAAAATGTTTTTCTTTCTTTCTTTCTTTCTTTCTTTCCTTGAGATGTCAGCAAAACCGTAGGGGCCCTGGATCGAAGGCAAAAAAGGAACAGGAGTGGGTTTTCTTGTCAGTAAAAGTCTGACATGGCTTCCCGCTACGCCCAAGAGCGGGAGAAGTCATTGACTGATTTCCCACTTATAAAATAAGCACTCGGCTCCATAACATTTTTTGATTTGTTAGTGTGTGCTAGTTATCCTAATATGTTGAGATATCGGCACGGTAATGAAATTTCCAAAAAACGCATTACTAGTCTGTACAGTGACCCAGCAAAAGTGCTTAGATACCTTAACGCCTATTTTCCCTTGCACGTTAGAGTTCAAGTTTTCGAAAATTAAACTAGATGGCGTTGGTTTCTTCACAGCTAAGTGGCGAGCAAAGGCAATCTCACAAAGTATAAACTTGACTTTTAGTTTAACAAATAATAGACACATGCGTCATCATTGTCGTCAACAACTGATTGTAGTTCATAATTTCATCAACTTAGTCAATTATTAGTAACTTAGTCAACTTATATTATAAGTCAAGATGGCCTAGTGGTATAGAGCACACAGATTGAAGCGCAAATCAGTGTGCCGCAAGTTCAAATCCCACGCAATTGTTGACTTTTTGTAAGTTCTTACCCGATTGGAAGTTATGGATTAGCATTACATATATTAAATTATTCTTTAACTTGTTCACACATTTCTTAGAGTTAGAAAGGGATCACAAAAAAACTAAATAAAGAATTAGATTTCTGCGAGGTAGACATAAGTTTTAACTTGACCGAAATGAACTGTCGTTTGGTTGTAGTTGTTGGTTAGTGACGTGTGGTTAACAGTATTGTAATATTCGCAAAATGCAGGCTAAAATTAGTATTGAAGTGAGGGCGACTATCATTGGGCTGCATAAAAGCGGTCTTAATAAAAGACAAATATCTGAAGAAACCGGACTGAATGTGAGTATAATAGCTATTAATGAATTGTAACTTTATTATAAATTAATCTTCTAATTAAAATGTATGCCATTTATGAATCCATCCATCGTATCTTTATGAGGCTTAAAAGAGAAATACATAAATCGTAGGGTTTATTGGATTGGTTATTGGATTTATAAATGCAGTTTTATTTTAAAATTATATTCAATAATTATGATTGTTAACATTTTATATAATGAAAATGAAGTCAAGTAGGTATAGCTGCCTAATATTTTTTTTTTGTTTTAGAAAAGTACTGTAAGTCTTTGGATAAAAAGATATGAGGAAGAAGGTAGCCTTGCTAGTCGAAAGAGAAGTAGGAGACCGAAGCTTATTAGCGAGGCGCAGCGACGACATATGGTGGACGTATACGAAACGAATGGTTTCGCACCAACGAGACATTTTGCGGAATTATATGACACCTCGATGGATACTGTTCGCCGTGCACTTCACGCTGAAGGCGTGCATCACAGAAAACCTGCTAAAAAGCCGTACTTGACAGAGAGGCATAAACAAGAACGATTACGTTTCGCACGTGATTTTTTAGATTTTGACTGGAATACTGCGGTATTTTCAGATGAAAAAACATTTAAATCCAGTCAAAAGGGCAGGCTTCACTTATGGCGAATCAGGTCGAATCACAATTAATATGTGGGGATGGATGAGTGCAGCAGGACCAGGAGAACTAGCTTTCATTCCTCCACGCGCAAACAGTTCAACTTATGTGGAAGTGTTAGACTCAATTATGCTACCTACTGTGCGCAACATTTATCCAGCTGATGAGTTAGCACAATTTCCGTTTGTCCAGGACAATTGTCCTATTCACCGAGCGAGTACTGTGCGTGACTGGTTTCACAATCACCCGGAAGTAATTGTTATTCCATGGCCAGCGCGATCACCCGACCTCAACCCCATAGAAAATCTATGGGGTTTGATGGTGCAAAGGTGGGACTTGCGGAATGAGAGGTCTACGGAACAATTAAAAACCCATTGCATGGAGGTGTGGGAAAGTTTTAGAGGGAGCGAAATATGCGGTCCTGTCCTCCCCTGGTCCTGATATGGTTGGGTCCATGCGCAAACGTCTACTTGACTGTATCGAAAATAATGGGGGTTATACAAAATATTAAGTTTTAGTAAAATCAGTCGGTGTTATTAAATATTTAGTAGGCCATTTTATTTTAACATATCCATGATTATTCGTTAACAAACACTGTATTATATTGTGTTTACTTTCGTTTAAAACAGCTATATCTTTTAACTTGTGCCATCGCCTTATCTTAAGAATGCAGTGAACTCGCTATCAATTTTGTTGACAATAATCATGATTCTATTTCGTTTTTTATTCTTCTACCCACACTGTTCTAACATAATAGTTCAATTTATTTTTCCCATCTAATTGACGATTATCTTGTGAGATCTAAAGTTCTTTTAACAGAAATTGAGGTTTAGTTTCATTTTTTATTTATTTCGTCAAGAAAATGAACAATTAAGCTATGACCTCAATACATTAATTGTGACGTTACATAAAAATAAAATGTTTACAAAGTCTAAATCATATATCACTTTTCAATAAATAACTGGATATAAACAATTATATTTTATTTTATTAAAATTTTAATATCCTTTCATTGTTACGTTATTCATATTATGAATGGTCTAAGTGGGTATACTTCCAACAAACAATCTTACACGTAACATAGATAACGGTTACAAGATATTTTTTTTGCCTATTTAACAATTCGACGTCACAATTCTCATAAATGTTTAATTTGTAAATATAAAGAATATTTTTTTTTATTAAACACGTCTTTTTATTTCCACCTTACAACATCGAAAAGATGTAACAACTAAATAATTGAAAATTACGAATGTGTTCTTCTTGTGGTTAATAGATCATATTCTTAATTTGCAACTATTTAGTGCAAAAAATGCAATAGTATTTTTCATAGAAATATAAAAAACAACTATATTATTATAGATTGGGAATTTTCAAAGTAAGAAATAACCACAACGGACCGACCATGTATTGAACTCGGGCTACGTTGTTTGCGAATTCAACACTTAGTTCATACGGCTACCAGCACATGACATATTTGCGTGAATTTTATCAATGCAATGGTAAGAACAAGTCGCCTCTGTGACTGTGTGATGCGTATTCAATGGCACAGAAAAATAATAATGATGTTTTAAGCTCAGTGCTGTCGTCGCACTGTTCCTTAGTGTGTGTTATCTGTGGAATGTGGATACTCATACACGCGCGTGTATGTGTGCGCACACATACGCACGGAAGTATCGTGCTCGCTCGGTTCGTAGCAATGTAATCTTTAGCGTTCTTAAGGACTTTGCGGCCTCACTGTAAATCCATATTCAACCTACCCTCTCAAGATTGAAAACTAACACATAGATAATCAAATATTTATAAATTGATATTCAATTTTAATATCTTCATCTCTATAAAAGAAATTATAAATTATTTCAATGTTTGAAGAAACAAAAAGAAAGTACAAAAATAAGCATTAACTATGCATTAATCATTTGAAGCACAGCGGCGCCATCTATTAACGGTATAATGTAATGTTGTCGATAGCAACATTTCAATCAGGTTTTACGCTAGATGGCGTCGTTTCTCGCTTCACATTTTATTTCTGTACTTCCTATGCACTTTTGCAGCAGACTTTACATTCACTAACGATTCCCCAAAGTATTCGGCAAAAACAAAGCAAATAATAAACATACCTCATTTTACTAACAATATAGCGTATTACATACGCTCACATACACACACACAGCTGCGCCAGTCGCTCACTTGTTTTTGTCAAACAGAGATAGCTATATTCCGCGATACGCGTCAACTTGCAGTTGCAAGCGTCGTTCGCTGTGCTCTTAAAGCCAGAGAGCATCTCATGACAATTCTAATAATACCAAACACGGTTAGATTAAATTAATTTAATCCAGAGTTCCGGTGCTTAACTTCAGGCTTCATCATCAGATCAGTTCGATATATTCCCCCTATTCTTTCAGTCAGTCATCGACTACACGTATAAATAAAGCAATTTTTACTTGTTACGACGACGGTTCTGCTGTGATCCTATGAGGAGTTCTGTTCCATATCTTCGAAGTTCATGATCAGATCATAACAATATTTCTATGGGACCAACTCGGAAGTATAAACTTCCAATCAAAAAAAAAAATTTCAAAATCGGTCCACAATTGGCCGAGAAATCGGTGAACATACATAAAAAAAAAACATACATTCAACCGAACATATAACCTCCTCCTTTTTGAAGTCGGTTAAAAATAACTGTATTTTACAAATTTTTATTTAGTTACACCTGTTCCGATGTTTGTTTGTCTGTAATCAAAAATCTTACAAATTAAATTTGATCCACTTCCCGGTTACCGATTGAACTGAAATTTTGCATGCATGTGTAAATCAGATGACAATGCAAAATTATTATGACAAGGAGCTGATCTGATGATGGAACCGGAAGGTGGCCATAGGAACTCAGATAACCCTCTCGTGTTTGAATTTTTTGCAATGATCTTGATGAGTATTAATTATATAGGTATATACCGCGCTATAAAAGCTTGCTCTGAAAAAATTATTTTCATTGAAAAGTTGTTTTGTCGTTGATTCCAGTATACTAGGAAGCATGTCCGGCTTGCAGTACGTGGACGTGTGGGGCATGCTGCACAGCCACGCGCTGGCCGCGCTGCGCGCCGCGCTGCCGCACGTGCAGATCAACTCCTTCATGTTCAGGTGAGTGCCATTAGCGAGACGCCAGCTCAGTCTTACTAGGGTTACACAATACTACATTATGATATAAGTGTGTAATGTTAGTGATTACCGTCGAGGCGGTATTTAGACCCGAGCCGTGGCGAGGGTCTTAAGAGAGCCAAGAACGGTAATAATTAATTACTCACGTGTGTCATACGTCATACGACGTTTTTCAATACATTTGTGAAGAAATCAACAGTAAAACTAGTAAAATTTTCTGTAACATGGCGGTAAAAATCTGTTTTCATAAGCGCGGGCATCATTTTTTTTATTTACCCCTAGAGGAAGGCTAAGATATTTTGATAATACTGCCTAGTCTTACGTTTATGTTTTCTTGCGTGAAAAGTTTTTACGACAATGTCTTTCGTAGTGAAAATAGAATACGGAGGTATAGTTTCTAATTATTTTGTAGTATTTAATTTTATTTAATTAATACAGCCACTGAACTTCACAGGAACCAAAAAAAATCACGCCAAAAACCACGCGCATCTTAAAATGGCGGTCATAGCATCTTAAAATAGTACATTTCTATCAAAATGTACTATTCATTAATTAGCGTTTCGCCTCGTCGTTTATACCGCGTACATCGAAGGACTAGAACAATTTGCCTGCTGCGGTCTTCTCGACCGATTATAATTAGGGTATCTTCAAGGCTAGAGTGAATAGGCTGTTAATAAACTAGTGCGCCTCACCATCAACGATTGCATCACTGCTTACCATCAGATCGCAGTCAAGCACTGGTTTATATTATTTAAAATATAAAAAAAACCAGCCAAGTGCGAGTCGGAGTCGCGCACTGAGGGTTCCGTACAAACTTACCTATGAAAACAGTTCAATTCCCGAATTGAGTTACGAAGATTTTATCCTATACGTGCCTTGCTTCATGCCAAATTTCAGGATTCGAGGTCAACGGGAAGTACCCTATGAATTTTGATTTAATTTTCACCTGCATTTTTAATTATTTCATCAACCCATTTTACTTTTGGTCAAGCTCTTTTTGTTTGTTGTTCCTTGCCAAGTGGTTACTTTCTTTGTCCATCTAAATTTGTAGTTTTTTAGATTCGGAAAAATCTCTTATCCAAAATATATTGGCATACCCTAAGACAGAAAGGACTAAACGCATAATTTGTGGGTTAATTCAGAAGTTAAGGCAGTAAAGCTCTTTCCTTTTCTATAGTATAAGAGTATGATTATGTGTGTAAATAGACTATAAGGTACAATGGGGTTGACGTATCCGTGTGGATAAAAAAAAAAATAAAAAAAAAATAAGTGTGGCACTCGGGGACTGCCGCGGTAAAGCTATTGCATAGCATTTTGTATCAACTTATGCAATTATAATTATTTATTTATTTTATTTATGCAGTATTTCTTTTTCTTTGATATTAATTCAAGTTACACTTTTTGAGCGTGGTGACCGATAAGAAAACATTTTTTTTTTTCTTTTATTAAATAAATAAACGAGCTTCGTAGAGTCGTACAATACGGCTAGTTGCACGCACACAAACACCGTGTCGAAGACTGCCGAAAAGAAACGACGTTAGACAATGCACGGCCTTCAAGCCACACCTCCGTGCCCGTCGGAGTGGGGAGCGTGAAGTTTTTTTTCGTTACGGAAATTTTGGATTCGGTCCCCGCGCTCAAGGCCCTCGATAGAAGCTATGCAATAGCTTAAAAAAAGTTATTGTTATTAGCTCGCACTTGACCACTATTTCACCTGAATAAAAGCGACGATGTGGTCGACGATGGAGCACGCTTGCCTAGAAGTACGAGTACACTCTTTACTTAAAGATACTAGGTTAGGTTGTAACTATCAGGATATTCAAACTCTGGCAATGATTGTTTTTCGAAATTCTAACTATTCATTAGGGTTGATGAGGATTCCTCTTCCTCATCCTCATAATGCGGAAGTTCCTCATTTTTTAGCGATTCCTCATCCTCTTCCACATCCTCAAAATCAGGCATAAAATATTCCTCTTCCTCTTCCACATCCTCATTAATTAAGAGGAATTTATGAGGAAATGTTGTTGACGTATTCAATGTAAATAAAAGTAATCTCCGTCTTTTGCTCGCTGCATTAGGTGAGTTACTTTCACGATCAGGCTTTATTTTTGACTATTTTTATTTTTGACTATTAAATTGTCTTTTTTTCTTTCTAAATATTAAAGGGCCCATTTGCAATCTTTCTTTTATTTAAAATTTCAGTTCCAAATCACAGGTTCTATATTCCTCTTCCGCATCCTCTTCCTCATCCTCATCCTCCTCCTCATATCCTTTTCCTCTTCCTCAAAACGTATTTTTAATAGTTCCTCATCCGCATCCTCTTCCTCATAACCACTTCCTCATCAACCCTACCATTCATTACGAACTATTACGGCTCGGCTGGCTCAGTGGTTGGGCGAATGGCTCTTAGAACAAATATTTGCATGATAGCTGTTGTCCCAGGTCTGTGTGTCTTGTATATGTCAGTTTGCACGTTTGTGAACGCACCCACGACTAGTATTGCCAGGTCCGATTGGATAAAATCGAAACAGACTATAAAAAAAATCGGGATTTAAGATTTTTGGTCGGGACGAATAAAAAGTACTTTGTTTCAATAAAGGTTTGTAGCGACATCTATGGCGATAGCGCAACTATATTGACTGCAACAGTCGGGACCTATTAAAATAATCTAGATTAATATCATTCCACCTAATATGGATCCCGACTGTTGCAATTTATAATTTCCGTATTAGGATTTATTATTTGTTTTATTTTATGTGTTAAAATTAATGCAATTAAATTGGTTTCTACGCTACTGGACTGAACTTGATTTTTTCTTTTCAGTTTTTATTTTAAATTTATTTTTTTCGCAGTCGGATTTTTTATTTTTTATTGAGGTGGGAAATCATGGCTTCTCTCGCTCTAAGGTGGAACGAGAGAGCGTGTCAGACTTTTACTGACTTAAACCCACCCGTGACGCACTCGACATAGTGATGCTAATGCGACTGATTTAATACATGTTAATTTTTGGTAATAATAATCTATACATAGGTACATGATAAATCTTTAAAAAATTTTAGTTATGCGCGCATCACGTAAAAGGTACGAAATCGATGTAGATAACTTTTATACATTAAAATTGTGTGTAATTTGATATATTATGCTTTGTTTCATCGAAATCGGTTGACTATATCGAAAGATATATGAATTTAAAGTGTTCAAGAAGTAAAATATCACAAAACACGCAACTGACAGTTAGGCGGAGCAAAGTTCGCCAGGTCAGCTAGTGGTTTTTAATAAATTTATTGATTAATCGTGACATTTAGCGTTCCGATCAGGCGCAAATAGTGACGTGTTCTTAGACCCCTGAAATCGAGTCGTCCCGTGCGAATCGGGACACCTGGCTACAATACCCACGACACAGAAGTAATTCCAAGTGTGGGGACAACGTTTTTTAAAGAATAATAATATCAATACCTATGTAATACTCGCTAAAATTGGACAAGCCATATGATGCGACGCACCAAAGAAAAGTGGTGTAGAGCAGTCACAGATTGTGTAAGATTGGTAGATGAACTAAAATTGACCGCAGGTCCTACCTGAAGGAGGATTACTCGTGATCGACAGCAGTGGAAAGAAATCAGAATTGTTTATTTCAAATAGACCAGTTACGGGCACTTTTGAATTGTCAAAATGTCGGTCAGTCAAATAAAAAAGTGAAACTAAATTGCATTTTCCAAAGAGTAGATCTCTATGGAGAAGAACGTGCAAGAAACTCCATGGACACTCTTTTAAATCATATTATGAGTTACATAAATCTTAGTTACATATTTCTTGTCGCTTCTAATATGTGAGCACAATGTAGATAGGTAATAATAATTAAAAAAAAAACGAATTAAAAAATATAAATTGAATTAAGCCACTGGCAGCTAAGAGATGACCAGTCATGCTCGTGAACGGGTGTCATCAGTTGAGACTGATGACACCCGTTCACGAGCATGACGCGTGCATCAGCCCCACTCAGCTCAACCATTTTGAAGGGAACTGAATGACTCAATAACACGTGCCACCATCAGCGAGACATTTGAGTGAGCATGACAAACTCTCAACTGCCATGCTCGTAATGTCAAACAAGTTGTAACCTAATAAAAATGCTCCATGGTACTTCACATTCACAAAACTTGAAAAAAAAAAAGTGCTTCTACATTATACAATGCTATTGTTTCCAAATACAAAAGGTAATAAATTATCATAAGCATTTATTTATTATTTAATTTTGATTTTTGTTATTTGATTCTGATTTTATTTTATTTTTTATTGATTAAATTCAAATAACCTAACCTAAGGAACGTTTTTTTGCACTTTTTCCAGTAAAAGTGCGTAGGAACTTTGGTGCTGGTTCCACACGCAAGAGCTGGATTCTAACTTACTGCGCAAGAGCGCATTGAATACAATCTTAATGACTTGTGCGGTGCGAAAATCACGGCAATTGCGTAAAACGAAACCCAACCTTTGATATGATTGCTTTGCTACCGTAACCATGTGGTCGTGGAATGTGAGCTTTCGGTCGAATGTGACTCCCAGGTCTTTCATAGCAGTTGTTTTTATGATGGCATTATTATCGAGATGGTATTCGAATTCAACTGGGTGCCGCATTCGTCCAAAGGTCATAGCGAAGCATTTAGAGCAACTGGACTCTGAGGGTCGAAAGGCTGGATTCGCGCCATGACACCAACTTCAAGTCGTTCGTGATACGAGTTCCAACCCACCATCTACAGACCTTTTTGAGAGAGGACTTTTGGCCGAAAGGTGTCGTGTATCGACGTTTCCGAGGACGGCTACGCGACACCACGCAGCGGAACACGACGCCGATGTTACGTGTATAATTATAGTTTATGATATTTTTAATATGTTTATAAGATTGTATTAAGTTTTGTTTTTATAATATGTATTAGTTTATTATTGTTTAAGATTATTGTATGTATTTTGTCTATGGGCCTCTGATGCCTGAAAATAAAATGATTATTATTATTATTATTTAGAGGTATTAAAATCCATATTATTATCTTGACTCCAGTTGTAGATTGCGTCAATGTCTTGCTCTAGTGCCGAGCAGTGAGAATCGGAGTTAACTTCGAGGTTAAGTTTCAAGTCGTCTATAATATGATATGATTTTAATTGTGACTGTTTTGATTATTATTCTTTTTTTATATTATATTTAAATAAATTATTATTATAAGCTGTATTGAAATAAACAAGAGTTAGAGGAAGCCTATGCTGTAAGGCATACCGCGGTCAGAGACTTTTTATATACTTTTACTTGTAAAGCAAATCAGAGCCACCAGCCCAGAGTCACCAGTGCGGGATAGGTTTATAAAACTGCATGTTTTATAAACTATTTATTTGTTGCGTGTTATGTTTTGACAATTATTATGATTATTGTGTTTTTGAAATGACTTTTTTTAATTTAATTTAATTTGTGACTAATTGACTAATATTTTAATGCATTTGAATATTATACTAACGTAGTTTTAAGTTTCAGTTACTAACATAATATGGACATTGGAATTAGTCTGAATTTTATTTTTTTTTATTTAAATAAAGTCCAAGGAAATAATATCGACAAATATATTATGGTTAAGAATGTACTTTTACGAATCATATGTGCAACCTGGTCTCGGACTAAAAGGCTTATTATTAATAACAATCATGAAGCAATATGTAATTCCATGAAAGCAAATTTTATACTTAATGATAAATTTTCTTGAATAATAACAGATTTGGAACGACTCACGGAGCTGGCCGGTTGGCGGCATTTTTGAATTTTGCAGCGGCGATAGAGAGATATGACGTAGCTTTTGCTCATTGGCTAAGCAATTTTCTTCTTCGGATGTACTAGGATTAACTAAGAAAATAAACGCATACAAAATCAATTATATTTTTATTTTTCTACGTAATCACCAACAAGTTGTATGGACTACTGCCACCTCTATCTACTGCAAAGCGTATACGTGTTTCTATAAATGGCCAATATCAAATTTGGCATTTTTTCTCTGGAAAAGAGAGAAAAAAAAAATGAAAAGTACTCTGCCTAACTAAGAAAATAAACGCATACAAAATCAATTATATTTTTTTTTCCGCAATCACCAATGTTTTCATAAAAACTTTAACACCCCTTAAACCATATTTTTGAGGGTAGTTTTAAAAGTTTAATATAGGCAGTCTTTATTGTTAATTTGATTAGAGTTTGTGCCATATTTCAATTTTAATAACCCAAGAAATAAAAATCCTCCATGCAATCTTTAAAACCCCCTAAAATTATTCTATTTAGGGAAATATTTCTATTTATATTGGGAAAAAAACAAGGAATATCCAACAATTACACAAACATCTTTAAAAAAAATATATGCAAATTGTAAAGCATTCGAATACAATTGGAAACATTAGGAGAACCCTTCAAAAAGAGAACAATTTGGGGGACAGTGTTCTCTGCGGTGCTCGAAAATATATTCAGAAAGCTCGAATGGGACGATTTTGGCCTAAATATAAACGGTAAGAGACTACACCATCTCAGGTTTGCAGACGATATTGTTCTAGTCGAAGAAAATGCTCGCAAGCTGCAAGAAATGATACAAAAGCTAAACAAAGGAAGTGAGAAAGGTTTTTTTTGAAATTCTTGATAGGTTCGCGTTTGACCGCTATCTCACCTGATGGATAGCGACGATGCGGTCGACGATGGAGCGCGCTTACCTATAAGTAACCTATTCACTGACTCCCGGGTTGTAGCCATCAGGAAACACAGATTCCGGCAAGGAATTCCACTCCTTAGCTGTACGCACTATGAATGTGTTCCCAAAACGTTTCGTGCGTATAGGTGGGATGTCCACCATGTACCGGTGGCGCATTGCCGTACGCCTGGTGGTCCGATGATGGAACGGGCTAGGCGGAATTAGGTTATGCAATTCCGACGCACACTCCCCGAAATGCAAATTGTTGAAATAAAAATTAACAAGGAACCTCTGGAATATGTGGCAGAGTACTTATATCTGGGACAAATAATCTCTCTAACCGATGCGAACTACCAAAGAAATCAAGCGAAGAATACGGATGGAAAATATATTGTACACTGAAAGAGATTATGAAAGCAACAGATCTCAGCTGTAAACTTAGGCGCAGTCTTTAACACCTGCATTCTTCCCTGCCTTACGTATGGATGCGAAACTTGGGCACTCTCCAAACACCACAGGAATATGCTGGAATACTCAGAGAGCTATAGCATATAGTAGCATAAACAGCCTTATAATGTTCCCACTGCTGGGACTCAGGCCTCCTCTCTAGGAGAGGGAATGGACCGTAATCCACCACGCGGGCCCAGTGCGGATTGATGGATGTCACATGTCTTCGAATTTTTGGTTCTAGGATATGCCGGTTTCCTCACGATGTTTTCCTTCACCGTTTTGTGAGCAGTGGTGATGAAAATAAATTACACAAATTAATGTGCCTGGCTGGGTTTGAACCCGCGACCTACAACTCATAAGTCCGGGCCATTACCACTCGACCACCACTGCTCACTGGGGATCAAAAAACTGGACAGAGAAAGGAACTTAGCCATAAGAACTAGAACAGGAGTGACAGACATCCTCACTAAGATGGACCAATTGAAGTGGAGATGGACAGGTATATGCTACGGAGTCCCCTGGACAAATGGAGCAAAGTCCTGACAGAATGGTACCCTAGAAACGGCAAAGGAAATAGAGGGTCGACAACGTAAAAGATGGGAGGACGAACCTATTGAAATTGGTCTATTGGGGATAGTTCTTAGAATAAATATATAATGAAAACCTTTATTTGGTTACTATTATGCTAATTGTCAAGTATGTACACGGAATAATTAAAACTAAGAAGGAGTTCTTAGTCATTTTCTCCTTTTATATAATATAGATCCTATAATTTGAATCCACCAAAGGAAAGCTGTTTTAAACACATAAAAGACGTAAGCAATAAATATGCGTAAACTAGCTTTTGCCCGCGGCTTCACTCCCGTCAACTGACTATTCTACTCTACCCTATGTAGTTACCTACCCTACGCTATTTGCCTACCTAACCTACTTACCCTAACTAGTTACCTACCCTACCCTAATTATGTTTTTTTTTTGTTTTTATATCCTGTATGCTGGTGAACAAAAAAAAAATTGTTACTAAAATTGGTCCAGCCGTTCTTAAGTTATAGCGTGACCAGGAGAAATAAGGGTTAATTTTTATGTATATAGATTATTTATAGACCAAAATGTGCACTCATCGCTGGCAGATAGATCGCTGCACTCTATTTCAATTACGACAAATAAGAAAGATATAGAAACGTGTGTGCAGACGAACTACATAAAGCCAGTTGCTTGTAACCAAAATTAATAATAAATAATTTATGTTTGGAAAACCGAAGTTTTATTATTCTAACCTTATTAGATCATTGAAAATAATATATTAAATACATGTATCCTTCAAACGTCTTTGTATTGTTCAATAAAATAAAGGAACTTTCCTAACTGTGTGTGACTTTTTTTTTGGGTTATCAAAATTAAAATCCCTGATGGTGGCCATGTCAGTGTCAGCCACACAGTCTCACGGAAAGGAACAAGAATGTTTTAAAAAAAATATAATATCATTATCAAGTAACTAAGACTTATAACACGCGTAACACAGAACGTAACACCAACAAACAAACAACATTTAAGTATTTCACACACATGGTTACAATCATAACTCACGACTGCACGTGCATGTCACTGCAGCGCCTTATATAAGGTCAGTCGAGCCTGTCGGCTATCGTCATCAGCACACTGTTGGGGCTGCCGCGCACCCTGCGCACCAGAGATGCGCTCCGTTTACGTATTGTCGCATAAAGGCAGTAGACGCTAGCGGCGGCAAACATTCCCGAGGCACTACAGTCACAGTACAGATATATGGAACAGTACGGAAACTACCTACAAATGTTCGAAACGGCTCACTCACACAAACATACGCATCGACGAGACTCCTAACCGGCATTCGCTACTGACAGGACCGCGAGAAACGCTTAGGAGTCTCGTCGATGCGTATGTTTGTGTGAGTGTGCCGTTTCGAATATTTGTAGGTAGTTTCCGTACTGTTCCATATATCTATACTGTGCTACAGTGTCGCGGCAGCCCCGTCAGCGCCCTAAATGCGTTATTATACTGGACGCGGAGGGCTTCGTATGCTTTTCGGGCGTGAAATACCCACGTGGCCACGAAGGCTGCACGTGTACATAGAAATACAATAAGCCCTGAAAAGGGTCTGCTTGACTGACCTGGAACAGCGTGCAAACCTGCGAGCTATCATATTACCTCTAACTTTTTAAATGATATAAACTAGTGCTTGACTGCGATCCCACTTGATTGTAAGCACTGATGCAATCGTTGATGGTGAATCGCACTAGTTTATTAAGAGCCTATTCACTCTAGCCTTGAAGACACCCTAATTATAATCGGACGGGAAGACTGCAGCAGGCAAATTTTTCTAATCCTTCGATGTACGTGGTATAAACGACGAGGCGAAACGCTTTGTTCGGACCGTATAGGTGTTAACAATGTAAGCGTGGACACTCACAATGGGCCTCATCTGATGGCTTAAAGTAACCTAACTAAAGGGCAATTAAGACGGCTAGCTCTTTCCTTGCGCAATCGAATTAGGAATGAAGATATCCGCACTTTAACTTGTAACTCAGTTTACCGACATAGTCCGAGGAATTACCAAACTTAAATGTCTGTGGGCAGGGCACATTGGTCGCAGAACAGGTGGACGATGGGGCCGAAAGGTTCTGGAGTGGTGACTACAAACTGCTGACTTTTACATATGTACCTAATAAGAAATAAAAAAAATGAGGTGCTTTTTAAATGTTAAATTTAAGTTTTTTGTTTCAGCGCCATCGCACGTCCCACGGTCGGTACACGCCGCACATCAATATGGGGTCTACGAACAAGAGACTGAATTATTATTATAAGCACCTATGTTCCCCGAAAGTATAGGTAAATGGGTATAGTACACCTACACTTTATGTTCAGGTCCCGGGAGAGCCTATAGAGAATATCTTAAAATCACGCCTGTATTTCCTTAAAGCGGTAGACAGGGGTATAGTATACCCACACTTCACCAGTTATGGTGAAGTTCCATATAAAGGGCAAGCTTGTCGCTAATAACGTAACATTACACCTGTAACTTCAGAAGTAGTATATACACCCACACGTCATCAGTAATGGTTAAGTCTGATGTTAAAGGGGGTGACTCTATCGCTTACAAATAATAAGACACAACACTTATGACCAGAGGTCGGAGTAGGTAGATTGATTTTATATACTTGCGTCAAGATATTATAATATGGACATGCCATTTTTACCCGACTACGGAGGGTTATGATTTTGACAGGCTATGTATGTATGTGAGTTTGTTCATCTGTTCCCACATAGCTCCTAATCTACTTATCGGAACTCGACGTATGAGGTATCGTTAGAACCGTCTTAATTGTCCGCTGAACATAGGTTACGTGACGTGTCACAAAACTTGATATGGCGCCCTCTAGCGGACAAAAAGTAATGTGTACAAAATAAAAATGGAGATAAATACGCCGTGTTTGGTATCATTTGAAAGGGCTTTATTTGTACATTTCCAAAATATTGTTCAAATTTAAGGTGACGCCCTCTAGCGGACAAGAAGTCATGTGTTAAAAAAAATGTTAAGATAAATACACCGTGTTTGATATCATTTGAAAGGGCTTCACTGGTATTTATCAAAATATATCATCAAAATTCAATGTGGCGCCCTCTGGTGGACAAAAATTAATTTACCATTATTAATTAGAAATTTTAAATTTAGCTTTTGCAAATGGTATAGAAGCACAGTGATTTAACACCAAAGCCGACGAAAACGACGAAACTAAAAGTATGAAACAAGATTTCCAGGATGCTGAAATAAACAAGGTAAAAAGAAAAACCGTAGTCACACGTTATTAAAGTGTTTCGGTTGTTACCTATAACGTGTGACTGCGGTTTTTCTTTTTACCTTGTTTATTTCAGCATCCTGGAAATCTTGTTTCATACTTTTAGTTTCGTCGTTTTTTTTTGGTCGTAGTCGGGTTTTAGTTTTTTTTACTTTTTTTTTTATCCATAATGTGCGGGAAGTACCGGAAAAAGTTCCGGGATTGGAATTATGGAATAAAATAAAATAAAAAACATACAGATAGGCTAACAAAATCGTTTATTATATGAATACAATACATACAGGATACTTGCTTCTGATTGGTCGTTGCGTGCGGTTAATGCGTTGTGAACATCGATGAACATGACATAAAGAAACAAAAGGCCCTGTCTAAGTTTTGTCTCATACTGTCAAGCGTCATTTCTAATTCAACAGTAAGGGACAAAATACGGTGTAACTATTCCAAGGTATTTTTGTATAAAATAAAATACTGATTTCTTTCACCATTAGCTAACACTGGCAGCGTAGATTGATATTATTAATACGTTTTTCACCTTAAACACAAATTCGTGCTAATTTCAAAAGTCCGGAACAAATATCACAAATAAATATGAAGTTCCGGTATTTTGGAGGCATATCCATATTATCCTCTACGTTTGACGTCAACGACCTTAAATCAATCTACCTACTCCGACCTCTGCTTATGAACCCCGCAGTGGTAGACAGAAGGGTTTAGTACACCCACACTTCGCCAGTTATGTTTGCCAATTGCATATAACTGGACAGAAATCTAGACTCCTAGATTGAGAGACTGAATGAAAATCACTTTTGCGAAATACGATAGTCATTGTGATGTATATTTATATTCTTGAAAGGTGGTGTAAAACTGGTAACAGCATAATTTATTATAGAAATTTATGTGTATGTATATTATACAAAGGTTTTTTTAATCACGACTGGCGTGCAAGTATTGCCTATAGGCTTAGACAAATAAATGAGTTTTCTGTTCGTCAAACGCTAAGTACAAAATCTTAGATTAAATACCTATAGATGTAGCCACCTTGTGGCTACACATGAGACAGCACTATAAAACTTTAATGAGGTTATTACGTAAACTTTTCCTTAAATATGACCACAGAAATACACTAAAAACTTAACTATTGGAGTCTATTTCTCGAAAACTATTACTTTAATTGCCGAAATTATTCTAAAAACATAAAAATTGACTCGAGTCGACCTCTCAGTGACAGTGACAGGCCTTTGTTTGGCTAACTTTTTAAAGTTCGCCAAGCAAAAAACCGGCACGTCGAATGACACAGAGCATGTTATGTTTTGTCTCAATTTTCTTACTTATTTCGTATATATGCTTCTCACTTCCGCACTTGCCTACAGTCTCATAGCTACATCTAGAGGTATATAGTCTAAGTACAAAATGTATGGCGTTGACATTACCTGTCACGTCGGACAGCGAGCAATGGGTAGCTCGCCGTTCGATCGTCCGGTAACCGCCCGGACCTAGCCCAAGTCGTCGACGGCGCGTAGTCTTTCATGCGCGCTTCAAGGAGATTTCAGCAAACCGTAGGGGCTCAGCATGGTCGAAGCCGACTGGGGCCATGGGTTCGCTTCTGAAAGGAAAACCCTGAGCCCTGGAAGGCAAGGCAACGACACTCGCGCGCCGCCCAAGAGCGAGAGAAGTCTTTGGATGATTTCCCAATATTAAAAAAAAAAGTTTGGCGGGAACACAAACAAAATTCATTTGTCTAAGTCTGCTGAGGGCCAAGTGCAAATGAATGTTTACGTGAACTCAACATTTTTAGTTTAGTTTTGTTTTAGTGTATGAGGGCATTATTGACATGTCTCTGACTATTTGATTTTTTCAAATTCAAATTCAAAAGCATTTATTTCAAATAAACCATTTACAGGCACTTTTGAAATGTCAAGAAGTCAGTCAGTCAGAAAAAGTGATGCTAATTGCACATTCCAAAGCGTAGATCTCTATGGAGAAGAATGTGCAAGAAACTCCATGGACACTCTTTTCAATCATGTTTTGCAATTACAAATATCTCTGTTACATGTTTCTTGTCGCTATCATGTGAGAACAATGTCAATAATGTAAAAATAAAAACTAAATATAGATATTAAAATAGCAACTGGCAGCTAAGAGATGACCAGTCTCAACTGACAGCGCCCGTTCACGGACCTGACGCGAATATTAGCACCACTCAGCTCAACCATTTTGAAGGGAACCGAATGATCCAACACACGCGCCACCATCAGTGAGACATTTGAGTGAGCATGACAAACTCTCAACTGCCATGCTTATTTATGTCAAACAAATCCAATAGTAACCTAAAAACCATAAAATAGCTCCATGGTACTCACATTTACAAAGTTTGAAAAAAAATGCTTCTACATTATACAATACTAAATGCAATAATAATTACCTACAATAATACATTACAAATTTAAAAAATTCAAAAAAAAAAGACATTAAAGAATAGTAACAATAGTTTCCAAACTAATCAATTTGTACCCCCGGTGGTAGTGGAGCTGGACCAGCATTGAGCCAAGCATTTTTATCTTGAATATAATCCTCCAACTTATAATATGCCTGCCTGCATAGTGTGCGTTTAATACAAGATTTAAATTTCGTTTCATTGAGTTCTAATATGATACTGCTTAAGTATAGCGATAAAGTGCATCCAATTTTTAAATCACTAAATTCAAACTCAAGATATTGTAGAATGGAAATATTGTAGAACTAGTTGGCCCGGCGAACTTCGTACCGCCTAATAGTAAGGATAACGCCTTCTACTGACATTACCAGAACAGCATAATTCATTTTATAATGACATGTTTAATTAGAGATGGCGTTGTATTCGGATTTTTTTTTCGTGATTTTTCCTCACTGTTTAAACCGTCCCTGGACTATCACGAATATTTCAAGACCAAAATTAGCCAAATCGGTCCAGCTGTTCTCGAGTTTTAGCGAGAGTAACGAACAGCTATTTATTTTTATATTTAAATAGATAGATTAATATTTTTTTTTAAAGAGTAACTATGGAGTTTCTTGCCGGTTTATCTCCGAAGCGATCATTTGGAACCGTTCACTAGCTTCTGACGTTTTACAAGTGCCTGTGTGAAATAAAATAATTTTGAGTTTTATATATATATAGATGTGTATGTATTTAGAAATATCTATGTATGTTAATCAGTTGTCTAGTACTCATAGCACAAGCTCTGCTTAGTTTGGGACCAGATGGCGTTGTGTGATAGTTGTGGAATATTATTTGTTCATGTATATTCCACATTAGATATATTTTTGAGGCAATAATTTAACTAACTTCAATAAAGTGGAACGTCTGATTTTACCAAATACCATTTCCTTGACTCAATAAAGTCGCCCATACACCAAGAACTGAATAAACTAAAAACGTTGAGTTCAGTGCCTTCTAGTGAGAACATGGCCACACCCGGGCCCGCTGCAGTTTTTCAAATGCATTTATTATTATTATTACTGCCATAATGTGGCTTGAAAAATAAAATCTAGATTTTATGTTTGAAAGTTAGACTTACTGTTCACGGACGCGTAGCTTCATAGACACGTTAAGAACGCTGCCGCTTCGTCGACAGAGTTTTATATATAGGGTGACTGGCAATTAGTGTACGATACTTAAACATGTAATTGTGCTCATGATAACAAACAATTTTTATTATGGGAGCAAAGCCGAAATCGCGAAAAGTATCAGCTGTTCAGTACATTAGGCAAACATAAATGTACTGTACAGCTGATTTTTTTTCGCGATTTCAGGTTTGTTCCCATAGTAAAAGTTGGTGGTTATCATGAGCACAATCACGTGTTTAAGTATCGTACACTAATTACCAGTCACCCTATATAAGCTTCACGCAGACGTACACCAAGCGTATAATGACGAATACGCGTCTATGAAGCTACGCGTCCGTAGACACTACGCCTTATGATTTAAAATATGTAGTTTGTGACTACCTTATTATTTTTGGTCCGGAGTAAAATCTATATAATAAGTGAATAATTTATTTTCATTCTTATAATAATATTTTGTAAGTTGTTTTTGAACAAGTCTATTTTGTAACTCGAATTGCAGAGATATAGATTTGTCTATAATGTATGAAATCAACAGAGGTAGGTTCTATGAAGATTTAATTATTATAAATAAATAAAATAGTATGTTAAGTTGTTTAAATGATTGTATAAATTAATTATCATTAAAATTTAGGTTTTTTTTTATAAATAAATAAATAGTTTAAATAAAATTATCTTTTATTTATTGAACTTGAAAGCAATTAATTCCATCAAACCAGTTCCAGGGACTTAAAGAGCAGTGGTATCGACCGCGACCTACCAATTGTAGGTCGCTTTGATACCGATCCCGATTTCCGGCCACCGTGGCGCGGGCTTGCAGACGGCGAGCAATGAGTAGCTCACCGTCCGATCGTCCGGTAACCATACAGACCGAGCCCAAGTCGTCGACGGCGCGTGCTTCCACGCGCGCCTCAAGGAGATGTCAGCAAATCGTAGGGGCCTAGCAGGGTCGAAGCCTACTGAGGCCAAGGGTCTGCTTCTGAAAGGAAGACTCGGCCCTGGTATGAAAGGCAACGAAGGAACAGGAGTGGGTTTTTAGTCAGCAAGTCTGACACACCCTCCCGTTCAGCCCAAAAGCGGGGGATGTCGTTGTATGATATTCTAACCGAAAAAAAAAACATAAGTTGTAGGTAGTGTGTTCAAACCCAGGCACTTTCATTACTGTAAGTAATTTATTTCATCACCACTGCTCTCAAACTGGTGAAGGAAAATAAAATGAGGAAACCAGGCATGTCCTAAAACTAGAAATTCAAAGATATGTAGCATTCACCAACCCACCAGACAGGCGGACGCGTGGCGTGGAATTAACGGCCGGTTCCCTCTCCTAGAGAGGAGGCCTGAGTCCCAGTAGTGGGAACATTATAAGGTTGATTATGCTTATTGTCAAGAAATAGGAATTGCTCAGTCCAAAAATATGAAGCTACGTACACATTCCAAGGCGTAGATCTGTTGGCTGTTTGAATAAAAATGTGTTGGAAATTCCGTTAAAGACTATTTTATTTATTTCTTTATTGCACACCTTATCACAGGAAAAACATTTATAAAAATAAAGTGTACAATTGGCGGTCTTATTGCACAGGGCAATTTCTACCAGACAACCTTTGGATGCACTGAACGAAAGGAAAAGATTTGGGGTTGTCAGTGTAGTGTGTTGCAGCGTTTGGGCACGCCTCACTTCTAGTATCTAATGCATTCCACAAACACGCTGCTTGTATTGCAAAGAGTAAAATAATATAGAGTTGTATTGTGAAAGATTTATCACAGAACGAACGTTTTAAATTAGTAAAAAACTGGGCAAGTGCGAGTCGGACTCGCACACGAGGGGGGTCGAGGGTTCCGTACAAACTTGAAAGGTAAATTGCGGTTTACGACTTACTAGATCTCGTTCAAACCAATTTTCGGTGAAAGTTTGCATGGTAATGTACATCATATATTTTTTTTAGTTTTATGATTCTCTTATTTTAGAAGTTACAGGGGGGGGGGACACATTTTACCACTTTGGAAGTGTCTCGCGCAAACTATTCAGTTTAGAAAAAAATGATATTAGAAACCTCAATATCATTTTTGAAGACCTATCCATAAATACCCCACACGTATGGATTTGATGAAAAAAAATTTTTTCAGTTCTTTCTAAGTATGGGGAACCCGCAAAAATTATTGTTTTTTTTTTCTATTTTTGTGTGAAAATCTTAATGCGGTTCACAGAATACATCTACTTACCAAGTTTCAACAGTATAGTTCTTATAGTTTCGGAAAAAAGTGGCTGTGACATACGGACGGACAGATAGACAGATATGACGAATCTATAAGGGTTCCGTTTTTTGCCATTTGGCTACGGAACCCTAAAAATGGAGCTATGTAACACATTCTAAAATATTTTGGCAGCTAAGGGAGTCGTTCTCGGCAAGCTTTTCTGAGGGAGTCAATAGCACAATAAAATTCTCAGCTCTATTTTATCAGAAATCGCGTCCATTTCAATGACAAAACCAGACCTACATCACATTATCCATTATGAATATGAATTTATCTAATTAAAACAGCCACTGAACTTATCTCCAAAAAAATTACCGGACGGCGAGCCACATTACTCACCGTCAAAGACGAAAGGAAATCAGATGAACTGCACAGACTAAGATAAAACACTGACTTGAGTCTCACCAATAACCATTTAATCACATCACAATTCATACAATAATTTTATTCTACTTATTTATTAGTAAAAGTTCTCTTAGCCTTCTGTTCAGCGGCATCACTGGCTTGTACAAATGTCCGTTTTAGCTTATTTTTCCTACTTTCCCTGTACTTCGCTGATACTTTCTCTGAGAGCTTTGCTATGCGTTTCATTGTTGCTGCCGGGTATCTGTAAACAACAAAATCGTATGTGAATGCAAAACTAGGTCCTGCAGTGATACCACAAGGTATCACTGCAGGATGCTAGGCTCCAAAAGACTAAGATGTCTGGGCCAACCATTTCCAAGACCAGAGGACTACAGGCTCAGCCCCATCAAGGCCATACTGGGACTCATGAAGAAGGTGCACGGAGGGCTAGGGGTTGAGTAGACAGGAGGGGCATAGCACAAAAGATCCAGAAGGGTAAAAGTGCTCTGGCCCAGGGCCAACCCTACAACAAGATTGGGCACGCCACAATTATGGCGGTAAGTCCCCTCTTTGAGTAGTGGCTGGAAAGACCACATGGCGTCTTTACCTACCGCATGACGCAGGTCCTCACCGGACATGGTAAGTTCGGGAGGTTCCTGCACCGAATTCGTGCGGAAGAAACGCCTGGGTGCCGCCATTGTGTGGACCGTCCGGAGGACACGGTGGAGCATACGGTAGAGGTGTGCCCCGCCTGGGCAGAGCACCGCCGTGTCCTCGTGGGGATGATCGGCAGCAGTGATCTCTCGCTGAGTGAGGAGAAGTGGCAGGCGGTCGCCTCCTTCTGCGAAGCAGTAATGCTAGCAAAGGATTCGGCCGATCGCGTGAGGCAACGGTCCTCACGCCCTAACCGCAGCCGGAATTCCGATCCCGATTTCCGGCCACCGTAGGCGCGGGCTTGCGGACGGCGAGTAATGGGTGGCTCGCCGTCCGACCGTCCGGTAACCGTCCGGACCGAGCCCAAGTCGTCGACGGCGCGTATTGTTCCACGCGCGCCTCAGGGAGATGTCAGCAAATCGTAGGGGCCCAGCAGGGTCGAAGCCTACTGGGGCCACGGGTAGTGTGAAAGCAAAGCCCGGGGCCCCGGGATGAAGGCAAAGAAGGAACAGGAGTGGGTTTTTAATCGGTAAAAGTCTGACACTATCTCTTGCTCCGTCCAAGAGCGGGATTTGTCATTAGATGATTTTCCCACCTAAAAAAAAGCCCTACAACAAGATAATCCATTTTACCACCTAGACTGAACTAGTAAAGGGATGGAGCGATATAGGACGTATAGCTCTATCCCCTCTTACGCTCGCTTGACTGACATTTTAACACATCATGCTAAGGCCCCTGAGGCCATACCACAAGCTCTTAACATGATCCATTTTACAACTTGAACTAAACGGTTAAGGGTATTTTTTTTTATTATTGATAGGCTCGCATTTGACCACTATCTCACCTATGGTAAGCGATGATGTGGCCGACGATGGAGCACGCTTGCCTAGAAGTAACCTATTCACTCTTGACTTAAAGACCCCTAGGTTGTAGCTATCAGGGAAGGAGCTATGTAGGGTGTATAGCGCCATCCCTCTTTAGTGCTCGCGTGACTTTCACATTTTAACATGTCATGGTAAGTCCTTTTAAAGGCATGCAACTCAACATACATTTTCACTGTTTTTATGACGTTATTACACTTTTTTCATTAGATATTTTGGAAACACAGTATCTTGTGGATATTATCTAGGCTTCTATTGCAATCAATTTATAAATTTGTGTAAAACTAATCCAGTAAAGAACTCTGAAAATCTGCTATTTTGCATGAACTTTGACACTTTATAATTTACTCAAAAATTTAAAAAGTCCAAAAAGTATAACAATAGAAGCCTTGTTTTAATTAAAATTCTGAATGGCGACAATTTTTTTCAAAAACCCCTAATGGCCTGTTCGTCAACCATTGCGTTGGATTGCATTAAATGAAGTAACTAGCTTTTAAACCATGCTTGATGTTGACGATAGGCGAGTGGAAAAGGATCCTCTTAAATGAACTGAACTGAGCTTTCTATTTTTCTGCCTTACTTATCTTGCCATCAGTTGGACAAACCATTAATAGATTTTTTTGTAGCCAGTAAATGAATGCGTTTTCAGTTAAGGATCTACCTTCTCAATATTATTTTACTTATCTGCACATAGCAGTCCTAAATGTGGTGGTGTTTTAGCTTTTTCATTGTTGCTGGTTCACTTAGGTCAAAGCTCTTCCTTACGGCCTTCTTATCCTATCTTTGTGCCCTGGTTTCCGCACTCAGCCCATGATGGACCATTGTATGTGAGCCATAGCAGCCCTTATTTTGCCCAGCCCACCTCTCCAGAAGCAGATTAGACCTCCGAGTTTATTTAGGGTGTTTATGAGTTATTTAGTGTTCCTAAGGTTTGCATATGAATATCAGTGACACCCTTTGTCATCATGCGTGCTCTTCACAGGGGACTATCCATAATGCCTATTGTGTGGAAGTGTTTATTTAGCATGCTGTGTCCAGTGCTGCACCTGCCACCAGGCACAGGATGCCTCTGCCTAGTCGCAGAAGGCTTCTTGTTAGGGATGGCATAGCCTCTACAGCCTGCCCGCAACCTAGCGTCAATAACCACCAATGTATCATTTTACAATCATTTGTGAGGTAAGAAGCCCAAAATTCTAAGACCTGACTTGCCAAGGGGTGTTACTAAGTAATTGAGTTCTAGTAACTAAGTACATTGAGCAGTATACAACTGCTGGTATTCAGTCTGATTGTCCAGTCGGCCAAAAAAAAAGTAAGGCAAGCTGCACAACTATTGTGGGTGTAGCCTTTTGCAGTTTCTTCTTAGAGATAAAATTAAAGCTTTTTATTAATATCTAAAGCTTGTTTACATACCGACATCCCAAAAACTCGATGTTAGTAAACAGTTGTGCCAGAGTGATGAGTTCGCCCTCCTCGAAGTCATCTTTATGTTCTTCCATAAAATTGCGCCTCACTTCCCATTGTTCGTCAGATTCATGCTCTGTGCGCAACGAGTCAATGTCCATGACGGGTTTCATTGTTTATTATCGCATTTACAGGAAATTTTTAACAAAAATGAAGCGTGGTAGAGTATTCAGCAAAACAGATGTTTTTTTTTGTTTTGACAGGAGTAACGTTTCATTAAACACAAAAAGGACTTCGAACTTCTACAAAGGTAAAGGCTGTAAGGTAAACTAATAAAGCAATGGGATATTTCTATTCTTATATTATGTATAATATAATATATCTATGTAAGCAGCATGTAAATTCGATCGATTTTACTAGAGCATGTAACGCCCCTTACGCCACAAAATAATTATTATTTTACTCTTTGGTTTGCGGTTTCGAGTTGTGTAAAGAAACGTTTTGTCCATAATGTTACCAGTGTATAATCTATGATGTTACCAATTACAGTTAGAATGCTAGAAATTATTAGAACTTTTAGGGCCAACGCTGCGTTAAGCGGAAGTCCGGGCGGGCCCCCGTGCAGACACCTATCGCGAGACGTCACGCGTGTGTTGTGTGCGGCGGTCCCCGTAGCAGAAACCGGATTATTACCTGCGCAGTGTCGCTAGTTCTACTTTAACGGTGTGCATGTAGTCGTGTCGATGGACTTTAATGTATTATTACGTAGCAAAACGTAATAATACAATTTGGGCGCGGGGCGCTGCTGCCCGCGACTGATGCCCGCACGGGTCACTGCGACGGAGCACTTTTGTATGGGACCGCGCGGGCGCCCGCTTAACGCAGCGTCGGCCCTTAAACCGATCGTGATGGTTAGATTTCATCGTTAAAAAAAAAAAGGTTCTGGCAGTTCGTAGTTACGTGGGGATTATTGTCATTGTCATAATCAGCTAGCAGGACCATCATCATCATCATCATCATCTTCCTGCCCTTGTCTCGGGTTATTTGGGGTCGGCGCAACACGTTTTTTTCTTCCATTCTGCCCTCTCACTCGTCATGCTATCACTAACCTCCTTTTCTTTCTAGCAGGACCAATGATTTATATTAATTTACAATTCCATATTTTGCCATAGAGCTTCTTTTCTACCGTAGCTTTCGTAACAATAAGCTAGTAACATAACACAAATATTGACGTATTACCTTATCAAACATAGAAGTTCCTAGAAAAAGCGTAAATTTTCACTATGCATACATTATTCAAGACAACTAACGCCAAAATTCCATAGATTAGATACTAATACTCTACAAACCAAACCATTGAATCATACAAAGCCATCGAGTAATACGTGAAGTAGTTCTACAATTTGTCAAATAAGTTTTTGTTTTCTCAAAATATTTATAATTTAAATCGTAATTTGAGGGTAATCGTGGTAAAAATGACTTTTTACTTCTCAATTATGACATAAAGCATAAAAATTTGTGGTAAACCAGCCGCATAGACATCGCAGAAGGTAAAATTAATCAATTATTTATTCACTGATACATTTCTTTGTTACAAAAATAAAGTTAGAATTTTATTGTCTAACAGGTCGTTAGAGTAACTGTAAACTGGAGAAACGTTTTAATTGCAGTCGAAGAGTAAAAATCCACTACCAATATGGCGTTTTCTATACGAAAAATGTTTTCAAATATATCGTATTTTTCAAAATCTGGAGACGCACCCACTCCTGAAGGCTATGCCAGAGAGCCTTCAAATGAGCATTTTATGTCCGATGAACCATCGCAAAGCATGGATTTCCAATCTATAGAACCTGATTCTACATCAAAACATTACACTGCAAGTTTGAAGTTGCCAGAATCAGTGAAAAAATTCGATGTGAAAAAGGGTTCATTATCTGATACCGACCTTCTTAACATTGAAGTTGGCACCAAGAGTCGCAGAACCAAAACTCGAAATTTAAAACTGGATATAAGAAAAGCCAGCCAGTCCATGAACGAATCTCTGTCTCAAACAGGCAATCCGTACATCGAAAATACTCCAACACACATCTCTTTAGACTGCAAAAGCGCAGATCTATTCAGCCAAAAATTCAAACAGTTAAACTTCAGCCAATCTTTCGAGTTTGACATCTCATCGGAGTCTGAAGAGGAGTTAGATATAGAATCATTGTCTGAATGCTCTGATACGGACATCTCTGTAAAAGAAGAAGAAAAACTTGAAGTAAAAATGTGCCGGAAAGTTGAATCACATTGTGAAAACCAGCTGGTACCTTCAACTACTCCAGAATCATTTGGTGATGTTGAACTAGACCGTAATGAGGAAGAACGGATCTCTTTACTTCTGAACTACCAAATGAAGTTTGAAAAAGTGGAATGTGTTTTAAAGAAACTCCTGTCAGAGTTCCAATTCCATATTGAAGTCTCTAAGATCTTTAATGGCAGATCTTTTGTAACTGCTCTACCTGGGACTGATGTTTCTAACATACCAAAGATGTTGGGGCAAGTGACGTATATGGATAATGTCAAACGTGAGAGCCCAACAGAATCCTGGAACATTATTATGGAGAAAGAAGACATTGCTACGAAATACAAGTTCCGCAAGCAATTACAATCTTTAAAACACTGCTTGGATAGTTTTATGGGGATTTATTTACAGATTCAAGGGCCTAAGACAAGAGTCAAGCCCATGATGAAACGCAGCATCACATTCAATCTTCACAAGGGAAAGCGAATGCACAAGAACATGAAAATCTCGAACAAGAAACGCATGAAACACTTCGATTTTCCTGATTACCGAGATGCCCTTCTCAACTTATTTAAGGAGGCTGATTTTGATGAAATGATCACTCAGTCAGACCATACTGACGATGGATCACACCATAAATGTGGCTGTACCTGCCACAATCAGTCTTTGAGTCAGTCAGATTCCGGCCTGATTACAAAAGATGTCTCAAATCAGTCCATAACCTCATCAATTGGCAACTTCAGCTTGGATTCTACTACTCTCTCCGCTTATTCTGAGTCCCTTGATCAGGTCATAAGCTACAACAGTTTTGATGACTCCACTTTATTCAATAGTCTACAGCAGAAGCCAGCAGTTGAACGCATAACTTTCTACGTACAAGTCCACAGCATACAGATACACTGTGATACAGCAAACAGCGATGAATCCAAGAACTCTATTTCTTTCTACTGCCCAGCGTGTGACACCACTGAACACGATGAAGATGGCTTGCTCAAACACATCCTATGCCAAAAACACTGCGAGAAAATACATTTTCTTTACAAAAGCGTTTACATCAAGAAGTGTGTGGCATTAGGAAAAGAAATTCAACCGAGTACCGTCCTCAATCCAATGACAATGTATCGTGATGACAACAAAATCGTTTGCTTTGGAGATGCTGTGTACGCTTGCTCGTTGTGTTTTGAAAATAATATCATTGGGGAGTCAATTTTAATGGCTCATTGTGCAGAAGAAATACATGCAGAGCGCAAAGAACAAATGTATGAAATGTATGATTGAAGATGGAGTATAATGATCATACATACCTGATACATGGCAGGACCTGGTAACTATTTCATTATATAATTCCTTCTTCGTTCATTTATAATAAATAGGTCAGTATTTTTCCTATGCCTAGAAGAATACTTCTCATATATGATTTTCTGGACGAATGTTTAGGCATGCATGCATGTGTGTTTTTCGTAGCAAAATATGTGAAAGAGCTGGCTATTGAAATATGAACTATTTTTGTTTTGTAAACGTGTTTTAACAAGCATTACTTTACAAATATCTGAAAAACTTATGAAGCTAGTAGTCTAAATTAAAAAAAAAAAAAAAATTGAGTGAATAAATGTAGAATGTTTTTTAACTATGGTATTTTGAATGAATAATTGTTTACAAAATAAAAAAAATATAGTCGGCTCTTTTGCACAACAATCCTATCCAATGACATTTTAAATCTATTACTTTTACTTCTATTATTACAAAAAAAAAATGAAAATCTTTACATATTTTTATACTTATTCCTTGTCTTTTTGTGTCTACAAAAATCGACGATTAGCAATTATTATTAATTAGTAAAAATTAAATATAAAGGTGCTCATGGACTCACGTTAGTACAGATTGTGTTCAAATGATTCTGTCTGTCCATCATTGTTACAATTATAGCGAAATAAAAACCGTTTGTTTTTCGTAGTTGTCGCTTTTTCGGAAAAATAATGCATAAAAAAAATGTTTTTGTAGCATTTGCTGGTCAAGTTGCTATAATTTGTTAACAAAGCATATTGATTTAAAAAACAAACATAAATCTTAAAACTATTTCAGTTTTTTTTTTTATCTCTAGTAATCTTCAGTTATAAAAAAAGAAATTTAAAAACTGCTGGCAGCCAAAATCTAAGTTTTTTAAAATTAGAATGATAGTTACTTTTAAAAGAATTGAGATTAAATTGAATTAATAAATCAATTTTATAATTTTTTCTTTTTTTTTATGTTTATTTACAAAGAAAAAGCGACTACTCCAAAGGCATTTCTCAAAAACAGGGTGTTATTAGAAGACTTTTTACATCTTTTTTTTAACTTAGCGTAACTTAGCTCTTGTGTGTAATAATAGAATAATAATATGTAATAATAAGCACATTTATAACTAACGCCTCTATAATCTTAATTATAAGAAAAATAGAAAACACTGCAAAGTATTACAGACTGATTTTATTTTTTGTTTATTTTATTTTCTATTTTAAATATTTGAACGAACTCTTATTTATATTAGTGTTCATTTTTTAACTTTTTATTTCGATTATATTATTAATTCGAAATATAAATTATTATTTTACATTTGAATTTGCATTAATGTTTCCATGTTTTTACCAAACTGTGTCAGAAAGCGGGTTGTGTTGACAGTGTTCTGTAATTATAAAACTGGAAATCATTATTTTTGTCAAAATCATGTAGTGTCTAAGATAATATTTACATGTTTGTTTAGAGATCCTTGCTAATTGAAGGAATAAAAACAAAACTGTTTGGCTTGTAGTTGTGAAGTTCGGAAATATTTATTTTTGAAACAACGATAATGGGCTTTCGTTTTTACTTTTCGGACCTAGAGTTTTTGAAAGCGTCAATTAAATTTTTATGACAGTAAAATACTTAAAATTTTGTTCCAAAAATGTTCTTTTTTTCTTTGCGTAATTAAAAAAATCAGTTGTCCTTTATTCCTTCATACAGTAAAGGAGCTACTTCGTATTTAGTCAATAGCAAATCATTACTGATCTCAAATTGCCTCAATTTAGAAAAAAAAAAACTAAAAAGACTGATTTTTGATGCCATTTTTAATTCAAATGAAATGTTGTTATCCAGAAAGAAAAATTACGATTTGGTAAAAATAAGAAAAATCCACTCCCAGCTGTGATACAAATTTGGTATTTTTTTCCATTACCTTCCTACTGAGTTTTTTATAGTAACAATGTAAAAATAATACAAAACTGTGATAGATTTCAGTTTAATTTTTTGTAAACCGAATTTGAACATTCAAATATAGTTTTTCTTATTTTTACTTAATTATTTTCGTGTTTTTCGCCATTTCGCAACCGCCTATAATAAGCTAGATTAATTAGTACCTACTTTAAATTAAATGTAACCATGTACTAATATTGATATTATGCTTCGTAGAAGACCAGAAAATTTACCATAATTATACACAAATTGATTAAAAAAGACACTTTACACAATATAACTCCAGAGTTAAAAAATCTGCACTTACAAACGAAATTATAAAAAAAACACAGTTGTGAAATGTTAAGATTTAAAGATACACATTATTCCATTGCAATTACTTATTAACTTTAATTAAAAGATAAACTCATTTATGCTAACTTAGAATAAAGTAAATGAAAAAAAAAAACAATAAAAAAATAATAATTGTAAGGAATATCTTTCTAATTGTCTAGTGAAGTAAGCTATGTATGTGTAACGTAATTTAATACAAGTAAAAATAACTTACTAATGTAACTTATACTTTGTGAACCGCATTCTTAAAATGGTGCCGATTTTCTAGTGACTGACCCAGATTCTGGACGATAATTATCGGAAAATGAATGTACGAAATTGTCTAAAAAGCATTAGCTGCTGTGCTTCCTTCACTGAATTCATCATCATCATAATTTAAGCCTAAATACGTCTACTTACTTCTAGACATAGGCCTTCCCGAAGTGTCGCCACAATGATTGATCTTGTGCGTCTCGAATCGGTCGCAGTCATCGGATGGTTCAATGTATTATCAACAGCCAATCTCAGTTTTCTTGCGTTTAATTGGTTACACGTCGAAATTTAAAACAATTATTGCAATTAAAAGTCACAACCAAAAAGAGATCTAATTAACCGACTTCAAAAAGGAGGAGGTTATATGTTCGGTTGAATGTATGTTTTTTATTTATTTTTTTTATGTATGTTCACCGATTTCTCGGTCAATTGTGGACCGAATTTGAAAATTTTTTTTTTGATTGAATGGTTATGCTTCCAAGTTGGTCCCATAGAAATATTGTTATGATCTGATCATGAACTTCATAGATATGGAACAGAACTCCTCATGGGATGACAGCAGAACTGTCGTAACAAGTAAAATTGCTTTGTTTATACGTGTAGTCGATGACTGACTGAAAGAAGAGGGGTAATATATCGAACTGATCTGATGATGAAGCCTGAAATTAGGCACCGGAACTCTGTAATAAATTAATTTAATCTAACCGTCTTTGGTATTATTAGAATTGTCATAAGATGCACTCTGGCTATAAGGTATTTAAGTATGGCTGAGGGGTACTTTTTAGTGGTGGTACCATAACTAAAAAGTGAAAAATAAAAAACTTTTTACAAAAAAAATACAACCGACTTCAATGTAAAAAAAACACTGAAAAGTGCAAAATAACTTTAATTTCGGAAGTCGGTGTTAAATAACGAAGAGACAAAACTATTATAGAAACACCGACTTCCGAAATTAAAGTTATTTTGCACTTTTCAGTGTTTTTTTTACATTGAAGTCGGTTGTATTTTTTTTGTAAAAAGTTTTTTATTTTAGTATTGTCAAATTTAATATTCACATCACTAAAATCGTTTGTTTAAAATTATATTAGACTTAAATCGGCATCAAATCCATCCATCTTATCTATTTAAATTTTACTCAGAGTTCAAAACATTCGGCGCCATCATATTTTATGAAAAAAAAAAAAAAAACTTCCACTAAATTATTCTAAAATTCTCTTAAAAAATAATTCCGTCGTGACTTTTCAGCAAATATTGATGCTAAATCAAAAATATCTCTGTTTCACACTTTTTTACTCTTGTCAATTACCTTCTAGAGAGCATTAGAACTTATGAAACCAATTTTATTTCGGTCCAAATAAATCATCATCATTTAGTAGATATTTAGAACTAAAGTAGTATCACGATACATTAAGCATAATAAATAAATATGCCACACATTAACTTGAGTAGTAGCAGTCAGTTGATTTAGCTAACACCGCCTTTCCAAATTAATGCTGTGATTGACCAACGCATAATGCCGTAATTTTTAATTTAGAAGATGGTTAATGTAGGTAAATTCTAGGTCAAAGTATTTGTTTAACCGCCTGCGCCAGATTGGTCCAACGAATGTTTCTGTGTCCTATTCGCCAGGGTCGTGTGTTTGCGAATGGGTACTCCATCTCGTTTAGTTCTTCAATCCCCATAGCTGACAGAAGAGCTGGCGAGATGGAGTATTTGGTCGTGGATGTGCGATCCTGGCGAGGTGGTTAAAAGAGAAATCATATTATCATCGTCTATAGCTAGATATGCATCTTCCACGCGTCGGATCCTGTACTGCTTGCTTTGGCCCTTCATAATCAGGCTACTTTGTGGTGAGAATATTGCACCGGTTAGTTTTCAGGGTATATGCGTAGTTCTTTCGTACCACTGCTGGGCCTAGCATGTATCTGTAGACATCTTTTAGGGTTGAATTCTCAAACGCTACTCAATTTAAAGTCGCTGCTAAAATGAATGCTCCAGTAATCCGCCAAATTAAAATTTTCTTAAGTTGCTTGCGTTTTACAGATCAGTGTCAAGTCGATGTTGGTTACAATATGATTGGCGGCCGTAACATGTATTTATTTAGGGAATTATAATTATTAAAATCATTAATTAATACAACCCTCATTTACCGGCTCTTTCATGAAATAGCCGATTTGAATTTCGCAGGCTTTCCTGACGGTTTCACCTTAAGTCACACTTTGTCTTAAATTTCTAGCGACAGAAAAAAATCGTGTCCGGCTTTGCCTACTAAGTAGTGGCTTTTATTACTTGGCCTAAAACTTCAAAAGTGAGTGTCGCTTGAGTATTCAATGGTGGGATCATAGCAAAGTTGACTGCCTGTTACTGTTTACACATGATCATATTGATCAAATCATGATTTAAATTATAAAATCATTCAATAAATTAACCCTTTGCAAATGAGGCAAAAATGTGTTCCATAGAGCGTTAGTGAAAACTTACTAAATTGTCTTTAATAGCACTACTGTGATTAAAACTGTTATTAGGAAAAAAAAACATTGTTAAAAAATAGTTGTTGGAATTAATTGTGCGGTGACTTTTAAAAAACTATTTTTTTTTTCATTGATATTCAAAAGTGTAAACCATAATATTATTTCTTAAATTAAAATAATAATGTGAAAAAAGAAATGTAATTGTTCCTACCATTTTGTCTATGATTTTTTAAAATGTTTTTTTTTTTTTAGTAAATAAGTTATTGTATTTTGAAAGCCATCGCATGCTTTGGCCTTTTGAGTGAAATCTGTGATCCCAAAAACGTGTTCATATCATAGTACAGCAGTTGTAGATTATAGGAATACTAGAAAAATACCTTACCATTTTTAAGAGGTTTTTTTTGACTTAACCTAGTAAATATTTTATTTTTCATTAACATTTGTTGACTTAACCTAGTAACATTTAATTTTTCATTAACATTTCATTTAAATTAACCGTTTTACTTAATTGGGAAAAAGTTTTTCATTCTTCATTAACATTTTTTCTATTTATATTAATTTTATTGGGCTGTAAAAATAACAAGATTTTTTTCATATAGAAGTAAAATTCTCTTTTTTAAGCAGTACCTTTATACCAGCCGAAAAATATTAACTTTTTATTTTTACTTAAAATGCTTGTGCAACTTACCTAATTTACCTATCTCATTTTTTTTTTATATTAACTTTTTACTGCATATTTTAACTTATCTCCTATACAAAGACTGTGGAAAAGCCCAAAATAATGGTCATGTTTTATGTACAGTTAGTGGCATTGTTTTACACACACATAAAATATATTTGTGGAGGTTGTACTATAGCAATCATTCAATCACTAAACAAACAATGTAGGTACAGAATATTTCGGACAATACTATTCTCAATCATTTTGCATGTTCAGCATGACAATATTAGTCTCATTACTTACCTTTTTACCTCATAATTTTTCCCTTTTTATATTTTTTTTCTGTCAATATTACAAGAAAAAATGTTAACAATTTGCCAATGTGAAGATCAACTTTATAATTTTATTTTAACCAATATTAACAACTTCTTAAATCTTAATGCTACTGAGTTTCGTTTTTGTAAGTCTTCCTTGTACTTTCTATGCTATGTAATTATTTCTCTAATCTACAAACGTTGTATGCCCTGTTGTAATCTTGACTGTTATCATTATCATTTCGGGTATTAAAATAAACCATTTCGACTGATTAATAATATACCGTTTTGGAAATAGTTACTTGTTTCATTTATTCACAAGCCTAGTTAAATTGATGCGGCATCAGGGGCGCCGGCTTTTAAAAAACCTTATGGGTGCTCATTTGTTGGACTCGAAATTGTGGCGAAGTGTGAGAAGAGAATGCACACTGATTGATCGACAAATAAATAAATGTCCTACTTACATACTGCGTACTTATTAATTACTAATTATGTTTGATAAAAATATAAAATGAAACTTGTTTTAATTTATTATCAAGAAATATTATAATTAAACGTACTTAATAACCTAAAAGGCGATATAAATACTGATCTGATTCTTGATGTCTATTCTCAGGGGTGCTCGGCAGTCGGCACCCACTATTTATTTCTCTGGGTGCTCGAGCACCCACGGAGTCGGCGCCCCTGTGCGGCATAATCCATCATACTAATATTATAAATGCTAAAGTAACTCTGTCTGTCTGTTACGCTTTCACGGTTAAACTACTGAATCTGATGAAGTGATGACATTTGGTACGGAGGAAACTTGAACTCTAGGGATGGACCTAGGCTACTTTTTATTAACCGACTTCAAAAAGGAGGAGGTTTATATGTTCGGCTGAATGTATGTTTTTTTTTTATGTATGTTCACCGATTTCTCAGTCGAGAACTTCGAAGATAATTATGGAACAGAACTCCTCATAGAATCACAGCAGAACCGTCGTAACAAGTATAATTGCTTTGTTTATACGAGTTGTTGATGACTGCCTGAAAGAAGAGGGGAGTATATCGAACTGTTCCGAACCAACATTTGTAACCAGACGCAGTCGCACAATAATTGACCTCACTCTGGCAACAGAGGGCGCAGCCGCACTTACTACTGGGTGGCATGTCTCCATGGAGGCCTCCTGCTCGGATCACAGGTGGATCCGCTTCGACATCCAGGTTTGTGTAACACCTACGCCACCACGACGCAATCCACGCAACACGGACAAAGCCGTCTATAAACACAGCCTAGCCTCCAAGCTTGCGCCACCAGGCGATTCGATGACACTTGGGAACACAACGCAAATCGACGCACAAGTGGACCTACTCACCGAATCATTGGTAAACAGCTACCATACTGCCTGCCCAGAAACCATCCCGCGTGACACACCGGGGAGACAACCCTGGTGGGGTGCGGATCTGGAACGCAAGCGCAGCAAGGTAAGAAAGGCTCTTAACAGAGCTATGAATACATGTGCGGACGAGGACTGGGACGCCTACTACGCGGCCAAATCCAGCTACAAAAAATGCATCAGATTCAGGCGTACCACAGGTTGGCGTAAATTCTGTGGGAGTATTGAATCATGTCAACAAGCTAACAGGGTAAGGAAAATTTTGGCACAACAGGATACTCCTGGGCCTACCACGCTCCGTAAACCTGACAACACACTCACCACGTCACCTGATGAAGCAAGACGCGTCCTAGTTGAAGCTCACTTCCCTGACTGCGTTTTCACACAGGTAACAGAATGGTCAGATGTGACACAAACACCATCGGAAGATGATTGGCTCTGCGCTCACAGGATGATCACGTTGGAAAAACTCCAATGGGCCATCCAAAGTTTCCATCCTTTTAAGGCCCCGGGTCCTGACGGTGTGTTTCCAGCGCTACTGCAGTGGAGGGGGGACACCGTTGGCAACTAGCCTGGTGCCTCTAATGAGAGCGTGCCTGGCCTTTAGATACGTTCCCAAAGGATGGAGGGAAGTGAAAGTAATATTCATTCCTAAGCCAGGTAAGAGTGATTATACAAGCGCCAAATCCTATCGACCTATAAGTCTGACCTCTTTCCTATTAAAGACGATGGAAAGGTTATGTGAAAGGGAACTAAGAGATGGCGCTTTAAAGACAGTGCCACTACATGGCAACCAACATGCATACAGCTCAGGTAAGTCTACAGAGTCTGCTCTTCATCTAGTGGTACACCAGATAGAGGAAGCGATTCATCAGAAAGGTACCTGCCTGGGCACTTTTATAGACATCGAAGGAGCCTTCGACAAAACTAACTTCTCCAGCATAAGTGCCGCCCTCGCCAAGCACGGAGTTGACCAGGTATTAATTGACTGGATTACTAATATGTTAAGCAAACGAGTAGTTCGCCTTGAGGAAGAACAGCAGTTAGCCTTGATAGCCAGAGGCTGCCCACAGGGAGGGGTACTCTCCCCGCTACTGTGGAATCTTGTTATCAATGAACTCATCACCATACTCAACGCGAACCGTTACTACACAACAGGTTATTCTGACGACCTCGCAATCCTTGTACCTGGGAAGGTGACTGGAACGATCTGCAACCTCATGCAACAAGTACTGCGCATCGTGGAACGATGGTGCAGGGAATATGATCTGTCAGTGAACCCCTCTAAAACTGAATTAGTCATGTTCACGCAAAAACGAGCACTAGGGCGCTTCAATCTGCCTAAACTGTTCAATACTGAACTCCAGTTGTCAAACGGGTTAAATATCTGGGGGTTACTCTTGACAGTAAGTTAAATTGGAGCTCTCATATAGACAACAAATTAAACAGGGCTTGCATCACCTTCTGGCAATGCAGGAAAATGATAGGTAAGAGGTGGGGCCTATCCCCCAAAATTATACTCTGGCTGTATAGTGCAGTTATTCGGCCCATGATTACTTACGGCGCCGTGGTGTGGTGGCCCCGCACCAAGTTAGCCACAGCCGTAAACAAACTACAACACATGCAAAGGCTGGCCTGCATGGCTATTACCGGCTGCATGAGGACTACTCCGACTGCAGCGCTCGAAGCCATGCTGGGACTTCCCCCACTCCACCTGTTCATACAACAGGAAGCGACGATGGCGGCAGTACGTCTTAAAACACTGGATCTCTGGGGTAAGAGAGAAACACAACACACCGCTCTGCTTACGGAACTCAATGATGAGCTTCCAATAACGAAAGCAATTAATGACCGGATACCTAAGCAATTTATTTTTGATAAAAAATACAAAATCCAACTGTATGAGGATCACCGCTGCGAAGGGCTGTGCCTTACAGAGCTGCGGATCTTCACTGATGGATCCAAAACAGGTAATGGCACGGGTGCGGGAGTCTTCTCGGAGGATCTCAACATTCACATAGCCACACCATTGGGGACTCATAACACGGTGTTCCAGGCTGAGTGCTTGGGCATTTCCCTGGCAGCCTCGGCCGTTGCAACCAGGGAAGTTAAGTATCACTCAATACGCATACTCTCGGACAGCATGTCTGTACTGCAAGCGCTGAACAGCTACACAGTTAACTCAGGGCTGATTTACGAGTGTCACCAACGCCTAAACCAGGTGGGTGAACATAACCAAGTAACCATCCAATGGATCAAAGGACACAGCGATTCCCGAGGCAACGATGCAGCGGATGAACTCGCCAGAAGGGGATCGAATATGGCAGCAATGGGACCCGAGCCAATTGTGCCGCTCCCCTTCGGATACTTACGCAATTTGGTAAGGAAACGAACTAGAGACCTACATCACAGACTATGGAAAGACCATAGTGAGTGCAGGCAGGCCAAGGAGGCACTTCCCTCTATCGATGGCCGCTTTACGAAACAGGCCCTACGACTGACTAAACCTCAGCTGCGAAAAGTGACGGCAATAACAACTGGCCACGGGACCTTTAATAAGCACCTCTCTGTCATAGGAGTTACAGACAGCCCACTGTGCAGAGCCTGCATGGGGGAGGACGAGACAGCAGCTCATCTGCTTCTGAGCTGCCCAGTTGTCGCTGGATACAGGGCAAAATACTTCGGAAACCCAGGTAACCTCCGCGAAATGGTCAATAACACCAAGGCGCTGCTGGCCTTCCTGGAGGAGCTGGGGTGGCTCGAATGACGCATTTGTCCCACCCGTACGCAAAATACGCGCTTAGTCGTGGAGTTGCGGATACCAGCCCGAAATACTAACTCATCATCATCATCATCATTTCAGCCGAAAGACGTCCACTGCTGGACATAGGCCTCCCCCAAGCGTCGCCACAGCGAACGGTCCTGTGCGTCTCGCATCCATCGGACTCCCGCAACCGTTACCAAGAAAATACTAACTAACTAATACTAACTATATCGAACTGATCTGATGATATGGCCTAAAGTTAGGCACCGGAACTCTGTAATAAATTAATGTAGGTAATCTTACCGTGTTTGGGATGGGATTATTAGAATTGTCATGAGATGCACTCTGGCTATAAGGTATTTAAGTTTGGCTGAGGGGCACGTTTTAGTGGTGGTAGGTACAATAACTAAAAAGTGTAAAATAAAAACTTTTTACAAAAAAAATTCAACCGACTTCAAGTAAAAAAAAAACACTAAAAATTGTAAAATAACGTCGGTGTTTCTATAATAGTTTTGTGTCTTCGTTTTTTAACACCGACTTCCGAAATTAAAGTTATTTTTCACTTTTCAGTGTTTTTTTTTTAAGTTTTTTCCGTTTTCGACTTCAACTTCGCGTCCGCAATAATCACCAACATTCACGCAGACGAAGCCGTAAGCTAGTATTTCATACGTAAATCTTGGAAATCCAAATCTGTTTGAAAAGAGTTAGGTAGGTATTAAAAAATATCGCACACGAAGGGTTTCGTATAAAACATTAAAAACGAGCAAAAAAAAAAGGCCGATAAAATAACGTTTATGGGAACCCTTTAGTTTTTAGGGTTCCGTATCTCAAAAGGAAAAAACGGAACCCTTATAGGATCACTTTGTCTGTCTGTCAAGACCCTTTATCTCGTGAACGCGTGGAGGTATCGAGTTGAAATTAAAACCATATGCTCAAGTCTCCGGTCCCTTAAAGCTGTGAAAAAATCAAACTTGTGGCCGTTTATGTCGCAAAAAGCGAAATCTTTAAGTCGAGAGTGAATAGGTTACTTCTAGGTAAGCGCGTTCCATCGTCGACCGCATCGTCGCTTTCCATCAGGTGAGATAGCGGTCAAGCGCGAACCTATCAAGAATAAAAAAATTAAAAAAACGTTTTACAAAAAAAAAAAATAACCGACTTCACTAAAAAAAACACTAAAAGGGTCAAAATAACTTTTATTTCGGAAGTCGGTGTTTCTCGGTATTGTTTGTTTCTTATTTAACACCGACTTCCGAAATTAAAGTTATTTTGACCCTTTTAGTGTTTTTTTTAGTGAAGTCGGTTATTTATTTTTTTGTAAAAAGTTTTTATTAACCGACTTCAAAAAGGAGGAGGTTATATGTTCGGTTGAATGTATGTTTTTTTTTTTTTTTTTATGTATGTTCACCGATTTCTCGGTCAATTGTGGACCGATTTTGAAAATTTTTTTTTGATTGGTAGGTTATACTTCCGAGTTGGTCCCATAGAAATATTGTTATGATCTGATCACGAACTTCGAAGATATGGAACAGAACTCCTCATAGGATCACAGCAGAACCATCGTAACAAGTAAAATTTCTTTGTTTATACGTGTAGTCGATGACTGACTGAAAGTAGAAGGGGAATATATCGAACTGATCTGATGATGAAGTCTAAAGTTAGGCACCGGAAGTCTATCTCTAATAAATTAATGTAATCTAACCGTGTTTGGGATTATTAGAATTTTCATGAGATGCACTCTGGCTATAAGGTATTTAAGTTTGGCTGAGGGGTACTTTTTAGTGGTGGTACCATAACTAAAAAGTGTAAAATAAAAAACTTTTTACAAAAAAAAATACAACCGACTTCAAAGTAAAATAAAACACTAAAAAGTGCAAAATAACTTTAATTTCGGAAGTCGGTGTTAAATAACGAAGAGACAAAACTATTATAGAAGTCGGTTATTTATTTTTTTGTAAAAAGTTTTTATTTTACACTTTTTAGTTGCGATACACTTATAAACAGAGTGCCTATTTCTCATGACGATTCCAATTACCCCAAACACTGCTAGGTTACATTGTTTTATTATAAAGTTCCTGTGTCTACCTTCCACCTTCCGGCTCCGTCACCAGATCAGTTCGATAGTACCTTATAGCCAAAGTGCATCTCATGACAATTCTAATAAGCCCAAACACGGCTAGGATACATTGATTAATTACGGAGTTTCTGTGCCTACCTTCCGGCTTCATCATCAGATCAAGTTGATAGTACCTTACAGCCAAAGTGCATCTCATGACAATTCTAATAAGCCCAAACACGGCTAGGATACATTGATTAATTACGGAGTTCCAGTGCCTACCTTCCGGCTCCATCATCATCATCAGATCACTTCGATGATACCATTTTCAACGTAACTATTCAGAATCATTCAATTATTTGTATTGTCATAGTCGCTTAACTACCTTCATTGTGATATCTATTGGAGTATGAAGTTCCGTTGACCATTTCTGGTCTTTTTCATCAGTTCCACTTCATCAAATGTTACTTTTTGACTGTAAATGCTTAAGTTCTTGATGAAAATACCAAAATTACTATAGGGTTGCCTATAATTTTTGAGGAGTTCCCTCGATTCCTCATGGATCCCATCATCAGAATTGGATTTTGAAAAAAATGGGACCAATCTGGAAGCATACCCTATAAAGGGAAAAAAAAATTTTGCAAATCGGCCCATAAACGACTGAGTTCTGAGGTAACAAACATAAAAAAAAAAAAATACAACCGAATTGAATAACCTCCTCCTTTTTTTGAAGTCGGTTAAAAAATGCGTGTATTTCGACACTCAACACACAAGGATATCAAAATTCATAGGGTACTTCCCGTTGACCTAGAATCCTGAAATTTGCATGAAGCAAGGTCTCATAGCACAAGTATAGAAAAATATCTGAAAACTGCAAATTTATAGTTACCTACGTCAAAAAAAAAAAATTTGCAAGTCGGAAAAATCTTCGTAAGTAACTCAATTTGGGAATCAGTTTTCATAGGTAAGTTTGTACGGAACCCTCAGTACGCGAGTCCGACTCACACTTGCCCAGTTTTTAATTTTAGGATTTGTTGTTGTAGCAGCAATAGAAATACATATTCTTTGAAAATTTCAACTCTACCTCTTACGGTTTACGAGATACAGCCCACTGACAGACGGACGGACAGTGGAAGCTTCCTAAGAGTCCTGTTGGCACCCTTCGGCTACGAAAGTCTAAAAAACTTTTTAGAAAAAAAAAATAACCGACTTCACTAAAAAAAACACTAAAAGGGTCAAAATAACTTTTATTTCGGAAGTCGGTGTTTCTCGGTATTGTTTGTTTCTTATTTAACACCGACTTCCGAAATTAAAGTTATTTTGATCCTTTTAGTGTTTTTTTTAGTGAAGTCGGTTATTTTTTTTTTTCTAAAAAGTTTTTATTTCATACTTTTTAGTTGCGATACACTTATAAACAGAGTGCCTATTTCTAATGACAATTCCAATTAACCCAAATACTGCTAGGTTACATTGTTTTATTATAAAGTTGCTGTGCCTACCTTCCTCCTTCCGGCTCCATCATCAGATCAGTTCGATAGTACCTTATAGCTAAAGTGCATCTCATGACAATTCTAATAAGTCCAAACACGGCTAGGATACATTGATTAATTACGGAGTTCCTGTGCCTACCTTCCGGCTCCATCATCAGATCAGTTCGATAGTACCTTATAGCCAAAGTGCATCTCATGACAATTCTAATGAGTCCAAACACGGCTAGGTTACATTGATTAATTACGGAGTTCCAGTGCCTACCTTCCGGCTCCATCATCATCATCAGATCACTTCGATGATACCATTTTCAACGTAACTATTCAGAATCATTCATTTATTTGTATTGTCATAGTCGCTTAACTATATCTTCAATGTGATATCTATTTGAGTATGAAGTTCCGTTGACCATTTCTGGTCTTCTTCATCAGTTCCACTTCATCAAATGTTACTTTTTGACTGTAAATGCTTAAGTTCTTGATGAAAATACTAAAATTACCATAGGGTTGCCTATAATTTTTGAGGAGTTCCCTCGATTCCTCATGGATTCCATCATCAGAACTGGATTTTAAAAAAAATGGGACCAATCTGGAAGCATATCCTATAAAGGGAAAAAAAAATTTTGCAAATCGGTCCATAAACGACGGAGTTCTGAGGTAACACACATAAAAAAAAAAAAAAAAAATGATGATAAAAAAAAAAAAAAAAAAATACAACCGATTGATAACCTCCTCCTTTTTTTTGAAGTCGGTTAAAAAAACACAATAGAAATTACTTCTGTATATCGGGATGCGTTCATAAACATGTAGGTAAATGCACCCAGACCTGGAAAAACTACTTGTAGGACAAAAAATATTTACTCCGTTCAAGAATCGAACCTGCGTCACATAATTAATAAGTATAATTTTTATTTCACAATACCACAGAATAAGAAATAGTACAAGTACAGAAATTGCACTCCTTGATAGCAAACATACGAATTTAAACCTACTAATAACAGCGCTAATGTTCATAATACATTGCACGGCACGGACACGACCTTGATTTTATTAGCCTACCAGATCCAGTGGCGCTCGTAACGAATCAAAATGCACCGTAAGTCCGCGCGACGAGTCTCTTTTATTATGCCCATTATGCGCCTTTGAACAGGCCGCTCTTGTTATAGGGTTAGGACTTGTGTGTTTTTGAAAAATGTGAAATAGGTACTTACTTACGTTTTACTACATAAAATATAATCAGATTTTCTAAAATTATATGGTAGATAGGTACCTAATTGATTTCTACCTATTTACTTATATCCATATTTTAAAACATATTTTTATAAGTCATCTCATAGAACTGTCAAGAGATTTTACATTTAGTTAGGTATCTAAACAAATGAAATAGGTAATTAAAATGAAGTGTATACATATAACTTTGTTGGTTTTGTATGTCGTTAGCTTTGCGTTCATATATAATTTTTAAAAGGTAGGTCGTTTAAGACGTTATTATACATAATAATTAACATTTTGTAAGATATAATTGCAGTCTATGTTGACCTTGCATTAGTAAGGTAGTCACTAGTACTGGAAGGTCTACTTATATTGAAAGATCTTTAAGGTCATTGACTCGTTTACGTGAAAAATGTCGCAAATACTTGAAATAAAAACTCGATAAAGAATTCGAAAATAATTTTTGTTAGTGCGGGTCAAGCGGAAAATCGAACACGCGTGTGACACTCTACCGAATTTAGCCTCGCAAGAGAGGCCGCGGGCGTAGGCATATTTCTATACCTATAGTTAGAAGTGCGCCAGGCCTGACAATACGTTTGAAGTTTTCTAAGCAATCATAAAAAAATGCGTCAAACTACGCGTTTCATTCAACTCTCCCGAAAAAGCAAAAGTATCTGTCTATCTCCAAGTAAGTTATCCATTTCCAAAGTATGGGACTTGCCTGTCCATGCTCGTAGAACTCTAATGGCTATATTATTTGATTTTAATTGATTGACTTTGTTTTTGATTGAATTTATATTGATGATTTGTTTATTTATTATTTTTGTATTATTAATGTAATTATTGTGTTATATTAATTAATTTAATACTTATTTGAGGCAATTTTATTGATTTATTATTCACTAGTCTTATTAGGTTAGTACTTAGTGTTGTGTTATTTAATGATATGGGTGTAACATACCTTAATAAAGATGTTTATTATTATTATTATTATTTCACCGGGACACCATGGCGGCGCGACCAGTCGCCGCTACCAACAAAATGTATACAGCTCTATTGAGGTGTCCGTTTGGCGGCACGACCAACTCGGACGCTAAGGTCCATTATGATACTGTCTCAGTGTGGTGTAGCGACTCTGGTGTCTGTATGGTGTCTAGTTTGGTAGCTTACGGACACCATGGCAGCGCAATTGGTCGCGCCGCCATGGTGTCCCGGTGAAATATAGTGCTAAAGGTGGGTTTCCGCTATAGGAGTTGAGCACGACTCGAGGCTAAATTCGTGTATTGTCAGTCGAGCTCGGCGCCTCCACATTACAAGAATTTGAGCTCGACTTGTGCTTCACTCCTCTAGCGTACTACCATTAGTTCTACGAATGTAGAATAGAATAGAATAAACTTTATTGTACACCAAAATGGTCACAAAACTTTTACACTTACTTAAATATTTGGGTAGGTATATAGAAAAAATAAAATAGGTTTAGGTACATTAAAAAAAAAAAAAAAACGCGAACGCAAAGCGATCCCCACCCTTTCGCCGAGCGCTCAATATCCGCTGTACAAATACAAAGGCGGTCTTTAGGCACGGTTAAATTTATCTATATAATATAACCGTGCTTTAGGCCTTGCGCGCACTGCCTTGCGGTGGGGCCGCGCACTTCCTTGCGGTGGGGCCGCGCACTGCGGCGAAACTAACGCACGTTTTAACCAAAAATGATGATAAAAAATACTTTTGAACTGTACCTAAATGCTTAAGTTCTCGATGAAAATACCAAAATCACTATAAGGTGGCCTATAATTTTTGAGGAGTTCCCTCGATTCCTCATGGATCCCATCATCAGAACTGGATTTTTCCTATAAGGGGAAAAAAATATTGCAAATCGGTCCAGAAACGACGGGAGTTCTGAGGTAACAAACATAAAAAAAATGATGATAAAAAATACAACCGAATTGATAACCTCCTCCTTTTTTTTGAAGTCGGTTAAAACGTGCGTTAGTTTCGCGGCAGTGCGCGGCGCTTCCTAGATCTCTATACGATACAAAAATATTTGCGGTAGATTCACCGCAAATTTGCAGCGAGAGGCCAACGGTGATTCTACCGCATGCGTTTATTTCACGGCAGTGCGCGCACTTCTATGAGACTCCATACTTCACAGATTATGCGTTAGAAAAACGCAAGGCAGTGCGCGCACGGCCTTACAAAAATATTTGCGGTAGATTCACCGCAAATTTGCAGCGAGGCCAACGGTGATTTCACCGCATGCGTTTATTTCACGGCAGTGCGCGCACTTCTATGAGACTCCATACTTCACAGATTATGCGTTAGAAAAACGCAAGGCAGTGCGCGCAAGGCCTTATCGCTGACAGCGATATCTACCAGACAACCTTAGGATGGATTGTAAGAACTTTAAATAGAAAAAACTTTTTACAAAAAAAATACAACCGACTTCAAAGTAAAAAAAACACTGTAAAGTGCAAAATAACTTTAATTTCGGAAGTCGGTGTTTCTATAATAGTTTTGTCTCTTCGTTATTTAACACCGACTTCCGAAATTAAAGTTATTTTGCACTTTTCAGTGTTTTTTTTACTTTGAAGTCGGTTGTATTTTTTTTGTAAAAAGTTTTTTTTACACTTTTTAGTTATGGTACCACCACTAAAAAGTACCCCTCAGCCAAACTTAAATACCTTATAGCCAGAGTGCATCTCATGACAATTCTAATAATCCCAAACACGATTAGATTACATTAATTTATTACAGAGTTCCGGTGCCTAACTTTAGGCTTCATCATCAGATCAGTTCGATATATTCCCCCTCTACTTTCAGTCAGTCATCGACTACACGTATAAACAAAGCAATTTTATTTGTTACGACGGTTCTGCTGTGATCCTATGAGGAGTTCTGTTCCATATCTTCGAAGTTCATGATCAGATCATAACAATATTTCTATGGGACCAACTCGGAAGCATAACCTTTCAATCAAAAAAAAATTTTTCAAAATCCGTCCACAGTTGACCGAGAAATCGGTGAACATACATAAAAAAAAAAAACATACATTCAACCGAACATATAACCTCCTCCTTTTTGAAGTCGGTTAAAAAGTAGTCTGCGGTGTAAAATTATATACTAGACTAGCGTAGCGTAGCATAGTCGACTTCTGCCGAAAGGATTGGCCCATACGGGACAATATAGGATAACTAGATGTTGACTAGCCTGTTGGTCTAGTGGTTAGTGGCCCTGACTGCTATGCCGGAGGTCGTGGGTTCGATTCCCACCCAGGACAAATGTTTGTGTGATGAGCACGATCATTTGTTCTGTGTCCGGGTGTAATTTATCTATAACTAGCTTTTGCCTGCGGCTTCGCTCCCGTCTACCCTACTCGATAAAAAGTATCCTATGTCCGTCTCCTGGTTCTAAGCTACCTCCCCACCAATTTTCAGCCAAACCGGTTCAGCCGTTCTTGAGTTATAAATAGTGTAACGAACACGACTTTCTTTTTTATATATAGACCAGCTTTTGCCCGCGGCTTCGCTCCCGTCAACTAACTACTATATCCTACTCTACCCAACTCTATCCTACTCTACCCTAATAAAAAAAAAAAGTGTCCTATGTCCGTCTCCTGGTTCTAAGCTACCTCCCCACCAACTTTCTGCCAAATCGGTTCAGCCGTTCTTGAGTTATAAAAAAACTTTTTACAAAATGAAAATAACCGACTTCACTAAAAAAAAACACTAAAAGGATCAAAATAACTTTAATTTCGGAAGTCGGTGTTTCTCGGTATTGTTTGTTTCTTATTTAACACCGACTTCCGAAATTAAAGTTATTTTGATCCTTTTAGTGTTTTTTTTTTAGTGAAGTCGGTTATTTTTTTTTTGTAAAAAGTTTTTATTTCACACTTTTTAGTTGCGATACACTTATAAACAGAGTGCCTATTTCTCATGACAATTCCAATTAACCCAAATACTGCTAGGTTACATTGTTTTATTATAAAGTTCCTGTGTCTACCTTCCTTCTTCTGGCTCCATCATCAGATCAGTTCGATAGTACCTTATAGCCAAAGAGCATCTCACGACAATTCTAATAAGCCCAAACACGGCTAGGATACATTGATTAATTACGGAGTTCCTGTGCTTACCTTCCGGCTCCATCATCAGATCAGTTCGATAGTACCTTATAGCTAAAGTGCATCTCATGACAATTCTAATAAGTCCAAACACGGCTAGGTTACATTGATTAATTACGGAGTTCCAGTGCCTACCTTCCGGCTCCATCATCATCATCAGATCACTTCGATGATACCATTTTCAACGTAACTATTCAGAATCATTCATTTATTTGTATTGTCATAGTCGCTTAACTATATCTTCATTCTGATATCTATTTGAGTATGAAGTTCCGTTGACCATTTCTGGTCTTCTTCATCAGTTCCACTTCATCAAATGTTACTTTTTGACTGTAAATGCTTAAGTTCTTGATGAAAATACTAAAATTACCATAGGGTTGCCTATAATTTTTGAGGAGTTCCCTCGATTCCTCATGGATTCCATCATCAGAACTGGATTTTGAAAAAAATGGGACCAATCTGGAAGCATATCCTATAAAGGGAAAAAAAAATTTTGCAAATCGGTCCATAAACGACGCAGTTCTGAGGTAACAAACATAAAAAAAAAATGATAAAAAAAAAAATACAACCAAACCGAACCTCCTCCTTTTTTTTGAAGTCGGTTAAATAGTGTAAATAACACGACTTTCTTTTATATATAATTTATTATATAGACTAGCTTTTGCCCGCGGCTTCGCTCCCGTCAACTGACTACTATATCCTACTCTACCCAACTCTATCCTACTCTACCTTACTCTACCCTACTCTACTAAAAAAAAAGTATCCTATGTCCGTCTCCTGGTTCTAAGCTACCTCCCCACCAACTTTCAGCCAAATCGGTTCAGCCGTTCTTGAGTTATAAATAGTGTAACTAACACGACTTTCTTTTATATATATAGATATAGATATATAGATGATAGATAGATATTAGTTTCCGCCAGCAGCTTCGCTTGCGTGAAAGTAGGTTTCTCCATACAAACTTTGGACCTGTGTTTCATTCCGTAAGGGGGTGAATTTTTGAGTCCTTTCTTATTCTTTGTAGGCTTCAAAAAAGGGACCAAATAAAAAATATTGTTCTAGGTCCAAGGGTTTCGGTTCAGCATTGACGTGTTTTTTTTTTTTAGGTGGGAAAATCATCATAAGACAAATCCCGCACTTGGGCGGAGCGAGAGATAGTGTCAGACTTTTACTGACTAAAAACCCACTCCTGTTCCTTCGTTGCCTTCGTCCCAGGGCCCCGGGTTTCGTTTTCACACTACCCATGGCCCCAGTAGGCTTCGACCATGCTGGGCCTCTACGATTTGCTGACATCTCCCTGAGGCGCGCGTGGAACAATACGCACCGTCGACGACTTGGGCTCGGTCCGGACGGTTGGACGGCAGGCTACCCATTGCTCGCCGTCCGCAAGCATTGATGTGTAAGGACTTTGCCTAAATATAGTTTTTTTTTTTAATTTATTATTAATCTCTAGTGGCTCTTAGCCACTATCCCACCTGAAGGTAAGCGATGATGTTGTAAACAATGGAGCATGCTTGCCTAGAAGTAACCTATTCACTCTTCTATCTGTTTCTAATTTCTATCTATTCACTCTTGACAACTCTTGATTGGTTGTAGCTATCAAGAAAAACAAACTGCGGCAAAGAATTCTACTCTGATGTAGTTTTTGTTCTCGTAATTGCAATTGTTTGTTTTAGTTTAGGTACTCTGTCTGTTTGTTACGCTTTCATGGTTAAACTACTGAACCGATTTTGTTGAACTTTGGTAAGCAAGAAGCTTGAACTCCAAAGATGAACATAGTCTACTTTTTACCCGACTACGGCAAAGCCAAAGGAGGGTTATGATTTTGACAGGCTATGTATGTATGTATGTTCATCTGTTCCCTCATAGCTCCTAATTTGCTTATCGGAACTCGACGTATGAGGTATCGTTAGAACCGTCTTAATTGTCCGCTGAACATAGGCTACGTGATGTGTCACAAAACTCGATATGGCGCCCTCTAGCGGACAAAAAGTAATGTGTTAAAAAATAAAAATGGAGATAAATACACCGTGTTTGGTATCATTTGAAAGGGCTTCACTTGTACATTTGCAAAATATTGCTCAAATTTAAAGTGACGCCCTCTAGCGGACAAAAAGCCATGTGTTAAATTTAACACCAAAATTGTTCAAATAAAAATAAAAAACTAAAACCCGACTACGACAAAAAAAAAACGACGCTGAAAAAGTATGAAACAAGATTTTCATACTTTGAACAGAACAAAAAGAAAAACCGTAGTCACACGAACAAAAAGAAAAACCGTAGTGTTTTGGTTGGTACCTATATAACGTGTGACTGCGGCTTTTCTTTTTGTTCTGTTCGAAGTATGAAAATCTTGTTTCATACTTTTTCAGTCGTTTTTTTTTTGTCATAGTCGGGTTTTAGTTTTTTACTTTATTTTTGTATCCATCCCCAACTTCACATCCGCAATAACCAGCATCTACGTAGACAAAGCCACTGGCAGAAGCTAGTAAATAAATATTGAGAAATTGCTTCAATGTTGTTGTATAACACAATAATAAAACAAAAGTAAATCATTTCCCATCTTTTATTTCTTTCAACACAGACATACATGGTCTTTTAAATGGTGACTTATGCCTTTCAATGAGCCCTTCCATAAGAATATAATCAAATTCTCTTTTTAAACTATTTTCATGCTGCAAAAATGCTAACATCAGTTTGCCAAAATTTTTGTCACTGCAACAATAATCACAGTAATTTTTTAAACATAAAAATATGTAATGTTGGACTGAATCTGTTTTGTTACAAGATTTATATGCTGTGGATATGTTGAATAGATTATGTGAGAACTCTTCAGCAGTAAATTCAATGTCTGATATAATTTCTAGAAACTTTGTTTGATTTTTCAGATTTAAATTCAAAATAAAATCGTTTACTACATTGTTTTGAATTTTCAAGTCTTTTAAAATAACTTTTAATGCTATTTTCAAATATTGCGGATATTTATTATAGGTTTGAAGTAACACATCAGTACAAAATCGAGAATTTTCTCGTTTTATATAGTGATCTATGAAATATTTATAAAAAGCCACTAGAAAATCCTTATTCAAATCTTGAGTGTTCAGAATGTGTTCAAATAACTTCTCTGCTGTACTTGTAGGCAAAGTTTCTGCAAGTTTGATAAATAATTTTGGGGTTTTTCTGCATTTTTCAACCAAATAATCGAACTTTGAAAGGAGATCGATTTCTGGGTCTAATAACTCTTCTATCGCGTTTGAAATAGTTTCATTTTGATTTTCTTGCGTTGCTGGACCCTCGTCGATTTCTGGAGAATCATTTACAATGATAGTCTCAGTAGTTTTGTTGATTAAATCTAAGTTTCGTGGCCCAAACTTTCGCAACCATTTGTTTGATTCATCTGGAGGCGCTGCCGCACTTATACAACGTTGTAACATTTCTTTATTTTGAGGTGCAAATGTCCATATATATGTCATCTTTTGTTTACTGTTTATAGAGCTGTTTCATTGGAGAATATGAACATTTAAAAATAAGTTGCACTGAACTATTTACAACCACAGCGAAAACCGCGTAAACAGCTGACGTGACGTTACTAATGTCAGTGACTCATTTTTTCTGTTTACCCCTCAGGGAAGGCTATAGTCGTTCAACCATATCGCTTAGTCTTTCGTTCATGTTTTCTTGCGTAATAAGTCTTCCATATTCGAATATCCAGATCTGTCGAATACACCGCTCGCTAGCCGTTCGCGAGCCGCTGTTGTCATTAATATATTTGACGTTAGTTATGTCTTTAGAGTTATTAGCTATTTTGTGTACATCTGACTCTGTACTGACTGCTTCGAGCTTAGTGTAGAATTCCGAATTTGATTTTGCCATCGCTACTGCAAATTTCTTCTTCGTTCGCTTTTTGATGTTCTTATACGTTTCAAAGTCAGCTTCATCCTTGGACGACAGCCACATCTCGGACGCGTCTTTTTTAGCAGTTACCACTTCTTTTACTTTCGTTTTCCACACTTCAGTTTCTTTGTTAGGTCCCTTTCTACGCCTAGGTGTTTTTCGGCTTTTCTGATACAGACTTTTTCAAAGGTTTCCCACATTTCATTTGGTGTCATTTTGGTAGTGTCCATGGAACGTAAGTCTTCCGTTAAGTCAGTAGTGAACAGTTTACCTGATAACCTTCAAAGATCTCCATTTAATTTTTGGTGTTAAATTTCTGTTGACTTTTATTGGTTTAGGAAGCCTATACACGGTGATCAGTAACCTACTAGTATGCTGGGTTGTGAGGGGCTCCCCTGGTATAACCTTACAGTCTCTGTAATATCCCAAATGTTTCCGCCTTGCTAAGACGAAATCAATCTGAGAGGCATGTCCTCCGCTTTTATAAGTTACTAGCTTCTGCCAGCGGCTTCGCCCGCGTGAATGTAGGTTACTTCATACAAACTTTGGACCCCCGTTTCATCCCCTTAGGGGGTGAATTTTGGAAAAACCTCTCTTAATGCTCACCTACGTCATAAAAGGAAACTTTGTGCAAAATTTTACGATCCTAGTCCTAGTAGTTTCGGCTGTGCGTTGATATGTCAGTCAGTCAGTTTTTCCTTTTATATATATAGATTTGGTGGGCTTCTTTCTTTTTAAAGAAGGTGTTTTTAATGGCTAAATCAAAGTTAGAGGCAAATTCTATGATGGTACCTCCATAACTATTTCGCGCACCATAGCCAAACCTACCATGGCATTTCTTCTCGTTGGTGTTGTTAGTACTAATATGACAGTTAAGTCTCCAACAAGATGTACAGTTTCTTACGTAATATTTTGTAAAAGGTTGTGGAGGTCATCCCAGAAAGCTTCTTTTTCACGGATAACAGAACATGTTTGTAGTGCATATGCAGATATTATGTTCAAACAAGGTTGTTTTTCAAGGGTTAGTTTCACTGCCATCAGTCTATCGCTCATCGACTATCGCTTATACTTTCTGTCTTTATAAGTCTCAGTGTTAGATTTTCAGATGATATTATTATTGATGGATGTGTGTTGTGACGAGAATGGATAAAGAAATGAGTATATTAGAGGAAGTTTGAAAGTGGCGCCAGTGACTGAAAAGTTGAAAGGGAATCGTTTGTCCTGGTATGGTCATGTAAAGAGGAGAGATGAAACGCATGTTACTAAAAGAGTTATGAGTATACATGTGGATGGGTGGAGAGGGAGAGGGAGGCCAAAGAAAAGATGGACGGATTGTGTGAACAGTGATATGAAAGAAAAGGAAGTTAGTGATAGCATGACCGTTGACAGGATAGAATGGAAGAAAAAAACATGTTGTGCCGACCCCAAATAAGATGGGACAAGGGCAGAAAGATGATGATTATTCCGACGCAGTTTTTACCAGTGGTCGTTCCGTTATAGATGAGCTTGTACCCATTGCCTATAAGTCTTGACTTCACACCCTTCCACTTGGTCTCCTGCACACAGCACGCATCCAGTTTTTTATTTTTTTATTTTTTATTAATGATAGGCTCGCGTTTGACCACCATCTCACCTGATGGTAAGCGATGATGTGGTCGACGATGGAGCACGCTTGCCTAGAAGTAGCCTATTCACTCTTGACTTAAAGACCCCTAAGTTGTAGCTATCTGGAAACACAGACTCCGGCAAGGAATTCCACTCCTTGGCTGTACGCATAATAAATGTGTTCTTAAAACGTTTTGTGCGTATGGGTGGGATGTCTACCATGTACCGGTGGCGCAACGCCGTACGTCTAGTGGTCCGATGATGGAACGGACTTGGCGGAATTAGATTGTGCAATTCCAGTGCACACTCCCCGAAATGTAAACGATAGAAAACCGACCGAGTTGCCTTCTCTTTAGGACGTCGCTTAATTCGGCAATTCTGCCTGTCATAGAACCTATATTCCAGACCGTCGCTTGCGGGGTACGCCCTAGTAGTAGTGCTCATTCTCTTATGTTGTACGAATACTTTCATTTTTAGACAAGGAGAAAATATTGCTATGTATTTATACGCCCGGTTGCCATTGCCACCTAACGCCAAGACACTAGTCCAGCTTGCTAGGACTATGAAAGCTGCCGTTGGACCTTAGGGTCTCTTCCGCCACCTACTCCATCACACCATCGTGCATCGTGCCCAATAGTTTAACTCCAAATGCCCTTTCCCAATTCGCAGGGATGGCTCACTGTTGGGTGTGCCCCTTCCACCTGCTTCACCGTTTCAATGGATTCCATTTCCGCCTTTGCAGCCGTTGATGTCTTCACCCGTAACCCTGGGCAAGAGTTCCGCGTTATACCCCGCAGCACTGGGTCCTCATCTAGAATTTTTAAAACTACACTAGCAAATTTCTATTTTTACAAAATGTCCAAAAAAATTGCACTTCGTACACATAGTATTTCTTTTCCTTTCGAAATTTTCCGCGCGCGCCATTCGGAAATGACAGCAGGGGCACCGCCATAAATAAAATGGCGACAGAAATAACTTTTTGTGATGTAAAACCGAAAAAAAAAAGCAGAGCATAGACTATAAAATATTGTTGCGTTCAATTTATAGGAAATTTATCCAGGAACGTAAATAATCAAACTTGTTCATACAAAAGTAGTCTCTAAGTATTGAAAATAGGGGCTACAATGAAGTGGGAGAGAGCGAACGCCGGCGTTCGGTTGCCTTTCGACCGTGTGTGGCGCGATGACGTCATGCCGCGAACGCCGGCGTTCGCGTGACTTTGAACAGGTTCGAACGTTAGTATGTTTGTAAGGATATTGCCACCTGGCTAAAACTTTAATAACTACTTAATTACAAGTATAGCTTGTGAGGAAATATAAAAGATACTTTGATTGAATCATGTGTGATATATCATTGAAATATATTTGCATTTAAGTTTTACTAATACTTTAATTATTGGAATATACTTCGAATAAAAAATTAATCAGTTTACTTACAAGGAAAATTAAATCATTGTAATGATAGTTGGACAATTTGTTATCCTTTTTGTGTTGACCGATATGTCGTTCAATATTTAATTACGATTTAAAATAGTTCCAGAGTTTAGGATTATTTGTAATCAAAAGGGATACAAATCTTTGGTTTGTGGCGATCATAGATACAACAAACAAAGATATATTCAAAAATAAAAGATAGATATACACCTTGACGAATCAAAACAAAAAAATCTCTAAATACAGGCTGACATGACTTTTTGAGAATGTGTCGTTTTGAGAATGAGTCATTTTGATAGTGTGGAATTTTGCTAATGGCATTTTGAGAAAAGACATTTTGCGAATGTGTCATTTTGCTAATATACCATTTTGCTAGTGTGGCTTATTGAGAAAAGACATTTTGCGTTTTGCGTCAATATGTAATTTTGCGAATGTGGTATTTTGCACCTAATCCGTATGGAAATTCGAGTCGAACTCAAATCTAGAAATTCGCGTCCACAACTCGAGTTTGTAACCGATTTTAGAGCAAAAAGAAAAAATCTAATAGGAGTAGTAAATTTCAAATAGTATGTAGGTTACGCATAATGACTCAAAAATAGTAAATCAAAATATTTTAATATTACAAAAAAAAAAAAAAAACATAGAACAGAGTAAAGAGGTACCTAAGAACCAGAAATGAGACCAAGTTCTATTTGTTTTAATACACAACGACACGAGGTTTTTTAGAAGTTATTGAACCACTTTAGTTATTTAAATTTGGTTTCATTAGATATTTACCCAATTTTTAATCGAAACTCATTCACATTAATATTCAGTTGGACTCCCATAATAGAATCGAAAACACGATTCTTTCTGACTTGAGTACTGGAATCGAGGTACTCGAATCAAAATAAATTGGTACTCAAGTAGTCGAGTCCAAAGCAAGAATCGAGTCTGAATCGAGTCTGAATCGAGTCAAGCCGTACACGGTACATCGTTAATATTGTTACTCTGTTACTAGTCAAATCAAGCAAATGTCAGACTCAGATTGTCAATTTGTCAGTTTGATTTTGTACATTGAGGATTAGGGTTGTGTTGAAAATTATCACAAAATCAATATAAAATATTTCGATTTTGCGTCCGTGATATTATAAATACATGTAGAAGCAAATATATAATCGGGTGAGTGTTCATATCTTTGTAAACTGTAATATTCAGCAGCATTACTACTTCATTATAACTAATGTTGTTGAATATTAATTTATTTACCTAGCCGGTACAACATTCCAAAATAATGATGTGTATTGTTATTAAAACTAAACGTTTATTTGTAAATTTTCCTTATAGATCACTGCTTTACGCGATATTAGTTTGATTATCATATTTTTGCTGCTATATGGGCATAAAAGTCGAATGTTTTTACTTATCACTTCTTTATTAAAATATTTTTATTTTATTTAAATTGACTGGTGATTATTCACATAGCGTGGTGTGTAGTTGTAGGTATTTATTTTAACCGCAAAACTTCTCAGCACAATGCCTACACCTCGTTACTAATAATTGTTATATAGATATTGTTCTTGTTGTGTATATTTTTGAGTTAATTTTGCTATGACTCTGACCATATTTATTGTTTAGGCTTTATTCCCAGGTTCTGCAAAGTTTTTAACTGTAAGATGCAGATTGTCGTCTACTCTATTCTTTAACCTTTTGAGTACCGTAATTAGAGACACAATAGAAAGACAATGATGGGGTTTAATAAATTAATAACAATGTAATTTGGTTTTCATAAGTGTTTTGTGAGGATAGACAAGCTCAAATAGAGACGTGGAATGCAAAAGGACATTGAAGGAACATAGGTGGGATTTTTAGGCCATAAAAGTTTAACACTCCCACTTATTTTACCCAATCTGAAAGAATTTATATAATGATTCCACACCTTTACAAAATTGTAGATGTGTTGTGTTGCACCCATTTTTGGTTATTAGATACAGTCTTCTATCTTCTTCTACTATATGTATATATATGAATAGCTGTTTGTTAGTATCGCTAAAACTTGTGATAGTCCAGCGAAGATTTAAACAGTGAGAAATAAAAAACTTTTACAAAAAAAAATACATTCGACTTCAAAGTAAAAAAAAACACTGAAAAGTGAAAAATAACTTTAATTTCGGAAGTCGGTGTTTCTATAACAGTTTTGTCTCGTCGTTATTTAACACCGACTTCCGAAATTAAAGTTATTTTGCACTTTTCAGTGTTTTTTTTACTTTGAAGTCGGCTGTTTTTTTTTTTGTAAAAAGTTTTTTATTTTACACTTTTTAGTTATGGTACCAACACTAAAAAGTATCCCTCAGTCAAACTTAAATACCTTATAGCCAGAGTGCATCTCATGACAATTCTAATAATCCCAAACACGGTTAGATTACATTAATTTATTACAGAGTTCCGGTGCCTAACTTCAGGCTTCATCATCAGATCAGTTCGATATATTCCCCCTCTACTTTCAGTCAGTCGTCGACTACACGTATAAACAGCAATTTTACTTGTTACGACGGTTCTGCTGTGATCCTATGAGGAGTTCTGTTCCATATCTTCGAAGATCATGATCAGATCATAACAATATTTCTATGGGACCAACTCGGAAGCATAACCTTTCAATAAAAAAAAAAAAACTTCAAAATCGGTCCACAATTGACCGAGAAATTGGTGAACATACATAAAAAAAAAAAACATACATTCAACCGAACATATAACCTCCTCCTTTTTGAAGTCCATTAAAATGGAAAAAATCATGCAATAAAAAATCTGAATATAACCCCATCTCTAATTAAAATGTCATTTTAAAATGAATTAAGCTGGTTCTGGTAATGCCAGTGGATGGTGTTATCCTTTAACAGGTTAAGCTTAAAGCTAAAAGGCTAAAAGGGTCACAACATTCATTGACTATTGGGCGGTATGAAGTTCGCTGGGTCAGCTAGTTTATAATAAGAAAAGTGCGCGTGCTCGCCCCCGCCACAATTTTATTACATTTATAGTCGGGCGCGCGTCGACCCCCACGAGTCGCTCGTCAACTCCCATCTTCGTAAGTGTATTGACAAACGACGTTTGATACATGTGAAAATTGGTCTATGCAGCTCCATAACAAACGAATGCCTCCTCGGTCGCATTGACAAACTTTCCACTTGTATCAAAAAAATTTTTTGGTAACTCGGGCTCGCGGCTCGTAGTGTTCCATGCGAGTTTTGCCACAGTCAATTTTTAACCGATTTCAAAAAGGAGGAGGTTCTATGTTTGGCTGAATGTATTTTTTTATTTATGTACCTATGTACACCGATTTCACGGTTAAAATAAAATTGTAGACCGATTTTGAAATTTTTTTATTTATTTAAACGTTTTGCTTCCGATTTGGTCCCATAGAAATATTGTTATGATCTGATCATGAACTTAAAACTGGATCATACTGGGGCTGCCCTCAAGCGGCTCCTGCTCAACCTAGGGGGTCCAGACGCCTCCTGCCGGAGGCTGTATGCAGGAATCGTTCGGTCCATGGCCCTTTATGGGGCGCCGCGCCGGTATGGGCGCCGTTACTACGAAAGCGACCGGCGGCCAAGCTGAACGCAAGCCAGAGGGTCATGGCCATCCGGATGGTGCGGGAATACCGCACGATTTCCCGCGAAGCAGCTAACCTCCTTGCTGGCCAACCACCGTGGGATTTGAAGGCAACAGTCCTTGCACGCATGCACGATCTGCGCATGGAGATTCAACGCCGGGGCGAAACTCCGCTGCCGCGCCAAGTCGCGGCATGGCGGAAAGACTTCCGGCGGGATCTCATGGTAGAATGGCGACAGCGACTGTCGCAACCCAGTGCTGGGGACGCCATAATTATGGCGATAAGTCCCCTCTTTGAGGAGTGGCTGGAAAGACCTCACGGCGTCCTTACCTTCCGCATGACGCAGGTCCTCACCGGACATGGTAAGTTCGGGAGGTTCCTGCACCGGATTCGTGCGGAAGAAACGCCCGGGTGCCACCATTGTGTGGACCGCCCTGGGCAGAGCACCGCCGTGTCCTCGTGGGGGCGATCGGCGGCAGCGATCTCTCGCGCTGGGCCTTGGTACAGGCCATGGTCCGAAGCGAGGAGGAGTGGCAGGCGGTCGCCTCCTTTTGCGAAGCAGTAATGCTAGCAAAGGAGGCGGCCGATCGCGTGAGGCAAAGGTCCTCACGCCCCAACCGCCGCCGGGATTCCGATCCCGATTTCCGGACACCGTAGGCGCGGGCTTGCCACCCATTGCTCGCCGTCCGATCGTCCGGTAACCGTCCGGACCGGGCCCAATTCGTCGACGGCGCGTACTGTTCCACGCGCGCCTCAAGGAGATGTCAACAACCGTAGGGGCCCAGCAGGGTCGAAGCCTACTGGGGCCATGGGTGATGCGAAAGAGATCCCCGGGGCCCTGGAAAAATGGCAAGGAAGGAACAGGAGTGGGTTTTTAGTCAGTAAAAGTCTGACACTATCCCCCGCACCGCCCAAGAGCGGGGGATGTCATTAGATGATTTTCCCACCCGAAAAAAAAAGGCCTGAGTATATGGTTTTAATTTCAACTCGATACCTCCACGCGTTCCTGAGATAAAGGGTCTTGATAGACAGACAGACCAAGTGATTCTATAAGGGTTTGGTTTTTTCCTTTTGAGGTACGGAACCCTAAAAAATCGTCGAGTACCTTTCCACTCGTCCACCACCGCTCTACAAATTATTATCATAATATGCTGTGCTTATCAAGTTTTTTTTTAAATCTACAAAACACTTAACAACAATTATGCATGGAGGTATGTAGGCAACAAATGCGTGGGAGTCATGGGAAATAGCAGCCGTGATTGTAGATTGGATGGTTTATGGTTCGTAGACACGCTATGGTATACCTAATTATGGAATATTTTTTCAATAAAAAAACGTTTTTCAATATATTTACTTGAAAACCCGGTCTTAACTCACCGCTTTTAGGCACGCAATTGACTGTTTTTGCACTAGTGCGGAAAAGTGCGCGTGCTGGCCCCCGCCATAATTTTATTAGGTACATTTATCGTATCAGGCTGGGCGCTCGTCGACCCCCACGAGTCGCTCGTGAACCCCATCTTCGTAAGTGTGTTGAAAAACGTCGTTTGATACAATGTGAAAATTTGTCTTTGCAGCTCCATAACAAACGAATGCGTCCTCGGTCGCGTTGACAAACTTTCCACTTGTATCCAAACGATTTTTCTGACTCTGACTCGTGACTCGGGCTCGCGCCGTCCGGCTGTCCGGTAACCGTCCGGACCGAGCCCAAGTCGTCGACGGCGCGTAGTGTTCCACGCGCGCCTCAAAGAGATGTCAGCAAAACCGTAGGGGCCCAGCAGGGCGGAAGCCTACTGGGGCCATGGGTTAGCTTCCGAAATGGAAACCCAGGGTCCTGGAACGCAAGGCAAAGAACATAGTAGTGGGTTTTTTACCCGACTGCGCGACGCAAAGGAGGGTAATGTGTTTATCAGTCTATGTATGTATGTATGTATGTATGTATGTATGTATGTATGTATGTATGTATGTTTGTTTCTATGTGGCGTTCTAGAGACCAAATGCGTAAGCCGATTTTGATAATTCTTACGTCAATCGATTCGTCTTAACCTTGCGAGTGTCACTAAAGACATGACAGTAATCAAAATTCACCACAGCTACAACCAGACGCCATATTGTCAAAATGAAAAAAAAAAAGTCCATGAACTATGTCAAGTGGGGTGTCGTTGAATAGGTATTTTAAAATCATCTTTAGGTTCCTTTTATCATTTTTCATTTTAAATAATAGTTTAGGATATATAACGATTTAAAGTTGTTTAACAAAACAATCATTCTCGCTAATTTTCTTACTTATTGATTTAAGTTTTCATTTCAAGTATAAACGATACACAAATAAAAAAAACAGTGAAAAAGCATGAAGAACAAATATTTTTGGTAAAAAAAAGTTTACCACCAAACTCGATAGATGGCGTTGTTCATTTGATGCACGTTTGTAAATCAAATCATTCGAGTTTTCCCATCTACTAGACAGGTCGATGAACATAAGCAAAAGATGACAACTATATTGGCAAAAACTACTAGGTTGTATAAATTACATGCAGTTGATATATCAGTAGAATCGAAAACATATGGTCAAAAACCGAAAGATGTTTCTGATTATCCTAACAAAACTGGAGGAATCGTTAAATATTTAACAATCGGTTTAGGATCACGAGTTATGTTACGAAGATATTTGAATGTTACCCATGGTCTTGTTAACGGAGCAATGGGTGTTATAAGGACAATTGAGTGGCCAGCTCTTCGGAGGGACCAATTGGAACCCGGAGAATTGCCATAAGCTGTTTATATAGAATTTGACGACAAAGCAATTAAAAACAATGTCCCTGGAGTAGGAGTCAGAATCGAACCATCGACGACAGAATTCGATGCACTTCGCGGACAGGGTAAAATAGAGCGAAAAATGTTGCCATTGATATTGTGCTGGGGTGTAACTGTACACAAGCTCCAAGGAACTACTTTGGACTTTTGGACCGAGCTGTAGTTGACTTAAGTTCACGCATTTTTGCTAAAGGTCAAGCATATGTAGCTTTGATCCGAGTTAGGTGAGGGACTAATCATCAGTAGTTTAGACCACCGCAAGCTACTTAATTATCGAAATGACTAGATTGCGAAAAATGAATCGTAACTAAAAAGTATAAAATAAAATAAAAATATTTAAAGAAAAACAAAAAACCCGACTGCGTCGAAACTAATTTTAAAAAATACGTAAAAAAAATAACTTAAATAAAAACTAAAAAGAAACAAACAAGCCCAGTAGTTTAGAATTCTGTTATGTAATACTAAATAACTACACAATTTAAATAGTTTTATAATCGATACACACATAAAACAAATCATACATTCTAATGCAGAACAGAACGACTCACAGTCGGGGCCCCTTGGGAAGATTTGATTGGTAAAATTTGAATGGGCCCCGACTGTGAGTCGGTCTGTTCTGCATTAGAATTTATGATTTGTTTTATGTGTGTATCGATTATAAAACTATTTCAATTGTGTAGTTATTTAGTATTACATTACAACAGAATTCTAAACTACTGGGCTTGTTTGTTTCTTTTTAGTTTTTATTTAAGTTAATTTTTTTACGTATTTTTTAAAATTAGTTTCGACGCAGTCGGGTTTTTTGTTTTTCTTTAAATATTTTTGTCAGTAAAAGTCTGACTCGCCCTCTCGCTCCGCCCTAGAGCGAAAGAAGTCATTGGATGATTTGCCACCTAAAAAAAACTTCACTCGAAGGAAATGCCGCCAAAAACCCACTAGCAGTAATGGTAGAGAGGTGACGAACCTGACAATTGTTTTGTATATGCATAGCTACCTTTTGCCAGCTGCTTCGCCCGCGTGATAGTAGGTTTCTCAAACTCTTAACTTTCCCATGCATATATATTTTGGAAGTCGCAACTTTCGTTAAAGGTAATATGAACCTTTTCAGTACTATGTCAGAAACTAGGAAAAGACCTTTGAGAAGTCAGTATAGATACTTACTAAATGTTGAGAGTTGTAATACTGCTTTGCTCAAAAAAAGTGTTATTAATATGGGCCCAATAATTTACAATAAAATACCCAATATAATTAAAAATTACACAAATCAAAACTTTAAAAAGAGACTGACATCATTATTAATTGAAAAATGTTATTATTCTGTACCTGACTTTTTAAATGACGCTGACATATAAATTAATTAACGTACCTAATGATTTAATTTTCTCTTTAACATATTTGATTGAATCTTCTCTTTGACATACCTAATAATTCATTTAAGTATTTAATATTTTTTTAATCCTTGACATACCGATGTAATTTTTTTTTTTGACATATCAAATAATTCAATTTTGTTTTACTACTGGACGGACATACATAATGATTTATTTTTTTCTATGACTAATGATTTTTATTTTTTATTATTATTACTCTTTGACATACATAATGATTTAATTTTTTCTGATTTAATTTATTTGATTTATTTTATTCCAAGTATATACTAAGTAAATTTTAAAGTTATGATTGTTTCTCAATATTGTTAATGACCTCATTAACGTTTGCATGCCTAATATAAGGTAGATTGTACAAGGCCCACTTCTATGCAAATAAATTTTTACTTACTTACTTACTCTATACAAACTTTGGACTCCCGTTTCATCCCCTTAGGGGGTGAATTTTTATTTATTTATTTGAAATACATTATAAGCTAACAGTACTGGGACCAAAACTCTTATAACTAGTAAGTACACAACAAAAATGGAATTAATTACAATTTTTATTAACAAATTAGCCATACAGAATAAATAATAAAAATGTAAAATCAAACATATACAAAATAAAATGTCATATGAAATAAAATTGACACATTGAATTAGATTGTCATATAAAAAAAATGGTCATGCAAAACATCAATATAGAACATAATATTTACAATTTTCGTAAAGAATAAAATCGTCTTACAAAAAAAAAAAGAAAAAAAAAAACATATTAAATAAAATTGCATAATAGAGTTTGAAAGAAAAAAAAGAAAGATAAAAACTGAGTTGTCATACATAAATAACATATAAGATTATATCGATGTCAATATTGTCAATAAGTACATAAAAAACAACTTTAGTATCACATTTTGTTGACCCCTCGGCCGCCCCGGGGGTATTATTATTACGTCATTGCGCGTTTTTACGTAAATAACAAAAAAAACCTTTTTCTGGATTTTTTTAGGAAAAATTAAAATAAAGAAAACAACATTAGCGGCTAAAAAAAATCGTACAAACGTGTGTACAAAACGACAATTAAGAGTTTATCAAGGTCATTAAAGTTGTACAGACGTATGTACAATCGGCGCTGTAGGGGAAAGGTCATCACATCTTTCTTCAGCATATTTAAAGTATCAACAAATATGTCGGCATTTGGACTATGTTCAAGATAGTCATTAATGAGAGCAATCGCCCTTGCTGGAAATTTTGGAAAGTCTTAAGCTAGAACTACATTAGACCGACGCACACGTGTACAACATGCCTGCCCCCCTAGCCAAGTTACAATCGTTTCGTTCGCGCCGAACGCCTCGAGTAGGCCACGCCTCCGATTCCTTTGTTCTGACCACGTGACTGAGCGTTGATATGACGTCTGCTGGCTCGGCTGATTTGTACGTAGAACGACGTCGCGTGGCGTGGATCAAGTGTAGATCTACAAGGCTAGTTTCCATATAAATTGTATGGAGACCGACGCGCCTAGATAGGCGTGTGTGTCACACGTGTGCGCAGTGTAGTTCTAGATTTAGTGCTCGCCTACATTATAAAAAAACTTTTTACAAAAAAAAAATACAACCGACTTCAAAGTAAAAAAAACTCTGAAAAGTGCAAAATAACTTTAATTTCGGAAGTTGGTGTTTCTATAATAGTTTTGTCTCTCCGTTATTTAACACCGACTTCCGAAATTAAAGTTATTTTGCACTTTTCAGAGTTTTTTTTACTTTGAAGTCGGTTGTATTTTTTTTTTGTAAAAAGTTTTTTATTTTACACTTTTTAGTTATGGTACCACCACTAAAAAGTACCTCTCAGCCAAACTTAAATACCTTATAGCCAGAGTGCATCTCATGACAATTCTAATAATCCCAAACACGGTTAGGTTACATTAATTTATTACAGAGTTCCGGTGCCTAACTTCAGGCTTCATCATCAGATCAGTTCGATATATTCCCCCTCTACTTTCAGTCAGTCATCGACTACACGTATAAACAAAGCAATTTTGCTTGTTACGACGGTTCTGCTGTGATCCTATGAGGAGTTCTGTTCCATATCTCCGAAGTTCATGATCAGATAATAACAATATTTCTATGGGACCAACTCGGAAGCATAACCATTCAATCAAAAAAAAAAAAATTCAAAATCGGTCCACAGTTGACCGAGAAATCGGTGAACATACATAAAAAAAAAAAAAAAAACATACATTCAACCGAACATATAACCTCCTCCTTTTTGAAGTCGGTTAAAAAGTAAGCTTTGTGCAAAATTTCACGCTCCTAGTATTAGTATCTAGTTTCAGCTGTGCGTTGATAATGTCTGTCAGTCAGTTTCTCCTTTTATACACCTCTATTTTTTAATTAGTACAAAGAATTGGGCTCTGTCTGTACCCGTTACTGATCATATATATGTAGTCAAAGTAAAAAAAAACGAAAGCCCAAAATTGTCCACGAAAATTTGTCATAATTATGTAAATTCATAATTGAATAAATTATTCGTAACAATTGCTACTAGAAAATACTTTGCTCAGTGTTTTTCCATTGATTTTCGTTTATAATCAACAAGCCTGTACAATATTTCCATAAATTGAGTGACATGTTGGGATATAAACAAACGCTAATAACTTTGCTGTTTATGAATATTATTTATTAACAAAACCTTTTCTAATAAGCCCTTTAAGTATTTGTACTAATTAAAAACTAGTGGTGTATATATATAGATTCTACACCTTTTTAACCCCGTTAGGGGATGAACTTCAATAAAATACGTAACTCGTCCACCATCAAATCTTTTAAAGAATGTTCATGCAAAATTTGAAGTAGATTGATCCAAGGAATCACATTGTCCCATACAAACTTTGCCACCCTTTTTCACCCCCTTAGGGGTAGAATTTCGAAAACTCCTTACTTATCGGATGCCTACGTCATACAAAGAACATACCCTCCATGTTTACAATCAGCGGTTTAGGCTGTGCGTTGATCCGTCTGTCTGTCATTTAGGACAACGCATTTTATAAGGATAGATTTTTAAGTATTCCAAATGAACGTGTGTTCTTTTTATTAAGGTTCCGTACCTCAAAAGAAAAATAACGGAACCCTTATAGGATCACTTTGTTGTCCGTCCGTCCGTCTGTCTGTCTGTCTGTCAAGGCCCTTTATCTTAGAAACGCGTGGAGGCATCGAGTTGAAATTAAAACCGTTACTTCAAGTCTGCGGTCCCTTGAAGCTGTGAAAAAATCAAACATCTAAGTTAACGGAAAAAAAAGATACGGCCGTTTATATCGCAAAAAACGTACATTTCAACACTCAAAGGAATCAAAATTCATAGGGTACTTCCCGTTGACCCAGAATCCTGAAATTTGGCATAAAGCAAGGTCTTATAGTAAAGATATAGGAATAAATCTGAAAAATGTAAATTTGTAGTTATGTCATAAAAAAAAACTTTTTTTACAATTAGGAAAAATCTTCGTAACTCAATTCGGGAATCGAAGAGTTTTCATAAGTAAGTTTGTGCGGAACCTTCAGTGTGCGAGTCCGACTCGCACTTGCCCTGTTTTTTTTTAAACCCTGGTTTACTTAAAAAACTAACTGTTACAAACCCGGTTACTGTGTTAACTAAAACAGTGGGCCATGGCACCAGGATCCTATAAGTTCCAAGAGGTGTGTGCCACAGTTACTCGACATACATTTTTTTCTTTCCATTCCTGTTTCATTGCACTGGTTTGGATTGTTGTAATACTTTACGAGTTATTTACTTGATATACGATATTAGATTTCCCTGCAAGAAAACTATGATGTTTGTGTATATTTTTAACCAACACTTTTAAAAAAGTTGAAAAAAATAATTCAACAAATACACACACACTCATAAACAATAGACGTGCACTTAGCTTCTGATGTTTTTTAGGTGCCCATGTAGGCCTATGTGAAATAAAAATATTTGAATTTTTAAACTTTCGCCTGTATTAGATTATTATTATTAGTGATAAAAAAAAATATACAAAAATATACCTACAAACGACTTTTAAAAACCAAAACTTTAAAATTAATGTCGATGTCCAAATGCGAATAAAAAAATCCGTCACCAGCTAAGTATTTTGTTATTTTTTTTTGGATTTTTTTTTAGAGTTAAGCAGGGTAAAATCGGGACCATAATTCATACTTAGACTTCGTGTGTCTGTCACCAGGCTGTATCTCATGAACCGTGATAGCTAGACTCGATATCCGTGGCTAGACTCTTGAAATTTTCACAGATGACGTATTTCGGAGGTCGCTATAACAACAAATAACAGGTAAGGGAGCTTTTCTTACTTTTGTTGACGAGGGTGAGAGGGGGTTAATACTTGCAAAAAAATCGGCTTACGTAATATTTGAACGGCCCCCGTCATCATCTGTTTAGTTTTAGAAGATGAGTAATAATATATCACTTAGGTAGATGTTTTAGAAATCTATTGTTCTTTATGTTTTTGTGAATATGGAAAATTGATTGTTTATAAGTTGTTATTTTTTTCTACCGAGAAGGGGACAATCCCTTGTTTTATCGAAAAATAACGTAAACTATCATAGCCGACCCCGGTGGAGCACACGGTGGAGGTGTGTCCCGCTTGGGCAGAGCAACGCCGTGTCCTCGTGGGGGTGATCGGCGGCGGTGATCTCTCGCGCCGGGCCTTGGTACAGGCCATGGTCCGAAGCGAGGAGGAGTGGCAGGCGGTCGCCTCCTTCTGCGAAGCAGTAATGCTAGCAAAGGAGGCGGCCGATCGCGTGAGGCAACGGTCCTCACGCCCCAATCGCCGCCGGGATTCCGATCCCGATTTCCGGCCATCGTAGGCGCAGGCTTGCGGACGGCGAGCAATGGGTGGCTCGCCGTCCGACCGTCCGGTAACCGTCCGGACCGAGCCCAAGTCGTCGACGGCGCGTGCTGTTCCACGCGCGCCTCAAGGAGATGTCAGCAACTGTAGGGGCCTAGCAGGGTCGAAGCCTACTGGGGCCAAGGGTCTGATTCTGAAAGGAAGACTCGGCCCTGGTACGAAAGGCAACGAAGGAACAGGAGTGGGTTTTTAGTCAGTAAAAGTCTGACACTATCTCCCGCCCCGCCCAAGGGCGGGAGATGTCATAAGATGATTTACCCAGCGAAAAAAAAAAAAAAAAATCATAGCCGACCCGGTTTCTTTGGTGTATATAGTTTTTAATTAACGATGAAATCGATATCATTCAAGTTTTGAAATTAATTCATTAAACCCCGAGCAAACGCCGGCGTTCGCTCGGTCATTGTCTTTCTATTGTGTCTCTAATGAGGGTACTCAAAAAGCGTCTAACAGTGAAGTATTCGTCAAACTAAGTTTGTATGGTCGCCCCGTGACTGTAGATCCCTTAAGTGGATGTTATGCAAACTATTCACTCAAACTCCATTTATGAAATGCGTTCAAGATTATTGATATAAGATAACAGATTAACTGAAGTATTTGTTGACCTAAATCTTATATTTCAACATTGGTTTAATAGTAAACAATATCATGTAATCGTGTTGCTATGGATAGCTTGTGTTATCTAGTCTTCATGTCGTCAGTGGTAGGTGACTTCTAGGCAAGTGTGCTCCATCGTTGACTATAACATCGTTTACCATCAAGTGAGATAGTGGTCAAAGGTGACTTTAAATCTCTCGAAGCGCTGAGACCGTGGTTAAGGCACCCGCCTCTCTTGCATGAGGTTGCAGTTTTGAATCCGGGCAAGTACCAACGTACCACTTAGGGTGGAATCCACCAATAAAACTAATCGCGTTTTAACGTTTGGCTCGCATAATCGCGGTTAGCCGCTGTCACTAGTGTCACTTGTCTGTATTTTTCTTTTGTTGTATTTTTACAAGTGACACTAGTGACAGCGGCTAAACGCGATTATGCGAGCCAAACGTTAAAACGCGATTAGTTTTATTGGTGAATTCTGCCCTTAATTATCATATTATATTGGCTTTTATTTAGTTTCACCTGTCCCGATGTTTTTCTGTAATCAAATCTTGCAAATTAAATTTGATCCACTTCCCGGTTACCGATTGAGCTGAAATTTTGCATGCATGTGTAAATCAGATGACAATACAAAATTATTATGACAAGGAGCTGATTCGATGATGGAGTCGGAAGGTGTCCATAGGAATTCGGTAGTTAAACGACACAACCCCATCGAGTTTGGACTCGTTTGATCAGTCTTGACTAGTACTTTGGTGCTAGATGCTAACCAGGGTCTGATGATGGAGCTAGAAGATGGGTATAGGAACTCGGTAATAAGTGCACTCTATCGTGTTTGAGCTTTTTGCAATGGGAAAAATATAAAAGCTTGCTATGAAAAAATTATTTTCATTGAAAACTTGTTTTTTCAATTTATATTTACTTTTCTAAGTTTATCTAGAATGTTACTGTCAGCCCGTGCCTTGGAAAGCACGTAAATCCGTTGTTCCCGGTTGTTATTCGTAGATCTTTGAAAATCGTTTTATGTAGTCAGACACTAGAAAGTCTGACCATCAGTCTATCCGAGGAGTATCGTTACCCAGTAACTGGGTTGTGGACGCAAGCTAGGTGGGAAAAGGTTAGGGAGATGTTGAAGAGCTGAGATAGGCGCGATACACGATCGTCGAGTCAAATTCTAATCAATGATTTTTAATTATAACTAGCTGACGCTGCGAACTTCGTGCTGCCTAGCAGTCAAGGTGTGATATTTTAGTTCTTGAATACTTTAAATTCATATATCTTTCGATATAGTCAACCAATTGCGATGAAAGTTTATAGCTCTGTATTGGTCCCATAGAAATATTGTTATGATCTGATCATGAACTTTGAAGTTATGGAACAGAACTCCTCATAAAGAAGAGACCGACTTCCGAAATTAAAGTTATTTTGCATTTTTCAGTGTTTTTTTGAAGTTAAACTTCTTTATCGGGGTTGGAAAAAAATTTAGTGTAACATTTTTTCGTTACGCGTCACATTTTTCCGTTACGCGCCATCTTTTTCTTATCCCTACCACGCGTGATTCGAAGTATACTTTCTCAGGCGGAGTAGGGATTGGTAAAAACTCCAATGTATTTTGCGGCCCGTTTTGAGTAGTTACATTTTTGAAATCCAGGTGGCGATTGCATCGACTTCCATAAGAGCCCGTATTCATCATGACCCGCTTTGAGTAGTGATGACTTTGACCACTAGGCGGTGTCGTGCGTTTATTTTAACGTAACTTTAATTAACTTTTATAATTTATTAACGTACGTTTATTAATTAGTAGTAATAAAAAAAAAATAACGTCATAAAGAAGTTTCACTTCTTACGAGTGTACGCTAGTACACGCACACATTTTTTTTTTTTTACATTGAAGTCGGTTGTATTTATTTTTTATTTTTCGTGTGACTATCATTTAGGCCTGGAACGAAACACAGCAATTAACATGCGATTTTACGAACGAAAATGTATCTACGTTTTGAAAGTAAACTAATTTCTTTTAAAGATAAGCAAGTCGTTTTTGGACTCGGTCCCTAACGTGAGCACTTAACAAAATCTATTACATATCTTTAAACACAGTGACCGTCATTATCGTAAGTGTAGTTAAAATGGTGATTAGAAGGTTAACAATACATTAGGATTTTGTTAACCATTCTAGGAATTTTTGTGAGTGTACAAATACTTTAGTAATATTTTATTTAATACTCGCATACATAGATAGAACATATACAAAGATTTGCCTGGACTTACGAGTGGTAGGTCGCGGGTTCAAACCCAGTCAGGCGCATTACTTTGTGTAATTTATTTCATCACCACTGCTCTCAAAACGGTGAAAGAAAAAAGTTGTGAGGAAGCAGGCATATCCAAGAACCAAAAATTCGGAGACAGGTGACATCCACCTCACCGTAGGCGTGGCGTTACAGGGCTTAAGCTTGCTGGGACCATGGGTCGGTTTCCGAAAGGAAAACCCGTGGTCCTGGGACGCTCGGCAAAGATGGAACGTAGGGGTGGGTTTTAGTCTGTAAAACTCTGACACGCCCTCGCGCCCCGCCCCAGGGCGAGAAAAGTCATTGGACGATTTACCACCAAAAAAAAAGATACAGATAGCGGCACGAGTCTTGAGCGCTCGGCGAAAGAGCGGGGATCGCTTTGCGCATCGTACACATCGGCGAGCCAATCACTGTATAAGGATTGCACTCCCCGCCCCCGCATCTCTTTTCATACCACTAAAGATACCCGATATATCACTTCTGCGTGCTTCTGCGCAAGTAGAACTGTAGAAGTCAGCGCTCAAGATCCGTGCCGGTATATAAACGGCATTCTAAAATTGACCTATGGTACACTACCATTTCATGTAATAGAGGGCAAGTATTTGTCCCTGATAAATAGATGAGAAATTTTAATAATACTGCTTGACCCGAGAAGCGAACTCAGGTCGTCATACTCGGTAGTAATGTAAAAAAATTGATGATTTATTATTTTTAATGGCCACAATGTTTTGAACTTTTTTTATTTATTGTCATAGAGATAATGCTGACCGTGTCAACGTTCTAGCTAACATTCATTGACCCTTTCGTAATAAAACTAGTAGATACTTATTTACTAGTCACGCTGAAATTTTGCACAAAGGAACCTCCTTTTTAACCGAATTCAAAAAGGAGGAGGTTCTAGGTTCAGATTTCTCGGTCAATTGTGGACCGATTTTTAAAAAAAATTATAAAAAAAAGTTCAATTTTTTTTTTTAATAAAAATTTTATGCTTCCGATTTGGTCTCATAGAAATATTGTTATGATCTGATCATGAACTTCAAAGATATGGAACAGAACTCCTCATAGGATCACAGCAGAACCGTCGTAACAAGTAAATTGCTTTGTTTATATACGTGTAGTCGATGACTGACTGAAAGAAGAGGGGGAATATATCGAACTGATCTGATGATGAAGCCTGAAGTTAGGCACCGGTACTCTGTAATATTAATGTAATCTTGTAATTTAACCATGTTTGGGATTATTAGAATTGTCATGAGATGCACTCTGGCTATAAGGTATTTAAGTTTGACTGAGGGGTAATTTTTAGTGGTGGGACCATAACTAAAAAGTGTAAAATAAAAAACTTTTTCCAAAAAAAAAAAATACAGCCAACTTCAATGTAAAAAAAAACACTGAAAAGTGCAAAATAACTTTAATTTCGGAAGTCGGTGTTAAATAACGAAGAGACAAAACTATTATAGAAACACCGACTTCAGAAATTAAAGTTATTTTGCACTTTTCAGTGGTTTTTTATACATTGAAGTCGGTTGTTTTTTTTTTTGGAAAAAGTTCTTTTTCTATATTCGTGCATAAGCATAAACTTAGTCAGCCTTCTAATGTTCCCACTGCTGGGACTCAGGCCTCCTCTCTAGGAGAGGGAATGGATCGTAATCCACTACGCGCGCCCAGTGCGGGTTGGTAGATGTCACATGTCTTCGAATTTTTGGTTCTAGGATATTCCGGTTTCCTTACGATGTTTTCTTTTCTTCACCGTTTTAAGAGCAGTGGTGATGAAATAAATTAGATGGGTGGATGGCTGGGTTTGAAACTGCGACCCACAACTCGGGACCATTACTACTCGGCCACCACTGTTTGTACAAAGCAATAAATAAAAAAAAGTAAAAAAACTAAAACCCGCCTACGACAAAAAAAACGACGAAACTAAAAGTATGAAACAAGATTTCCAGGATGCTGAAATAAACAAGGTAAAAAGAAAAGCCGCAGTCACACGTTATTAAAGTGTTTCGGTTGTTACCTATAACGTGTGACTGCGGCTTTTCTTTTTTAACCGACTTCAAAAAGGAGGAGGTTATATGTTCGGCTGAATGTATGTTTTTTATTTTTATTTTTTATGTATGTTCACCGATTTCTCGGTCAATTATAGACTGATTTTGAAAATTTTTTTTTGATTGAAAAGTTATGCTTCCAAGTTGGTCCCATAGACATATTGTTATGATCTGAACTTCGTAGATATGAAACAGAACTCCTCATGGGATCACAGCAGAACTGTCGTAACAAGTAAAATTGCTTTGTTTGTACGTGTAGTCGATGACTGACTGAAAGAAGAGGGGTAATATATCGAACTGATCTGATGATGAAGCCTGAAGTTAGGCACCGGAACTCTGTAATAAATTAATTTAATCTAACCGTGTTTGGTATTATTAGAATTGTCATGAGATGCACTCTGGCTATAAGCCATTTAAGTATGGCTGAGGGGTACTTTTTAGTGGTGGTACCATAACTAAAAAGTGAAAAATAAAAAACTTTTTACAAAAAAATACAACCGACTTCAATGTAAAAAAAAACTTTTTACAAAAAAAATACAACCGACTTCAAAGTAAAAATAACACTGAAAAGTGCAAAATAACTTTAATTTCGGAAGTCGGTGTTTCTATAATAGTTTTGTCTCTTCGTTATTTAACACCGACTTCCGAAATTAAAGTTATTTTGCACTTTTCAGTGTTATTTTTACTTTGAAGTCGGTTGTATTTTTTTTTGTAAAAAGTTTTTTATTTTACACTTTTTAGTTATGGTACCACCACTAAAAAGTACCCCTCAGCCAAACTTAAATACCTTATAGCCAGAGTGCATCTCATGACAATTCTAATAATCCCAAACACGGATAAATTATATTAATTTATTACAGAGTTCCGGTGCCTAACTTCAGGCTTCATCATCAGATCAGTTCGATATATTCCCCCTCAACTTTCAGTCAATCATCGACTACACGTATATACAAAGCAATTTTACTTGTTACGGCGGTTTTGCTGTGATCCTATGAGGAGTTCTGTTCCATATCTTCGAAGATCATGATCAGATCATAACAATATTTCTATGGGACCAACTCGGAAGTAGAACCTTCCATTTAAAAAAAAAAAAATTTAAATCGGTCCACAATTGACCGAGAAATCGGTGAACATACATAAAAAAATAAATAAAAAACATACATTCAACCGAACATATAACCTCCTCCTTTTCGAAGTCGGTTAAAAAGACTGAAAAGTGCTAAATAACTTTAATTTTGGAAGTCGGTGTTAAATACAAACAAAACTAGTAGTGAGACAAAACTATTATAGAAACACCGACTTCCGAAATTAAAGTTATTTAGCACTTTTCAGTGTTTTTTTTACATTGAAGTCGGTTGTATTTTTTTGTAAAAAGTTTTTTACCTTGTTTATTTCAGCATCCTGGAAATCTTGTGTCATACTTTTAGTTTCGTCGTTTTTTTTGTCGTAGTCGGGTTTTAGTTTTTTTTTTATTTAAATTATTTTGGTGTTAAAGCACTGTGCTTCTATACCATTTGCAAAAGCTAAATTTAAAATTTCTAATTAATAATGGTAAATTAATTTTTGTCCACCAGAGGGCGCCACATTGAATTTTGATGATATATTTTGATAAGTACCAGTGAAGCCCTTTCAAATGATATCAAACACGGTGTATTTATCTTAACATTTTTTTTAACACATGACTTCTTGTCCGCTAGAGGGCGTCACTTTAAATTTGAACAATATTTTGAAAATGTACAAGTAAAGCCCTTTCAAATGATACCAAACACGGCGTATTTATCTCCATTTTTATTTTTTACACATTACTTTTTGTCCGCTAGAGGGCGCCATATCAAGTTTTGTGACACGTCACGTAACCTATGTTCAGCGGACAATTAAGACGGTTCTAACGATACCTCATACGTCGAGTTCCGATAAGTAGATTAGGAGCTATGTGGGAACAGATGAACAAACTCACATACATACATAGCCTGTCAAAATCATAACCCTCCGTAGTCGGGTAAAAAAACTGGGCAAGTGTGAGTCGGGCTCGCGCACTGTGGGTTCCGTACAAACTTGAAAGGTAAATTGCGGTTTACGATTTATGACGTATTAAAAAAAAACTACTTACTAGATCTCGTTCAAACCAATTTTCGGTGGAAGTTTGCATGGTAATGTACATCATATATATTTTTTTATTTAGTTTTATCATTCTCTTATTTTATAAGTTACAGGGGGGGACACACATTTTACCACTTTGGAAGTGTCTCTCGCGCAAACTATTCAATTTAGAAAAAAAAAAATATTAGAAACCTCAATATCACGTATCGGTTTGTTGAAAAAAAAAAATGTTGAGTTTCAGTTCTAAGTATGGGGAACCCGCAAAATTTATTGTTTTTTTTTTTATATTTTTGTGTGAAAATCTTAAGGTTCACAGAATACTTTACATCATATATATTTTTTTATTTAGTTTTATCATTCTCTTATTTTATAAGTTACAGGGGGGGACACACATTTTACCACTTTGGAAGTGTCTCTCGCGCAAACTATTCAATTTAGAAAAAAAAAAATATTAGAAACCTCAATATCACGTATCGGTTTGTTGAAAAAAAAAAATGTTGAGTTTCAGTTCTAAGTATGGGGAACCCGCAAAATTTATTGTTTTTTTTTTTATATTTTTGTGTGAAAATCTTAAGGTTCACAGAATACTTCTACTTACCAAGTTTCAACAGTTCTTAGTTTCGGAAAAAAGTGGCTGTGACATACGGACGGACAGACAGACAGACATGACGAATCCATAAGGGTTCCGTTTTTCGCCATTTGGCTACGGAACCCTAAAAATCGTTGTAATAGAGAGACTCCGTTGTGAACTTGCGATTTAATAAATGGTTTTATTGAACCTATAAAACTAACACTGCAATGTCAGTGATCGGTCTCGGGTCATTACATTTTGAGTCTAAGCTCGTAAACTTTCTTCTAATTGGTTCCTACATATAGACGGTGTAGCATTACTGTCATGTTCCAATGATTCTGCTGACCCAGTGTTAGATTACTTACTAGGTTAACATCGACACTTGACATACCTATAGAAATTTAGGTGGTTAGTCACGGTCAGTGTTGCTACGCGTCCAGACAACGCCGGATACAGTTAGGCTAGCTTATCGAATTTCTGTCGGTTGCATTTCGGGGAGTATGTATTGGAATTATACTATACTAGCATTTGCGACAGTTGAAAGAATAAAAAATATTTTACAAAAAAAATACAACCGACTTCAAAGTAAAAAAAAACCACTACTTTTCAGTCGTTTTTTTTACTTTGAAGTCGGTTTTAATTTCGGAAGTTGGTGTTAAATAACGAAGAGACAAAACTATTATAGAAACACCGACTTCCGAAATTAAAGTTAATTTGCACTTTTCAGTGTTTTTTTACTTTGAAGTCGGTTGTATTTTTTTTTTTGTAAAAAGTTTTTTATTGAAGTCTGAGAAAATACACACAATGTAGAAAAACACGTTGAAACTTAGAAAACAGAAAAATTAACATCATGTGTCTCACGCTAGCGCCAAAAAGGTCCAGTTGCGACTTTGTTCACAGAAGCGAACCCATGGCCCCAGTAGGTTTCGGTCCTGCTGGGCCCCTACGGCTTGCTGACATCTCCTTGAGGCGCGCGTGGAACAGTACGCGTCGTCGACGACTTGGGCTTGGTCGACCCCTAGGTTGTAGCTGTAAAAATCCAGGTTTTTAGCCACGATCGGCGGCAACGATTACTCGCGCCAGGCCTTAGTACAGGCCATGGTCCGAAGCGAGGAGGAGTGGCAGGCGGTCGCCTTCTTCTGCGAAGCAGTAATGCTAGCAAAGGAGGAGGCCGCACGTGCACGCGCGAGGGAACGGCCCTCACGCCTCAGCCGCCCGGATCCCGATCCCGATTTTCCGCCAACGTAGGCGCGGGCTTGCGGACGGCGAGCAATGGGTAGCTCGCCCTCCGACCGTCCGGTAACACGCGCGCCTCAAGGAGATGTCAGCATAACGTAGGGGCCCAGCAGGGTCGAAGCCTTCTGGGGCTATGAGTTCGCTTCTGAAAGGAAAACCCGGTCCTGGTATGAAAGGCAAAGAAGGAACAGGAGTGGGTTTATAGTCAGTAAAAGTCTGACATACCCTTTCGCTCCGCCCAAGAGCGCGAGATGTTATTGGATTATTTTCCCACCAAAAAAAAGGTGTTTAGCCACGGCTAACGTTGCCAGGCATCCAGACAACGCCAGACACAGTCATGCTAGGCAGACCATGTCCTGAAACAGCATTTATCCGGAAAGTATGTTCCCTCTGGAAAATTATCTGCTATCACACTGACGAAGTAGCTAGTAATAACTAGTATTTTCATAGTAATCATCATCATCATCATCATCATCATCATCATTTCAGCCGATAGACGTCCACTGTTGGACATAGGCCTCCCCCAAATGACGCCACAACGAACGATCCTGTGCATCTAGCATCCATCGGATTCCCGCAACCTTCACCAGGTCATCGGTCCACCTTGTAGGGGGCCTTCCAACACTGCGTCTTCCGGTACGCGGTCGTCACTTCAGAACCTTTCGGCCCCAACGGCCATCCGTTCTGCGAGCAATGTGCCCTGCCCATTGCCACTTTAGTTTGGCGATTCTTCGTGCTATGTCGACAACCTTGGTAATAATCATAGTAATAACTTGGATTTATTCATGACTAGCGACCCGCCCCGGCTTCGCACGCGTGCAATGCTGATACCACCGCAACTGCCATGTCCCTGCATTTTAAATCTGTAATATCTTCGAAAATATTCATTTAAATTACATGGTGTAAAGAACCATATTGATATACTAAATGCACAATGTGTTTAAGGTACTTAATTGGATAAGGATTAATGCTGTATTGCCATCGCTTCGTAAATAAGCCATTATTTCTCGTAAAACGTAAAGGATAAAAAATGGTTATTGTGGGTTATACTTAGGAGATAGACATATACCATCGCGGATTTTTTTGTAGACCTTTTTAAGGTGTACAATACTGTAGTACATTATTTTGTTCTATCTCGTAGGGTTCAGCCAGGGTTTGCAATGTAAGCGCAAAAAATGTGTTTATTAACGCCATCACGTTAGAAACCTCTAAAATGATCAGTGTTTCTCTACTATATTATCCATGTATTATAAATATAAAAGGTCTATTAGCAGTGGCGTGCCTAGGGTTTCAAAATAAGGCAAGCCCAATAAAATTTTAACCGATTTCAAAAAAAGAAAGTTCAGTTTTCGACTGAGTATGTAGGTACCTACGTATGTATCATCGCAATTTTCTCATAAACTACTGATTAGGTACAATAAATTAAAAGTCCAAAAAACAGTCATGAATTTCATTTATAATTAACCGACTTCAAAAAGGAGGAGGTTATATGTTCGGTTGAAAGTATGTTTTTTTTTTTTTTTTTTTATGTATGTTCACCGATTTCTCGGTCAATGGTGGACCGATTTAAAAATTTTTTTTTTTTTATTGAATAGTTATGCTTCCGAATTGGTCCCATAGAAATATTGTTATGATCTGATCATGAACTTCAAAGATATGGAACAGAACTCCTCATAGGATCAAAGCAGAACCGTCGTAAAAAGCAAAATTGCTTTGTTTATACGTGTAGTCGATGACTGACTGAAAGTAGAGGGGGAATATATCGAACTAATCTGATGATGAAGCCTGAAGTTAGGCACCGGAACTCTGTAATAAATTAATGTAATCTAACCGTGTTTGCGATTATTAGAATTCTCATGAGATGCACTCTGGCTATAAGGTATTTAAGTTTGACTGAGGGGTACTTTTTAGTGGTGGTACCATAACTAAAAAGTGTAAAATAAAAAACTTTTTACAAAAAAAATACAACCGACTTCAAAGTAAAAAAAAAACACTGAAAAGTGCAAAATAACTTTAATTTCGGAAGTCGGTGTTAAATAACGAAGAAACAAAACTATTATAGAAACACCGACTTCCGAAATTAAAGTTATTTTGCACTTTTCAGTGTTTTTTTTTTACTTTGAAGTCGGTTGTATTTTTTTTTTGTAAAAAGTTTTTTATTATATCTGAGAATCAAGCACAGTTGTTTTCTATGACTAACATCGGGGGTTTCGTCAATAATAATTGAAACAAATTTTGTTTGCCTAACTTTGTAATCGATGCAAGTTTGCATCACATCGGCTACGGAATGAATAATATCGTTTTGAATTGAATTGTTAGATAAATAACTCGGCCCCGGTTTGTCACTTTTCTAATGCTGCATTTATGCTTTTCTAAAACGACATCGTATTTTGAAATTAACGAGACCAGTTCTAAAAAAATGCCTTTATTTTTGAATATTTAATTTCGTTATTTTAAAAAGTCGCTAGTTTTTGTTGTTGCTAAATCTTAAAAAAAGTCTCCAAACTCGTTAAAAATGTCCAAGATCTCACAACGTCGCTAATACGGCAACACTGCAGAGTTGGCAAGGTGACAAGGTCACGCATACGCGAGCAACTTCATACGAATGCCCGGCTTAAATCTTTCATACCGATTTGTAGACGCATAAGGTCCTAACTCGTTATACGGCACATCGCTATAAGTGCGAAAGTGACAGAGATAGTATTTGAAAGCCCGGTAAAAGCCGGTACGTGTAAGCGAGATAGATATAGCTCTCGCGTAGATGCTGCCAATGCGAAACTCTGCGCGTGCTGTGTAGTAGTGTGGCATAGGTAGATAGATACTTTGTGTTATTTTGATAAGAATTAAAGCGCGCGAACTTTTAAATAGTTCGGGTTTGATATTGATTCTCTATCGAGCATTTTAGTAAGGCATGCCTGGCTTTTCAGCTTGTATGAAGGTACCGCCACTGTCTATTAGTCTATTATTCTATTATCACTCTATCTATTAAAAAAACAGCATCAAAATCCGTTGCGTAGTTTTAAAGATCTAAGCATACATAGGGACAGACAGAGGGAAGCGGCTTTGTTTAATATTACGTAGGGAGTTCTTTGTCATTTGTCTTCATTGTTTAACATCACAGTGTCCTCGTGAGAACAATTACATTATGACAGAATTATTTACCATTATATTAATCTTCATAAAATTCATAACAAATTAGTGACTTGTACTAAATAAATAAATAGCTCGTAGTTAATGTCCGAATAATTTAATATTGCAACTGTCATATAAGCGATATCGTAACTTTTGTAACGACCTCATAAAAAAAGTAAAACGCAATTACGATAACACTGCACTAAAAGAGGCTGGTACAAATAACAAAAAGATCTGGAAAATTATTAAAAATGTGACGTATAATTCAAAACAGAATCAGTCTTCTTCAGGTTTATTACAGGCACATTCATCACAGTTAACATCTGCGAACATTGCAAATAATTTCTTTGTTAATGTGGGCAAGTGTCTAGCTGAAAAACTTCGGGGACAATCGCAGTACCTAACAAGCTCATTGTTTGCATCTAGCACTAGCTTATCATCTTTTGTGTTACTAGATACTGACGAAACGGAAGTAGAAAGGATTATTATGGGTCTAAAAGACGACTGTGCAGTTGGCTGGGATAACTACAGGTGTGTTCCCCAAGTGCTTAAAAAAAGCTGTTGTTGTCCCAGTTTACAAATCAGGTAGTAAAGATCAAGTGACTAATTATAGGCCTATTTCCTTACTGCCTTCTATGTCTAAAATATTAGAAAAGATTATAAACAACAGGCTTTATAAATATTTGGAGGATAAATCTATTCTCTCTAAGCGGCAGTTTGGATTTAGACCTAAAATGTCTACAGATGATGCTGTACATCATTTAACTAACTATCTAGCACAAGAACTTGATAAAGGTAACCACACCCTAGGAATATTCCTGGACCTCGCCAAAGCTTTTGACACAGTTTCTGTTCCCATTTTGTTGCGCAAGCTTGAAGCCATAGGCATTAGGGAAACGCAGCTGAAACTATTTAAGAACTATCTAGAAGAACGTACGCAATGTGTAAAGATTGGTAATATTATCAGCGATGACGAAAAAAGCACAGCTTTCGGAATTCCCCAAGGAAGTATTTTAGGACCTTCACTTTTTTTAATTTACATAAACGATCTCTGTAATCTAAATTTAGATCACGGCCATATCGTTTGTTATGCTGACGACACTGCTCTTTTGTTTTCGGCTGACTCAGAAGAAAATGTCTACAAGTTTGCGCAACACGGATTCAATGTTATTAATAAATGGCTTCAAAATAATTCACTGACTTTAAATGCTGACAAGACAAATTACGTCAAGTTTTCGATGCGGAAGCAAAAACCAACTGGCACTACCTCAACATTGTATGCTCATAACTGCACATCTAGCACAAATAACCAATGTGTTTGTCCCAATATTAAAATGTCAAATACTGTTAAGTACCTTGGAATTATAATCGATGAAACACTTTCGTTTAAACATCACATAGAAGCTGTAAATAATAGAATTCGTAAATTGATATTTGTTTTTAAAAAGTTACGCTACATTGCAGACCCAAAAATAGTTAGACAAGTCTACTTTGCTTTATGTCAATCGATAGTAACATACTGTATTACTACATGGGGTGGAGCGGGTAAAACATTGTTACTAACCATCGAGAGAGCCCAGAGGGCAATTCTCAAAGTGGCTACTTTTCGCCCATTCCTTTTTCCCACTAACCTCCTATACAAAGAATGTGAAGTACTAACAGTCCGACCACAGAACAAAAAATACATAGAAGTGCCCTTAAACTGGCTAAGCACGGGAACCAGTGTCGTCAAACTCACACATTTGCATATCAAATTATCTATAACACACATAAAAAACAGTGATTTGATTGGCTACAAATTACAAACGCAACTTTTACAAATCATCTTCTTATTGCTTTCAAAAATTAAGTCTTATTACAACGAGTGAAAGTTGTTATTATTTGATATGACACAAACAATAATGACGTTTTTCGTCTAACAACTTTAAATAGTCAAATTTACAACAAGTTCAGCTACTCAACGCTAGATGGCGCCGTAACCAATTCATGCTATTCAGAACGCTAGGCAGTTTGAAATAGATGTCATATTCCCATGCACATGTAATCTCATTTGCTACTCAATTAGAGATGTAGATATATATCGATATTTTAATATTGATGTTACGTAATTTATTCGGGAGAGCAATGTAAAAATTTGTTAACATCATACAAATTAATAATGGAAAAGGTTGATTATCTTTAAAATATCAATGTTAAAGAGGTATTTGTATGTTTATATGGAGGGCTAGGGGGTAATCTTAATTTCATATAATCAAGTACAATGCGTTCCAAATAAGAATAGGATCGATTGCCATTTTGTGACGTCACGTCATACTGTCAAATCGAAGAAATTGGGTATGGTGAGCAAAACAAGAATTATTTAAAATTTAATTTATTTACGAATTGTGAACGAAAAAAGTTTAATCAGAATCCAGTCCTTCAATTTTGCTCATCTCTGCGTCCCTGTGTGAAGTGTCTAGCATAATCAGCCTTTTTAATGTTCCCATTGTTGGGACTCAGGCCTCCTCTCTCTAGGAGAGGGAATGGGCCGTAATCCACCACGCGGGCCTAGTGCGGATTGGTGAATGTCACATGTCTTCGAATTTTTGGTTCTAGGACATGCCGGTTTCCTCACGATGTTTTCCTTCACCGTTTTGAGAGCAGTGATGATGAAATAAATTACACAAAGTAATGCGCCTGGCTGGGTTTGAACCCGCGACCTACAACTCGTAAGTCGGGGCCGTTACCACTCGGCCACCACTGCTCCCAAGAGTGTGAAGTGTCTGAGTAGTAGAAAATGGAAGAAGGCGAATTATTCCTAACAATGAAAATAAGAAAGAAAACAGTTTTTTTTAACTAATGTTGACTTAAAACAATAGGCTAAACTGTACTATACCGGACAACGAGTTTTACGCTCATAATTTTTTATTGGAAAGGTTTATGTCTAAAAACTAATTATGCAAAGTCTCAATGTTAGGAAACATATAATTTTGAGAAAAAAAATAATGAAAATCGATAATTTTTCGTAATATTTGACGCCATTTTGACAGATTTCAAACTTTGAAAATTTGAATCTTGAATATCTCCAAAAGTATGTGTTTCCTAGATTCGGGAGGGGGTTCGGGGGGGAGGGGACACCCCCCTCTCCCCCCACCCCAAAAACTCATTATTTTGTTGTCCGGTATAGTACAGTTTTACCTATTATGTAATATTATCTTCATTAACTATTAACTGCTGCCAGCGACTTCACCCGCCTGAAAGTAGAAAGTTATCCCGAGGGAACATACTTTTGTGACGTGGTCTATCCATGTACCAAGTTTTATTGAAATCCGTTCAGCCTTTCGAACGTGAAGAAGTAAAAGAAAGTGATTAGCAACCCGCACCTACTTCGGACGGATGCAGGTTACGTGTTGTTAAAACCTCGAGATTTCTGTGCAATCTTAGTTAAATATTTATAAATTACTAGCTGACCCGGCGAACTTCGTACCGCCTTAGCGTAGCAATGATGCACTACTTTATTTTGTTGTATATTTTTCAATATTTCTGAGAGATTTTCTTAATATTTTTTTCCGTAAGAACCTTCTCCTAATAATAACAAATACAACAAAAAAAGAATTAGTGAAATCGGTCCAGCCATTCACGCGTGATGCCGTGACCAAGGAAAACGGGTTTCATTTTTATATATATAGATACACATGAACCGTCCGACACAAATTTTGGATGATGGTGCCAGCCATGAAATGAATAGTTAGAAATAAATAAAAATTATCGATACCGATCTACTTTACGGATGTGTCCCATCCCTAATTGAGTAGCGTCGAAGTTACTAGAATTTATGTTATGATTTTCCAGATGACGACCAAGTGCATTTAGACTTTGTGACAATGAATATAAGGTTGTTTATAGTTTGCATTGAAGTCTTATAATGTGGTATTGTCATTAAAATCAACTATATTAAAAATTAACAAAGTTTAGTATTTACCGATGATACGATACACCTCCACATTATACATTTTTTTTCTGCTTTCGTTTTTGCAGGTCAAATCCGCACAATAAGGCATAATTTGTAATTTTTCGGGTATTTCTGAGACAACCAATCGCGACAAGTATCTGACGGCGAATAAGCTAATTCTTGCACAGCTGTGCTTAATGTTGACACGCGTGCGATATCTGAGGGGCACTTCCCCTACTTTTCTTTATTCCGTGAGTCCGACAGCTATTTATAATGGGTATTGTATTAAAACAGCACGCAGATCTAACATATAGCACGGAGTTTACTAACAAAAGACGTAAAGATCTAGTCTGTCCTCAAAATCATACCAAACATGCTTTCACGTCAAAATTTTACCTGTTTCTCGGTCCTCTCCTCTACAATAGGTTGAACGCGAAAGCAAACATTTATAGCTTGAATCAAATTAACTGTAAGAAAATTCTTAAGGAGGCTCTTCAAAGAATGTCCTACGATGATACAGAGAATTTACTGATTGTGCTAAAGTGATTTTTTTGTTTTTATACAATTTTTGACCTAGGTTAAGTATCTTGTTAGTTAAGAAACTAGAAGTTAAGATTTGGTAACATTATAAATTAATAGTATAAGATAACTTGTCTACTTTACAGATTTTTTACACGTTTGTATTGTACTATAAAATCCTTTTGATTATTTGTTAATTTTAAATTATTTTAGCTCTTCTCGCCTGAAGCACAGGATTTCCTAGTTCAGGCACGTAAGACTCAGAATTAAGATTTATATTTAAGACTGTATTACTTTATCCTGTAAAGAATTTTGAATAAATATTATTATTATTATTTTTATATATTTTATTTATCTCAGGACCCTGAGGTCCTGGACTTTTGGGAGGCGTACGAGGAACCGAAGCCAACTCGCAGAGGCCCTTTAGATAATTATAATGGAACATGATACCAACCGACGATTATCCCTGTACGCGCTATGCTAGTGCACCCAAGGACAACCCCCGGTTATTGAAAAACTGTTGCGACATATGGAGAACAAAGATAATAGGGCTATGGTTTTTGGAGTCTTAAGTGGACTGGTAACATGGAACTATGTCAAGACTATGGCCCCTGCCTGAACAACGTTATTAATATGCAACGACAAAAGGCAGGGGGTGACTTGCACACTCAATAAATGGGCCCCCAAAAACGGCCGCTAGTACGAAGTGACGTAGCAACAAGAGGGCAACATATCCTGAGGTGCTTGAGGAGTGGAGAGGTATACCACGGCTATCAGGACAATCCCGGAAGTACGGTCAAGATCCCTACCAGCACCTTACTGGATTATACATCCTTCTCCCGAGCACGTTTGCTCTTGCGAATCTCCACTCAAGCCAGCCAATAAAGGCAAGAGAGAGGTGGGAGCTCAGTTCCTCGTCAGTGTTCACTACGGCCGGCCAATAAAGGCAAGCCGGAGATGAAGAACAAGAATTCTCCCGGGAGATCGGGTCCGTGGGGTCGCTAATGCCCAACAGTTCGCCACAAAACTGCGCTGCGGATTGTATCTCTCTTAGTCTGGCCCCTCACCCTAGGCATATTACGGCAAAGCAAACTTTACCGATACAGACCTAGGGTATATTGGAGCACGTAAGCCCCACCACGACGGCAACGTAGAGATACGGCGATGGGGTTATTATTATTATTATTCGTTTATTCATAATTATAACATGTAAATTATATTTTTAAATATTTCAATAAAAAAAATAAAAAAAACATTTAAAAATATAAAAAACAGTGTCCCACCGGTATCGGGAACAGGGTCCAAGCTACCGGCGGTCAGGGCTCCAGAGAAAGGAACCTCCTGACAATACGAGCCGTTATTATTATTATTATTAATGTAGTAGCCAGCGGCAGTTCGCCGTCCGGCTGTCCGGTAACCGTCCGGACCGAGCCCGAGTTGTCGACGGCGCGTAGTGTTCCACGCGCGCCTCAAAGAGATGTCAGCAAAACCGTAGCTGGGCCCCAGCAGGGTCGTAGCCTACTGGGGCCATGGGTTGTTCGAAAGGGAACCCCGGTGTTCTGGGACGCCATGCAAAGAAGGATCATAGGAGTAGGTTTTAGTCAGTAAAAGTCTGACACGCTCTCCAACTCCGCCCTAGAGCGAGAGAAATTAAGGGATGACCAGACGGTTGCAAACTAGCGTTCCAACCAAGGTGACCTTGGTTTATGTGTTTGGTTTGTGTTGCGGCTATATGGATGTAAACCACGCGCCAACACTTTCAGTGGTTGGGAAAACGTGCCTCCCAACCAAGAGCGTTGAAGGTCATAGATTACAACTGCTGTCTACACGGATTGAAACTAGAAGGGTCACTTTGGTTGGGACGTTGGTTTGCAACCGTCTGGTCACCCCTTTATTGGACGATTTCACACCTTAATAAAAACTTGGCAAGTGCGAGTCAGACTCGCGCACTGAGGGTTCCGTATAAATATTTACCTACGAAAACAGTTCAATTCCCGAATTAAGTTACTAAGATTTTTTCGAATCGCCAAAAAGTTTTTTTGTGACGTAACAACAAATTTACTGTTTTCAGATTTATTCCTATATCTGTCCTATAAGACCTTGCTTTATGCAAAATTTCAGGATTCTGGGTCAACGGAAAAAGTACCCTATAAATTTTGATTTTCTCGAGAGTGTCAATATATACGTTTTTGAGACATAGACGGCCTTATCTTTTTTTTTCGTTAACTTAGAAATTTGATTTTTTCACAGCTTCAAGAGACCGAAAACTTGGGTAGTTGGTTTTAATTTCAACTCAATATCTCCACGCGTTCCCGAGGTAAAGGGTCTTGACAGACAGACAGACGGACGGACAACAAAGTGATCATATAAGCGTTCCGTTTTTTCCTTTTGAGGTACGTAACCCTAAAAAAACCGGCCAAGTGCGAGTCGGACTCGCCCATGGAGGGTTCCGTAGCAGCAAGTAACATAATAATAATCTTTGTATCAGGTTCATATTTGGCTTGCGCAAGTATGACCACGTTTCTGAATTAAGATACTAAAAAAACTAACTAAAATACTAAAAAAAAAACTACTGACCAGATCTCGTTCAAACCAATTTTCGTTGGCAGTTTTTATAGTAATGTACATCATATATTTTTTTTAGTTTTATCATTCTCTTATTTTAGAAGTTAGAGGGGGGGGGACACACATTTTACCACTTTGGAAGTGTCTCTCGCGCAAACTATTCAGTTTAGAAAAAAATGATATTAGAAATCTCAGTATCATTTTTGAAGACCTATCCATAGATACCCCACACGCATGGGTTTGATGAAAAAAAAAATTTTGAGTTTCAGTTCTAAGTATGGGGACCCCCAAAATTTATTGCTTTTTTTCTATTTTTGTATGAAAATCTTAATGCGGTTCACAGAATACATCTACTTACAAAGTTTCAACAGTATAGCTCTTATAGTTTCGGAAAAAAGTGGCTGTGACATACGGACGGACAGACGGACAGACAGACAGACAGACAGACAGACAGACAGACAGACAGACATGACGAATCTATAAGGGTTCCGTTTTTTGCCATTTGGCTACGGAACCCTAAAAAGGGTAGCCCGCGGTGGGGGAGTGGGGATATGGGCAAATGAGGAGCCTCTCGCTCTAGGTGGAGTAAGAACCAGTGTCAGACTTTTACTGTCTAAAACCTACGTAGTTATCTTTATCTATCATTATGCTGAACTGGACCTATTTGGCGTAGCCGTGAGACATATTGTTATTGTTAATTTTATTTTTCCTTATTTTTTTAATGTTTAATTTTAGTTTGTTAATCAATTATTTGTTGATGAATGTATCATGGTGTGCCAAATAAACATATTTTCTTTCTTTTCTTTCTTTCTTTAGTAACCTTTTGCGTTCAATTGTCACGGTTACTCTTTCGAACTATCCGGCAACTGTATGCTCTCTTAACCTAATGGTTTTCTTTGTCTTGTTCCAGCTAACAATGCAGAGATTACTGCTACTCCTGTGCGCCGTCGGCAGCGTGCACCTGGTCCCTCTGCAGGACGTGGTACCACCTGGAGGTGAAGAGAACTGTGGATATGAGGTACGTCTTTTATTTAGAGGTTAATTATCAAATTACTCCTCCCGATCTGGGGTGGAGCGAGAAGGAGTGTTAGACTTTTACTGGCTAGATGGCGTTATCCTTACTATTAGGCGGTATGAAGTTCGCCGGGTCAGCTAGTAATAATTATAATATTTTGTTGAATAATTACAAACATGTAAATGTTCAAATTCGTTGTAAATGTTCAAATATTCAGAATTTGTTTTTGTTTTTGTTGCCATATTTCTTTTTTATTGGTTGGCTTAACGTCGAACAAAATGTGAATAGATACTAATTCCTTTTATGTTTATTGCATGCCGTGGCAGCCTTTAATTAAGGCTACACTTCATAATGTAAGAATACTGAATCTTTAGCATGTATAATGGTGTATGCTTTGTTGGTTGTCCTAAAAAAATAAATAAATAAATAAACATTTTCCGGCACTTAGCCCGCGTGATGGATTACGGCCCATTCGCTATCCTAAAGGAGGAGGCCTGAGTCCCAGCTGTGGGAACAGCTGTTGATCCCCGCATTAACGCCGGCGTTCACACGCCATTTGTCTTACTATTGTGTCTCTAATTACGCACTCAAAAGGTTAAAAGGCTGATTATGCTATGCTATGTATCTTATCTTCTTCTATATATATAAAAATGAATTGCTGTTCTTTAGTCTCGCTAAAACTCGAGAACGGCTGGATCGATTTGGCTAATTTTGGTTTTGAAATATTCGTGAGAGTCCAGGGAAGGTTTAAACGGTGAGAAAAATATGGAAAAATTCACGAAATAAAAAATCGAATACAACGCCATCTCTAATTAAAATAAATTATGATTCTACTGATGATAGTCATCAGTAGAATTTATTATGTATGCATGTATATAAGGTGTAAAAAAATTAACTTTAAGAATTTCGAGGGGACATTGTACTCCTCATTATGAACAACTTTTACTATGGGACCAAACCTGAAATCGCGAAAAAAAAATCAGCTGTTCCCTACGTTTATGTTCGCATAACTCGTCAAAACGTATGGAGCAGCTGATTTTTTTTTCGCTATTTCAGGTTTGGTCCCATAGTAAAAGTTGTTCATAATGAGGACTACAATGTCCCCTCGAAATTCTTAAAGTTAATTTTTTTACACCTTATATATGTATCTATTATATAGCATATGTATGTATCTGTGTATCTATTATAATATAATATGTTTAATGCTGGTTTTGTCACACCAATGACAGCCCCATTTCTTGTCCAGGCAATTACTGTCCATACCAGGTTGCCTGTAAGAGATCGCGGAATGCGATAAGGCCGCCCATTGTATGTACGTTTGTGTTTTAGTTTTTAGTTTCCTTTTATGTTTGTATTGGTGTACAATAAAGGATATAATAAATAAATAAATTACGCTGGTTCTGTAATGCCAGTAGATGGCGTTATCCTTTGACAGTTTTAACTATTAGGCGGTACGAAGTTCGCCTGGTCAGCTAATCTATACATATAAATATAAAAATGAATAGCTGTTCGTTAGTCTCCCTAAAACTCGAGAACGGCTGGACCGATTTGGCTAAGTTTAGTCTTGAAATATTCGAGATAGTCCAGGGAAGAAAAAATAATTCGAATACAACGCCATCTCTAATTAAAATATCATTATAAAATGAATTAAGCTGTTCTGGTAATGCCAGTAGATGGCGTTATCCTTACTATTAGGTGGTATGAAGTTTGCCGGGTCAGCTAGTCAATAATAATAATTCAAAAACCCTTTCGTGGAATATAGGTGCCGTGGCCAGATCATAGAAATTGATCACTTCATGATATAGCCAACTAAAACTGGCCAGATCGTATAAACGTTAACAATTGATGATGTGTCAATCCTCGTTTGGCCAAATCATTGATGTAGGATTTCGATGATGATAAAAGGTCTAAAGAAAGTAGGTCAAACGAAAATTGACACATCATCAAACTTTAACGTTTAAAACGATCTGGCCAGTTTTACTTGGCCATTTCATGAGGTGATCAATTTCTATGATTTGGCCACGATATAGGCATAATGATTCGTTTTGTTTTGAACCTATTCATTACAGTATAATGTGTTATTTACAAGTGCTTCTATTGTAAACAGTGAGTGATAACTCCTTGACCTTTACTCTGAGATAATTTAGCTCAGTATTTATATGCCAAACTCGATAATAGAAAGTTTTGTTTCGCAAATTATTAATAGAGTAATTATTATCAGCTGTTTAATAATACACAGAATCTATACTTCTATACTAATATTATGATAGGAAAAAAAAACGTTTTTTTTTAGGGTTCCGTACCTCAGAAAAAGGGACCCGTACAGGATCACTTTGTTGTCCGTCTGTCTGTCAAGACCCATTGTCTCGGGAACGTGTAGGTGTCGAGTTGAAATTAAAACTATATTGACGTAAGTTATTACGTTTTCAGATTTATTCCTATACCTGTGCTATAAGACCTGGTTTTATGCCAAATTTCAGTATTCTGGGTCAACGGGAAGTGTCTTATGAATTTTGATTCCCTTGAGTGTCGAAATATACGTTTTTTGCGACTGAAACGGCCGTATCTTTTTTTCGTCAACTTAGAAGTTTGATTTTTCCCAGCTTCAAGGGACCGCAGACTTGAGTACATGGTTTTAATTTCAATTCAGTACATCCACGCGTTCCCGAGATAAGGGTCTTGACAGCCAGACAGACGGACAACGTTCCGTTTTTTTTCTATTTGAGGTACGAAAACCTAAAAAATGAATGGGTATTAATTATATAGACCCAGCATACTGAGTACCAAATATGCTACTGACGATTATAAGTATTCGTCGGTAGCATCCTGTTTACATTAAGATGTAATCAGGATCCAGTTAAACTGAAAGCCGACCCCAATATAGACTGCAGCTGATGTTGACGCTACAATGTTGTTGGTTTTAAGGTTCCGTATCCAAAGGGTAAAACGGGACCCTATTACTAAGACTCCGCCGTCCGTCCGTCTGTCACCAGGGGCCCAAGTCTGCTATTTTTATAAATTCGTCATTCCAACACGATCCCATTGTCATTTTGCTAAAATTTCGTAATCTACTAATTCATAATGATCGATCGATCATTGATCGGTCAATGGTCTCGTAATAGAGTTGTGGTAGAATGACAATATCAAGCTTATTAGAAGCAATGACTGCACAATGACGTTCTAATGGTAGGTCACTGATCAAAGGAACTGTCAAAATTTTAGCAGATTATCGCATACGTCAGACATTCATTTGTCAATATTTACGAGATTACCATTCTATGCCACTTCTTTCAATGGAGTGTCAGTGTTTGACCATTGTAAAGTCATAATGACGCCATTATATTAGTAGGTTACCAAACTTGTCAAAATCAACAATTATGAAAAAAATGATAGACCATTCTGACACTATTGTAATAGCAGACTTGAGGCCCAGGCTGTATCTCATGAACCGTGATAGTCAGACAGTTAAAATTTTCACAGATGATGTATTTCTCTTGCCGCTATAACAACAAACACTAAATAACAGAATTAAATAAGTATTTAAGGGGGTTCCCGACAAACGTGTTTTTTTTTTTTTTGCCGTTTTTTTTTTTGCTATGACGGTACGGAACCCTTCGTGCGCGAGTCCGACTCGCACTTGCCCGGTTATTTTATTTAATTTAATTTTAAGTTTCTATATATATAAGTTGTTTTCTTCATTGTGTTTATCTGTGTATTAAATAAATGTCTTTTATTTCTTTCTTTCTATAATCTGTTCGTTTCTGATCTTCCAGAGCTGCCACGCTACCCCAGCTGGGAGGCTGAACGTCCACATCGTTCCTCATACGCACGATGATGTTGGCTGGCTGAAGACCGTGGACCAGTATTATTATGGCAGTAAGTATTTACACCACAGAGGGGGAGAGGGAGGCCAAAGAATAGATGGATTAATAATAATAATATTCTACAACTTTCACAAAACGCCATCTAGTCCCAAACTAAGCAGAGTTTGTGTTATGAGTACTAGACAACTGATAGACATACTAATATATTTCTAAATACATACATATTATAGATAAATTACACCCAGACACAGAACAAATGATCATGTTCATCATACAAACATTTTTCCTGAGTGGGAATCGAACCCACGACCTCCGGCATAACAGTCAGGGTCACTGACTACTAGACCAACAAACTGGTCGATTGTGTGAGGAGTGATATGAAAGAAAATGGGTTCAGTGATTACGTGACGATTGACAGGTCAGGACGGAAGAATAAAAAATAAATTCAGTCGAACATAGAACCTCCTTCTTTTTGAAGTCGGTTAAAAACAGTTTCCGTCAGTCCGGTACATGGTGGACATCCCACCTATACGCACAAAACGTTTTGCGAACACATTCATAGTGCGTACAGCTAAGGAGTGGAATTCCTTGCCGGAATCTGTTTTTCCTGATGGCTACAACCCGGGAATCTTTAAGTCAAGAGTGAATAGGTTACTTCTAGGTAAGCGCGTTCCATCGTCGACCGCATCGTCGCTTTCCATCAGGTGAGTTAGCGGTCAAGCGCGAGCCTATCAATAATAAAAAAAAAAAAAAAAAACCTATCAAGAATAAAAAAAAAAAAAAAAAATAAAAGTTTGTGATGACCTCAAGTAACACAAGGGTAGGAAAATGAAGAAGATGTACTTATAACACACTAGCTTCTGCCAGCGGCTTCGCCCGCGTGAAAGACGGTTTTTCCATACAAAGTTTGGACTCCCGTTTTATCCCCTTAGGGGGTGAATTTCAGAAAATCCGTTCTTAGCGGATGTCTACAGCCTATAAGGAACCTACCTGGCAAATTTTAAGTTTGTAGGTGTTATAGTTTCTGAGATTTCGTGATTGTGACATCATCGCTTACCATCAGGTGAGATGGTGGTCAAACGCGAGCCTATCAATAATAAAAAAAAAAAAAAAAAAACCTATCATGAATAAAAAAAAAAAAAAAAAAAAAAGTTTGTGATGACCTCAAGTAACACAAGGGTAGGAAAATGAAGAAGATGTACTTATAACACACTAGCTTCTGCCAGCGGCTTCGCCCGCGTGAAAGACGGTTTTTCCATACAAAGTTTGGACTCCCGTTTTATCCCCTTAGGGGGTGAATTTCAGAAAATCCGTTCTTAGCGGATGTCTACAGCCTATAAGGAACCTACCTGGCAAATTTTAAGTTTGTAGGTGTTATAGTTTCTGAGATTTCGTGATTAATCAGTGAGTGGTATTTCGCTTTTATATATGTAGATTTAGATGTCATCCAAGTCACACAGGACACACACACACACATACACACACACAACACATAACACACACACACACACATAGACAGAGACATACATACACATAGACATAGGCTCATAATAAACTAGTGCGCTTCACCATCAACGATTGCATCACTGCTTATATTGTTAAAAAAAAACATATCCCTCCTTCTGTAATAGAACTCGTCTTTCAGGTCGTAACAACATCCAAAAGGCGGGCGTCCAGTACATCTTGGATTCGGTCATCAAGGAACTATGGGAAGATCCTAAAAGAAGGTAAGTTTGAATAGGTGTTTAACATATTTGTCTTTGGACCGATGACTTGGTAATGGTTGCGGGAGTCCGATGGATGCGAGACGCACAGTACCGTTTATTATGGCGACACTTGGGGGAGGCCTATGTCCAGCAGTGGACGTCTTTCGGCTGAAATGACAATGATCATGATGATATTTGTCTGTCTGTCTGTCAAGACCCTTTATCGCGGGAACGCGTGGAGGTATCGAGTTGAAATTAAAACCATATGCTAAAGTTTTCGGTCCCTTGAAGCTGTGAAAAAAATCGAACTTCTAAGTTAAGAACAAAAGTACGGCCGCAAAAACCGTGTATTTCGACATTCTCAAAGGAATTAAAATTCATAGGGTACTTTCCGTTGATCTAGAATCCTGAAATTCGGCATGAAGCATCACACACAGCACAGGTCTCATAGCACAAGTATAGGAAAAAATCTGAAAAATGTAAATTTGTAGTTACGTCACAAAAAAAAATCATTTTTTGCGATTCGGAAAAATCTTTGTAACTCAATTCGGGAATTGAACTATTTTCATAGGTAAGTTTGTACGGAACCCTCAGTTCGCGAGTCCGACTCGCACTTGCCCGGTTTTTTGTATATATCCCAAACTTACTATATAGTTCTTCTCTTCAATAGATTCATATACGTGGAAACGGCATTCTTCTGGAAGTGGTGGGTGCGTCAGTCTGCCAGCACCCAGCAGAAAGTCCACACGCTGGTGCGAGAGGGTCGGCTGCAGATGGTGGGTGGAGCGTGGAGCATGAACGACGAGGCCGCTGCCCACTACCAGAGTACTGTGGACCAGTTCACCTGGGGACACAGGTGAGGAGACGACACACTTCTGAAACCGTAGCTGGGTGAATTTCAGGGCTGTTCTAGGTGAAACAGTCTTGAAGATCACCAGCATACATCAAAAACTACTATAATACCTCAGGATTATCTGATTGGGAAGTATCTGAAAGGTTTCGAAAGGCATCTAGGAGCTACTGGAGGGCTCCAGTTGCTTTTTAAGGTTCCGTAACTAAGTTGGCAAAAATGGAACCCCTATAGGATCAATTTGTTGTCCGTCTGTTTATATGTCAAGACCTTTTTTCTCAGGAATGTTTGGAGGTATGAAGCTGAAATTAAGATCAAATACTCAAATCTGCTACTCCAAGCTTCAATGATAAAATCAGACTCCTAAGTCAAAGCAATCTAAAGATAAGACGCATATTTTGATACTCACCAGGAAATCAATACCTATAGAGTACTTCCCGTTGACCTAGAATCCTAAAATTTGGCATGAAGCAAGGTCTCGTAGCACAACTATAAGAAAAAGTCTAAAAACTGTAAAGGGGAATGAAACTTTTCCCATACCTAGCTGGTATGTAATTTTTTTCTTTTCACCAAAAGGTAAACCTAGGCTACATCTTTAAGGCATGTATGAGAAATCAATAGCAAAAAGAATTATGTAAACCAACCGTAATCAAACGAAGTTAGAGTTTATTTAGTAGAATGCCATTGTTTTTTATCAGGCGTTATTTTTCTTAAATAAAAATACTCTATGTCTGATATTTTAACGGGGACACGGCGGTGCTCTGCCCAAGCGGGGCACACCACCGTGTGCTCCACCGTAACCACATACGGTTAGACTTTCGAGTCTAATTGTAATTTGTTGCTATGTACATTCACATTGTACATACATTATTACTATAGTGCACACATCGTTTACTAATTGGTTACAAACTAATAAAATAACTATGAGGTTTGACTAATACACAAGTAACTGAACAATACAAATTTATTGTTTTTCCTTGAAAAATAAAGTATCGCTATTTTTATTTTTAAATTGATATAAACTAGTGCTTGACTGCGATCCCACCTGATGGTAAGCAGTGATGCAATCGTTGATGATGCCACTGATGGATGGTGGTGATTAGTGGTGGTTAATATAACGTATAGCGTCAAAATATAACACGCTATTTATAATAATAATAATATTCCACAACTATCACACAACGCCGTCTAGCCTCAAGCTAAGCAGAGCTTGTGTTATGAGTACTAGACAACTGATACACATGCTTATATATTTCTAAATACATACATATTATAGATAAAATTACACCCAGACACAGAACAAATGATCATGCTCATCACACAAACATTTGTCCTGGGTGGGAATCGAACCCACGACCTGCGGCATAGCAGTCAGGGTCACTGACCACTAGACCAACAGGCCAGTCAACAAACGCTATACTATATTTTTTTTTTATTTTTTTTTTTCTCAACAATTGTCTTGGGTGGGAATCAAACCCACGACCCTCGGCATAGCAGTCATTGCCACTGACACTTGACCAACAGGTCAGTCAAAATGGGCATATCTTGTTTACAGAAAATTGAACCAGACTTTTGGCAACTGTGGTCGTCCCCGCGTTGGTTGGCAAATAGATCCCTTCGGTCACGCCAGGGAGTTCGCCTCTCTGCTGGCTATGATGGGGTTCGATGGGCTGTTCCTGGGCAGGATCGACTACCAGGACAAGAGGGCCAGGTTCACGAATAAGAACATGGAGATGGTCTGGCGAGGTGATGATGTTCTTGGTAAGTAAGATGGGCACATTAGATACTTTTTTTTTTTCGGTAGGAGTGGGGAATCCTCATGGACGCCCAGGCTGCCTCCTCAGATGAGCCAGTCTGGGCAGTGTCAGACTCCTACTGACTAAAACCACACTCCTGCCTTACAATTCAACCACGGGCATGACGTCCGTACCCTACTTCCGTCCGTGCCCTACATCCGTCCGTGCCCTACATCCGTCCGTTCCCTGCATCCGTCCGTGCCCTACATCCGTCCGTTCCCTACATCCGTCCGTTCCCTACATCCGTCCGTGCCCTACATCCGTTCATTCCCTACATCCGTCCGTGCCCTACATCCGTCCGTGCCCTACATCCGTCCGTTCCCTACAGCCGTCCTTGCCCTACATCCGTCCGTTCCCTACATCCGTCCTTGCCCTACTTCCGTCCGTGCCCTACTTCCATCCGTGCCCTACTTCCGTCCGTGCCCTACTTCCGTCCGTGCCCTATTTCGACATTCTCTAGGGAATCAAAATTCATGGGTACTTCCCGTTGACCCAGAATCAAAAGCAAGGCCTCATAGCACAAGTATAGGAAAAAGTCTGAAAACTCTAAATTTGTAGTTACATAAAAATAAAAACTTTTTTTTGTGATTCGGAAAAATCTTCGTAACTTAGTTCGGGAATTGAACTGTTTTCATAGGTAAGTTTGTATGGAACACTCAGTGCGCGAGTTCGAATCTCACTTGAACGATTTTTTATAGCCTATGGGTGTCACTGTTGGGCAAAGGCCTCCCTTTTCTCCTTCCAAACCTAGAGAAGTTATTTAAATATCATTTATTAATTAACCGCCCCAGCACAGCTTGCTGTACTCAGAAGATGGGATGGCGCAAGGGTGTCGACACATGTTGCATCCCACACCAAAGGCCTACCTGACTTCCAATAACCTCCGGTCCGAGCGCTCATCGAGTTGTTCGTGATATCAGCAAACAACTGGTCGACTCTTCTCGTGACCAGAGGGCTGGGCTTTTCTTCGGACAACGAATCAGCATTGCTATCCAACGTGGCAATGCTGCCAGCGTTCTGGGCACTTTTCCCATTGATATCAATGTGGATGAATTTTTTTTTTGCCCATAATTTCTTTTTCTACCCGTTTGTAAATACTATTATTTTTAGTTTGTTTATATTCCTATTAAGTTATTAATATTTATTAGTTTTGATGTTCATATGCAAATAAATAATTTAATATATATATATTTTTAATTCCAGGTAAATCATCAGACATATTTACTGGGGTTCTACACAACACATACTCTCCGCCTCCCGGCTTTTGCTTTGATGTTCTATGTTCCGATGAACCTATTATTGATGACCCGAGCTCGCCTTTGTACAATGTGGAAAGCAAGGTAAGAAATTATTTGTTTATCCATGTATTAGCACTGCCATGACTACATTCGCGTGTATGTTTTCATAAAAACTTGAACACCCCTTAAACTGTATTTTGAGGGTAGTTTTGAAAAACTAATAATGGTATTCCTTATTATACATTTTCAATAGAATTTATGCCAAGTTTCAAGTTTATTAACCCAAGAAATAAGAATTCTGTATACAATCTTTAAAACCCTTCTTGAAAACAAATAATGACAAACTTTATTATTTACTTGGGTTACTATTTGTGCTAACTTTCAAGTATATTGGCACACGGAAAGAGATTTTGCATACAAACAAAATACAAGGGGTATTTTCACCCCCTTTCGGTTGAATTTCCTAAAACCGCTTCTTAGTGCTCGCCTAAGTCATAAAAGGAAGCCTTGTGCAAAATGTTATGGTTTCTAGTCCCTGTAGTTTCGGCTGTGTTGATATGTCAGTCAGTCAGTTTCTCCTTTTTAGGGTTCCGTACCTCAAAAGGATAAAACGGATCCCTTATAGGATCACTTTGTTGTCCGTCTGTCTGTCTGTCTGTCAAGAGGAGGTACCGAGGTGAAATTAAAACCATATACTCAGGTCTGCGGTCCCTTGAAGCTATGAAATAATAGAACTTCTAAGTTAATGAAAAAAAAAGATACGGCCGTTTATGTCGCAAAAAACGTACATTTCAACACTCTCAAAGGAGTCAAAATTCATAGGGTACTTCCCGTTGCCCCATAATCCTGAAATTTTGCATAAAGCAAGGTCTTATAGTACAGGTATATGAATAAATCTGAAAACAGTAAATTGTTTGTTAACTAAGTTACAAAAAAAAAAATTCTGCAATTCGGAAAGGTCTTTGTAACTTAATTCGGGAATTAAACGGTTTTCATAGGTAAATTTGTACGGAACCCTCAGTGCGTGAGTCCGAGTCGCACTTGCCCAATTTTTGATTTTGTGACTCTCACTCGCAGGCAGCGCGCCCACTCTGCAAAGTAAAGAGTGTTCCTGTGATCCAATTGTTCCAAATTATGCATTTCGGTACACATTATAGTGTCGAACATAGAAAAAAAAAATGCTAAATGCTCACTCTATCGGAAAAGACGTCAAAAAAAATTCAAAAGTTGATATTTTTTTCTTTAGGTAGACAATTTTCTCGCAATATCTCGAAACATATCAGAAAAATATCGCTCGAACAACATACTAGTCACCATGGGCGATGATTTCAACTACCAAGACGCTGGAATGTGGTTCTCAAATCTTGATAAACTTATTGAGTAAGTGAGCTTGTGTGTGTGCACATTACTCGGCTGTGTGTGCTTGTGAATGTGTGTGCATTTGATGTGTGTGTGCTCTAACGTGCTTCGACTTTTGGTGTTTAATCTGTGAATGTCGATATACAACATAGTTTTAGTATATGCGAAACCCGAAACACGGCTAGTATTTTTATGTAAAGAATCTATGTAAAAAATTTCATAACTGTATCATGAAAAATCACAAAGTTATAAGCTTGTTATATTACCTGGTTGTCCGCACACCGGGCCATCCAGGCGACTGAGGGGTTCTTTTGCTCCAGCATCCAGCTGTGCGTTGGTTCCTAATGCCCGCTATGACCTGCCATGACCTGTGTTGTATTTAATGTCGGTGGTGTCCAACTTGTGACCTTTTTTAAATATTTTTGGGAAAAAATATAACATGGTGTAAAAATTATTGGAATCGATTCAGTTACTGATTCTGAACAAACTATATTCAGGTTTTGCATAAACTAAAAATAATGTCATATATTTGTAACTAAACATAACTTAGCTAGCACTTTGCAAGCGACTTCGTTCGCAATAACACTTTCATAAAATCTTTAACACCCCTTAAACCGTATTTTGAGGGTAGTTTTGAAAATCTAATAATGACAGTCATTATTATTCATTTTGATTAGAATATGTGTCAAGTTTCAAGTTTATTCACTCAAGGAATAAGATTCTATCATTCAACCTTTAACACCCCCTAAATTGGGGTAGTTTAAAATTCTGCATACAAACGAATTTCTCCCTTTTCACCCCCTTAAAAGTTGAATATTCAACAACCCCTTCTTAGTGCTCGTCTACGTCATAAAAGGAAGCCTTGTGCAAAATTTCACGTTCCTAGACTCAGTAGTTTCGGCTGTGCGTTGATATGTCAGTCAGTCAGTTTCTCCTTTTTAACCGACTTCAAAAAGGAGGAGGTTATATGTTCGGTTGAATGTATGTTTTTTTTTTTTTTTTTTTATGTATGTTCACCGATTTCTCGGTCAATTGTGGACCGATTTTGAAATATATTTTTTTGATTGAAAGGTTATGCTTCCGAGTTGGTCCCATAGAAATATTGTTATGATCTGATCATGAACTTCGAAGATATGGAACAGAACTCCTCATAGGATCACAGCAGAACCGTCGTAAAAAGTAAAATTGCTTTGTTTATACGTGTAGTCGATGACTGACTGAAAGTAGAGGGGGAATATATCGAACTAATCTGATGATGAAGCCTGAAGTTAGGCACCGGAACTCTGTAATAAATTAATGTAATCTAACCGTGTTTGGGATTATTAGAATTGTCATGAGATGCACTCTGGCTATAAGGTATTTAAGTTTGGCTGAGGGGTACTTTTTAGTGGTGGTACCATAACTAAAAAGTGTAAAAAAAAAACTTTTTACAAAAAAAATACAACCGACTTCAAAGTAAAAAAAAACACTGAAAAGTGCAAAATAACTATAATTTCGGAAGTCGGTGTTAAATAACGAAGAGACAAAACTATTATAGAAACACCGACTTCCGAAATTATAGTTATTTTGCACTTTTCAGTGTTTTTTTTTGCTTTGAAGTCGGTTGTATTTTTTTTGTAAAAAGTTTTTTATATTTATATACACGGTAACTGACATCGACGCACAAACGAATATAACGGAACCAGTACATGATTCTGGACTGTTATAAACAGTACGACGATTTATACAGTTTAAATTAAAAAAACGTAAAGATATTTAAAAAAAAATTAGTAAAGAACTGACGAAAAATTCCACCACTGGGGTGTTCAGAATCGTGAACTGGATCCGTGGTATTCGATTGTTCGTCGATGTCAAATACACTCTGTATATAATTACCCCGCGATTTGAATATATACAACGGTACGAAATCAACTATCCAATCGAAAAACAGTAAGAAGATCCTGTATATTAAAATATTGTATTCTTTCTTGTTAAAGATAAACACATTTCTGGAGATCTGTGCGAACATTTCAAAGGTGTACAGGTCGAACAATATTCTGATCACAATGGGAGAGGATTTCCATTACCAAGAAGCTGCCATGTGGTTTAAGAACTTAGACAAACTAATTGAGTGAGTCTGCATGTTTGTATGTGCATGTTTGGTTAGACCATGTGACAAGCGATTAAAAAGACTGCCGATTAATTTTAATAACATTGTTCGCCTTTAAAAATCTACTTTGCCTTGTAAATGACTAAGTCAGTCACAATTAACGAGCATCTGAATAATAAACAAAGGCTAAGGCGGGAGCTCCGCACAGCTCCGCTCCCGCCTAACCTGTATGTGTGGAAGTGCCCTAAAATTCCGAGATAAGCTTTCCGAATTATTTTATTAGAGGCTATCTCATTTTCAAGTATTAGCTTAGTTATTATCAGTGATCGGAGTAGGTAGATTGAATTGGGGCCATTGATCCGAAACGTATATATTAATGTGGAGATTCCTCCGGAATTGGTTAATTATTAAAAAAAAAAACCGGAACTTTGGTAGGAATTGTATTAAAATGAGCAATATTATATTCTTCATTTTTTTTATAACGGCGCACAGTCACGATTTGACAACCCAACGACCAATCGGAACATTATAGGTACCTTCCATTAAATTTTGAATTGAGTAGTAATAATATCACTACCAATATTGAATCCGGAAACACCGGAATTACTTTCCGGAAAAATGGCTTATGCATGTTATTCTTTCTGTGTGCATTTATGATACAAGTACCAAAAATCAATCTACATACTCCGATCACTGGTTATTATAAAATAAAAAGTTTGATTACGTGGCTAGTAAAGAAATGTGTAACTTAACTTGTAATTTCTCGATCAAAATTGTCAATTCGTTTTCAAATCACTAAAATTGAATTTAAAACAACTTTAGCATAAAATTTGAGGCAGAATAGTATTAAAATAGTCCGTACTATACATGTTATGAAGCATAGTCACCCACTGCGTCTGTCTGTCTGTTCGCGATAAATTTAAAAACTTCTAAATAGATTTTCTTGGGGTTTTCAAAAATAGACAGAGTGAATTATGAGGAAGGTTTAGGTGTATAAAACATGCATATTATAGTGGAGAAAAGATGAGAAATTCGAAGAGTTCCAACAGCCGGGATGGATCGGTAGTAGTAATGGTACAAAGTGGGGGGTAGATATTGAATATCCTTATCATAGAGCACTATGTGAAAGCTAAGCCCGGGGCCCCGGGATGAAGGCAAAGAAGGAACAGGAGTGGGTTTTTAGTCAGTAAAAGTCTGACACTATCTCCCGCTCCGCCCAAGAGCGGGATTTGTCATTAGATGATTTTCCCACCTAAAAAAAGAGCACTATTTGAAATAAGAAGTTTGACAGTAAAAATACTGGAAAAGTAGATCTATACACCACAATTTTCAATTACTACAAAAAAAAAATGGGGCTCTATCGTACGGATAGAGCACATTATCTTCTGATCATATTTGTGTAGTCAGAAGTAAAAAAAAACAAATCCCTAAATTGTCCACGAAAATTAGTCATAATTGGTAAATTCATAATTGCATCAATCAATTTCTACTAGAAAATACTACGCGCAGTGTTTTTTTTTTCATTTCATTTTGATCGCCATTTATTCATTCATAATCAATAGCCTGTACAATATTTCCATAAATTGAGTGACATTTTGGGATATAAACAAACGCTAATAACTTTGCTGTTTATGAATATTATTTTATGAGACTTTACTTAAATAATAACAAGACCTTTTCTAATAAGCCCTTTAGATTTGTACTAATTAAAAATTAGTGGTTTCTCCAAACAAACTTTGAAGCCCTTTGGGGTTCTTTTTTTAATGTGGGAAATCATTCAATGACTTCTCCCGCCCTAGAGCGGAGCAGGAGGGCATGACAGACTTTTAGTGACTAAAATCCACTACTATGTTCCTTCTTTGCGTTGCGTCCCAGGGCCCCGGGTTCAGGCTTCGGCCCTGTTGGGCTCCTACAGTTTTGCTGACATCTCCTTGAGGCGCGCGTGGAACAATATGCGCCGTCGACGACTAGGGATCCCCTTAGAGATGAATTTTAGAAAATTCTCTCTTACTGCTCGTCTATGTCATAAAAGGAAACCTTGTGCAAAATTTCACGCTCCTAGTCCCAGTAGTTTCGGCTGTGCGTTTATATGTCAGTCAGTCAGTCAGTTTCTCCTTTTATATATATAAACTAGCTGACCCGGCGAACTTCGTACCGCCTAATAGTAAGGATAACGCCATCTACTGGCATTACCAGAACAGCATAATTCATTTTAAAAAGACATTGTAATTAGAGATGGCGTTGTATTCGGATTTTTTTTCGTGTATTTTTTCCATTTTTTCTCACTGTTTAAACCTTCCCTGGACTATTTCGAATATTTCAAGACCAAAATTAGCCAAATTGGTCCAGCCGTTTTTTACTTTTAGCGAGACTAACAACAGCTATTCATTTATATATAGATGATAGATTTTGCATTCTTTTAAACTTAAGTTTGAATGAAGATTATTTATTGCATTTTGAAAATGAAAAACATGAAAAAGTGCAGTTTTCATGTTTTGCATGCGCCCATGAATTACTTTATGCTTGCTTTTCTTTAGCAGCGCCATTTAAAAAAAATTGCATGTGCCAAAAAACTAGACTATTAGATAAATCGCTCAATTTGTTCTTCACCTTAACCTTTTAACGTTCGGAATGGTCCGACGAGTGTTTTCGTATCCTATTCGCCAGGGTCGTGTGTTTGAGACTGGGTACTCCATATTGTTTAACTCTTCAATCCCCATAGGTGACAGAAGAACTGACAAGATGGAGTATTTGGTCGTGGATGTGCGACCCCGGGTGGAATAAACGCGAGAGTGCTCGTCGGATATATCCTACGTAGGCGGTTAAAAAGATTTCGCCTTTTTATAGTTTGTCAAGATTTGTATACCCCAAGCCAGCATTTGAAAAAAAAAAATTTTAATTGAAGTTTCTTGGTGAAGAAAAGAAGAAAAAAAGAAAAGAAAACATGTTTATTCTGCCCAAATATACGCACAATAAAATATAGCAATCTGTCGGGCCATGTGCATACCGGGCATAACTATGCTGCACCATAGACACTAGACAATAAACACAGTTGACTGATGTCTACATAGTCTGTGGTTGTCTATACAAAACACAGTCTGATTTTACAGCTTAGTCTGTGGTTGTCCATTGTCTATTGCACCGACCGACAGAGACTGACATAACATAATATAAATATAAACAATAATCTAAGAAAAACAAATAACAATATATAAATCCAAGTTGTGCGTCGCATTTAGGCAAAAATAGGTGGTTGCTCAGCTTATACCGTGACGCTGGGCAAATCCAGCAATCTACGATGCTGAAGCGAGAGGGCTTGTCAGACTTTTACTGACTAAAACCTAACTGCGTTCCTTCACGCCCTTTCCGTTCCGGGGCCACAGTAACTGTTTTGAACATTCCCACAGCCTTATAACGCATCGACGCTTAAGCCCCGTCAAAGCGTTTAAACATACTTGGAAATCTTATGTTATTCCTAGTAAGCATCACGGTCATTATGATAAAAGTGTGTAAGGTTAATGATTACCGTCGAGGTGGTATTTAGACCCGAGCCGTGGCGAGGGTCTTAAGAGAGCCAAGAACGGTAATCATTAATTACTCACGTGTGTCATACGACGTTTTTCAATACACTTGTGAAGAAAACAATAGTATAAAACTAGTACATTTTTGTGACACGGCGGTAAAAATCTGTTTTCTTATGCGCGCGCATAATTTTTTTTTATTTACCCCTAGGGAAGGCTAAGGTATTATGATCATATTGCCTAGTCTTACGTTTATGTTTTCTTGCTTGAAAAGTTTTTACGATAATGTCTTTCGTAGTGGCAATAGAATACAGATGTAACAGTTTTGCATGAAATTGGTAAATAAGACACTAATTTATAGTATTGAACGCAATAATCTAATGTGAAATCTTTTTGTGTTTAAAATTTGTTTTGAGAACAAAGAGGTTGAACAAAAAGGTTGTAACTACATTATCGCACTAGTGCGTAATGGTAATCGGAATGTCACAGTTTGCTAACAAGTGCCATTATATACTTTTGTGCAGTGCAATAAGAGTCACTTTCTGAGCAAGTGTATCGAAAATATATTTTTCTTTGCCCCACAATACCAAGCGGCTGGTCACGTAGGCCACCGCCATACAGTTTCAATTGTTTCTTCCATTTCGCAGTTCGCATTTCCGCCTACGTTGTCACCACGTTAGGGCCCTCTGGACACACTCACCGAAAATTATATACATAGAAAAGATAAAGTCATAGTTTTTAGGGATAGTTTTAGTAATAACTAAGACTCCACTGTCCGTCTGCCTGTCACCAGGCTGTATCTTATGAACCGTGATAGGCTAGACTTTTTTTTTAAATTGATATAAACCAGTGCCCGACTGCGATCCCACCTGAAGGCAAGCAGCGTCGCAATCATTGATGGTGAGGCGCACTAGTTTATCGAAGCCTTGAAGGCACCTAAATTATAGTTGGAAGAGAAGACCGCAGCAGGCAAATTGTTCCAGTCCTTCGATGTACGCGGTATAAACGACGAAGCGAAACGCTTAGTCCGGACCGTTGAAGTTTCAACAACGTTGTTTCCGCTATAATAACAAATATTAAAAAACGGCACTGTTTCGTACCGTCCGTAGCAAAAAACGGTAAGAAAATTACGTTTGTTGTATGGGAGCCCCTTAAATATTTATTTTATTCTGTTTATTAGTATTTATTGTTATAGTGGCAAAATAAATAAATCCCCGGTAATCCCCCCCGGGAATCTTTAAGTCAAGAGTGAATAGGTTACTTCTAGGTAAGCGCGCTCCATCGTCGACGGCATCGTCGCTGTCTATCAGGTGAGATAGTGGCCAAGCGCGAACCTATAAAGAATATTAAAAAAAATCATTTGTGTAAATTTTAACTGTCTAACTATCACAGTTCATGAGATACAGCCTGGTGACAGACGAGCAGATAGACAGACAGACGGACGGATAGCGAAGTCTTAATAATAGAATACCGTTTTACCCTTTGGGCACGGAACACTAAAAGGCAATAAAATATTTTTTTAAGTGGGGGTCCCATCCAACAAACGTGTTTTTGTTACGGAACCTTCATGCACGAGTCCGACTCGCACTTGACCGGTATTCCCTCTCACAACCTCTTCGAAAAATATAGAACGTGATGTTTCCGACATTTATTTGCAGATTGCAGTGTTTTTAGATTACGTAAAGAATCAAGCCAGGTACTATAGGAGTGATAATGTTATTATCACAATGGGCGGGGACTTCACCTATCAAGATGCAGCCATGTGGTATATAAATCTTGATAAATTGATTAAGTAAGTATTTTTTTGCACTTGGTTTTACGGTATACCATGTCTCCTTTTCTCACTGTTTAGGGTCCATTCATATTTACGTCACTTTTTTTCCTTGAGGTGGCTTATTATTTAGAAGTTAAAATTTTATTTATTTACTAGCTGACCCGGCGAATTTCGTACCGCCTAATAGTAAGGATAACGCCATCTACTGGCATTACCAGAACAGCATAATTCATTTTACAATGACATTTTAATTAGAGATGGCGTTGTATTCGGTTTTTTTTTATTTTTCGTGATTTTTTCTCTACGTTTAAACCTTCCCTGGACGATCACAAATATTTCAAGACTAAAATTAGCCAAATCGGTCCAGCCGTTCTCGAGTTTTAGCGAGACTAACGAACAGCTATTCATTTTTATTTATATAGATGGGACAATAAACAGTTACAATTCACATTTTACAATATTTCAGCCCACTGCATTATCCATACATTAACGCAAAAGATTACCGGCATATAAATGCCGCTTAGATATTATATAGATTTTAAAATATGACGTCACGAAATTTAGGACGGCCCACCCTTTGTCATATTTCGTCGACTCCCTTTTGTTTTTTGAGGTGAAAACTTGTCAAATAATTTTCTCGCCCTAGAGTGGAGCGCGAGTGTGCAACAGACTTTTACTGAATAAAACCCACCTTTGTCCTTCAGTTGCCCTTTGCGTTCTAGAGCCACAGTCACTCTTGCACACGTTTCTGCCCCTCCTCTCCCCTTAAATTGTGATAATTTGTAAATAGCTCCTTAGTAGGTGGTAGCGGGGTTGATCTGACTAATCAGGGTGATCGTGGTAATCGTGCGTGTCACGATCATTTCTTATATTTGATTTTTTTTTCTAAAAATTCTGTAATACATGTAAAAAGTATTTTTCATTACTGATACTCTGAAAGTAGGTCTGAAGTTGCCTGAGGAGCGGGTTGAAAGTAATACTTTTCAGCCCTAGGGAGAATCACTTTCAACTGATAGCTGTCAAATTATTTAAAAAAAACTAGTTCTATCTTCACATTTCTATTGAACCGTGGTCCAACTGTCTATACAGCCAGTCAATTACAGCGCGATGTAAAATTTAAATAACTTAAAGATAAGAATTAATTAAAGAATATATTTTTTAAAATTTATTTATGTATAATATTTACTATTTTTTTAATAATGAAAATGAAAAATAATAATAATGAAAATGAAAAATAACGCCTGAATAACTGGCCGGCCACAGAAAAAAAAAACAAAAAAGGCGGGAAAGTGGCAATCCAGCAATCCGATCTTCATTTGTTTTTTCGAATTGTAGAGTTTTGTTCACATTTCCATATAGCAGACATTTTTATTAACACGATAAGTTCATCAGCCTGGTTTCATAAGAGAAGCAGTAGTGGACTATTATTAGACTATATAATTATACTAGACTATATAATATTCCAGGACCAAAATTAGCCAAATCGGTCCAGCCGTTCTCGAGTTTTAGCGAGACTAACGAACAGTTATTCATTTTTATATATTTATAAGATAGAAGATTTGTTTATTTAAAGCTGCAAAATTGCATGCATGTTCCGTATTGGTATCAAAGGAGTATGTACCGCTTGTTGCTTTTAATTCCCGCTTTTTTTTTCGTAAACTAATTTGCACGTGCATGTTTGCATGTACCACTAACAATTTATGTGAATGATAATTTATGTAGCACGAATGTAAAATTTTGCACATCACAACTAAATAAATAATAATAATATTATTTAACAAAACAGGAACTCGTGACTTATTTTGTGAATGATACAGTAATATTTAATCTTTAAGGTTCCGTGCCCAATGGTAAAACGGGACCCTATTACGAAGACTCCGCTGTCCGTCCGTCTGTCACCAGGCTGTATCTCATTAACCGTGATAGTTAAACAGTTGAAATGTTCACAGATGATGTATTTCTGTTGCCGCTATAACAACAAATACTAAAAAACAGAATAAAATATATATTTAAGGAGGCTTCCATACAACAAACGTGTTTTTTTTTGCCATTTATTTGCTACGGACGGTACAGAACCCTTCGTTCGCGAGTCCGATTGGCACTTTGCCGGTTTTTTTACTTGTTCTAATGTTGTTTTTTTTTTTTATTTTCAGATATGCTAACTTGAAAGCAGCTAAGGATGGTCTGAATGTGACATTATTTTATTCAACGCCGAATTGTTATCTGAAGTCCATTAAAGATGCTAAGTGAGTATCATTTTCACAGATATCATAAAAAGTTTGCGTTCACTTAGAAAACTTAAGGACTAGAACAATTTGCCTGCTGCGGTCTTCCCGTCCGATTATAATTTAGGTGTCTTCAAAGCTAGGGTGAGTGGTTCTTAATAAACTAGTGCGCCTCACCATCAACGAGTGCATCACTGCTTACCATCAGGTGGGATCGCATTTTATGGTTATCTCATACTAAACTATATAAGGAAAGGATAACGATTTTCCAAAATTCTCTCCCTAATGGGATGAAATCTCGTTCATCGCCTTAAGGATTTATTTTTAGAAAATTTCTTTCTTAGTGCTCGCCTATGCCATAAAAGGAAACCTTGTGCAAAATTTCACACACTTAGTAGCAGTAGTTTCAGCTGTGTGTTGATATGTCCGTCTGTCAGTTTCTCCTTATTATATATATAGGGTGACTGGTAATTAGTGTACGATACTTAAACACGTGATTGCGCTCATGATAACCAACAACTTTTACTATGGGAACAAACCTGAAATCGCGGAAAAAAAAACCGCTGTTCAGTACATTTATGTTTGCCTAATGTACTGAACAGCTGATATTTTTTTTGCGATTTCGGCTTTGCTCCCATAATAAAAATTGTTTGTTATTAAGAGCACAATCACATGTTTAAGTATCGTACACTAATTGCCAGTCACCCTATATAGATAACATTCAAGAAGAGAGCTAAACCTTAACCATATAAAAATGTGGTAAACTTTGTACTTGTCTTACTGACACGGGTGAGGCATTCCACCGTTACCATCATCGGTATTAACCTTGTACTAAACATTGTTTTCAGCCCGACTCTGCCCACCAAACACGACGACTTCTTCCCGTACGCCAGCGACTCCACAGCCTACTGGACTGGCTACTTCACTTCTAGACCTACCACCAAGTTCTTTGAAAGAGAGGGGAACAATTACTTACAGGTGTGTTCAATTACAGATTTTTTACACCATCTGCTCAATAATGCCCTTTTATACGTCATACAACCATCACTTAAAGCAAGTCATTCTGTCCCTAGGGAGATAATGCAGTATGGGCGATCCCTAGGGAATAATGAGATTTGAATTTGGAACGACAAAAAGCATTAATTTGAAAAAAAAAAAACATTAAGTGAATTTGAATGTACATCAAAAAAGTTTATTCATAAATCAAACTTGCCACTAACAAAAAAACATTAAAATGTAACCACATTTTATTCTACTATTGATGACAAATAGTAGATTATGTGACTAGGGGATAAAGGATTGTCCTTAAAATGCGGGCGGTATGTTTAAATCCCGAACGCCAGTGAAGGATTTATGTAATTAACTCCCGAGCATCGTGACGGAGTTAATATAGAAATCTGAGTGAAGTCAACTCAAGCCGCCTAAGACAAAGACAGCTTTATCCCCATGTTGGATGCTCTACTTTTTACAGCATCTGTGAGATAATTAAAATACAATTTAGTAAAACAAATCTTAAATTAGAGGAATATAAGTATTAGATTATTTTATGTATTTTTTCTATGGGCCTCTGATGCCTGAAAATAAAATGTTTATTATTATTATTATTATGTACAAGTTAATCTTAACTATCACTCAACATGTTTTGAGATTTGAAACAAACAAAATTCACTACTCTAAGATTCTAGTCTCAATTTTCTTCATCGCTCCCGCTTTTTCATTACTTTTTTTTCGAACCTCGTCAGTAATCACGACCACGTTTTATTCTGTTTTCTTTTTGTTAGTGGCCAGTTTGAATTTTGAATAAACTTGTTTGATGCACTACATTTTAATTCACATAATGCTGACGGTTTTTCACGTTCCAAATTCAAATCTCATTATTCCCTAGGGATCACCCATACTACATTATCTCCCTAGGGACATAATGACTTGCTTTAAGTGATGGTTGTATGACATAAATGGGCATTATTGAGCAGGTGGTGTAAAAACTATATTTTTAAGTAAATAGACTTAAAAATATAGTTTTATCATCAATAACAAAGTGTTGACAATATTTCCAGGTGGTGAAGCAGTTGCAAGTATTGTCAGATTTAGAACAACACAATCAATTTGTATTGGACGAATTGAAAAGTGCTATGGGTAAGAAATATTATCTATACTAATATTATAAAGCTGAAGAGTTGTTTTTTTGAGATTTGCACGTACAAATGTTCTCGTCCAGACCAGTGCGTGTTGCCAGTGATGACATTTTTTTTTTCCACAACAATCACACAACGTGCAACGTCGTCTAGTCCCAAGCTAAGCAGAGCTTGTGTTATGAGTACTAGACAACTGGTAAACATACTTATATATTTCTAAATACATACATATTATAGATAAATTACACCCAGACACAGAACAAATGATCGTGTGCTCATCACACAAATATTTGTCCTGGTTGGGAATCGAACCCACAACCTCCGGCATAGCAGTCAGGGCCGCTAACCACTAGACCAACAGGCCTGTCAAAATCAAAATAAATGGCTCTGAAATGTGGTCGCTTACAATGGGCCTCATCAGAAGGCTTAAAGTCACCCAAAGGGAAATGGAAAGGGCTATGCTCGGAGTTTCCTTGCGTGATCACATCAGAAATGAAGATATCCGCAGGAGAACCAAGGTTACCGACGTAGCTCGAAGAATCGCCAAACTTAAGTGGCAGTTTTGAGGTGTGGCTGGAAAGGCAACACGGCGTCCTCACCTTCCGCATGACGCAGGTCCTCACCGGACACGGTAAGTTCGGGAAGTTCCTGCACCGGATTCGTGCAGAAATGCGGGCGATCGGCGGCGGCAATCTCTCGCTCCGGGCCATGGTACAGGCCATGGTCCGGAGCGAGGAGGAGTGGCAGGCGGTCGCCTCCACGTGCGAATTAGTAATGCTAGCGAAGGAGGCGGCCGATCGCGTCAGGCAACGGCCCTCACGCCCCAACCGCCGCCGGGATTCCGATCCCGATTTCCGGCCACCGTAGGAGCGGGCTTGCGGACGGCGAGCAATGGGTGGCTCACCGTCCGACCGTCCGGTAACCGTCTGGACCGAGCCCAAGTCGTCGACGGCGCGTGTTGTTCCACGCGCGCCTCATGGAGATGTCAGCAACTGTAGGGGCCCAGCAGGGTCGAAGCCTACTGGGGCCAAGGGTCTGATTCTGAAAGGAACACTCGGCCCTGGTACGAAAGGCAACGAAGGAACAGGCGTGGGTTTTTAGTCAGTAAAAGTCTGACACTATCTCCCGCCTCGGCCAAGAGCGGGGGATGTCATAAGACGATTTCCCCACCAAAAAAAAAAAAAAAAACAAATAGTGGCAGTGGGCACGAAAGGTTCTGGAGTGGCAACCGCGTACCGGAAGACGCAGCGTTGGCGCGGCCTCCTGCAAGGTGGACTGATGACCTGGTGAGGGTCGCGGGAATCCGATGGATGCGAGACGCACAGGACAGATCATTGTGGCGACATTTGTAACACACACACAAAGTTATTGTTGAGTACCTACCTAATCTTAATGAAAGTATAACTGACTCCCAAGTCCCATGGGTAGTGTGAAAACGAAACCCGGGGCCCTGGGTCGAAGGCAACGAAGGAACAGGAGTGGGTTTTTAGTCAGTAAAAGTCTTGCACTATCTCTCGCTCCACCCAAGAGCGCGATTTGTCATTAGATGATTTTCCCATTTAAAAAAAAGGCTATAAACCTAGTTTGGGAGCTAGTAATTATTTATTATCTATCTACTTGTTTTTTGTCACCATTTTATTTTGGAAATATATTATTATTCTTATTATTCACTTAATATACATAAAAATTACATTTTTAAAATATTTTTTTAAACAAAATCATACAAAAAACGTTAAAAAAAAAATAAAAAAAAAATATTATTATTATTACTTGGGGGAGGCCTATGTCCAGCTGTGGACGTCTTTCGGCTGAAATGATGATGATGATGATGACGTACAAATGTGTTAGTCTCAAGAACTGACAAGACGGCACGGTTGGCGCAGTGGTTAAACGATTGGCTGCTGTGCCGTGTGTCGTGGATTCGATTTCTTTGCGTGGCTTATTTTTAATGACATGGGGGATGGGAGGGTCTGGATGATGATAACGTCAGCAGTATATGTTTTTAATTCTTTTAGAAAGAAAGAAAGAAAGATAATTTATTTGTCAAACATGCGTTTACATAAACTGACTAATCAGACATGCAAGGTATTAAATTAATATGTTGTGAGCGTCCATGTTTTGCCTATAACGGCGTACAAATTTTGTAGGTATAAAAATTACATTTAATTCCATTTATTTAGTTATTTTAAATTTCATTACAAAATACACAAGAAATAAATAATAATTGATGTCAAGATATTATAGTATAAGTATATTAATTATTTATGCAGTCAAATAGTAGGTATCATTCAAAAGTCAATTGATTCAAAATTCACATTATTAAATCGTTATTCTTAACCATATTTATTAGAAGTCTGAATAGAAAAGTCCTTTTCATTCAAAAAATCTAAAACATTGTAATACACTTTATTAACTAAAAAAAAAAGAGTGTGTGTACTTATGTACACGCGTTAGAAGTTATACTTCTTTGGCGTATGGAAAAAAAATAACTAAAATGCAGTAGTGATTAACGATAAATATTAAAATTAATCAATAAAAACACCAAAATAATATTTATTTATTCACACTGTTTAATTGTACTCTTACGAAACACGTGTTCTAAATATAAAAATACTAGAATATACAACTTGAACATAGTTATCAATTATCATGCATGCCACCTAGAACTAACTTCACGATGTAGAATTTAGGTGTCGGTGTGCGCGCGCATCGTAAAAATTCACTCTCATCATTTTTCTCTATCGCGCCAAAAGAAGTATAACTTCAAAAATTCTCGGTTTATCTTTAAAAAGTGACAAGGGCAGTTCTCTCCAACTTTTGGGCAATTTATTAAATAATTTAGTGATGCCAATGTTCCAAAATCACATGAAAGTGAGCCGATACACATCACTGAGCAGCAAGTCCATCGTATTTGGGCTCTTCTTTAGAATGGTATACTATTCCGTGTGATGAAGGCTTGTTATGGAAACGACCGGCCAAGCGTGAGTCTGATTCGCGCACTAAGGGTTCGCAACCGTCCGTAACAAAAAACGGCAAAAAAAAATCACGTTTGTTGTATGGGAGCCCCACTTAAATATTTATTTTATTCTGTTTTTAGTATTTGTTGTTATAGCGGCAACAGAAATACGTCATCTGTGAAAATTTCAACTGTCTAACTATCACGATTCATGAGATACAGCCTAGTGACAGACGGACAGATGGACGGACAGCGGAGTCTTAGTAATAATAATATTTATTTCAAGTAACATTGACTCGTATACAAATGTAAAAAAATAATAATAATCAAAACAGTCACAATTAAAATCATAGTTTGTAAAATTAAAAGCCAAATCATATTATAAAATTAATGCAAATAATGAAATTAAATTAAATTGAAATTATTTATATACAATTAGATAATAAAATAAAATTGTAAATATTTAAATTTAATCAATAAAATCAAAATCAAATAATAAAATCAAAATCAAATAATAAAATCAAAATTAAATAATAGAATTAAATTCTAATCATAATAAATTGTTTATTACGTCACAGGCCTGTCACGTGTCGCAAATAACAGTGCATTATAATGCTACAATCTCGTCTCTCTGCAAGCGTGGCCAGCATACTGTTAGCTGTTGTTGTGTGTTACTGTTGCTGTTAGCTGTTAATAGTTTGACCGGTCCCGTTTTACTCTTTGGTTACGGAACCCTAAAAATGATGGTTTTCATTGAAGACTTATGTTTCGTTCTGCCTCTCCAGGAGTGATGCAGCACCACGACGCCATCACGGGCACGGAGAAGCAGCACGTGACTCACGACTACGAGAGGCTACTGAACCAGGCCATAGACGACGCACTCATTATTGCCAAGCAAGCCTTCAAGTATGTACAACAAAATACTGTAATTATTAAAAATACAGGGCCTTGCGGACGGCGAGCAACGGGTAGGTCACCATCCGATGAGAGATCGGGTCGGCCGGACGATAAAGTGCTTGTGGACGGCGAGCAACGGAACACAGGCGTAGGGTAGCCAGTCTTTCGGTATTTTACAGGATGCATTTTGGAGAGTGTGCGCAGGAATTGCATGACTTGATTCCGCCATCACTATACTACCATCAGACAACCCGACGTACGGCGAGTGTCTACCCTTACGTTGTTAGCACTTCTACGGTCCGGACTAAGTGTTTCGCTGCGTCTTTTATACCGCGTACATCGAAGGACGGAACAATTTTCCTGCTGCGGTCTTTCCATTCGATTGTAATTTAGGTGTCTTCAAGGCTAGAGAGTTTAGGCTCCTCATAAACTAGTGCGCCTCACCATAAACGATTGCATCACTGCTTACCATCAGGTGGGATCGCAGTCAAGAACTAGTCTATATCATTAAAAATAACTGGGCAAGTGCGAGTCGGACTCGCGCTCTGAGGTATCCGTAAAAACTTACTGATGTAAATAGTTTAATTCCCGAATGGAGTCTCGGAAGATTTTTCCGAATCGCAAAAAAAAGTTCTTTTTTTGTGACGTAACAACAATTTTACTGTTTTCAGATTTATTCCTATATCTATAAAAGACCTTGCTTTATGCCAAATTTCAGGATTCTGGGTCAACGGGAAGTACCCTATGCATTTTGATTTCCTTGAGAGTGCTGAAATACACGTTTTTTGGGACACAAACGTTAGAATTTTGATTTTTTCACAGCTTCAAGGGACCGCAGATCGTTCCCGAGATAAATGGTCTTGACAGACAGACAGACAGACGGAGAACAGAGTGATCCTATAAGGGTTCCGTTTTGTCCTCTTGAGGTACGGAACCCTAAAAAGTACCTGTCATGTTGTCTCTCCACCACTCTAGAATGCCTAAGCCTAAGTTTGTCTTTGTACCTTTGTGTTGCATGAAGTATTAATAAATAAATAATAACAATATTCCACTACTATCAACGGAACATTTGTCTTGGGTAAGAATCGAACCATGACCTTCGGCATAGCAGTCAGGGCCACTAACCACAAATCCAACAAGACAGTCAAAATAAATAATAAGTATATTATGCTTTTCAGTAAGATGACCGTTAAAGACGCAACAAAACCGCCTCTATTCGACTTCCAAAGATGTCATTTGAACGAATCACGCTGCTCCGTATCCGAAAACAGTGGAAAGTTCGTTGTAAGTAAACCCTTTAATAAGAGTTCCTTTGTCCGCACTTTATTTTTAATCTGAAGAAAAAAAATAAGACATGAAATACATTCGTTGGGAGTACGCTATGCTCGGCGTTTCCTTGCGTGATCGCATCAGCCCCCCTAGCCAAGTTACAACCGTTTCGTTTCGTTGATCGCCTCGAGTCGGCCACGCCTCCTATTCCTTTGTTCTGACCACGTGACTGAGCGTTGAGATGACGTCATAACAAAGGGATCGGAGGCATGACCGACTCGAGGCGATCGACGAAAAGCGAAGAGAAACGAAACAGTTGTAACTTGGCTAGGGGGGCTGGAATGTCGAAATCCGTAGGAGTACCTGGAGGGCAGGGCACATTACTCGCAGAACAGATGGTCGATGGGGACGAAAGGTTCTGGAATGGCGACCACGTCTTCCAACGCAGCGTTGGCGCGGCCTCCCACAAGTTGGACCGATGACCTGGTGAGGGTCGCGGGAATTCGATGGATGCGAGACGCACAGGAGCGGTCATTGTGGCGACATTTGGGGGAGGCCTATGTCCAACAGGGGACGTCTTTCGGCTGAAATGATGATGATGATAGATCGAATACGAAAGACATTCAATCACTATTTTGTTATAATATCAGATCACTATCTACAATCCCTTGGGTTGGTCCGTCAAGGAGCCAATCAGAATTCCGGTTGGTGATGGCGCATTTGAAGTATATGGCTCTGATGGTAAGTTTAACTTCAAGATCACACTAAATGTGTATTTATTTATAATCCATTCGCAATAAGATTAGACATTCACAACAACATCTTTTTACTGCCCGTTTAACCGATTTTGACTTCTATTTTGTAGACATAAAGACGGCATTAAAAGCAAAAAAGTGGTAACAATACCAATTTTAATTTACTACAGCCGCCATTTATCATGTCATCAACGCAATAAAAGTCAAAATAAAAATATTTATTATCATGATAATGCAATATCAAAAAATGCCAAAAAAAGGTCAAGTCCGTAAATGTCAGACTGATGATTTGTCAACTTGACGTTTGATGTTAAAGTGAACCATCTCGGCGTTCCGAAACACGAAAACATCGCTGTTAGTGCATTTACCAACATCGATTTTATCGTGACTCGGAACGCAGTGCATAGAATATACAGATACACTCACATAGATACAAAGGTGTTCTGTCACGTCAATTACACCAGGGTTGCTAGCCCTTTAAAATAATATTTATAATGACACAAGCTTATATTTTTTTCATTTCACTTAAAAAAACAGAGGCTTATAAAATGTTATTTAATTTAAAAAATCAAGATACAGATTACTGTTCAATTTATTAAATCTTCTTAGCCCAAGCTCCATAAATTAATTGAACGTCTCCTTTGGAGCGCTCGGTGTCATAAAAAATGTACTATTTTTTCCTAAATACCTCCTTATTTTACAGGGAAACAGATCAAAACCCAAATGGTTCCTCTACCACAGAAAGTTCAATCGATACCAACTCGATTCTCCAAAGCTACCCAAGAAATACTTTTCATAATAGACCTAAAACCACTTTCGTATAAAAATCTTTACGTGAAAAAAACATCACATCGACCGAAGAGAAATTCGAAGAAAGATTATGACTTTTATGCTAATAACAATAATAATTATTGGGATCCTCTCAAAGAGCCTATAATCAATAGATTAGATGATGGTATAAAAGATACGAATGATATTTTAAATAAGGTACAAGCTATACCATATGCCCCAGTTTTTTCTGAAGATATATCTAACGAGGACAGAGAGACAAATCTAGATATCTTAAAAGATGGTAAAAATGACGATGAGGTGCTCGAACTGGAGAAGTTTTTGACAGAGAACAGAAAGAAAAAAGATAAAAAAGTTGATAGAATGATGCTGTATCCTACTCTAAGTGTGGACGAGTTGAGGATGCTGTCGGACGACCCTAGGACTGTTGAGAAGATTGATGATGAACTGGTGCTTGGGAACCAGGTGAGTTTATAGTACATTTTTATACACATGGAGAAAGTTTGTCATTCGCCCGAGCCGCAGGCGAGGGTGTTATGGAGCCTATTTTGCGAGGACCTAATTTGGCGCACCCGTGAGATACCCAGCGATCGTAGGCGTGGGCTTGCGGACGACGAGCAACGGATAGTTCGCCGTCCGGCCGTCCGGTAACCGTCCGGACCGAGCCCGAGTCGTCGACGGCGCGTAGTGTTCCACGCGCGCCTCAAAGAGATGTCAGCAAAACTGTAGGGGCCCGGAAGGGCCGAAGCCTACTGGGGGCATGGGTTCACTTCTGAAAGGTAAACCCTGGGGTCCCGGGGTCCTGGAAAGCAAGGCAGAGAAGAAACATAGGTGTGGTTTTAGTCAGTAAAAGTCTGACACACTCTCTCGCTCCGCCCTAGAGCGATAGAAGTCATTCGATGATACCACCTTAAAAAAAACGCGTGAGACACGCAATGTTACCGTTTTAAATTTAGATTTCTACATATTTCTTCCTAAATTTTGTGTGCAAAATAAATTGGTTTTTATTGTTCTTAACCAAAGGGTAAAACGGGACTCTATTACTAAGACTTCGCTGTCCGTCCGTCTGTCTGTCCATCTGTCACCCACCAGGCTAAGACTCTGCTGTCCGTCTGTCTGTCTGTCTGTCTGTCCGTCCGTCCGTCTGTCACCAGGCCATATCTCATGAACCGTTATAGCTAGACAGTTGTCACAGATTATGTATTTCTTGTAATAACAAGAAATAAAATAACAACAAATACTAAAAGAAAAATAAAATAAATATTGAAGTGGGGCTCCCATACAACAGACATGATTTTTTTTGCCGTATTTTTGCTGCGGACGGCACGTAACCCTTGGTGCGTGAGTCCGACTCGCACTTGACCTGTTTTTAGAGTTCCGTACCTCAAAAGGAAAAACGGAACCCTTATAGGATCACTTTGTTGTCCGTCTGTCTGTCAAGACCCTTTATCTCGGGAACGCGTGGAGGTATCAAGTTGAAATTAAAACCATATACTCAGGTCTGCGAACTCTTGAAGCTGCAAAAAAAAATAAACTTGTAAGTTAACGAGAAAAAAATATACTTCAGTTTACGTGGCAAAAAACAAAAAATAAACTTTTTTGCGATTCGGAAAAATATTCGGAGACTCCGTTCCGGAATCGAACTATTTACATAAGTAAGTTTGTACGGAACCCTCAGAGCGCGAGTCTGACTCGCACTTGCCCAGTTTTTTTTTCATGATATTAAACCAAATATATTTCTCTTACAGTTCTACAAACTCGATGTCAACACAGCAACAGGCGTGATCAACCAAGTCACATTCCCCGATCATACCAACTTAAACCTATCAATCAACATGTACTACTATACCGGAAGCTGTGGTGACAACCATGACACTACGCACCGAGCTTCCGGCGCCTACATATTCAGACCAGTCATCAACACACCAATAAAACTGACTACACTAAAATCTGAAGTCATAAATGGAGATTTGGTCAAAGAATTTAGAGTTAACCTCAGTCCAGCTGGCTTTATAAATGCTAGACTATATGACAGTTTGAATTTCATCGAAACGGAATGGGTTGTGGGCCCAATACCCATCACAGATGATACAGGCAAAGAATACGTTATTAAATACGAAAGTAACATTATTAATAACGGTGAATTCTACACTGATTCAAATGGTAGACAGATGTTGAAACGGAAACTAGATTTCAGACCACAATGGAATTTGAGTCTAGCTGAACCGATTCCTGGGAACTACTATCCAGTAACAAACGAGATATATATTGAGAATGAAGATCTAAGATTGACAGTTCTGACTGATCGGTCTGAAGGTGGAACTTCCTTGGTTGAAGGGGAAGTGGAACTCATGTTACATAGGAGGCTACTGTGTGATGATGCATTTGGAGTTGGAGAAGCGTTGAATGAAACTGCCAATGGACATGGTTTAGTAGCTAGAGGGAAGCATCGAGTAGTAATTGGTAAGGACAAAAATATTAAGAAAAATGTCCTCGGCATGCATTTGAGTCCTACAGTATTATTCTCAGATGCTAATAACATTAAATATGAAGATTGGTTGAAATTCAACAATGAATTCAGTTGGTTGGACAAAGATTTGCCAAATGGTATCCATCTTTTGACGCTAGAACCTTGGGACTCCAAATTGTTGATTCGATTCGAAAACTATCTTGAAGATGAGAATGGAATCGTCGAAGTCAATTTGAAAAATCTGTTCAAAAATATAGAAATCAAATGTATTAAAGAGACTATGCTGTCAGCTAATATGTTTGTAGACGAGTATGAGCAATGGAAATGGAAGAAAGAGGGTGATCAGGATTCTGTTGAAGAGAAAACGGAGTTAGATGAAAAAGACTTCAATATTAAAATCAAATCGAAACAGATAAGAACTTTCTTAGCGTGTTTTGAACGGAAATAAAAATTGATTTAAGTGTAGATAATATCACTATTCCTCAGTACGTCTGTCTCCGTCATTCTTAGGGATTTTAATAGTCTTTTTTGTGTCCCACTGCTGGACAAAGACCTCCCCTTTCTCCTTCCAAAGTTCAAGTTTCTCTACGGTCCGGACTAAGCGTTTCGCCTCGTCGAAATCGAATATCGGCTTTTATTGAGGCTATTTCAAAGTAACCCTGAGGCCCTACCGGTCCGTGCACTACCTTGCCGCTGTGAGCGGTAGCTAAGCGCGAATGGTAAGATCAAAAATATGAAAACGTCTGGAGCACGTCACGAGACGCCGCTCATAGCAAAAACGCTCCACTTACCGATGCCGCCCCGCTCGCCGCGCCGCGCGCCACTAAGACCGAAGTCGTGACCAGGCAGTACCACGAACTCATAACGTAATCCACTTGATGACCTAAACCGAACTGTAAAAAGGGATGGAGCCTATATAGGGTGTATAGCTCCATCACTCTTTGTCGCTCACACGACAGACATTTTATCACATCTTGGTAAGACCCTAGATCCTTGCATACATATAAAAAAAAAACCAACCCACCGCGTCTGTTTGTTCGCGATAAACTCAAGAACTACTGAACGGATTTTCATGCAGATTTCACCAATAGATAGTGATACATGAGGAAGGAAAAATACACCCCAATTTTTTAATTAGTACAAAAAAATATGGGGCTCTATTCGTACCCCTTACTGATCATATTTATGTAGAAAATTTGTCATAATTGGTAAATTCATAATTGAATCAATCATTCATAACAATTGCTAATAGAAAATACTACGCTCAGTGTTTTTCAATTGTTTTTCATTCATAATCAATAGCCTGTACAATATTTCCATAAATTGAGTGACATTTTGGGATTTAACTTTGCTGTTTATGAATATTATTTATTGAGACTTTACTTGAATAATAATAAGACCTTTTCTAATAAGCCCTTTAATTATTTGTACTAATTAAAAATTTGTGGTGTATAGTGGAGAAAATCTGAGAATTTCAAAGATTTCTAAGTCCCGTACTGAGCTTAACAGTGTCGCTAGGTAAAATAAATATCGAATAGTAATCAGTTATACTTTGTTTATTTTATGATGTTTTGATTGACATTTAACATAAACTAGCATTTTGTTAGCGACTTTGTTCGCGAAAATCTATATATATAAAAGCGAAATACCACTCACTGATTAATCACGAAATCTCAGAAACTATAACACTTACAAACTTAAAATTTGGCAGGTAGGTTCCTTATAGGGTGTGTAGCGACATCTATGGCGTCACATAGGAACTCTCCGCGCGATTGGAACATATAGAACAGCCCGAAATCATCTATCGGGCAATAGCCCACCAGACATAACATCCGTCTGGTTGGAGGATCCTCCCTTTTCAATGGAGGTATGTGGGACTTTACTCTCTGTTCCACCTACCTCCAAAGGTGTAGACATCCGCTAAGAACGGGTTTTACCAAACTCCACCCGTATGGGGGTAAAACGGGGGTTGGAAGTTTGTATGGAGAAAGTTACTTTCACGTGGGCAAAGTGTTTTCATATAAACTTTTGCAGTTTTGTCTTATTTTGAGAGTAAATGATAAATTATATTTATTTTGCAAATAGATTTTTAAAAACACTTACACGTCAAATTTTTTGTCAATTTAAACTAGATGAAGCCGGTGTTTCCTAGCTGACTACCCTGAGAAGAAACACCGATACAAACTCAGGGGTCAGTCTCTGTTTTTGATTGGCCTGTTGGTCTAGTGGTTAGTGGCCCTGACTGCTATGCCAAAGGTCGTGGGTTCGATTCCCACTCAGGACAAATGTTTGTGTGATGAGCACGATCATTTGTTCTGTGTCTGGGTGTAATTTATCTATAATATGTATGTATTTAGAAATATATAAGTATGTTTATCAGTTGTCTAGTACTCATAGCATAAGCTCTGCTTAGCTTGGGACTAGACGGCGTTGTGTGATAGTTGTGAAATATTATTATTATTATCTTTTAAAGTCCATACAGCAAACATGTAATGGTCAAATCATATAAGAACCATGCAGGTTGGAGTCTGAGATTGTCTTTTGAAGAAAGAACCACACGGGACGGACCTGTCCAGTCAGTGCAAGCATTTGTCAGTATTCGTGTAGCTCAACTCCGGACTACTAAGGAGCTCAACGACTTGACGAACAATGCCAAAGAAAGGACATTTGGTACTTTTGAGAAACTAACAATGACTATCTTTATTATTCATTTTGATTAGTATTTGTGTCAAGTTTCAAGTTTATTAACCCAAGAAATAAGATTCTATCTTCTATCTTCGGTAGTTTTGAAAAATGAATAATGCTTTTTTTTCTATTTACTTTATCTATTTAGCTACGATATTATGTCATAAAGTCATCATAAAATAAACAATTTAGGATTATAATAGGTATATTTGTTTTTGATGTAATTGTTGTGTTTATATATAGTATATAATATTAAAGTTCATATATTTTGTGTGATCTAAGAAGGATGAACCAAATAAATAATTTTGTATTTTTAATCAATTTTTTTTTGTTTTATTTATGTAACTTAAAAATATTCCTAACATGACTGGTCTAGTGGTTGCAAGCGCTTTTGCTGAGCAAGAGGTCCTGGGTTCGATTCCCTCGTCGGACAAAGTATAATTAGGTGTTTCTATCAGAGTTTTTCAACTGCACCGTATGCCAGTGTTTGTCTACCCTGATGGCATTAGGCTCATCCCCTTTTACGTGAGACTAACTTAATAAGAGATTAAATCGGGTGTGTCGTGATGGTCCGGTGGTTAAGAGGCTCCTTTATCACTCGCCTATCGTCAACATCGAGCATGGTTTCAAAGCTTCCCCCTTAGCCAAGTCACAAACGATAAACGTAAACTCTCAGTAGTCTTTAATAGATTTTTAACTTTATGTTATTGGATATAAAGTTGAAAATCTATTGAAGATTACATAGTGTTTTCGTTCGTTCCGGCAGGCCTCCGTCACTCCATGTACTGGCGCGCTATAAGTGCCTACCGCCCAGCCGAGCGGTCTCGGTCCGCCGGCGGATCAAATTCAGTGCGGTTTTCGCAAGCGAAGCGCGCACACGCCGTTCAATTTTAATAGTGCTGTTCGTTCGTACGCGTATTACGATGCCGTGTGGTGCCTTATGTGCTGTAGATGGGTGTAAATCAAGCAAAAGAAGGGATTTTTGAAGGGAAGGTTTGATAAAACTATACCTGAACAAGCAAAAGCGACCGCCGAATTCGTGCTAAAAATTAATAATTTGTTCGATGTTTTAAATTCAAGTACTGTCAAATCTACCAATAAATTTCAAAGGGCATTCTCATTGCAAAAATACCAGCTCGATGTATTAGTTAATTTTAACCTTTTGACGTGCGTAATTAGAGACACAATAGTAAGACAATGGCTTGCGGGCGCCGGCTACCGCCTGAGCGTTAATGAATTAATTTTATCGAAGAGGCAGCCCTGCGATTACTGTGGAATCGCGCGGTGCGAAGCAATCACTGCTGTACGCTTGAGCATTTAGGCGCATTTTAGCATACAGTGGTTGTTGACGCGAGGGAGTAGGCAATTATCGTAATAGGTATTGGAAATTTTCTACTGAGTGAAGTATCTGTTACGTAGTAACTATTCAGTAATCTGTGGTTCCGGTCGCTAACGCTCAGTAGTCTTTAATAGATTTTCAACTTTATGCTCTTAGGTATAAAGTTGAAAATCTATTGGAGATTACTAAGCGTTCACGTTTATCGTTTGCAACTTGGCTAGGGGGGCTTGTTATTTTAGACGGGAAGACCGCAGCAGGAAAATGGTTCCAGTTCTTATTGAACACACATAGTTTGGTTTGCTAAAGTAGCTTTACATCTAACGCAATCCAACGCGATGTTTGAAAAACTTATAATTTTTTTTTTCAAAAACTGAGTTTTTATAAAATACGTAGGTATTTCCTGGAACAAGTTTTGTGAAATAGTCGAGTAGGAATTATTCGGTAATTCCTACTCGAATATTTCACAAAACTTGCTAACAGAGTTTTCAGGTGTTATCTCTCTTTTTTTCGCGTTGCCTTTTCGTCAAACATCGCGTTGGATTGCGTTAGATGAAGTAGGTAACAAGCTTTTAAACCATGCTCGATGTTGACGATAGGTGAATGAAAAAGGACCCTCTTAATCGCACATCTATTTGTCGAGCTCATCTAGGAGTACACTCGTCTTATGTTGGGCCTAAAACCTAATTAGTGATCTAATTTATTACTTTTAAGGTTTTAAAAATAAAACACCGGTGTACAAGAACATCAATAGACAAGAGTATATTTTTCTTTATGTAAATTGAATAGACAATTAATTTGAAAATATAAGGTACAATGCGTTCCAAATAAGAATAGGATCGACGCCATGTTGTGACGTCACGGCATACAGTCAAATCGCAAGAAATTGGGCAAAGTTGAAGAACTCAGAGATGAGCAAAATTGAAGAACTGGATTCTGATTAAACTATTTTCGTTCACAGTTCGTAAATAAATTAAATTTTAAAATTTTCTTGTTTTGCTCACCATAATAATTCTTCGATTTGACAGTATGAGGTGATGTCACTACCTGTCAATAGATCCTATTCTTAATTGGAACGCATTGTACTTTACAAATGGCGTTGTGGTAGCATGGTTTGCGATTAATAATAATTTATTTTAACAGAATGAAATAAAACAATTAAAAATCAGTCTAATGAAAAGCTATATTAATATAAATTATATTTAGAATTACCTCCTTACATAAGATACAACAAATGTTCTGATTTCTTGCGGCTTCAATTCTATTCCTTCATTGAAGAAAAACACAGGTGTAGGCTTAGTAAAACCTCCTTGGTCAGGACTAAACTCTATATTACTCTGGTTACCATAGATTTCATTAAAATTCTTCACGAATTTATCTGTGCGCCACGTCAAGGGCAAACGGTCTTCCAGCCAGATATTGGCGGATAAAGTAGTTTCTTTTGCTCCAATAATTCTAAAATCTTTAAAAAGTTCTTGAATAAAGACTCTTTTGTAACCACTCCTTACAACGTCAGATTTTTCTAAATAGTTTTCTAGTCGGAGTAAAAGTTTGTCATGCCATTTTTCTAAAGTTAAAATATGAACGCCGACAGGTAGCTTCATTCTCAATGCTGAATACTCATTATTTTTCGTGAACCATTTGTCGTAACTGATATTGTAATATGATTGATGTAGGGAAGTGAAAACTGTAGGTGCCAATTCTAATTCTTTTGCGAATTTCTTTTCGAAAACTTTGTTCGGCCTATAGTCCGCCTTTGAGATATATAAATGGTGTTTTCCTCTAACTATGATCCCTTTCCCATATTCCGTTTCGTTAAGCCAAGCCCGAATGCCCGTGTCGTCAGTGAAGATCCGCCTATGAAGCATCATGTCTATGGTTCCGTCTAATAGAGAGGTTCCTCCTTGGGCTCTGTCTGTGAAAATTGACAGGCGAATGTTCTTTTGTAAGTCCTCCATGTATATCTTTGATGTTACGGGGTAGATGTTGCCTGAAAAGTTAATAGTGATAAATAATTTTGTTCGTACCCTTAAATATGTCCATAGCTCTATTTGATGGTTTTTTTTAACCGACTCTGCCCCCCTTGCCAAGTCACAAACGATAAACGTAAACTCTCAGTAGTCTTTAATAGATTTTCAACTTTATGTTATTGGATATAAAGTTGAAAATCTATTGAAGATTACATAGTGTTTTCGTTCGTTCCGGTCGCTAACGCTCAGTAGTCTTTAATAGATTTTCAACTTTATGCTCTTAGGTATAAAGTTGAAAATCTATTGAACTTGGCTAGGGGGGCTGTTCCCTTTTTTGTAAAAAAAAAATTACAAAAACATACAACCGACTTCAAAACAAATGAAAAATAACTTTTTTTTCGGAAGTTGGTGTCAAAAAATGATGAAACAAAACCAGAAACATCGACTTGAGAATTTGTTTTTTTTTTTATAAAATCGGTAAGGATTTTTTTTTTGTTATTGGTCGCGCTTGTCCATTATCTCACTTGATGGTAAGCGATGATCTGTTCGATGAGTTGCCCCCAGGTGAAAAGGTGCAAGTTTATGTATGAATATCACACTATATTATATCATTAACTAGCTGACCCGGCGAACTTCGTACCGCCTAACGGTCAATGAATTTGGTATATCTTTCGACTAGCTTTTGCCCGCGGCTTCGCTTCCGTCAACTGACTACTATATCCTACTCTACCCAACTCTATCCTACTCTACCTTACTCTACCCTACTCTACCCTACTCTACCCAACTCAAAAAAAATGTATCCTATGTCCGTCTCCTGGTTCTAAGCTACCCTCCCCACCAACTTTCAGCCAAATCGGTTCAGCCGTTCTTGAGTTATAAATAGTGTAACTAACACGACTTTCTTTTATATATAAAGAAGATACTAGCTGACCCAGCAATCATTGTTCTACCATACACCACACATTTTTAATTAGTACAAATACTTAAAGGGCTTATTAGAAAAGGTCTTGTTATTATTTAAGTAAAGTTTCAATAAATAATATTCATAAACAGCAAAGTTATGAGCGTTTGTTTATATGTCACTCAATTTATGGAAATATTGTACAGGATTATGAATCAATGAATGGCGATAAAAATGGAAAAACGCTGCGCATAGTATTTTCGAGTAGCAATTGTTATGAATGATGATTCAATAATGAATTTACCAAATAAGACTAATTTTCGTGGACAATTTTGAGATTTAACTAGTTTTTTTTTTACTTTTGACTACACAAACATAGTAACGGGTACAGATAGAGCCAGATCATTTTTGTACTAATTAAAAAATATGGGGTGTATAAATTATCAAAGAAAAAAACGGAGCTGGGGTAAGAGAATAAAAAATAGCTTACGACCTGTTTTCGGATCTACCAAATATACAGCAAAAATTTCTTAAAAATCGATCCAGCCGTTTTGGAGGAGTTCGTTATAATAAAAGGTTAAAATAAGCGTAATCAGCCTTATAATGGCCCCACTGCTGAGACGCAGGCCTCTCTAGGAGATGGAATGGGCCGGAATCCGCCACTCGATCCCAGTGCGTATTGATGGATGTCACATCTCTTCGATTTTTTGATTCTAGGACATGCTGGTTTCCTCACGATGTTTTCCTTCACCTACTTTAGCTAGACTATAACTAAATCTATCTTTTGTATATGTGTATCTACGCTTACTGGCAGATAAAAAAAGGATTGGTAGTTAACTCCCTCGCTATGCACGGGAGTTAACTACTGATCCCTTCGCTGTACTCGGGATTTAATCCCCAGAATCCCTTGTGACACTCGGGTTTCAATATGCCCGTGACACAAGGCACTGCTTCATCCATTTGGTGACCGTGTAGCTAATAGCTATTAAAAACACTTACTAGAAATTCCAGATTCTCCCGTATCCAACACCGGAGTATACGTGGCTCTGACATCCCTTATCCTTTTAATAGTCTGTCTCCCGTTACTATCAGTATAAAAAACTCCATGATTCTGAAGATCCGTCAGATATCTGACAAACACATCTTTTCCTAGACCATCCGCATCTGGTATTGGACCTACAATCCAGTCAACCTCTATGGTAGGAAATCCTTTGTAGAGTTTAAATGAAATGCCCGCGTAATTTGAAAATCGAATTTGCAATTCTTCTACGATGTCAGATTTCAAGACTTTGGCATCGAAGTAATCTGATATCAAGACTGGATGTGGGTCTATGGGTCTGAAAATATAAGCTCCAGGCTTCTTTTTCCCTGATTCCAGTTTCTCAGGATCATCGGACACATAGTAACACAATTGAACGTCGAAACTGATGGTGACGCCGTTTGAGAGAGCTATGCTTAGCAACTTGCGATTGGAGTCGAAGTTTATTCGTATGTACTGAAACAAATAGATGAACAAGTTAAAATATAATATTACAATATTATAAATAAAAATATAATTATTCAATTACTCTATCGAACATCAAAACTAATAGATATTAATAAATAAATAGGAATTTATACAAGTTAAATAAGTGGTGGTGAATATAATGCGTTCCAAATAAGAATAGGATCGATTGCCATCTTGTGACGTCACGTCATACTGTCAAATCGCAAGAAATTGCGCAAAATTGAAGAACTCAGAGATGAGCAAAATTGATGAACTGGATTCTGATTAAACTTTTTTCGTTCACAGTTCGTGAATAAATAGGATTTTAAAAATTTCTTGTTTTGTCCACCATAATAATTCTTCGATTTGACAGTATGACGTGACGTCACAACATGGAAATCGATCCTATTCTTTTTTGGAACGCATTGTACGTCTTTCCAATTGCTTCCATTATAAGTGACTCGCGCAACTAGGGTTCCGATTTATGTTTACAAATAAATAAATCTGAATCTGAATAGAAATTATTTTTTCAATACAGTTACTCGAAAACTCGCTCTTATCCCTACCACTTTTGGGCACACAATTTACTGTTTTTCGTACTAGTGCAAAAAAGTGCGCGAGCTCACCCCCGCCACAATTTATTAGATTTATCGTATCAGGCTGGGCGCGACCCGACTCCCACGCGTCACGCTTCAACCACTGTTTAATTCTTCGTAAATTATGTGTATTGAAAAACGTCGTTTGATACACGTGGTAAATTGTCGCTTACGGCTCGGACGAATTTTGTTCACTTGTATCAAAATTTACTGTTTCATACCTATTTTTTATCGCGCGGTGTAGTACTCATCAAGATCATTTCAAAGAGGTTCAGACATCTTCAAAAATCGTTCAGATGTCAAAATTACACTTTTTAGGTCTTATTGTACTTCATTCTATAAGTGCAGCCTGTGGGCCGTCTATATCCAAAAGTCTTACAGTGCCCTCTGAGTCCAATTTAATAATGCGTTCATGGGGCTGCGGTGATTCTGTAGTGCATCAGGGATGTTAGCTGAACATCGCGTGGACTGCTTTCACGCTACGTAAATGCGTAAAAGATGCGTCGTAGAGTAGGCGTGGCAGCGCCAACAGCATCCTTAGTGTAGCATACGCAGAAACCCCTAAAAATGTATGGCTTCGCCATTTTGCTACCGTCCGTCGTGGAGATGATGCGAATAGTTTCTGAAGTAAGTAACGAAACAGCCAAGCCATACATTTTTACTGATATGTAGAATTTGTGAAGTTAGGGTCGGTAGAGTTAGGCCGTGTAGATTCAGAAGCTTGGCTCTACATGAGATCTGATATCTTTTTCACAGGGCAAACCTTATGTGGTCGTCTTGGCAACATTTTACATGAAATGTTTTTGTTGGGATTTCAGTTCTTTTTGTAAGTTGCTAGGCAGTCTTTTTAGTGTTTATTTTTTTCATCAGCAGTGCCGGTTTTCATAGCCCTTTCGCTGTCTTTGCCTTTTTTCTTTGATGGTTTACTGATTACCTTAAGCGATAAATCAGGGCGATATTTCGCTCTTAAGCGATTATATTCAACCATAGCTGACTGTTGTGCTGTAATACTAGCAAAGTCTATATTTATAAGCTACCTTGTAAATTGGTGACTCTAGAGAGTGCTACATAAGCCTGCCCACTAGAGAAAGTGGATGACCCAATATCAATGAGAGCATTATTCAAACTTAGACCTTGACTTATTATATCTTATCGTATTAATTAAGTATTCACAGTCGATTTGCTCACCTCGTCGTCAAAGGGCGTAAATAACTGAGACCTACCATGAGACTCTTGATTAAGGCGGAGGTTCTTGTAAGTACTTATTAATAGGTTTTTTAGTTACTGTCTACAGTTCCGTGTAAACTTTCATGTCCTAATTCATTCATAAAATTGGTGAGTCTCATTCAAACTTTCACCCCCTCCCCCCCATTTTAGGGGATGGGGGGCGAAAGTTATAAGTTTATCTGGGGGCACGGTAGTGTTTTTTTGTATACTGAACTTTGTTTACATACCAAATTTCGGCTTTCTAGCACTTCAGGAAGTACCCTAACATATTGAAATCTTATACAAACTTCCACCCCCCCATTTTAGGGGTTGGGGGGCGAAAGTTATAAATTTATGAATTTTTTTTGTTGGTTGTATACTAAACTTAGATTACATACCAAATTTCAGCTTTCTAGCACTTCAGGAAGTAGCTAAACATTTTGATGATCATCAGTGTGTCAGTGTATCAGTGAGTGCGACAGAGACGAAATCGATTTATTTTAGATATCAATAAAATCTAAAGTATTAGAGCTATTCAATTGAGACTTTGTATGTTTAATTAGTTTATTATTGACATCATATCCTGAGAATATCCATCTATTATCTATCTGGTACATAGGAAACCAACTCTATGAGGGTTCAAAAAAACGACGAAACACTTCGAGAAAAGGTAGGTAGTGCCCTTGCGCTTCGCTTGGCTCGTCTTGGCGGGGGAACTACCGTGCCCCCAGATTAAGTTATTATTATTAAAAACCTTCACACCCACCTCATTTTTAATAAAATTGTCACTGGACTCCGAGCTGTGATACCCGGCGCGTTCCATCCTTCTATAGAACTTCTCAAAGTCGAAGTAAGGCGTGGTACTGACAGGTTCAGAGTCATCGTAATAGTACTCTATGTATGTCGCTGGGGTGGGTTTCTTCTTGATGGGTACCACTTTCTGAGTGCTAGCCACTGTGGGTCTGTTTGTAGTCGTGGTGCGAGTGGGGGTGGATGAGGGCGTGCTGGAATAAGAAAGATTTTTTTTAAGAATTCAGTCCTAGTAATATTATAAACGCGAAAGTTTGTATTGTAGCGACTTCTATGGCGTCACATAAGAACTAATCCTGCATCACGCAATTAAAGTTCTCCGCGCGATTAGAACATATAGAACAGCCCGAAATTATCTATCGGGCAGTTGCCCACCAGTCATAACACCGGTCTGGTCGGAGTATCCTCCCTTTCCGTTAATGTTATTTAACGATATTGTCATTCAATGATCGATCATTATGAATTAGCAGGTTACGAACTTTTAGCAAAATGACAATGGGATCGTGTTGGAATGACGAATTTCTAAAAAATAGCAGATTAAGGCCTCTGAGTATAATTATGGTTTTAATTTACCTCCACGCGTTTTCGAGATAAAAAGGGTCTTGACAGTCAGACAGACGGACAACAAAGTGATCCAATAAGGCCTTTTTGCCTTTAGAGGTACGGAAAACTAAAAACATAACTAAAACACTCACCTAGTAGTAGTAGTGGTCGTAGTCGTAGTACTAGAAGTAGTCGAACTAGTGGTAGAAGTGGAAGCGGATGACAACACAAACTTCTGCGTCACAATGGCTTCCGTTGTCGTAGTTCTCACTGGCGTCAGTGTCACCATAAAGTCACTATACAACTCCAGCTCCCTGGCTTTGCTCATGTTCACGATCTGCTTGCTGGAACTCTCAGAGGCATCCTCGAAGTACTCGTACTCTGGTATGTCATCTAGCAGTGATTTGTCATCGATTTTCAGGTTATTTGTTTGTCTGGAATGGAATAGAATGGAGTGGCATTCATTTTTGTTTTAACACATTCAATGCGAACGAGGAACGAGGTCTAACACGCCTCGTATGTGCGGTGCGGCTAAGAAAAACAACTTACTTTTGGCCGTAACTATAATTTGGTTTAGTTTAGGAAAGAATATTAATATATTGGGGATGCCCCTATGAAAAGAGAATGCAGTGCTGTATCTACTTTTATACGGGGTCATTTTGACCCTGTACCGCATTAAGGCAAAAAAAATAGTTTCTTAGTTTCCCAGCTTAGATTAGTACCTATTTGTTTTTTTATGTTACTAACACTAGTTCTAAGTTTAAATTGTTACTAACACGATATGGCAAGTTCCCAAGTAAACGTTTTATTATTATTATTAAACGTTACGGGGTCTAATAAGCCTCTTATGCCATAGTGATAGTTTTCAAACGAGGTCTTAAACGTCTCGTATCGTTAGAACGGAAATAATACAAAAATTAGTGCCGCTGTCAACGTTTTAATGAAGGCAACACCTATGTTTTATATTTTATTTTTTTCTTAGTTGATAAATCATCTAATGACTTCTCTCGCTCTAGACTTTTACTGACTAAAACCCACTTATGTTCCTTCAATTGCCATTTGCGTTCTAGGACTACGGGTTTCCTTTTCAGAAATTTCCCCATGGGTCTAGCAGACATCTCTTTGAGGCGCACGTCCAACACTACGCGCCGTTGACGATTTGGATTTCGGTCGTTATCGGACGGTCGAATAACGAGCTACTCATTGCTCGTCGTCCGCAAGGTCTCGCTTACGCTGACCGGGTATCGCTTTGCGATTCCCGAGGCCACCGCTCTCGCTCCACCCTAAAAGCTTTCTACAGGCGTTTCGGGTCTGGGTGTCCTGCATAAGTGAGTTTGCATGTTTATGAACGCATCCACGAAGGAGTAGTAGTGTGGAGCAGCGTTTTTTTATGTGTAGTTACCTGGTCAAGTACTTCTTCTTCTTCGAATTCTTGTTCATCTTCTTAATAATAGACCTCTTATATCTCGAGCGGATCTGAACGCGGTCTATATAGTACGATCTGTACCCCATAGGTGGTAAGTTCTGCGCTATGAACACCAGTTCATCTTCAGTTTGGAACTCGCCTCTTCCGGGGAGAGTCTGGACTAAGTCTGGTATTGTTACTATTGAATGGTTTTGTTTTACACCTGGGGAGAGAAAATTATGTTTTAATCTGGAGTTTTCTGTTTAACAATTAATACGTTCAGTACGGAACGAGGTCTAATAGGCCTCGTACATGTCTTGTGCCGTGCGGAGGCCGTAACTTTCGTAACTTATAAGTAGTAGTTTAGAAAAGAGCTGACCTATTGAAACAAAATGCAGTGGTGTATCAACTTTAATACGGGGTTACTTTGACCTCGTACAGCACTTATAAAAAAAGGTTTTTGTTTCCTAAACGTTACGTGGTTTTTTTTTTTAGGTGGGAAAATCATCTAATGACAAATCTCGCTCTTGGGCGGAGCGGGAGATAGTGTCAGACTTTTGCTAACTAAAAACCCACTCCTGTTCCTTCTTTGCCTTCGTCCCAGGGCCCCGGGTTTCGCTTTCACACTAACCGTGGCCCCAGAACGTTACGGGGTCTAATAAGCCCCCTACCGTCATAATGATAGTTTTCAAACGAGCTCTTAAAAGCCCCGTACCGCAAAAATGGAAATAATAAAAAATTAGAGCCGCTGTTTACGTGTTAAATCAAAATAAATAAATAAACACCCATTAGCCATTAGCTAAACCACACTAAAAATCATCTAAAATATGGCGGTAAACACTTCTCCGCATCGCTGTAATATGGAAACATCGAAGGACGGGTACAATTTGCCTGCTGCGCTCTTCCCGTCTGATTATAATTTAGGTGTCTTCAAGGCTAGAGTAAATAGGCGCTTAATACACTAGTGCGCTTCACCATCAACGATTGCTTCACTGCTTACCATCAGGTGGGATCGCAGTCAAGCACTAGTTTCATCATCATCATCATTTCCGAAAGACGTCCACTGTTGGACATAGGCCTCCCCTAAATGTCGCCACAATGACCGATCAAAGCACTAGTTTATATCATTTAAAAAAAATGTGACTACAGATTCAACAAAAAAAATGATAAACCATTTCAAAGCACACACAACTTTTAGTTCCTATCTTGATGGCGCTACAATTTAATACTTTGTATGTATTCTATGTACCTTTTGGATCATACACGGTGTATATTCCTCTGGCCACAGGTAATCTCACAGGGATGGTCACTGGCCATGCTAGCGGATTGTAAATCACAGTCTGAAACAAATATGTTCGTTTCATAAGAAATATGTTTAGACATCTAGTGTGTGAGTGCCAAAGGCTGAAGTACTATAATATAATCAAATGCGTGAGGCCGCAGCTTTATGCTGAGCGTTCGGCCGTTTTGCGCGGATGTAACGCATATCTTCCCGATTATGTTTGTTAGCTAGTAAGTATTAAGATTGCGTCATTTCGCGCGAATAAACAGTTTTTCTTTCTTTCTTTCTAAATTAATCCCCTGGCTTAAATAGGGAATTAGGGTCAGCCCTCCTGATACTTATACATTACATTCTAGGCTAAGTACCTACTATAATATAATAGATAATAGTAACAGCACTGTAATATAAATTTCACGCTCCTAGTCAGTCAGTCAGTTTTCCTTTTAGTCTAGTCAGTCAGTCAGTCAGGTGTCTTTGACATCGACGCACAAACTAATACCACGGATCCAGTACCCCCCAGTGGTGGAATTTTTCGTCGGCTTTTTATTATTTTTATAAAAAAAAATTGTACTTTTTTTAAATTATACTGTGTAAAATCGTTATTCTAATCAACCCCGATGACATTTTTGATTTTAAAAGTAATTCATTCATTTTTTTTTTCATTAAAAATGTTAGAACAACCATTTTATACAGTTTAACTTAAAAAAAAACGTAAAGATTAAAAAATAAGTGTGGCACTCGGGGACTGCCGCGGTAAAGCTATTGCATAGCATTTTGTATCAACTTATGCAATTATAATTATTTATTTATTTTATTTATGCAGTATTTCTTTTTCTTTGATATTAATTCAAGTTACACTTTTTGAGCGTGGTGACCGATAAGAAAACAAATTTTTTTCTTTCTTGTTTACTTCATAAATTGCTACAAGTATGTTCAGTTGTTATCATAGAACATTACTATAATCTATTATAATACAAAAAGACTATTTTGTTTGACCGAGATTTGAACTCGAGGCACGATGATAACATAGTTAGAACGCTGTACCAATGCGCCACACAGGTCGCTAACGACTTTTCTAAAATAGGTGTTCGGTCTCTGTCGGCCTTCAAGCCACACCTCCGTGCCCGTCGGAGTGGGGAGCGTGAGGTTTTTTTCGTTACGGAATTTCTGGATTCGGTCCCCGCGCTCAAGGCCCTCGATAGAAGCTATGCAATAGCTTAAAAAAAAATAGGAAAAAAGCCGATGAAAAATTCCACCACTGGGGTGTCCTGGAGATGCAACGCCGGGGCGAAACTCCGCTGCCGCGACAAGTCGCAGCATGGCGGACAGAGCTCCAGCGAAGCGAGCAGAATCATGTACTGGATCCATGGTATTCGTTTACGTGCGTCGATGTCAAAGACAACCTGTATATAGATTTAGAAATATATAAATATGTTTAGGTATCATCTGTCTGATAGGTATCTACTCATAGCACAAGCTCTGCTTAGTTTGGGACTAGATGGCGCTGTGTGATAGTTGTGGAGTGTTATTATTATTTTTTATTGAACCTATACTTTCCCACTGGTAGGCAAATGCCTTCTCCGACTATTATTCTATTATAGAATATATTATTATTTACTTCAAATCAATTCAGTTCTTGAGTTGTGGTATACGAATTAAGGAACTTAAAAAAAAAAAAAAATTTTTGGTGTACCATAAAGAATATATCTATCTACAATGCGTTCCAAATAAGACTAGGATCGATTGCCATGTTGTGACGTCACGTCATACTGTCAAATCGCAAGAAATTGAGCAAAATTGAAGAACTCAGAGATGAGCAAAATTGAAGAACTGGTTTCTGATTAAACTTTTTTCGTTCACAGTTAGTAAATAAATTAAATTTTAAAAATTTCTTGTTTTACTCGCCTTAATAATTCTTGCTATTTGATAGTATACGTGACGTCACAACATGGCAATCGATCCTATTCTCATTTGGAACGCATTGTATCTATCACTTACGAAGAACCGATCTCCTTGTATGTTCCAGCAGGAAGAAATGTTGAAGGGGCACGCGTAGTATATCATCTTGTTAGACGAGTCACGGAGGTTGCTGCGGACAGAATGTTCGTATTAATGCCATCACCACTTCCTATTAAACTGAACTGAGAAGAACTGCTGTGCTACAACGAGCTCATTTTACGACCTTTTTTTTTAGGTGGAAAATCATCTAATGACTTCTCCGGGCGTGTCAGACTTTTTTTTTAATATGATCATTTTTATTGTGCTTTTGGGTACAATATCGACTGGTCTACACTGTTCTTACATAATATGAAAATATTGGAAACAACCACTTTTTTTAAAAGTGTAACCATGGAGTTTCTTGCTAGTTTCTTCTCCATAGGAAACGACCAATTTGGAACCGTGCACTAGCTTCTGACGTTTTAAAAGTGCCCATGTAGGCCTATGTGAAATAAAAACTTTTGACTTTGACTTTGACTTTGACTTTACTGACTAAAACCCACTCCTATGTATCTACTTTGCCTTAGTTCCTGGACCCCCCGGATCCGGGGTTCTATTTCACAGGCCCCGTAGGCGTCAACCCTGCTGGGCCCCTACGATTTGCTGACATCTCCTTGAGGCGCGCGTGGAACACTACGCGCTGTCGACGACTTGGGCTCGGTCCGGACGGTTACCGGACGACCGGACGGCGTGCTACCCATTGCCCGTGCCTACGGTGGCTGGAAATCGGGATCGGAATCCAGGTGGCTGGGGCATGAGGGGCGTTCCCTCGCGTGTGCGGCCGCCTCCTTTGCTAGCTTTACTGCTTCGCAGAAGGAGGCGACTGCCTGCCACTCCTCCTCGCTCCGGACCATGGCCTGTACCAAAATGATGGAATGGTTGAGACCAATGTATTTTACAGTTGCTGTAATTTTTCGATGAATTTTGATATTTTGTACATTTTAGGAATCCGTACCAAAAGAGTAAAATCGGGGCCCTATTGCTATCACTCTGCTGTCCGTCTGTCTGTCACCAAGCACACACAGTGGCCCTGAACGAAGGCAAATAAGGAACAGGAGTGGGTTTTAGTAAGTAAAAGTCTGACACGCCCTCCCACTCAGCCCAAGGGCGGGAGATGTCATTAGATGATTTACCACCTAAAAAAAATCCGTTCCATCATTCGGTCAACACATTCATTGACTGTTAGGCGGTACGAAGTTCGCCGGATCAGCTTGTAAGTACATAAAAAATCATACTTACTTGAAACCCTGCCTATATATCTGCAGACACAACTGCTTGGCGAGTAAAAACTTCTTAGCATAGTATTCTATGACGTGTGGTCTGCTGGCCCCAGAGATGATTGTGTGGTCTTGTAGCGCTCCTGAAAGACCAATATGTTTAGTGTTCTCCCTCTCTTTAGACCCCTATCCAAACAATTCAATTCAATTCACAATAATCCCTGCCGGAGTCTGTGTTTCTTGATAGCTACAACCTGGAGGTCTTTAATAATAATAATATTCCAGAACTAACACAACGCCATCTAGTATCAAACTAAGCAAAGCTTGTGCTATGAGTACTTAGACAACTGATAAACATACTTCATCATCATCATTTCAGCCGAAAGACGTCCAATCGTTGGACATAGGCCTCCCCAAGCGTCGCCACAACGACCGATCCTGTGCGTCTCGCATCCACCGCACTCCCGCGACTCTCACCAGGTCGTCGGTCCACCTTGTTGGAAGCCTTCCAACGCTGCGTTTTCCGCTGCGGTCGCCACTCTAGAACCTTTCGGCCCCATCGACCATCCGTTCTACGAGCAATGTGCCCGATGACGATTCTTCGGGCTACGTCGGCGACCTTGGTTCTCCTGCGGATATCTTCATTATCTATCAATCTTGACAATTTTTTATCGTTTTTCGACTGTCGTGCTAGCCGTTCCCACTATCATGACAATCTGTTGTCACCGCAAAAAAAGTCGCAGACAACAAATACTCGTGTCGTCCTATATGTGAACATCTCCATTTATAACTACACGATTATCTGTCGTCAAGACTAAGTGGGAACGCGGCCTTAATCATCGAAAAAATTCTGTTCCATTTGCCGTTGTAAGGTCGACTTAATATTGGTCGCTGACGTAAACCATTCGATTCGTGCGTGGTTTTAAGTTAGCAACGAGTTCAGGATAGTCAGTGCGGCCATTTTCGATACCCATCTGTAGACTTATAAAAGGGTCTCTTCGCTACCATTTTTTTTTTTCGTTGGGAAAATCATCTTATGACATCCCCCGCTCTTGGGCGGGGCGGGAGATAGTGTCAGACTTTTACTGACTAAAAACCCACTCCTGTTCCTTCGTTGCCTTTCGTACCAGGGCCGAGTCTTCCTTTCAGAATCAGACCCTTAATGGCCCCAGTAGGCTTCGACCCTGCTGGGCCCCTGTGGCCCCTACAGTTGCTGACATCTCCTTGAGGCGCGCGTGGAACAGCACGCGCCGTCGACGACTTGGGCTCGGTCCGGACGGTTAACGGACGGCCGGACGGCGAGCCACCCATTGCTCGCCGTCCGCAAGCCCGCGCCTACGGTGGCCGGAAATCGGGATCGGAATCCCGGCGGCGGTTGGGGCGTGAGGACCGTTGCCTTACGCGATCGGCCGCCTCCTTCGCTAGCATTACTGCTTCGCAGAAGGAGGCGACCGCCTGCCACTCCTCCTCGCTCCGGACCATGGCCTCCAAGGCCCGGCGCGAGAGATCGCCGCCGCCGATCGCCCCCATGAGGACACGGCGTTGCTCTGCCCAAGCGGGGCACACCTCCACCGTGTCCTCCGGGCGGTCCACACAATGGTGACAACCGGGCGTTTCTTCCGCACGAATCCGGTGCAGGAATCTCCCGAACTTACCATGTCCAGTGAGGACCTGCGTCATGCGGAAGGTAGGGAACCGTCGCTACCATTGGGGTAGGAAACTAGAAGGCATGCATACTGACCTTGAATCCACATGATATCTTCAAACTTCCCATCATTATCTCCGAGCTTAGCAAATACCTGCAAATGCTTCGCTATCTGTGAACATAAACAAATGACAACGATCAAAATAATAATATGATTATGTGACCAGGGAATAAAGTAGTGTTTTAATTATAAAAAACTGGGCAAGTGCGAGTCGGACTCGAGCCCTGAGGGTTCCGTACAAACTTACCTATGTAAATAGTTCAATTCCGGAATGGAGTCTCGGAAGATTTTATCGAATCGCAAAAAAAGTTATGACGTAACAACAAATTTACAGTTTTCAGATTTATTCCTATACTTGTGCTATAAGAGCTTGCTTTATGCCAAATTTCAGGATTCTGGGTCAACGGGAAGTACCCTATGAATTTTGATTTCCTCGAGTGTCGAAATGTACGTTTTTTGTCACATAAACCAAAGTATGTTTTTTCTCGTTAACTTACAAGTTTGATTTTTTTACAGCTTCAAGAGTCCGCAGAGCTGAGTATATGGTTTTAATTTCAACTCGATACCTCCACACGTTCCCGAGATAAAGGGTTTTGACAGACAGACAGACGGACGGACAACAAAGTCATCCTATAAGGGTTCCGTTTTTTCATTTTGAGGTACGGAACCCTAAAAATGGCTACTGAATAAATGCACTTTTTGCCTTATTAAGAGACATCGATTATGCCTAAATCCGTTTTCAGTTATTTTTTCCGTGACCCGAAGGCTGACTTTACGTCGATACTACTGCCCCCCTAGCCAAGTCACAAACGATAAACGTAAACTCTCAGTAGTCTTTAATAGATTTTCAACTTTATGTTATTGGATTTAAAGTTGAAAATCTATTGAAGATTACATAGTGTTTTCGTTCGTTCCGGTCGCTAACGCTCAGTAGTCTTTAATAGATTTTCAACTTTATGCTCTTACGTATAAAGTTGAAAATCTATTGGAGATTACTAAGCGTTCACGTTTATAGTTTGCAACTTGGCTAGGGGGGCTGGCCTAGCTTCGAAATATGTTGTGTTCTCATCAAGTGTTTTATTCAGTGCTACGGCGTAGCACCCATTGGCTACGCCGTAGCACTGATTTGGACAACCGCGTAGCACACACGCGAGTGCAGTTTTGTAGTTTGGGACTGGAACAGGCATTTTTAGGGTTCTGCCCCCCTAGCCAAGTTACAATCGTTTCGTAAGCGCCGAACGCTTTGAGTAGGCCACGCCTCCGAATCCTTTGTTCTGACCACGTGACTGAGCGTTGAGATGACGTCAGAACAAAGGAATCGGAGGCGTGGCCTACTCGAGGCGTTCGCGCCGAACGATACGATTGTAACTTGGCTAGGGGGGCTGTACCCAAAGGGTAAGACGGGACCCTATTACTAAGACTTCGATGTCCGTCTGTCTGTCCGTCTGTCACCAGGCTGTATCTCACAAATCGTGATAGCTAGACAGTTAAAATTTTCACAGATGGTGTATTTCTGTTGCCGCTATAACAACAAATACTAAAAAAAACAGAACAAAATAAATATTTAAGGGGGCAGATTTTTTCCCGTTTTTAACTACGGACGGTACGAAACCCTTTGTGAGCGAATCCGACTCGCATTTGGCCGGTTTTTATTTTTTTGACATGGAAAATCATTCAATGACTTCTCACGCTCCAGGGTGGAGAGAGAAAGTGTGTCAGACTTTTACTGACCAAAAACCACACCTGTGTCCTTCAGTTGCTCTTAGCGTTCTAAGACCACGGTTTTCCTTTCAGGTAATCCCATGGCCCCAGCAGTTATCGCCCCTACGGTTTGATGACATCTCTTTGAACTACGCGACGCCGACGACTCGGGCTCAGACCCTACCAGACGGCCGGACGGCGGGCTACCCATTGCTCGTCGTCATCATGATGATTCTCTCAACTAACCTGTGTAAACAAATGGATCTCCCTGGCGATGTACTTGAGGATGGGTCTTGAAGTAAACGCGCCGGAGCCATGCGTGTCCTTATCATAAGTAAATGGGTAGAAATCATCCTGTTTTGTGGCAAGTTTTGGTCTGAAATTAATAAAAATATGTATTTTTAACCGACTTCAAAAAGGAGGAGGTTATATTTTTTTATTTTTTATTATTGAATGTATGTTTTTTTTTTATGTATGTTCACCGATTTCTCGGTCAATTGTGGACCGATTTTGAAAATTTGTTTTTTGATTGAAAGGTTATGCTTCCGAGTTGGTCCCATAGAAATATTGTTATGGTCTGATCATGAACTTCGAAGATATGGAACAGAACTCCTAGAGGGGGAATATATCGAACTGATCTGATGATGAAGCCTGAAGTTAGGCACCGGAACTCTGTAATAAATTAATGTAATCTAACCGTGTTTGGGATTATTAGAATTGTCATGAGATTCACTCTGGCTATAAGGTATTTAAGTTTGGCTGAGGGGTACTTTTTAATGGTGGTACCATAACTAAAAAGTGTAAAATAAAAAACTTTTTACAAAAAAAAACCGACTTCAAAGTAAAAAAAAAACACTGAAAAGTGCAAAATAACTTTAATTTCGGAAGTCGGTGTTTCTATAATAGTTTTGTCTCTTCGTTATTTAACACCGACTTCCGAAATAAAAGTTTTTTTTGTAAAAAGTTTTTTATTAAACTTATTTACTACTTAAAAACATCTTAACTAATCAATAATATAGATTAATGTAACTATATACAAATTGGAAATAATAAAACGTAAAACGTGAACGCGAGCGCGAAGGGACGCGGCGAGAGTTGAACAAACAATTGATATTCTATTCCGGTGGCCTAGTGCAACCACACGTGGTTACGGTGCGGCGCTGTGCGAAGCAAAGCGGACGTGATTGAGCAGGTTTTTTCTTAAGCTATTGCATAGCTTCTATCGAGGGCCTTGAGCGCGGGGACCGAATCCAGAAATTCTGTAACGAAAAAAACCTCACGCTCCCCACTCCGACGGGCACGGAGGTGTGGCTTGAAGGCCGACAGAGACCGAACACCTATTTTAGAAAAGTCGTTAACGACCTGTGTGGCGCATTGGTACAGCGTTCTACCTATGTTATCATCGTGCCTCGAGTTCAAATCTCGGTCAAACAAAATAGTCTTTTTGTATTATAATAGATTATAGTAATGTTCTATGATAACAACTGAACATAACATACTTGTAGCAATTTATGAAGTAAACAAGAAAGAAAAAAATTTGTTTTCTTATCGGTCACCACGCTCAAAAAGTGTAACTTGAATTAATATCAAAGAAAAAGAAATACTGCATAAATTAATAATTATAATTGCATAAGTTGATACAAAATGCTATGCAATAGCTTTACCGCGGCAGTCCCCGAGTGCCACACTTATTTTTAGGGTTCCGTAGCCAAATGGCAAAAAACGGAACCCTTATAGATTCGTCATGTCTGTCTGTCTGTCTGTCTGTCTGTCTGTCTGTCTGTCTGTCTGTCTGTCCGTCTGTCCGTCCGTATGTCACAGCCACTTTTTTCCGAAACTATAAGAGCTATACTGTTGAAACTTTGTAAGTAGATGTATTCTGTGAACCGCATTAAGATTTTCATACAAAAATAGAAAAAAAGCAATAAATTTTGGGGGTCCCCATACTTAGAACTGAAACTCAAAATTTTTTTTTTCATCAAACCCATGCGTGTGGGGTATCTATGGATAGGTCTTCAAAAATGATACTGAGGTTTCTAATATCATTTTTTTCTAAACTGAATAGTTTGCGCGAGAGACACTTCCAAAGTGGTAAAATGTGTGTCCCCCCCCCTCTAACTTCTAAAATAAGAGAAAGATAAAACTAAAAAAAATATATGATGTACATTACTATAAAAACTGCCAACGAAAATTGGTTTGAACGAGATCTGGTCAGTAGTTTTTTTTTAGTACGTCATAAATCGTAAACCGCATTTTACCTTATTTGAGCCTAGTACGAAATTCAGAAACGTGGTCATACTTGCGCAAGCCAAATATGAACCTGATACAAAGATTATTATTATGTTACTTGCTGCTACGGAACCCTCCATGGGCGAGTCCGACTCGCACTTGGCCGGTTTTTTTTTTATTTTGCGTTGTGAAGACTTGTTTTATACAGCGTGTAAGGGACATGTCTCCGCAAACTTTAAGGCCTTGCTCAGTAGACGAAACTGAACAATCTTGTATCTACCTTTACCCTAGAAAATGTAATTATGATGTATTGTGGCGAGAAAATAAATTTTATTATTATTATTATCTTCTAAAAACTTTTTCTTCCGGAAAGGAAAAAAAAAATCGGCCTCTCCGTACAAACTGTCTCATCAAGTTTATAATTTTGTATGGCGAGGCCGATATTTTTTTCGTTTGATACCTTGTTCCGGCCGGCTACTATTTTTTTTTTATTTTTTTGCATGTTTTTTTGAAGTGAAAACTTCTTTAGCGGCGTTGTACACTTTTTTTGTAATGGGTAAAAAATGTTAAACTCGCGTCAGGGTCACGTGACCGTCAGGGTCACGTGACCTGATCGAAAATTCGTAAGACGGATGTCGTGCAAAATTGTGTGCAAAAAATTTTGTAATGGGTAATAAATGTTAAACTAGCGTCAGGACACGTGACCTGATCGAAAATTCGTAAGACGGATGTCGTGCAAAATTGTGTGCAAAAAAATTGTGTGCAAAAAAAAGCAATGCGTGCAAAATTATTCCATAACCATTCCAAAATATCCAAAACGCACAACGTTAATACTTAAGTTTTCACTTCTGCCGGCACTCCCAGAGTGCAACCCGTCATTTTTTTTTAAATCTACTATGTATATAGAAGGCCAAACTAACTGACTGACATATCAACGCAGAGCCGAAACTACTGGGCCTAGGAGCGTGAAATTTTCCTTCTATGATGATGAGGCCGCTGGCCTTTGCCGGAGGTTAAGGGTTAGTATTTGATAAAATAAAGAGAATAACTTACGAGGCCTCATGCACCGCTCTCAAATAACAAGCCGGAGTAGAATAGAATAAATACACTTTATTTCTCTGGGCTCTTTGCTGCGAGTTAACTTTCCTGAAAAATATAACAAAAACATTACCTTCCTTTTTCCCACCGTAGTTGGGAAAATAATATTTCTCTAGTTCAGGGTTGTGGAAGTCAGATCATACGCTCCACTTAGTCTTTTTAAGTTTGAAGGTCATCTAAAATGACTTCTCGCGCCCTAGGGCGGAGCGCCAGGACGTGTCAAACTTTTACTAACTAAAACCACATATATTTCCACACACATCGTTGAGTTGCCCTTTGAGTTCTAGGACCCCGAGTTTCCCTAACCCATGGCCCTAGTAGGCTTCGACCCTGCTGGGCCCCTGCGGTTTGCTGACATCTCCATGAGGCGCGCGTGGAACGTTCCGCGCCGTCGACGACTTGGGCTCGTTCCGGACGGTTGCCGGACGACCGGAATTATACTACATGTTGTAGTTGCGATTGGAAGCTATTCAAATTACCTGCAACCCTCAAATTCCCAGCAGTGGGGTTGAAATGGAGGTACTGACTAAAACCACACCTGTGTTCCTTTAGTTACCCTTTGCGTTCTAGGACCACGGGTTTCCTTTTCAGAAGTTGACTTCGGCTTAGTGACCCCAGTAGGCTTCGGCTATACCGGGACCCTACGGTTTTGCTGACATCTCTTTGAGGCGTGCGTGGAATACTACGCGCAGTCGACGATTCGGGCACGGCCCGGACAGTTGCCGGACGGCCGGACGGTGAGCTACTCATTGCTCGTCGTCCGCAAACCCGCTCCTACGGTAGCTGGAGATCATCCTGCGACTTCTGGTGACGCCCGAGACGTCTCTTAGGATGTCCGTTCCACTTCGCTAGCATTACTGTTTCACAGAAGGTGGCAACCGCATCCCATTCTCTTTCGCTTCGGACCATGCCTTGAACCAGGACCCGGCGTGAGAGGTCGGCACCGACGACCGATTCCACGAGAACACAGCGGTGCTCCGCCTAAGAGGGGTACACTCAATGGTGACTGACACCCTTGGCTCCCGAACTTACCATGTCCGGTGAGGACATTGTGTCATGTGGAATTGAGGACGCCGCGACAGCTCTCCAGCCTCTCTTCAAAAAGGGACTTACCGCCATGATTGTGGCGTGTGTGTACTGATAGAAAAAGGCCTCACGGATACGCTTTCACCCATGCCTAGATTAGTCTATGCTATGCCTCTGTCAATCAGTAAGTTAGTAAAAGTCTGACATTCCCTCTCACGTTATTTGGTGATTTCCCGGACAAAAAAAAAGAAGTGCTCGGTGGATGACTTACATAATAAGCTTGTCGATATTTCCAAACCAGACACCTGCATCATAGTATCCATAGCGTTGACCCATCATGACCATCACGTTCTTCGTGGTGTAATACGGACTCTGCCGCTTGAGCATCTGCTGCATAAATGTCTCTACCTGTTGGGCAGACATAGGTTATTTTAATAATAACAAACTTCGCTGTGTCCTGAACAAAGCAGAGCGTGTGCTATGAGTACGGGGCAATCGATAAATTTCTAAATACATACATATTATAGATAAATTACACCCAAACACAAAACAAACGCTCGTGCTCATCACATAAACATTAGTGTTGGGTGGGAATCGAACCCACGACCTCCGGCTCTTAGCAGTCAGGGCCATTAACCACTAGACAAACATGCAAAATAAGCGTAATCAGCCTTTTAATGTTCCTACTGCTGGGACTCAGGCCTCCTCTCTCTAAGAGAGGGAATGGGCCGTAATCCACCACGCCGGCCCAGTGCGGGTTGGTGGATGTCACATGTCTTCGAATTTTTGATTCTAGGACATGCCGGTTTCCTCACGATGTTTTCCTTCACCGTTTTGAGAGCAGTGGTGATGAAATAAATTACACAAAGTAATGCGCCTGGCTGGGTTTGAACCCGCGACCTACAACTCGTAAGTCGGAGCTGTTACCACTCGGCTACCACTGCTCTTAGACTCTCTCACTAGACCAACAGGCCAGTAAAATTTTAGTGACATATAAACTAGTGCTTGACTGCGATCCCACCTGATGTCAAGCAGTGATGCAATCGTTGATAGTGAGCACACTAGTTTATTAAGAGCCCATTTACTCTAGCCTTGAAGACACCTTAATTATAATCGGACGGGAAGACCGCAGCAGGCAAATTGTTCCGTTCTACGATGTACGGTTTAGAGGCCCGATCGCGAGCTGTTAACGCAATCCATTTGACGAACTGAACCGAACTGGTAAAGGGATGGACCTATATAGGGTGTATAGCTCCATCTGTCTTTCTCGCTCACACGTTTGATATTTTTAACCGACTTCAAAAAGGAGGAGGTTATATGTTCGGTTGAATGTATGTTTTTTATTTTTATTTTTTATGTATGTTCACCGATTTCTCGGTCAATTGTGGACCGGTTTTGAAATTTTTTTTTTAACCGACTTCAAAAAGGAGGAGGTTATATGTTCGGTTGAATGTATGTTTTTTATTTTTATTTTTTATGTATGTTCACCGATTTCTCGGTCAATTGTGGACCGGTTTTGAAATTTTTTTTTTGATTGAAAGGTTATGCTTCCGAATTGGTCCCATAGAAATATTGTTATGATCTGATCATGAACTTCGAAGATATGGAACAGAACTCCTCACAGGATCACAGCAGAACCATCGTAACAAGTAAAATTGCTTTGTTTATACGTGTAGTCGATGACTGACTGAAAGTAGAGGGGGAATATATCGAACTGATCTGATGATGAAGCCTGAAGTTGGGCACCGGAACTCTGTAATAAATTAATGTAATCTAACCGTGTTTGGGATTATTAGAATTGTCATGAGATGCACTCTGGCTATAAGGTATTTAAGTTTGGCTGAGGGGTACTTTTTAGTGGCGGTACCATAACTAAAAAGTGTAAAATAAAAAATTTTTACAAAAAAAATACAACCGACTTCAAAGTAAAAAAAACACTGAAAAGTGCAAAATAACTTTAAATTCGGAAGTCGGTGTTAAATAACGAAGAGACAAAACTATTATAGAAACACCGACTTCCGAAATTAAAGTTATTTTGCACTTTTCAGTGTTTTTTTTACTTTGAAGTCGGTTGTATTTTTTTTGTAAATTTTTTTTTAACATAACACGTCATGGTAAGACTTGTAAGGGAGATACAAATTATAAGGACACAGAGTCGAAACGAAAAGCTGATGCGCACACATTCGTCCTTCGAATTTTGAAATGCGAACGTTTTTAGGGTTCCGTAGCTCAAAAGAAAAAAGCGGAACCCTTATAGGTTCACTTTGATGTCCGTCTGTCTGTCTGTCAAGACCCTTTGTCGTGGGAAAGCGTGGAGGTATCGAGTTGTAAAACTATATACTCAGGTTTGCGATCCCTTGAAGCTGTGAAAAAATAAAAGTTCTGAGATAACGAAAAAAAAAGATACGGCCGTTTATGTCACAAAAAACGTATATTTCGACGCTTTCAGGGGAATCAAAATTCATAGGGTTCCGTTGATCTAGAATCCTAAAATTTGGCATGAAGCAAGGTGTCATAGCACAAGAATAGAAAAAATCCGCAAAATGGTAAATTTGTAGTTACGTCCCAACAACAAAAAAAAACTTTTATTGCGATTCGGAAAAATCTCCGTAACTCAATTCGGGAATTGAATTGTTTTCATCGGTAAGTTTGTACGGAACCCTTAGTGCGCGAGTCCAAATCGCAAACCAGTTTTTTGTATGTTTAAAAAAATACTTTATTAATTTATCATTATCTCCCTAGCCTTTTTACCAACTAAGATTTCAGTCCAAATGGATGCGTCTGAATACCCGTGTTTTACATAGAGCAACTACCTATCAAAAATCCACAATTTCAGATACTAGGCAACATCCTAGGCATATCCTTGGATAGACTGATGGTCAAACGAAGACTACCTGTAATGATTGTCAAAGATCTACGAATGATAACCGCGACCAACAGCTTTACGTACTTTTCGAGGCACGCCACGGTGTCAGCAATGTCCTTGTTATACTAAGAAAAACACATTCGGTGTTTCGGCGGTTCCAAGAACAAAATGTTATGGAAAAATAAGACGAAATGATTTTTTTATTATGTATTCGTATTAATATACTAAAAACTATTTGGCACTTTTTTTTTTGTTTAATATCCTTTTACTTATTGAAATAACCAATCGAACACTATATTATTATTTACAATGAACTTCAAAACCACACTTTATTTCGTAAATCGAATTTTTCATACACTATTTTATATGAATTGAATAATTGGAACTGGCGCGGTTTACGTGCTTTATAATCTTAAATAAAATGTTATTACTAAAAGTTTTGTCCATTATTTTCTTATATTCTTTTAGAATACCTATTTGAAGTATTATAGAAGTGAATAATATTCAATTTGATATAGCAAAAAGTGGTTTAAAACAGCAAAAGAAGGTCATGATGGCTACTATCGTTGTGGTGGGAGGCATTCTCCCTTGATTGTTTCTTTCTGACTCGAAATAATAGTTATATTGTTAATCATATTGGTAGCTGGATGGCCTCAGCCTAATTATATTATGAAACCAGGACTTAGATCGGCTCCTGGCACACCGATTCACGAAGTAGCCACGGACCTCCCAGCCTACAGACACTGAATTTTCTTCAGTTGAAAAGTTACACGAAAACTTCGCTTGCGAGATGCAGGATCTTAACTTTAGGATTTTTTTTCTCTAAATTCGTTTTACTTTTGTTCTAACAAATTTATTTTAAATAAAAACCATTACTATTATGTTTATTTACGTATTTTTTGTTTTGTCATAGAGCTTTTAGTTTTCTTTTTATTTAAGGGTCAAATTCTGAAAATTCATTTATGATTTTTTCTGTGGGAGAGAAAAGGTGCAGAGATTTCCCTCAATGGTAGTTTAGGCTGTTCTCATTGGGTCCTAAATTCATCTGTCAAAATTACTGGCCTACTGTAACGCCTTTTTAACGATTAAAAGACAAAGACAGGAACAGGATTTTGCGAACACTGAAAAAGGATGGATATGTTTTGTCAACTTGCCACTAAAGAGCTTTTCCGGATTTCCCTCGACTTTATTTCGTAAATATATAGATATTAAAAACTACCTACATTAAACTATTGTAATATACTAAATTATTCATTTAAACTTATAAAACAAGGCTGAATAAATAAGTAGTCGTATTACCTTTGCCCTTTAACTGTCAAACGTCCGATTTGCGCATGCGTACTAGATTTAATTTTGGAATGCTATGTTGGGAACCATATTTGAACTAGTACTGAGAAAGGTCATGAATTCACGTATTTTTAAAGGGACTTTTGAATTCTTATCTCAGTCGCAATCTATCAATAATATATTTTAATAAGGGTTACCATTTTTGTGCTCATCAGTTAGTGCAACTGGAGAGTGAAGTCCTTTTAAAACAAAATTAAATAACAAATAATACAACTTGCGTATATTGGGGTCAGTGTCTTTGTGGCGCCATCTACCTTCAACTTTTAGATTATTGTTTGATAACGTTGTACTTCAAGTAGCATTATAGATGTCGCTGTACCTACCCTGTCTCAAAGTCTAAGTTACTTTATGGCTCCCAAATAAGAGTTATCAAACTACAAACATAAACAATAACATGAAAATAATCGTGTCTACAGGTTAAAGGAATGACAAATAGAGAAGTATGTTGACTCATGAAACTTGTCGAACTCGAAAACCTTCGGCAAACCCCTTTCCCGCTATTCAATTTTTTTTTAGTCACAAGTAACCACATATTATTCATTTTTTGGGAAGTGGCCAGTTTGATTCTTGAATAATCTAGTTTGATGCGCGTACATTTTAATTCATTTAATAAGTTTTTTTTACACCACCTGCTCGATCATGCCCTTTTATATGTCATACAACCATCACTGGAAGCAAGTCATTCTGTCCCTAGGGAGATAATGTAGTATGGGCGATACCTAGAGAATAATGAGATTTGAATTTGGAACGTCAAAATAGTAGGTACATTGTTACCCTAGGGGTCAAAGTAACTTATTTAGTCCCGAGAAGGAGTTTGCCGTCCGAGCGTAGCGAGGTCGCCAATAGTTCGAGGGACTAAATAAGTCTTTATCCCGAGATAAACACTGTGCTTTTCATATAAGAATACAAGGAAAGTAAAAATAAAATGAAAAGCGTGTGTAAATGATTTTAGGTATCTTTCTTCTTTATTCTTTATTCTTTATTGTACACAATTTTATAAATAAACAATAAAATAGGACAGTTGATGTACATAGCGAGCTTAACCCACAACTGGGTTTTCTTCTGATTTAATCGGTTAAAGGTTTTTCACTGCTGATCTCTCTCATACTCTTTTCTTATGAAATCAGGCGTTATATCCACATCTGAATCTGATGAACTTATTGTGATAATAGAAATCTCTGTTGTACGGAAATGTTAACAAAACTCTACAACTCGAAAGAACAAAATATGAAGATCGGATTGCCGAGAAAAAAAAAACAAAATAGTTTTTTTTTTCTGTGGCCGGCCAGCTATTCAGCCTTTATTTTTTATTTTCTTTATTGAAAAAATAAAAATATATTTTTTTTAATATTTTTTTTTAAATACTTATAGTATTTTAAAGAAATAGTTGAAAAAATAAGTCACTCAAAAAACATGTATTCTTTAATTAATACTTATCTTTAAATTATTTTAACTTTACATCGCGCTGTAATTGACTGGCTGTATAGAAAGTTGGGACATGGTTCAATAAAAATGTGAAATATAGAACTAGTTTTTTTTTTATAATTTGACAGCTGTCAGTTGAAAGTGATTCTCCCTATTGATGAAAAGTATTATTTTCAACCTGCGCCTCAGGCAACTTCAGACCTACTTTCAGAGTATACGTAATGAAAATCATTATTTTCAAAAAAAAAATCGCTATGAATATTATGGTGAATTGGAATGTGCATGCATCAAACAAGTATATCCAAAAATCAAACTAGCCACTAACAAAAAAAAAAGGAATAAAATGTGGTTACTGATGAGTCTTTAAAAAAATAGTAGATTATGTGACTAGGGGATAAAGCAGTGTCTTTAAGTCGCGGGTGGCGGATGTTGAATTCCGAACGAAACGAAGGTTGCTAATTTTAATCCCGAACGGTAGTGAAGGATTTATATAATTAACTCCCGAGCATTGCGAGGGAGTTAATAAAGAAACCTGAGTGAAGTGAGGAATTCAAGCCGCCCAAGACAAAGACAGCTGTATCCCCGTGTTGGATACTCTACTTTTTACACCATCTGTGAGATAATTAAAACACAATTTAGTAAAACAAATCATATAATAGAGAAATATAAGTATTATTTACGAGTTAATCTTAACTATCACTCAAAATGTTTTGAGATTTGAAACAAACATATTTGATGCACTACATTTTAATTCACATAATGCTGACGGTTTTTCACGTTCCAAATTCAAATCTCATTATTCCCTAGGGATCGCCCATAATACATTATCTCCCTAGGGACATAATGACTTGCTTTAAGTGATGGTTGTATGACGTATAAAAGGGCATTATCGAGCAGGTGGTGTAAAAAAGTAATGAAAGAGCTCGCGCGCATAAAATATGGAGGAAATATGGATATGGAGTAGTGAATTTTGTTTATTTCAAACCTCAAAACATGTCGAGGTAAATAATACGTATATTTCTCTAATATATAATTTGTTTTAGTAAATTGTATTTTAATTATCTCACAGATGGTGTAAAAAGTAGAGTATCCATCGTTCCAAATTCAAATCTCATTATTCCCTTGGGAGCACACATACTACATTAGATCCCTAGGGATAGAATGACTTGCTATATTGATAAAAGAGCATTATCGAACAGGTAGTGTGATCCGACCAGACGGGTGCTTTGTCTGATCCAGGCAACTGGCGAAATTTTTAGTTTCTATGTGGTCCCATAGATTACGCAACAAATTAATTCGCACAGCGACGCATAAAAGACATTGTGTCCTGACTTGATAAAATAAAGACTTTATAAATCTATAGACGTTCACAACGTCTCGCTCTTATTACATACCCTCTCCTCCACATTGCTGAACGCTGAATCCGAGGTGATGATGAGGGGATCGTTGCAGAACCCTCCGAAGCAGTACCCCGGAGGGGACCAGTAGCCGTCGAACAGCTTGTGCGTGTAGATGTCTGTGTTAGAACCTGGAATATTCAAGATATCATCAGCGTGTTACGTTCCGAACAGGTTGGGATCCCTGGTCTAACCATAAGCAGCAAGACACCATGCGACTGGGATCTCAACTCCACTTACGTAATAATAGTATTCCACAACTTTCACACAACGCCATCTAGTCCCAAATTAAGCAGACCTTGTGCTATGAGTACTAGACAGTTGATAAATATAGATCATACTTATATATTTCTAAATACTAAAATACTATAATACGTACTCGTATTATATACTAGTTGACCCGGCGAACTTCGTACCGCCTGACAGTCAATGAATGTAGTATGTCTTTCGATATCGTCAACCGATTGCGATGAAACAAAGCCTAAGTAATATATCAAGTTACACACAATTTGAATGTATAAAAGTTATCTACATTAATTTCGTACATTTTATGTGATCCGCGCACAACTAAATCTTCTACAGATTTATTATATGTATATACATAAATAAATTACACCCAGACACAGAACAAATGATCAAATTGATTCCTAGTGGACATTGTGATGTAAAATTGGTGTTGTTTTGTATCTCAAGTGTCTGCGCAACTGGAATAATATGTGGAATCATTGAAATAGGCGCGATCTCGGTAAAATGGAGCTGAGAATTTTATTGTAGTTTTGGTTACCTCAGCGAAGTTTGCTGAGAAGGCTGAATCGATACATTTGCTGCCAAATACTACAAAAACATTAGAATGTGTTGCACCCGCACTCTAATGTGATACATAGTGCAGTGTTTTGAAAAAAAAAAATAAGACTTGACTTAAAGGTCCAAGTGACCAGGTCATTAAAACCCAAAAAAAAAGGATTAGGTGTGATATCTCACTTACCTAAATCATCGCTTCCTCGCCACACGAACTCCAAAGACTTGGACTTCATTCTGGTCAGTTCATCGTCGAAACTGATTGGGTTTATAAAATGTCCGTCGAAACCCATCTGAGCCATGAGAGAAGCGAACTCCTTAGAATGCCCAAATACATCTGCTTGCCAGGTCACTAACGGGCGCCCACATTCTAAGAATGTTGAGTTTATTTTCCTGCAAATATAATTCATAGATTCAACAGCGAGCGACTTCGTTCGTGAGATAATAAAACTGGGCAAGTGCGAATCGGACTCGCGCACTGAGGGTTCCGTACAAACTTAAAAGGTAAATTGCGGTTTACGATTTATGACGTATTAAAAATTCAATTTATAAAAAAAATTATATTAGAAACCTCAATATCATTTTTGAAGACCTATCCATAGATACCCCACACGTTGGGTTTGATGAAAAAAATATATTTTGAGTTTCAGTTCAAAGTATGGGGAACCCCCAAAATTTATTGTTTTTTTTTTTCTATTTTTTGTGAAAATCTTAATGCGGTTCACAGAATACATCTACTTACCAAGTTTCAACAGTATAGCTCTTATAGTTTCGGAAAAAAGTGGCTGTGACATACGGACGGACAGACAGACACATGACGAATCTATAAGGGCTCCGTTTTTTGCCATTTACTACTACACCCTACGGCTACGGTACCCTAAAAATTACCATCCCTTAAATCGCATTTTGAGAATAATTTTGAAAAATAACAATGAAATTTATGGTTCCGTACCTCAAAAGGAAAAAACGGAACCCTTATAGGATCACTTTGTTGTTTGTCTATCTGTCTGTTAAGACCCTTTATCTTGGGAACGCGTGGAGGTATCGAGTTGAAATTAAAACCATAGAGGTACTCAGGTCTGCGGCGAACGAAAAAAAGATGCGGCCGTTTATGTCGCAAAAACGTATATTTCGACACACGACTGATCTTATTTGTTGATCTCTGATCAAAACTAAGCTATTTAAATGTAGATAATAGGTACCTAAGTACATGATTTCAAAATACACACGTTCTCAAGAAGCGAATCCTCAATTATATACTTAAACATATGAATATGGGGCTATTTGTGTGAAATTACAAATGAGCTCTACAAAATCCCCTTCTTACCTCAAGTTATAAGTGAAGTGGTCAATGATAGCATGGTAACTGGTGGTGGCCTCATCACTCATGCTCCAGCCACCTCCGACGAAGAACAGCCTGCCTTGACGGAGGAGCTGGTACACCATGCGCTTCACTGGAACAAGTTGTATCATCAGTATGATCAATTTATTTTTTTTTAGGTTTGGCATAATTTTTTATTTATATATTGCTTACTTTATATACATTTAAATTTAATAATAACGTAATTAAAACTAACTTACAAAATAAAAAATAAAAGCCATATAGTACTAAAAAAAGCAATCTAAAGTACGGCGTCGAAAAATTCCTCCACATCGCTGTCGACTGGTAATGTACCCAAAAGACTGGCGGCATTGCCACGCTGAAAGGCAATGCTTATCCTTTGTCCGCAATAAAAGCCAGCCCTTGGGTCACGCGAAGTGTCAACAAGGCGTTTTGAAAGTTCTTTAAATAATTTGTGAATTTTTAGGTTGAATATCATCCAATGTCTCCTCTCGCTCTTGGGCGGAGTGGGAGGGCGTGTCATACTTTTACTGACTTAAACCCACTCCTGTTGCTTGTTTGCCTTCGTTCCAGGGCCCCGGGGTACACTTTCGCACAACGCATGGCCCCAGTATGTTTCGGCCCTGCTGGGCCTACGGTTTGCTGGCATCTCTTCGAGCTCGGTATAGACGGTTACATCGTATCGGAAATCGGGATCGGGATCCCGGCGGCTGGAGCGTGAGAGGCGTTCCTTCACGCATGCGGCCGCCTTCGCTAGCATTACTGCTTCGCAGAAGGAGGCGACCGCTTGCCATTCCTGACATAGTAAAGAACGTGTTAAGCTTCAGATACATTAGGTAACAAAAAGTCCCTCAACATGGCGCGCAACGCTCAACCTACGTGACGCTGCAATGTTGCCCAGTGTCCCACAACTTACCCCTTAACATTTCACAACTCGTTCACATGACGCAGGACGTGTTGCTGAACAATCTGACAGCTGTTCATCACTGGGAAGAGTGAACAAGGCAAATGTCGAGCGACATTGTCCTACAAAGTCGCAGAGACATACGTAAATGTTTGGCGACATGTCCCTGCGACATATTATCTCCTAGTGAAAATGCGGCTTTAAATACACAAGTAAGTGTCGCCACACATGGGCCACATGTTACAGCCACAAACGCCGCGCCGTCACGAGTAGCTAGAAGCGGCCACAAGCCACTTGTAGCCGGTAGCTGTTATTTTTTTTAACCTATGCGCGCAGTATCATAATGGACTCTGAAGAAAAAGGTTTGCGCGAGTGGCGTGTGACGGCGTTTTGTATCGGCGTTTAGTGGCCAGTGCGAGCCACAAGAAGCGAGCAGCGGCGATTTGAAGCGTGTGGCGGCTACCGGCGTCAACCATGTGCGGCGAATCCATATAGAATGTGGCGGCCGGCGGCGGCGTTTTGTGGTTGTGGCCGGTGGCTCGTGTGCGGCGACGCGGCGACCGTTACGCCGTAGCAAAGACCGCTCTACGACGTAGCAGCTCCGCTACGGCGTAGCACATGGCAAGCTACGTTGTAGACTATACATTTTATGATTATTACTCAAATTGGTAACAATAAAATTAAACTTTTATGTTTAATAAAATATGATGGAATATTACAAGTTTTGAATGAAAATCATTTTTTCAGAGCAAGCTTTTAGAGCGCGGTATACCTATAACTATATAAAAAATACTTATCAATTCCATTCCAAAAATTTCAAACACGATAGGGTTATCTGAGTAATTCAATTCAAAAGCATTTATTTCAAATAAACCATTTACAGGCACTTTTGAAATGTCAAGAAGTCAGTCAGTCAGAAAAAAATGATGCTAATTGCACATTCCAAAGCGTAGATCTCTATGGAGAAGAATGTGCAAGAAACTCCATGGACACTCTTTTCAATCATGTTTTGCAATTACAAATATCTCTGTTACATGTTTCTTGTGCTATCATGTGAGAACAATGTCAATAATGTAAAAATAAAAACTAAATATAGATATTAAAATAGCAACTGGCAGCTAAGAGATGACCAGTCTCAACTGATAGCGCCCGTTCACGGACCTGACGCGAATATTAGCACCACTCAGCTCAACCATTTTGAAGGGAACCGAATGATCCAACACACGCGCCACCATCAGTGAGACATTTGAGTGAGCATGACAAACTCTCAACTGCCATGCTTATTTATGTCAAACAAATCCAATAGTAACCTAAAAACCATAAAATAGCTCCATGGTACTCACATTTACAAAGTTTGAAAAAAATGCTTCTACATTATACAATACTAAATTCAATAATAATTAACTACAATAGTACATTACAAATTTAACAAATTCAAAAAAAAAAAGACATTAAAGAATAGTAATAATAGTTTCAAAACTAATCAATTTGTACCCCCGGTGGTAGTGGAGCTGGACCAGCATTGAGCCAAGCATTTTTATCTTGAATATAATCCTCCAACTTATAATATGCCTGCCTGCATAGTGTGCGTTTAATACAAGATTTAAATTTCGTTTCATTGAGTTCTAATATTTGGGGAGGTATTTTATTTTTGAGTTTCTAAGGCCACCTTCCGGTTCCATCATCAGATCAGCTTCACGTCATAATAATTTTGCATTGTCATCTGATTTACACATGCATGCAAAATTTCAACTCAATCGGTAACCGGGAAGTGGATCAAATTTAATTTGCAAGATTTGACTACAGATAAACATTGGGACAGGTGAAACTAAATAAAAGCTTGTAATAAACTTTATGGTTCACCAAAATAGTAACAATTTTACAGAAACTTAAATCTATGTGTATAATAAACTTAAAAATTGATTTAATACTGAAAGCAAATGAAATATATTGTTTACCTGTTAGATCCCGGCTCTTCCACCACTGAAATAAATACGGCATGTCGGAGAAAGTGAACCTTAAAAATAAAATAAAGTTTAGCTTTGGTTTTTTTTTGTTTTTAGGGTTCCGTACCGAAGTAAGCAAAAACTGAACCCTTAAGGTGATCGCACACTTATCCGAACTGAACGCGCCGAACAAATGAAAAGAATTTTTTTTTTCAAAACACTCGAAAACCCGCTCTTATCCCACCGCATTTAGGCACGCAATAGACTGTTTTCCGCACTATTGCAGAAAAGTGCGCGTGCTCTCCCCCGCCACAATGTTATTACATGTATCATATCAGGCTGCGCGCGCGTCGACCCCCACGAGTTGCCGATCAACCCCCGTTTATTCATTTCTTCGTAAGTGTATTGAAAAAAGTCATTTGATACACGTGCAAATTTGTCACTGCTGCACTCAGCTCTATAACACACTCGCCTACGGCTCGTGCGAATTCCGTCTCAGTCGCAATGACAAACTTTCTGCACTTTTATCAAAATGTACTATTAGAATTTTTTATATGAAATCCGATGAAACCCCGCACACCTAACCGCGCCGAATCGTCCGAATCTGGAAGGACTCCAGTATAAAGAAAAATTCTTTCGATTCGTTCGGCGCGTTCGGTTCAGATAAGTGTCAGTTTACCTTTATAGGATCACTTTGTTGTTTGTCTATCAAGACCCTTTGTCTCAAGAAGGCGTGGAGATATGAAGTTGAAATTAATATCAATTACTCAAGTCTGCTACCCCAAGCAGCAGTGAAAAAATCCAACTTCTAAGTCAACGCAATCTAAAGATAAGGTTGTATAGGCTCCATTTGAGCGCACATCTTATACCTATAGGGTACTTCCCGTTGACCTAGCATCCTAAAAGGACATTTTTTTTTCGGTGGGAAAGTCATCTAATGACTCTGACTGAATGACTCTTGGGCGGAGCGAGAGATAGTGTCAGACTTTTACTGACGAAAAACCCACTCCAGTTCCTTCGTTGCCTTTCGTACCAGGGCCGAGTCTTCCTTTCAGAAGCAGACCCTTGGCCCCAGTAGGCTGCTAGGCCCCTACGGTTTGCTGATATCTGCTTGAGGTGCGCGCGGAACAGTACGCGCCGTCGATGACTTGGGCTCGGTCCGGACGGTTACCGGACGTTGGACGGCGAGCTACTCATTGCTCGCCGTCCGCAAGCTCGCGCCTATTGTGGCCGGTAATCGGGATCGGAATCCCGGCGGCGGTTGGGGCCTGAGGACCGTTGCCTCACGCGTGCGGCCTCCTCCTTTGCTAGCATTACTGTTTCACAGAAGGAGGCGACCGCCTGCCACTCCTCCTCGCTCCGGACCAAGGCCCGGCGCGAGAGATCGCCGCAGCCGATCGCCCCCACGAGGACACGGCGTTTCTCTGCCCAGGCGGGGCACACCTCCACCGTGTGCTCCACCGTGTCCTCCGGGTGGTCCACACAATGGTGACACCCAGGCGTTTCTTCCGCACGAATCCGGTGCAGGAACCTCTCGAACTTACTATGTCCGATGAGGACCTGCGTCATGCTCCGAGGTAAGGACGCCGTGAGGTCTTTCCAGCCACGATCCTAAAAGGACGTCACATATATTGGGCCTTTTTTTGAAAATAACGTTTTTGGACTTTCAGAAAAGGTCCAATATATTTGCCTTAATGATTTCCTTTGGCATGAAGCAAGGTCTCATAGCACAAGTTTAGAAAAAATAAAAATTGGTTGCCTGTAAAGTCGGTATACGGGCGAAAGTTTTACGTGACAACGACTTTGAGTGGTAAAATAATTTAATCAATCAAAGTGAACATCAATCGCGTGCCTTTCACTTTTTATGTCTGTCTCTCTCGCTCTTAGGCGGGCTAACCATGCCCGAGTGGAAGGGACGCGTGCCTCTCACTCGCTCTCATTGTGAGCGCATAACGTGAGCGGAGCGTAACGCAGTTTCTTGAAGTGTCACCCGGCAAACCAATTTATAAGACGTTGTCACGTCAAAAGTTTGAAAACTATTTTGTAGTTACATCACAAAAAAGTGCGAGTCCGAGTCATACTTGACCAGTTTTTACATAAGGGCTGCGATTTTCGAAATCATTCAATCGGACAACCCGACGTACGGCGATTGTCCACCCTTACGTTGTTAATACCTCTACCGTCCGAACTAAGCGTTTCACTTCGTCGTTTACCGCGTACATCAAAGGACTGGAACAACTTGCAAGCTGCGGTCTTCCCGTCCGATTATTATTTAGGTGTCTTCAAGGCTAGAGTGAATTGGCTCTTACTATAAAAACCTTTTTACAAAAAAAATACAACCGACTTCAAAGTAAAAAAAAACACTGAAAAGTGCAAAATAACTTTAATTTCGGAAGTCGGTGTTTCTATAATCGTTTTGTCTCTTCGTTATTTAACACCGACTTCCGAAATTAAAGTTATTTTGCACTTTTCAGTGTTTTTTTTTACTTTGAAGTCGGTTGTATTTTTTTTGTAAAAAGTTTTTTATTTTACACTTTTTAGTTATGGTACCACCACTAAAAAGTATCCCTCAGCCAAACTTAAATACTTTATAGCCAGAGTGCATCTCTTGACAATTCTAATAATCCCAAACATGGTTACATTAATTTATTACAGAGTTCCGGTGCCTAACTTCAGGCTTCATCATCAGATCAGTTCGATATATTGCCCCTCTACTTTCAGTCATCGACTACACGTATAAACAAAGCAATTTTAGTTGTTACGACAGTTCTGCTGTGATCCTATGAGGAGTTCTGTTCCATATCTTCGAAGTTCATGATCAGATCATAGGTAACAATATTTCTATGGGACCAACTCGGAAGCATAACCATTCAATCAAAAAAAAAAAAAATTTAAATCGGTCCACAATTGACCGAGAAATCGGTGAACATACATAAAAAAAAAACATACATTCAACCGAACATATAACCTCCTCCTTTTTGAAGTCGGTTAAAAATACAGCTGAACATAGAACCTCCTTCTTTTTAACCGACTGAAAGTAGAATATATCGAACTGATCTGATGATGAAGCCTGAAGTTAGGCACCGGAACTCTGTAATAAATTAATGTAACCTAACCGTGTTTGGGATTATTAGAATTGTCATGAGATGCACTCTGGCTATAAGGTATTTAAGTTTGGCTGAGGGGTACTTTTTAGTGGTGGTACCATAACTAAAAAGTGTAAAATAAAAAACTTTTTACAAAAATAAAATACAACCGACTTCAAAGTAAAAAAAAACATTGAAAAGTGCAAAATAACTTTAATTTCGGAAGCCGGTGTTAAATAACGAAGAGACAAAACTATTATAGAAACACCGACTTCCGAAATTAAAGTTATTTTGCACTTTTCAATGTTTTTTTTTTACTTTGAAGTCGGTTGTATTTTTTTTTGTAAAAAGTTTTTTATTGAAGTCGGTTAACCATTATCAACGAAGCGTATGGAGAAAACTTACTTTCTCTTTTCATTAGTCCAAAGAGCAGTGATTACAGCATCTAAAATGTTCTTCATGTTGACCACGCTGTGGTCATATCCGGGCTCATCTGAAATTATAGTTTAATCACAGTTTGCGGTAGCGGTGGTATCAGCATTGCACCCGTGCGAAGCCGGGGCGGGTTGCTAGTATATATAAGGTGTCCTATTAAAACAGAATGCAGTGGTGTATCTACTTTAATACGGGGTCACTTCGACCTCGTACCACACTTAGCCAAAAAAGCCTCTTAAATATTACGGGGTCTAATAAGCCTCTTACGGCCATAATGATAATTTTGAAACGTGGTCTTAAAGTCCTCGTGCCGCAGGAATGGAAAAAAACTGGGCAAGTGCGAGTCGGACTCGCGCATTGAGGGTTCCGTACAAACTTTTTTTTTTTAATTCATATAAACCAGTGCTTGACTGCGATCCCACCTGATGGTAAGCAGTGATGCAATCATTGATGGTGAGGCGCACTAGTTTATTAAGAGCCTATATATTCACTCTAGCCTTGAAGACACCTAAATTATAGTTGGACGGGAAGACCGCAGCAGGCAAATTGTTCCAGTCCTTCGATGTACGCGGTATAAACGACGAAGCGAAACGCTTAGTCCGGACCGTTGAAGTTTCAACAACGTAAGGGTGGATACTCGCCGTACGTCGGGTTGTCCGACTTGAAAGGTAAATTGCGGTTTACGATTTATGACGTATTAAAAAAAAACTACCTACTAGATCTCGTTCGTTCGTTTCGAAAATTGGTTCAAACCAATTTTCGGTCGAAGTTTGCATGGTAATATACGTCATATATTTTTTTTAGTTTTATCATTCTCTTATTTTAGATGTTACAGGGGGGGGACACACATATTTTACCACTTTGGAAGTGTCTCTCGCGCAAACTATTCATTTTAGAAAAAAAATATATTAGAAACCTCAATATCATTTTTGAAGACCTATCCATAGATATCCTACACGTATGGGTTTGATGAAAAAACATTTTTTGAGTTGCAGTTCTAAGTATGGGGAACCCCCAAGACTTATGGTTTTTTTTCCTATTTCTGTGTGAAAATCTTAATGCGTTTACAGAATACATCTACTTACCAAGTTTCAACAATATAGTTCTTATAGTTTCGGAAAAAAGTGGCTGTGACATACGGACGGACAGACAGACAGACATGACGAATCCAAGGGTTCCGTATTTTGCCATTTGGCTACGGAACCCTAATAATACAAAAATGAGTGCCGCTCTTAACGTGATAGTGTATACTCACATCCCGTAAAGTGTTCGTAGAATGTGCGCGTGTATCCTAACTCCGCGTGCGTGGCTGGCACTATGTGGACATTCAAGACATTCTGACCCATAACTGGGCAGCTCTGGAAGGAAATTCTGTGTTAAGAACATCTCCTGAAAGTACTGTAGACCGGCCAAGCGGTCAGAAGTAGTAAAAACTGGGCAAGTGCGAGTCGGACTCGCGCACTGAGGGTTCCGTACAAACTTGAAAGGTAAATTGCGGTTTACGATTTATGACGTATTAAAAAAAAACTACTTACTAGATCTCGTTCAAACCAATTTTCGGTGGAAGTTTATAAGATAATGTACATCATATTTTTTTTTTAGTTGTATCATTCTCTTATTTTAGAAGTTACGGGGGGGGGATACATTTTACCACTTTGGAAGTGTCTCTCGCGCAAACTATCCAGTATATAAAAAAATTATATTAGAAACCTCAGTATCATTTTTGAAGACCTATCCATAGATACCCCACACGTATGAGTTTGATGAAAAAAAAATTTTTGAGTTTTAGTTCTAAGTATGGGGAAACCCCCAATATTTATTGTTTTTTTTTTCTATTTTTTGTGAAAATATTAATGCGGTTCACAGAATACATCTACTTACCAAGTTTCAACAATATAGCTCTTATAGTTTAGGAAAAAAGTGGCTGTGACATACGGACGGACAGACAGACACATGACGAATCTATAAGGGTTCCGTTTTTTGCCATTTGGCTACGGAACCCTAATTAATGGCATTTTATTATGATAGTCATTAGAAAGACAACCTGTATGCTTTTTTGAGAGCAGTGGTGCCGACCCCGACTTGCGAGTTGTTGGTCGCGGGTTCAAACCCAGCCAGGCGGATTACTTTGTGTAATTTTTTTCATCCCCATTACTCTCAAAACTTTAAAGGAAAACATTGTGCGGAAACTATGTCCTATAAAACCAAAAATTCGAAGATATGGTGTTGACGGCCCATTCCCTCTTCAGAGGCCTGAGTCCCAGCAGTGGGAACATTATAAAGAGTTGTACTTACTTTTCGTTGTACTCACTGGAACAACTTGTGACCCACGGATGCCCCTCAAGTTGAAGGGTAAAATCTACAAATCCGTGATAAGACCTGTCATACTGTATGTATATAATGTAGGGCTGTGAAAAAGATGGATGTAAAAAGATTGCATGTATTCAAGCGGAGGTTTTTTTTTTTTTTTCGGTGGGAAAATCATCTAATGACAAATGGCGCTCTTGGGCGGAGCGAGAGATAGTGTCGGTCTTTTACTGACTAAAAACGCACTCCTGTTCCTTCGTTGCCTTCGTCCCAGGGCCCCGGGTTTCGTTTTCACACTACCCATGGCCCCAGTAGGCTTCGACCCTGCTGGGCCCCTACGATTTGCTGACATCTCCCTGAGGCGCGCGTGGAACATTACGCGCCGTCGACGACTTGGGCTCGGTCCGGACGGTTACCGGACGGTCGAACGGCGAGCCACCCATTGCTCGCCGTCCGCAAGCCCGCGTCTACGGTGGCCGGAAATCAGGATCGGAATCCCGGCGGCGGTTGGGGCGTGAAGACCGTTGCCTCACGCGATCGGCTGCCTCCTTTGCTAGCATTACTAATTCGCAGAAGGAGGCGACCGCCTGCCACTCCTCCTCGCTCCGGACCATGGCCTGTACCAAGGCCCGGCGCGAGAGATCGCCGCCGCCGATCGCCCCCACGAGGACACGGCGTTGCTCTGCCCAAGCGGGGCACACCTCCACCGTGTCCTCCGGGCGTTCCACACAGTGGCGACACCCGGGCGTCGCTTCCGCACGAATCCGGTGCAGGAACTTCCCGAACTTACCGTGTTCGGTGGGAACCTGCGTCATGCGGAAGGTGAGGACGCTGTGAGGTCTTTCCAACCACGCCTCAAAGAGGGGACTTACCGCCATAATTGTGGCGTGCCCAGCACTGGGATTCAAGCGGAGGTGAGAATGTTGAGATGGATGAGTTTTTTTTAGGTGGAAACTCGTCCAATTACTTCTCCCGCTCTAGGGCGGAGCGATATCAGACTTTTACTGACTTAAACCCATTCCTATGTTCCTTCTTTGTCTTGCGTTTTAGAAATCCAGGTTTCCCTTTCGGAAACAGACCCTTGGTACCAGTAGGTTTCGGCCCTGCCGACGGCCGGACGGCGAGCTTAGGGTAGGGGTAGGTGTGGTGTGACGAGAATGGATAAAGTGAGAAATGAGTATAATAAAGGAAGTTTGAAAATGGTGCCAGTGACTGAAAAGTTGATGATGATCAGAGGTCGGAGTTAGGTAGAGTTGTTTATGTACTTACACTGATTTGACAGCGAAAGAATAAAGTGGATATGCCTCAAATTCTGAGATTAATTTTAAAGAGCGGATTATTTTTTATTAAACTCATAAATATAGCAGAAAAAAAATCTTCCTGCATTAATGACGAGGAGGAGGAAGTGTATAAATTTGTTAACCTCACCTCAGTTGACGTAGAGAGACCTTTTTCAATGAAAAATATTAATAAAAATTATGTGTTTATCTTTATTATTTATCTTTGTTTTACTTGTCTTATCTATCTCTGGGGTTATTAAATCACCACCTGCTCGATAATGCCCGTTTATATATCATACAACCATCACTTAAAGCAAGTCATTCTGTCCCTAGGGAGATAATGCAGTATGGGCGATCCATAGGGAATAATGGATTTGAATTTGGAACGTCAAAAACCGTCATTAAGTGAACCAAAATGTACGTGCATCAAACAAGTTTATTCAAAATTCAAACTGGCCACTAACAATAAAAAACAAAATCAAACATGGTCGTGGTTTCTGACGAGGTTCGAAAAAAAAAGGAATGAAAATGAAAAAGCGGGAGCGATAAAGAAAATTGAAACTATAGAATCTTAGAGTAGTGAATTTTGTTTGTTTCAAATCTCAAAACATGTTGAATGATAGTTAAGATTAACTTGTACATAATACTTATATTTCTCTAATATTTGATTTGTTTTACTAAATTGTCTTTTAATTATCTCACAGATGGTGTAAAAAGTAGAGTATCCAACATGGGGATAAAGCTGTCTTTATCTTGGGTGGCTTGAATTCCTCACTTCACTCAGGTTTCTTTATTAACACTGTCGTTCGGGATTGAAATTAGAAACCTTCGTTTCGTTCGGAATTCAACATGCCGCCCGCGATTTAAAGACACTGCTTAATCTACTATTATTTGTAATATTGTTTGCCACACGGGATTTTTCATTAGAAATCCCGGGAAGATCCATATTAATATTAAAATTTTGATGCAAGTATATGAATAACTCTACCTAATTCCGACCTCTGATGATGATGAAGTTTATCATCATCATCATCATCATCATCATCATTTCAGCCGAAAGACGTCCACTACTGGACATAGGCCTCCCCCAAGCGTCGCCACAACGAACGGTCCTGTGCGTCTCGCATCCATCGGACTCCCGCAACCGTTACCAAGTCATCGGTCCACCTTGTAGGAGGCCTTCCAACGCTACGTCTTCCGGTACGTGATGATGAAGTTGTACTTACCATATACCCGCATCCCTCGCCATATTCTTGTATAGGTGTCAGCAGGTCCTTGGTGACGGGGGACATCGTCAGCGCCGGCGTCAGCCCCAAGAGTTGTAGTAATATTGTAAAGGTAATCATTGTTCTTTACGCTGCAAATGCATTAGATTCAATGAAAAACTTATTACAAAAAAAAATACAACCGACGGCAATAATTTTTTTTATATTGAAGTCGGTTGTATTTTTTTTTGGAAAAAGTTTTTTATTTTACACTATTTAGTTATGGTACCACCACTAAAAAGTAGCCCTCAGCCAAACTTAAATACCTTATAGCCAGAGTGTATATCATGACAATTCTAATAATCCCAAACACGGTTAGATTACATTAATTTATTACAGAGTTCCGGTGCCTAACTTCAGGCTTCATCATCAGATCAGTTCGATATATTCCCCCTCTACTTTCAGTCAGTCATCGACTACACGTATAAACAAAGCAATTTTACTTGTTACGACGGTTCTGCTGTGATCCTATGAGGAGTTCTGTTCCATATCTTCGAAGTTCATGATCAGATCATAAAAATATTCCGAGAAATCGTTAAAGTTACATAAAAAAAAAACATACATTCAGCCGAACATAGAACCTCCTCCTTTTTGAAGTCGGTTAATAAGAACAAGTAGATTCTAGAAGTGTTAAAAATGACAGCATTATTAAGTCAAAGAATAGTAGGTACATAGTGATACAAGTGGAGAAAGTTTGTCATTTTTAGGGTTCCGTACCACAAAAGGAAAAAACAGAATCCTTATAGGATCAGTTCGTTGTCCGTCTGTCTGTCTGTCTGTCAAGACCCTTTATCTCGGGAACGCGTGAAGGTATCGAGTTGGAATTAATACCATATACTCAAGTCTGCGGTCCCTTGAAGCTGTGAAAAAAATAAACTTCTGAGTTAACGAAAAAAAAAGACACGGCCGTTTATGTCGCAAAAAACGACTACATATATCGACACTCTCAAGGCAATCAAAATTAATAGGGTACTTCCTGTTGACCTAGAATCCTGAAATTTGACATGAAGCAAGGTCTCAAAGCACAAATATAGGAAAAACCTGAAAGCTGTAAATTTTTAGTTAAGTCTCAAAAAAAAAACGTTTTTTTGCTATTCGGAAAAATCTTCGTAACTCAGTTTCGGAATTGAACTGTTTTCATAGGCAAGTTTGTGCGGAACCCTCAGTGCGCGAGTCCGATTCGCACTTGCCCAGTTTTTTTTAAATATTCATACAGCTATCACACAACGCTGTCTAGTCCCAAGCAAAGCAGAGCTTGTGCTATTAGTACTTGACAACTGATTAACATACATATATATAGGGTGACTGGTAATTAGTGTACGATACTTAAACACGTGATTGTGCTCATGATAACCAACAACTTTTACTATGGAAACAAAACTGAAATCACGAAAAAAAATCAGCTGTTCAGTACATTTATGTTTGCCTAATGTACTGAACAGCTGATATTTTTTTCGCGATTTCGGCTTTGCTCTCATAAGAAAAATTGTTTATTATCATGAGCACAATCACGTGTTTAAGTATCGTACACTAATTGCCAGTCACCCATACAGGGTGACTGGCAATTAGTGTACTTAAATATTTTTCTAAATACATACATATTATAGATAAATTACACCCAGACACAGAACAAATGATTGTGCTCATCACACAAAAATTTGTCCTGGGTGAGAATCGAACCCACGACCTCCGGCATAGCAGTTATGCGGAACAGAGTGTAAAGTCTCGCAAGCCTCCGTTGAAAAAGGAGGATCCTCCGACCAGACGAGTGTTATGTGTGGTGTGGGCAACTGCCCGATAGATGGTTTCGGGCTGTTGTATACTTATGTTCAAATCGCGCAGAGAACTCTAATTGCACGATGCAGGATTTCGTAGCTTTTAGTTCTTATGTGACGCTATATGTCAGGGATGGCGAACCTTTGGCACGCGGCAAAATAATTCGGGCACGCCAGTGAAAGAAGTAAAACATGTAGGTGATTTGAAACACTAGTAATCGCACCAATTGTCTCTTTTATACACAAAATTGAACTAGCTTCTGCCAGCGGCTTCGCCCGCGTGAAATTAGGTTTTTCCATTCAAACTTTGGACCCCCATTTCAACCCCTTAAGGAGTGAATTTTGGAAAATCCTCTCTAAGTGCTCGCCTACGTCATAAAAGGAAACCTTGTGCAAAATTTCACAGTCCTAGTCCTTGTAGTTTCGTCTGTGCGTTCATATGTCAGTCAGTCAGTTTACGACATACGAATTTTTGGCTGCTAATTTAAAGTTAATAGCATTTAGTTTAAATATTTGTTCATTAAATCACTAAGCTATTACTTTGGCGGCACGCAATGACTACATTTTTTTAAATATTTTTAGTGGCACGTTCTCACATAAAGGTTCACCATCCCTGCTCTAGAATGCCATTTGCTTGACTTAAGGGGATGTCATGCCACTCGACATACATTTTCACTGTTTTTAACCGACTTCAAAAAGGAGGAGGTTATATGTTCGGTTGAATGTATGTTTTTTATTTTTTATGTATGTTCACCGATTTCTCGGTCAATTGTGGACCGATTTTGAAAAATTTTTTTTTTGTTATGCTTATGCTTCCAAGTTCTTTTTTTATGCAAGTGCTTCTTTTATGGTTATGCTTCCAAGTTGGTCCCATAGAACTATCGTTATGATCTGATCATGAACTTCGAAGATATCGAACAGAACTCCTAATAGGATCACAGCAGAACCGTCGTAACAAGTAAAATTGCTTTGTTTATACGTGTAGTCGATGACTGACTAAAAGTAGAGGGGGAATATATCGAACTTATCTGATGATGAAGCCTGAAGTTAGGCACCGGAACTCTGTAATAAATTAATGTAATCTAACCATGTTTGGTATTATTAGAATTGTCATGAGATGCACTCTGGCTATAAGGTATTTAAGTTTGGCTGAGGGGTACTTTTTAGTGGTGGTACCATAACTAGAAAGTGTACTTAAAATAAAAAACTTTTTACAAAAAAAAAATACAACCGACTTCAAAGTAAAAAAAAACACTGAAAAGTGCAAAATAACTTTAATTTCGGAAGTCGGTGTTAAATAACGAAGAGACAAAACTATTATAGAAACACCGACTTCCGAAATTAAAGTTATTTTGCACTTTTCAGTGTTTTTTTTTTACTTTGAAGTCGGTTGTATTTTTTTTTTTTCATACAACCGCTCTTAAGCGATTATGACGTTATAACACATTTTTCTTTGGATATTTTGGAAACACAGTATCTTGTGGATATTATCTAGGCTCCTATTAAAATCAACTTATACATTTGTATAAAACTAATCCAGTAAAGACCTCTGAAAATGAACTTTGACACTTCATAATTTCCTCAAAAATTAAAAAAGTCAAAAAGTATAATAAATTGCAAATTTAATAAAGATTCTAAATGACGACAATTTTTTTCAAAAACTTCAAAGGGTTTAAAAAAAACAGGTATGTCCTGGAACAAGTTTAAAAAAATATTCGACGAAATCACGGAATTACCGAATGCTAACAGAGTCTAACTCTCTTTTTTCGCGTTGCCTTTTCGTCAAACATCGCGTTGGATTGCGTTAGATGAAGTAACAAGCTTTTAAACCATGCTCGATGTTGACGACAGGCGAGTGAAAAAGGACCCTCTTAAAACGCCCATCTCAACCCGTCTGTCGTCAATGTGAGCACGGTTTAAAAGCTTGTTGTTTTATCGAACGCAAGGATTTGTATATATAAATATATTTTTCTTACTTTTTTAGGGTTCCGTACCTCAAAAGGTAAACTAAAAACGGAACCCTTATAGATATATATATCACTTTGTTGTCCGTCCGTCTGTCTGTCTGTCTGTATGTCAAGATCCTTTATCTCGGGAACGCGTGGAGGTATCGAGTTGAAACTAAAACTATAGGTATACTCAGGTCTGCGGTCTCTTGAAGTTGTGAAAAAATCAAACTTCTGAGTTAACGAAAAAAAGATACGGCCGTTTATGTCGCAAAAAACGTATATTTTGACACTCGCAAGGAAATCAAAATTCATAAAGTAGGACTTCCCGTTGACCTAGAATCCTAAAATTTAACATGAAGCTGGGTCTCATAGCACAAAAATAGAAAAAATCTGGAAAAATAAAAATTTGTAGTAATGTCACAAGAAAAAAACTCTTTTTGCGATTCGGAAAAATCTTCGTAACTCAATTCGGGAATTGATATGTACGGAAACCTCAGTGCGCGAGTCCGACTCGCACTTGCCCGGTTATTTTTAAATTTATAGGAAGGGCAAAGTTCACGTAAAATTATAGATTTTCAGAGGTCTTTACTGGAATACTTTTACAAAAATGTATTTTTTGATTTCAATAGAAACCTACGTAATAATAATAATAGGATATCTGCATTTCCAAAATATTTAGAAAAATATGTGTATTAATGTCATAATATTATATATATATATTATATATATTCCACAACTATCACACAACGCCGTCTAGTCCCAAGCTAAGCAGAGCTTGTGTTATGAGTACTAGACAACTGATAAACATACTTATATATTTCTAAATACATACATAAATAGATAAATTACACCCAGACACAGAACAAATGATCGTGCTCATCACACAAACATTTGTCCTGGGTGGGAATCGAACCCACGACCTCCGGCATAGCAGTCAGGGCCACTAACCACTAGACCAACAGGCCAGTCTAAAATCTCTATTTTATGTAAGAGCGGCAGTTATTTTTTCGGTGGGAAAATCATCCAATGACATCCCCCGCTCTTGGGCGGAGCGGCAGATAGTGTCAGACTTTTACTGACTAAAAACCCACTCCTGTTCCTTCGTTGCCTTTCATACCAGGACCGAGTCTTCCTTTCAGAAGCAGACCCTCGGCCCCTACGGTTTGCTGACCTCTCCATGAGGCGCGCGTGGAACAGTACGCGCCGTCGACGACTTGGGCTCGGTCCGGACGGTTACCGGACGATGATAAGTGCGGCTGTATGGGAATACTATCAAGTGTTGGGAATTCATATGTATTTTGTTTATGTAACAGTGAGTTTACACTTATAATACCTTTGTAGATTCCGAAAAAGCACTTTTAACAGAAATATATATACTTGTATCTACGAGTAAAATTAACAAAAAAAAAACCGTAGTAACTGAAACTGACTCTAAGACTTCTGTTATAAATCACACGTTCTATAAGTGTTAAAAGGTACCTTTTAACACTTCAATGAATCAACTTGAACTGTCCGGAGTAAGGTCACACGCATCTTAATATAGTTCACAGTAATATTTATATGTTTTTGTCATCAGAGCCGCTTTCATTCATTGTATAATGTAATTCAAGTTGTTTGCTTTGCAATTGTTTTTTGTTGTTGACATATTAAAGTAGGTATTGTTTACATTTTTAGTTCACATGATCTTCGATTGTTTGTTCATCTTAAATATGCCAGAGATGCATTATACTTACTTTATAGGTCAGAGCAGAGTTCGATCCGAGTCGGAAAATGTTGAGAGCAGCAAACATCTCAGGCGGTAATTCGTAGTTCCATTCTTTGAGAGGCGATTCTCATACAAAATTCCGAATTTTTCATCAGTTATCTATTGTCTATTTTTAGGGTTCCATACCTGAAAAGGAAAAAACGGAACCCTTATAGGATCACTTTGTTGTCCGTCTATCTGTCTGTCAAGACCCTTTATCTCGGGAACGCGTGGAGGTATCGAGTAGCGAAATTTAAGCCATACACAAGTCTGCGGTCCCTTGAAGCTGTGAAAAAATAAAACTCCTGAGTTTTTTTTTCCGGGTGGGAAATTCGTCTAATGACATCCCCCGCTCTTGGGTGGAGCGAGAGATAGTGTCAGACTTTCAAAGATCCATTAATAATTTTTAAAATAGGGTGAGTTTTTCGAATAGTAATATATCCCCAGGGATCAGAAGGGGGTCTAGCAAATCTCCCTGACGGGGTCAGCGTGGTCTGTTACGCAGACAACACGCGGGGTTGCGATAGTCGTGGAGAGGATCCAGCAGTTGGGACTCGAGGTGTCACTGCACAAGTCCGAGGCCATGTGCTTCCACAACCTTCGGAACGCGCCACCATCGGGTTTCCAACTAACGGTAGGAGGAGTTCACATCGGCGTCGAGTCGATGATGAAGTACCTTGGACTTGTCCTCGACAGCCGATGGAATTTCGAGGAGCATTTCCGACGTCTGGCTCCCAATCTGGATCGTACAGGGGCTGCTCTCAAGCGGCTCCTGCCCAACCTAGGGGGTCGAGATCGACGCCTCCTGCCGGAGGCTCTATGTAGGAATCGTTAGGTCCATGGCCCTTTATGGGGCGCCGGTATGGGCGCCGTCGCTTCGAAAGCGACCGGCGCGCGGCCAAGCTGAAAACTTCTGAGTTAACGAACAAAAAAGATACGGCCGTTTATGTTGCAAAAAACGTATATTTTGACACTCTCATGGGAATCAAAATTCATAGGGTACTTCCCGTTGACCTGAAATTTGGCATGAAGCAAGGTCACATAGCACAAGTATAAAAAAAAATCTGAAAACAATAAAGTAGTTTTTTTTTTTTTTTTTTCGGGTGGGAAAATCATCTAAAGACATCCCGCGCTCTTGGGCGGAGCGTGAGATAGTGTCAGACTTTTACTGACTAAAAACCCACTCCTGTTCCTTCTTTGCCATTTTTTTCCAGGGCCCCGGGGGTCACTTTCGCATCACACATGGCCCCAGTAGGCTTCGACCATGCTGGGCCCCTACGGTTGCTGACATCTCCTTGAGGCGCGCGTGAAACACTACGCGCCGTCGACGACTTGGGCTCGGTCCGGACGGTTACCGGACGATCGGACGGCGAGCCACCCATTGCTCACCGTCCGCAAGCCCGCGCCTACGGTGGCCGGAAATCGGGATCGGAATCCCGGCGGCAGTTGGGGCGTGAGGACCGTTGCCTCACGCGATCGGCCGCCTCCTTTGCTAGCATTACTGCTTCGCAGAAGGAGGCAACTGCCTGCCACTCCTCCTCGCTCCGGACCATGGCCTGTACCAAGGCCCGGCGCGAGAGATCGCTGCTACCGATCGCCCCCACGAGGACACGGCGGTGCTCTGCCCAAGCGGGGCACACCTCTACCGTATGCTCCACCGTGTCCTCCGGGCGTTCCACACAATGTTGGCACCCGGGCGTCTCTTTTGCACGAATCCGATGCAGGAACCTCCCGAACTTACCATGTCCGGTGGGGACCTGCGTCATGCGGTAGGTAAGGACGCCGTGAGGTCTTTCCAGCCACTCCTCAAAGAGGGGACTTATCGCCATAATTATGGCGTGCCCAGCACTGGGTTGCGACAGTCGTTGTCGCCATTCTACCATGAGATCGCGCCGGGAGTCTTTCCGCCATGCCGCGACTTGGCGCGGCACCGGAGTTTCGCCCCGGCGTTGCATCTCCATGCGCAGATCGTGCATGCGTGCGAGATCTTTTGCCTCCAAATCCCACGGTAGTTGGCCAGCAAGGAGGCTCGCTGCTTCGCGGGAAATCGTGCGGTATCCCCGCACCATCCGGATCGCCATGACCCTCTGGCTTGCGTTCAGCTTGGCCGCCGGTCGCTTTCGAAGCGACGGCGCCCATACCGGCGCCCCATAAAGGGCCATGGACCGAACGATTCCTGCATAGAGCCTCCGGCAGGAGGCGTCTGGACCCCCTAGGTTGGGCAGGAGCCGCTTGAGAGCAGCCCCTGTACGATCCAGTTTGGGAGCCAGACGTCGGAAATGCTCCTCGAAATTCCATCGGCTGTCGAGGACAAGTCCAAGGTACTTCATCGTCGACTCGACGCCAATGTGAACTCCTCCTACCGTTAGTTGGGAACCCGATGGTGGCGCGTTCCGAGGGCCGTGGAAGCACATGGCCTCGGACTTGTGCAATGCCACCTCGAGTCCCAACTCTTGGATCCTCTCCACGACTGTCGCAAACCCGCGTGTCACTAGTTCGACCGCCGCCTGGTACGACTCTCCCCGCACCAGGACCAGCGTATCATCTGCGTAGTAGACCACGCTGACCCCGTCAGGTAGATCGCCGCGCAGCACGTAATCGTACCCGATGTTCCACAAGGGTGGTCCTAGTACCGATCCCTGCGGAACACCGCACAACATCTCTCGCCGTTTCCACTCTCCTAAGTGACCAGGGTAGATAATGTACCTGTCCGACAGGTAGGCCTCGACAACGTGACAGAGGTAGTCAGGCACCCGGTGATACCGGAGTGCCCTCCTAATGCTACCCCAGGGCAAGGAATTGAAGGCGTTAGCGATGTCCAAAGACGCCACCAAGACACACCTGCCCTGGGACACCACATCCCCCGTCGTGAGGGCTCGCACGCGCATGATGGCGTCCACCGTAGAGCGCGCCCTGCGAAAGCCGAATTGGCCGTCCGAAAGATCCGGCCCCACCCGTGTTAGGTGCGCGACGAGGCGGTCTGCAATTACTCTTTCAAAGAGCTTGCCCACCTCGTCGAGCAACACGATGGGCCGGTACGCGGACGGTGAGTCCGCAGGGCGCCCCGGCTTCGCAATGAGGACCAGTTTCCCCGTCTTCCAGCGAAGTGGGAACTGGCCCCTCTCCATACATGCGCTAAAGAGCCCTCTTAGTCGAGGCCCGAGTTCCTCCATGGCCAGGACCCAGGCCTTTCCAGGCAGGCCATCGGGTCCTAGGGCGGTATTTTTGGCACTAAGCCTACGTACCGCCACTCGCATCTCTATCTCGGTCACCTCTGGAGCAATGTCGTCATCGTCGCCGTCGTGGTCCACGTTGGACACCGCAGGTGGCGGAGCCATAGGCGGGGGAGAGTGTTCCCCTCGCGTGGGGAACAGAGCGCTAACCACACCCTCCACAAGCTGGGACCGGATACTCTGCGTCAGCGGGGGAGCCCAGGGGCGGAGCTTTTCTCGCACCACCTTATAGGGGCGCCCCCATGGGTCTCCGTTCAGAGTTTCCAGCCACACGTTGCGGGCCTCTACCTTCGCCCGCTTTATCTCCGCTCGGAGGGTGCGTCTCGCCTCTCTGTATCCCTCATACAGCTCCGCCTCTCTGGCCTCCGCATCCGGCGGATAGATGCGGCAACAATAAAGTAGTTACGTCACCAAAAAAACTTTTTTGCGATTCGGAAAAATCTTCGTAACTCAATTCGGGAATTGAACTGTTTTCCTAGGTAAGTTTATACGGAACCCTTAGTGCGCGAGTCCGACTGGCACTTACCGTACCTAAGTCCACAATAACGGATTCCTTATAAGATCACTTTGTAGTCATTCTGTCAAGAACCTTTTTCTCAGGAACGCGTGGAGGTATGAAGCTAAAATTAGTATGAAATACACACGTCTGCAGCAAGCAGCAATAAAAAAATCTAATTTCTAAGTCAACGTAATTTAAAGATAAGGCCACTCAAGCTCCGTTGGTGATCAAATCAAAACCGCACTACTTACCGTACCTACTTACTTCGGGTACTTCCCCTCAGGGGCGCCGACTCCGTGGGTACTCGGGGGCTCGAGTACCCAAGAGAATTAAACAGTGGGTGCCGAGCACCCCTGAGAATAGACATCAAGAAACAGATCAGTAATCGCCTTCTATGTTACGTCTAAATTATAATATTTCTTGGTAATAAAAACTAGTTTAATTTTTATATAATGGTTTTATTGTATATTTTTATCAAACATAATTAGTAATTAAGTACGCAGTATGTTAGTAGTATATTTATTTATTTGGCTGTCGATCAGTGTGCATTTCTCTTCTCACACTGCCACTTTTTCGAGTCATTAAATGAGCATGAGCACCCATGACGTTTTCTAAAAGCCGGCGCCCCTGCTTCCTGTTGCCCTAGAATTCTGAAATTTGACCTAAAGCAAGGTCTCATAGCACAAGTATAGGTATACAATAAATCTGAAAACTGTTTTGTAGTTACATCACAAAAGAAAATAATTTTGCGATTCGGAAAAATCTTCATGAGTCTATTTGGGAATTGAACTATTTACATAGGTAAGTTTGTGCGGAACCGTCAGTGCGCGAGTCCGACTCGCACTTGCCCGGTTTTTAGGGATCCGTACCTCAAAAGGAAAAAACGGAACCCGTAAAGTATCACTTTGTTGTCCGTCTGTATTAAAATTCATAAATTGAATTTTTATTTCTATTATTTCACAATAGAATTAGAATAGTTTTGGAAATACAGCATCTACGTTTTAAAAAATTAAAAACATAGACGACTTTATCCGATTCGATCGATGAAAACCGCTATTTATTTCAGAAAATAATATCTCCTTATTATAAAGTCAAAAGTTTTTTATTTCACATAGGCCTTCATGGGAACTTATAAAACGTCAGAAGCTAGTGCACGGTTCCAAATTGGTCGTTTCCTATAGAAAATACCGGCAAGAAACTCCATGGTTACTCTTTTAAAAAAATTGTTGTTCTAACAATATTTCCATATTACAGTATAAGTAGATATTATGTAAGGACAGTGTAGACCGGTCAATACTGTCAACATTTTCCACCCCAAGGAAAGGAAGACATCGTGGAGTAGATACGTGCGCCAGAACACGAAGTTCGCACTGAGGGTACAGCTGCTGGAGTCGCATCATAACGTCAATTTCAAGGCGTTCGTGGTGCGAGTCCCGAACACTTTTCTGCCCGTCATGTTGAAGGAAGACTTTTGGCCGCAGGGCGTGGTGTTCCGTCGCTTCCGCGGACAAGTGCCACAAAACAGCACAAAGTGATTATGTGCATGTGAAGTGTTACTAACATAGTCATATGTAAGTCTTATTTACTAACAATAAATTATATTTAATTTATTTTATGTATTATGTTAGTCTGTAAGGTATGTGGGCCAAGATCCCTGAAAATAAACGATTTATTTTTCATGTAACAGAGATATTTTGTAATACACAACATGATTGAAAACAGTGTCCATGGAGTTTCTTGCACATTCTTCTCCATAGAGATCTACGCTTTGAAATGTGCAATTAGCATCATTTTTCTGACTGATTGACTTCTTGACATTTGAAAAGTGCCTGTAAATGGTTTATTTGAAACTAGCTTTTGCCCGCGGCTTCGTTCCCGTCAACTGACTACTATATCCTACTCTACCCTACTCAAAAAAAAAAGTATCCTATGTCCGTCTCCTGGTTCTAAGCTACCTCCCCACCAACTTTCAGCCAAACCGGTTCAGCCGTTCTTGAGTTATAAATAGTGTAACTAACACGACTTTCTTTTATATCGGGTGTAAAAGACCCTTAACGTAAACGAAAACTACGTATTGTACCCATCACTGGGATAGTTTTTTTCTTCTAGAACATGCCTGGGAAATCACTGGTTCCAGAGATATTCAAGGTCAAAGTAAGAAAAAAAAAATTGATTTTTTTTCAAAATCGTATTCCAAGTGTCATTAGAAAACTTTCTTCCGAACAAACATTATCAAAATTATTAATTTTTCATAACAAATTACGCATTTGAATTTACAAAAATGCAATGAATGCAAAATACTACACACGCTTCGACGCAGCTGTGCGGCTGTGGCACGCACACTAGCGTGCGAGGTTCCGAGTTCAACGAACAAATGCAATACGCGCTCAGCTGATCGACAATAAGGACAATTTATTTATTTTATGAATTGAACAGTTTACTATTTTACGTTTTCAACAAAAACGTTGATTATTAATTATTTATTGTTTTAATTTTGAAATTAGGTAGGTAGTAAAATGGTAGAAATTGAGTAGGTACCTACCGTACCTACTTAACTAAGCGCGGCTGCGCTGACGCAGGTCTTCCCCAGGTCCTGACGCCTCCTTCTGGAGGGTCTACGCCCCGCGTAGACCACGCGGTTTGTGCAGTCCATGGACGTTTACGGGGCCCCGGTTTAGACTCGGTCACTCGGACTGAAGGTGAGTAAAAGGGTCATGACCATCCTAATGATACAGGGATACCGCACGGTCTCCTGCGAGGCGAGCCGCATGCTGGTCTGCCACCGTGGGATTTTGGAGGCAACAATCCTCGTACGTAATGGTGCAACGCCGCCGAGGGGAAACTCCGCTGCCGCGTCCAATCGCGGCACGGCGCGGCAGACATAGCTCCAGCGAGATTGGTATTATGGTATGAAGACAGCGACTGTCACAACCTTGCGCTGGGCGCGCCATGATAGCAGTAGTAAGTTCCCTCTCTGAGGAGTAGCTAGAGAGGCGCCACGGCGTCCTCACTTTCCGCCTGACGAAGATCCTCGCCGGACACGGTTGTTTCTAAAGGTTCCTGTGTCGGATTCAGCGGGAAGAAACGCCCGGGTGTAACGCGGCCCTGATATACAAACGGCAAGTGAAGGAACAACGATCGGAGAGAGAGAGATGGAGTTTCAAACTTTTACTGACTAAAAATCGGTAAAAGTCTGACACTCCCTTTCTCTTCACCCAGAGCACGAGGGGACATTTAATGATTTCCTATCGCAAAAAAGTTACTTTCTACTTATCTAAAAACTAAACTTAAATCCTACCTACATTTAAACTTCTTAAACCTCACTAGGTACATAAGCATAACATAAACCTCACTAAGTAGGTAAATAAGATGTGTACTGGTGAAACGACGTGATTCCTGCATTTACGATCACAATGTTAAAGGAAAAGTAAATTTCGTAATTTCATTTATTATGTTTGAATTAGGTAGGTACCTAAAGCTATCGGAAAAATCACACAAAGTTCCTTAGACTTAATCATCACCTGCTTAGGTTTCTCCCAACTACTGGGGTCTCCTTTCAGTCTAACCGGACTGCCTCTTTAGCCTGCAAAACCTAGATATCGGTTAATACGATAACGATAAAGCCCCTGAAAAATGCCTACAATCCGTAAGTATTGTAGGTGTTGCAGTCAAAACTCTTAACCAGTCAAAAGTACTATTGACTAGAAAAATCAGTCAAAAGTACTTTTGACCGTATGCTTTAGTCAATAACACTTTTGACTAAAATAACAGTTAAAAGTACCTTTGCCCAATGGAGCTGGTTAAAAGTACTTTTGACTAAGTGATTCCGTCAAAAGTGGTTTTGACTGGTCGTATAGGTCAAAACTCTTAAAAAGTTAAGGTTGTTGATAAAAAAAAAAACGACAAACGCACTTAAAAACTTTTATATTACTCATTATTAGTGGAGAACGTGCTGATATTAGAAAAACAATGAGTGACTACGAAAAGAAAGAACGCTTTTTGCAAAGAATTTTAGCGATAGAAGATATGAAAGATAGTCATTTCAATGTGATGATAAAATAAAAATTTGAAAAGTTTGCAATGGATGTGGAAGACGTGAAATTTGATGAAAAGAAAACACGATTACAGTACAGTAAACAGTAGAGTTAATAGTGCTTTTGACTGATGCTTTATTGCAGTTAAAACTACTTTTGACGAAGAGCGTCAGTTAAAAGTACTTTTAACCGCAAATTTGCAGTCAAAAGTACTAATAACCAATAATTTTCAGTCAAAACCACTTTTGACCAACCTGTTCAGTCAAAAGTACTTTTGACTGATTTTGCTAGTCAATAGTACTTTTGACTGGTTAATGTAATCACGAGACAACCTACAGAATAATTTACGTAAACTGTTGAAGCCCACCTCTAAATGCTCGAAAAAAAAAAAAAAAAAAAAAAAACTCAATCCAAATTTAGGAAATTATTTATAACTAGAGCGACATCTAAATCTATGAGATCACATTTTGTTATTACTCCAGGCTGGCGCTAGCGCCAGCAGCCAGTAGCACGCGCGCGGCTCGTGCTCAAAGAAAGGGAAAAGTCGCCCACCGGCGGTGCGCGGCTCTGCTCAAAGCATCAAAAAGACCGCCAGCTGTCCGAGCCCCCTCCGCAAATAAATTTAAAGGAATTTTATTTATTGCGAATTTACTTACCTACGTGTTTGTTATTAGTTCGGTTTCTTCCGTCATCGAATGCACTTGTGGATATTTTTTTGCGAATTACTGTTATTAGTTGTGTACACGGATATCTATGGTTGTGTAGTAGGTATTGTGTGATAGACTGATAGTAGTGAAAGCGTTGGAGTGATAGGCTTAGTGTAGGTGTATTGTGAGTGCGTTGTATGTTTTTGTGTGTAGTGTGTTCTTTTTAGGATTAATTTAGTAGTAGGCACCTTTCGCGAGATAAGATGCCTTTCATGTTTATTCGGTGCGCGAGTACGTGAAAATGATTTATTGTTACGACATGGCTCATGGAAACGCTACTGTGGCTCTGCGACTGTACAGGATTAAGCATCCTACCGAGTATCAACCCACGGATTCGCGGATCTTCACCAGAGCTGTTCAACGATTACTGGACAACCAACCGATAGTACCAATTTCTCTGGGAGGCGGCCGACGAGTACGACCAGCGGTCGATGAGGCCATTTTCGCTGTCATGCATGAAAACCCACGATTAGGCGTGCGAACAGCAGCCAAAATATGCGGAGGCGGCATGTTCATCACGCTCGGCACATGGTTTCCCATTCTACTGTGCACAAAGTGTTGAGGAGGGATAGGCAACGGCCTTACAAAATCCATCTTGAGACTTCATGCAAAAAATAATTTTCACCGACGGGAGCACTTTCACAAATAATGGAATTTGGAACCGCCGAAATACCCATTATTGGTGTTCCGTCAATCCAAATCAAACCCAAGAAACGGGCTTCCAGACAAAATGTGTGGGCTGGCATTGTGGGAAACCAGATCCTAGGCCCGGTTTTCTTGCCACCGAGAATGGACGGGCCTGCCTACCTCAATTTTATTACTGGCTACCTAACCGACACTTTGGAAGAGATGCCACTAGTTCAGAGGCTTGGGTTGTGGTACCAGCACGACGGTGCGCCGCCTCATGTTGTGAAACCAGTTAGTGAGCAACTGACGACGCTATTCGGAAACAACTGGATCGGACGGTTTTGGGCCTAACGCATGGCCAGCACGCTCGCCTGATTTAACCCCTCTGGATTTCTTTTTGTGGGGTTACGTCAAAGATAGGGTGTTTGATCGCCCCTGCGAGACCGCTGCGGCAATGCCACAGAAAATTATTGATGTGATGAACTTAAGCAGCGGTCAGCGCAAGAAGGGATCACGCGGGCTAGGGCGCGCGTCTGTCTCCGCGTGGAAGGTCGGCAGTTTGAACCGGAGTTCGTCAGTGTTGAGAGGCCACCTGTGCTGGATGACAGCTAAAGCGACGGACGGTGTAGGTAAGTACTCAGGCTATTTAAAAACTGTACTTATTTCGTGTAAGTAATTATTGTACATAACACAGAAATTTTTAATTACCAAGAGCCTACTTAATACCTACACCACCATGTAAAACGCACGCGACGCCGAGACGCCGCCGCTGCGCCGCGCCTCGCCTATCGTGTACGTACCTATACACACACACCGGCACAATCAGTTGCGCGCTTTACATTGCTCGCAATAAAAAGCATTTTTTTTTTTAAAGATGGAAAAAAAAGTTTGTTTCCCAGCAATATTTTTTGTTCAAAATGACTTAGTTATGTGTACAGAATGTGTAGTTAACGGGTATGTGATCGGTCTTTTTACACCCTGTATATACTTGCTGACCCGGCGAACTTTGTACCGCCTAATAAGTAAGGATAACGCCATCTGGCATTACCAGAACAGCATAATTCCTTCTAGCTTTTGCCCGCGGCTTCGCTCCCGACAACTGACTACTATATCCTACTCTACCCAACTAAAAAAAAAAAGTATCCTATGTCCGTCTTCTGGTTCTAAGCTACCTCCCCACCAACTTTCAGCCAAACCGGTTCAGCTGTTCTTGAGTTATAAATAGTGTAACTAACACGACTTTCTTTTATATATACTTGCTGACCCGGCGAACTTCGTACCGCCTAATAAGTAAGGATAACGCCATCTGGCATTACCAGAACAGCATAATTCCTTCTAGCTTTTGCCCGCGGCTTCGCTCCCGACAACTGACTACTATATCCTACTCTACCTTACACTACCCAACTCTATTCTACCCAACTAAAAAAAAAAGTATCCTACGTCCGTCTCCTGGTTCTAAGCTACCTCCCCACCAACTTTCAGCCAAATAGGTTCAGCCGTTCTTGAGTTATAAATAGTGTAACTAACACGACTTTCTTTTATATATATAGATACTAGCTAGCTGACCCGGCGAACTTCGTACCGCTTACTTTCTTTTATATATATAGATAGATAAAATGTTTTGAATCTTTGAATCTTATTATTTATTATAGGAAGGAATTGTAATAAATAAAACCACACAAAAAATAACAAAATATAACAAATATATTTTTGTATATTGTAGTCTTACAATCTAGACACGATTAAAATGATTGTTCACTAATAAAATATATTTATTTAAAGATAAAATTAAATTCTGAAACAGATTTAGAGGGGACAATACAATTAGGAGTAGACTACCCTATGACAGCAAACGTTTTTATCTGGCACCCAGAAACTGTTATTTTTTTTTTGCATTTAACTTGTCTTTACGTACATAATGCCCAGAAAATAATTGTATGGTGATAACGAAGGCCAAATACGTTTGTTGTTTTTACAGAAATATAGTCCTTATTGTCAAAGCGTTGAGCAATATATTGCTTTAAAGTATTTTTGGTAAACCGAGTTATTGCAACATTTTTAGACACAGAATTTCTGATGCCATGGAAATATTGAAAGTAATATTATTATAGCATAGTATGGCAGAGAAATAGACAGACGTAGAAAAGGACTTTGTTTTATATGTTTAGTGTAAAGATTTTAAAATAATAGTATAACAAGGATTTGATCAACTCAACCATGCTTTTTAACCTACAGTACTAATTTTAAAATGTTCCCTTTTACAACTAAAATATTGTCGGTTGGAAACAGTAGTGTAATAGCTCAAAATTTTGGGTTTTTACTTTATGCTGATACTGAAGTAAGATTTCAATGCTGTGTGTAATTCATTCATTACAGGAACTCCACGGACGTCCACAGTTGGACACAGACCTCCCCCAAGTGTCGCCACAATGACCGGTCCTGTGCGTCTCACATCCATCGGATTCCCGCGACCCTCACCAGGTCATCGGTCAACCTTGTGAGAGGCCTTCCAACGCTGCGTCTTCCGGTACGCGGTCATCATTCCAGAACCTTTCGTCCCCATCGACCATCTGTTCTGCGAGCAATGGGCCTCATCAGAAGGCTTAAAGTCACTCAAAGGGGAAAGGGCTAAGCTCGGAGTTTCCTTATGTGATCAAATCAGAAATGAAGATATCAACAGCCCCCCTAGCCAAGTCACAAACGATAAACGTAAACTCTCAGTAGTCTTTAATAGATTTTCAACTTTATGTTATTGGATATAAAGTTGAAAATCTATTGAAGATTACATAGTGTTTTCGTTCGTGCCGGTCGCTAACGCTCAGTAGTCTTTAATAGATTTTCAACTTTATGCTCTTAGGTATAAAGTTGAAAATCTATTGGAGATTACTAAGCGTTCACGTTTACGTTTGCAACTTGGCTAGGGGGGCAGGAGAACCAAGGTTACGGAACAAATCAATTTCTGACAAATAAATAATAATAATTACAACTATACTAGTATTATAAAGCTGACAAGATTAATTTGATTAAACGCGCTAAGCTTAGAAACTACTGATGCAAGTTGAAAAAATTCTGTTTTTTTTAGATGGGGAAAATCATCTAATGACAAATCCCGCTCTTGGGCGGAGCGAGAGATAGTGTCAGACTTTTACTGACTAAAAACCCATTCCTGTTCCTACTTTGCCTTCGTCCCAGGGCCCCGGGTTTCACTTTCACACTACCCGTGGCCCCAGTAGACTTCGACCCTGTTGGGCCCTACAATTTGCTGACATCTCCCTGAGGCGCGCGTGGCACAGTACGCGCCGTCGACGACTTGGGCTCGGTACGGACGGTTACCGGACGGTCGGACGGCGAGCAAGCCCGCGCCTACGGTGGCCGGAAATCGGGATCGGAATCCCGGCGGCGGTTGGGGCGTGAGGGTTGGATAGCTTATTTATCGAGACAATATCACATTACGCTACGACTCACGGGAGTGTAGCAGTAACCAAAGACGCGGGTGAAACAGCGAAAGAAAGCTAGTATTTAATAAAAAAACACTGAAAATATTTTCTAAAGAGTTTTAAAAATCTTTCATCATAAATTTACACCTACCACTATTTTTCTCTGCATGACCCAAAGGTTGACTGGTAGAAAATGTCTTAAGGCATTAAGTCCGCCTCTGTACTTTTGTGCATAAAGAATTAAATAAATAAATTGGACTCAAAACTACTTATTTTGAAAGATTCCAAAACTGTTTCCGATCGACAATATTAGATATAAATAAATAAAAAAATATACCCTTACACCGAAATCTTAAGTAGCAGAAAACTTCACATATCTGTTGCTTATAATTATAATATATTTCAATGCATCCTACGCATAAGGTCGTAAGGCAAAAAGTGCATTTTTCAAGCGAGCCGTTTTGTAATTTTTGAAGTGAAAACTTCTTTAGCGGCGTTGTACACTTTTTTTGTAATGGGTAAAAAATGTTAAACTCGCGTCAGGGTCACGTGACCTGATCGAAAATTCGTAAGACGGATGTCGTGCAAAATTGTGTGCAAAAAATTTTGTAATGGGTAAAAAATGTTAAACTCGCGTCAGGACACGTGACCTGATCGAAAATTCGTAAGACGGATGTCGTGCAAAATTGTGTGCAAAAAAAAAGCAATTCGTGCAAAATTATTCCATAACCATTCCAAAATATCCAAAACGCACAACGTTAATACTTAAGTTTTCACTTCTGCCGGCACTCCCAGAGTGCAACCCGTCATTTTTTTTTTTATTTACAACTATCACACAACGCCATCTAGTCCCAAACTAAGCAGAGCTTATGCTATGAGTTCTAGACAACTGATAAATATACTTATATATTTCTAAATACATACATATTATAGATAAATTACACCCAGACACAGAACAAATGATAGTGTTCATCACAGAAACATTTGTCTTGGCTGGGAATCGAGCCCACGACCTCCAGCATAGCAGTCAGGGCCACTAACCACTAGACCAACAGGCCAGTCAAACTATTAATGATATAAGTAATTTGAGAAACACTTTTAACTGATGTTTTTGCATTATGTAATCAATAATCAGTTTCAAGATCGCTGTACCAGACGCTGAAGTATATAAATATTTTTTTTTTATACTCAAAAAATGTCACGACTTTATGCGTAAGAGGTATTGATGAGGGAATAAGAAATTTTTTTTTTTTTAAAGTTATTTGATGACATTCTACTTGTATATCAAAAAAACAATATAGTGTAGTGAAGATGATTTGTATCTTCGGTACAGATTACCTTTTATTATTTAATATGGCTTAGCAAAGCTGTAATAATTTTATAAAGTATTTAGTTTTTTAAACAATAGTCTCTTTATTTTCTCTTAGAACGTAAAACTTTTAAAAAATACCAGATTTTTAGATAATTTTGACATATTGCATTTTTGCTTCCGACGGGTATTTTATGTGTCACCGGAAAATTAAAATAACACAGTTACTTTATTTTCCATAAAAAACTAAAAAGTTAAAAAAAAAAAACAGATTTTTCGATAAATTTAAGATGTTGCATTTTTCCTTCCAAGGATAGTAATTTTCCAGTGACAATACAGGGTTAATTGTAAAACACCAACGGCCTTGCAGGACTGTATTACTAACATCATAAACAACAACTTTTGTTCTATGACTTTTTACAAAACATAATACATTTACCAAAAACAAACCTTCAAGATTTTGTTGTCCTATCTAACACATTTCAACTCTGTATTTTGCTGTACCCACGTACGCCCCCCGCGCCCGCTCCCCGCTCCCCTCCGCTACTGTACTATCGCTTGCTTCGCATAGACTTCGTAACATTTAGAACGTTCAATTTAAATATTTTTATTTTTGTATGATACATTTTTAAGTCATAGAACAAAAGTTGTTGTTTATAATGTTCCTAACATAGTCCAGAGAGGTTGCCAGTGTTTTAGAAATAACCTTGTATATTGATTGATTTCGCAACAGATATCCCTCAAGCGCACCACATCATTACACTATGTTATAACAACCATCACGCTAACATATTATCTATGTTAATATTGACATTACAACATCTTCCTGATCATATAGTTCAGAATGCCTCCGTTCTTGAAGTACGTGAGATCGACTTCGGTGTCGAAACGCACTTTCACTTGGAATGATTTGCCGTTGTTTACCTGTGAAAAATATGAGTTTGATTAGCAAAGAGCTGTCGGCCCGTAAAACACAAAATTGGAGCTCTGAAATATTTGTGTTCCTATAAAAATAATATTCCACAACTATCACACAACGCCGTCTAGTCCCAAGCTAAGCAGAGCTTGTGTTATGAGTACTAGACAACTGATAAACATACTTATAATATTTCTGCATAGCATAGCATAGTCGGCCTTATAATGTTCCCACTGCTGGGACTCAGGCCTCCTCTCTAGGAGAGGGAAAGGGCCGTAATCCACCACGCGGGACCAGTGCGGGTTGATGTCACATGTCTTCGAATTTTTAGTTCTAGGACATGCCGGTTTCCTCACGATGTTTTCCTTCACCGTTTTGAGAGCAGTGGTGATGAAATAAATTACGCAAAGTAATGCGCGCCTGGCTGGGTTCGAACCCGCAACCTACAATTCGTAAGTCCTAATAACGGCCCCGCAGTTACCACTCGGCCACCACTGCTCGCTGCTCTTAATATATTTTTTTTCGTCTGGGTGTATTATAAATAAATTACACCCAGACGCACAACAAATGATTTTGCTCATCACACAAACATTTGCCTTGGGTGGGAATCGAACCCACGACCTTCGGCATAGCAGGAGCCACTAAGCCAACAGGCCTGTCTGTTTATCATATCTATGGCCACCTTCCGGTTCCATCATCAGATCAGTTCCACGTCATAATAATTTTGCATTGTCATCTGATTTACACATGCATGCAAAATTTCAGCTCAATCGGTAACCGGGAAGTGGATCAAATTTAATTTGTAAGATTTGATTACAGACAAACAAACATCGGAACAGGTGAAACCACAGAAATCTTAATGATAAGGTAATAGAAGTCGCAAAGACGCGTGACCTTGTCGCCGCGTATGTGTCTCGTAGAACACAAATGCGCTAAGTGTGAGTGAGCGCGCGATATCATTATCTGCTTTTCGCACACGTTTGTTATTGGTTACAGGGGCCGCTCTCTATCCCATTCTATCCCATGCTATCCCATTCTATCCCACTCTATCCCATTCTATCCCATTCTATCCCATACTATCCCATTCTATCCCATTCTATCCCGCTCTATCCCACTCTATCCCTCTCTATCCCACTCTATCCCTCTCTAACCCACTCTATTCCATTCTATCCCACTCTATCCTATCCTATCCCATGCTATCCCACTCTAACCCACTCTATCCTATCCTATCCTATCCCATTCTATCCTATCCTATCCCACTCTATCCCACTCTATCCTGTCCTATCCCATTCTATCCCACTCCAAACCACTCTATCCCATTCTATCGCATTCTATCCCACTCTATCCCACTCTATCCCTCTCTATCGCATTCTATCCCACTCTATCCCATTCTATCCCACTCTATCCCTCTCTATCCTATCCTATCCCATTTTATCCCACTCTATCCCTCTCTATCCTATCCTATCCCATTCTATCCCACTCTATCCCATTCTATCCCACTCTATCCCATTCTATCCCATTCTATCCCGCTCTATCCCACTCTATCCTATCATATCCCATTCTATCCTATCCTATCCCATTCTATCCCACTCTATCCCTCTCTATCCTATCCTATCCCATTCTATCCCTCTCTATCCCACTCTATCCTATCCTATCCCATGCTATCCCACTTTACCCCACTCTGTCCCACTCTATCCCATTCTATCCCACTCTATCCCATTCTATCCCGCTCTATCCCACTCTATCCTACTCTATCCCTCTCTAACCCACTCTATCCCATTCTATCCCTCTCTATCCCACTCTATCCCTCTCTATCCTATCGTATCCCACTCTATCCCTCTCTATCCCACTCTATCGCATTCTATCCCATACTATCCCACTCTATCCTATCCCATTCTATCCCACTCTATCCCTCTCTATCCTATCCTATCCCACTCTATCCTATCCTATCCCATTCTATCCCACTCTATCCAATTCTATCCCACTCTATCCCATTCTATCCCATGCTATCCCATTCTATACCACTCTATCCCACTCTAACCCACTCTATCCCTCTCTAACCCACTCTATCCCTCTCTATCCCACTCTATACCATTCTATCCCACTCTATCCTATCCTATCCCATTCTATCCCACTCTATCGCATTCTATCCCACTCCAACCCACTCTATCCCTCTCTATCGCATTCTATCACATTCTATCCCACTCTATCCCTCTCTATACTATCCTATCCCATTCTATCCCACTCTATCCCTCTCTATCCTATCCTATCCCATTTTATCCCACTCTATCCCTCTCTATCCTATCCTATCCCATTCTATCCCACTCAATCGCATTCTATCCCATTCTATCCCGCTCTATCCCACTCTATCCTATCCTATCCCATTCTATCCCGCTCTATCCCACTCTATCCTATCCTATCCCATTCTATCCTATCCTATCCCATTCTATCCCTCTCTATCCCACTCTATCCCACTCTATCCCTCTCTATCCTATCCTATCCCATTCTAACCCTCTCTATCCCACTCTATCCTATCCTATCCCATTCTATCCCACTCTATCGCATTCTATCCCATTCTATCCCGCTCTATCCCACTCTATCCTATCCTATCCCATTCTATCCTATCCTATCCCATTCTATCCCTCTCTATCCCACTCTACCCCATTCTATCCCACTCTATCCCTCTCTATCCTATCCTATCCCATTCTAACCCTCTCTATCCCACTCTATCCTATCCTATCCCATGCTATCCCACTCTACCCCACTCTATCCCTCACTATCCCATTCTATCCTATCCTATCCCATTCTATCCCTCTCTATCCCATTCTATCCCTCTCTATCCCATTCTATCCCACTCGATCCTATCCTATCTCATGCTATCCCACTCTACCCCACTCTATCCCATTCTATCCCACTCTTTCCCTCTCTATCCTATCCCACTCTATCCTATCCTATCCCATTCTATCCCACTCTATCGCATTCTATCCCATACTATCCCATTCTATCCCACTCTATCCCTCTCTATCCTATCCTATCCCTTTCTATCCCTCTCTATCCTATCCTATCCCATTCTATCCCACTCTATCCCTCTATCCCATTCTATCCTATCCTATCCCATTCTATCCCACTCTATCGCATTCTATCCCACTCTATCCCATTCTATCCTATCCTATCCCATTCTATCCATCTCTATCCCATTCTATCCCTCTCTATCCCACTCTATCCTATCCTATCTCATGCTATCCCACTCTACCCCACTCTATCCCATTTTATCCCTCTCTATCCCATTCTATCCCACTCTATCCTATCCCATGCTATCCCACTCTAACCCATTCTATCCCACTCTATCCTATCCCATGCTATCCCACTCTAACCCACTCTATCCCATTCTATCCCATACTATCCCACTCTATCCTATCCCATTCTATCCCACTATCCCTCTCTATCCTATCCCACTCTATCCTATCCTATCTCATGCTATCCCACTCTATCCCATTCTATCCCTCTATCCCATTCTATCCCACTCAATCCCTCTCTATCCCACTCTATCCCATTCTAAGCCATTCTATCCCACTCTATCCCCCTCTATCCCCCTCTATCCCACTCTATCCCACTCTATCCTATCCCATTCTATCCCACTCTATCCCTCTCTATCCTATCCTATCCCACTCTATCCTATCCTATCCCATTCTATCCCACTCTATCCCATGCTATCCCATTCTATACCACTCTATCCCACTTTAACCCACTCTATCCCTCTCTATCCCACTCTATACCATTCTATCCCACTCTATCCTATCCTATCCCATTCTATCCCACTCTATCGCATTCTATCCCACTCCAACCCACTCTATCCCACTCTATCCCTCTCTATCGCATTCTATCACATTCTATCCCACTCTATCCCACTCTATCCCTCTCTATACTATCCTATCCCACTCTATCCCTCTCTATCCTATCCTATCCCATTCTATCCCACTCTATCGCATTCTATCCCATTCTATCCCGCTCTATCCCACTCTATCCTATCCTATCCCATTCTATCCTATCCTATCCCATTCTATCCCTCTCTATCCCACTCTATCCCTCTCTATCCTATCCTATCCCATTCTAACCCTCTCTATCCCACTCTATCCTATCCTATCCCATGCTATTCCACTCTACCCCACTCTATCCCTCTCTATCCTATCCTATTCTATCCCACTCTATCGCATTCTATCCCATTCTATCCCGCTCTATCCCACTCTATCCATCCTATCCCATTCTATCCTATCCTATCCCATTCTATCCCTCTCTATCCCATTCTATCCCACTCTATCCCTCTCTATCCTATCCTATCCCATTCTAACCCTCTCTATCCCACTCTATCCTATCCTATCCCATGCTATCCCACTCTACCCCACTCTATCCCTCACTATCCCACTCTATCCCATTCTATCCTATCCTATCCCATTCTATCCCTCTCTATCCCATTCTATCCCATACTATCCCATTCTATCCCACTCGATCCTATCCTATCTCATGCTATCCCACTCTACCCCATTCTATCCCATTCTATCCCACTCTTTCCCTCTCTATCCTATCCCACTCTATCCTATCCTATCCCATTCTATCCCACTCTATCGCATTCTATCCCATACTATCCCATTCTATCCCTCTCTATCCTATCCTATCCCTTTCTATCCTAACCTATCCCATTCTATCCCACTCTATCGCATTCTATCCCACTCTATCGCATTCTATCCCACTCTATCCCATTCTATCCTATCCTATCCCATCCATCTCTATCCCATTCTATCCCTCTCTATCCCATACTATCCCATTCTATCCCACTCTATCCTATCCTATCTCATGCTATCCCACTCTATCCCATTCTATCCCTCTCTATCCCATTCTATCCCACTCTATCCCTCTCTATCCCCCTCTATCCCATTCTATCCCACTCAATCCCTCTCTATCCCACTCTATCCCATTCTATCCCACTCTATCCCCCTCTATCCCGTTCTATCCCATTTTATCCCTCTCTATCCCATTCTATCCCACTCTATCCTATCCCATGCTATCCCACTCTAACCCATTCTATCCCACTCTATCCTATCCCATGCTATCCCACTCTAACCCATTCTATCCCACTCTATCTCATTCTATCCCATTCTATCCCATACTATCCCACTCTATCCTATCCCATTCTATCCCACTATCCCTATCTATCCTATCCCACTCTATCCTATCCTATCTCATGCTATCCCACTCTATCCCTCTCTATCCCATTCTATCCCACTCTATCCCTCTCTATCCCCCTCTATCCCATTCTATCCCACTCAATCCCTCTCTATCCCACTCTATCCCATTCTATCCCACTCTATCCCCCTCTATCCCGTTCTATCCCACTCTATCCCCCTCTATCCTATCCTATCTCATGCTATCCCACTCTATCCCATTCTATCCCTCTCTATCCCATTCTATCCCACTCTATCCCTCTCTATCCCCTCTATCCCATTCTATCCCACTCAATCCCTCTCTATCCCACTCTATCCCATTCTATCCCCCTCTATCCCGTTCTATCCCACTCTATCCCCCTCTATCCCATTCTATCCCTCTCTAACCCATTCTATCCCACTCTATCCCAGTCTATCCTATCCCATGCTATCCCACTCTATCCCACTCTATCTCATTCTATCCCATTCTATCCCATACTATCCCACTCTATCCTATCCCATTCTATCCCACTCTATCCCTCTCTATCCTATCCTATTTTATCCCACTCTATCCTATCCTATCCCTCTCTATCCCATTCTATCCCACTCAATCCCTCTCTATCCCACTCTATCCCATTCTATCCCACTCTATCCCCCTCTATCCCGTTCTATCCCACTCTATCCCCCTCTATCCCATTCTATCCCACTCTATCCCACTCTATCCCATTCTATCCCTCTCTATCCTATACTATCCCATTCTATCCCACTCTATCCTATCCTATCTCATGCTATCCCACTTTACCCCACTCTATCCCATTCTATCCCTCTCTATCCCATTCTATCCCACTCTATCCCAGTCTATCCTATCCCATGCTATCCCACTCTATCCCATACTATCCCACTCTATCCTATCCCATTCTATCCCACTCTATCCCCCTCTATCCCATTCTATCCCACTCTATCCCTCTCTATCCTATCCTATCCCTTTCTATCCCTCTCTATCCTATCCTATCCCATTCTATCCCACTCTATCCTATCCTATCCCTTTCTATCCCACTCTATCCCTCTCTATCCCATTCTATCCTATCCTATCCCACTCTATCCCACTCTATCGCATTCTATCCCACTCTATCCCATCCTATCCCATTCTATCCCTCTCTATCCCATTCTATCCCACTCTATCCTATCCTATCTCATGCTATCCCACTCTACCCCACTCTATCCCATTTTATCCCTCTCTATCCCATTCTATCCCACTCTATCCTATCCCATGCTATCCCACTCTAACCCACTCCTCCTGAGACCGTGCGTTTTAGAAAATATTGCGTAATGTCATCGCTAAAAGTTAAATTTTTGTTGGTACAATGCAAAATGCATGCGTAGGCGATATGTATTTATTGTTTGTCTATGTGTTGGTAGCTCTGCGAACCGGCGGCACGCGTCCCGGTATTAAAAGACAGTAGATAGCATTTCTATTGCCTTATTATTAATATTTCTGTAGGTGAAACTAAATAAAAGCTTGCAAAAATATACAGAAATTTCGGATCAATAAATAAAATCGGGGTCGCGGCAGACCAAGAAGGAGATGGCGGGACGACTTAGATGTCTTCCTTAGGAACTGGCGAGACGTGGCTCAGAGCTGGGAACTATGGAAGGAGGGGTGAGGTCTTTGCCCAGCAGTGGGACAGTATAGGCTAGATATAATAGTAAATAGTGGTGTCCGACCGAAAGCGAACCTTCGGTATCTGTCTCAGTTATGAAAACAGTTTTTTTAGACATATTAAAAATCTATAGTATACTAGCTGAGCCGGCAAACGTTGTTCTGCCATATAAATAAAAAAAAAAAAAAATAGATGTTGGCCGATTCTCAGACCTACTCAATATGCTCACAAAATTTCATGAGAATCGGTCGAGCCGTTTCGGAGGAGTTCAAGTTCGAACACCGTGACACGAGAATTTTATATATTAGATTAAAAAACTGTTTTTATTTACACTTATCCCGACAGTTAACAAGTGTTCCCATCAAGACGAGCAAAAAAGCGCCATGGCAGTAACATCCTTTTCTCGAAACAGTTCAGGCCATTTTCGTACATAACTTCGTTATGTATAAAACTAGAAGCCTGAATTAATAATTACTTGGGTATATCACAAGTAATACGTATTATATTGGGCACGCCACAATTATGGCGGTAAGTCCCCTCTTTGAGGCGTGGTTGGAAAGACCTCACGGCGTCCTCACCTTTCGCATGACGCAGGTTCTCACCGAACACGGTAAGTTCGGGAAGTTCCTACACCGGATTCGTGCGGGAGCGACGCCCGGGTGTCGCCACTGTGTGGAACGCCCGGAGGACACGGTGGAGGTGTGCCCCGCTTGGGCAGAGCACCGCCGTGTCCTCGTGGGGGCGATCGGCGGCGGCGATCTCTCGCGCCGGGCCGCGCGTACAGGCCATGGTGCGGAGCGAGGAGGAGTGGCAGGCGGTCGCCTCCTTCTGCGAAGCAGTAATGCTAGCAAAGGAGGCGGCCGATCGCGTGAGGCAACGGTCCTCACGCCCCAACCGCCGTCGGGATTCCGATCCCGATTTCCGGCCACCGTAGGCGCGGGCTTGCGGACGGCGAGCAATGGGTAGCCCGCCGTCCGACCGTCCGGTAACCGTCCGGACCGAGCCCAAGTCGTCGACGGCGCGTATTGTTCCACGCGCGCCTCAGGGAGATGTCAGCAAATCGTAGGGGCCCAGCAGGGTCGAAGGCTACTGGGGCCATGGGTAGTGTGAAAACGAAACCCGGGGCCCTGGGACGAAGGCAACGAAGGAACAGGAGTGGGTTTTTAGTCAGTAAAAGTCTGACACTATCTCCTGCTCCACCCAAGAGCGGGATTTGTCATTTAGATGAATTTCCCACCTAAAAAAAAAAAGAAAAACGTATTATATTAAATAAAATTGTTTAGTCCGATTGCCAAGTCAATCTAGGTCAACAAGGTCCCCTAAGTACTGACTGAATAAATTAACCGACTTGGGGGGTTAAGAAGAAGTGTGGGTAAGAGACAGAGCTATACAGATTGTCTAGCGCCATCTCTTACCCACACTGGAAATAAGAATGAAACAATCTTACTTTAAAGGTCATGGTACAGGTCATGGTATTACATAGATCTCACAACTTTTTACGGTAGAAGAACTGAGTTGCGAGCCTTGGATTTTTTACAAGTTATGTTTTTGATGACATGTTATTGTAAGCTGACAGAACCGATTGATCATCCATAAATAACATCACACGAATTACAATATGATTTTTCTGTTTCCTTGTCACGCACTTGCGCATTTTTTTCTTACCTTGACAGTAATAATGTCTCCCGGAGCGATAGTGTCAGCTAGTTCAATATCGTATGTCTCACTGCCGTTCAGGTTGAACGTGTCGGCGTTCTCTCCGTCCAGGAACTGAAGAGGAATGATGCCCATGCCGACCAAGTTGGAGCGGTGGATACGCTCGAAGGATTCCGCTATTACAGCGCGTATGCCCTGGAGAGGAGAAATAATAAAAGCGCGTTTAACATTTTACCAAAATCAGACTTATTAAGGGTCCCACTGTTGGGACTCAGGCCTCCTCTCTAGGAGAGGGAATGGGCCGTAATCTACCAATTTTTGGTTCTAGGACATATCGGTTTCACATCGCATGGCGACCCTGGCAGACAGTCGGTCCTATTGCGAGTAACCAAAATTCGACGCATAGAGGAGTGCACTTCTTATGCTAGAACTACACAAACGTGTGCCACACACGCCGATCTGGGCGCGTCGGTCTCCATACATTTTATATGGCAACTAGACTTGTAGAGCCACACTAGATCCACGCCACGCGACGTCGTTAAACGTACAAATCAGGCGTGTTACACGTGTGCGTCGGTCTAATGTAGTTCTAGCTTCATTCTAGGAGCATGTTCTCTACTATTGTTCTCTATTCTGAAGATTCAAAGATTCAAAAGCATTTATTTCAAATAAACCATTCTCAGGCACTTTTGAAATGTCAAGAAGTCAGTCAGTCAGAAAAAAAAAATGATGCTAATTGAAGTTACTTAAAATTGTACTTGTTAAATGTTTTTCTTTCTTTTTTTTTTTTTAAACGCGACTTGAAATGCTAGTGTTAAATAATGAGTATGTACTTACGAGTAGATAGGGACCCTTAGCGGCCCAGTCCCGACTGGACCCGGAGCCGTAGTCCTTGCCCACGATGGCTATTAGAGGGACCTTCTCGGACGCGTATCTGCGGAAGATAAGAAATTATGTTACTTACTGTAGAATATCTTTATATGTGTAGCGACATCTATGGCGTCACATAAGAACTAATCCTGCATCGCGCAATCAAAGTTCTCCGCGCGATTAGAACATATAGAACAGCCCGAAATCATCTGCCGGGCAGTTGCCCATCAGACATAACACCCGTCTGGTTGGAGGATCCTCCCTTTTCAACGGAGGTATGTGGGGCTTTACTCTCTGTTCCACATACCCCTAAAGCGTCACATAAGAACTAATCCTGCATCGCGCAATTAAAGTTCTCCGCGCGTTTAGAAAATATAGAACAGCCCGAAATCATCTGCCGGGCAGTTGCCCACCAGACATAACACCCGTCTGGTCGGAGCTGGATCCTCCCTTTTCAACGGAGATTTGCGGGACTTTACTCTCTGTTCCTCATACCTCCAGACGAACTTCGTACCGTCACTTCGTCAATGAATGTTGTGACACTTTATAGCTAAACTGTCAAAGGATAACGCCATCTACTGGTATTACCATAACAGCATAATTCATTTTAAAACGACATTTTAATTAGAGATGGCGTTGTATTCGGTTTTCTTTTTCGTGATTTTTTTTTCCATTTTTTCTCACCGTTGAAACCTTCCCTGGACTATCACGAATATTTCAAGACCAAAATTAGCCAAATCGGTCCAGCTTTCTCGAGTTTTAGGGAGACTAAAGAACAGTTATTAATTTTTAGGATTCCGTACCTCAAAAGGAAAAAACAGAACCCTTATAGGATTTTTTTGTTGCCAGTTCTTCTGTCTGTCTGTCAAGACCCTTTATCTCGGGAACGCGTGGAAGTATTGAGTTGAAATTAAAACCATATACTCATTAACGAAAAAAATAGATACGGCCGTTATGTCGCAAAAAACGTATATTTCGATACTTTCCAAGAGAATCAAAATTCATAGGGTACTTCCCGTTGACCTAGAATCCTGAAATTTAGCATGAAGCAAGGTCTCATAGCACAAGTATAGGAAAAAATCTGAAAACTGTAAATTTGTAGTTACGTCACAAAAAAAAACTTCGGAAATATCTTCGAAACTCAATTCGGGAATTGAACTGTTTTCATACGTAAATTTATACAGAACCTTAAGTGCGCGAGTCCGACTCGCACTTGCCTGGTTTTTTAATTGATATAAACCAGTGCTTGACTGCAATCCCACCTGATGGTAAGCAGTGATGCAAACGTTGATGGTGAGGCGCACTAGTTTATTAAGAGCCTATTCACTCTAGCCTTGAAGACACCTAAATTATAAACAGACGGGAAGACGGCAGCAGGCAAATTGTTCCAGTCCATCGATAGTTTATGCAGTAAAACCGTGAATTACCTGTCAGCTGCATCAAATATGTCCATGGTGTCTCCACTGGGGTGGTGCGTGGTCTTCGGGCCAGCGGTGGCGGCCATCTTGTTCACGAGTCGAATGTTGGCGAAGGTTCCACGAGACATCACGTCGTCGTTACCTCGCCGGGAGCCGTACGAATTGAATTCACGCGGAGTGAGGCTGGAAAAGAGAAAAATTGTTTATTAAACGAATTACGAGCCCCGACTTACGAGTTCTAGGTCGCGGGTTCAAACCCAGCCAGGCGCATTACTTTGTGTAATTTATTTCATCACCACCGCTCTCAAAGCGGTGAAGGAAAACATCGTGAGGAAACCGGCAAGTCCTAGAACCAAAAATTCGAAGACATGTGACATTCACCAACCCGCACTGGGCCCGCGTGGTGGATTACGGCACATTCCCTCTCCTAGAGAGGAGGCCTGAGTCCCAACAGTGGGAACATTATAAGGCCGACTATGCTATGCTATGCTAAACGAATATTTAGCCATCTCACTGAGCTCTAGTCAGTAGTAGTGGTCTAGTGGTTAGTGGCCATGACTGCTATGCTGCATTTAGTGGGTTCGATTCCCACCCAGGACAAATTTTTGTGTGATGAACACGATCATTTGTTCTGTGTCTGGGTGTAATTTATCTATAACTAGCTGACCCGGTGAAGAATGACATTTTAATTAGAGATGGCGTTGTATTCCGATTTTTATTTTTCAAAAAATCAAACTTCTAAATTAACGGAAAAAAAAGATACGGACGTTTATGTTGCGAAAAACGTATATTTCGACACTCTCAAGGGAATCAAAATTCATATGGTACTTCCCGTTGACCCAGGATCCTGAAATTTGGCATGAAGCAAGGTCTCATAGCACAAGTATAGGGAAAAATAAAAAAAAAACTGTAAATTTGTAGTTACTTCACAAAAAAAAAACTTTTTTGCTATTCGTAAAAATCTTTGAGACTCCATTCGAGAATTGAACTATTTACATAGGTAAGTTTGTACGGAACCCTCAGTGCGCGAGTCCGACTCGCACTTGCCTGGTTTTTTTATTCTTGATAGGTTCGCGCTTGACCGCTAACTCACCTGATAGAAAGCGACGATGCGGTCGACGATGGAGCACGCTTACCTAGAAGTAACCTATTCACTCTTGACTTAAAGGCCCTCAGGTTGTAGCCATCAGCCATTTGATGACTTCCAACTGAAATAAAAGACAGATGATGATGACTCACCCTCGGTCAGCGAGGAACCTGGCAGCCGGCGAGTTTCTGGCAATGGAGCCGGCCGGAGAGATGTGGTCGGTGGTGACAGAGTCGCCCAGCAGTAGCAGGCAGCGCGCGTTCTTTAGACCTTGGATCGGTTTCGGCTCCTGAAACAAATAGGATTTATATAAAGATCATCAGACTTCGTACCCTTGTCCCATAATACTTGGGGTCGGCGCAACACGTTTTTAGGATTTTTTACCCAAATGGGTAAAACGGGACCCTATTACTAAGACTCCACTGTCCGTCCGTCCATCTGTCTGTCTGTCTGTCCGTCCGTTTGTCTCACGGCGCGTACTGTTCCACGCGCGCCTCAGGGAGGTGTCAGCAAATCGTAGGGGCCCAGCAGGGTCGAAGCCTACTGGGGCCAAGGGTAGTGTGAAAACGAAACCCGGGGCCCTGGGACGAAGGCAACGAAGGAACAGGAGTGGGTTTTTAGTCAGTAAAAGTCTGACACTATGTCGCGCTCCGCCCAAGAGCGAGATTTGTCATTAGATGATTTCCCACCTTAAAAAAAAACCAGGCTGTACCTCATGTACCGAGATAGTTAAACAGTTGAAATTTTCAATGATGTATTTCTGTTGCGGCTATAACAAAAAATACTAAAAAAAAAAAAACTGTAATAAAAAATCATGGGAGCCCATACAACAAACTTTTTTTTTGCCGTTTAATACGGTACGAAACCCTTCGTGCGTGAGTCCGACTCGCACTTTATTTATTTTTTTAATACCCTTTAATGTCCCACTGCTGGGCAAAGGCCAACTTCTTCCAGGTATTCTTTTATTGGGCCACCCCGAACCAGTCTTTGCGGTAGGCATCTAGGTCGCCTTGCCACCTCTTCCCAGGTCGACCTCGACTCGCACTTGGCCGGTTTTTTTTCTTCCATTCTCAATTTCAATTACAATTTTAATTGGCTTGTAGACACATTATGTAAAATGTATTTTTGGTGTAATAAATTATTATTATTATTATTCCGTCTTGTCGCCCGTCACGCTATCACTACCTCCCTTTACTTTCATATCACTGCTCACACGATCAATCCATCTTTCCTTTGGCCTTCCTCTCCATCCATCTCTATGTATATTTATTACTCTTTTCGTAACAGGCGTTAGGCGTTTGAGAGCAGTGGTGGCCGAGTGGTAACGGCCCCGACTTACGAGTTGTAGATCGCGGTTTCAAACCTAGTCAGGCGCATTACTTTGTGTAATTTATTTCATCACCACTGCTCTCAAAACGGTGAAGGAAAACATCGTGAGGAAACCGGCATGTCCTAGAACCAAAAATTCGAAGACATGTGACATCCACCAACCCGCACTGGGCCCGCGTGGTGGATTATGGACCATTCCCTCTCCTAGAGAGGAGGCCTGAGTCCCAACAGTGGGAACATTAAAAGGCCGGCTATGCTATAACAGGCGTTTTATCCCTCCTCTTCACATGACCATACCAAGACAAACGATTCCCTTTCAACTTTTCAGTCACTGGCCCCACTTTCAAACTTCCCCTAATATACTCATTTCTCACTTTATCCATTCTCGTCACACGTCATAATTTTCGTCGACGTGTTTTATGTAAAGATGTTAAGTAGAAATAACACAAAATAGATAGGGACAGAAGTCAATCTATATACAAAGCGCGCTCGAGCAACGCACACATGATATCTCGGCTCAATTCAGCACAGTGCGAGCTCGAGTGCTATCCGTTTGAGACACGCTTCTGTGAACTTTTTTGTGGAAAAATGGACCAATAAAAAAACCTTATTCTAACTGTTCAGTGGACGGTTGTTTAAATTCAACATTAAACAGTGAATTGACGTTTTTTAGGCTACCAGTTGTTTCAGAGAGGTAAGTAGATATTTTCTTGTATTTTGATGGTTTATTTTAACGTAACACAGAACAAGCCCCGCGCCGAGAAAGAGAAGATGATTTTGTGGCCATGTAATATTTTTACAATTCAGATTAGGTAGGCATTTATCACCTTGCCCGGTCGCACTCGGACAGTTCTGCGCCACGCGCTGACCCTAGCGCGATCGCTGAGCGTAGGTGTGAAAAGTGAAGTACATACATGAGATTGACTTCTGTACCTATCTATTTTGTGGAAATAACAACTATGACTTCATAAAAAATCAAGATTTCTGCTTACTCGACAACATAATGAGTAATGTAGATACATTACAATATTATTAAGTCATTAAATAACAGCGTAACATTAGTAAGTTATGTTAATTATCATAATTACCTAATTAACCTATCTAATAGCGTAATTAGAGACACAATAGAAAGACAATGGCGCGTTAACGCCGGCGTTATTGCGGGGATCAACAGCTTAATGAGTATAATTGTGTTAATACATACATGTCATTATCTATATGACAGGAGAAACTGACTGACTGACATATCAACGCACAGCCGTAACTACTGGGAATAAGGAGCGTGAAATTTTGCACAATGTTTCGTTTTATGACGTAGGCGAGCACTAAGAGAGGATTTTCAAAAATTCACCACCTAAGGGGATGAAACGGGGGTCCAAAGTTTGTATTTAGAAACCCACATTCACACGGGCGAAGCCACTGATAAAAACTAGTCGCAAATATATATATATACTAGCTGTTGCCCGCGGCTTCGCTCCCGTAAACTGACTACTATATCCTACTCTACCCAACTCTATCCTACTCTACCCTACTCTACTCTACTAAAAAAAAAAGTATCCTATGTCCGTCTCCTGGTTCTAAGCTACCTCCCCACCAACCTTCAGCCAAATCGGTTCAGCCGTTCTTGAGTTATAAATAGTGTAACTAACACGACTTTCTTTTATATATATAGATATAATTTTAACTTACAATCCGATTCTGAACTGAAAATTGCATAAAACGTACGATTTTGCGGGTATTTTTGTGATAAGTGTGGGAAATCTTCATGGACGCACACAATGCTTCAAAGGAGGCAGTCTGGGCAGTGCCCAGACTCTTACCGGCTAAAACCACACTCCTGGTCCTCTAAAAGAATCACAGCCCTTTGCATACTCAGTCGTTATTCAAAATACCTATTTTGTTAGGATTCTACTCTACCAATTGAGAATTTGTTAATACAATAGAATTACCTACTTATAATAATATTCCACAACTATCACACAACGCCATCTAGTCTCAAACTAAGCAGAGCTTGTGCTATGATTATTAGACAACTGATAAACATACTTATATATTTCTAAATGCATACATATTATAGATTATATATATTTATTTTGCAAATAGGTTTAAAAAAACACTTTTACACGTAAATTTTTTTTTTCGTTATTTTATACAAGATGAGGAGAGTGTTTCCTAGCTGACTACCCTGAGAAGAAACACCGAAACAAACTCAGGGGTCAAAGTCTTTTTTAAAGTCCATACAGTAAATATGTAATGGTCAAATCACATGAGAACCATGCAGATTTGTCTGAAATGGTCTTTTGAAGAAAGAACCATACAGATTTGAGTGGACCTGTCCAGTCAGTGCAAGCATTTGTCAGTATTCGCAAAGCACAACTCAGGACTAAAGACTGTTTGTGCTCATCACACAAACATTCGTCCTGGATGGGAATCGAGCCCACGACCTGCAGCATAGCAGTCAGGGCCACTAACCACTAGACCAACAGGTCAGTCAGATGGCTACATATTTGTTTAATAAACAATTTTTCTGTTTTCCAGCCTCACTCCGCGTGAATTCAATTCGTACGGCTCCCGGCGAGGTAACGACGACGTGATGTCTCGTGGAACCTTCGCCAACATTCGACTCGTCAACAAGATGGCCGCCACCGCTGGCCCCAAGACCACGCATCACCCCAGTGGAGACCGGCATAGCCTGAGCATATACCGTCCGTTTATTTAAACGGAGTGTCTTTGAGTCGAGTCTCTCAGTTTAAGTATCTAGGACACGTTATAAACGAGACCTTAAATGATGACGCAGATATTGAGCGGGAGCGGAGAGCACTGTCGGTGCGCGCGAACATGTTGGTGCACAGGTTTGCTAAGTGTACAGTACAATTAAAGATAACTTTATTCAGAACCTACTGTCTAAGTTTTTACACCAGTGCCCTGTGGACCAATTACACGCAGCGGGCCTATTAGTGATCTTAGAGTCCAGTTCAACGCCTTTAGGGTTCTGGTGCGACTTCCTCGATCCTGCAGTGCCTCAGGCATGTTTGCGGACGCGGATGTGGATGACTTTTTACCCGACTACGGAGGGTTATGATTTTGACAGGTTTACATTTATGTATGTATGTGAGTTTGTTCATCTGTTCCCACATAGCTCCTAATCTACTTATCGGAACTCGACGTATGAGGTATCGTTAGCACCGTCTTAATTGTCCGCTGAACATAGGTTACGTGACGTGTCACAAAACTTGATATGGCGCCCTCTAGCTGACAAAAAGTAATGTGTAAAAAATAAAAATAGAGATAAATACGCCGTGTTTGGTATCATTTGAAAGGGCTTTACTTGTACATTTCCAAAATATTGTTCAAATTTAAAGTGACGCCCTCTAGCGGACAAGAAGTCATGTGTTAAAAAAAATGTTAAGATAAATACACCGTGTTTGATATCATTTGAAAGGGCTTCACTGGTAATTATCAAAATATATCATCAAAATTCAATGTGGCGCCCTCTGGTGGACGAAAATTAATTTACCATTATTAATTAGAAATTTTAAATTTAGCTTTTGCAAATGGTATAGAAGCACAGTGATTTAACACCAAAATAATTTAAATAAAAAAAAAGTAAAAAAACTAAAACCCGACTACGACAAAAAAAACGACGAAACTAAAAGTATGAAACAAGATTTCCAGGATGCTGAAATAAACAAGGTAAAAAGAAAAGCCGTAGTCACACGTTATTAAAGTGTTTCGGTTGTTACCTATAACGTGTGACCGCGGCTTTTTTTTTATGCGATAATGCGTAAAAAGTCAGCCTCACGTATGCGTCGAATTAGGGGCAGTGGTAACAGAATCCTAAAGATGAAAGCCCAGAGTCACCAGTGCGGGACAGGTTTATAAAATTGCATGTTTTATAAACTATTTATTTGTTGTGTGTTATGTTTTGACAATTATTATGATTACTGTGTTTTTGAAATGACTTATTTTAATTTAATTTAATTTGTGACTAATTGACTAATATTTCAATGCATTTGAATATTATACTAACGTAGTTTTAAGTTTCAGTTACTAACATAATATGGACATCGGAATTAGTCTGAATTTTTTTTATTTTTTTATAGCAGATTATATTGTTAGTATTATACTAGGTACAGTTTTACTTCACGGTTTTGTTATGTATTTATTTACTAGCTTCTGCCAGCGGCAACACCCGCGCGAAAGTAGGTTTCTCTATACACACTTCCAACCCCCGTTTTACCCCCTTAGGGGTGGAGTTTCGTAAAATCCGTTCTTAGCGGATGTCTACACCCTATAAGGAACCTACCTGCCTAATTTTAACTTTGTAGGTGTTATAGTTTCTGAGATTTCGTGATTAATCAGTGAGTGGTATTTCGCTTCTAAAATAGATTTATTTATTCTATTTTATTAATTCTTAATTATTATTGTTAAAATATTTCATCATGGACTGGCCTGTTGGTCTAATGGTTAGTGGCCCTGACTGCTATGCCGGAGGTCGTGGGTTCGATTCCCACCCAGGACAAATGTTTGTGTGATTATTATTATTATTATTAATCATTTTATTTCGAGCTTACACTCATATAAGGGTTAGTAACAATATTTACTTAAAAACTACCAAATTCAGTTCATTACAAAGTGTGATGAGCACGATCATTTGCTCTGTGTCTGGGTGTAATTTATCTATAATATGTATGTATTTAGAAATATATAAGTATGTTTATCAGTTGTCTAGTACTCATAACACAAGCTCTGCTTAGCTTGGGACTAGACGGTGTTGTGTGATAGTTGTGGAATATTATATTATATATTCTATTGTTAATACAATAGAATATAAAAGCTATTTTATCCTTACGTTTTAAATAACTCTCGCTTACCCTGGTCATGCCGTCGAAGAAGGGTGGTCTCTTGATGTAAGTGGAGCTGAGGTCCCAGCCGTACAGCTTGCCTTGAGGAACTGCCAGCGCCTGCCACGATGGAGAACCTTGTTCGATTTTGGCGTACACCTGAAAATTGTTACATTAGTTTAAAGATAAATACAAAACGGTCAAAACGGGCCTCTACGGTCCGGACTAAGCGTTTCGCCTCGTCGTTTAAACCACGTACATCGACGGACTGGAACAATTTCCCTGCTGCGGTCTTCTCGTCCGATTATAATTTAGGTGTCTTCAAGGCTAGAGTGAATAGGCTCTTAATAAACTAGTGCGCCTCACCATCAACGATTGCATCACTGCTTACCATCAGATGGGATAACAGTCAAGCACTAGTTTATATTACTTAAAAAAACATATACCTCCTTGAACATCCCAGGAATGACGTGCTTGTTTTCAACCTCCTGTATCTCGGCCCTGGTCGGCCAGATCTCACGGAGGTACACGGGAGTGCCATCAGCTCTGGTACCTGTGATAAGATAGTTGATGAATTAGAAGAGCGTCCGACCCGAGATACATTTCCATACAACCGCTATTACGTGATTATGACGTTATTACACATCTTTCTCCAGATATTTTTTTTTTAGGTTTGAATATCATCTCATGACAAATCCCGCTCTTGGGCGGAGCAGGAGATAGTGTCAGACTTTTACTGACTAAAAACCCACTCCTGTTCCTTCTTTGCCTTCATACCGGGGCCCCGGGCTTCGCTTTCACACTACCCGTGGCCCCAGTAGGCTTCGACCCTGCGGCGCGCGTGGAACAGTACGCACCGTCGACGATTTGGGTTCGGTCCGGACGGTTACCGGACGGTCGGACGGCGAGCCACCCATTACTCGCCGTCCGCAAGCCCGCGCCTACGGTGGCCGAAAATCGGTTCTCTAGGTGTTTTGGAAACATAGATGTCTTGTAGATATTATCTAGGTTTCTATTGAAATTAGAACATAAATTTGTGTAAAACTAATCCAGTAAAGACCTCTGAAAATCTGTTGCATGTATTTTGGCCCTTCATAATATACTCATAAATTAAAAATATATAACTATAGAGACCCTGCGCATTTAATCGAGTTTCTGAATGACGAACATTTTTTCCAAAACACTTTTGAGATTTTTTAAAAAGATACGTATGTTTTGGAACATGTTTTGTGAAATATTCCAGAAAACGACGGAATCACCGAACGCCAACAGCGTTCAGTCGTTAACTTTCTTTTTTCGCTTTGCTTTATTATCAAACATCGCGTTGGATTGCGTTGATGAAACAACACGCTCTTAAACCATGGTCACGTTGATGATAGACTAGTGGGGAAGGGTCCTTTTAAAGACTCCCTGGTTGTAGCTATCAGGAAACACATATACCGGCAGGAAATTCTACTCCTTAGGTATACGCACAATTAATGTGTTCCCAAAACGGTTATGTTTAATTTTTTTAGGGTTTCGTAACTCAAAAGGAAAAAACGGAACCCTTATAGGATCACTTTGTTGTCCGTCCGCCTGTCTGTCAAGACCCTTTATGTCAGGAATGCGTGGAGGTATCGAGTTGAATTTAAAATCATATACTCAAGTCTGCGGTCCCTTGAAGCTGTGAAAAAAACAATCTTCTAAGTTAACATAAAAAAAAGATACGGCCGTTTACGTCGCAAAAAACGTATATTTCGACACTCTCAAGGGAATCAAAATTCATAGGGTACTTCCCGTTGACCCAGAATCCTGAAATTTGGCATGAAGCAAGGTCTTATCGCACAGGTATAGGAATAAATCTGAAAACAGTAAATTTGTTGTTACGGAAAAAATTTCGTAACTCAATTCGGGAATTGAACTGTTTTCATAGGTAATTTTGTACGGAACCCTCAGTCCGCGAGTCCGACTCGCACTTGCCTAGCTTTTTTTTTAACAACTTACCCAACGGCTGCGTCTCAAAGTCAATATCAACAGTTCCCGCCAAAGCGTATGCTATAACCAGCAGAGGTGAAGCTAAATAGTTGGCTCTGGTATTCGGATGGATGCGACCCTCGAAGTTCCTGTTGCCTGAGAGTACGCCGCAGCAGACCAGCTCGTTCTGTGGAGAAGACAAGAATTTATAAGTATTTTGTGACAAATCTTTTGTAATAACTTCAGGAGCTTTTGACGGGACTTTATTGGGTATCCACCCTTACGTTGTTGATGATGTGATGGCTAGAGCGAATAGGCTCTTAATAAACTAGTGCGCCTCACCATCAACGATTGCATCACTGCTTACCATCAGGTGGGATCGCAGTCAAGCACTGGTTTATATCAATTAAAAACAAAAATTATGATTTTGAAGTTTGGTTGAACGCGTTAATCTCAGGAGCACGTGTGTTGGAAAACGTAGTATAATACACATGAATATTGGTGATTACCGTCCTCGGCTCTAAATACCGCCTCAGTGGTAATCGCCAACATTACACACTTGTCTCATAATGTATTATTTGATTTCGAACGTGTTGGTTACAACTCAAAATCAAAATCTAAAATATTTTTATTTCACATAGGCCTACATGGGCCCTTATAAAACGTCAGAAGCTAGTGCACGGTACCAAATTGGTCGTTTCCTATGGAGAAGAACCGGCAAGAAACTCCATGGTTACTCTTTTAAAAAAAGTGGTTTCTTACAATATTTTCACATTACAGTATTAATAGATATTATGTAAGAACAGTGTAAACCAGTCAATATTGTACCCAAAAGCACAATAATAATAATCATATTAAAAAAAAGTGTGTCGTAATAGGAAGTAATCTAAGAAGTCGTGGAGTCTACAGTGTTCTCACATTCACATTATAAAAAGAGGCTATATAAAAAAAAGGCAAGAAAAATATGATTAATTACTAACTACTAATTTACATCTACAACAACTACTAGTATTACTGTTGAAGTAACATTTAGTTAAATTATTATTTTTCTTCACAAGTGTATTGAAAAACGTCGTATGATACACGTGAGTATTGATGATTACTGTCCTCGGCTCTCTTAAGAATACCGCTTCAGATGTTTTACCAACATTACACACTTATAATGTACTATTAATGTAGGTCAGCTCATTTACCGAGAAAAGGTTTTTTTTTTCCGGGTGGGAAAATCATCTAATGACATCCCGCGCACTTGGGCGGTGCGGGAGATAGTGTCAGACTTTTACTGACTAAAAACCCACTCCTGTTCCTTCCTTGCCATTTTTCCAGGGCCCCGGGGATCTCTTTCGCATCACCCATGGCCCCAGTAGGCTTCGACCCTGCTGGGTCCCTACGGTTGCTGACATCTCCTTGAGGCGCGCGTGGAACAATACGCGCCGTCGACAACTTGGGCCCGGTCCGGACGGTTACCGGATATCCGTACGGCGAGCCACCCATTGCTCACCGTCCGCAAGCCCGCGCCTACGGTGGCCGGAAATCGGGATCGGGATCCCGGCGGCGGTAGAGGCGTGAGGACCTTTGCCTCACGCGAGCGGTCGCCTCCTTTGCTAGCTCTTCGCACTTGGAGGCGACCGCCTGCCACTCCTCCTCGCTCCGGACCATGGCCTGTACGCGCGGCCCGGCGCGAGAGTGAGCCGCCGCCGATCGCCCCCACGAGGATACGGTGGTGCTCTGCCCAGGCGGGGCACACCTCCACCGTATGCTCCACCATGTTACCGAGGAAGGTTATAGGCTATTTAACATCACGCAACGACCTGTAGAAGCGGAGCAGTAACCAAAAACGCGGAGTACAGCTTATGTATTGTATATGGTATTAAGATATAGTCGGCCCTATAATGTTCCCACAGTTGGGACTCAGGCCTCCTCTCTAGGAGAGGGAATGGGCCGTAATCCACCACGCGAGCCCAGTGCGGGTTGGTGAATGTCACATGTCTTCGAATTTTTGGTTGATGATGTTTTTCGTCACCGTTTTGAGAGCAGTGGTGATGAAATAAATTACACAAAGTAATGCGCCTGGCTGGGTTTGAACCTGCGACCTACAACTCGTAAGTCGGGGCCGTTACCACTCGGTCACCACTGCTCCTACTTGTATTTGGTATTCGAAGATATCGCAACGTGAATCCTTACCTATAACTTCCAAATTGAATGATTTATATTTTTATTGATGACTATTTAATAAATTGATACTCGTTAAATATTTAATTTTTTAAGATTATTTCAAAATTAATTCTACTATCCGCAGGAGAACCAAGGTTACAGACATAGCCCGAAGAATCGCCAAACTAAAGTGGCAGTGGGCAGGGCACATTGCTCGCAGAACAGATGGTCGATGGGGACGAAACGTTCTGGAATGGCGACCACGTACCGGAAGACGCAGCGTTGGAAGGCCTCCCACAAGGTGGACCGATGACCTGGTGAGGGTCGCGGGAATCCGATGGATGCGAGACGCACAGGAGCAGTCATTATGGCAACATTTGCGGGAGGCCTATGTCCAACAGTGGACGTCTTTCGGCTGAAATGATGATGATGATGAATTCTACTATAAATTTTTTTTTGCATGCCTCACGGTTGAATGTACTGGATCCTTCTCCTACTTAACACCATACTTTTGTACAAACATTCATAGCAAATAAATTATTTCATTTCATTTCAATCTAACTTACCTTCTCGATAGTGTTGGCAATATTATCGTCGATGGGTCCAGAGTTACCGATGCACGTCATACATCCATAGCCCACGATGTCGAACCCTAGCTTCTCCAGGTATGGCACTACACCGGATTCCTAAAAACAGCAAAGAAAAAAAAAACATAAAATGATTGAGCTTTTAACCGCCGTCGGAAATATCCGACAGTGTTTGTCTCGCGTTTATTCCACCAGGGGGTCGCACATCCACGACCAAATATACTACTCTGTCAAGAAAGTACCGAGAAAACATCAATAATACACAAAATTTTCCATTGGCGATGCAAAATTTAAGACAAACTCTTTGTTCGATATTTTTGTCCATTATGAAATTCACAATACACACTAGATATGATATAACTAAAAACAGCACTGTATTTAATATAAACTAGCTTTTTCCCGCGGCTTCGCTCCCGTCAACTGACTACTATATCCTACTCTACCCAACTCTATCCTACTCTACCTTACTCTACCCTACTCTATCCTACTCTACCTTACTCTACCCTACTCTACTCAAAAAAAAGTATCCTATGTCCGTCTCTTGGTTCTAAGCTACCTCCCCACCAACTTTCAGCCAAATCGGTTCAGCCGTTCTTGAGTTATAAATAGTGTAACTAACACGACTTTTTTTATATATATAGATATAATATAGATAACAGGTGCAACTCAAACTCCGCGCCAAGATGGAAAACAGTTGTGCCAATCTACCAACAACAAAAATTTGAATTTGGAACCATAAACAAATCATCCATTCCCGATACTTTTCTGACTGAATGTACCATCTCGTCAGCTCTTCTGTCACCTATAGAGATTGAAGAACTAAACGATATGGAGTACCCAGTCGCAAATACACGACCCTGGCGAATAGGACACGAAAACAATCGCCGGGCCAATCCGACCTAATTGTCCGGGACAAAGACACAACATACCCTGAGATAGTAAGTGACGACGCCAGAGCCTGGTGACAGCGAAGTCTTGATATATGGGAGAACACTCAGGCCATTTTCTACAGCTTTCCGGGCTAGGAGACCTGAAAACAAAACAGGATTTATTAGAAACTAACTTCTGCCAGCGTAGTAAAAGTAGGAAATTATCCCAAAGAAACGATAAAAAAGTAATGTCCTATTCCGTCCGACCGTCCGGTAACAAGTCGTCGACGGCGCGTGCTGTTCCACGCGCGCCTCAAGGAGATGTCAGCAACTGTAGGGGCCCAGCAGGGTCGAAGCCTACTGGGGCCAAGGGTCTGATTCTGAAAGGAAGACTCGGCCCTGGTACGAAAGGTAACGAAGGAACAGGAGTGGGTTTTTAGTCAGTAAAAGTCTGACACTATCTCCCGCCCCGCCCAAGAGCGGGGGATGTCATAAGATGATTTTCACACCGGAAAAAAAATGTCCTATTCCAGGATATGGTGTACCCGTGTGCCTTTCAGGCAGTTCCGCTTTATTTGTTAATTTATTTAAACATAATCTAGTTTTAAAGTAATCTGCTCATATTGTTACTTTTTAAGGCATTGGAAATATTGTCTTCTTTTTAATTTAGCTTCTAATTGATCGACTTCAAAAAGGAGGAGGTTCTATATTCGGTTTTTTTTTTTTAAATGTATGTTCACCGATTTCTCGGTCAATTGTGGACCGATTTTGAAAATATATTTTTTTTATTGGAAGGTTATGCTTCCAAGTTGGTCCCATAGAAACATTATTATGATCTGATCATGAACTTCGAAGATATGGAACAGAACTCCTCATAGGATCACAGCAGAACCGTCGTAACAAGTAAAATGCTTTGACTGACTGAAAGAAGAGGGAAGAGATATAGAACTGATCTGATGATGACACCTGAAGTTAGGCACTGGAACTCTGGAATAAATTAATGTAATCTAAGCGTGTTTGGGATTATTAGAATTGTCATGAGATGCACTCTGGCTATAAGGTATTTAAGTTTGGCGGAGGGGTACTTTTTAGTGGTACCATAAGTTATTTTGCACTTTTCAGTGTTTTTTTTTTACTTTGCTGTCGGTTGTATTTTTTTTGTAAAAAGTTTTTTATTTTATTGTTGTTTTCTTTTTTAAATGTTTGATGTGAATGGATGCCCTGAAACACAGGTTTTCATTAACCTAGATCAGGCAGGTCTACATTACAGTTAGGATTAAAATTTTCTCGATTGTAATTAATGTAAATCATAATTTTACTCACTGTATACTTGAATAAATTTTTATTATTATACCGTTTATTTATCTTTTTCAACATATTTTTTTTTTGTGGGAAAATCATCTAATGAATCCCCCCGCTCTTGGGCGTGTCAGACTTTTACTGACTAAACCCACTTCTGTTCCTTCTTTGCCATTTTTCCAGGGCCCCGGAGATCTCTTTCGCATCATCCATGGCCCCAGTAGGCCTCGACCCTGCTGGGCCCCTACGGTTGCTGTCATCTCCTTGAGGCATGCGTGGAACAGTACGCGCCGTCGACGACTTGGGCCCGGTCCGGACGGTTACCGGACGTATGATTATATTTTTAAATATTGCATAAAAGAACTTACAAAAAAGAAAATATTTAAAAATACAAAAATTTGTAGTCCACCGGTGTCGGGAATAGGGTCCAAGCCACAAGTCTTATTATGATTATAAAGACTACGTTGAAGACACGTTTGTTTTTCAATGACTATTTTTGCACATGTGGCTTTCCTGGTAGTTCATTAACTGCATTATCGTGTAAACTTTCATAACTACTTCATCTTTGTTTTATTTAATTTTATACTTTAATTATTTTTTTATTCATGAAAATGATTTTATTTTTTAACCGACTTCAAAAAAGAGGAGTTTATGGACCGACTTCCAAATATTTTTTTTTTTTTACTTTAAGAGGATGCTTTCCGATTGGTTCCATTTTTTTCAGAATCCAGTTCTTATGATGGGATCCATGAGGAATCGAGGGAACTCCTCAAATATTATAGGCAACCATATGGTGATTTTGGTATTTTCATCGAGAACTTAAGCATTTACAGTCAAAAAATAACATTTGATGAAGTGGAACTGATGAAGAAGACCAGAAATGGCCAACGGAACTTCATACTCACATAGATATCACAATGAAGATAGTTAAGCGATTATGACAATACAAATAAATAAATGTTTCTGAATAGTAAGGTTGAAAATGGTATCATCGAAGTGAATTGATGATGATGATGGAGCCGGAAGGTAGGCACTGGAACTCCGAAATTAATCAATGTAACCTAACCCTGTTTGGGCTTATTAGAATTGTCATGAGATGCAGTTTGGCTATAAGGTACTATCGAACTGATCTGATGATGGAGCTGGAAGGTAGGCACAGGAACTCCGTAATTAATCGATGTATCCGAGATGGGTTTGGGCTTATTAGAATTGTCATGACATGCACTTTGGCTGTAAGGTACTATCGAACTGATCTGATCATGGAGCCAGAAGTTGGAAGGTAGATACGGAGTTAAATAAGCAACAAACAATACCGAGAAACACCGACTTCCGAAATTAAAGTTATTTTGATCCTTTTAGTGTTTCTTTTTATTGAAGTCGGTTATTTTTCTTTTTTTTTGTAAAAAGTTTTTTTCTATTATTTAGACTACTGGCTAACTTGTTTGTGTTTGGCAGGTGTGTTGTTGTTGTGGTATTTCAGTGTTTTTAGGGTTACCTGTACTTAATTAGGTAACAATTACTATTTGACTGATGGAGAGAGAATAATTATCACATGTAATTATTGACACCTAATAGTTTTGGACGTATTTATCCGGATATGGGGCTGGGAACAAAGGTTGTTATTAATTAATGATAAGAACCTGTGAGTCACAAAAATATGTTTTGAACAATTGGTCAAAATAAAATGTTAATCATTTATTTCATTTTTTAGGGTTCCGTACCTAAGTTGGCAAAAACGGAACCCTTAAAGGATCGGTCGCCGCCTTCTGCGAAGCAGTAATGCTAGCAAAGGAGGCGGCCGATCGCGTGAGGCACCGGTCCTCACGCCCCAACCGCCGCCGGGATTCCGATCCCGATTTCCGGCCACCGTAAACGTCCGGACCGAGCCCAAGTCGTCGACGGCGCGTATTGTTTCACGCGCGCCTCAGGGAGATGTCAGAAAATCGTAGGGGCCCAGCAGAGTGGAGGCCTACTGGGGCCACGGGTAGTGTGAAAGTGAAACCCGGGGCCCTAGGACGATTTACATTGAAGCCGGTTGTATTTTTTTTTTGTAAATAGTTTTTTATAATGTATAAAAGTTATCTACAGCGAATCGATTTCATAAATTTTACGTAATGCGCGCACAACTAAAAACTTCTACAGATTTAATATAGATATAGACATGGGGTGAGACTCACCAGCTCCCAGCATCACGCTAGGGTTTGAAGTATTGGTGCAGGAAGTGATCGCAGCAATGATAACAGAGCCGTGTGTGATGGAGTATGTCTTGCCGTCACTGTAGCTGAAACTGGCAGTGGTGGAGAGGTTCGCGGGTGATATGCCGTAGCCTTTGAAGCCGACCTGAGGAAGAAGGAAATCGGGAATTAGTGTATGACATCTTTGAAATGGTTGAATAAAATTTGACGGGACTTTCATTGGGATATAGCTAATGTTATAATGAGCAACTTTAAGGGGTGACTAGATGGTTGCAAACCAACGTCCCAACCAAGGTGACCTTGCTGGTTTCAATCCGTATAGACAGCAGTTGTAATCCATGACCTTCAACGCCCTTGGTTGGGAGGCTCGTTTTCCCAGCCACCGAACGTGTAGGCGCGTGGTTTACATCCATGTAGCCGCAACTTTGTGTTGCGGCTATATGGATTAACCAAACACATAAACCAAGGTCACCTTGGTTGGAACGCTAGTTTGCAACCGTCTGGTCACCCCTTAAGCCACTTTTTAGGGTTCCGTACCCAAAGGGTAAAACGGGACCCTATTACTAAGACTCCGCTGTCCGTCCGTCTGTCTGTCCGTCTGTCACCAGGCTGTATCTCATGAAATTTTCACAGAAGATGTATTTCTGTTGCCACTATTACAGCAAATACTAAAACAAAATAAAATGAATATCTAAGGGGGCTCCCATACAACAAACGTGATTTTTTTGACGTTTTTTGTTAAGTACGGTACGGAACCCTTCGTGTGCGAGTCCGACTGTCCGACAGTACCTGTCTGATGACTGACAGACCGACGGACAGCGGAGTCTTAGGAAAAGGGTCCCTTTTTTACGGTTTGGGTACGGAACCTTAAAAAAAACAATATCCCACCGGTATCGGGAACAGGGTCCAAGCTACAGGCGGTCAGGGCTCCAGAGAAAGGAACCTTCTAACTATGCAAGCCGTGTCCTAGAGTACCGCTTTCTGAATCAAGCCCTTGATCCAGTCGCCTAACGAGAGCCTCTTAAGTTGTTGGTCGAGGCTCTTGGCTGTTAAGCCATTGGCTGACATGACTATTATAATTATTATTCTCTTTATTTGACCATAAAACTTATTAAATACATTTTTAAATATTTCCCGGAAAAAGCGTCCGAAAAGTTCCTTGCTCTGCCATACTTCCCTGCGATCGTTAGTGTCAAGCACTACCGGTTTGTGCCAGTTCTCGTTAGCCAGGGAAAGCGGGGTGAGTCCCTTGTCCACTGACACTACATCTCGATGCATGGGCATGCATCGAGATGTAGAAATATTCCCTGAGACTGCATGCCTCGCGGTTGTGTAGGGTCTTAGCATTTAATAAACCTCGACCCCCACACTTCCGCGGGATACACAGTCTTAATATTATTATAGTTACATCATACCACAAGGTCGTATGCACGTATAATTTCACTTCCAACACGTGTATAATAGTACGTATGTAATACAAATAATATATTAATAAGAACAAATCGAACTTCCGCATGGTAAGCTATTCTGATCGTCAGTTCTCAGTAATGACCTTGATTAGTAAGCATTATGTGACACTATGTGCGTGTTGCGAGTTTGTCTGCTTTTTAATTGATTCATCATCATCATCATTTCAGCCGAAGGACGTCCACTGCTGGACATAGGCACCCTCCATCGGACTCCCGCAACCGTTACCAAGTCATCGGTCCACCTTGTAGGAGGCCTTCCAACGCTACGTCTTCCGGTACGTGGTCGCCATTCCTGAACCTTTCGGCCCCAACGGCCATCCGTTCTGCGAGCAATGTGCCCTGCCCATTGCCACTTTAGTTTGGCGATTCTTCGTGCTATATCGGTAACCTTGGTTCTCCTCCGGATATCTTCATTCCTGATTCGATCACGCAGGAAACTCCGAGCATAGTCCTTTCCATTGCCCTTTGGGTGACTTTAAGTCTTCTGATGAGGCCCATTGAAAGCGACCACGTTTCAGAGCCATATGTCATCACTGGCAACACGCACTTTAATTGATTACTTGTTGCAAATTGAATTAATCCATCTTTTCTTTGGCCTCCCCCTCTCTCTCCATCCATCCACATGTAAACTCATAACTCTTTTAGCAACATGCGTTTCATCCCTCCTCTTCACATGAACATACCAAGACAAACGATTCCCTTTCAACATTTCAGTCACTGGCGCCACTTTCAAACTTCCTCTAATATACTCATTTGTCACTTTATCGGAGGCCAAAGAAAAGATGGTAGGATTGTGTGAGAAGTGATATGAAAGAAAGGGTTGTTAGTGATAGCGTGACGAGTGACAGGACAGAATGGAAGAGAAGAACGTGTTGCGCCGACCCCAAATAAAACGGGACAAGGGCAGGAAGATGATGATTGCAAATTGAATTGATATTAAACTAGCTTCTGCCCAGCGACTTCGCCCGTGTGAAAATAGAAAATATATGATGCCTAATGTCACTCAGTAATAAAGTAGTTTTCTACTAGTGAAAAGATTTTTAAAATCAGACTAAAACTTCGCAAGTGACGTTAGAAAAACTGGGCAAGTGCGAGTCGGACTCGCGCACTGAGGGTTCCGTACAAACTTACCTATGAAAGCAGTTCAATTCCCGAATTGAGTTACGAAGAATTTTCTGAACTATAAATTTACAGTTTTCAGATTTTTTCCTATACTTATGCTATGAGACCTTGTTTCATACCAAATTTCAGGATTCTAGGTCAACGAAAAGTACCCTATGAATTTTGATTTCCTTCAGAGTGTCGAAATACACGATTTTTGCGTCATAAACGGCCGTATATTTATTTTTCGTTGATTTTTTTCACAGCTTTAAGGGACCGCAGACCTGAGTATATGGTTTAATTTTCAACTCGATACCAGCACGCGTTCCCGAAATACAGGGTCTTGACAGACAGACAGAAAGACAGACGGACAAAAAGTGATCCTAAAAGGGTTCCGTTTTTTCCTGTTGAGGTACGGAACCCTAAAAATAATAAAACACTTAAAATATAAAAAAAACCGGGCAAGTACAAGTCGGACTCGCGCACTGAGGGTTCCGTACAAACTTACCTATGAAAACAGTTCAATTCCCGAATTGAGTGACGACGATTTTCCGAATCGCAAAAATAGTTTTTATGACGTAACTACAAATCCACAGTTTTCAGTTTTTCTCCTATATTTATGCTATGAGACATTGCTTCATGCCAAATTCCAGAGAAACCTCCTTACTATACGAACCGTGTCCAAGAGTACCATTTTCTGAATCAAGCCCTTATTATAATTATTATAGTATCATATTATGTCCTATTCCAGGACCTGATCTAGCTACGAACCAAGTTTTACCCAAATTCGTTCAGCCGTTAAGTCGTGAAGAGGTTACAGACAGACAATTACTATCGCATTTATAATATAAGTACAGATAGGACGGATTACAAGGAACCTTTGTTTATCAGACAGTCCAAAACTCGAGGCAACAAATGTACGCATACAAATAAAAGTATTGTGAAGGACAGACAATATAAAATGACATAGTTATATATAATGAAAACACGGAAGAGTGGAAAGAAAATGCTGACTTGAAACCTTTTCAGTAATAAAACATATTACTGTACTTTTGTTAAGGCATTTAGTGACTGTTTCTTCAGATTTAAGGGCATTATTTGATAGTGGTGATATTTTTAAAGATCTTAGTGAATTTTTGTTACGTTTGGTTTGTGTGAATATGTGTTCTGAGTGATTTAGTGTTACAAGTAAGTTTTGCACATACGTTCTTTACTAATTAAATTATCCCAAGTAAATATAATAGTACATTATGATATAAGTGTGTAATGTTAGTGATTACCGTCGAGGCGGTATTTAGACCCGAGCCATGGCGAGGGGCAAGAACGGTAATCATTAATTACTCACGTGTGTCATACGACGTTTTTCAATACACTTGTGAAGAAAACAACAGTAAAACTAGTAAAATTTTCTGTAACATGGCGGTAAAAATCTGTTTTCATAAGCACGAGCATAATTTTTTTTTATTTACCCCTAGAGGTATTTTGATCATACTGCCTAATCTTATGTTTATGTTTTCTTGCGTGAAAAGTTTTTACGATAATGTCTTTCGTAGCGACAATAGAATACGGATGTAACATTTTCTAATGATTTTATTAGTATTTAATTTAATTAATACAGCCACTGAACTTCAGTGGAATAAAAAAAATCACGCCAAAAACCGCGCGCATCTTTTTATTAAATAAATCGTTGGTACAAGTTAAATTTGTCCATTTTAACTTGTAAATTGGATGAAATAAGTAAGTAAGACTCTAATTTATGTACTATTGAACGCAATAACTTAATGGGAATTTTATTTAAATTCAAAATTTGTTTTGCGAACAAAGAGGTTGAACAAAACTTTTTACAAAAAAAAATACAACCGACTTCAAAGTACCTAATAAAAAAACACTGAAAAGTGCAAAATAACTTTAATTTCTGAAGTCGGTGTTTCTATAATAGTTTTGTCTCTTCGTTATTTAACACCGACTTCCGAAATTAAAGTTATTTTGCACTTTTCAGTGTTTTTTTATTAGGTACTTTGAAGTCGGTTGTATTTTTTTTTGTAAAAAGTTTTTTATTTTACACTTTTTAGTTAAGGTACCACCACTAAAAAGTACCCCTCAGCCAAACTTAAATACCTTACAGCCAGAGTGCATCTCATGAAAATTCTAATAATCCCAAACACGGTTAGATTACATTAATTTATTACAGAGTTCCGGTGCTTAACTTCAGGCTTCATCATCAGATCAGTTCGATATATTCCACCTCTACTTTCAGTCAGTCATCGACTACACGTATAAACAAAGCAATTTTACTTGTTTCGACGGTTCTGCTGTGATCCTATGAAGAGTTCTGTTCCATATCTTCGAAGTTCATGTTCAGATCATAACAATATTTCTATGGGACCAACTCGGAAGCATAACCTTTCAATAAAAATAAAAAAAAATTCAAAATCGGTCCACAATTGACCGAGAAATCGGTGAACATACATTAAAAAAAAAACATACATTCAACCGAACATAGAACCTCCTCCTTTTTCAAGTCGGTTAAAAATAATTGTATTTTATTTTTAAAATGCCTACAAATTCCTTATTAGCTTCCGTATTATCGGAATTTCATATAATTACACTAATCATGCGAACCACTGTACGAAGAAAGTTGTAGTTGCTAATTACTATATTAACACCACTTACATTATATTACACATTCATCACTAATGACCTAATTAAACAACAAAGGTCTAAATGAACTCATTATTTTATTGGGTAAGTAGAAATGTTGATGTATTAAGTAATTATTGTATGAATCACTTTAGAAAGCTTTATTTACGAAATATTTTTAACTGTGCATCAAAAATCTTATTCTTCACTAAAAATAATAATGGATTTTATACAATTATTAAGAGACTAGCTGACCCGACGAACTTCGTACCCCCTAATAGCAAGGATAACGCCATCTACTGGCATTACCAGAGCATAATTCATACAAAAATGACATTTTAATTAGAGATTGCTTTGTATTCGGTTTTTTTTTTCGTGAACTTTTCCATATTTTCTCACCGTTTAAACCTTCCCTGGAGTAACCCAAGTAAATAAAAAAGGCTTTCGGTATTCCTTTTTCAAAATTACCCCGGTAAAAAGATTGAGGGGGTGTTAAAGGTTGCATAGGAGAATCTTATTCCTTGGGTTATTAAACTTGAAACTTGGCACAAATTCTAACTAAAATGGATAATAAAGACTGTCATTAGAATAGAATAAACTAAATTGTACACCAAAAAAGTGTCCCGCTTGGGCAGAGCAACGCTGTGTCCTCGTGGAGGCAATCGGCGGCGGCGATCTCTCACACCGGGCCTTGGTACAGGCCATGGTCCGGAGCGAGGAGGAGTGGCAGGCGGTCGCCTCCTACGAAGCAGTAATGCTAGCAAAGGAGGCGGCCGATCGCGTGAGGCAACGGTCCTCACGCGCCAATCGCCGCCGGGATTCCTATCCCGATTTCCATCGTAGGCGCAGGCTTGCGGACGGCGAGCAATGGGTGGCTCGCCGTCCGACCGTCCGGACCAAGCCCAAGTCGTCGACGGCGCGTGCTGTTCCACGCGCACCTCAAGGAGATGTCAGCAACTGTAGGGGCCTAGCAGGGTCGAAGCCTACTGGGGCCAAGGGTCTGATTCTGAAAGGAAGACTCGGCCCTGGTACGAAAGGCAACGAAGGAGCAGGAGTGGGTTTTTAGTCGGTAAAAGTCTGACACTGTCTCCCGCCCCGCCCAAGGGCGGGGGATGTCATAAGATGATTTTCCCAACGAAAAAAAAAAAAATACCAAAAAAGTAAACTTATACACAAACTTATGTATATCTATGGGTTTAATGGCGGTCATTATTAGTTTTTCAAAACTGCCCTCAAAATATAGTTTAAGGCCAGGTTCTACTCATTTTAAACTTTTTTAAACCTTTGGAAATCCACAAATATAAAAATGAACGCCATGAAAAATTATTTTAATAAAATTGACTATATGACCAACCGCCGCCGCCGGGCAAAAATCAAAACATGATATAAATTAGTAGGCTCGATAAAAAAAAATCACGAATCTGACCCTAACTTACGATTTCAAACGTGTATGTCTACGAGATTACATCACGAAAATATTTGAAAGTTACAAAAACACAATGAAGCTTGTTTTTTAAAAGGGCTTCGCAAAAACCAAAAAGTTTTTGCGAAAACATTCAAGCGAATGAAGTTGCTAGCAAAGTGGTAATTTTATCATAACCATAAACCGCCGGGATCCCGATCCTGATTTCCGGCCACCGTAGGCGCGGGCTTGCGGACGGCGAGCAATGGTTAGCTCGCCGTCCAACCGTCCGGACCGAGCCCAAGTCGTCGAAGGCGCGTACTGTTCCACGCGCGCCTCAAGGAGATGTTAGCAAACCGTAGGGGCCCAGCAGGATCGAAGCCTACTTACTGGGGCGCGAGATGTCATAAGATGATTTTCCCACCGAAAAAAAAAAATCATAACCATAAAAGATTTAGTTTTCCAAGTGAACGCAAACTTTTTATGGTGTATGTACGTGCAGATAATAATATGAGAGAAGTAGCTTCTTAATATTCCTCCTTCATTATTAAAAACGTGGTAACAACCACAAAATAATGATAGATATCAATTCGACCACAATAAATGTAGTTTATCATCAAACAATCATTAAAGATACCGGAATTTGTAGGTATTCGTTACAGGGTGTAAGTTTTTGTAAATGTACTAAAAAATGTATTATGTACACACCCTAAGTAAGTTAGAATAAGGGCAAGCAATGCAATCATTTTATTTTTAACCGACTTCAAAAAGGAGGAGGTTCTATGTTCGGTTGAATGTATGTTTTTTTTTTTTTTATGTATGTTCACCGATTTCTCGATCAATTGTGGACCGATTTTGAATTTTTTTTTTTATTGAAAGTTTATGCTTCCGAGTTGGTCCCATAGAAATATTGTTATGATCTGATCATGAACTTCGAAGATATGGAACAGAACTCCTAATAGGATCACAGCAGAACCGTCGTAACAAGTAAAATTGCTTTGTTTATACGTGTAGTCGATGACTGACTGAAAGTAGAGGGGGAATATATCGAACTGATCTGATGATGAAGCCTGAAGTTAGGCACCGGAACTCTGTAATAAATTAATGTAATCTAACCGTGTTTGGGGTTATTAGAATTGTCATGAGATGCACTCTGGCTATTAGGTATTTAAGTTTGGCTGAGGGGTACTTTTTAGTGGTGGTACCATAACTAAAAAGTGTAAAATAAAAAACTTTTTACAAATAAAATACAACCGACTTCAAAGTAAAAATAAAACACTGAAAAGTGCAAAATAACTTTAATTTCGGAAGTCGGTGTTAAATAATGAAGAGACAAAACTATTATAGAAACACCGACTTCCGAAATTAAAGTTATTTTGCATTTTTCAGTGTTTTATTTTTACTTTGAAGTCGGTTGTATTTTTTTTGTAAAAAGTTTTTTTATGTGTCATTTTTATTTTATACTAGCTTTTGCCCGCGGCTTCGCTCCCGTCAATTGACTACTCTATTCTGCTTTACCCAACTCTACCCTACTCTACCCTACTATACCATACTCTACCCTACTACCAATTTTTTTAATTTTTTCTTTCATAAGATAAATAGTGAAATCGGCCCAGCCGTTCACGCGTGATGGCGTGACCAAGGGAAACAGGGATTCATTTTTATATATATAGATGTAATTTTGAAAAATTATCCTAAAATTACAGTTTGTAACACCCCTTGTGTAAAGCTAGAACTACATTAGACCGACGCACACGTGTAACACGCCTGATTTGTTTCTACGTACAAATCAGGCGACATCGCGTCGCATCATGTGGCGTGAATCAAGTGTAGCTCTACAAGTTTAGTTTCCATATAAAATTTATGGAGACCGACGCGCCCAGATCAACGTGTGTGTCACACGTGTGCGCTGTGTAGTTCTAGCTTTATAGTTTTTATGAAAACATTTTCGCGAGTCGCTAGCGAAATGCTAGTTCACCATAAAAGGAACCTCGGTACAAAATTTCAGCGTTCCAAAGGTTTTTGGACTGGGGGTTGATAAGTTAGTGAGTGAGTCAGGATTTTACATTTTGTATACAGGGTGTAAGGGACAGGTCTCCGCAAACTTTAAGGGCTTGCCCAGTAGACGAAACTGAACAACCTTCCGCAAGATTTTTTCCAGAAACGAAAAAAAAAAATCGGCTTCTCCATACAAAATTATAAACTTGATTGGACAGTTTGTATAGAGAGGTAATTTTTTTTGTTTCCGTAAAAACAATCTTGTGAAAAGTTGTTAAGTTTTCAAAGTCGAAAGTATTCATTTCACATAGGCCTACATGGGCACTTATAAAACGTCAGAAGCTAGTGCACTGTTTCAAATTGGTCGTTTCCTATGGAGAAGAACCGGCAAGAAACTCCACGGTTACTCTTTTAAAAAAAGTGGTTGTTTACAATATTTTCACATTACAGTATTAAGCTGTTGATCCCCGCATTAACGCCGGCGTTCACACGCCATTGTCTTACTATTGTGTCTCTAATTACGCACTCAAAAAGTTAATTAATAGATATTATGTAAGAACAGTGTAGACCAGTCAATATTGTACCCAAAAGCACAATAAAAATAATCAATTGGTTTCGTCTACTGAGTAAGCCCTTAAAGTTTGCGGAGACCAGTCCCTTACACCCTGTATACATATATGCAAATCAGGCAGTAGGGGCGTGGTAACGGCTTCGAATAACCAGTTGTAGGTCGCAAGTTCTAACCCAGATAGGCAGTTCTGCTTTGTGTAATTTTTTACATTACCACTCCTCTAAAACCAGAGGACAAAACTATCGTGAGAAACATGACATGACAAGACATGTGACCTACGAACCCGCACTGGGCCCGCGTGGTGGATTACGGCCCATTCCTTCTCCTAGAGAGGAGGCCTGAGTCCCAAGAGTAGGAACTTACAAGGATGGGGTTTTTGGAAAACTGTGTTTCTTACAACAATAATGTTTAAAAATCTAATCATCCTATACACACTATAACAATTAACTAAACCACAAAACGATAAGGTATATGTCATCGCTATATATTTAGTTATAACCGCAGATACTGTTATTATTACAAAAACTATTGAATTGGTGAGTAAATATTATATTTGACTGTCATACAAATATCAACAATTATTGTGTTTTAAAGAATGTTCAGATTGGTACCTCAGTTTGTCAATAATAGCTCGTATTTTCCTAAATTTCGAAATTTTTTGACATTCGTTCTGCCTTCGTTATTAAAAAGGGCACAACTAATAATTTTTTCGCAATTGTGTTCAATCAGAATCAGAATTTTTTACTCATGCCGAATATGTATCTATTTATTCTCAATTTCGAAAAAAAACTTAGTTGTGCCCTTTTTATTAACGACGGCAGCATTGTTGGCGAGAATTTGAACATTTTCTCGTCCGATATACAACAGTATCCCAAGACGAGTCTATGACCAGTGCGTGTTGCCAGTCATGACATATGGCTCTGAAACGAGTTCGCTCATAATGGGCCTCATCAAAAGGTTTAAAGTCACCCAAAGAGCAATAATAAAAATATTCCACAATTGTTGTCTTTTTTTTCAGTTTCAAAAAAACGGATCAATTTAAAAAAAATATATTAAAAACCGGTCAGGTGCGAGTCGGACTCCTCCGTAGGCAAAAAATCACGTTTGTTTTGTTATGGGAGCCCCATTTAAATATGTATTTCATTCTGTTTTTAGTATTTGTTGTTATAGCGGCAACAGAAATACATCATCTGTGAAAATTTCAACTGTCTAACTATCAGGGTTCATGGGATACAGCCTGGTGACAGACAGACAATGGAATCTTAGTACTTAATAGGGTCCCGTTTTTACCCTTTGTTTACGGAACTCTAAATAACAAGACAGATAATAAGACAAATATGTTTTCTTCATAAGATATCAATTAAGATAGACGTCATTATAATTATTTATTTTTTCTAGGTTGTGATGAAATCGAGTTGGCGAGAACTGCTCAGTCATGCCATTTGGTGAATTAGCTTATGAAGTGACCGATATTATCATAAAGCTATTTCACTAAATAGTATTACTGGGAACTTTCTACTAATTGAGCTACTATTGGGAAGAAATAAAAGATTTGAACAAAAGAGAAAAAACCCTTAAAATCGATCAATTAACTGTGAAAAGGTTATATTTAACGAGTGTATTATTAATGAGGATCAATCACATAATAGAAAATCCGATTTTTACTAAGTACATCGTATGAGTAATACTTTACTGAGCAATTATTTTTTTAAATTATTAAAATCCGTCAAGAAATGGTGGATTTATTAGTTTTTCTGAACGGCTACTTGGAAACGCGCGCTCTCGCTGGACTGTTTACGATGACGTCATTAGTCATGATCCGTCCGACGAACAGCTTGATCGTATTCATTCGCCGAGACCGCTCATGACAGATGACGTCACAGCGAGTCGCTTCATTCTCGGCCGCGTTTCTGGAACTAATACACTAAAATTGCTGTATCTTCGTCATTTTTGGTCCGATTTAAATAATTTTTTCACAGTATTTACTGTTTTTTTTGGCGCTATAAGTCTGTATACTCTACAAAAATCATGACTGATCCTCATTGATTTGAATATTAGTAAATTAGCCTTTTTTAGTTTCCTTGTACGTGTAAGAAATATTTTAGCTTTTTTTTATTGCCGGTTCTTCTCCATAGGAAACGACCAATTGGAACCGTGCAATAAATTCTGAAGCAAAAAAAAAAATATATAAAAATTTGAATACAATGACCACTGTTTTTCATAAATCTGTGCAGTTTTATTTTTTTACCAAACAACAGATGTTTTTACTCAATTCCTGTTCAATTAATTAAAAAAGGGGTTGTCTGAAAGAAGGATAGCAAATAATTAGTATTGATTCGAACAGTTCATAATACAAACAACATTTCAAGATGCTAGTCAAAGAACATTACCTCTCTACCATCTCGAAAAATTATATTTTGTACCTAGATATATATTTTTATAATTTAGTTTATGTATTGTATCTATTTATGTATTTTATATACGGTTATTGATATATATAATTATGTATTATTTGATTTAATTTAGATAATATAGTATAGGTATACATATATATATATATTTTAATTTTCTAACTTATTTGTATACACTGTGTCTACATGTCTCATCCAACTCTCCTGTCGCAGGTCTGCTGGAAGAAATTTCATTTGAAATAAGCAGTACCTTTGTGCTCTTCTGTCTGCTTTTGTTATTTTCATTTTTAAGTGTTTGTGTGTACATAAATAAATAAATAAAAAACATTCTAAGAAGTCATTAATTAGGACCCACTTCAGCCCGATTGTTTCTACGAGTATAAGTACCGGCGGCGTTCATAATAATTTTAAAAACAAAACCTTAAAAAAATTAACGAGTAATTCCAGATAAGTATGGCATTTCTTGTTCAAAACAGAAGAGTACTAATAAATGACAGCTAAAGTCTTTATTAGGGTTCCGTACATCAAAAGGAATAAAAAAACTGGGTAAGTGGGAGTCGGACTCGCGCACTGACGGTTCCGTACAAACTTATCTATGCATAACATAGCATAATCAGCCTTTTTAATGTTCCCACTGCAGGGACTCAGGCCTCCTCTCTCTAGGAGAGGGAACGGGCCGTAATCCACCACGCGGGCACTTATCTATGAAAACAGATCAAATCCCGAATTGAGTTACGAAGATGTTTCCGAATAAAAAAATAAACAGTTTTTTTTTGTGACGTAATTACCAATTTACCAAAAGGAAAAATAAACTGAAAACTGTAAATTAGTAGTTACGTCACAAAAAAAAAACAATTTTTTTTTGCGATTCGAAACAATCTTCATAGAGCTCTCTTTCTCGAGTTCTAAAATACAGACTTAGGCTTAGTTTAGACTTACTAATTACTTTTTATTACTCATACTCGGAAATTAGGTCTGAAGTTGCCTGAAGAGCGGGTTGAAAGTAATACTTTTCATCCCTAGGGAGAACCGCTTTCAACTGACAGCTGTCAATTTATTTAAAAAAAATCTATTTCTATTTTCGGTAGGCCCAGAAGGAGATGGCGTGACGAATTAGACTCCTTCCTACCTACTTTAAGGATTGGCCGGAAGTAGCTATGGACAGAAAAGAGTGGAATAACGGAAGGGAGGCCTTTGCCCACAACAGGCTCATAATAATAATAATAATTATTATTATTATTTTCCATATATCGCAATAGTTTTTCACCAACCGGGGGTTATCCTTGGGTGCACTAGCATAGCGCGTACAGGGTTAATCGTCGGTTGGTATCATGTTCCATTATAATTATCTAAAGGGCCTCTGCGAGTTGGCTTCGACTCCTCGTACGCCTTCCAAAGGTCTGAAGTATATATATGAGACCTTGCTTCACTCCAAACAGGATTCTAGGTCAAGGGAAATATTCTATTGGTTTTGATTTCCTATTTTAGCATTAGCATTATCAGCCTTATAATGTTCCCACTGCTGGGACTCCGGCCTCCTCTCTAGAGAGGGAATGGGCCGTAATTCACCACGCGGGCCCAGTGCGGGTTGGTGGATGTCACATGTCTTCAAATTTTTGGTTCTAGGACATGCTGGTTTCCTCACGATGGTTGCCTTCACCGTTTTAGAGCAGTGGTGATGAAATAAATTACACAAAGTAATGCGTAAGAAACCCTAAAAAGTGCAAAATAACTTTAGATTTAGAACGGTGTTTCTATAATACTTCAGACATTTTGTTATTTAACCCTAAATAAAAATTTAATAGTTCAAAACATATTTTTGTGACTCACAGGTTCTTATCATTAATTAATTACAACCATTGTTCCCAGCCCCCTACTCCAGGTAAATATGTCCAAATCTATTAGGTGTCGATAATTACTAATGATTTAATGACTCTCCATCAGTCAATATACTAATTGTTAGATAGTTAAGTACAGGTACATCTCATTAGCGATTTTAATATAAATAGTATAGTAATTCGACATTTAAATCAGTACTGACTTGGTTTTCGAACAAGCATGATCTAGTGGTTTGCGATAAAAGTGAAAAGTTAAATAAGTGACTACGGTTTTGTGACTTCAACGTAAGTTTTAAGGTTTGCAAATATTTTACGTGATTTGGAAACTGAAATTTTAAAAGTAAGATATGTTTATTTTATTTTTATTATTATTTACTTACTACTTTAATTAAAATTATGCATCTCAGCAGTAGTAGTCACTCACTCAGTAGTCATGTTTATAATTCTGTCACTGGGTGTAGTGATCACTGCCGCTGAATGACACTGATCAACTCATTTCGTCATTGTTATTCGTTTTAATCACAGTTTAGTCTCTTAGCATTAGTGGTCACTCACTCAGAAGACATGTTTATAATTCTGTCACAGGGTGCCGGGATCACTACCGCCGAAAGGCAGTGATCATCTCATTTCTTCATTATTCTTCTTTTTAATCACAGTTTAGTCTCTTAGCGGTAGTGGTCACTCACTCAGCAGACATGTTTATAATTCTGTCACTGGGTCCAGTGATCGCTGTCGCTGGATGACATTGATCATCTCATTTCATCATATTACTTTTTGTCTCCATCATTGTTTGTCTCTTAGCAGTAGTAGTCACGCACTCAGTAGACAAGTTTATAATTCTGTCACTGGGTCCAGTGATTGCTGCCGGTAAGTGACACTGATCTTCTAATTTCTGCCTTATTCATTGTTTTCATCGATCTTGGCCTATTAGCAGAAGTAGTCACGCACTCAGGAGACATGTTTATAATTATGTCACTGGGTGTAGTGATCACTGCTGCTGAATGACACTGATCAACTCATTTTATCATATTATTCTTTGTCTCTATCATTGTTTGTCTCATAGCAGTAGTAGTCACTCACTCAGGAGACATGTTTATAATTCTGTCTCTGGGTATAGTGATCACTGCTGTTGAATGACACTGATCAACTCATTTCGTCATTGTTCTTTGTTTTAATCACAGTTTAGTCTCTTAGCAGTAGTGGTCACTCACTCAGGAGACATGTTTATAATTCTGTCACTGGGTGCAATGATCACTGTCGCTGGATGACACTGATCATCTCATTTCATCATATTATTTTTTGTCTCCATCATTGTTTGTCTCTCAGCAGTAGTAGTCACGCACTCAGTAGACATGTTTATAATTCTGTCTCTGGGTATAGTGATCACTGCTGTTGAATGACACTGATCAACTCATTTCGTCAATGTTCTTTGTTTTAATCACAGTTTAGTCTCTTAGCGGTAGTGGTCACTCACTCAGCAGACAAGTTTATAATTCTGTCACTGGGCCCAGTGATCGCTGCCGGTAAATGACACTGATCTTCTAATTTCTGCCTTATTCATTGTTTTCATCGATCTTGGCCTATAAGCAGTAGTAGTCACGCACTCAGGAGACATGTTTATAATTCTGTCACTGGGTGCCGGGATCACTACCGCCGAAAGGCACTGATCATCTCATTTCTTCATTGTTCTTCTTTTTAATCACAGTTTAGTCTCTTAGCGGTAGTGGTCACTCAGCAGACATGTTTATAATTCTGTCACTGGGTCCAGTGATCGCTGTCGCTGGATGACATTGATCATCTCATTTCATCATATTACTTTTTGTCTCCATCATTGTTTGTCTCTTAACAGTAGTAGTCACGCACTCAGTAGACATGTTTATAATTCTGTCACTGGGTCCAGTGATTGCTGCCGGTAAGTGACACAGATCTTCTAATTTCTGCCTTATTCATTGTTTTCATCGATCTTGGCCTATAAGCAGTAGTAGTCACGCACTCAGGAGACATGTTTATAATTCTGTCACTGGGTGCCGGGATCACTACCGCCGAAAGGCACTGATCATCTCATTTCTTCATTGTTCTTCTTTTTAATCACAGTTTAGTCTCTTAGCGGTAGTGGTCACTCACTCAGCAGACATGTTTATAATTCTGTCACTGGGTCCAGTGATCGCTGTCGCTGGATGACATTGATCATCTCATTTCATCATATTACTTTTTGTCTCCATCATGGTTTGTCTCTTAGCAGTAGTAGTCACGCACTCAGTAGACAAGTTTATAATTCTGTCACTGGGTCCAGTGATTGCTGCCGGTAAGTGACACTGATCTTCTAATTTCTGCCTTATTCATTGTTTTCATCGATCTTGGCCTATTAGCAGAAGTAGTCACGCACTCAGGAGACATGTTTATAATTATGTCACTGGGTGTAGTGATCACTGCTGCTGAATGACACTGATCAACTCATTTTATCATATTATTCTTTGTCTCTTTCATTGTTTGTCTCATAGCAGTAGTAGTCACTCACTCAGGAGACATGTTTATAATTCTGTCTCTGGGTATAGTGATCACTGCTGCTGAATGACACTGATCAACTCATTTTATCATATTATTCTTTGTCTCTATCATTGATTGTCTCATAGCAGTAGTAGTCACTCACTCAGGAGACATGTTTATAATTCTGTCTCTGGGTATAGTGATCACTGCTGCTGAATGACACTGATCATCTCATTTCTTCATTGTTCTTCTTTTTAATCACAGTTTAGTCTCTTAGCGGTAGTGATCACTCACTCAGCAGACATGTTTATAATTCTGTCACTGGGTCCAGTGATCGCTGTCGCTGGATGACATTGATCACCTCATTTCATCATATTACTTTTTGTCTCCATCATTGTTTGTCTCTTAGCAGTAGTAGTCACGCACTCAGTAGACAAGTTTATAATTCTGTCACTGGGTCCAGTGATTGCTGCCGGTAAGTGACACTGATCTTCTAATTTCTGCCTTATTCATTGTTTTCATCGATCTTGGCCTATTAGCAGAAGTAGTCACGCACTCAGGAGACATGTTTATAATTATGTCACTGGGTGTAGTGATCACTGCTGCTGAATGACACTGATCAACTCATTTTATCATATTATTCTTTGTCTCTTTCATTGTTTGTCTCATAGCAGTAGTAGTCACTCACTCAGGAGACATGTTTATAATTCTGTCTCTGGGTATAGTGATCACTGCTGCTGAATGACACTGATCAACTCATTTTATCATATTATTCTTTGTCTCTATCATTGATTGTCTCATAGCAGTAGTAGTCACTCACTCAGGAGACATGTTTATAATTCTGTCTCTGGGTATAGTGATCACTGCTGCTGAATGACACTGATCATCTCATTTCTTCATTGTTCTTCTTTTTAATCACAGTTTAGTCTCTTAGCGGTAGTGGTCACTCACTCAGCAGACATGTTTATAATTCTGTCACTGGGTCCAGTGATCGCTGTCGCTGGATGACATTGATCACCTCATTTCATCATATTACTTTTTGTCTCCATCATTGTTTGTCTCTTAGCAGTAGTAGTCACGCACTCAGTAGACAAGTTTATAATTCTGTCACTGGGTCCAGTGATTGCTGCCGGTAAGTGACACTGATCTTCTAATTTCTGCCTTATTCATTGTTTTCATCGATCTTGGCCTATTAGCAGTAGTAGTCACGCACTCAGGAGACATGTTTATAATTATGTCATTGGGTGTAGTGATCACTGCTGCTGAATGACACTGATCAACTCATTTTATCATATTTTTTGTCTCTATCATTGTTTGTCTCATAGCAGTAGTAGTCACTCACTCAGGAGACATGTTTATAATTCTGTCACTGGGCCCAGTGATCGCTGCCGGTAAATGACACTGATCTTCTAATTTCTGCCTTATTCATTGTTTTCATCGATCTTGGCCTATTAGCAGTAGTAGTCACGCACTCAGGAGACATGTTTATAATTCTGTCTCTGGGTATAGTGATCACTGCTGTTGAATGACACTGATCAACTCATTTCGTCATTGTTCTTTGTTTTAATCACAGTTTAGTCTCTTAGCAGTAGTGGTCACTCACTCAGGAGACATGTTTATAATTCTGTCACTGGGTGCAATGATCACTGTCGCTGGATGACACTGATCATCTCATTTCATCATATTATTTTTTGTCTCCATCATTGTTTGTCTCTCAGCAGTAGTAGTCACGCACTCAGTAGACATGTTTATAATTCTGTCTCTGGGTATAGTGATCACTGCTGCTGAATGACACTGATCAACTCATTTCGTCATTGTTCTTTGTTTTAATCACAGTTTAGTCTCTTAGCAGTAGTGGTCACTCACTCAGGAGACATGTTTATAATTCTGTCACTGGGTGCAATGATCACTGTCGCTGGATGACACTGATCATCTCATTTCATCATATTATTTTTTGTCTCCATCATTGTTTGTCTCTCAGCAGTAGTAGTCACGCACTCAGTAGACATGTTTATAATTCTGTCTCTGGGTATAGTGATCACTGCTGTTGAATGACACTGATCAACTCATTTCGTCAATGTTCTTTGTTTTAATCACAGTTTAGTCTCTTAGCGGTAATGGTCACTCACTCAGCAGACATGTTTATAATTCTGTCACTGGGTCCAGTGATCGCTGTCGCTGGATGACATTGATCATCTCATTTCATCATATTACTTTTTGTCTCCATCATTGTTTGTCTCTTAACAGTAGTAGTCACGCACTCAGTAGACATGTTTATAATTCTGTCACTGGGTCCAGTGATTGCTGCCGGTAAGTGACACAGATCTTCTAATTTCTGCCTTATTCATTGTTTTCATCGATCTTGGCCTATAAGCAGTAGTAGTCACGCACTCAGGAGACATGTTTATAATTCTGTCACTGGGTGCCGGGATCACTACCGCCGAAAGGCACTGATCATCTCATTTCTTCATTGTTCTTCTTTTTAATCACAGTTTAGTCTCTTAGCGGTAGTGGTCACTCACTCAGCAGACATGTTTATAATTCTGTCACTGGGTCCAGTGATCGCTGTCGCTGGATGACATTGATCATCTCATTTCATCATATTACTTTTTGTCTCCATCATGGTTTGTCTCTTAGCAGTAGTAGTCACGCACTCAGTAGACAAGTTTATAATTCTGTCACTGGGTCCAGTGATTGCTGCCGGTAAGTGACACTGATCTTCTAATTTCTGCCTTATTCATTGTTTTCATCGATCTTGGCCTATTAGCAGAAGTAGTCACGCACTCAGGAGACATGTTTATAATTATGTCACTGGGTGTAGTGATCACTGCTGCTGAATGACACTGATCAACTCATTTTATCATATTATTCTTTGTCTCTTTCATTGTTTGTCTCATAGCAGTAGTAGTCACTCACTCAGGAGACATGTTTATAATTCTGTCTCTGGGTATAGTGATCACTGCTGCTGAATGACACTGATCAACTCATTTTATCATATTATTCTTTGTCTCTATCATTGATTGTCTCATAGCAGTAGTAGTCACTCACTCAGGAGACATGTTTATAATTCTGTCTCTGGGTATAGTGATCACTGCTGCTGAATGACACTGATCAACTCATTTTATCATATTATTCTTTGTCTCTATCATTGATTGTCTCATAGCAGTAGTAGTCACTCACTCAGGAGACATGTTTATAATTCTGTCTCTGGGTATAGTGATCACTGCTGCTGAATGACACTGATCATCTCATTTCTTCATTGTTCTTCTTTTTAATCACAGTTTAGTCTCTTAGCGGTAGTGGTCACTCACTCAGCAGACATGTTTATAATTCTGTCACTGGGTCCAGTGATCGCTGTCGCTGGATGACATTGATCACCTCATTTCATCATATTACTTTTTGTCTCCATCTTTGTTTGTCTCTTAGCAGTAGTAGTCACGCACTCAGTAGACAAGTTTATAATTCTGTCACTGGGTCCAGTGATTGCTGCCGGTAAGTGACACTGATCTTCTAATTTCTGCCTTATTCATTGTTTTCATCGATCTTGGCCTATTAGCAGTAGTAGTCACGCACTCAGGAGACATGTTTATAATTATGTCATTGGGTGTAGTGATCACTGCTGCTGAATGACACTGATCAACTCATTTTATCATATTTTTTGTCTCTATCATTGTTTGTCTCATAGCAGTAGTAGTCACTCACTCAGGAGACATGTTTATAATTCTGTCACTGGGCCCAGTGATCGCTGCCGGTAAATGACACTGATCTTCTAATTTCTGCCTTATTCATTGTTTTCATCGATCTTGGCCTATTAGCAGTAGTAGTCACGCACACAGGAGACATGTTTATAATTCTGTCTCTGGATATAGTGATCACTGCTGTTGAATGACACTGATCAACTCATTTCGTCATTGTTCTTTGTTTTAATCACAGTTTAGTCTCTTAGCAGTAGTGGTCACTCACTCAGGAGACATGTTTATAATTCTGTCACTGGGTGCAATGATCACTGTCGCTGGATGACACTGATCATCTCATTTCATCATATTATTTTTTGTCTCCATCATTGTTTGTCTCTCAGCAGTAGTAGTCACGCACTCAGTAGACATGTTTATAATTCTGTCTCTGGGTATAGTGATCACTGCTGCTGAATGACACTGATCAACTCATTTCGTCATTGTTCTTTGTTTTAATCACAGTTTAGTCTCTTAGCAGTAGTGGTCACTCACTCAGGAGACATGTTTATAATTCTGTCACTGGGTGCAATGATCACTGTCGCTGGATGACACTGATCATCTCATTTCATCATATTATTTTTTGTCTCCATCATTGTTTGTCTCTCAGCAGTAGTAGTCACGCACTCAGTAGACATGTTTATAATTCTGTCTCTGGGTATAGTGATCACTGCTGTTGAATGACACTGATCAACTCATTTCGTCAATGTTCTTTGTTTTAATCACAGTTTAGTCTCTTAGCGGTAGTGGTCACTCACTCAGCAGACAAGTTTATAATTCTGTCACTGGGCCCAGTGATCGCTGCCGGTAAATGACACTGATCTTCTAATTTTTGCCTTATTAATTGTTTTCATCGATCTTGGCCTATTAGCAGTAGTAGTCACGCACTCAGGAGACATGTTTATAATTCTGTCACTGGGTGTAGTGATCACTGCTGCTGAATGACACTGATCAACTCATTTCGTCATTGTTATTCGTTTTAATCACAGTTTAGTCTTTTAGCAGTAGTGGTCACTCACTCAGAAGACATGTTTATAATTCTGTCACTTGTAGCCGGGATCACTACTGCCGAAAGGCATTGATCATCTCGTTTCTTCATTATTCTTCTTTTTAATCACAGTTTAGTCTCTTAGCGGTAGTGGTCACTCACTCAGCAGACATGTTTATAATTCTGTCACTGGGTCCAGTGATCGCTGTCGCTGGATGACATTGATCATCTTATTTCATCATATTATTTTTTGTCTCCATCATTGTTTGTCTCTTAGCAGTAGTAGTCACTCACTCAGGAGACATGTTTATAATTCTGTCACTGGGTGTAGTGCTGAGCGGCGACTATCTTCAACTGAGTGGAACAGTTTGTCATTTAGAGACAGTTGTCATACACTCAATAGACATGTTTACAGTACTGTCACTGGGAGTTTGATAACTGTCGTTAAATGTTACGAAGCATCGTATTTATGTTAAATGACTGAAGAAGTACTGATATATATTATTCTGGCACTGGTTGAAAAGAATACCGACACTTACGAGACACTTTTTAATTTCAACGTCACCTAATATTTTTTGTTTATTACCACTTTATCTCTCAGTAGTAGTGATTACTGACTCAGTTGACATGTTTATAATTCTGTCACTGGGTATAGTAATAACTGCTGCAAAGAGATTCAATCATCACCGTAGTATTTAACCATAATTATGAGGAGATATAAACCAGCAAAATTATCAATCTGGGACAGTTGTCACTCACTCAGTAGACATGTTGATGATTCTGTCACTGGGAGTTTGATGACTATCGCTAAGTGATACGAATAATCGCATCATCATTTATTTTAGTAACATTACAAATTAAGATTTTCAGGAGCAGTATTCACGCGCAAGTTATAAGTACTGCAAATGGTTGAGTCTTGACATCATAACAATTTATTTTTCAGTTATTTTGTGTTTAGTCAATTAGGGACAGTGTTCACTCACTCAGTAGACATGATGATCGTCCTGTCTCTAGCACCGTGATGACTATCACTGGGTGGTTTTATCAGTATTATTAATTACTTCTTATATCACATACTGTCATAAATGACACTTGAAATTGAATATGTCAGTTTTCGACGAAAGTGAGTATTTGACAGAATTTTAATTTATAAACTGGGTCAAAATATGTACTGCAAGATTTCAGGTTTTCTTAATGATTTTTTACATCGCATTACAGTATTATTATTGGGTTATATCATTATGTGATAATTACACTGTAGTTACTAATCACTTTTTGTCAACTGCTTAGCGACAGGTAGATTAAATTAAATCTGTTTCCTAAAGTAATAACCACTGAGCGTCAGAATTTAAATCAGTATCTATTTGGAGCTTGAACTTATAACTAGTGCTACTTGGTAACATTTTGAGTGATCTTCCAGATCGTCGACCTTGAGTAATAAAACTTTGGTAAAGAGCATTTTTGTCTATAATATTTTATTATTTAATCTTTAACGAGGGTATTTATTCAGCTTTTTGAAGTTTTTTAGCAATAGTAGTCACTCAATCGACAGACATGTTTAGAGTTCTGTCACTGGGTGGAGTGAACACTGCCGCTGAGTGACACTGATCACCTCATTTCGTCACATTATTCTTTGTTTCTATAATGGTTTGTCTCATAGGAGTAGTAAACACTCACTCTGCAGACACGTTTATAGTTCTGTCACTGGGTGCCGTGATCACCAACTACCGCTGAATGACAGCGCTTTTGCAGTTCTTCAATATTATTATTTTTTTCAGTGTTTGTCTTTTAGCAGTAGTAGTCACACACTCGGGGGACATGTTTATAATTCTGTCCACTGTGTAGTGACCACTGCCGCTGAATGACTGCGCTCTTCTAATTTCTTGATTATTCTTTTTATTTTATTTTTATTTTCTGTCTATCAGCAGTAGTAGTCACTCACTCAGGAGATATGTTTATAATTCTGTCACTGGGTGCAGTAACCACTGCCGCTGAATGACGCCAATCTTCTCATGTCTTCATTATTTTGTGTTTGTTTTATTGTTTGTCTCTCAGTAGTAGTGGTCACTCGCTCAGCAGACATGTTTATAATTCTGTCACTGGGTGCAATGATCACTGCCGGTGAGTGACACTGATCACCTCATTTTGTCACATTATTCTTTATTTCTATAATGGTTTGTCTCATAGGAGTAGTAAACACTCACTCTGCAGACACGTTTATAGTTCTGTCACTGGGTGCCGTGATCACCAACTACCGCTGAATGACAGCGCTTTTGCAGTTCTTCAATATTTTTTTTTTTCAGTGTTTGTCTTTTAGCAGTAGTAGTCACACACTCGGGGGACATGTTTATAATTCTGTCCACTGTGTAGTGACCACTGCCGCTGAATGACTGCGCTCTTCTAATTTCTTCATCATTCTTTTTATTTTATTTTTATTTTCTGTCTATCAGCTGTAGTAGTCACTCACTCAGGAGATATGTTTATAATTCTGTCACTGGGTGCAGTAACCACTGCCGCTGAATGACGCCAATCTTCTCATGTCTTCATTATTTTGTGTTTTGTTTTATTGTTTGTCTCTCAGTAGTAGTGGTCACTCAATCAGCAGACATGTTTATAATTCTGTCACTGGGTGCAATGATCACTGCCGGTGAGTGACACTGATCACCTCAATTTGTCACATTATTCTTTATTTCTATAATGGTTTGTCTCATATGAGTAGTAAACACTCACTCTGCAGACACGTTTATAGTTCTGTCACTGGGTGCCGTGATCACCAACTACCGCTGAATGACAGCGCTTTTGCAGTTCTTCATTATTTTTATTTTTTTCAGTGTTTGTCTTTTAGCAGTAGTAGTCACACACTCGGGGGACATGTTTATAATTCTGTCCACTATGTAGTGACCACTGCCGCTGAATGACTGCGCTCTTCTAATTTCTTCATTATTCTTGTTTTTTTTTTCTGTCTATCAGCAGTAGTAGTCACTCACTCAGTAGACATGTTTATAATTCTGTCACTGGGTGTAGTGATTACTGCTGTTGAATGACACTGATCAACTCATTTCGTCATTGTTCTTGTTTTAATCACAGTTTAGTCTCTTAGCAGTAGTGGTCACTCACTCAGCAGACATGTTTATAATTCTGTCACTGGGTGCAATGATCACTGTCGCTGGATGACACTGATCATCTCATTTCATCATATTTTTTTTTGTATCCATCATTGTTTGTCTCTTAGCAGTAGTAGTCACGCACTCAGTAGACATGTTTATAATTCTGTCACTGGGTCAAGTGATCGCTGCCGGTAAGTGACACTGATCTTCTAATTTCAGCCTTATTCATTGTTTTCATCGATCTCGGCCTATTAGCAGTAGTAGTCACTCACTCAGGAGACATGTTTATAATTCTGTCTCTGGGTATAGTGATCACTGCTGCTGAATGACACTGATCAACTCATTTCGTCATTGTTCTTTGTTTTAATCACATTTTAGTCTCTTAGCAGTAGTGGTCACTCACTCAGGAGACATGTTTATAATTCTGTCACTGGGTCCAGTGATCGCTGCTAGTAAGTGACACTAATCTTCTAATTTCTACCTTATTCATTGTTTTCATCGATCTTGGCCTATTAGCAGTAGTAGTCACGCACTCAGGAGACATGTTTATAATTCTGTCACTGGGTGCCGTGATCGCTGCCGCTGATGACAGCGCTCTTCTAATTTCTTCATTAATCTTTTATTTTCATTATATTTCTCCATTATTTTGTTACATTGATTGTCTCTCAGCAGTAGCAGTCACGCACTCAGGAGACATGTTTATAATTCTGTCACTGGGTGCCGTGATCGCTACCGCTGATGACAGCGCTCTTCTAATTTCTTCATTAATCTTTTATTTTCATTATATTTCTCCATTATTTTGTTACATTGATTGTCTCTCAGCAGTAGTAGTCACGCACTCAGAAGACATGTTTATAATTCTGTCACTGGGTGCCGTGATCGCTGCCGCTGATGACAGCGTTCTTCTAATTTCTTCATTAATCTTTTATTTTAATTATATTTCTTCATTATTTTGTTACATTGATTATCTCTCAGCAGTAGTAGTCACGCACTCAGAAGACATGTTTATAATTCTGTCACTGGGTGCCGTGATCGCTGTCACTGGGTGCCGTGATCGCTGCCGCTGATGACAGCGCTCTTCTAATTTCTTCATTAATCTTTTGTTTTAATTATATTTCTCCATTATTTTGTTACATTGATTGTCTCTCAGCAGTAGTAGTCACGCACTCAGAAGACATGTTTATAATTCTGTCACTGGGTGCCGTGATCGCTGCCGCTGATGACAGCGCTCTTCTAATTTCTTCATTTATCTTTTGTTTTAATTATATTTCTCCATTATTTTGTTACATTGACTGTCTCTCAGCAGTAGTAGTCACGCACTCAGTAGACATGTTTATAATTCTGTCACTGGGTGCCGTGATCGCTGCCGGTGATGACAGCGTTCTTCTAATTTCTTCATTAATCTTTTGTTTTAATTATATTTCTTCATTATTTTGTTACATTGATTGTCTCTCAGCAGTAGTAGTCACGCACTCAGTAGACATGTTTATAATTCTGTCACTGGGTGCCGTGATCGCTGCTGCTGATGACAGCGCTCTTCTAATTTCTTCATTTATCTTTTATCTTGCCGGCAAAATTATCAGTCTGGGGCAGTTGTCACTCACACAGTAGACATGTTGATGAATCTGTCACTGGGAGTTTGATGACTATCGCTAAGTGATATCAATCATCGCAACTTCATTCATTTGTTTATTTTAGTAACATTACAAAAGATTTTCATGCATGCTGTAAGTACTGCAACTGATTGGCTCTTGGCGTCATAACTATTTATTTTCCATTTACCCTACAGTTATTTTAAGTGTACGTTAGCCACTTTAGGATAGTTGTCACTCACTCAGTAGACATAATAATAATTCTGTCATTGGGAGCGTGACGACTATCACTGGGCGGTTTCATCAGCATTACTAGAAACTGCTTGTTAACATAATCAATATATATAAAAGGAGAAACTGACTGACTGACATATCATCGGACAGCCAAAACTACTGGGACACTAGGAACATGAAATCTTGCGCAAAGTTTCCTTTTAAGCAGGAAGTGAGCACTGAGAGAGGATTTTCCAAAGCTCACCCCCTAAGGGGATGAAACCGGGGTCCAAAGTTTGTATGGAGAAACCTACTTTCAAGCGGGCGAAGCCGCTGGTAGAACCTAGTACTGTCATAAATTAAACTAGTTATGATAAATTTTAGCTTTCAAAAGAAACGACTTTTGTGTCATAATAAATACAGTGTGATATTAGGCTTTCTTAATTATTAGTAACAATAACATTTTCAGTGATTTTCCAGATCATCCAGAGCTTGAGTAAGAAAACTTTGGTAAGTTACATGACATTTTGTATGACATTCTTTTATTTAATCTTTATCAAAGGCTTTTTATTTAGGTAGGATTTTATTTATGAAGGATTTATGTGTCTTGGTTTTGAATATTTTAAGTCTATTAGCAGCAGTAATCACTCACTCAGTAGACATGTTTATGTTTCTGTCACTGAGTGAAGTGATAACTACTGCTGATTGACACTGATCATCACTGCAGCGGATAATTTTTCTTTTTTAATGTAATTCAGAAGTAGTTGTCACTCACTCAGTAGACAAGTTTAAAATTCTGTCACTGGGAGTGTGATGACTGCTGCTGAGAGACATACGTCATCATCAACAACAGAAACTACGCCATGTTAAATATTTTGCTTCTAATATTTTATTTACTGATTTTTACAAGTTTTTGCGAGCAACTATCTTGCTTTTATCAGAAGTGATCCCTCATTTATGTTTTTTATTATAATTCAGAAGTAATTGTCACTCACTCAGTAGACACTAGACAAGTTTAAGATTCTGTCACTGGGAGAGTGATGATTGCTGCTGAGTCATATACGTCATCATTAACAACAGAAACAAAGCCATGTTGAATTTTTGCTTCCAATATTTTATTTGCTTATTTTAACAAGCTTTTGTGTTGTTGTTTGCCTTTTTTCAGCAACTATCTTGGTCTTAGCAGAAGATCACTCATTCAGAGACATGTTTATGATTCTGTCACTGGACGCAGTGAACACTGACGCTGCTGAAGTCGTCATATTTTTGTAATTATAGTTAAAATTTTACAATTATCATCTTTGCCTCTCAGTAGTAGTGATCACTTACTCAGTAGACATGTTTATAATTCTGTCACTGGGTATAGTGATAACTATCGTTGAGTGACACTGGCCATCACTGCATCGGGTACTTTTTAATTGATTTTGTTTAAAACGCTATTTCAGTCTCTCGGTAGTAGTGATCACTCACTCAGTAGACATGTTTATAATTCTGTCACTGGGTGTAGTGATAACTACCTTTGAGTGACACTGATCATCACTTCATCGAATTTTTTTTTTTTTGTTTATAAATGCTATTTCAGTCTCTCGGTAGTAGTTGTCACTCACTCAGTAGACATGTTAATTATTTTGTCTCTGGGGGCGTGATGACTATTACTGAATGACTCCATCAGCATTACTAAAAACTCTCGTTTCGCATCATGATATCACTATTATTTATTAGAGTTTTGTAGAGTAATAAGAACTTTAGATTTTTTTGTTTAATAATGATGCTACTGTGAAGTGATTTATATTTATTTCTAAATTACTTAACGAACCATTATTACGTTATCATGTCTAATGACGCCTCATTATTTAATGTGATATTTTAATTGTACTTCTTAATCACTTCTTGTCAAACTATTAGCGACGGGTACACCTCATTAGTGTTTCAGAAATAATTAGCTATGACGTGTACCTACTTGGAGCTTACACTAATATCTAGTGCAATTAAGTTAATTAAACTGGTTTTTATTCGTTATGGTGCACAACAAGGAATTACCTATCATTTATCTTAACGGTTTAGTACTTTAGTTCATCCCGAATTCCAGATAGCAAAAATAAGTGGGCCAAGTCTTGGAATAAAGACAAGAAGAATCATCATCAAGGAGTATGTCTTAAAAAATATTTAGCAGTAGTAGTCACTCACTCAGGAGACATGTTTATGGTTCTGTCACTGGGTGTAGTGATCACTGTTGCTGAGTGTCACTATCATCATTTGCCATCCCGCTAAGAAGACTCATCATCTAAGAGTTTGTCTTAAAAAAACATTTAGCAGTAGTAGTCACTCACTCAGGAGACATGTTTATGATTCTGTCACTGGGTTAAGTGATCACTGTTGCTGAGTGTCACTATCATCATTTGTCATCACGCTACGAAGAGTCATCATCAGAGTTTGTCTTCAAAAAATATTTAGCAGTAGTAGTCACTCACTCAGGAGACATGTTTATAATTCTGTCACTGGGTGTAGTGATCACTGTTGCTGATTGTCACTATCATCATTTATCATCCCGCTAAGAAGAATCATCACGAGAAAGTATGTTGTAATAAATCTTCGAGCAATAGTAGTCACTCACTCAGGAGACATGTTCATAATTCTGTCACTGGGTGTAGGGATCACTGCTGCTGAGTGACACTATCAGCACTTGCGATCCCGCTAAGAAGAGTCATCACCAGAGAGTAAGTTGTAATAAATCTTTGAGCAGTAGTAGTCACTCACTCAGGAGACATGTTTATAATTCTGTCACTGGGTGTAGTGATCACTGTTGCTGAGTGACACTATCAGCACTTGCGATCCCGCTAAGAAGAGTCATCACCAGAGAGTAAGTTGTAATAAATCTTTGAGCAGTAGTAGTCACTCACTCAGGAGACATGTTTATAATTCTGTCACTGGGTGTAGTGATCACTGTTGCTGAGTGTCACTATCAGCACTTGCAATCCCGCTAAGAAGAGTCATCATCTAAGAGTTTGTCTTAAAAAAACATTTAGCAGTAGTAGTCACTCACTCTGTTTATGATTCTGTCACTGGGTTTAGTGATCACTGTTGCTGAGTGTCACTATCATCATTTGTCATCACGCTACGAAGAGTCATCATCAAAGAGTTTGTCTTCAAAAAATATTTAGCAGTAGTAGTCACTCACTCAGGAGACATGTTTATAATTCTGTCACTGGGTGTAGTGATCACTGTTGCTGAGTGTCACTATCATCATTTGTCATCACGCTACGAAGAGTCATTATCAAAAAGTTTTTCTTCAAAAAACATTTAGCAGTAGTAGTCACTCACTCAGGAGACATGTTTATGATTCTGTCACTGGGTGTAGTGATCACTGTTAATGAGTGACACTATCAGCACTTGCGATCCCGCTAAGAAGAGTCATCACCAGAGAGCAAGTTGTAATAAATCTTTGAGCAATAGTAGTCACTCACTCAGGAGACATGTTTATAATTCTGTCACTGGGTGTAGTGATCACTGTTGCTGAGTGACACTATCATCATTTGTCATCACGCTACGAAGAGTCATCAGTCTTAAAAAAATATTTAGCAGTAGTAGTCACTCACTCAGGAGACATGTTTATACTTCTGTCACTGGGTGTAGTGATCACTGTTGCTGAGAGACACTATCATCATCGCGCTACGAAGAGTCATCACCAGAGAGTAAGTTGTAATAAATCTTTAAGCAGTAGTAGTCACTCACTCAGTAGACATGTTCATAATTCTGTCACTGGGTGTAGTGATCACTGTTGCTGAGTGATACTATCATCATTTGTCATCACGCTACGAAGAGTCATCGCCAGAGAGTTTGTAATAAATCTTTGAGCAGTAGTAGTCACTCACTCAGTAGACATGTTCATAATTCTGCCACTGGGTCTAGTGATCACTATCGCTGAGTGAAACTATCATCATTTGTCATCACGCTACGAAGAGTTATCGCCAGAGAGTTTGTAATAAATCTTTGAGCAGTAGTAGTCACTCACTCAGTAGACATGTTCATAATTCTGTCACTGGGTGTAGTGATCACTATTGCTGAGTGAAACTATCATCATTTGTCATCACGCTACGAAGAGTTATCGCCAGAGAGTTTGTAATAAATCTTTGAGCAGTAGTAGTCACTCACTCAGTAGACATGTTCATAATTCTGTAACTGGGTGTAGTGATCACTATTGCTGAGTGAAACTATCATCATTTGTCATCACGCTAAGAAGAGTCATCACCAGAGAGTAAGTTGTAATAAATCTTTGAGCAGTAGTAGTCACTCACTCAGTAGACATGTTCATAATTCTGTCACTGGGTCTAGTGATCACTATTGCTGAGTGATACTATCATCATTTGTCATCACGCTACGAAGAGTCATCACCAGAGAGTATGTTGTAATAAATCTTCGAGCAATAGTAGTCACTCACTCAGGAGACATGTTCATAATTCTGTCACTGGGTGTAGTGATCACTGTTGCTGAGTGAAACTATCATCATTTGTCATCACGCTACGAAGAGTCATCGCCAGAGAGTAAGTTGTAATAAATCTTTGAGCAGTAGTAGTCACTCACTCAGTAGACATGTTCATAATTCTGTCACTGGGTGTAGTGATCACTATTGCTGAGTGAAACTATCATCATTTGTCATCACGCTACGAAGAGTCATCGCCAGAGAGTTTGTAATAAATCTTTGAGCAGTAGTAGCCACTCACTCAGTAGACATGTTCATAATTCTGTCACTGGGTCTAGTGATCACTATTGCTGAGTGAAACTATCATCATTTATCTTCACGCTAAGAAGAGTCATCACCAGAGAGTAAGTTGTAATAAAACTTTGAGCAAGTAGTAGTCACTCACTCAGTAGACATGTTCATAATTCTGTCACTGGGTCTAGTGATCACTATTGCTGAGTGAAACTATCATCATTTGTCATCACGCTAAGAAGAGTCATGACCAGAGAGTAAGTTGTAATAAATCTTTGAGCAGTAGTAGTCACTCACTCAGTAGACATGTTCATAATTCTGTCACTGGGTGTAGTGATCACTATTGCTGAGTGAAACTATCATCATTTGTCATCACGCTACGAAGAGTCATCGCCAGAGAGTAAGTTGTAATAAATCTTTGAGCAGTAGTAGTCACTCACTCAGTAGACATGTTCATAATTCTGTCACTGGGTCTAGTGATCACTATTGCTGAGTGAAACTATCATCATTTGTCATCACGCTAAGAAGAGTCATCGCCAGAGAGTTTGTAATAAATCTTTGAGCAGTAGTAGTCACTCACTCAGTAGACATGTTCATAATTCTGTAACTGGGTGTAGTGATCACTATTGCTGAGTGACACTATCATCATTTCTCATCAAGCTACGAAGAGAGTATGTTGTAATAAATCTTTGAGCAGTAGTAGTCACTCACTCAGTAGACATGTTCATAATTCTGTCACTGGGTGTAGTGATCACTATTGCTGAGTGAAACTATCATCATTTATCTTCACGCTAAGAAGAGTCATCGCCAGAGAGTTTGTAATAAATCTTTGAGCAGTAGTAGTCACTCACTCAGTAGACATGTTCATAATTCTGTCACTGGGTCTAGTGATCACTATTGCTGAGTCAAACTATCATCATTTGTCATCACGCTAAGAAGAGTCATCACCAGAGAGTAAGTTGTAATAAATCTTTGAGCAGTAGTAGTCACTCACTCAGTAGACATGTTCATAATTCTGTCACTGGGTGTAGTGATCACTATTGCTGAGTGAAACTATCATCATTTGTCATCACGCTACGAAGAGTCATCGCCAGAGAGTTTGTAATAAATCTTTGAGCAGTAGTAGCCACTCACTCAGTAGACATGTTCATAATTCTGTCACTGGGTCTAGTGATCACTATTGCTGAGTGAAACTATCATCATTTATCTTCACGCTGAGAAGAGTCATCACCAGAGAGTAAGTTGTAATAGAACTTTGAGCAAGTAGTAGTCACTCACTCAGTAGACATGTTCATAATTCTGTCACTGGGTGTAGTGATCACTATTGCTGAGTGAAACTATCATCATTTGTCATCACGCTAAGAAGAGTCATGACCAGAGAGTAAGTTGTAATAAATCTTTGAGCAGTAGTAGTCACTCACTCAGTAGACATGTTCATAATTCTGTCACTGGGTGTAGTGATCACTATTGCTGAGTGAAACTATCATCATTTGTCATCACGCTACGAAGAGTCATCGCCAGAGAGTAAGTTGTAATAAATCTTTGAGCAGTAGTAGTCACTCACTCAGTAGACATGTTCATAATTCTGTCACTGGGTCTAGTGATCACTATTGCTGAGTGAAACTATCATCATTTGTCATCACGCTAAGAAGAGTCATCACCAGAGAGTATGTTGTAATAAATCTTTGAGCAAGTAGTAGTCACTCACTCAGTAGACATGTTCATAATTCTGTCACTGGGTCTAGTGATCACTATTGCTGAGTGAAACTATCATCATTTGTCATCACGCTACGAAGAGTCATCAGTCTTAAAAAAATATTTAGCAGTAGTAGTCACTCACTCAGGAGACATGTTTATAATTCTGTCACTGGGTGTAGTGATCACTGTTGCTGAGAGACACTATCATCATCGCGCTACGAAGAGTCATCACCAGAGAGTAAGTTGTAATAAATCTTTAAGCAGTAGTAGTCACTCACTCAGTAGACATGTTCATAATTCTGTAACTGGGTGTAGTGATCACTATTGCTGAGTGAAACTATCATCATTTGTCATCACGCTAAGAAGAGTCATCACCAGAGAGTAAGTTGTAATAAATCTTTAAGCAGTAGTAGTCACTCACTCAGTAGACATGTTCATAATTCTGTCACTGGGTGTAGTGATCACTGTTGCTGAGTGATACTATCATCATTTGTCATCACGCTACGAAGAGTCATCGCCAGAGAGTTTGTAATAAATCTTTGAGCAGTAGTAGCCACTCACTCAGTAGACATGTTCATAATTCTGTCACTGGGTCTAGTGATCACTATTGCTGAGTGAAACTATCATCATTTATCTTCACGCTAAGAAGAGTCATCACCAGAGAGTATGTTGTAATAAATCTTTGAGCAAGTAGTAGTCACTCACTCAGTAGACATGTTCATAATTCTGTCACTGGGTGTAGTGATCACTGTTGCTGAGTGACACTATCATCATTTGTCATCACGCTAAGAAGAGTCATCACCAGAGAGTAAGTTGTAATAAATCTTTGAGCAGTAGTAGTCACTCACTCAGTAGACATGTTCATAATTCTGTCACTGGGTCTAGTGATCACTATTGCTGAGTGAAACTATCATCATTTGTCATCACGCTACGAAGAGTTATCGCCAGAGAGTTTGTAATAAATCTTTGAGCAGTAGTAGTCACTCACTCAGTAGACATGTTCATAATTCTGTCACTGGGTGTAGTGATCACTGTTGCTGAGTGACACTATCATCATTTGTCATCACGCTAAGAAGAGTCATCACCAGAGAGTAAGTTGTAATAAATCTTTGAGCAGTAGTAGTCACTCACTCAGTAGACATGTTCATAATTCTGTCACTGGGTCTAGTGATCACTATTGCTGAGTGAAACTATCATCATTTGTCATCACGCTACGAAGAGTTATCGCCAGAGAGTTTGTAATAAATCTTTGAGCAGTAGTAGTCACTCACTCAGTAGACATGTTCATAATTCTGTCACTGGGTGTAGTGATCACTGTTGCTGAGTGACACTATCATCATTTGTCATCACGCTAAGAAGAGTCATCACCAGAGAGTAAGTTGTAATAAATCTTTGAGCAGTAGTAGTCACTCACTCAGTAGACATGTTCATAATTCTGTCACTGGGTCTAGTGATCACTATTGCTGAGTGAAACTATCATCATTTGTCATCACGCTACGAAGAGTTATCGCCAGAGAGTTTGTAATAAATCTTTGAGCAGTAGTAGTCACTCACTCAGTAGACATGTTCATAATTCTGTAACTGGGTGTAGTGATCACTATTGCTGAGTGAAACTATCATCATTTGTCATCACGCTAAGAAGAGTCATCACCAGAGAGTAAGTTGTAATAAATCTTTGAGCAGTAGTAGTCACTCACTCAGTAGACATGTTCATAATTCTGTCACTGGGTCTAGTGATCACTATTGCTGAGTGATACTATCATCATTTGTCATCACGCTACGAAGAGTCATCACCAGAGAGTATGTTGTAATAAATCTTCGAGCAATAGTAGTCACTCACTCAGGAGACATGTTCATAATTCTGTCACTGGGTGTAGTGATCACTGTTGCTGAGTGAAACTATCATCATTTGTCATCACGCTACGAAGAGTCATCGCCAGAGAGTAAGTTGTAATAAATCTTTGAGCAGTAGTAGTCACTCACTCAGTAGACATGTTCATAATTCTGTCACTGGGTGTAGTGATCACTATTGCTGAGTGAAACTATCATCATTTGTCATCACGCTACGAAGAGTCATCGCCAGAGAGTTTGTAATAAATCTTTGAGCAGTAGTAGCCACTCACTCAGTAGACATGTTCATAATTCTGTCACTGGGTCTAGTGATCACTATTGCTGAGTGAAACTATCATCATTTATCTTCACGCTAAGAAGAGTCATCACCAGAGAGTAAGTTGTAATAAAACTTTGAGCAAGTAGTAGTCACTCACTCAGTAGACATGTTCATAATTCTGTCACTGGGTCTAGTGATCACTATTGCTGAGTGAAACTATCATCATTTGTCATCACGCTAAGAAGAGTCATGACCAGAGAGTAAGTTGTAATAAATCTTTGAGCAGTAGTAGTCACTCACTCAGTAGACATGTTCATAATTCTGTCACTGGGTGTAGTGATCACTATTGCTGAGTGAAACTATCATCATTTGTCATCACGCTACGAAGAGTCATCGCCAGAGAGTAAGTTGTAATAAATCTTTGAGCAGTAGTAGTCACTCACTCAGTAGACATGTTCATAATTCTGTCACTGGGTCTAGTGATCACTATTGCTGAGTGAAACTATCATCATTTGTCATCACGCTAAGAAGAGTCATCGCCAGAGAGTTTGTAATAAATCTTTGAGCAGTAGTAGTCACTCACTCAGTAGACATGTTCATAATTCTGTAACTGGGTGTAGTGATCACTATTGCTGAGTGACACTATCATCATTTCTCATCAAGCTACGAAGAGAGTATGTTGTAATAAATCTTTGAGCAGTAGTAGTCACTCACTCAGTAGACATGTTCATAATTCTGTCACTGGGTGTAGTGATCACTATTGCTGAGTGAAACTATCATCATTTATCTTCACGCTAAGAAGAGTCATCGCCAGAGAGTTTGTAATAAATCTTTGAGCAGTAGTAGTCACTCACTCAGTAGACATGTTCATAATTCTGTCACTGGGTCTAGTGATCACTATTGCTGAGTCAAACTATCATCATTTGTCATCACGCTAAGAAGAGTCATCACCAGAGAGTAAGTTGTAATAAATCTTTGAGCAGTAGTAGTCACTCACTCAGTAGACATGTTCATAATTCTGTCACTGGGTGTAGTGATCACTATTGCTGAGTGAAACTATCATCATTTGTCATCACGCTACGAAGAGTCATCGCCAGAGAGTTTGTAATAAATCTTTGAGCAGTAGTAGCCACTCACTCAGTAGACATGTTCATAATTCTGTCACTGGGTCTAGTGATCACTATTGCTGAGTGAAACTATCATCATTTATCTTCACGCTGAGAAGAGTCATCACCAGAGAGTAAGTTGTAATAGAACTTTGAGCAAGTAGTAGTCACTCACTCAGTAGACATGTTCATAATTCTGTCACTGGGTGTAGTGATCACTATTGCTGAGTGAAACTATCATCATTTGTCATCACGCTAAGAAGAGTCATGACCAGAGAGTAAGTTGTAATAAATCTTTGAGCAGTAGTAGTCACTCACTCAGTAGACATGTTCATAATTCTGTCACTGGGTGTAGTGATCACTATTGCTGAGTGAAACTATCATCATTTGTCATCACGCTACGAAGAGTCATCGCCAGAGAGTAAGTTGTAATAAATCTTTGAGCAGTAGTAGTCACTCACTCAGTAGACATGTTCATAATTCTGTCACTGGGTCTAGTGATCACTATTGCTGAGTGAAACTATCATCATTTGTCATCACGCTAAGAAGAGTCATCACCAGAGAGTATGTTGTAATAAATCTTTGAGCAAGTAGTAGTCACTCACTCAGTAGACATGTTCATAATTCTGTCACTGGGTCTAGTGATCACTATTGCTGAGTGAAACTATCATCATTTGTCATCACGCTACGAAGAGTCATCAGTCTTAAAAAAATATTTAGCAGTAGTAGTCACTCACTCAGGAGACATGTTTATAATTCTGTCACTGGGTGTAGTGATCACTGTTGCTGAGAGACACTATCATCATCGCGCTACGAAGAGTCATCACCAGAGAGTAAGTTGTAATAAATCTTTAAGCAGTAGTAGTCACTCACTCAGTAGACATGTTCATAATTCTGTAACTGGGTGTAGTGATCACTATTGCTGAGTGAAACTATCATCATTTGTCATCACGCTAAGAAGAGTCATCACCAGAGAGTAAGTTGTAATAAATCTTTAAGCAGTAGTAGTCACTCACTCAGTAGACATGTTCATAATTCTGTCACTGGGTGTAGTGATCACTGTTGCTGAGTGATACTATCATCATTTGTCATCACGCTACGAAGAGTCATCGCCAGAGAGTTTGTAATAAATCTTTGAGCAGTAGTAGCCACTCACTCAGTAGACATGTTCATAATTCTGTCACTGGGTCTAGTGATCACTATTGCTGAGTGAAACTATCATCATTTATCTTCACGCTAAGAAGAGTCATCACCAGAGAGTATGTTGTAATAAATCTTTGAGCAAGTAGTAGTCACTCACTCAGTAGACATGTTCATAATTCTGTCACTGGGTGTAGTGATCACTGTTGCTGAGTGACACTATCATCATTTGTCATCACGCTAAGAAGAGTCATCACCAGAGAGTAAGTTGTAATAAATCTTTGAGCAGTAGTAGTCACTCACTCAGTAGACATGTTCATAATTCTGTCACTGGGTCTAGTGATCACTATTGCTGAGTGAAACTATCATCATTTGTCATCACGCTACGAAGAGTTATCGCCAGAGAGTTTGTAATAAATCTTTGAGCAGTAGTAGTCACTCACTCAGTAGACATGTTCATAATTCTGTCACTGGGTGTAGTGATCACTGTTGCTGAGTGACACTATCATCATTTGTCATCACGCTAAGAAGAGTCATCACCAGAGAGTAAGTTGTAATAAATCTTTGAGCAGTAGTAGTCACTCACTCAGTAGACATGTTCATAATTCTGTCACTGGGTCTAGTGATCACTATTGCTGAGTGAAACTATCATCATTTATCTTCACGCTAAGAAGAGTCATCACCAGAGAGTATGTTGTACTAAATCTTTGAGCAGTAGTAGTCACTCACTCAGTAGACATGTTCATAATTCTGTCACTGGGTGTAGTGATCACTGCTGCTGAATGACACTATCATCATTTGTCATCACGCTAAGAAGAGTTATCACCAGAGTAAGTTGTAATAAATCTTTGAGCAGTAGTAGTCACTCACTCAGTAGACATGTTCATAATTCTGTCACTGGGTCTAGTGATCACTATTGCTGAGTGAAACTATCATCATTTGTCATCACGCTACGAAGAGTTATCGCCAGAGAGTTTGTAATAAATCTTTGAGCAGTAGTAGTCACTCACTCAGTAGACATGTTCATAATTCTGTAACTGGGTGTAGTGATCACTATTGCTGAGTGAAACTATCATCATTTGTCATCACGCTAAGAAGAGTCATCACCAGAGAGTAAGTTGTAATAAATCTTTGAGCAGTAGTAGTCACTCACTCAGTAGACATGTTCATAATTCTGTCACTGGGTCTAGTGATCACTATTGCTGAGTGAAACTATCATCATTTGTCATCACGCTACGAAGAGTTATCGCCAGAGAGTTTGTAATAAATCTTTGAGCAGTAGTAGTCACTCACTCAGTAGACATGTTCATAATTCTGTAACTGGGTGTAGTGATCACTATTGCTGAGTGAAACTATCATCATTTGTCATCACGCTAAGAAGAGTCATCACCAGAGAGTAAGTTGTAATAAATCTTTGAGCAGTAGTAGTCACTCACTCAGTAGACATGTTCATAATTCTGTCACTGGGTCTAGTGATCACTATTGCTGAGTGAAACTATCATCATTTATCTTCACGCTAAGAAGAGTCATCACCAGAGAGTATGTTGTAATAAATCTTTGAGCAAGTAGTAGTCACTCACTCAGTAGACATGTTCATAATTCTGTCACTGGGTGTAGTGATCACTGTTGCTGAGTGACACTATCATCATTTGTCATCACGCTAAGAAGAGTCATCACCAGAGAGTAAGTTGTAATAAATCTTTGAGCAGTAGTAGTCACTCACTCAGTAGACATGTTCATAATTCTGTCACTGGGTCTAGTGATCACTATTGCTGAGTGAAACTATCATTATTTATCTTCACGCTAAAAAGAGTCATCACCAGAGAGTAAGTTGTAATAAATCTTTGAGCAGTAGTAGTCACTCACTCAGTAGACATGTTCATAATTCTGTCACTGGGTGTAGTGATCACTATTGCTGAGTGAAACTATCATTATTTATCTTCACGCTACGAAGAGTCATCACCAGAGAGTAAGTTGTAATAAATCTTTGAGCAGTAGTAGTCACTCACTCAGTAGACATGTTCATAATTCTGTCACTGGGTCTAGTGATCACTATTGCTGAGTGAAACTATCATTATTTATCTTCACGCTAAAAAGAGTCATCACCAGAGAGTAAGTTGTAATAAATCTTTGAGCAGTAGTAGTCACTCACTCAGTAGACATGTTCATAATTCTGTCACTGGGTGTAGTGATCACTATTGCTGAGTGAAACTATCATTATTTATCTTCACGCTACGAAGAGTCATCACCAGAGAGTAAGTTGTAATAAATCTTTGAGCAGTAGTAGTCACTCACTCAGTAGACATGTTCATAATTCTGTCACTGGGTGTAGTGATCACTATTGCTGAGTGAAACTATCATTATTTATCTTCACGCTACGAAGAGTCATCACCAGAGAGTAAGTTGTAATAAATCTTTAAGCAGTAGTAGTCACTCACTCAGTAGACATGTTCATAATTCTGTCACTGGGTGTAGTGATCACTGTTGCTGAGTGATACTATCATCATTTGTCGTCACGATACGAAGAGTCATCACCAGAGAGTATGTTGTAATAAATCTTCGAGCAATAGTAGTCACTCACTCAGGAGACATGTTCATAATTCTGTCACTGGGTGTAGTGATCACTGTTGCTGAGTGAAACTATCATCATTTGTCATCACGCTACGAAGAGTCATCGCCAGAGAGTTTGTAATAAATCTTTGAGCAGTAGTAGTCACTCACTCAGTAGACATGTTCATAATTCTGTCACTGGGTGTAGTGATCACTGTTGCTGAGTGACACTATCATCATTTGTCATCACGCTAAGAAGAGTCATCATCAAAGAGTTTGTCTTAAAAAAACATTTAGCAGTAGTAGTCACTCACTCAGGAGACATGTTTATGATTCTGTCACTGGGTGTAGTGATCACTGTTGCTGAGTGACACTATCAGCACTTGCGATCCTGCTAAGAAGAGTCATCACCAGAGAGTAAGTAGTAATAAATCTTTGAGCAGTAGTAGTCACTCACTCAGTAGACATGTTCATAATTCTGTCACTGGGTGTAGTGATCACTATTGCTGAGTGAAACTATCATCATTTATCTTCACGCTAAGAAGAGTCATCACCAGAGAGTATGTTGTACTAAATCTTTGAGCAGTAGTAGTCACTCACTCAGTAGACATGTTCATAATTCTGTCACTGGGTGTAGTGATCACTGTTGCTGAGTGACACTATCATCATTTGTCATCACGCTAAGAAGAGTCATCATCAAAGAGTTTGTCTTAAAAAAACATTTAGCAGTAGTAGTCACTCACTCAGGAGACATGTTTATGATTCTGTCACTGGGTGTAGTGATCACTGTTGCTGAGTGACACTATCAGCACTTGCGATCCTGCTAAGAAGAGTCATCACCAGAGAGTAAGTAGTAATAAATCTTTGAGCAGTAGTAGTCACTCACTCAGTAGACATGTTGATAATTCTGTCACTGGGTGTAGTGATCACTGTTGCTGAGTGTCACTATCATCATTTGTCATCACGCTAAAAAGAGTCATCACCAGAGAGTAAGTTGTAATAAATCTTTAAGCAGTAGTAGTCACTCACTCAGTAGACATGTTCATAATTCTGTCACTGGGTGTAGTGATCACGGGCGTTTCAGTCAGAAGAAAACAGTGGGTAAAGGTCACGTGACCAAAAACTCTGTTTATTTGATAAATTAACAATAGATGGCACTGTGCTCAAAAGCACAGAATAAGTAACTTTAGTTACAAAAATGGTATCACTGATGTAATATTTAGTAAGTGCAACACTAAATTGGGAATTGCAATATACGTTCTACTATAAGCAGCATACTTATTTAATTTATCCTACGAAATATCTAAGTTACTTTGTCGAGTATTTTTATTAAATAATGAATTAAATATTAGACTTGCAGAAATTTGTAGCGATGGTGTGTAAAAAAACAAATTCAAGTAAAAATAAATATTATATATTATTTACACAATTAGTGGAACGAAACGTGTTTATACCAACATGGCGCCAGTGAAAATTTTAAGTGTCAAACAGTTGTTAAAATTCAAAAATGCTCTCGTGTTTTTGTTTTTTTCGCTCTGTTTTATTCGATTTTTATGTTGTTTTGGCTTTTCTCTTTGGACTTTGAAGATTCAGTGTTTCTTTGTGACTACGGCTTTGTTTACTGGACTCTGATTATTCAGCTTTTCTGTACGATTTTTGCATTGTTTACTGGACTTTGATTTATCTACTTTTCTAATTGGAATTTTATGTTGGATCATAAAATCTGTTGTATAAAAACGACAAGGTACAGGAAATGGCACGGGAATATTATGTAAAAAGAAATAAAAAATGATTTAAAATATAATGTGATTGTTTTCTTTTACTTATAATTGTAATTAAAATAGAATTACAAAATATCAAAAGTACGTACAGACAGCTAGCTATATAGGTACAGTATATTATGAGAACCTATTCATACTACGTATATTTGTAGGTATGTTGTAGAGTTTTATAACCCGATAACTTATCGAGAGATGGCGCTGCAAGCGAAAAGTCTGACTGAGGACTCTATCTCAGTATATTCAATGTACTCTGTGGTAGTGATCACTGTTGCTGAGTGATACTATCATCATTTGTCATCACGCTACGAAGAGTCATCACCAGAGAGTATGTTGTAATAAATCTTCGAGCAATAGTAGTCACTCACTCAGGAGACATGTTCATAATTCTGTCACTGGGTGTAGTGATCACTGTTGCTGAGTGAAACTATCATCATTTGTCATCACGCTACGAAGAGTCATCGCCAGAGAGTTTGTAATAAATCTTTGAGCAGTAGTAGTCACTCACTCAATAGACATGTTCATAATTCTGTCACTGGGTGTAGTGATCACTGTTGCTGAGTGAAACTATCATCATTTGTCATCACGCTACGAAGAGTCATCGCCAGAGAGTTTGTAATAAATCTTTGAGCAGTAGTAGTCACTCACTCAATAGACATGTTCATAATTCTGTAACTGGGTGTAGTGATCACTATTGCTGAGTGACACTATCATCATTTCTCATCAAGCTACGAAGAGAGTATGTTGTAATAAATCTTTGAGCAGTAGTAGTCACTCACTCAGTAGACATGTTCATAATTCTGTCACTGGGTGTAGTGATCACTATTGCTGAGTGAAACTATCATCATTTATCTTCACGCTAAGAAGAGTCATCACCAGAGAGTATGTTGTACTAAATCTTTGAGCAGTAGTAGTCACTCACTCAGTAGACATGTTCATAATTCTGTCACTGGGTGTAGTGATCACTGTTGCTGAGTGACACTATCATCATTTGTCATCACGCTAAGAAGAGTCATCATCAAAGAGTTTGTCTTAAAAAAACATTTAGCAGTAGTAGTCACTCACTCAGGAGACTTGTTTATGATTCTGTCACTGGGTGTAGTGATCACTGTTGCTGAGTGACACTATCAGCACTTGCGATCCTGCTAAGAAGAGTCATCACCAGAGAGTAAGTAGTAATAAATCTTTGAGCAGTAGTAGTCACTCACTCAGTAGACATGTTGATAATTCTGTCACTGGGTGTAGTGATCACTGTTGCTGAGTGTCACTATCATAATTTGTCATCCCGCTAATGTCATCCCGCTAAGAAGAATCATCACTAGAAAGTATGTTGTAATAAATCTTCGAGCAATAGTAGTCACTCACTCAGGAGACATGTTCATAATTCTGTCACTGGGTGTAGTGATCACTGTTGCTGAGTGACACTATCATCATTTGTCATCACGCTACGAAGAGTCATCAGTCTTAAAAAAATATTTAGCAGTAGTAGTCACTCACTCAGGAGACATGTTTATAATTCTGTCACTGGGTGTAGTGATCACTGCTGCTGAGTGACACTATCAGCACTTGCGATCCCGCTAAGAAGAGTCATCACCAGAGAGTAAGTTGTAATAAATCTTTGAGCAGTAGTAGTCACTCACTCAGGAGACATGTTTATAATTCTGTCACTGGGTGTAGTGATCACTGTTGCTGAGTGACACTATCAGCACTTGCGATCCCGCTAAGAAGAGTCATCACCAGAGAGTAAGTTGTAATAAATCTTTGAGCAGTAGTAGTCACTCACTCAGGAGACATGTTTATAATTCTGTCACTGGGTGTAGTGATCACTGTTGCTGAGTGACACTATCAGCAATTGCGATCCCGCTAAGAAGAGTCATCACCAGAGAGTAAGTTGTAATAAATCTTTGAGCAGTAGTAGTCACTCACTCAGGAGACATGTTTATAATTCTGTCACTGGGTGTAGTGATCACTGTTGCTGAGTGACACTATCAGCACTTGCGATCCCACTAAGAAGAGTCATCACTAGAGAGTAAGTTGTAATAAATCTTTGAGCAGTAGTAGTCACTCACTCAGTAGACATGTTCATAATTCTGTCACTGGGTGTAGTGATCACTGTTGCTGAGTGACACTATCATCATTTGTCATCACGCTAAGAAGAGTCATCACCAGAGCTGGGTGTAGTGATCACTGTTGCTGAGTGTCACTATCATCTTTTGTCATCCCGCTAAGAAGAATCATCACCAGGGAGTATGTTGTAATAAATCTTTGAGCAGTAGTAGTCACTCACTCAGGAGACATGTTTATGATTCTGTCACTGGGTGTAGTGATCACTGTTGCTGAGTAACACTATCATCATTTGCCATCCCGCTACGAAGAGTCATCACCAGAGAGTAAGTTGTAATAAATCTTTGAGCAGTAGTAGTCACTCACTCAGTAGACATGTTCATAATTCTGTCACTGGGTGTAGTGATCACTGTTGCTGAGTGACACTATCATCATTTGTCATCACGCTAAGAAGAGTCATCACCAGAGAGTATGTTGTAATAAATCTTTGAGCAGTAGTAGTCACTCACTCAGTAGACATGTTCATAATTCTGTCACTGGGTGTAGTGATCACTGTTGCTGAGTGACACTATCATCATTTGTCATCACGCTAAGAAGAGTCATCACCAGAGAGTATGTTGTAATATATCTTTGAGCAGTAATAGTCATTCACTCAGGAGACATGTTTATATTTTAATCGTTTAATTGGCTATCCTTTATGTGTTTACGCAAGGTACTTTTGTCTCTTAAAATGTCGAAATACTTTGTATAGGTCAAAATTTTAGAGGCAGATAACATACTGTTAACATTTACTTATGCAGTTTTTCTAAATTAATTTAACTTTACTGAACGCACATATTAAGTTGAGTGTTAAAAGTTCCGTTAAACAAACTCAAACATATGTTTTTAACGTGTATTTAATAAATAACTATACTGTATTCATGTTAATAAAAAATGTTGAAATAGTGACGTCATCGTTATTGTTTAGCTACGCACCTTCACTATCATATAAATAGTAAATTAGAAAGCCTTGTTCACATTGACCTGTTGATGTAAGCCCTTCAGACAGTACAGACGCGTTTTTTGACAATTTAAAAAAATAATACCTCACCTATTCGTAAAGCTATAAGTGAAAATTCTAACGATTAAGATTAAAATTACAGATAAAACGGACAATGGTTTGGCCGGATACCGGATATTCAGCAAGCTACGAGGCCGGAGCGCCGGATATCTAGCTACCGGATATTCAGCCCTTTATCGCGTTTCATGACGCGCTGGCAGTAGCAATTACAGCGAAAAGCTATTTTCAAAAGCTGGTCTAGTTTACGAAATCAAGTGGAGTCGCCTCTTACCAAAAAATGCGGATAATTTGGTATTCATTCACCACAATTTGTCAGTTGTTAATTATGAATACTAAACTAATTAATAAAGAAACTAATTTTGAAGTGCTATTACAAAAATAAACGGTGTCCATAACCTATTGTAATATGATTTGCCTTGTGTAAAATAATGAGAATTGATTGAATTTTATGAATGAATGAATGAATGAAAGATTCATTTGCTAGAATACAGGTACATTTTGGTGGTAACAATTTCAGATGGTTTCACTGCATTCGACTTTTAACTCATTGAATGCCCGGTGCGCGGATCCACGCGAGACACAATCGCTTTTAAATTGTGTCTCTAATTGCGGCATACGAAAGGTTGTCGTGCAAATATTTATGTTAGGTACATACATGGTCGGTACAGTTTATATATGATCCAGAATCCGGCCGGATACTGAATTACTGGATATCCGTTTCATCTTTAATTCATATATTAAAATATAATTACTAAATAATTACATTTGAAAATACTGTGTCATTAAGTTTACTTAAGAATTTAAGTTTTAATTTTTACCCTTATTTTTACGCCTTTACAGTTGCACTGATGAATCACTATTTTCGCAACGCACGTAGGCTATAGAAGTATAAACCGACGTACCTTGTTAGTCAAGCACTCCTGGAAGTCCTTCTTCATGACCGACACGGACACTCTGTCCTGAGGCCTCTTAGGTCCACTCACTGAGGTCACCACTGTAGACAGGTCCAGTTCCACTACCTGGAAATAGTTTACAATCTAATAAGTTTCAATTATTTTTAACCAACTTAAATAACTGGGCAAGTGCGAGTCAGACCCGCGCCCTGAGGGTTCCGTACAAACTTACATAAGTAAACAGTTCAATTCCCGAATGGAGTCCTTGAAGATTTTTCCGAATCGCAATATTTTTTTTTTTTGTTGTGACGTAACAACAAATTTACAGTTTTCAGATTGATTCCCATATCTGTGCTAGAAGACCTTGCTTTATGCCTTTCAGGATTCTGGGTCAACGGGAAGTACCCTATAAATTTTGATTCCCTCGAGTGTCGAAATGTACGTTTTTAACCGACTTCAAAAAGGACGAGGTTCTGTGTTCGGCTGAATGTTTTATTTTTTTCTTTTTTCTATTTATATAATGTTCACCGACTTCTCGGTCAATTGTGGAACGATTTTGAAATTGCTATTCATTATTGAAATTTTATGCTTCCAAGTTGGTCCCATAGAAATATTGTTATGATCTGATCATGAACTTCAAAGATATGGAACAGAACTCCTCATAGGATCACAGCAGAACCGTCGTAACAAGTAAAATTGCTTTATTTATACGTGTAGTCGATGACTGACTGAAAGACGAGGGGGAATATATCGAACAGATCTGATGATGAAGCCTGAAGTTAGACACCGGAACTCTGTAATAAATTAATGTAATCTAACCGTGTTTGGGATTACTAGAATTGTCATGAGATGAACTCTGGCTATAAGGTATTTAAGTTTGGCTGAGGGGTACTTTTTAGTGGTGGTACCATAACTAAAAACTGTAAAATAAAAAAACTTTTTACAAAAAAACCGTAAAAACCGATTAAGATAGTTGAAATTTTCACAGATGGTGTATTTCTGTTGCCGCTATAACAACAAATACTAAAAACAAAATAAAATACATATTTAAGTCGAGCTTCCATACAGCAAACGTAATTATATTAAATTCGTATTATTTTATATTTATAAAAAGCAAAATTATCACACAAATACACTTGTATCAATTTTTTAGTTTAAGTAAGGGTTATATTTATATAGGTTTATTTATATGTTATATTTTATTTACCATCATCCGTGCGTCACTGCGGGGTGCCAGCTGAACATCAGCGCTGGGTGTGTGACGCCAGCTATTGCTGAGTTGGCGACCCTTTCGGTTCGGGCACGCTCAGCACAACTATATTGGAAATCTGTACTTTTTAGGGTTCCGTAGCCAAATGGCAAAAAACGGAACCCTTATAGATTCATCATGTCTGTCTTTCTGTCCGTCCGTATGTCACAGCCACTTTTTTCCGAAACTATAAGAACTATACTGTTGAAACTTGGTAAGTAAAGAAGAATGCCCATACCCCGTACCATATTGCGTCACAAGTATATTAATATCAAAAATAATGTTTTATTTATATGAACAATGTGCTGATTTTTCACCGCTTTTTTTAACCACATTAAAAAATATCGTAAAAATGATATTTAAATGATTAACAATTCCTACTTCCGAAAAAAATTACGTCATTTCAGAAATCTTCACGTTCCGATTACAGTTGTCAGTTATTTTCGTAATCTGACCAAAGAGTATGTAAAGCTAACGCTTTTAATCTGACAATGATCATAAATAAATGGTTCGCCTAATTAATTTTATCTGATATCTAAGTAAATAGTAGAAAATAATTAAACTGCTAAAAATGAATTCTGTTAAATTATTTTATTTTAGCACACCATTTTATGAAGTAAACATTGCGTATATTAGAAACTGAAAACTTGACACTGTCAATTTGGTTATGACATTTTGGTATTTTGTTGTTATACTGACGTTTATATCGTTTGATGTTTTTGTACTGCATTTTAGTATTTCTGGTAGTTTTATTGAACAATAATTAATTTAATACGTCTATAATAACTATTAACTGTGTTGAGATAGTGACTTTGCAAGTTGCAAGGTTTGTAAAGGGGGCGCGTGCGGTGCACGTTCGGGGCGCGCAATTCGCGCGCATGCATTTCCATTTGCTTTCTGCGGGCGCGAGGAGAAGCGCGCGGGCCGCTCGCGCGCGGTTTTACATCGTTCGCGCATAGCGCGAAGCTGGCGTGCCAAGGGCACGATGATGGCATAGGAACGGCGCATTAACTTGAAATGCACGCACGCAGCTCATCATTCATCATCATCATTTCAGCCGATAGACGTCCACTGCTGGACATAGGCCTCCCCCAAACGTCGCCACAGCGAACGATCCTGTGCGTCTCGCATCCATCGGATTCCCGCAACCTTCACCAGGTCATCGGTCCACCTTGTAGGGGGCCTTCCGACACTGCGTCTTCCGGTACGCGGTCGCCACTCCAGAACCTTTCGGCCCCAACGGCCATCCGTTCTGCGAGCAATGTGCCCTGCCCATTGCCACTTTAGTTTGGCGATTCTTCGCGCTATGTCGGCAACCTTGGTTCTCCTGCGGATATCTTCATTTCTGATTCGATCACGCAAGGAAACTCCGAGCATAGCCCTTTCCATTGCCCTTTGGGTGACTTTGAGCCTTCTGATGAGGCCCATTGTGAGCGTCCACGTTTCGGAACCATATGTCATCACTGGCAACACGCACTGGTCATAGACTTTCGTCTTGAGACACTGTGGTATATTGGATGAGAAGATACCGCGCAGCCTCCCGAACGCTGCCCAGCCGAGTTGGATTCGACGGTTGACCTCTTTCTCGAAATTAGATCTACCCAACTGAACTGTCTGTCCAAGGTAGACGTAATCGTCTACAACTTCGAGTGCAGAGTCTCCGATCTTGATCGGAGTGGGTGCTACATGGTTATTTACCATGACTTTGGTTTTGTCCATGTTCATTTTAAGACCCACTCTTTCGGAAGCTCTACTGAGGTCATTGAGCATTGTGCTGAGTTCTTCCGTAGTTTCAGCCATGACTACTATGTCGTCGGCAAACCGAAGATGAGTGATGTACTCGCCATTGACATTAATGCCCAATCCACTCCAGTCCAGAACCTTGAAGACATCCTCCATTGCGGCCGTGAACAGTTTCGGAGAAATGACGTCTCCCTGCCTCACACCCCGCTGCAGGAGGATAGGTTTCGAGGTCTGGTCCTGCAGTCTGACTGACATAGTGGCGTTTTCGTACAAACACTTCAGCACCTCGATGTACCGATAGTCAATCTGGCACCGTTGGAGAGACTGCAGCACAGCCCAAGTCTCGATCGAATCAAAGGCTTTCTCGTAATCCACAAACGCTAAGCAGAGAGGCAGATTATATTCCTCGGTCTTCTGTATAACCTGCCGTAGCGTGTGTATGTGGTCTATGGTGCTAAAGCCTTTTCGGAATCCGGCTTGTTCGGGAGGCTGGAAGTCGTCGAACCTGCGCGCGAGACGGTTCGTGATGACTCTGGAAAACAGCTTGTAGACATGGCTCAGAAGTGAGATGGGCCTATAATTCTTGAGCAGGGCCTTGTCGCCCTTCTTAAAGAAGAGTACCACCACACTTCCGCTCCATGCCTGTGGTGTTTTTCCCTCGAATATGACGGAATCAAACAGCTTCTGAAGGGCCTTAAGGATCGGTTTACCACCCGCCTTCAGGAGTTCGGCTGTAATTCCGTCATCACCCGGTGCCTTGTTGTTATTAAGCTGCTTCAGAGCCATCCTAATCTCGTACAGGCTGACGTCCGGGATATCTTCGGTATAGTGTCGGGTCAACCTAGCTCTTGGGTCGTTTGCTAGATTCGTAGTGGGTTTTGTGATTGACGTGTATAACTGTCCATAAAAAGCCTCGATCTCTCCCAGAAGCTCCGATTTGGCGGATATGACTCTGCCATCTTCGGTCTTCAGTTTCGTGAGCTGGCTCTGCCCAATAGACAGATCTCTTGCAAACACCTTGGAGCCCTTATTTCGCTCAATCGCGTCTTTAATTTTTCCAGTATTAAAGTGACGGATATCGCGTTTCAAGGACTTAGAGATCCGTTTATTGAGCAGCCGATATGTGCACGCTTCGTCTGAAGACTGCAGAATCATCTCACGCCTTTCCTTCATAAGCTGGAGAGTTCGATCTGTGAGCCTCTTGCTCTTATTTGTACGAGTCTTATAGAATTTAGACCCGACCGTATGGACAGTTTCCACGAACCCATCGTTGTATTCGTCCACAGAGCTTCCTAGGCATTCGAAACGATTTTGAAGTTCGAGCTGAAAGCTCTCGGAGTTTTGGATCTGGATCTGTGCAGGACGGAGCGTAGACTTCATCAGTCGAGATCTTTCAAGCTTGACATTGATATTCAATGTGCCTCTTACCATGCGGTGATCACTTCCGGTTTTTACCGCATTGATCACTGAGACATCATTGAATATTTGCTTCTTCGTCGACATGATGAAGTCAATCTCATTTTTTGTTACACCATCAGGGCTTTGCCAGGTCCACTTCCTATGCTCACGCTTTCTGAAGAAGGAGTTCATCATGTAGAGGCCCTCCCTCTCCATAAAGCTGGCCAGTAGGTGTCCCCGGTGGTTCCTACGTCCAAATCCAAATTGCCCCACTCGCAGCTCGTCACCGTCTCGTTTGCCCAGTTTCGCATTAAAGTCCCCCATGACCACGGTGAAGTGAGTCTTATAACCATGTATGGCTCTGGATACATCCTCATACATGGTCTCTACTTCGTCATCGGGGTGTGTCGAGGTCGGAGCGTAAACCTGTATGACCTTCAGCGAATATCTTGATGATATTCTGAGTATAAGGTACGCCACCCTGGTCGACACGCTCTCGATCTTCACCACATTGTTCACAAGGGACCTGTGGACGATAAACCCGACACCACCTTGGGACTGCTGGTCCCCCTCCCGAAAATAGAGCAGGTTACCAGATCTTAGGATTATCGTGTCCTCCCCCTGTCTTCGGACTTCGGATAATCCCACAATACTCCATCGTAACCTGCTCAACTCCTCCTCAAGCTCGGCAATCTTCTCATCGGACCGGAGTGTACGCGTGTTGTACGTCGCCAGGTCCAGTCGTCGACGGTTGATCGATCCCGCCCGGAGATTCTTAGCACCCCAGACCCCAGGGCTGCGCCCACGCCCGTCCACGCTAGCACAACCGCTGGAGTCACCGGGCACGTGGGGCCTGTTTTTTGTTGCATTATGCATTTGAGGGGGTTTGGACCATAACCCGCCACGCTGGTCCAGTGCGTGTTGGCGGGTCGCCATAGCCTCGTTCGTTTATCAGCAGGGTGCACCACGTGCAGGTGAGGTTGGCTTGGGTCCCGATAGGTGTTGATTGGGACCCCGTATACACCCCGCTCGCTGCGTAGCACGCAGCTCGCTAGCGGCGTATTCGCCAGATGAGAACACACCCAAAGAGTTATACGTAGAATATACCCAAAGAATAAACACGTGAATAGATGGAAAGGGAGGCTAAAGAAAAGTCGGATAGATTGTGTGAAGAAAACGGAGTCAGTGATAGCGTGACGGTTGACAGGATACAATGGAAGAAAAAAATGTTTTGGGCCTACCTCAAGTAACATGGACTAAGGGCAGGAAGATGACGATTTGATACTATGTACCCTAAAAATAAATGTTTTATCTGCCTAACAATTACAAATTCTTTATTTGTGTTACCTTGTTAAGTACCTATGTTCACGCGAGAAACTGGCAGTGAAGCCGAATTGACGTCAATATTAGTTATTTGTCACTAAAATAATTCGACTAGGTACATCAGTTTTTTCACAGAAATGCATTAATAACTAATGTGAATAGATTAATATAAATACTATGTAAATATGTAATAAAGTCTCTTTCTACGCTAAGAGCAACGCTGTTTCATTACGGCGAGACCATCGGCTCCTCTCACTGTTACTGCGTCTATAAATGGTTGCCGATAGCTCTGGCCTTATCCAGCCTTAATTATTGGTCGGTTCGTGAGGTTGCGGATCGGCAGTGATAAACCCCGCCCTATTCACCCTTCATTCTTCCCACCTTCCGTCTTTTGCCTTAAGTTTCAAGGCAACAGGCTTCCCGCACTATTATTTATATACCTACGTATATATTGTAGCTATATGGTTAGGGCTAGGTTGTTAGGTGCAGCTAAGGGTGATGATAGGCTACAGTCAACCCCTTTACTGTACATTTCGGTAGCTGAATGTAGAACCCACAACCTGTAAGTGATGAATTGCGTTTCTTGATTCGAGAAATCGAACTAAAGCACGTAGTAAGTTTTTTTTAGGTCTTAATAACTTTATAAATAAATAAGTAAATAAAAGACTGAACCATTTCGACTTTTAATAGTCTTAAGGTTCTTCAGTATAGGCCTAGGTATAGCTTAAAGAAATATCTTTGGAAAATATCCCATGCGCGATAAAAGCCTGAGCGTAAATAACGCCACAATATAGGAGCGAAGGAATCCGGGTCCTAACTTATCGCATATATCAATAATAATGTAATGCATTACACAGCAATTTGGCCTAAAACGCATATCTATAGTATAGAATGCAAATTATAATATAATCACTACGGTAAAAAATTGCTATGAAATATGATCAGGCGTTTTCGAACAATTTTTTATATCTCAAAAATGTGGTTAAATATTAACAAAAAAATTTTAGATAGTGAAAATTTAAATAATAACTATACTCTTGAGAGTAAATTTGGTTTGACGCAAGTTGGTACGGATCCACATACAAGTTTGGGCAATCTCTTTTATTTTGTGAACCGCATTAAGATTTTCACACAAAAATAGAAGAAAAACAATAAATTTTGGGGGTTCCCCATACTTAGAACTGAAACTCAAAAAATTTTTTTTCATCAAACCCATACGTGTGGGGTATGTATCTATGGATAGGTCTTCAAAAATGATATTGAGGTTTCTAAAATTATTTTTTTCTAGACGGAATAGTTTGCGCGACAGAAACTTCCAAAGTGGTAAAATGTGTGTGTCCCCCCGTAACTTCTAAAATAAGAGAATGATAAAACTAAAAAAAACATATGATGTACATTACCATGCAAACTTCCACCGAAAATTGGTTTGAACGAGATCTAGTAAGTAATTTTTTTTAATACGTCATAAATCGTAAACCGCAATTTACCTTTCAAGTTTGTACGGAACCCTCAGTGCGCGAGTCCGACTCGCACTTGCCCAGTTTTTTTTTTGTTTGTGTTTTGTATTGCCTGCATCGAATAAATACTATTCTATTCTATATTTTGCCGTGTTTTGCTACGGACGATACGGAACCGTTCGTGCGCGAGTTCGTCTCACAGTTGGCCGGCTATTTTCTTTTTAATTAATATGGATGTAAACCTACCTCAGAGAAGATAGGGTCCTGTTCAGAATTATTGTAGTCTCTGAACTGCTTGGTGGCGCGCAGGTACGCTTCAATTATGGCGATCTTCTCCTTGGAGCGGTCTAGTAACACACAAGAATAACACTAACTAAGGAATTGCTAATAACTGGCCCAAAACTGGAAACAGTGGAAGGTTTTTGCCCAGCAGTGGGAAAGTATGCATAATATATTTGACTGGCCTGTTGGTCTAGTAGTTAGTGGCCCTGACTGCTATGCCAGAGGTCGTGGGTGCGATTCCCACCCAGGACAAATGTTTGTGTGATGAGCACGATCATTTCTTCTGTGTCTGGGTGTAATTAATCCATAATATGTATGTATTTAGAAATATATAAGTATGTTTATCAGTTGTCTAGTACTCATAACACAAGCTCTGCTTAACTTGAGACTAGACGGCGTTGTGTGATTGTTGTGGAATATTATATATTATTATTAATAGGATAACCAGCCTTTTAATGTTCCCACTGCTGGGACTCAGGCCTCCTCTCTCTAGGAGAGGGAATGGGCCGTAATCCACCACGCGGGCCCAGTGCGGGTTGGTGGATGTCACATGTCTTCGAATTTTTGGTTCTAGGACATGCCGGTTTCCTCACGATGTTTTCCTTCACCGTTTTGAGAGCAGTGGTGATGAAATAAATTACACAAAGTAATGCGCCTGGCTGGGTTCGAACCCGCAACCTACAATTCGTAGGTCGGCCGTTACCACTCGGCCACCACTGCTCACAGGGACAGTAAAGGCTAGATATAATTATAATTTAACGAATAAGTCGCTAGGAGTTTTATAACAACCAAATAAAGATAAAAACAAAGCTCTTTTAACAGTTTTAGGACGAAACTCTAAAAACTTTAAGAATTTAGTTTAAATACATTGCTGGCATATATTTCGCCATCTTTTCGCCAAAAGTGAAACCTAGGCCATATATTAAAGGACTGTATGAGAAATCAATAGCAAAAAGAATTATGCCTACAAACCGTAACCAAACGAAGTTAGAGACTATTTAGTATATTGCTATAGTTTTTTTTTTATCAGGCGTTACTTTTCTTAAATAAAAACACTATGTCTGATATTTTAAGTTTCCCATTGTTAAAATATAGTTTTGGTTTCGGTTTTATGGTAAAATAGTGTCAATCACTATCGCAACACTAACGCGTATCTTTTCGACTAGTTATTTTTTTCTGCTACTTTAAGTGATGAAAAAGTGAGAGTGTGAAAAAAAAATAACAGTAATAACCAACTTAATCTATTTCATCAATGGAAACCTCAAAATATTACGTATTATATTTATATTTCATTATATTATAACGAAAATAGATAACGCCTAACAAAAATATACTAGCAATGCTTCTATAGGTATTTTCGTTCTGTTACGGTTTAAAGACCTGGTTCTTTTTGCTATTGAATCATCGTATTGGCCTCTAACATATAACCTAGATTTGCATTGCATTAGCTTTTCTTAGCGTATACAAGCACCCTAAGGCATCTGTCAATTAGCGAATTATCTGGCAATTTCGACTTTAATGACTCCGTCCAATATTATTTATAATCACGATTAATCAATTTCTGACTCAACAAGTACTGACTATTATCATCTTGACTAAAATGACTATATTGACTATAACTTTCGTGACTAATATGACTTTACAAAATGTGACTATCTTGACTATGCGGTCGGACCATATGACGAATTTTGTGACTATGATAACTAACATGACTATCGTGACTAATATGACTTTACAAAATTTGACTATCTTGACTATGCGACCGGGCCATATGACGAATTTTGTGACTATGATAAATAACATGACTATCGTGACTAATATGACTTTACAAAATTTGACTATCTTGACTATGCGACCGGGCCATATGTCGAATTTTGTGACTATGATAACTAACATGACTATCGTGACTAATCAGGATAACTAATATGAGAAGTAACTTACTAGTCTGCGTGAGATATTGCAGCGACCGCTCGTCGACAGGGAAGTGTGCGACCGTGGCGCCGAACTCGGGACACATGTTGGCGACCGTGGCTCTGTCTGCGATACTGAGGGCCGACACTCCCGGCCCATAGAACTCCACGAATTTACCCACCACGCCGAGGGACCGGAGGTGCTGTGGAAAATATCTTTAAATATATAATTCTGCCTATTGTTATGTTTCCTTCTTCTTTTATTTTTACCCGACTGCAAGAAGGGTTATGTTTTTCGCGCGTATCCTGTATGTATTACATACATACGTATGTAATATTCTTTATTACTTCATATCTTACATATTGTCTGCAACAGTCGGGACCCATTAAAATAATCTAGACTAAAATCATCTCATCTAATACGGGTCCCGACTGTTGCAGTCTGTATGTTCCGTATTAAAATTTAGTATTTGTTTTATTTTATGTGTTTAAATTAATACAATTAAATTGGACTGAACTTGCTTTTTTTTCTTATCAGTTTTTATTTAAAGTAGTTCTTAAATACTGATACGTTAATAATAGTTATTCCTTGGGCACTAGCATAATAATTTGTTTAGGAATTACTTGTGGCTGTTAAATGTAACTATTTTGTGTAAAAGATGAAATAAAAATTATTATTAGTTTAAAGTTATTTTTTACGCAGTCGGTTTTTTTTATTTATTAAATTTTATTTTTATGTGTGTACACAAAACGTTGAATAAATAAATAAATAATAAAATCTTACCTTGGTGATGGTGAGCACCAAGTCCGTAGAAGTGACAAGTGGGTTCAATTCTCCGACTAGTTTGTATCCGACCACCTTGGGTAGCAACATGCTTATAGCTTGCCCCAGCATCACGGCTTCAGCTTCGATTCCTGGACGAAGACAAAATACCATAGATTACAAAATACCATCAAAAACTGCACTTATGCGCAAGAGTGTTTTTTGCATGGCACCAATTATCTATAATAAATTGCCCAAAAGTTGGAAAGAACAAACTATACCTAAACTTAAACAAACAATGAAATTGTTTTTGGCACAGAAAGCGTATTACAGAATTTTTAAACGACTCCGGATTCTAATTAATAAATAACTAGAATTAACATTGTCGAAATTATTATTAAGGTTGTGTAGTAGTGGAGTACTTAAAGATGCCTATATTATTAATATTATTATAATTGAATGTTATTAAATATAATTAAAATCAATAAAATTAAAAAAAAAAACGGGTTGCACTCTGGGAGTGCCGGCAGAAGTGAAAACTTAAGTTAACGTTGTGCGTTTTGGATATTTTGGAATGGTTATGGAATAATTTTGCACGAATTGCTTTTTTTTGCACACAATTTTGCACGACATCCGTCTTACGAATTTTCGATCAGGTCACGTGTCCTGACGCGAGTTTAACATTTTTTATCCATTACAAAATTTTTTGCACACAATTTTGCACGACATCCGTCTTACGAATTTTCGATCAGGTCACGTGACCCTGACGGTCACGTGACCCTGACGCGAGTTTAACATTTTTTACCCATTACAAAAAAAAGTGTACAACGCCGCTAAAGAAGTTTTCACTTCAAAAAAATCATAAGTAATAATAATGAAATACTCGTAGAACCTGAGACATTTGCACGCCATGAGAAATGGCAGACATGTCGGGAGCCACTTTTATTTAAGATCTTGCATGCATGTATTATTTTAATTCTGTATGCATACACATGTTTGAGTAAATAAAATTTCTTATTCTTATTAAATTAAACTACTTCTTATGCGGTCTCTGTGGGCAATATTAATATAATGCGCTAGCTTCAGCCAGGGATTTTGCTCGCGTCAAAATAGAAACCCCTCGAGCGCCGCTTGTACATACGTCTGTACAACTTGAATGACCTTGAAAAACGCATAATTGTCGTTTTGTACACACGTTTGTACGAATTTTTTTTAGCCGAAAATTTTGGTTTCTATAACTTTGTTTTTCCTAGAAAAAACGTAAACGGTGATTTACGTAAAAACGCGCAATTACATAATAATAATACCCCCCTCGCGCGTGGGGACGCTGATCGACGAGCGAGTAAAACCGCGATCTTATGCCTCGTCGGTAAAGCTCGCCGGTGTATCATTGCAAAACCACGGTTTTGTGAGTTGACGAGCCTGACTCGCGGCTTGTGATGTTTGCTTCATTTTCGTCGCTCAAAACCGCGTGTCGATTATGGCCGACGAGCCAAGTCGCCAGTTATCGGCGACAGTGCTAGAGGACTTCTCGCGCCCTAGGGCGGAGCGTGAGGGCGTGTCAGACTTAGAGTGACTGAACCACCCTCCTATGTTCCTTATTTGCGCGTGTTCCAGTACCCCGGGTTTTCCTTTCAGAAGCGAACCCATGGCCACAGTAGGCTTCGACCCAGTTGAGCCCTTACGGTTTGCTGACATCTCCTTGAGGCGCGCGTGGAACAGTACGCGCCGTCGACCACTTGAGCTCGGTCCGGACAATCGGACGACGAGCTACCCATTGCTCGCCGTCCGCAAGCCCACGCCTACAGTGGCCGGAAATCGGGAAAACTGGGTTTCGAAATTTGTATGGAGAAACTTACTAATTATAGATAAAATTACACCCAGACACAGAACAAATGATCATTACAGAAACATTTGTCCTGGGCGGGAATCGAACCTACGACCTCCGGCATAGCAGTCAGGGCCACTAACCACTAGACCAACAGGCCAGTCTAATGATGATGATGACTTACCGCCAACGCCCCATCCAACCACTCCTAGTCCGTTGATCATAGTAGTGTGACTGTCGGTGCCCACCACGGAGTCGGGGTGCAGAAGATCTCCCCCACTGAACACTACGCGGGCCAAGTACTCCAGATTTACCTGAAAAACAAAAATATTATCTGTATACTGTTTATATAGGGTGACTGGCAATTAGTGTACGATACTTAAACACGTGATTATGCTCATGATAACAAACAATTTTTATTATGGGAGCAAAGCCGAAATCGCGAAAAAAATATTAGCTGTTCAGTACATTAGGCAAACATGAATGTACTGAACAGCTGATTTTTTTTCGCGATTTCAGGTTTGTTCCCATAGTAAAAGTTGTTGGTTATCATGAGCACAATCACGTGTATAAGTATCGTACACTAATTACCAGTCACCCTATATAGGATAACTCCATCTACTGGCATTACCAGAACAGCATAATTCATTTTATAATGACATTTTAATTAGAGATGGCGTTGTATTCGGATTTTTTTTTTGGTGATTTTTCCATTTTTTCTCACCGTTTAAACTTTCCCTAGACTATCTCGAATATTTCAAGACCAATATTAGCCAGATCGGTCCAGTCGTTTTTGAGTTTTAGCGAGACTAAACGAACAGCTATTCATTTATAAATACATAGATAAATAGATAATATAGATAGATTATTATTACATGTTGAGCTCCTTACAAGTTCTGAGTTATCTACTCGAATACTGACTGGACAGGTCCACTCAAATCTGTGTGATTCTTTTTTCAAACGACCATCTGAGACACTAATCTGCATGGTTCTCATATGATCTGACCATTACATGTTTACTGTATGGACTTTAAAAGAGACTTTGACCTCTTGAGTTTATTTCAGTGTTTCTTCATCTAGTTTAAACTGACGAAAAAAAAAACGTGTAAAAGTGTTTTTTAGTGTTCCGTACCTCAAAAGGAAAAACTGAACCCTTATAGGATCACTTTGTTGTCCGTCTGTCTGTCTGATGTATCGAGTTCAAATTAAAACCATATACTCAGGTCTGCGGTTCCTTGAATCTCTGAAAAACTCAGGTACGAGGGCATCGGCGAGGGCCCTCTTCGCCCACGCCTAGCTACTCCCCTGTTGTACCCTAATTTATGTGCGGCTTTATTGTCAAGTACAGCATACCTGGTGCACGATACCGGATCCCGGCGGCACGATGAGCATGTTGTCGAAGGCTTGCGCGCCCCACTTGAGGAACTGGAAGCGTTCCTTGTTCCTCTCGAACTCTAGCTCTTGGTTCTTGTTTAGTGCGTCTGGACTGAAAAGAAAAGACAACAGGGTTTAAAAAAAATTTACAAAAAAAAGATTTCAATGTAAAAAAAAAATACTGAAAAGTGCAAAATAACTTTAATTTCGGAAGTCGGTGTTTCTATAAGTTTTGTCTCTTCGAGAAATCGGTGAACATATATAGGGTGACTGGTAATTAGTGACCAATACTTAAACACGTGATTGTACTCATGATTACAAAGAAACTTTTTTTATATACTGTTCACTAGTTTGTAGGTACATTCACTGATTAGGTACGTACACCTATGGGTTTGCAAGCTGCGCGGGTGTTCTATCACTATTGTAGGTACGACGGCGTCACGCGGCTAACAGCTGAGCGGTCGCCGGTCGCAGGCACGCGCGCGTATGTAAACAGCTGTTTTATTACTGTGATAAAACTAATGAGAATATAAAAAAAGTTTCTTTGGGAAAGTTGTCTGTAATCATGAGTACAATCATGTGTTTAAGTATTGGTCACTAATTACCAGTCACCCTATATATAAAAAAAAAACATTTAGCCGAACATAGAACCTCCTCCTTTTTGAAGTCGGTTAAAAAAGAACCATTTTGTTGTATATTCGTGTGATTTTTGGTGTTTGTCTTATCCTTTATTTTGAGGTGGAAAATCATCAAAAAACTTCTCCCGCTCTGTGTAGAGAGAAAGGGAATGTCAGATGTTTACTGACTGACTAAAACATAGTCGTGTGCCTTCAGTTGCCCTTTGGGTTCCAGACAGACAAGCCGACGGCCTCGGCTGACATTCGATCTGCCACTACTCTTGAGACCGCGTCCGGAGAAACTGACTGACTGTCATATGACTGACATAACAAAACACAGACGAAACTACTGGGACTAGAAGAGTGATATTTTTCACAAGGTTTCCTTTTATGACGTAGGCGAGCACTAAGAGTGGATTTTCTAAAATTCACCCTTTAAGGGGGTGAAACGGGGGTCCAAAGTTTGTAAGGAGTATGATGTAGGATAAACCACCATTGTTAAAAATATTTGCTGTTGATCCCCGCAATAACGCCGGCGTTAACGCGCCATTGTCTTTCTATTGTGTCTCTAATTACGCTACACAAAAGGTTAAGGGGGTGAAACGGGGGTCCAAAGTTTGTAAGGAGTATGATGTAGGATAAACCACCATTGTTAAAAATATTTGGCTCTGAAATAAAAAAAAATTTAAATGTTTTTTTTTTTGTATGTTCAATAAGACATTGCACTTTATTTACTCGCCCTCCCGCTTCACCCACAGCGGGAGAAGTTATTAGATGATATAACAGCAAAATAAATATTTAAAAGTCTTACCTTCTAGCAAAGTCCACCTGTACAGAGTGGTCTATAACCAGATCAGCCGGGCAGATTGGGTTGATCTTCTGAGGGTCCCCGCCAAGGTTCTTGACTGCATCTCTCATGGCTGCGAAGTCTACTACTGCTGGTACCCCTGTTAGGTCCTGTTGGCGAATTGTAGTGGTTAATGAAAGAAATAAGGCATGTTTATTTGGCACACATTGAACAAACATGTATGTTTACTCCATTCACGTTAAGATTATACATTTAAACCAACCTTTTTAACTATCCGCTCAACCAATTTTGACTCCTAGCCCGTGGGCATAAGGATGGCATTAAAAGCAAAAAAAGTGGTTACAATACCAACTATTTATATGTATGTATTATTTTTATGTGTATGTATGTATGTATTATATCGGCCCCGACTTACGAGTTGTAGGTTGCGGGTTCAAACCCAGTCAGGCGCATTACTTTGTGTAATTTATTTCATCACCACTGCTCTCAAAACGGTGAAGGAAAACATCGTGAGGAAACCGGCATGTCCTAGAACTAAAAATTCGAAGACATGTGACATCCACCAACCCGCACTGGGCCCGCGTGGTGGATTACGGCCCATTCCCTCTTCTAGAGAGGAGGCCTGAGTCCCAAAAGTGGGAACATTATAAGGCCGACTATGCTATGCTATGTATAATATTAAATATACACGGTGTCTTTGACATCAACGCACAATTGAATACCACGGATCCAGTACATGATTCTGGACCCCCCAGTGGTGGAAGTTTTCGTCGGCTTTTTCCTAATTTTTAAAAACAAAAATCTGTACTTTTTTTAATTTAAACTGTATAAAATCGTTTTTCTAACCAACCCAGATGATATTTGTAGTAAAAAGAAAGAAAAAATTCACTCTAGCCTTGAATACACCTAAACTATAAAGGGACGAGAAGACCGCAGCAGGCAAATTGTTCCAGTCCTTCGATGTACGCGGTATAAACGACGAGGCGAAACGCTTAGTACGGACCGTATCATCAACATTTGACTGGACTGTTGGTCTAGTGGTTAGTAGTCCTGACTGCTATGCCGGAGGTCGTGGGTTCGATTCCCACCCAGGACAAATGTTTGTGTGATGAGCACAATCATTTGTTCTGTGTCTGGGTGTAATTTATCTATAAAATATGTATGTATTTAGAAATATATAAGTATGTTTATCAGTTGTCTAGTGCTCATAACACAAGCTCTGCTTAGCTTGGGAGTTGGGACTAGACGGCGTTGTGTGATAGGTGTTGAAAAAAAAACACAACCAGGAACAACCCCCAACAAACCAACCAACAGGCAGGAATAGCGCATCACTGGCCTACGACGCTTGTTGTCGGACTGCTAACGTACTGGCCGGCAGCGGCATGGTAAACGTGCATCAACTGGCCAGTTGCAGTTCTCATAAATTGAAAGCGCCCAAGGGAATATACTCCCGGGATTAACACTACCACTACCACACACACACACACACACACACACAAACACACAACACACACACACTACTACCACTTACACACTACACACACAACACACACTACTTACTAACACTTTATGGATCTTTTTGTGTCCGAAAAAAAATTGAATTCTATTCTATTCTATTAAACGTATCCTATGTGCTATTTCAGGATAAGATCTACACGTGTACCAATGATCCCGATTTCCGGCCACCGTAGGCGCGGGCTTGCGGACGGCGAGCAATGGGTAGCTCACCGTCCGACCGTCCAGTAAACGTCCGGACCGAGCCCAAGTCGTCGACGGCGCGTAGTGTTCCACGCGCGCCTCAAGGAGATGTCAGCAACCGTAAGGGCCCCGTTGGGTCGAAGCCTACTGGGGCCATGGGTTAAGTGAAAATGAACCCCGGGGCCCTGGAACGCAAGGCAGAGGGAACAAACGTGATTCTGTCTGAAAGGAAGACTCGGTCCTGGTATGAAAGGCACGAAGGAACAGGAGTGGGCTTTTAGTCAGTAAAAGTCTGACACTATCTCCCGCTCCTCCCAAGGGCGTGGGATGTCATTGGATGATTTTCCCAACGAAAAAAAAAAAACACGTACCATTTTTCATCGAAATCCATTCAGTAGTTTTTGCGCGAGAGAGGAACAAACATACATACAAACTTCCGCATTAAAAATATTAGTAGGATCAGCTCACCTGCAGAATAACTCTGGCGGGTTTGAAGGCGATCTCCACGGGCTCTCCGGCCTGGTTGGTCTCCCAGTCCAGTACGCTCTGGACATCTTTCTGCAAGACCTGGAAGTTGTCACAGTTCCTGACGCAGGACTCCAGGAGTACGCGCACTGAGTAGGGCAGACGATCTGTGAAAGACGATGGATATTTTGGTAATGATTTAAATAATGAAATATAGAAGAAGTACCTAATAAAACCTTCAAAAATAAAGGCGCGGGTAACTGATATCGACACATTTTTAGAGTTCCGTGCCTCAAAAGGAAAAAACGGAACCCTTAATCTCGGGAACGCGTGGAGGTATCGAGTTGAAATCAAACTTCTGAGTAAACGAAAAAAAAGATACGGCTGTCTATGTCGCAAAAATCTTGAATTTCGACACTCTCAAGGGAATCAAATTCATAGGGTACTTCCCGTTGTCCTAAAATCCTGAAATTTGGCATGTAGCAAGGTCTCATAGCACGAATATAGGAAAAAATCTGAAAACTTGTAGTTCACATCGTGAACTTTGTTTCACTTTTGGAATAATCTTTGTAACTCAATTCGGGAATTGAACTGTTTTTACCCGACTTCAAAAAAAGGAAGAGGTTCTCAATTCGGTTGTATTTTTTTTATGTTTGTTACCTCAGAACTCCGTCGTTTATGGACCAATTTTTTTTCTGTTAAAATATGCTTTCAGATTGGTCCCATTTTTTTCAAAATCCAGTTCTGATGATGGGATCTGTGAGGAAGCGAGGGAACTCCTCAAATATTATAAGCAACCATATAATAATTTTGGTATTTTCATCGAGAACTTAAGCATTTACAGTCAATAAAAAACTTTTTACAAAAAAAAATACAACCGACTTCAAAGTAAAAAAAAACACTGAAAAGTGCAAAATAACTTTAACTTCGGAAGTCGGTGTTTCTATAATAGTTTCGTCTCTTCGTTATTTAACACCGACTTCCGAAATTAAAGTTATTTTGCACTTTTCAGTGTTTTTTTTTACTTTGAAGTCGGTTGTATTTTTTTTGTAAAAAGTTTTTTATTTTACACTTTTTAGTTATGGTACCACCACTAAAAAGTACCCCTCAGCCAAACTTAAATACCTTATAGCCAGAGTGCATCTCATGACAAATGACAATTCTAATAATCCCTAACACGGTTAGATTACATTAATTTATTACAGAGTTCCGGTGCCTAACTTCAGGCTTCATCATCAGATCAGTTCGATATATTCCCCCTCTACTTTCAGTCAGTCATCGACTACACGTTTATACAAAGCAATTTTACTTGTTACGACGGTTCTGCTGTGATCCTATGAGGAGTTCTGTTCCATATCTTCGAAGTTCATGATCAGATCATAACAATATTTCTATGGGACCAATTCGGAAGACCTTTCAATCAAATAAAAAATTTTCAAAATCGGTCCACAATTGACCGAGAAATCGGTGAACATACATAAAAAATAAAAATAAAAAACATACGTTCAACCGAACATATAACCTCCTCCTTTTTGAAGTCGGTTAAAAAGTAACATTTGATGAAGTGGAACCGATGAAGAAGACCAGAAATGGCCAACGGAACTTCATCCTCACTCAAGACACCTTGGTATTTTTGAGCTCGCTGTGCGCTGGCATCTAATGCCTGCTATGACCTGCCTTGACCTGTGTTGTACTTAGTGTCGGGCTGTCGGCGGTGTCCAGTTGTGACTTTTTTGAAATATTTTTGAGAAAAAATATAACATGGTGTTAAAATTTTTGGAATCGATTCAGTTACTGATTCTGAACAAACCATATTCATGTTTCGCATAATATAACACACAACACAATGACTTTTTATTGAGTGTTATGATTGCAGCGCATTCCAGAAGATACTCGTAAATATTATTACAAGTTTTTCTAGAATAGGTTTATAGACTCTATGTAATACTAGCTAACCCGGCGAACTTCGTACCGCCTAATAAGTAAGGATAACGCCATCTGGCATTAACAGAACAGCATAATTCCTTCTAGCTTTTGCCCGCGGCTTCGCTCCCGTCAACTGACTACTATATCCTACTCTACCCAACTCTATCCTACTCTACCTTACTCTACCCTACTCTACCCTACACAAAAAAAAAGTATCCTATGTCCGTCTCCTGGTTCTAAGCTACCTCCCCACCAACTTTCAGCCATATCGGTTCAGTCGTTCTTGAGTTAAAAATAGTGTAACTAACACGACTTTCTTTTATATATATAGATACTGGGTATTCATTCAATCGTATCCAGTTAGATTAGAAACCAATATTATTATAGATTTTTTTCTTATTTTGGATGTGGAATATCATCTAAAGACTTCTGCCGCTCTAGTGTAGAGTTGGGAGGGCGTGTCAAACTTTTACTGACTAAAAACCCACTCTTATTCCTTCTTTGTCTTCGTTTCAGGGCCCCGGGTTTCGGTTACCGCATGGTCGGACGGTGAGCTACCCATTGCTCGCCGTACGCAAGCCCACACCTACGGTAGCTGGAAATCGGGGTCGGGATCCCGGCGGCTGGGGCGTGAGGGCCGTTTCCAGACGCGCGCGGCCGCCGCCTTCGCTAGCATTACAGCTTCGCACGCCGAGGCGATCGCCTGCCATTCCTCCTCGCCCCGGACCCGGCACGAGAGGTCTTTGCCGCTGAGCGACCATACAATATGCGATGCGAATTAATTCGCAAGTTCTTACGATGCGTCGTGTGTGGTCACAGATTCTTTTGGGGCCTAACGCCAACATGTCGCCAGTGGTGTAGCTAGATAACCAACTACCCCGGGGCAAAAAATACCTGGGGCCCCTTTTTTAACGCCTTTTTTAATAAAAAACTTTTTACAAAAAAAAACACAACCGACTTCAAATTAAAAAAAAAACACTGAAAAGTGCAAAATAACTTTAATTTCGTAAGTCGGTGTTTCTATACTAGTTTTGTCTCTTCGTTATTTAACACCGACTTCCGAAATTAAAGTTATTTTGCACTTTTCAGTGTTTTTTTTTTTTACTTTGAAGTCGGTTATATTTTTTTTTGTAAAAAGTTTTTTATTTTACACTTTTTAGTTATGGTACCACCACTAAAAAGTACCCCGTAGCCAAACTTAAATATCTTATAGCCAGAGTGCATCTCATGACAATTCTAATAATCCCAAACACGGTTAGATTACATTAATTTATTACAGAGTTCCGGTGCCTAACTTCAGGCTTCATCATTAGATCAGTTCGATACGAGGTGCATTCAATAAGTACCTAGCCTCATCGCCAGAGGGCGCTGTAGTTTCAAAAGAGTTTTACCACAGTGTAGCACATTCTTTTTTAATTCTTGTTTCATCATTCCAATCCCTTCATTTGTTTTAATTTGACAACTTATGGAAGCGAACGTGTCGATCGGTTTTACAAAAATGGAAAAAGAGCAATATCGTTCGGTGATTCGATTCCTATTTTTGGAAGGGAGAACGCGCATCGAAATCAAAGAGCGCTTGGATGCTGTGTACGGTGACTCTTCTCCATCGATGGCCACCGTCAAGAATTGGTTCAACGAGTTAGCACGTGGCCGTACGTCGGTTTTTGATGAACCACGTCCAGGTGCACCGAAAACAGCTGCTACGGAGGAAAACATTAAAAAAATCCATGATTTCGTATTGGCAGATCGTCGATTGAAGGTTCGGGAGCTAGCTGAGACTGTAGGCATTTCAGAAGGAACAGTGCAACATATTCTTCACGAGGAACTCGGCATGAGAAAGCTGTCGGCGCGATGGGTGCCGCGTTTACTCACACCAGAAAACAAGCGCAACCGTGAGACCACATCGGAGACGTGTTTGGCGCTGTTTAAGCGGAATCCAGCGGAGTTTTTGCGTCGTTTTGTGACCGTCGATGAAACCTGGATCCACTGGTACACACCAGAGACCAAGGAGCAATCAAAACAATGGATCCAGACCGGGGAACGTGCTCCAAAGAAGGCGAAAACTGTAAAATCGGCCGGAAAAGTTATGGCCACCGTTTTCTGGGATTCACAAGGTGTGATCTACATCGATTACCTCGAGAAGGGTAAAACAATTACAGGGCTTTACTATGCCGATTTATTGGGCCGATTCGACGCCGAATTAAAGAAAAAACGACCCCATCTGGCGAAGAAAAAAGTGCTGTTTCACCACGACAACGCACCGGTTCACACGTCTGCCGCTGCCATGGCCAAATTGGTTGAATTACGCTACGAATTGCTGCCCCATCCACCGTATTCTCCAGATTTGGCCCCTTGTGACTTCTTTCTGTTTCCTAATCTGAAAAAATCACTCGCCGGGAATAGATATGATAAGTTGGAGCATCGCTGGGCTAAGTGTATCGAACTAAAAGGAGACTATGTTGAAAAATAAATTGCCACTTTTCCAAAATTTTCGTTTACTTTTTGTAGGCTAAGTATTTATTGAATGACCCTCGTATATTCCCCCTCTACTTTCAGTTAGTCATCGACTACACGTATAAACAAAGCAATTTTACTTGTTACGACGGTTCTGCTGTGATCCTATGAGGAATTCTGTTCCATATCTTCGAAGTTCATGATCAGATCATAACAATATTTCTATGGGACCAACTCGGAAGCATAACCTTTCATTAAAAAAAAAATATTCTAAATCGGTCCACAATTTACCGAGAAATCGGTGAACATACATAAAAAAAAAAACATACATTCAACCGGACATTATAAGTCCTTTTTGAAGTCGGTTAAAAAGCGAGAGGGAATGTCAAACGTTTACGGACTAAAACGAAATGCCATAATTAAGGTCTTTTTTACATAGCGTGGGTAGGATAAAAGCAGGACGACAATATGCATCTTTAAGATGAGAGAAAAGGATAGGTACATTGTAAGAATCCCACAGCTGTCACCCGCACCATCCTATAGCAATTGTAGTTTAGTGTTACAACCTATTTTATTTAGATTTCGAAGTTAGGAGAATTTTTAGGGTTCCGTAGCCAAATGGCAAAAACCCTTATAGATTCGTCATGTGTCTGTCTGTCCGTCCGTATGTCACAGCCACTTTTTTTCGAAACTATAAGAGCTATACTGTTGAAACTTGGTAAGTAGATGTATTCTGTGAACCGCATTAAGATTTTCCCAAAAAATGAAAAAAAAAATCAATAAATGTTGGGGGTTCCCCATACTTAGAACTGAAACTCAAAATTTTTTTTTTCATCAAACCCATACGTGTGGGGTATCTATGGATAGGTCTTCAAAAAAACTTTTTAGAAAAAAAAAATAACCGACTTCACTAAAAAAAACACTAAAAGGATCAAAATAACTTTAATTTCGGATGTCGGTGTTTCTCGGTATTGTTTGTTTCTTATTTAACACCGAGTCGCATATCTTCAATGTGATATCTATTTGAGTATGAAGTTCCGTTGACCATTTCTGGTCTTCTTCATCAGTTCCACTTCATCAAATGTTACTTTTTGACTGTAAATGCTTAAGTTCTTGATGAAAATACTAAAATTACCATAGGGTTGCCTATAATTTTTGAGGAGTTCCCTCGATTCCTCATGGATTCCATCATCAGAACTGGATTTTGAAAAAAATGGGACCAATCTGGAAGCATATCCTATAAAGGGAAAAAAAAATTTTGCAAATCGGTCCATAAACGACGGAGTTCTGAGGTAACACACAAAAAAAAAAAAAAAAAAAAAATGATGATAAAAAAAAAAAAAAAATACAACCGAATTGATAACCTCCTCCTTTTTTTTGAAGTCGGTTAAAAATGATATTGAGGTTTCTAATATAATTTTTTTATATACTGAATAGTTTGCGCGAGAGACAATTCAAAAGTGGTAAAATGTGTCTGTCCCCCCCCCCCCGTAACTTCTAAAATAAGAGAATGATAAAACTAAAAAAAATATTGTACATTACCTTATAAACTTCCACCGAAAATTGGTTTGAACGAGATCTAGTAAGTAGTTTTTTTTTTTATTACGTCATACATCGTAAACCGCAATTTACCTTTCAAGTTTGTACGGAACCCTCAGTGCGCGAGTCCGACTCGCATTTGCCCAGTTTTTTCACTAGTTCAATATGAGGTTTGTTAATCAGGTTTGGGTCCCTCCCCCGAGCTTTGGGGCCATAGGAAAATGCCCCGCCCAGTCCTTCGGTTTCGGTAGCTACGTCAGTAAACGTGTAGCCAATACTTTTCGTCTCAACGCGCGCGTTATGCTTACGTGACTTCAGTCGCATACACGCGAGATATTTGGCCTTTTCCCACAAGGTCAGAGAGCCGTTTCGAATCACGAGACGAATGGCGAACTTTGACTCTTGATTTCAGTGTCTAACCCGCTGTGCCGTCGTGTCGCGTCTATAAAGCTACGCGTCCGTGGACAGTAGGCCATAGTTTTTACCCGACTATTACCCGACTACGGAGGGTTATGATTTTGACAGGCTATGTATGTATGTGAGTTTGTTCATCTGTTCCCACATAGCTCCTAATCTACTTATCGGAACTCGACGTATGAGGTATCGTTAGAACCGTCTTAATTGTCCGCTGAACATAGGTTACGTGACGTGTCACAAAACTTGATATGGCGCCCTCTAGCGGACAAAAAGTATGTGTTAAAAAATAAAAATGGAGATAAATACACCGTGTTTGGTATCATTTGAAAGGGCTTCACTTATACATTTCCAAAATATTGCTCAAATTTAAAGTGACGCCCTCTAGCGGACAAAAAGTCATGTGTTAAATTGAACACCAAAATTGTTTAAATAAAAATAAAGTAAAAAACTAAAACCCGACTACGACAAAAAAAAAACGACGCTGAAAAAGTATGAAACAAGATTTTCATACTTTTTCACACGTTATTATAGTGTTTCGGTTGGTACCTATAACGTGTGACTGCGGCTTTTTTTTTTACCTTGTTTATTTCAGCATCCTGGAAATCTTGTTTCATACTTTTAGTTTCGTCGTTTTTTTTGTCATAGTCGGGTTTTAGTTTTTTTACTTATTTTTTTATATGTAAGCTTCACGCAGGCGTACACCAAGCGTATAATGACGAATTACCGAATGACGAATAAACGAACACGTCTATGAAGCTACGCGTCCGTGATTCTTCATTTAAATTACAAAACTACGTATCTAATTCAGAATCGCTCAGCAATTGCCTTGATTACTTTCATATGTGTATCAACGATTCGGGTCGGGGGTCAGAAGTCAACTAAAATTAAAATTCCTTTTTTGTTATCGCACGTCACATTCGACTCTATATGTATACAGTCAATGACATTGGGCGTGTTTCTTATGTCATGACTGATAGTACAGTTAAAATGTAATACTGTTAAGTTATCTTAGAAATTATAATAGAATTTCATCACCCTTGTAATGAAACTAATAATTATTATAAACGCTGAGCACGCCATAATTATGGCGGTAAGTCCCCTCTTTGAGGAGTGGCTGGAAAGACCTTACGGCGTCGTCCTCGCCTTCCGCATGACGCTTATGCTCACCGGTCAGTTCGGGAAGTTCCTGCACCGGATTCGTGCGGAAGTAACGCCCGGGTGTCACCACACAGTCGATTCGATCGACAGATCGTCCGCTAACCGTCCGGACCGAGCCCAAGTCGTCGACGGCGCGTACTGTTCCACGCGCGCCTCAAGGAGATGTCAGCAAACCGTAGGGCCCCATCAGGGTCGAAGCCTACTGGGGCCAAGGGTCTGCTTCTGAAAGGAAGACTCGGTCCTGGTATGAAAGGCAACGTAGGAACAGGAGTGAGTTTTTAGTCAGTAAAAGTCTGACACACCCTCCCGCTCCGCCCAAGAGCGAGGGATGTCATTGTATGATTTTACCACCAAAAAAAAAGTAGTAAGAGTACATACTCTAGAATTCATCATTCTCTTGGAATAATGTTTCTGCTGTCACGCTGGCGAAGCCGTTGCCTCTCTAGAACCATTCGTCCCCATCGACCATCTGTTGCGAACAATGTGTCCTGCCCACTGCCACTTAGGAGCATTCATCAGTTAAAACCACGCAGAAGCCAAAATCAATGATTTCCGATGGACAATATAACAATAATGTGTTTAATTTCTAGATAAGATATTGACGTCATATTATTGGGAATTTCATAATCTAGTGTATGGTTTAAAAACGTTTTCAAATGGTCGCATAGTTTTCCAATAGAACAGTTCTTATCCAAGCTGTTTTTGAAACTAGCGGTCGACGGTCTACACAGATGCGAGATAGTAATTAAACCGTGTATGATAAACTTACAACAATTTTACTTTAAAAAAAAAATGATGACATTGACTAGTGCATGGATTAAAAAAAACACGATTGCTGTAAGTTTTTAACCGACTGCAAAAAGGAGGAGGTTATATGTTCGGTTGAATGTATGTTTTTTTTTTTTTTTATGTATGTTCACCGATTTCTCGGTCAATGGTGGACCGATTTTGAAAATTTTTTTTTTGATTGATTGGTTATGCTTCCGAGTTGGTCCCATAAAAATATTGTTATGATCTGATCATGAACTTCGAAGATATGGAACAGAACTCCTCATAGGATCACAGCAGAACCGTCGTAACAAGCAAAATTGCTTTGTTTATACGTGTAGTCGATGACTGACTGAAAGTAGAGGGAGAATATATCGAACTGATCTGATGATGAAGCCTGAAGTTAGGCACCGGAACTCTGTAATAAATTAATGTAATCTAACCGTGTTTGGGATTATTAGAATTGTCATGAGATGCACTCTGGCTATAAGGTATTTAAGTTTGGCTAAAGGGTACTTTTTAGTGGTGGTGCCATAACTAAAAAGTGTAAAATAAAAAACTTTTTACAAAAAAAAATACAACCGACTTCAAAGTAAAAAAAAACCGGCCAAGTGCGAGTCGGACTCGCCCATGGAGGGTTCCGTAGCAGCAAGTAACATAATAATAATCTTTGTATCAGGTTCATATTTGGCTTGCGCAAGTATGACCACGTTTCTGAATTTCGTACTTCGGTTTACGATTTATGACGTACTAAAAAAAAACTACTGACCAGATCTCGTTCAAACCAATTTTCGTTGGCAGTTTTTATAGTAATGTACATCATATATTTTTTTTAGTTTTATCATTCTCTTATTTTAGAAGTTAGAGGGGGGGGGACACACATTTTACCACTTTGGAAGTGTCTCTCGCGCAAACTATTCAGTTTAGAAAAAAATGATATTAGAAACCTCAGTATCATTTTTGAAGACCTATCCATAGATACCCCACACGCATGGGTTTGATGAAAAAAAAAATTTTGAGTTTCAGTTCTAAGTATGGGGACCCCCAAAATTTATTGCTTTTTTTCTATTTTTGTATGAAAATCTTAATGCGGTTCACAGAATACATCTACTTACAAAGTTTCAACAGTATAGCTCTTATAGTTTCGGAAAAAAGTGGCTGTGACATACGGACGGACAGACGGACAGACAGACAGACAGACAGACAGACAGACAGACAGACAGACATGACGAATCTATAAGGGTTCCGTTTTTTGCCATTTGGCTACGGAACCCTAAAAACACTGAAAAGTGCAAAATAACTTTAATTTCGGAAGTCGGTGTTAAATAACGAAGAGACAAAACTATTATAGAAACACCGACTTCCGAAATTAAAGTTATTTTGCACTTTTCAGTGTTTTTTTTACTTTGAAGTCGGTTGTATTTTTTTTTGTAAAAAGTTTTTTTCATTCATGAAAAGTAATCTCAAAACAAAAGATATTAAACGTGTTACTTTAGGATAAAAAAAAAATACAACCGACTTCAAAGTAAAAAAAAAACACTGAAAAGTGCAAAATAACTTTAATTTCGGAAGTCGGAGTTTCTATAATAGTTTTGTCTCTTCGTTATTTAACACCGACTTCCGAAATTAAAGTTATTTTGCACTTTTCAGTGTTTTTTTTTTACATTGAAGTCGGTTGTATTTTTTTTGGAAAAAGTTTTTTATTTTACACTTTTTAGTTAGGGTACCACCACTAAAAAGTACCCCTCAGCCAAAATAAAAATATCTTATAGCCAGAGTGCATCTCATGACAATTTTAATAATCCCAAACACGGTTAGATTACATTAATTTATTACAGAGTTCCGGTGCCTAACTTCAGGCTTCATCATCAGATCAGTTCGATATATTCCCCCTCTTCTTTCAGTCAGTCATCGACTACACGTATAAACAAAGCAATTTTACTCGTTACGACGGTTCTGCTATGATCCTATGAGGAGTTCTGTTCCATATCTTCGAAGTTCATGACCAACTCGGAAGCATAACCTTTCAATCAAAAAAAAAATATTCAAAATCGGTCCACAATTGACCGAGAAATCGGTGAACATAAAAAAAATTCATTCAGGCGAACATAGAACCTCCTCCTTTTTGAAGTCGGTTAAAAAACATTGTGACACGAGATTTTTATATATGTAGAAGACAATTGTGTTCCAAATGAAATATCTTCATTGTTTTGCTACAGTCATCATACTGACAGTTTTCTAGAAAGCAATCATGACATTCTTAGTCACATTTAGATCAATTCGTATCAGTAAGAGGTACCCCAATCCCTCTTATCGACATTGATAAGTAATGTCATTCTCGCTTATCAAAATCTCTGTGTAAATATTTACTTATCTCAGCTTCACCTTGAACTGTTGGTGTATATTTAAATAAAACGACAAAAAACACTAATTGCAACGCTTGTAAATAACATAGTGACATATCATCAAGCTAGTATATATAAGGTACTTTAAAGATGAAAGCAGAGATGTGTGGTATACCTATCTTTTGCTAATTAGGTTTAAGAGAGTCCTTTTTCACTCGTCTATCGTCAACATCGAGCATAGGTTAAAGCTTGTTACTTCATCTAACGCAATCCAACGCGTTTGACGAAAAGGCAACGCGAAAAAAGGCACAGACAGGCCTGTTGGTCTAGTGGTTAGTGGCCCTGACTGCTATGCCGGAGGTCGTGGGTTCGATTCCCACCCAGGACAAATGTTTGTGTGATAAGCACGATCATTTGTTCTGTGTCTGGGTGTCATTTATCTATTTAAGTATGTATTTAGAAATATATAAGTATGTTTATCAGTTGTCTAGTACCCATAACACAAGCTCTGCTTAGCTTGGGACTAGACGGCGTTGTGTGATAGTTGTGGAATATTATTATTATTATTATTATTATTATTATAAAAAAGAGAAATAACGCCTGGAAACTGTTAGCATTCGGTAATTCCGTGATTTACTCGAATATTTTACAAAACTTGTTCCAGGAAATACGTCTTTTTTTTTAATTCTTAAAAGTTTTTGAAATAAATTGTCGTCATTCAAAATCTTTATTAAATGTGCAAGGCTCCTATTGTTATACTTTTTTGACTTTTTTAATTTTTGAGTAAATTATGAAGTGTCAAAGTTCACGCAAAATAGAAGATTTTTAGAGGTCTTTACTGGATTAGTTTTACACAAATTTATAAATTGATTTCAATAGAAGCTTAGATAATATCCACAACATACTGTGTTTCCAAAATATGTAATGAAAAATGTGTAATAATGTCATAATCGCGTAAGAGCGGTTGTATGATAAAAAACTTTTTACAAAAAAAATACTACCGACTTCAATGTAAAAAAACACTGAAAAGTGCAAAATAACTTTAAATTCGGAAGTCGGTGTTTCTATAATAGTTTTGTCTCTTCGTTATTTAACACCGACTTCCGAATTTAAAGTTATTTTGCACTTTTCAGTGTTTTTTTACATTGAAGTCGGTAGTATTTTTTTTGTAAAAAGTTTTTTATTTTTCACTTTTTAGTTATGGTACCACCACTAAAAAGTACCCCTCAGCCATACTTAAATACCTTATAGCCAGAGTGCATCTCATGACCATTCCAATAATACCAAACACGGTTAGATTAAATTAATTTATTACAGAGTTCCGGTGCCTAACTTCAGGCTTCATCATCAGATCAGTTCGATATATTACCCCTCTTCTTTCAGTCAGTCATCGACTACACGTATAAACAAAGCAATTTTACTTGTTAAGACAGTTCTGCTGTGATCCCATGAGGAGTTCTGTTCCATATCTACGAAGTTCATGATCAGATCATAACAATATTTCTATGGGACCAACTTGGAAGCATAACCTTTCAATCAAAAAAAAAAATTTCAAAATCGGTCTATAATTGACCGAGAAATCGGTGAACATACATAAAAAATAAAAATAAAAAACATACATTCAGCCGAACATATAACCTCCTCCTTTTTGAAGTCGGTTAAAAAACAGTGAAAATGTATGTCGAGTTGGATGCCCATAAGCGGCATTAACAATTGACTAGTTAGGTACAAATACGACACCGACTTCAAAAAGGAGGAGGTTATATGTTCGGTTGAATGTATGTTTTTTTTTTTATGTATGTTCACCGATTTCTCGGTCAATTGTGGACCGATTTCGAAATTTTTTTTTTTGATTGAATGGTTATACTTCCGAGTTGGTCCCATAGAAATATTGTTATGATCTGATCATGAACTACGAAGATACGGAACAGAACTCCTCATAGGATCACAGCAGAACCGTTGTAACAAGTAAAAAAACTTTTTACAAAAAAAAATATAACCGACTTCAATGTAAAAAAACACTGAAAAGTGCAAAATAACTTTAATTTCGGAAGTCGGTGTTTCTATAATAGTTTTGTCTCTTCGTTATTTAACACCGACTTCCGAAATTAAAGTTATTTTGCACTTTTCAGTGTTTTTTTACATTGAAGTCGGTTATATTTTTTTTTGTAAAAAGTTTTTTATTTTTCACTTTTTAGTTATGGTACCAACACTAAAAAGTACCCCTCAGCCATACTTAAATACCTTATAGCCAGAGTGCATCTTATGACAATTCTAATAATACCAAACACGGTTAGATTAAATTAATTTATTACAGAGTTCCGGTGCCTAATTTCAGGCTTCATCATCAGATCAGTTCGATATATTACCCCTCTTCTTTCAGTCAGTCATCGACTACACGTATAAACAAAGCAATTTTACTTGTTACGACAGTTCTGCTGTGATCCCATGAGGAGTTCTGTTCCATATCTACGAAGTTCATGATCAGATCATAACAATATTTTTATGGGACCAACTTGGAAGCATAACCTTTCAATCAAAACAAAAATTTTCAAAATCGGTCCACAATTGACCGAGAAATCGGTGAACATACATAAAAAATAAAAATAAAAAACATACATTCAACCGAACATATAACCTCCTCCTTTTTGAAGTCGGTTAAAAATTGCTTTGCTTATACGTGTAGTCGATGACTGACTGAAAGTAGAGGGGGAATATATCGAACTGCGGGCCTAAAAAGGTCACATTGGGCAATTCATCTAAAAGCAAATCATTTCCTGAATTCCTAGCAGATCATAAGCAATTCCTCTAATTTTCGTAAAATGGTCGCACAAATTAGCAGAATCATACTCAATTCATTTCATATCTGAATCATATTCCGTGTAAATATTGCCGCATGAAAAAAAATTAAATCTTATATCTTTACCGGTTATATAAATCTTTACCGGTTTTTTTTCTTTGCAGTTTTTATTCATCGGATAATTATTTTGTAATAACGTATTGTATCAAAATATAACTTCTGTATTGTATAATAATAATTGATAAAAATAATCAGCAATTAAGCCCATAAAAACGAGGTATCAACTTGTTATGCTGACAACACCTGCATTTTTGTTTAAATTTACTACCTAAAGGACTTTGTATCCATGGTCAAGAAATAAATTAAAAACAAAAGTTTTAGATCAACATTGCGAATTTGCGCAAAGTAATAATAAAATGTTTGCAAACAATAAATCGTGATTTCAAATGGATTTCTACAAGTGCAGCGGACCAAAAATGCGTGTTTTTTTTTAAATACACTGAAGCAAACCTTTTAGGTACCAATAAGTGGTACCATTCCCGCATTTTACTCAGTATATTACAAAGTACTCTGTGATTTTACTTGTGTATAACTTGTGAGTTGGACTGTTTACCTTTAACAAAGTAAGTGCCTACTATTAATTTTATTCTCAGTTTATAGGTAAATGAACTTTCTGTGGTCGCTAATCCTATGATCTTGTACATGAGTTATTGTATGTAAAAAGGTGAAAGATTTTTGGCGTGATTTTGGTCAGTGGGACGTCTTATGGGTTTTTAGAGTGAACTTCATTCCCAGTGGCAAAATGAAGCTGAGAAATTTATTGTAGTATTGACTACCTTAGCGAAGCTTGCCGAGAAGTCGGATCCCATTTGGGCAGGTCAAGGTAAACTTAGCCTGTATAAAATGAATGAAAAAAAAGAGTAGGGCTCGGGGTTATAATAATAATGCCCAAGGAAGAGCAGAATCCTCTCGATTGTGGCTAGAGGTGGCTGCATTGCTCAATGCTGAAGGAATTGGCACAACAAAAACCCCAAAGGAATGGTCTATTGTATGTATTATAAAGAATGAATTTTTTTATTCTAAGTGTTATTCCAACTTTGTCTTTTACAGTATGTCAACAAGTACAAAAGTAAAATTAAAAAGATTGTTGCTAACATAAACGCTGACTTGAATGGTACTGGTGGAGGACCTTTCCGGGCAAACACCTTGTCCAACACAGAGAGTAGGTTTCTGGCGCTCATGGGACAAGGATTTGGACTAACTGCGCCTCGAGTGAGTGTCAATCCTTTCCCAGATATGGTAATATTTTGTTTTATTACATTACATTTGTGCAGACTTCTGCCTAAACAACAAAGTGTTATGAATATTCAACCATTTAATTTTTATAGGAAGTGCCAGAACCAATATCTCTGCTCATGTCTCTGATGGTTTGTTCCAGTGCTGAAGAAGTACAGTGAGTAAATTTTCCTATTTAACTCTTAATAATGAATTAGGTCAAGAGCAAAGTTAACTTGAAGTCAAAAAAAGTCCCTATATTTAGTGGTGGAATATGGTCTCCTTATACCTAAATAATTGTTTAGTAAGTAATACTTTGTAGACTGTCAAATCTTACTATTTTCAATACCCTATGAAAAAAAATACTTGGAAAAATAGAGTAATATCCACTGTTTAAATAAAATAAATAAATATTGATAAAGAATGCTCATTCTAAATTTAATTTTATTCTAATTCATGTTTGTGCCTTTTACAGAAGTAGTAGCAAGTGCGGCTGGGAGCCCTGTAAGTGTTGAACCAACCCAAGCGACAAATACCACAGCCACAAGCCACATACCTCGTCAAACTCGGCAAAGAAGGTACCACAACAGTAAATGTTATTTGTTGTTACACCCCATAATGTTTTAGTAAGGTTATAAACCTTAATGATAATTGAATTGTTTCAGGCCGCCCTCTGGCGCCATTAGATGAGGCTTGGAGAATACTTTCTCAGGTGAAGATGCAACATGCTGCAGCTGATGCTGATAGTGCTCGTGCTCACCACCTTCAAAACCTCATACTGTAAATCGATAATTTGTCATATACAATTTTGTCTTTGGGACACGTCCATTTATTTATTGTGCACACCTACCACAGTGTTGTCTTTTTTAATACATAGGTTGACTGGTAGATAATGCATTGTTGCATTAAGTCTGCCTATGTACCACTACTGTACATGAAGTTTAAATAAATAATTAATAAATGTAATAAACTATGCAATAAGAAAAGTAAAGTACCTACCTACAGCAATAAGGAAATTAAACTATATTTGAACATTTAATCAGCATAAAAGCTTGGAAGCAAAATAAACCTAATATAATATCATCGTGCTGACCAAAGCCGGTGTATAAGTGCATTTCGTATCGCTTCACCAACAACAAGATGGTGATTTCTTCGTGATACAGTTTCAATTTGTGTGTTTGTTATCTGGAACATTTTTTTTGCTGTTCATTGGGAATTTTGATAGGCCTATAATTTCAAAATCTTTTAATGTAATAAGTCTAAAGAAATCAAACAATAGTTTTGTATTATTGTAAGTGTTTTTACACATTCATTTTTGATGATTGGAGCAATTGTAAAATTTATCTATTACTTACATCAATTAAATTACATTTCTTACTGAAATATCTTACCTACAAATTCGTTTCATTATGCTCTTCCTGTGTTGATAGTGCCATTATTGGTATCCTTGCGCTATTAGCGATGTTGTGTAATACCACACAAGCATTTGCTAAAGAACCGGCCATGGTAGGATGGTAATGTAGTTTCCGATCTACTAACAAACACCTCCAACGAGATTTAAGTATGCCGATGGTTCGCTCTACTGTATTTCGTACCCGACAATGCAGTTCCGTACCTATAGAATCGTTTAGGTGTCTCAGGTTCTGTGTCCACTACTGGAGTCATCAGTGTAGGTCTCAGGGGATAACGGGAGTCACCTGAAATAGTGTTATTAAAACACCTCTATTCAGAAAACATGTTAATTTTATTTTATTTAAACAAATAAAAAAAAAGTTAATAATATATTTATTCAGAGTTAAAATTTGGTAAAATAGGGGCCATATCGCGGCGATATAATCGTCGTGCTACGTATTTCTATACTCTCTTAAAAAGTGTCAACACATGGCGATGTTATCGCGGGGATGCGACGAATGGCTGAGTTGGGCTGAGTGCGAGCGAAAAGTCATCGTATAGCCGCGCGCCTGTCGCTACCGACATGCGACAGCGGGCAGCGGGCCCGCCGCGCGCTCGTCTCGAAATGTGGCGCTCTCGCGGCGAAAGCGCTGTCAAACGCAGGTGATTTGTGCGTTGCCTGTCTGTCAAGCAAGGACGTTACGTATTAACAAGCTTTTTTAAACAATAAACAATGTTTGACATTGATAAGTGTATACTTGAAGTGCATCTTATGATGTGCGCTAGCTCCTTTAAACCTTGGGTATGAACCAGATGCATCAAGCTTAAAGCAGTCAGAACCTAAAATAATATTAATGCTCATTCAATAAAGGTCTCCTATCATAGTTTTTTTAAACAAGGAGATAAACTAGTAGGTATCTAGCTACTATGTCTTAATAGTACCTAGGTACCTAATATTTTAGCTTACCTTGGAGACAGTACTTATTCCACCACGACGTGAACATAAGTAGGGCTCCAGCTTATTTATGAGGTCACGACATATTTAATCTACACTTTTATTTAAATCTATAAAGCCCGATAAACTCGGGGTCCGGCATTTCAAATGCCAATTCCATTTTGCGAAGAGCATCACTTCGTCGGCAATATAATAGACTCTCCGTAATACGCGTGTGTTCTAAGAAGTTTTCGTAAAGTCCTAAATCTGCCTTATTTAAATTTTGATAAATAAAATCTGCGAAATGAATTGAAATATGTTGCTTGTCAGTAACTTTTTATGATTCTGCTAAATGACATAAAAGCAATTCATAATATGTGAACCATTTTACGAATCCCCATACAAAACTGTCAAACAGATGAATTGCAGAATATGAATTGTTTACGGATCATAATATGAATTGCCAAATTGTGACCATTTTGTGATTTGTAATATGATTCATATTATTATCATATTATGATTCTGCTAAAGTGACCTTTTTAGCCCCCCTGATCTGATGATGAAGCCTGAAGATGTAATTTAACCGTGTTTGGGATTATTAGAATTGTCATGAGATGCACTCTGGCTATAAGGTATTTAAGTTTGGCTGAGGGGTACTTTTTAGTGGTGGTACCATAACTAAAAAGTGTAAAATAAAAAACTTTTTACAAAAAAAAAATACAACCGACTTCAAAGTAAAAAAAACACTGAAAAGCGCAAAATAACTTTAATTTCGGAAGTCGGTGTTAAATAACGAAGAGACAAAACTATTACAGAAACATCGACTTCCGAAATTAAGGTTATTTTGCACTTTTCAGTGTTTTTTTTTTTTACTTTGAAGTCGGTTGTATTTTTTTGTAAAAAGTTTTTTATTGATCCCACAAAATATGAGTACCTAGTCAGTGTATTTCAACTTTGGCTACTTAGTACTCAATAGTCGAACATTTGACCTCCACCAACGCTGTGTTTGCATCAGGGGTGTAGCTACCGCCGTATCAGTCATATCAATGATACGGAGCCCTCAGCTTTCAGGGGTCCGTAAAATGTTATCCACAAACTCACTTTGTCACATTGATCTGCCGTGACAATTCCGTGCTATTTGGGCTTATTTGCGCAGTCGGATAAAGAGGCCCCAATTGTGTATCATACAGGGCCCCTTTGGGACTAGCTAAGCCACTGGTTTGCATTGTAGATTATGGCCAATTCTCTTTGGGGACTTTTTTGCAGATATAGGAACTGTATAAGCGCTAATACAACTTCTATACAGCTTAGAGTGTACTTATAAACCTTTATACAGTTAATTATGCTACCTGGGTAATAACGTCATAATCACGTACGAGGGGTTGTATGGAAATGTACTTTTATGGTAAAACAGCGCGACGCCTAAACGCAGCAAGTTGTCATGTCGCGCCAATATACGCGATACCGCGTCGTACAACGAGACCGTATTGTTTAGGAGCTGCGTCGTCTGTTTCGCGATTAGACTCCAACCACAGAAATCTTAATAATAAGGCAATAGAATTGCTATCTACTGTCTTTTAATACCGGGACGCGTGCCGCCCGCCGGTTCGCAGAGCTACCAACACATAGACAAACAATAAATACACACTATCGCCTACACATGCATTTTGCATTGTACCAACAAAAATTAAACTTTCAGCGATGACATTACGCAATATTTTCTAAAACGCACGGTCTCAGGAGGCGCGGCCCCTGTAACCAATAATAAACTTGTGCGAAAAGCAGAGAATGATATCGCGCGCTCACTCACACTTAGCGCACTTGTGTTCTACGAGACACATCGCGACTTCTATTGTCTTAATATTAAGATTTCTGTGACTCCAACCAAAGGGTGTATTTATTTCCACAACGCGGCAGTCATGTCATTGCAATGCAGGCACAGCGACCTGTAATGATACGTTTAATGAACTTACCATATTTCTCTCCTAGGCCCGTGACGTCATAATACTTGTATTCTTTTCCATCAATGTTAATCGACTTCAGGAGGTGGCTGTACGGGTTGTTGGTAGCTGAAACAAATAATAAATATCTTAGTGACATTTGAGTAGCGTAATTAGAGACACAATAGAAAGACAATGGCACGTGAACGCCGGCGTTCGTGCGGGGATCAAGAGCTTACCATAATAGGGACAAGATTTGCATATTTTTTTTTATTGGCTAAATTATACAAAAGTAAAATATAAATAAAAGACTAGCTTCTGTCAGCGGCTTCGCCCGCGCGAAAATAGGTTTCTCCATACAAACTTCCAATCCCCATTTTACCCCCTTAGGGGCGGAGTTGCGTAAAATCCATTCTTAGCGGATGTCTACACCCTATAAGGAACCTACCTGCCTGTTTTATTAAGTTTGTAAGTGTTATAGTTTATGAGATTTTATGATTAATCAGTGAGTGGTATTTCGCTTTGGGAGCAGTGGTGGCAAAGTGGTAACGGCACCGACTTACGAGTTGTAGGTCGCGGGTTCAAACCCAGCCAGGCGCATTACTTTCTGTAATTTATTTCATCACCACTGCTCTCAAAACGGTGAAGGAAAACATCGTGAGGAAACCGGCATGTCCTAGAACCAAAAATTCGAAGACAATATGTGACATCCACCAACCCGCACTGGGCCCGCGTAGTGGATTACAGCCCATTCCCTCTCTTAAAGAGGAGGCCTGAGTCCCAACAGTGGGAACATTATAAGGCCGACTATGCTATGCTATGCTATTTCGCTTTTATACTTGACTGGCCTGTTGGTCTAATGGTTACTGGCCCTGACTGCTATGCTGCATGTCGTGGGTTCGATTCCCACCCTGGACAAATGTTTGTCTGATAAGCACGATCGTTTGTTCTGTGTCTGGGTGTAATTCATCTATAATATGTATTTAGAAATTACTCATCACACAAGCTCTGCTTAGCTTGGGGCTAGACGGCGTTGTGTGATAGTTGTGGAATATTATTATTTTATATTATACTAGCTTTTGCCCGCGGCTTCGCTCCCGTCAACTGACTACTATATCCAACTCTACCCAACTCTACCCTACACTACCCAACTCTACCCTACACTACCCTACTCTACCCTACTCTACCCTACTCTACCCTACTCTACCCTACTCTACCCTACTCTACCCTACTCTACCCTACTCTACCCTACTCTACCCTACTCTACCCTACTCTACCCTACTCTACCCTACTCTACCCTACTCTACCCTACTCTACCCTACTCTACCCTACTCTACCCTACTCTAAAAAAAAAAAAAAAAAAAGTAAAGTAAAGTATCCTATGTCCGTCTCCTGGTTCTAAGCTACCTCCCTGCCAATTTTCAGCTAAATCGGTTCAGCCGTTCTTGAGTTATAAGTGAAGTAACTAACACGACTTTCTTTTATATATATTATATATAGATTTTTTTTAAATATCTTCTTTAACAATTAAGTTATAAAGCTTCGAAGCTGCTAATAAGAAGAGGTGAGAAATCATCTAATGATTTCTCTAGCTCTAGGGCGGAGCGAGAGGGCATGTCAGACTTTTACTGACTAAAACCACTCCTAAGTTCCTTCTGTTGCATTGCGTTCTAGGACCACGGGTTTCCCTTTCAGAACTTGACCCATGGCCGCAGTAGGTTTCGGTCCTGCTGGGTCCCAACAGTTTTGCTGACATCTCTTTGAGGCGCGCGGAACATTACACGCTGTCTATAATTCGGGCTACCCACTGCTCGTCGTTCCCAAGCCCAGTCCGATATGGTCTATGAGGTCAAAGTTCATCAAGCCCGTACGGCCGCCAGAGAAAATGGCGTCTTGGCGAGCGACACATATGTTTGTTTAAGGGCTATATTTCACCGGGACACCATGGCGGCACGACCAGACGCCGCGCTACCAACAAAATGTATACAGCTCTATAGAGAGTTACTCACCTGGTGTCCGTGTGGTTGCGCAACCAATTTGGCGGCGCGACCAACTCGGACGCATGTACTTAAGGTCCATTTTGATACTGTATTAGTGTGGTGTAGCGACTCTAGTGTCTGTATGGTGTCTAGTTCGGAAGCTTACGGACACCATGGCGGCGCAACTGTCGCGCCGCCCTTAAATTGTTATATCTCGTTTGCGTTTCGACTGATTCTGATATTGTTTTTACAGTTGGTATTTTATTTCTGTATGTTTATTGATACACTGGTTAGATAACATTTTTTTTTCATGAGTATTCCCACGACTCCTCATAACGAGAACTACGTACACGTACGTCCACATTCATTTGACTCGCGAGGTTGTCGACATGTGGGAAGTGGATACAGCAAAAATTGTATCGCCACAATGACTATTGTATCCACTTCCCACATGACGTGACGGCCAATGGTTTAACAGCGAAGGGTCTTGATCAACATCTGAGGAGGCACTCGTTGGTCAATTGGATCAAGGGCTTGATCCAAGAAGACAACGTCTATAAATATACTAAGTAACAGGATTGATATAATAATCGCAGCTGTGTACTGTCCTCCCTACACAAATAATAACCAATACAGATATTGAGACATTTTTCTCAAAAATGGCCACAAGGTTCATTTGTAGAGGCTTGGACAGAGCACCGCCGAGTCCTCGTGGGGGACGATCGGTGGCAACGTCCTCTCGCACCGGGCCCTGGTACAGGCCATGGTCCGGAGCGAGGAGGAATGATGCACTCGTTGAGTCGAGGCTTCAAAGTCTTGAGCATCGACGCCGAGTTGCTAGCCTGTCGGTTTTCTACCGGTTGCATTTCGGGGAGTGTGCGTCGGAATTGCATAACCTAATTCCGCCTAGCCCGTTCCATCATCGGACCACCAGGCGTACGGCAATGCGCCACCGGTACATGGTGGACATCCCACCTATACGCACGAAACGTTTTGGGAACACATTCATTGTGCGTACAGCTAAGGAGTGGAATTCCTTGCCGGAATCAGTGTTTCCTGATGGCTACAACCCGGGAATCTTTAAGTCAAGAGTGAATAGGTTACTTCTAGATAAGCGCGCTCCATCGTCGACCGCATCGTCGCTTTCCATCAGGTGAGATAGTGGTCAAGCGCGAACCTATCAAAAATAAAAAAATAAAAAAAGGAATGGCAGGCGGTCGCCTCCGCATGCGAAAGAGTAATGCTGGCGAAGGAGGCAGCTGCACGCGTGAGGGAACGGCCCTCACACCCCGGACGCCGAGATACTGACCCCGATTTCCCGGACGGCGAGTAATGTAGGTAGCTCGCCGTCTGGCCGTCCGGTAACCGTCCGAACCAAGCTCGAGTCATCGATGGCGCGTAGTGTTCGACGCGCGCCTCAAGGAGATCTCAGCAAAACCGTAGAAGCCCTGCAGGGTCGAACCTGCAGTGGCCCTGGAACGAAGGCATGCTAAACACACAAACTGGGGTTCTGGACTGATGAACCCAAGAAGAAAGAAACTAATTAGAGTAGCAGATAAATGAAACTGGAACTCGCGACGAGCAGCAAACCAACTTACTAGCTAACAGACAGAAACCAGATCCCAGACTTATTAAGACATTTTTGTTACCAAAAATGTAGACAATAACTTATCTACGCCACTGGGTATGGTCTGGGGCTGAAACTGAACGCGTGGAGGTATAGAGCTGAACTTAGGTCTGCGATCCCTTGAAGCTGTAATAAAATCAAACTACAAAGTTACCGAAAAAAAAAGATACGGCCGTTTATGTCGCAGGTAGGTAGGTATATTTCGAAACTCGCAAGGGAATCAAAAATTATAAGGTACTTCCCGTTGACCTAGAATCCTGAAATTTGACATGAAGCAAGGTCTCATAGCACAAGTATAGAAATAAATCTGAAAACTGTAAATTTGTTGTTACGTCACAAAAAAAGTTTTTTTTTCGGAAAAATCTTAGAGACTCCATTCGGGAATTGACTATTCAAGGTAAGTTTGTATGGAACCCTCCGTGCGCGAGTCCGATTCGCACTTGCCCAGTTTTTTTCCTTTAGATTCTAACGTAATAAATATTAAACTGGGGGAGGGGTCGGTCTATTTTTTTATTTTGGGGTGGGGGAGAGGGTAAAAACTAGTAAAAATCGTCTTTCGTTAATAAATGAATGGCCCCTAACGCTTATTAAATTAACATCGCCTAAGCTCTTGATCCCCGCATTAACGCCAGCGTTAACGCGCCATTGTCTTTCTATTGTGTCTCTAATTACGCTACTCAAAAAGTTAATTTCCATAGCGGGAAGCTATGTCAACCGGTTAAGCCGCACGTACGTTCACATGTATTTTTATGCGTGCCGTGTCCAGATCAGTACCTCTCCATATCAAGTAGCGTAACTGTGGTCACTGGCATAGCTACCGAAGGGCTAGGTAGTGCCCTGGGGCCCCCAAGCTCGGGGGACTCCAAACCTGATTAACAAACCTCTTTTTGAACTAGAGAAAAAATCTCCCACTTTCGAAATCTAAGTAAATAGGTTGCTCGTAGGGGCCATTAAAAAACGCTCCGTTTCGGGAACCCGCGTAAGCATTTTTGTATGGAACCGCGCGGGAGCCCGCTTTACGCAGTTTCAGCCCCAGACCATACCCAGTGGGTAGCTAGATGACCAACGACCCCGGTGCAAAAAAAAACTGGGGCCCCTTTTTTACGTGGGAAATCATCAAATATGTAACTTCTTTTGCTCTGAGTGGAGCAGAAGGGAGTGTCAGACTTTTACTGACTAAAACGAGTTGGTATAATTAGTGTTGCAACCTATTAACTTGTTTTTTCGGTGGGAAAATTATCCAATGACATCCTCGCTCTTAGGCGGAGCGCGAGGGTGTGTCAGACTTTTACTGACTAAAAACCCACTCCTGTTCCTTCGTTGCCTTTCATACCAGGGCCAAGTCTTCCTTTCAGAAGCAGACCCTTGTCCCTAGTTGGCTTTAACCCTGCTGGGCCCCTACGGGCAACCTATTTACATAGATTTCGAAAGTGAGAGAATTTTTCGCTAGTTCAATAACACGTTTGTTTATCAGGTTTGGAGTCCCCCGAGCTTGGGGGCCCCAGGGCACTACCTAGCCCTTCGGTAGCTATGCCAGTGACCACGGTTACGCTACTTTATATGGAGATGTACTGATCTGGACACGGCACGCATAAAAATACATGTGACCGTACGTGCGGCTTAACCGGTGGATATATCCTTCCGCTATAGAAATTAAGCAATGTTAATTTAATAAGCCTAAGGGGCCATTCATTTATTACAAAAGACGATTTTTACTAGTATTTTACCCTCTCCCCCACCCCAAAATAAAAAATAAAAGAAATAGACCGACCCCTCCCCCAGTTTAATATTTAATAAACGTTACAATCTAAAGGAAAAAAACTGGGCAAGTGCGAATCGGACTCGCGCAAGGAGGGTTCCGTACAAACTTACCTATGTAATTAGTTCAATTCCCGATTGGAGTTTCGATTTTTATCCAAATCGCAAAAAATGTATTTTTTGTGACGTAACGAAGTTATAGACGATTACGTCTACCTTGGACAGACAGTCCAGTTGGGTAGATCTAATTTCGAGAAAGAGGTCAACCGTCGAATCCGACTCGGCTGGGCAGCGTTCGGGAAGCTGCGCGGTATCTTCTCATCCAATATACCACAGTGTCTCAAGACGAAAGTCTATGACCAGTGCGTGTTGACAGTGATGACATATGGTTCCGAAACGTGGACGCTCACAATGGGCCTCATCAGAAGGCTCAAAGTCACCCAAAGGGCAATGGAAAGGGCTATGCTCGGAGTTTCCTTGCGTGATCGAATCAGAAATGAAGACATCCGTAGGAGAACCAAGGTTGCCGACATAGCACGAAGAATCGCCAAACTAAAGTGGCAATGGGCAGGGCACATTGCTCGCAGAACGGATGGCCGTTGAGGCCGAAAGGTTCTGGAGTGGCGACCGCGTACCGGAAGACGCAGTGTTGGAAGGCCCCCTACAAGGTGGACCGATGACCTGGTGAGGGTTGCGGGAATCCGATGGATGCGAGACGCACAGGATCGTTCGTTGTGGCGACATTTGGGGGAGGCCTATGTCCAGCAGTGGACGTCTATCGGCTGAAATGATGATGATGAACAAAAAAATTACTATTTTCAGATTTATTACTGTACCTGTGCTATAAGGCATTGCTTCATGCCAAATTTCAGGATTCTGGGTCAACGGTAAGTACCCTATAAATTTTGATTCCCTTGAGAGAGTATCCAAATATACATTTTTTGCGACATAAACGACGGACGGACAGATGAACGAACGATCCTATAAGGGTTCCGTGTTTTCCTTTCTCCTTTTGCGCTTTTTCAAATCTTAACTTTGCGTATTTTTATGATCTTACGTAGTAACTATCAAAACACCCTCCCACCGGGTACACTACATAAATACGAAAAACTTTATTCCGAAAGTCACAAATACGAATTTCAAAATACCGATTTTCGTAATTCCGAATGGTTCAAAATTCCGAATATAACATCTCCGACTTATCATTACTCCTATTTTTATCATTCCTAAATTTCAATTTTCCTAACGTTTATAATTACTATTCTCAAAATATCGAGTTTCAATAGATCGAATAACAAAAAGTCCGACTTAATGATAATTCGAAACATCAGAAATACGAATTCCGATTATTAAAATACCGATTAGTATAATTCCGAAATAATAACGCCTTGTAAAACGGTATAGCAAGACAAATAAACACATAATTGCTCATCAGAGAGAAGTGTAATATTATGTATAGTATGAGGGGGTAGAATTAAAAAACTAATGACCGATGCGTTTTCCTACTCATAATTGCATAGATTGTTTACAGTTATTATCCTTGTGTATATATATCCTGAGTAATTAATTAGGTATCATACTGCTTGTTTTACCATATAATGTGCAATAAAAATATTTTGTTTCCCTGGTCACAATTCTTACCTAACATAACCTAAATGATTCACCAACAATAGAGGGGATCTGGCAATCGACTGCCGCTGCCGCGGCACGCTCGCTTAGCTTGCTCGCCTTCGCGCTTTATTAGTCATAGTTCTAACCTAACCTAACCTAAGTGATTCATCAATAATACAGGGGATTTGCAGCATGCAAGCAGGCATGCAGCATGCAAGCAGGCATGCAGCATGCAAGCAGGCATGCAGCGTGCAAGCTGACATGGCAAGCAAGCATGCGACATGTAAGCAGGCATGCAACGTGCAAGCAAGCATGCAACATGCAAGCAGGCATGCAGCATGAAAGCAGGCATACAAGCAGGCATGCAACATGCAGCAAGCATTGTTTCTGTCACGGCTCCGGCGCTGCGGGGTTTGGGCGGCCCCACGCGAGCTTATCATCGCAGATGGTTTTAACGCTCACCACCGCAGCTTCGGCTTGCTGGCCGGCGTTGCCGGCCAGCCTCAGCCGCGGCGGCGGTCCTTCAAACCACCTACTCCTCAGCTCGCGGGCCGCCCCACCCCTCCGCGCCTACGCGGGTTTAAATTACACTCTAGGGGTAGGGCAGACAAGACTGCGTGAAGTCGGTTTTGCAGCGATTCGTTTCTGTCACTAAATTTTGTAGCACAACATGTGGACTTTTAGTTTATTCGAAATATTGAAAATCGGAATATCGTTTTTCGGACCGAGAACCCTTCGAGCACTTGATTCTTCGAACGTATGAAAATCGGAAAACTAACAAATCGCATTTACGACTTTCGGTAAAATAAATTTCGTGATTTTTAATAATAGACATTATAATTCTTAGGTATTATGAAATTCGGACTTTTGAAAATCGGAACATCGAAATTCGGAATAAAATATTTCGGAGTTTTTAGGTGTTCCCCCTCCCACCCCCTTGTAAGAAAAAATAAAATATGGTCGACCCTCTCCCCTGAATCGTTTTACGTAATAAATGCATGGCCCCTAAGCATTTAGAACGCAAAATATTGATCGTGTCATCATCAGGAGGTGTGTCTTCACATAAGTGTGTGACCTTATACCTAAGTCATGATGACTTAGGTAAACACGATAACTTTAACTTTAGACGAACACGATAACTTCACCAAGTTCAAAGGTCCATTTTTAAGTTACTTATTACCATAATTATACATTCAAGCAAAGTTTTTAAGCATTGAAATCACACTGTTCACTTGAAATTCGTAGTTTTTAGGGTTCCGTACCACAAAAGGATCACTTTGATGTCTGTCTGTTTGCCTGTCTGTTAAGACCCTTTATCTCAGGAACGCGTGGAGGTATAGAGCTGAAATTAAAACCATATACTTAGGTCTGCGATCCCTTGAAGTTGTGATAAAATCAAACTTCTATGTTAAAGAAAAAAAAAGATACGGCCGTTTATGTCGCAAAAAACGTATATTTCGACACCCTCAAGGGAATCAAAATTCATAGGGTACTTCCCGTTGACCCAGAATCCTGAAATTTTGCATAAAGCAAGGTCTTATAGCACAAGTATAGAAATAAATCTGAAAACTGTAAATCTGTAAAAATCAGACTCCATTCGGAAATTAAACTATTTAAGGTAAGTTTGTACGGAACCCTCAGTGCGCGAGTCCGACTCGTACTTGCCCAGTTTTTCATTATGCATAAGCTTGCGTTGAACCTCTATTTCACCTGATGGTTCGCGATGATGTGGCCGATGATGGAGCATGCTTGCCTAGAAGTAACCTATTCACTCTTGACTTAAAGACCCCTAGGTTACAGCCATCAGGGAACACAGACTCCAGCAGGGAATTCCACTGCATTTATGTATGTATTTGGGGGTGTGTCTTTACATTCAAGTGTAAACTACGAGTTACATGTAATACTGGCTTAGACACAACATTATTGAGTTCAAAAGTCCACTTAAAAGTAGCTCATTTACATATTATATACATAATCGTTGAACGCAAGAACATGTGGCTATGTAGATATTATCTCAGATTACAGTCCAAACAAAATTCAAACTTAGCACTATCACTTTTTGGTTCATTTAAAAAAATTACTGAATTAATGTTACAACCTTGTTTGTTGCGGGTGTCGATATACTAAGTCATTTAAATATGATTGTTTTTTTTTCTTTTTTTTTAAGTATGGTTTATTCTTGCAATCTGCCTCCTTCAAGGCATTTAGCTAGAGGTCACAAATTTTCACTTAGTCTTAAATAAACTGAGCCCAGTGGCTAGTCCATCAGCTTATGCCAAAAAGTCATATGAGGTCTTGAGGTATTTTTATTTGATGAAATGTGTTGGTGGTTTTCAATAAATTTGACGATCAGATTTGAGCTTTTCTGTTATCTCCTGCTTCACCATTGGCATCTTCAGGTTGCGGTGTTTTTTTTAATAATAAATAATAAAATATGATTTATATGTAGACTGGCCTGTTGGTCTAGTGGTTAGTGACCCTGACTGTTATGCCGGAGGTCGTGGGTTCGATTCCCACCCAGGACAAATGTTTGTGTGATGAGCACGATCATTTGTTCTGTGTCTGGGTGTAATTTATCTATATATGTATGTATTTAGAAATATATAAGTATGTTTATCAGTTGTTTAGTACCCATAACACAAGCTCTGCTTAGCTTGTGTTATGGGTACTAACTACATAGACTAGACGGCGTTGTGTGATAGTTGTGGAATATTATTATATTATATTACATTTTTTACTACAAAGCCTGTGATGCCATCCACATTACTAAAGATAATACTATCTTTTCTTAACATACTGAAATACAGTACAACAAAGTTATTTGTAAAGGTCACATCCCTCAGTATTGAGGACAAACAAGGCACAGAAGTGGTGTTTACTTTTTCTTAAGTGGTAGGTATTAAATACCCATGTTTGGAAGAAAATAGACATGCGGTAGCAACACCAAATGAATTTGGACAATATCTAGCAGATATTGTCCACTGCTAGTCTCTAATATATCGAAATGTAAAATAACTGGAAATATAAAATAATGCAAGGGACATTTTTACGTTTTGCGTAAAATACCCTTAAATCAGTCATCATGAGGTACGTTTTTAAATTTTAGGTAAATGTCCCTTACGTTATTTCTTATTTCCAATATCAATATATTCAATTATGAGCAGCCATCCATTTCCAAAATATGTCACCTTTTCAGTCTTTGTATTGATTGCAGAGAAGTCAATTTCTGTGTTACTAAACTTAGGTGGATTGCAAGTCATTCTCTGTATCTCACGTAGGATCTGATCTCTACCTTGATCACCGTTGTTCACAAAAGGTAACCTATAGTAAAATATGTCATGTAACAAGTTGATTGTCTTTTACAAACATGTACAAAGTACAATTTTTTTACTGTAATGTTTTTTTTTAATATTTCCAAAATAAGGATCTTACAGGAAAAATATTGATAAAATATTTAAATTCTCAAGTACACAGGTGACCAAGCAGTTTTAGACAATTACTATGTGAATTCTAATAAGATAATGTACATATTTGTTTATTCATTATGATTCGATTCATGGCATTGACGAAAAACTTATCAGATTACACCTAGAGTAACCTAAAAAATAATGTACTCTGTAAGGGTACTAAGTATGATGTAGTAGTTATTTCGTCACTAGGAGTTCCGATAAACCGTTATTTAATCAGATAATTGGTTATTTCGACATATAACACATGATTCCAAGCGGTTTTTAAAATCATTTGGGGTTAACGACTTATTGACTATTTTGGTGTACAATAAAGTTTATTCTATTCTATTCTATAATACTTTACTTTTACAATAAACAAAGTAGCAATAAAAGACTTATCAAGTACATCTTAGGTATTTTTTTTAGTGTGTTAAAGTTAGTGAAGACTTCTGAAGCAAAGTTTTTGAGAAAAATATTAAAAGTTTCGCTTACCCGTCATGTTCAGTGATAACTTTTTTTGCGCACTAGTCGAAGGCACCGGCACACTCCCGAATTTCGATAATGAAAAGGAAAAACGCACGAGAAATTATACAAAATCTACGTCACGAAAATAATCAACGAAACACACGATCGGTTGACACTGACTGACAGAGTCATACTATTGTAGTCTTTGACTGACAGTGACACTGACGTAAATGTCGCTGCGCGCCGCCGCGTAGCCACATTGAGATATAGCCAATTAGCCAGGCTTTCTAATGTCAAAATTGTAATACCAGAAAATAATTTAAAAAACTACTAAAACACTATACACGATTTAATGTGAAATATATCGGAGGAGTTCTTGTTCTTGTATCCTTGATTTGTGATGATGATGATGCTATCTAGTTGATTTCGACCACAGCGACCGCATACTTTGGCTCCTCATATTATTTGTGAGCTCAGATCTGTTGCTCTGTTATGCGCCCTCATGTGGCTTGCATATCATAACTTGGCCGAATACCTCCGAGCACAGAGAAAGAAAGAAAGATAAACATTTTATTTGGCGGAACAAGACGCAAATTTAGAACTAACATATTATAAGTAAAGAAATATGAGCCACATCCGCGCAAAACGGCCGAACGCTCAGCATAATGCCGTAATCACACGCAAAAAGTGATGAGTCTACGGCGCTGATTTTCAGCGTGGGCCAGAATGGATATGTCAGACAACCATTAACGACATGACAAATTATAGATGTTGGTGGTCTAGCTTTGAGTTCGGCGCATTTTTGGTCCTTAGTATGTACGCATATGACAATCCTATTGTACCAAGCACCAGCTATATGGCAGAAAATCGCTTCCATATTAAATAACTATAAAAAATTATATTTTATTTGGTTTCTGGATGGAGATAATCGATACGTCACACAAATCAAATGAATGTAAATTGATGCTTTTTTTTAACTCCCTACCCTAATTTGTGCCTCACGGCTGGACAAAGATTTCTCCTACCTCCTTCTAATCTCTCGGTCTTGTGTGATTTCTGTAGTAAAATTGACTGTTTAAAATTTCTTTATCCAATCACAAAAGCTAACGGGTGTTGAAACGATTTGTCACATTTAAGAGCCATTTTCACCGAAACAAATTTAAACGTTGATTTCGTAACCCGCCCTTTATTATTTAAACAATGGTTATACAAGAAGCGGTTTTTTCCTGTTCACCATCACCTTTCAGCGTTCGGTAACGTAACCGACACTTAACGGAGCGTTTTTGAATGAACGAGTGAGCAAATGCTATACTACCAAATAAAATGTAAGGATCCATCATAAAATCTCGTTATCACTTGCAGCTAATATGGCCAAATAATATTTTATGGCATAAAAAGTGAAAGTAGCTGTTCATTGTTTCTTTCGCTTTACGAGTAACACGTTTTGGAAGGTTTATTAGCGTGCTCTTTCTTGTCTGTCAGTGTCATTAATTTTGATTCTCTCGTGAAGTCTCGTAGTATTTTTGTTTTAATTGTAAACAAAAGTGTTAGTAATTGACAGAAGATAAGAAATAGCGTACTGCCAATTTTACCAATCATGAGAAAACAGCTGTATTAGTAACTGAAACTGTGTTTTTAACTGTGTTGTGTGTTTTGCTGTGTTTATATTATCGAAAACAAATAGACTGACGGCTTATCAAATGTTCAAAAATCCGGTTGGACCCGCTTAGACCAAGAATTTAATAGTATGTTATCATGTAATTGTTGTTTGTTGTGAAATTTCGTCGTATTCTTCATAAAAGTTATGACGATTTTGAAAGATCCTAGGTCTTCTCATCACTGTTTCTTACTCAACCAAATAATCTAACATATTAAGATTGTATTCATCATCCATCATAAAATTAAAAGCTATTATTTTTCACAGATTAATAGGTACTTCGTTGGTAAATCGAACAATATATTCAACAATAGTTCTGTCAAAATACTGTAACCAACGTATATACAACGTCTTGGAGCTCGGTTAAGATAATCCAGTCAACGTCAATAACTGATGTTTGGGCTGTGGTGAACAGGAAATATTGCTTTGACAACCGTTTTAATATTTAAACGGTCGGTTTAGTATAGGTGAACACCGACCTAATTTGGCGAAAAAAAAAACAATCAAGAAATGGCTTAAAATGTACAGCCATCTAAGCTATTTAGCCAAAAGCCAATATAAACTAGGAGTTTAGACTGATAAGAATAAGAAGCAAAGTATAGCTTCACAGTACTTACCCGTCGCTTCACCCTTCCCTGTCACTTTTTGCTACCCAATTGTTCAGCCTTCAGCGTTCCACTTGGTTTATAAACACGTGACGTCACGTACAAGAAAAGACGTCTAAAGACAAGATAAGACTCGAGATCTCTCTCCTAAGATTAAAAAAAAAATATGTTCCTATTGTAATTTACATTGTTAAATAATATAGACACAAGCAGGGACAATTACATCATTCAGTTCAAATCAAAACTAAGCGATTATGTACGACTACGTGAGTCGTTAATTCAAAAATGTATCTACCCGGAGCTTGATAACCTACTAATTTAGAAGATTTGGTAATAATTATACATAATTATTCTTACAGAAAGTGGAAGTATATATTATGTATTATCTGTGGATTGTGCATTAGTTAATTTACGAAATTAAAATAAATCAACGTCTTATGTTGTAATTGTAAACGTTAACCCTTAGAAGCCTGATTTTTCAAATTAAATTAAAAAAAATACCTATGTGTTCACTGCAGGAGCTAGATAAAGGAAAAAATAATGAAAAAAATCATAATACATATATTATATATTTATTTCGAAAAAAAAAACAGGTATCAATTTTGATACTTCAGGCATTATGGCCATAAAAATTTCGGAAGAACTAATTATGCTCTTAGGTATGAAATAATGCGAAACATTGGTTGTTTTTATTATCACACAAAGAAACTTTACATTTTTTGCATATCCAAGAGGTAAGTTTCCTACAGTTGTTATATTTACATTTATTTCTTGAATTCGTAAATATTTTTTCATGTCCAACACGATCGTAACGGACGTCAGTAGACGGTAGGACTTGTACACCCACCCGTGGTCTTTTAGACGGTTCAGGAACCCCTTCTCGTCGACTGTTGGAACTTGGTCTTCCTCTTTTATTTTCCGGGTGACTTTGGTAACGACATAAGGTGTCAGCAAGCTCGGTTCTGAAGTCAGCTAACTTCATAATGTCCTTCTGAGATTTTTCTTTCACTGTACAAACCTTTTTGTACAGTACCCAAGCATTTATCACGCTCATATCCAAAAGGTGATAGAACAGCCTAGTTGTCCACTTTCTCGACTTTATGCGAATGCGATATCGACCAATAAAGCTGTCCATCAGATCAACGCCTCCCATGTGGGCATTATATTCTTTTATGACCCTAGGACATGATATTTGGATATTCGTTTTTAGTTTTTTTTCGTAACGGGTTATAGTCTCTGCTGGTTCAGCACCAACGTAGGTGGAAAGCAATAAAACTTGTTTATTGTCTTTCCAGCTTGTTGCCGAAAATTCTATGCCTTCAAAAGAGGCAACGTTTTCATGATGAGTGCCTCTGGGCACATTAGACTTCAGGATTTCCTTTTTCTCTGGCAACTTACAAGACTTACCAAGCCTGTTTCTCTGTACAGTGCCAAGGCAATAAATACCTTCTTTGGTCAAATAATGTAGCAGAGGAATATTGGTATAAAAATTGTCAAAATAAATTACATGATTTATGTGCCTTGGGACTGGACGTAACAATCGAATAACTGTATTCGATACTACTCCGAGGTCTGGTTCACCAGGTGGTAAACGTTCAATATCCTTAGCTCCTGAGTAAACCTCAAAACTGTACGCATACCCAGAAAGAGAGCATAAAACATATAATTTGAATCCCCATTTGTGGGGTTTATTCGGTAAATATTGTTTCATAAAATGCCTAATTTTTGTTGCACACATTTGCTCGTCTAGTGATAGCCGGTGGTCAAATGGTACAGTAATAAATTTCTTGTTCAAGTGGTCTATCACGGGTCTAACTTTATGTAATCTGTCGTGTTGGGGATGATCAGGGGGCAAATGTTTAGTTAGTGTCGTCATTCATATGGAAAATCTGTCTGATTTTATCAAATCTGTTGCGATTCATGGTTTGTGCTATGGGTTCAAATTTTGCAATGTTTGACCAATATGACCTGATACTAGGGCAATGGTAAACACTAGTAAATATAAGAATTCCAATAAACTTTCGTAATTCTGAGACAGTAATAGGTTCTGTAAAGTTGGGATTCTTTTGGAACGCATATTTATTTGACTCTTCCACAAGAAATTTTAATATTTTTTCATCAAAGAAGTAAGAAAAAAACTGAAAAGGGGTTTCCAAATCCAGAATTTCTTGTGAACACTCAGTGTTTCCTTCAAACTTGAAAGCGTTTTGGACAATATCCATATTTCTTACTCTCCATACTAAGTTTCGAGGGTTACAGGTATAATTATTCACCAAAGGAGTTGGGCTGTGTTCAATGGTCTCTGAATGTTGAATATCAGAAGATTCGTTGACTAAAGGTGGATCTGCATCTAACTCAGGGTCAGCGGGGGAATTACCTACATCATCTTCATCTTCTAGCTCCATCTGAAAGTCTCTTTGACTCGAAAAGTAGTCGATGACATCTTCATTATCGCTGAACTCGTCCTCTGAAATTTCACCATTTTCGAGCTGTCTCAAAATGGCTTCGATATCATCCGGCTTCATTTTCGATAAATATCTATAAAGAAATTGATAAAAAAGTAATTCCAACACCAACCCAAGCAGAAAAATAACAAAAATGCAAAGATACATCCAAAAAATTTGTTTAGCTAATGAATTAGTCGTGAGGTTTCATGGAGCTCGGAATGCCTGAAGTATCAAAATTGATACCCACAAAAATACCACGATATTCTTCAAGCAAAAAAGACGATCGAAAAAATATATATATCTTAGTAAAAATAAGACATTTACTTACCTCAAAATTATTTTATTATTCGCAAAAAGAAAATTCGTCAAAGGTTTATTGCGCAAAACTTTTTCAAATAGTAAGGTCACTTCTATTCTATTCTATTCGTTCAATACGGCGGGAAAGCGAAATGTCATAGATAATTAATCAAACAATGTTGACATGTGACTTTTTTTTAATTTTGGTCGAAAGAACACTATGCAGTAATGTTATACATACAGCCTAAAATAAAAAAAAGAGTTACTGCAAGTGAACATTGGGTTGAAAAGTTCGGTATCTTTGAAACTCAAGGCATTTAAGGGTTAAACAAGAAAAGCTCTACATTATTTTTTAGTACCTAATACATCTCTGAATGCTTCCTTTTACAAACCAAGCACTAATCGCGTTCCATTCCATAGTATTGTATAATAAAATTCATTGTATATATCTTTGTCTCATCTAACTACGTACAATAAAAAGTGACAAAACATAATGCTTCTAACGAGAGTTGTCAAGCGAAGATTCCATGACAAAAAATTGAAAAAAGTTCGTTGACTCATGACTGTCATTGTTTTCGACTTTGTGTTATATTGCTATTTAATTAATTAATATTTGTGTAAAGCGGCAATCAATATGTCGACATTCGATCTGAATTCTATAAATTCCGCGCTATCAGATTCCGGCAGGCCGACCAGTGGTGTGGATTTCTCTGGAAAATCTCTCAAATTGGACACCGCGAACGATGGTATGAAGTGTTTTATTTCGCATTATAGTGTATTTTTACGGCTCACAAACGTCGATAGCATTCACTTTTGCCGTGCAAAGTAACTTTGAAGTTAATTCTGAGCTCCCTACTCTTAATATTTAGCGTTGGTCAAACATAACCTATAACTTTCATGTTTTATTAGATTAGTGTTATTAAATCAATTTTCCTTGTTTTGTTGCTATGGCAACCACATTTAATGGGCACATTTTCCTTCTAAATACTTGCTATTAATGACTAGGAGTAAGATACTGAATTTGAACTTTTGTATTGTAACAAACTTAGTACTGGAAAGTACTCTAAGCATAGAATGGCGTTATGTTTATTATTGTTTTATGATATCATCAACAACTACTTTTTTTTTTTTAAATCTTTATTTGGAAAAAAGGTTTTAATCGCGGGGCGATTATGCCAACCTTGTAGTTTTACAAAAGAAAAAACATAAAAACAGGTGGTTCTATGATCTTAACTTAATTAATTTAAGAAACAAATAATATAACTTAATAGCTAATTTGGATGTAGGTTTAGATAAGATCTGATTACACATACCTACATCCCTTAAACATAAACTATTTTCTAACTCTAAAACTCTCCGTTCGTCACCAATCCGTGCACACTCCACCAAAGCGTGGTAGGTGTCCTCCCTAACCTTGCAAGTCAGACAGTTTGGGGTGTCAACAACTTTCATAAGATGACCGAAAGCATTCAACGGTATGTGCCCGGATCGCAGACGCTTGCTTGTTACTAATAAATGTCTATTCATCGGAGTTTCAGTAAACCAAGGTATTCTTGGTGGCTCAGACTGGATTGTCTTGTACCATATACCCTTCTCTTCAGATCTTTTGTCAAAGTACTCTTTCCATAATATATTGCAATTAATTTTAACATCTCCTAATACATCGGTAAAGAAGGGTAGATGATCGATAGAAGTTCCTTCATATGTTCCCGTTTTTGCTAATATATCTACAATTTCGTTTCCCATCAGATCTACATGTGATGGAATCCATTGGAATTTAATACTTTTGCCACTTTCCCTCAGCCTCAAGTACGAGTCCAATATCGTATAGGCTACAGGTTGGCCTCGTGTGCCCGAGGTGCACCGAGCTATATACTGCAAGGCGCTTTTAGAATCACAAAGTATAACAAATTTTGATATGATAAGCATTCTCAAATGGCATATAATTCTGCTGCCATTACGGATAATTTGCAGTTCAATGTGAAACTGGCTCCTGTGTTACATTGGGGATCAAAAATGCTGCTCCTGTTCCATTACTGTCCTTAGACCCATCACTGTAAATCTGATAGAATCCATTATAATTTTGTGCAATAGTTTCTACTGATCTCTTAAGAAGTGTCACTGAAGTATTAGATCTTTTAGTTCCTGTCATGTTTGTAATACTTAGGTTTATATTTGACTTAATATCTATATTCGCCATCCAAGTCGATAGTGAAAACATCTCTAGAACTTTAGAACGATGTAAAGTTTGATTGGACATCTACTCCATCAACAACTACTGATCAACAGTGCCAGCATATGCTTGAACACTGAAATTTCCATTTCCTTTATGTTTTTTTTTTTATTAGCCTGTTCTGTCCTACTCCTGGGTAAAGGTCTACCTTTCTCAACCCTACTCTACCCTAATCTACCCTACTCTACCACATTCTACCCTTTTTTTTTTTTTTTATTTGCCGGGGTGGAAAATCCTCATGGATGTCCTTCGCCTGGGGCAGGCTCTGTCAGACTCTTACTGACTAAAAACTACCTCGGTGTTCCCTCCCACACTTGGACCGGGTATCGTGGGAGCTGATACGCCATCCATGATCCTCGGCTAGTGCCGGCCCGCTTAAGCGAGCCACCTCAGGCCCGCGGGGAGTGTGAGGTGTCCTCCCCCCGCGATGTCCAATAGGGGCGCGCGTGGAACACTACGCGCCGCCGCCTCGGGTCTTGCTGGATGGGGGACGGCGGACGACCCCGAGTCCGCCGTCCCTCCGGACCTCTTTATGGGGGCTGGAAGAGGGCGTTGTCTGCCCTACGCCGACGCCCGGTTCGCCTGCTGCGGCACGGGAGAGTGGCCACGGCCTCCCTCTCCCTCTTCGCAGCCTCCTTCTGCGAAATTACGGCTTCAGAGAAGGAGATCACCGCATCCCATGACTCGGCGCCCCCGACCATCGAACGAACGACGGCCGGCAGCGACAGGTCGGGGCCCACTTCAGATACAAGGGCACGGCGCTGCTCCTCCCATGCGGCACACTCTGCCAGTGTGTGTTGCGCCGTGTCCTCCCGACAGTCGGTGCAGTGATGGCACCGAGCGTCCGGCTCCCTGTTTATGCGACACAAGTACTTCCCGAAGCAGCCATGCCCCGAGAGCACCTGCGTCGCCCTAAACGACAGGGAGCCGTGTTTCCTCCCGAGCCATTCGTCGAGCACTGGTCGGATCGCATCGACCGTGGCAAGGCCGGCGGTAGGGCGCAGAAGCCTGTCCCGCCATTCCACCACCATGACCTCGCGGAGCTGAGACCGACGCAGCTCGATCTCGCGCCGCATCGGTTCACCACCCCGCGTCCTCATCTCCTCGCGCCACCGGTACAGCGAGGCGAGGACTCTCGCCTGCAGTTCCCAGGGCGGAGATCCGGCCAGTGCACAACCCGCCTCGTAGGAGATCGTACGATACCCCCTGATAGCCCTGACGGCCATCGCCCTCTGTGGACCACATTCTACCCTACTCCAACCCTATTACCAATTTTTTAATTTTTTATTCTTTCTCCTGACAATAACAAACACATCAAAAAAAAATTAGTGATATCGGACCAGCCGTTCATGCGTGATGGCGTGACCAAGGGAAATAGGGATTCATTTTTATATATAGAGATACATAAAAACACGACTTCATGTAGATCAATGTCAACATTAAAAACTACTGATAGCTGTGAGCCTTTTTTTTATTTTTATTATTATTGATAGGCTCGCGTTTGACCACCATCTCACCTGATGGTAAGCGATGATGTGGCCGATGATGGAGCACGCTTGCCTAGAAGTAACCTATTCACTCTTGACTTAAAGACCCCTAGGTTGTAGCTATCAGGGAACACAGACTCCGGCAGGGAATTCCACTCCTTAGCTGTACGCATTATGAATGTGTTCCCAAAACGCTTTGTACGTATGGGTGGGATGTCCACCATGTACCGATGGCGCAACGCCGTACGTCTAGTGGTCCGATGATGGAACGGACTTGGTGGAATTAAATTGTGCAATTCCAACGCACACTCCCCGAAGTGTAATCGATAGAAAACCGACAGGCCAGCAACTCGGCGTCGATGCTCAAGGCTTTGGAGTTTTGAATCGACAAGTGCATCATCACCGATGATTCTCTTGGCTCGCTTCTCAATCGACTCCAGAGCATCAAGCTGGTATTTGGCAGACCCATCCCAAAGATGAGAGCAGTATTCGATACACGATCGAACTTGCGCTTGATAAAGTTTGAGCAGCTGTTCCGGCGTGAAGTACTGTCTCACCTTGGCTAAGATCCCCAATTTTTTGGCAGCCTGTTGAGCTTTAGCCTCGATGAAAGAGCCGAAATTGAGGGTAGATGACAACGTTACCCCAAGAAGCTCAAGGTCACTGGTTATCGGCACTGTTACACCCCGGAATGATGGAGCCGGGTGGAATTGGCTCCGTTTGGCGGAAAAAAGACACGCCTGGGTTTTAGCAGCATTGAACTTGACCAGATTGGCATCGCCCCAGTCGGATACTGCCTTCAAGGAAAAGTTCAAGCGTTCAACCATAGCCTCTCGGAAAGACTGGATCTGTGACCCACTAGCACGTGCATCGGACACGTATCTCTCAGCAACAGTGCTATCGTCTGCATACCCAAAGGTACCGGGTTTAAGAAGGTCGTTTATGTGCAGCAAGAACAGTGTTGCCGAGAGTACCGACCCCTGAGGGACTCCGGCATTAATTTCCATTTGACCGGACGAGCAGCCATCAATAACCACTCGGATGGATCGCCCCCTCAAGAAGTCTGCGATCCAGTCACACAGACCAGTGGGCAGACCGAAGGAAGGAAGCTTAGCAATAAGGCTATCATGCCAGACCCTGTCAAAGGCCTTCGAGATATCAAGGGAGACTGCAAGTGCTTCCCCATGCTTCTCGATGGCCTCGCTCCAGATGTGAATGGCATACGCTAGAAGATCCCCAGTTGACCGATTTCGGCGAAAGCCGTATTGACGATCACTGAGGATGTCATTAGCTTCTAGGTATGCCAGGAGCTTATTATTGATCACTCTTTCCATACTCTTGCAGAGAATGGACGTTACCGAGATAGGTCTGTAATTAGCAGGGTCAGCCCGACTACCCTTCTTGGGCACGGGTTGCACGTTAGCTTGCTTCCAAGCCATCGGCACTTTTCCAGCCTTAAACGAAAGACGAAATAAGCGTGTCAGGGTCGGAGACAGTTCAGGCGCACAAGTTTTTAAAACAATTGCCGGTATCCCGTCGGGACCACTGGCTTTGTTCACGTCAAGGTTACGTAGCACCCTACGGACGTCCTTCTGATGGATGCGTATGTCTGCCATAGTCGTCTCGCATCGCTCAGGAAAGGCAGGGGGCCGCGCGTTACCGGAATCAAGACGTGAAGATTCCGCAAAAAGAGAGGCAAATAGATTTGCTTTCTCCTCAGCGGTGTGGGCCAGCGACCCATCGGGTTTCAGCAGTGGTGGTAGTGAGGGACGGCAGAAGTTCGATTCAACAGATTTAGCCAGGGACCAAAACGCTTTACTACCTGCTGGGTATGAAGCAAGTTTGTTCCCAATTCGGCTAATGTGGTCATACCGAGACCTCCGCATCACCTTCTTGCAGGATTTGGCAGCCCTATTATAGGCTCTCTTTTTTTGAGTCACGTCACTTGCCTTGAGCCTGTGTTTAGGTCGCTAAAAATACTAACCTTCCCGTGTCTTTACATATTGGAAGTGTCCATTTTTGTTAGGTCGAATTTAAATTTATTTCCATCTCTAGTTAACATTAGATTACGCTCAGGTCCTATGAGACTACAATATAATAAATTATTACATACAGGAAAAAAACTTTTTACAAAAAAAAATACAACCGACTTCAAAGTAAAAAAAAATACACTGAAAATAATTTCGGAAGTCGGTGTTTCTATAATAGTTTTGTCTCTTCGTTATTTAACACCGACTTCCGAAATTAAAGTTATTTTGCACTTTTCAGTGTATTTTTTTTTACTTTGAAGTCGGTTGTATTTTTTTTTGTAAAAAGTTTTTTTCCTGTATGTAATAATTTATTATATTGTAGTCTCATAGGACCTGAGCGTAATCTAATGTTAACTAGAGATGGAAATAAATTTAAATTCGACCTAACAAAAATGGACACTTCCAATATGTAAAGACACGGGAAGGTTAGTATTTTTAGCGACCTAAACACAGGCTCAAGGCAAGTGACGTGACTCAAAAAAAGAGAGCCTATAATAGGGCTGCCAAATCCTGCAAGAAGGTGATGCGGAGGTCTCGGTATGACCACATTAGCCGAATTGGGAACAAACTTGCTTCATACCCAGCAGGTAGTAAAGCGTTTTGGTCCCTGGCTAAATCTGTTGAATCGAACTTCTGCCGTCCCTCACTACCACCACTGCTGAAACCCGATGGGTCGCTGGCCCACACCGCTGAGGAGAAAGCAAATCTATTTGCCTCTCTTTTTGCGGAATCTTCACGTCTTGATTCCGGTAACGCGCGGCCCCCTGCCTTTCCTGAGCGATGCGAGACGACTATGGCAGACATACGCATCCATCAGAAGGACGTCCGTAGGGTGCTACGTAACCTTGACGTGAACAAAGCCAGTGGTCCCGACGGGATACCGGCAATTGTTTTAAAAACTTGTGCGCCTGAACTGTCTCCGACCCTGACACGCTTATTTCGTCTTTCGTTTAAGGCTGGAAAAGTGCCGATGGCTTGGAAGCAAGCTAACGTGCAACCCGTGCCCAAGAAGGGTAGTCGGGCTGACCCTGCTAATTACAGACCTATCTCGGTAACGTCCATTCTCTGCAAGAGTATGGAAAGAGTGATCAATAATAAGCTCCTGGCATACCTAGAAGCTAATGACATCCTCAGTGATCGTCAATACGGCTTTCGCCGAAATCGGTCAACTGGGGATCTTCTAGCGTATGCCATTCACATCTGGAGCGAGGCCATCGAGAAGCATGGGGAAGCACTTGCAGTCTCCCTTGATATCTCGAAGGCCTTTGACAGGGTCTGGCATGATAGCCTTATTGCTAAGCTTCCTTCCTTCGGTCTGCCCACTGGTCTGTGTGACTGGATCGCAGACTTCTTGAGGGGGCGATCCATCCGAGTGGTTATTGTGATAACAAGGTCGATTATATTGAATGTATTGTAACTTCCAAAAAAAACTTTTTACAAAAAAAATACAACCGACTTCAATGTAAAAAAACACTGAAAAGTGCAAAATAACTTTAATTTCGGAAGTCGGTGTTTCTATAATAGTTTTGTCTCTTCGTTATTTAACACCGACTTCCGAAATTAAAGTTATTTTGCACTTTTCAGTGTTTTTTTACATTGAAGTCGGTTGTATTTTTTTTGTAAAAAGTTTTTTTATTTTTTCACTTTTTAGTTATGGTACCACCACTAAAAAGTACCCCTCAGCCATACTTAAATGCCTTATAGCCAGAGTGCATCTCATGACAATTCTAATAATACCAAACACGGTTAGATTAAATTAATTTATTACAGAGTTCCGGTGCCTAACTTCAGGCTTCATCATCAGATCAGTTCGATATATTACCCCTCTTCTTTCAGTCAGTCATCGACTACACGTATAAACAAAGCAATTTTACTTGTTAAAACAGTTCTGCTGTGATCCCATGAGGAGTTCTGTTTCATATCTACGAAGTTCATGATCAGATCATAACAATATTTCTATGGGACCAACTTGGAAGCATCACCTTTCAATCAAAAAAAAAAATTTCAAAATCAGTCTATAATTGACCGAGAAATCGGTGAACATACATAAAAAATAAAAATAAAAAACATACATTCAGCCGAACATATAACCTCCTCCTTTTTGAAGTCGTTTAAAAATAATGATTTTGCATGCCGTAAGGCAGAATGTAACGGAAACACCCAACTCTGTACCATCTTATAATTGTACCTACATTGCTCGCAAATAAATAATTCTGATTCTGATGTACAGTAGTGGTACATAGGCGGACTTAATGCAACAAGGCATTGTCTACCAGCCAATCCTCCACAATAAATAAATAATAAATATTTCAAACTAGCTTCTGCCAGCGGCTTCACTCGCGTGAAAGTAACTTTCTCCATACAAACTTTGGACCCCTGTTTCACCCACTTAAAAGTTGAATTTCCAAAAATCCCTTCTTAGTGCTCGCCTACGTCATAAAAGGAAGCCTTGTGCAAAATTTCACGTTCTTAGTCCCAGTAGTTTCGGCTGTGCATTGATATGTCAGTCAGTCAGTTTCTCCTTTTATATACTCGTAGATAGATAGAATGAAGTTCAATATGTAAAAAGCTGAAGAGTTTATTTGTTATAACATGTCAATCTCAGGAACATATTCTTTTAGTATTGGAGAGCCCATTTATCTAGCTAAAGGCTGTATTACATCATACTACAACCAATAAGAGAGAAGCAGTAACTGAAGATGCCGCAGTGAAACCAAAGGGGGACATTTAACACTATTGTACTAATATTATATGACAGGCCTGTTGGTCTAATGGTCAGTGGCCCTGACTGCTATGCCGGAGGTTGTGGGTTTGATTCCCACCCAGGACAAATGTTTTTGTTCTGTGTCTGGGTGTAATTTATCTATAATATGTACGTATTTAGAAATATGTAAGTATGTTTATCAGTTGTCAAGTAGTCAGTACAAGCTCTGCTCAGTTTGGGACTAGATGGCGTTGTGGGATATTATTTTTATTAATTTAAATCACGCTGCAATCAATACGAGAAGAGCAGTAATCAAAGACGCAAGTGGAACCGCAGGGGACATGTCACACTATTAAACTAAAATTATATAGGTGAAAGTTTTGAGTGTGTATGTATGTATGTGTTTGTAACATCTTCACACTCTAATGGTTGAATGAATTTGGGTGAAATTTGGCACATCAGTTGACCATGTTCTGGAATAGCACATAGCATACTTTTATCCTGGGAGGATGTTCCCTTGGGTAAATTTCCCACTTTCACGCTGGCGAAGCCGCAGGCAGCATTCAATTCACCATCATCTTTCTGCCCTTGTCCCATGTTACTTGAAGTCAGCGCAACACATTTTTCTTAGTGTTTGACAAATATCTATAAATATACCGTGTTATGTTATGTCTGAGTATGGTTTCCGCACTTAGTCCTATCAAGTCCTATGCGGACCATTGTACGTGGGCCATGGAGACCTTAGGTGGGCTTAATCCAACCAGCCCACCTCTCTCCAAAAACAGATTAGGCCTCTCAGGTTTTTCAGGGCATCACTGAGTTCGGGGATCCTAAGGTTCGTGTGCGTGTTTCAGTGACACCTGTGCAGCAAATCTACCGTGTTTATACAATGCCTGCTTGGTTACTGAAAATTCAGGCTTCTAGTTTTAAGTTATAGGAGGTCGAAAATAGCCTGAACTGTTTCGAGAAAAAGGATGATACGGCCGTGCCGCTTTTTTGCTCGCTTTGGCGGGGGCCCGTGCCCCCTAATCTTGTGTCACCGTGTTTATTTTCGAGCTCTTCCGAAAGCATATACAAAGCTTCCGAAAATTTGCTTGACCGATTTTTTTCATTATTTTTTGTGTAAGTATATCCGAAAACTTCAAACTTCACTTCCCCAGCACAACCCATCGTGGACGCCATCAACAGTTGCCCGGACCTGCAGTACCTCACGCTCACGGGCAACACCCTGGGGGTGTCCGCAGCTGAGGCCATCTCCAAGGCGCTGGAGCACCACCCCGAGCTGAAGGTGGCGCGCTTCTCTGACATGTTCACTGGGAGAATGAAGACGGAAATACCGCCGGCTTTGGTATGTGTTTTTTTTTTATTGCATTATATCACCTGATGGTAAGCGATGATGTGGCCGACGATGGACATGCTTGCCTAGAAGCAACCTATTCACTCTTGACGTAAAGACTCCTAGGTTATAGCTAGGTTTTTAAAGTATAGAGCCTGAAGATGGCAGACTAGAGTTATTTTTTTAGCCCCTTTGATGCGATATCAATGAAAACGGTTTGTTGAGGGAAAACAAACTATGTCACGATTCAATATGGTGGGCAATTTTTTAATTATTTTCTTTAACATAAACAACAACTTACAAGTGTTTACTGCTTGCGTGCTTTGTTGTGTGTAGTGTGGTAGTAGTAAGTACTAAATACTTGTGAGGAATGTGGAGTTGTCGAGGACTTACAACATTTATTGATGGAATGTGTCCAATATGAGTCCTGTAGAGATAGTTTGATAAGGTCTCTGAATTTGAACAGAATGATGTAGGCATGTTCCATAATATTCTATCCCAATCAAATAGTGACAATGCGAAAGATTTGTTCGAATTCATGGCCCATGTCTTGTGATGTACGTACAATTGTTTAGGATACGATGGAACTGACATACGCTATGCGTGAAAGCCCCTATAAATAAAAAAAGAAAAAAAAGAACTATAAAATTATTAATGGTTACACTGATACGTCCGACTTACAATGCGTTCCAAATAAGAATAGGATCGATTGCCATGTTGTGACGTCACGTTATACTGTCAAATCGCAAGAAATTGGGAAAAATTAAAGAACTCAGAGATGAGCAAAATTGAAGAATTGGATTCTGATTAAACATTTTTCGTTCACAGTTCGTAAATAAATTAAATTAAAAAAAAAAAACTTGTCTTGCTCACCATAATAATTCTTCGATTTGACAGTATGACGTGACGTCACAACATGGCAATCGATCCTATTTTTAACCGACTTCAAAAAGGAGGAGGTTATATGTTCGGTTGAATGTATGTTTTTTTTTTTTTTTTTTATGTATGTTCACCGATTTCTCGGTCAATTGTGGACCGATTTTGAAAAATTTTTTTTTGATTGAAAGGTTATGCTTCCAAGTTGGTCCCATAGAAACATTGTTATGATCTGATCATGAACTTCGTAGATATGGAACAGAACTCCTCATGGGATCACTGCAGAACTGTCGTAACAAGTAAAATTGCTTTGTTTATACGTGTAGTCGATGACTGACTGAAAGAAGAGGGGTAATATATCGAACTGATCTGATGATGAAGCCTGAAATTAGGCACCGGAACTCTGTAATAAATTAATTTAATCTAACCGTGTTTGGTATTATTAGAATTGTCATAAGATGCACTCTGGCTATAAGGTATTTAAGTATGGCTGAGGGGTACTTTTTAGTGTTGGTACCATAACTAAAAAGTGAAAAATAAAAAACTTTTTACAAAAAAAAAAATAACCGACTTTAATGTAAAAAAACACTGAAAAGTGCAAAATAACTTTAATTTCGGAAGTCGGTGTTAAATAACGAAGAGACAAAACTATTATAGAAACACCGACTTCCGAAATTAAAGTTATTTTGCACTTTTCAGTGTTTTTTTACATTAAAGTCGGTTATATTTTTTTTTGTAAAAAGTTTTTTATTATTTGGAACGCATTGTCACGGTAATATTACATTGTACATGCGGAGTTGTGTCAATTATTTGTTCCGAATAATAACAATCGCTCTAAAAGCATAATTAGATTAGACAAAAGGTTGTCTGTAAGAAATGGCCCTGTGCGATAAGACCGCCCATTGTACACTTATTTTTATTTATGTTTGTTCTTATTTTTGTTTATGTGGTGTACAATAAAAAATATAATAAATAACATTTCACGCATATTTTTTTTTATTTGTTGATTTCATTTTTAAGTATTAGTATACATAAATAAATAATAAATTATTTAATGCCCCATTTTGTCGCACTGTAGCTCGATCCACCTGCCCCTATACCGCGTATGCTAGCGATGCTCCTCAACGCGCACGTGGAGACCAACCCTGGATTGAATTTGTTTGCTGATGAATGGAAGATACATTATTAGAAAGTTTGCAGTTCTGTGAGAAGACAGTATTTGTACTGGGACAGAGTGAAAGGATTAACGAATTATTGAGTTAATGGCCTGTTGGTCTAGTGGTTAGTGGCCTTGACTGCTATGCTGGAGGTCGTGGGTACGATTCCCACCCAGGACAAATGTTTGTGTGATGAGCAAGATCATTTGTTCTGTGTCTGGGTGTAATTTATTTATAATATGTATGTATATATAGTTTAAGTAGGTTTATCAGTTGTCTAGTACTCATAACACAAGCTTTGCTTGGCTTGGGACTAGACGGCGTTGTGTGATAGTTGTGGAATATTATTATTATTAATGGCTATTTTTCTGTAAATGCCAAATAAATAAATAAAATTAAAAATAAAAAAAAACTTTTATTGAAACAAGCTTTTAATTATAAATCGTTCTATTATAGAGTTCCTATGGCCACCTTCCAGCTCCATCTTCAGACCTTGGTTACCATATACTCATCAATACGAATCAAACGGGCCCAAACTCGTTGGGGTTATGTAGTTTTATGGCGGGGATCCTATGGCCACCTTCGAACTCCATCATCAGATCAGCTCCATGTCATTATAGTATTGCATTGTCACGCGATTTACACATGTATACAAAATTTCAGCTTAATCCGTTGAAGATATCTGCTTCAAACTTGAGTTACAATATTTGAGCCGAACATACATAGTTACATACATTGCTTGTAAAAAAAATTGAAATCCAGGAATATTAATATAAGTAATTGTTTCTTCTCTTCTAGGCTGCTCTCGGAGACGGTATGATCACAGCTGGTGCGCGGCTCAGTGTTCTAGATCTGAGTGACAACGCCTTCGGACCCATCGGAGTGGAAGGCTTGGCGAAGTTACTGCAGAGCGATGTCTGCAGTGAGCTGGAGGTGTGTTCCTATTTATTTATTATTAAATGGTAGTTACTGATGTTATATGCCCAGTTTTTTTAATAGTGTGATAAATAAACTGTCTTGTTCCAGGAACTCCGGCTAAACAACAACGGTCTTGGTATAACGGGAGGTCGTCTGCTCGCCAAGGCGTTGTCTGCGCGTCCTCGCAAGCTCAAGATCTTCATAGCGGGCAGGAATAGACTGGAGAATGATGGAGCCACCGCGCTGGCTAAAGTGTTCCAAGTAAGTAGGCTTCAAGATATTGAAGCAAAGGATTCAGTGTCATTAACTACTCCTAGTTTTTTTTATGCCCACACCTAGTTCACTCCTGCCCACATCTTGTTCACTCATCATCATCATATCAGCCGAAAGACGTCCACTGTTGGACATAGGCCTCCTCCAAGTTTCGCCACAATGAACGGTCACGTGCGTCTCGCATCCATCGGATTCTTGCAAACCTTACCAGGTCATCGGTCCACCTTGTAGGAGGCCTTCCAACACTGCGTCTTCCGGTACGCGGTCGCTACTCCAGAAGGTTTCGGCCCCAACGGCCATCTGTTCTGCGAGCAATGTGCCCTGCCCATTGCCACTTAAGTGTTTACTCCTGCCCACACCTAGTTCAATCCTGCCCACACCTAGTTCATCGTTGCCGAAATCTTGTAAATAGTTTCTTCTGAAACGGCATGACCGATTTTATGTAATTTTTTTTTGTGTATATTTGGTAAGTCCGAAAATAGGTTGTAGGATATTTTTTACCTTCCTACCAACATTTTTTAGGGTTCCGTACCTCAAAGGGAAAAACACCTAGTTCAATCCTGCCCACACCTAGTTCATCGTTGCCGAAATCTTGTAAATAGTTTCTTCTGAAACGGCATGACCGATTTTATGTAATTTTTTTTGTGTATATTTGGTAAGTCCGAAAATAGGTTGTAGGATATTTTTTACCTTCCTACCAACATTTTTTAGCACGTACCTCAAAGGGAAAAAACGGAACCCTTATAGGATCACTTTGTTGTCTGTCCGTCTGTTTGTCTGTCGAGACCCTTTATCTCGGAAACGCGTATCGAGGTATAATAGGTATCGAGTTGAAATTAAAACTATATACTAAGATCAGCGGTCCCTTGAAGCTGTGAAAAAATAAAACTTCTAAGTTAATGAAAAAATGAGTTATGGCCATTTTTGTCGCAAAAACCTTGCATTTCGACACTATCAAAGGAATCAAAATTCATAGGGTACTTCCCGTTGACCCAGAATCCTGAAATTTGGCATAAAGCAAGGTCTTATAGTATAGATATAGGAATAAATCTGAAAACATAAAATTTGTGGTTACGTCACAAAAAAAAACTTTTTTTAGTGATTCGAAAAATCTTCGAGACTCCATTTGGGAATTGAACTATTTACATACTCGTATGTAGGTAAGTTTGTTCGAAACCCTCAGTGCGCGAGTCCGACTCGCACTTGCCCAGTTTTTTATTTATAATTTATGTGGATTTTTTTTTAGAACAATGTTTGCCGCTAGTTTCTTAATTAAAATAGGTAACATTAATAATAATAATATTCCACAACTATCACACAACGCCGTCTAGTCCCAAGCTAAGCAGAGCTTGTGTTATGGGTACTAGACAACTGATAAACATACTTATATATTTCTAAATACATACATATATAGATAAATTACACCCAGACACAGAACAAATGATCGTGCTCATCACACAAACATTTGTCCTAGGTGGGAATCGAACCCACGACCTGCGGCATAGCAGTCTAGGCCACTAACCACTGGACCAACAGGCCAGTCAAACAGAACATTAAAATAAAAGCTTTTTACAAAAAAAATACAACCGACTTCAAAGTAAAAAAAAACACTGAAAAGTGCAAAATAACTTTAATTTCGGAAGTCGGTGTTTCTACAATAGTTTTGTCTCTTCGTTATTTAACACCGACTTCCGAAATTAAAGTTATTTTGCACTTTTCAGTGTTTTTTTACATTGAAGTCGGTTGTATTTTTTTTTGTAAAAAGTTTTTTTTTTTTCACTTTTTAGTTATGGTACCACCACTAAAAAGTACCCCTCAGCCATACTTAAATACCTTATAGCCAGAGTGCATCTTATGACAATTCTAATAATACCAAACACGGTTAGATTAAATTAATTTATTACAGATACAGAGTTCCGGTGCCTAATTTCAGGCTTCATCATCAGATCAGTTCGATATATTACCCCTCTTCTTTCAGTCAGTCATCGACTACACGTATAAACAAAGCAATTTTACTTGTTACGACAGTTCTGCTGTGATCCCATGAGGAGTTCTGTTCCATATCTACGAAGTTCATGATCAGATCATAACAATATTTCTATGGTACCAACTTGGAAGCATAACCTTTCAATCAAAAAAAAAATTTTCAAAATCGGTCTACAATTGACCGAGAAATCGGTGAACATACATAAAAAAAAAAAAAAAAAAACATACATTCAACCGAACATATAACCTCCTCCTTTTTGAAGTCGGTTAATAACACACAATTTATATTTGTTACAGAACATGGGTACTTTAGAAGAGCTGGCCATGCCACAAAACGGAATCTACCACGTCGGCATATCGGCGCTGTCGGAGGCGTTCAAACGTAACGCTCAGTTGGCGCGGCTCAACTTGAATGATAACACTGTGGGCGCTAAGGGAGCCCAGGCTATAGCTGCTGCATTACCCAAGTAAGTGACAAATGGAATTTTATTTTGCCCACTGTTGGTGCAATTATGCCCACACCTTGTTCTGTATTGCTCACACCGCATTCAGAGTGGTCCACGTTTGGTTTCTTATGATCTCAAATTGTCTTCTGATTCCCCTTAAACCACGCAACGGATTTTTATGCAGTTTTCATCATGCACTTGTGTGTAGCCGGGGCCAGGGTTTCCAGGTCCAAAAATCGAACAGTCGGACACACTCATTTTAGGGTTCCGTACCTCAAAAGGAAAAAAACGGAACTCTTATAGGATCACTTTGTGATCTGTCTGTCAAGACTCTTTATCTCGGGAACCCATGGAGGTATCGAGTTGAAAATAAAACTATGTACTCAGGTCTAAAGTCCCTTGAAGCTGTGAAAAAGTCAAACTTCTGATTTAATGGAAGCCTCGTTCAAGTTGGCCCAAAATTTTTTTTTTGCTCGAAAGGTTATGCTTCCGAGTTGGTCCCATAGAAATATTGTTATGATCTGATCATGAACTTCGAAGATATGGAACAGAACTCCTCATAGGATCACAGCAGAACCGTCGTAACAAGTAAAATTGCTTTGTTTAGTAGTAGTCGATGACTGACTGAAAGTAGAGGGGGAATATATCGAACTGATCTGATGATGAAGCCTGAAGTTAGGCACCGGAACGTAATAAATTAATGTAATCTAACCGTGTTTGGGATTATTAGAATTGTCATGAGATGCACTCTGGCTATAAGGTATTTAAGTATGGCTAAGGGGTACTTTTTAGTGGTGATACCATAACTAAAAAGTGTAAAATAAAAAACTTTTTATAAAAAAAATACAACCGACTTCAAAGTAAAAAAAACACTGAAAAGTGCAAAATAACTTTAATTTCGGAAGTCGGTGTTAAATAACGAAGAGACAAAACTATTATAGAAACACCGACTTCCGAAATTAAAGTTATTTTGCACTTTTCAGTGTTTTTTTTACTTTGAAGTCGGTTGTATTTTTTTTGTAAAAAGTTTTTTATCGACACTCTCAAGGGAATCAAAATTCATAGGGTACTTCACATTGACCTAGAATCCTGTTTAGCACGAATCGAGACACTAACAAAAGCCGGACAGACCGGACACCATCTAATTTAGCCGCACACGCAACCAAAAAGCTCGACTGTCCGACTTTATCCGGACACCTGGTTAGTCGGGGCTGGTCATTAGTTAACAATAGATTAGAATAGAACAAGACATAGCCCGAAGAATCGCCAAACTTAAGTGGCAGTGGGCAGGGCACATTGCTCGCAGAACATGATGATGGTCGATGGGGACGAAATGTTCTGGAATGGCGACCACGTACCGGAAGACGCAGCGTTGTAAGGCCTCCCACAAGGTGGACCGATGACCTGGTGAGGGTCGCGGGAATCCGATGGATGCGAGACGCACAGGAGCGGTCATTGTGGCGACATTTGGGGGAGGCCTATGTCCAACAGTGGACGTCTTTCGGCTGAAGTGATGATGATGAGATTAGAATGACAATATTTTCTCATTGTTACAGCTTGAAAAACTTAAAGAGCATAAACTTCGGCGACTGTCTCCTAAAAAGCAAGGGCGCCAGCGCGCTCGCGAAGGCTTTCAAAGATAACTCGCTACTTTTGGAGGTAAGAATATTTAGTTTTTATATGCTCTGTATTCAGCAGATATTTCTTTAGGTGGGAAATCATCTAATGACATCTCCCGCCCTTGGGCGGGGCGAGAGGGCGTGTCAGACTTTTACTGACTAAAACCCACTCCTAGTTCTTTCGTTGCCTTGCATTCCAAGGCCGGGTTTTCCTTTCAGAAGCGAACTCATGGCCCCAGTAGGCTTCGACCCTGCTGGGCCCCTATGGTTTGCTGACATCTCCTTGAGGCGCGCGTGGAACACTATGCGCCGTTGATGACTTGGGCTCGGTCAGGACGGTTACCGGACGGTCGCACGGCGAGCTACCCATTGCTCGCCGTCCGCAAGCCTGCGGACGCTTCAAAGCAGAAAATTATACCAACATAACAAATAACACTAAAAAGTAATCTATTTCAGTTTGTACATCCTTTTTAGGGTTCCGTATCCAAAGAGTAAAAACGGGACCCTATTACTAAGCCTCTACTGTCCGTCTGTCTGTCACAAGGCTGTATCTCATCAACCATGATAGCTAGACAGTTGAAATTTTCACAGATGTTTTTTTGTAGCCGTTATAACAACAAATACTAAAAACAGAATAAATTATGTAAAAAAAAAAGTTACATAGATAATGGTACGGAACCCTTCGTGTGTGAGTCCGACTCGCACTTTTTAGGGTTCCGTAGCCAAATGGCATAAAATGGAACCCGTATGTCACATCCACTTTTTTCAGAAACTATAAGAACCATACTGTTGAAACTTGGTAAATAGATGTATTCTGTGAACCGCATTAAGATTTTCACACAAAAAAATATAGTTTAAAAAACTAAAAAACACGCTTTTAGCACGCACTGAAAATTACAAAATAATTCGGACATTTAGTTTGATGACTCAAGAGCTTTCCCTTTGCCAAATCTTTATGATTTATTATAAAAGAAAGCGTGGAGCGTTTTGACATCCCCATATCTATAGATAGGTCTACAAAAATGATATTGATGTTTCTAATATCATTTTTTTCTAAACTGAATAGTTTGCGCGAGAGACACTTCCAAAGTGGTAAAATCTGTGTGTCCCCCCCCCTCCCGTAACTTCTAAACTAAGAGAATGATAAAACTAAAAAAAATATATGATGTACATTACCATGCAAACTTCCACCGAAAATTGGTTTGAACGAAATCTAGTAAGTAGTTTTTTTTAATACGTCATAAATCGTAAACCGCAATTTACCTTTCAAGTTTGTACGGAACCCTCAGTGCGCGAGTCCGAATCGCACTTGCCCAGTTTTTTTAGCTCTAAACCCGTAACATGTAATTTCTATTACAGTCCTTAGACCTGTCTCACAACGAGATCGGCCGCGAGGCCTGCATGGAGGTAGTGGACGCCATCACGGCGCTACCCGACAGTTACGACAGGCTCAGCAGAGTGGTCCTAGCTGGTAAGTGATCTTTGCGGTCGAAAGTCTCTTTCGATCAATCCTGCAGCCCTAACGGCTAGTTCACGACTTCGCTCTTAGCGACGAGCGATGCGGCGAGCGGGGCGGAATCGGTACGCGGGCGCGCGGCCCTATGAGCGGCGTCTCTGTTAGCGACGAGCGATGCGGCGAGCGGGGCGGCATCGGTACGCGGGCGCGCGGCCCTATGAGCGGCGTCTCTGTTAGAAACAAGCGACGCGGCGAGCGGGGCGGAATCGGTACGCGGGCGCGCGGCCCTATGAGCGGCGTCTCTGTTAGCAACGAGCGACGCGGCGAGCGGGGCGGAATCGGTACGCGGGCGCGCGGCCCTATGAGCGGCGTCTCTGTTAGCAACGAGCGACGCGGCGAGCGGGGCGGAATCGGTACGCGGGCGCGCGGCCCTATGAGCGGCGTCTCTGTTAGCGACGAGCGATGCGGCGAGCGGGGCGGCATCGGTACGCGGGCGCGCGGCCCTATGAGCGGCGTCTCTGTTAGAAACAAGCGACGCGGCGAGCGGGGCGGAATCGGTACGCGGGCGCGCGGCCCTATGAGCGGCGTCTCTGTTAGCAACGAGCGACGCGGCGAGCGGGGCGGAATCGGTACGCGGGCGCGCGGCCCTATGAGCGGCGTCTCTGTTAGCAACGAGCGACGCGGCGAACGGGGCGGCATCGGTACGCGGGCGCGCGGCCCTATGAGCGGCGTCTCTGTTAGCAACGAGCGACGCGGCGAACGGGGCGGCATCGGTACGCGGGCGCGCGGCCCTATGAGCGGCGTCTCTGTTAGCAACAAGCGACGGGGCGGAATCGGTACGCGGGCGCGCGGTGCTATGAGCGGCGTCTCTGTTAGCAACAAGCGACGGGGCGGCATCAGTACGCGGGCGCGCGGTGCTATGAGCGGCGTCTCTGTTAGCAACAAGCGACGCGGCGAGCGGAGCGGCATCGGTACGCGGGCGCGCGGCCCTATGAGCGGCGTCTCTGTTAGCAACAAGCGACGGGGCGGAATCGGTACGCGGGCGCGCGGTGCTATGAGCGGCGACTCTGTTAGCAACAAGCGACGCGGCGAGCGACGCGGCATCGGTACGCGGGCGCGCGGCCCTATGAGCGGCGTCTCTGTTAGCAACAAGCGACGGGGCGGAATCGGTACGCGGGCGCGCGGTGCTATGAGCGGCGACTCTGTTAGCAACAAGCGACGCGGCGAGCGACGCGGCATCGGTACGCGGGCGCGCGGCCCTATGAGCGGCGTCTCTGTTAGCAACAAGCGACGGGGCGGAATCGGTACGCGGGCGCGCGGTGCTATGAGCGGCGACTCTGTTAGCAACAAGCGACGCGGCGAGCGACGCGGCATCGGTACGCGGGCGCGCGGCCCTATGAGCGGCGTCTCTGTTAGCAACAAGCGACGGGGCGGCATCGGTACGCGGGCGCGCGGTGCTATGAGCGGCGTCTCTGTTAGCAACAAGCGACGCGGCGAGCGGGGCGGCATCGGTACGCGGGCGCGCGGTGCTATGAGCGGCGTCTCTGTTAGCAACAAGCGACGCGGCGAGCGGCGCGGCATCGGTACGCGGGCGCGCGGCCCTATGAGCGGCGTCTCTGTTAGCAACAAGCGACGGGGCGGCATCGGTACGCGGGCGCGCGGTGCTATGAGCGGCGTCTCTGTTAGCAACAAGCGACGCGGCGAGCGGGGCGGCATCGGTACGCGGGCGCGCGGTGCTATGAGCGGCGTCTCTGTTAGCAACAAGCGACGCGGCGAGCGGGGCGGCATCGGTACGCGGGCGCGCGGTGCTATGAGCGGCGTCTCTGTTAGCAACAAGCGACGCGGCGAGCGGCGCGGCATCGGTACGCGGGCGCGCGGCCCTATGAGCGGCGTCTCTGTTAGCAACAAGCGACGGGGCGGAATCGGTACGCGGGCGCGCGGTGCTATGAGCGGCGTCTCTTTTTGAGGAGGTTTTCCAGATACAATCAAAGGCAGAAGAAATTGTACACAGTAGAATTTATAGTATGATTAATCACATAAGAAAATACATATAAGTACACAAGTCTTTCTTACTTCAAAAAAACGTACGACAGTTGTATAGAAAAGAAAAACTATCCATCACAACAGTGACTGCCGAGAAGGTCAAAAATCAAGTCCCGTGACGTGCTCCAAACATTTCATACTTTTGTTCTTACCGCTCGCCGCCCCGTGCTTAGCTACCGCTCACAGCGGCAAGGCCGTAAACGGGCCTTAAGAGCTCATACACACGAGTGGCATGATGCCAACGGTAGAGGTAACTGCAGCCGTCCACACGGGTCGACGGTAGCCGTCCACCCATAGGGTGACTGGTAATTAGTGTACGATACTTAAACACGTGATTGTGCTCATGATAACCAACAACTTTTACTATGGGAACAAACCTGAAATCGCGAAAAAAAAATCAGCTGTTCAGTACATTTATGTTTTCCTAATATACTGAACAGCTGATATTTTTTTCGCAATTTCGGCTTTGCTCTCATAATAAAAATTGTTGTGGATTAATTCAATTTCTATTTTTTAATTAGTTTTGACGTGACAACGTCTTATAATTCGATGGAGCCGGCTGCACGCACGAAAAAGTATGACGCATGCGGCGTTACCTCGCTCTAAGGCGTTCCATTTAAGGCTTGAAGTGCAAGCGAGAACGCGTTCGGCCTCCGCGTTCGGCAGTGTTCGACATCTGTCTCTCTCCTACTTGAGTGAGCGATGCGTCTGCGTCGTGACAACTGCTATAGAATAATACATTTACATGTCTTCGTCATGTATAAAGTGCAATGAAAAGTGAATGTCGTGTTAATTGTTTATTTGTATTTATGCGTACAAATAAATGTAACACGTTGACACGTTCAACTATCGTCAGTAAACCGACTTTACAGACAACCGATTTTTCTTTTTAAATATTATTACTTATCTACATTGTGCTCACATAATAGAAGCGAAAAGAAATATGTAACCAAGATTTATGTAACTCATAATATGATTTAAAAGAGTGTCCATGGAGTTTCTTGCACGTTTTTCTCCATAGAGATTCTACGCTTTGGAATGTGCAATTTAGCTTCACTTGTTTTTTTTTTTTGACAATTCAAATGTGCCTGTAATTGGTCTATTTGAAATAAACGTTTCTGATTTCTGCCGTTGGTAACATGCCGGTCGAATGTATCAGCTCTAACGGGCATCGTTAATCTTGCTGACATCTGTTGAACGTCGTCCTCAAGCCCGCGCCTTCGGTTGCCGGGCATCTCTCTGCGAGTCCGGCGATGGGTTGCCTACGTCTGCGATTTGTATTTTGAAGTACATATACTGTTTCTTGCATTTGTTAAAAAAAAATGTGATTTCTCCAACATTATTGATCAGTGATGACATGGTTTCGAAACGTGGTCGCTCGCTATGGGCCTCATCAGAAGGCTTAAAGTCACCCAAAGAACAACGGAAAGGGTTATGCTCGGAGTTTCCTTGCGTGACCGAATAAGGAATGAGGAAATCTGTAGGAGAACCGAGGTTACCGACATAGCACGAAGAATCGCAGGGCACATTGCTCGCAGAACAGATGGCCGATGGGGCTGAGTGCCGACCCCGTACCGGAAGACGCAGCGTTGGAAACCCTCCTACAAGGTGGACCGATGACCTGGTGAGGGTCGCGGGAATCCGATGGATGCGAGACGCACAGGATCGGTCGTTGTGGCGACGCTTGAGGGAGGCCTATGTCCAACAGTGGACGTCTTTCGGCTGAAATGATGATAACGATAATAATAATACATGTTTTTTTATATTTTTAAATGTTTTTTTGTAAGATTTTGTTAAAAAAATGTAATTTATATGTGTATCAAATGAATAAAGTGAATAATAATTTATTTAACTTTTTGAGTAGCAAATGGCGCGTTAACGCCGGCGTTATTGCGGGGATCAACAGCTTAAGTACTTTTACAAAGAAATACATAAAACAAACTTATGAATACTTAGTAGTAGGTACTAATTTCTAAAAAGATTGGCTTAATTACCTAATTATATAAAAACTAGTTTAATATAATAATATATTCCACAACAATCACACAACGCCGTCTAGTCCCAAGCTAAGCAGAGCTTGTGTTATGGGTACTAGACACCTGATAAACATACTTATATATTTCTAAATACATACATATATAGATAAATATATATACACATGTTGACCTATTAATGGTGTATTAGTACTGTCATTACAACTTGTAGCGACTTGCCTGAGCTATTTTGACAAAAACCTGTGTTTGCGATGACTGATGTATGATTTTTTTTTCAGGGAACAGTCTTGGTGGAGCTAACAATAAAAAGACGATGCGAGACAAACTCGGTGCGTCCGCCGAACTTAGTGACGGAGAAGAAAGCGAAGACGAGTGTAAGTATAGATTTATTTATTACTAGCTCCAGCCAGCGGATTCCCCCCCGTGAAAGTAGGTTTCTCCATTCAAACTTTGGACTCCCGGTTTCACCCCCTTAGGGGATACTGCCGGGATTCCGATCCCGATTTCCGGCCACCGTAGGCGCGAGCTTGCGGACGGCGAACAATGGGTAGCTCGTCGTCCGATCGTACGGTAACCGTCCGGACCGAGCCCAAGTCGTCGTCGGCGCGTACTGTTCCACGCGCGCCTCAAGGAGGTGTCAGTAACTGTAGGGGCCCAGCAGGGTCGTAGCCTACTGGGGCCAAGGGTTTGATTCTGAAAGGAAGACTCGGCCCTGGTACGAAAGGCAACGAAGGAACAGGAGTGGGTTTTTAGTCAGTAAAAGTCTGACACTATCTCTCGCTCCGCCCAAGAGCGGGGGATGTCATAAGATGATTTTCCCAACGAAAAAAAAAGCGTATAATAACGAATACACGTCTATGAAGCTATGCGTCCGTGGATAGTAGGCCTTAGCTATAATTGCTAATTATTAGTTTATCATGCTACTAGCTGACCCGGCAAACGTTGTTTTGCCATATAAATAAATAAATAAAAATAGATGTTGGCCGATTCTCAGACCTACTCAATATGCTCACAAAATTTCATGAGAATCGGTCAATCCGTTTCGGAGGAGTACGGGAACGAACATTGTGACACGAGAATTTTATAAATAAGATTTATTATTAGTTATAATAATTGATCCTATTGCTAAGACTTCGCTGTCCGTCTGTCTGTCACCGGGCTGTATCTCATGAATCGTGATAGCTAGACAGTTGAAATTTTCACAGATGATGTATTTATGTTGCCGCTATAACAACAAATATTAAAAAAAAAAACATATATTTAAGTGGGGCTCCCAATCTTTCATACAATACAACTAGCGTATTTTTTTTGCCGCTTTTTGCTACGGACGGGACGGTATGGAATAATTCGTGCTCGAATTCTACTCGCGCTTGGCCGGTTATTGTATATTTATTTATTTAATGTATTATTTCTTATGTATAGTACAGTAGTTGCGCATAGGCGGACTTAATGTAACAAGGTATTCTCTACCAGTCAACCTTTGGGCTAAAAAGAGACAACACTGTGGTAGGTGTGCACAATAAATAAATAATAGATATTATATTATGGTCTGATAAGATTCGTATACATTGTAAATTATCAAAATTGGGTGAGCTTTTTTGTAATTGAAATGATTTTTGACGTGACAACGTCTTATAATTCGATGGAGCCGGCTGCACGCACGATAAAGTATGACGCATGCGGCGTTACCTCGCTCTGAGGCGTTCCATTTAAGGCTTGAAGTGCAAGCGAGAGCGCGTGCGGCCTCCGCGTTCGGCAGTGTTCGACATCTGTCTCTCTTCTACTTGAGTGAGCGATGCGTCTGCGTCGTGACAACTGCTATAGAATAATACATTTACATGTTTTCGTCAAGTATAAAGTGCAGTGAAAAGTGAATGTCGTGTTAATTGTTTATTTGTATATAAGCGTACAAATAAATGTAACACGTTGTCACGTTCAACTATATCGTCAGTAAACCGACTTTACAGACAACCGATTTTTTTCATAATAAATAAATCGAAAGTTTACACTCGCAAGATTTATTACACTCGTTACGGTGCATGGTGTAGAGTTATTCAGTGAATTAAAACATCGACGGCGCGTAGTGTTTCACACGACGAGATGTCAGCAAAACCGTAGGGGTCCAGCATGGTCGAAGCCTACTAGGGCCCTAGAACCAAGGCAAAGAAGGAACAGGAGTGGGTTTTTAGTCAGTAAAAGTCTGACACGCCCTCTTGCTTCGCCCAAGAGTGGGGGATGTCATTGGATGTTTGGAGGTAAGCGGAACAGAGAGTAAATTCCCGCAAACCTCCGTTGAAAAGGGAGGATCCTCCGATCAGTTGGGTGTTATGTCTGGTGGGCAACTGCCCGATAGATGATTTCGGGCTGTTCTATTGCGCGATGCAGGATTAGTTCTTATGTGACGCCATAGATGTCGCTACAGATGATTTTCCCAACTAAAAAATAAAATGGAAGGAAAACCCGGGACTCTGGAACGCAGCGCCAAGAAGGAACACAGGAGTGGGTGTTAGTCAGTAAAAGTCTGTCACACCCTCGCGCTCCGTCCGCTCCGAGTTTTAGAAGTAATAAAATTGTCATCCTTCTTTCCCAGATGTAACCGACTCAGAAGAAGAAAACTCGAATTCAGAAGAAGAAGAGGAGAACGACGGACAGAACTCAGAAGACAGTGCCACAGAGGATGCACAGCATCTGGACACAGGCACTGACTTCGCTCAAGACATCACTTTGGACACATCAGGTAAAGACGACTTTGTTTTATACTATGTAGTAATGCTACATAGTATAAAACAAAGTCGCTTCCATCTGTCTGTCCCTATGTATGCAGTGGCGTGCCTAGGGTTCCAAAATAAGGCAAGCCCAATAAAATTTTAACCGATTTCAGAAAAAGAAAGTTCAGTTTTCGAAATTACCGAAAGAAACCATTGCACACAGGTGTTTATGGGAATTTGCGTGCCTTTTAATGGCGCCAGATATGTTATTTAAATCATTATAACCAGATGTATTCCAAACGGAATCTTCATTCGAAAAAAATATGCAGCACCAGCAATACAACTTATTAGTGTGCGAACAGAACAGCCAACTAGTTTTATACACTGATCTATTAAATTTTCGTTTATGCGATTTACTAGTCTGAGAAATACACAGATTAGGCGTCGGTTTTAATGAAGAAATTAACTGTTTTTTCTGAGCAAAGTTTAAAGATTTTATCTTATCTTCGCCAATCAAAACTAGAACGCATTTTAAATCCTCACAAGGTACAATTACCTCCTTTGTTGTAGGTAAGTCACCAAAACAATTGTATCACTGAGAAAATCTAAGAAAACACACAAAAAAACTTTAACAAAACAACTTTTCCCACTCAAGCAAATAAAAATGAAGTGAGTTGCAAACGGGTGTCAGAAACTACTTACGCAGAGTTGCAGTGTTGTCATTTAGGCAAAAAAAGTCGCCAGGTATATGAAAAATCTAGCTAGATGTCGCAATTTTTTTATTTTTAAGATATTGCTTGAATATTTAATTTCGTTATTTTAAAAAGCCGCTAGTTTTTATTGTTGCTAAATCTTAAAAAAAGTCTCCAAACTCGTTAAAAATCTCCAAGTCAACGTCGCTAAAACGGCAACACTGCAGAGTTGGCAAGGTGACAAGGTCACGCATACGCGAGCAACTTCATACGAATGCCCGGCTTAAATCTTCCATACTGATCGATTTGTAGACGCAAAAGGTCCTAACTCGTTATACGGCACATCGCTATAAGTGCGAAAGTGACAGAGATAGTATTTGAAAGCCCGGCAAAAGCCGGTACGTGTAAGCGAGATAGCTATATGTAGATTCTGCAAATGCGAAACTCCGCGCGAACAATCGCGATGTAGTAGTGTGGCATAGGTAGATACTTTGTGTTATTTTGATAAGAATTAAAGCGCGCGAACTTTTAAATAGTTCGGGTTTGATATTGATTCTTTATCGAGCATTTTAGTAAGGCATTTCTGCTTGTATGAAGGTACCGCCACTGTGTATGCTCAGATCTTTGAAACTACGCAACGGATTTTGATGCAGTTTTTTTTTAATAGATAGAGTGATTCAAGAGGAAGGTTTATATGTATAATACATGCATAATATAGTAGAGAAACACTGATAATTATAGAGGTTTCTAATGTGATGTCGTAAATAAACACATATAAAATGCAGGGACATAGCGGTTGCGGTGGTATCAGCATTGCACAAGTTCGAAGCCGGGGCGGGACGCTAGTAGATAATAAAATATTATAAGCTAACTTTTGCCAGCAGCTTCGCCTGCGTGAGTGAAAATTATCCTGAAACTTGGAGAGTATGTTCTTTTTATGACGTAAGCATCCGATAAGAAAGGATTTTTGGAAATTCTACCCCTAAGGGTGTGAAAAAGGGGGGCAAAGTTTGTATGGGACAACGTGATTTCTTGGTCCAATTAACTTAAAAGGGGAATGAAACTTTCCAATACATTGCTGGCATGTAATTGTTTTTCTTTTCACCATAAGGGAAACCTAGGCCATATCTTAAAGGACTGTATGAGTAATCAATAGCAAAAAGAATTATGTCTACCAACCGTAACCAAACGAAGTTAGAGACTTTAGTATATTGCTATAGTTTGTTATCAGGCGTTATTATTCTTAAAACAAAATTTTGTAGGTCTATATTTCAAGTTTCCCATTGTTTAATATAGTTTTAGTATTAGTTCTGTCGGGGTGTAATTTATCTATAATATGTTTGTATTTAGAAATATTTAACTACATTTATCAGTTGTCTAGTACTCATAGCACAAGCTCTGCTTAGTTTGGGACTAGATGGCGTTGTGTGAAAGTTGTGAAATATTATTATTATGCTTTATGTGTAAATACTAAGTCCTATATTTTTTTTTTCCAGGAGTTGAAGAAGTACAAACAGAAGTAGGAAGATTCCTAGCACAGCCGACTATTGAGAACCTAAACCGACTCGGAGCGAACGCACCCGATGTTATAGACGTGCATTTACAGGTAAATCTATATGTTATGGCTACAGTACTTAACAAAAACTAAAAAATGTATCTTTATTAGCAACTCATCTTACAATTTACAAAAATAACAGTGAAACCACACTAGGCAGAGCCTGAATCGTGGCTCTCAAACAAAAACGATTACTCTAATAATAGTTAAATAAATTAAATCTGCATATCGTTCTCATGAAGTTGAAGTGCGAGTGTGTTGTATGTATATGAGTGTGAAATGTGTAAATAAGTGTTTGAACTTACCATGAAATCTACTGAGGTCTTCCCGTCCGATTATAATTTAGGTGTCTTCAAGGCTAGAGTGAATAGGCTCTTAATAAACTAGTGCGCTTCATCATCAACGATTGCATTACTGCTTACCATCAGGTGGGATCACAGTCAAGCACTGGTTTATATTATTGAAAAAAAAAAACATACGAAAAAAAGAAATTAGCTGAATTCGTCGAGCTATTCTCGAGTTTAGCGCTTAGCAATATTTATTTTTAACCGACTTCAAAAAGGAGGAGGTTCTATATTCAGCTGAATGTATTTTTTTTAATGTATGTTCACCGATTTCTCAGTCAATTGTGGACCGATTTAAAGTTTATTTTATTTTATTGAAAGCTTCAAAGTTGGTCCCATAGAAATATTGTTATGATCTGATCATGAACTTCGAAGATATGGAACAGAACTCCTCATGGGATCACAGCAGAACCGTCGTATCAAGTAAAATTGCTTTGTTTATACGTGTAGTCGATGACTGACTGAAAGTAGAGGGGGAATATATCGAACTGATCTGATGATGAAGCCTGAAGTTAGGCACAGGAACTCTGTAATAAATTAATGTAATCTATCTGTGTTTGGAATTATTAGAATTGTCATGAGATGCACTCTGGCTATAAAGTATTTAAGTTTGGCTGAGGGGTATTTTTTAGTGTTGGTACCATCACTAAAAAACATTTTACAAATACAACCGACTTCAAATTAAAAAAAAAAAACAACACCGACTTCCGAAATTAAAGTTATTTTGCTCTTTTCAGTGTTTTTTTTACATTGAAGTCTGTTGTATTTTCTTTTTTTATTTTATTTTTTATTTATAAAAATATGTGATCCAATGATTTATTAATCAAATTCTCTCTCCATTTTCAGGCCATCAAAGACCCGACAGCCCTGATCCAAGCGTACGTAGACGCGACATTCTGCGTGGCCGGGCTCTCGGAACAGAACCCCAAGGCGGCCGAGCTGGCGGAGCAGATGTTCCCCATCCTCATCAAGCGAGCCGGCCAGCAGCACGCCGCCGCCTGGATACTGGCCAATAGCGTGCTCTCGGCGCTGGGACTCATTAAGGTAATATCGGTTTTTCATGCTGAATATTATTATTAATATTTTTTACCATTAGCATTATCAGCCTTTTTAATGTTCCCACTGCTGGGACTCAGGCCTCCTCTCTAGGAGAGGGAATGGGCCGTAATCTACCACGCGGGCCCAGTGCGGGTTGGTGAATGTCACATGTCTTCGAATTTTTGGTTCTAGGACATGCCGGTTTCCTCACGATGTTTTCTTTCACCGTTTTGAGAGCAGTGGTGATGAAATAAATTACACAAAGTAATGCGCCTGGCTGGGTTTGAACCCGCGACCTACAACTTGTAAGTCGGGGCCGTTACCACTCGGCCACCACTGCTCATTATTAATATAGCTTAGGTAAAATGCAGTCGGTAAGTGTTGGTTTTAGTTCATAAAATAACAAAACAAATTTTAAAATTGAATTCAAAGTTTTCTGTTTTTATTATCTGTTCTTTATCACCTTGAAATAGTAGCCACCATGTTATTACGTCATTCGGCTGTGTAAAATAACAACTGCAGCTGTCAACTGTCAACTGATCGGCCATACTGAGCGCATTTGTTTACACAGCAAACTGACGTCACGACCGCAGAGTAAATATGGCGTCCACTGCTTTCTAAATTTTCGTCAAATACGCGCGAATTTTGACAGTGTAAATTTTAAATGCATTTTTATGGTACTTAGCGACTGAATAAATTTTTTGTGTTTTTTTTAGTTGTTTATTAGCACTATAGAATCTAATTGGGACACTTCAAAAATGAGTGTAATACCCTATTGGCCTATACTGGCCCATGATGGCCTATGCTGGCCCCCTACGGACGGTGGCCAATACTGGCTTACTATGACCACCATTTTAAAAAGGCATAGCTTAAGGTGATTGCTACGGGTTGTTCGTGGCCATTTTCCCGCTAGATGGCGCTGAAGTCAACATTTTCCGTTTTATTTTGTTTTGAGTGTAATTGGAACAATATTATGTCACAGAAATAGTAGAGCGGAAATCGGACATTCCACTTTATCGAAATTAGTCAAATTATAGCCTCAAAACCCATCTAATTCGCCATATTTCGAAAAACTAATATCAAACTCTGCTTATAGTATCGTTTACACACACATAGACATGAGCGACTACTTTAAAATCAAAGCATTCAGCGAAATTAACCACTAGATGGCGTGCATTTAAGTTATCAGGCTGGATTCTGTAGAAATTATAATTATGTCTGAGGAGTACCTGTAACGATTATATTATAAAAATAAAAGGTGGTATTTCAGGTGTAAATTATTTAATTGACTTATTATTTTGGGAATCAAATAAATGTCAAGAATGCAATGTAAAACGGTTTTATTTTATTACCTTATACATTATTTATAAGAACATATATACCAACAGTTATTACAAGTATTTATAGTGACATAAATGCTTGATACATGACTATTTACTAAAAAACAATCTTTTTTTAAAAATATTTAGTCTCAATGCAAATTTGAAGTAATTCAAGGTACATTATTTACAACAATTACACACCAGTATAAGACAAACGCAAGAAACTATAATTCATAAACAAGACAACAAACTTCCGAAATTAAAGTTATTTTGAACCTTTTAGTGTTTTTGTTTTAGTGAAGTCGGTTATTTTTTTTTTCTTTTAAAACACAAATTAGAATAAGAGAGAGACCAAGAAGGTGGATTTTTTTTTGATAATGTCTAAGCATCCATAATCACAATTTTTTTTTAGTAAAACCTAAACATAACTAACAAATGGTTATACATATCTGCTAAAGTATTGTTTTAATTGTAAAGGAAATATAAAAGCAACAAATTTCTTTTTATTCACTCTATGATTGTACCAACCCACACTGGGCCCGTGTGGTGGATTACGGCCCATTCCCTCTCCTAGAGAGGAGGCCTGAGTCCCAACAATGGGAACGTTATAAGGCCGACTATGCTATGCTATGATTGTAAACATTGATAATGTAGATTCTAAACTTAAAATTAAAACAAAAATCATTTGATGTGTTGCTTTCACTCTTCTGAAGTTCTTGTTCGGAAACCACCGCTACACAGCTGCTGCAAAAGAAAATTACTATACTTAGTATGTTTTGTGTGTAACTTTTGATGTAGATATTGAAGAACAATTTCCCACAAGAAAAAATATAATATAGACTGAAATTCTAAAATATAATATAATTGAATTTATGGAAATTATGAAGTAAACAAAAAAAAGTAATAATTTAGTGTACCTTTGAAATCTATACATTTCGCATTTTTTTGAACTCGTCTCAAAATTATTTCTGGCAGAATATAGTATTTAAAAAAGTCTAATAACTTTGGCATCATATTGCTGATAAATTCATTATCTCGACAAACTTCTATAACAGTCAAAAGTTCATTGACTGAAATAAAACATATGAAGTAGCATTTATCCGTGTTACTGACACACATTTGTCCTTGAACCTGAAATAGATTTAATATTATAGTAAGAGTAATTATCATAATAAAATAAATTATGAAGTGGACATGCAAAAGAATAATAAATTCTGCTAACCGTTCTTCACACCATATTCTCACTGGTTTGTTTTTTTCCCTTGGAACAAACAATCGTTTGCGTGTTGAACATTGTTGTTGTATTCTGCTCTGTTCCTTTCGCTTTATGTATTTTTTTAAATGTGTTCCTGGGCTCTGTGTGGTCTGCTTTTTCCATGCAGTCTCATGCCATTTGTGTCCAGTATCAAGCGATATCCCTGAAAATAAAATATAATTTTACTAGAAACTATTAAAAAAATTGATAGAAATTATATGTTATGTACAATATAAATAAATAGTACTGATAAACATAACACATTTCTTTTTGGTTCCAACTTTTGTTCTAATAGAAAATTAAATGTTTATACTATTCACCTGCCACATGAACACGTCGCTGGTACGATCCTAATTCGTTTTCCGCAGCTGAATTTATTTATTACGCTCATAAAGTTTTCTGCCACATTTGTCGTCTCATTTGACAAACGGCCTGCCTTCAATGCAATTTTTTCATTGGTGCCATAAATCAGAGCCCACACTTCTGGAGCATCCTGTTTTAGATCTTTTACGAGGTTTTCTTTCTTCTTTTCACATCCATTGACATTGCAGTAACAGTCCTTGCAGTTCAGTCACCACGTATGTAATCGTTTTCGTGGCGTTTGGTACGCTTTCGCAACACCAGACATAGTAGGAACCTAGATGTAAACCGAATTTGAAATACACAAAAACAAATGATATACAAGACAATAAATTTATACTCGGAATTCGTTCGATTCGAAATGCCAGTCTCATGTCATACAAACTAATGCATAGATAATATTACAAATTGACGTTCCAAATTACGTTCGAGATTACATTCGCATTTTGAGAAAAATATAGCAGTAAAATTTTACTTACCCAAGTAATTTTGATATAATATTGATTGACAATTAAGAAAATAATATCTAGTAGGGATAAATCCCTGCAGAACAACCATAAATAATAAATCATATTTTATAATTATACATTTTGATGTAACTGTAACGGAATGCACATAGGTATGACGCGATATATTGTACCAAATATAACTAATGTTTGTTTGTCCGTCTAATAATAATTTTCCGTCGATAACTATTTGTATTACTAATCTGAAAAAACAATATGACAGGAAATATATATAGCGACTTATAAATTTGGTTTACATAAGATAGATAATATATTATCAAGTAAATAAAATTTTGTTTACTTGATATTATTATAACTTAACAAATCAGTTAACAATATTGATCGGTGATTTCTATTATGAGAAGATTTTAGTTTGTAATAGCCAGCTAAATTTCACGGGCCGACTTGCTAATACCACCGAAAGATTGCTACTTTTATTTTAAAATAAAATTGCGTATAAGCAACCTATACTACAATACCTTGCAATAATTATATTAAATTGTAATATTATACATACAAAAAATATTAGTTCGAATCAATGAAAATTCATACAATTCAAAACATACAAGAAATTCCGCGCGTAAAACCTATCACTGCTCAAGCTAGCCGCCTAGAGCTTCAAAATGTATTTTATTTCAAGTCAACCGATACATCGAATCAAACGAAGTTTGGCAACGGTTTTTCTTAGAAACATTATAGGTCAAAGGGTCAAGTAGGAAGGAACTAGGAAGTACGGCAACGTCGCCTTTTTCGTAGGCACCTACGATTACGTACGAATGATGATATTGTTGCCAGTAACAATAATAATAACTAACGCTAACAATTTTTTGAAATCAACAACAATGTTTTATGTTTTCGTTTATGATAGTTAGTTTTACGTTATTATAATGCTTTTTTTAATTAACACCATTATTAGAAATTTAGTAATGAGTTTTCAAATTTACAATATCGGTTGCACGCCATCTAGCGTTAAATATTATAACCTATCGCAATCATGGCGGCATGCTTGGTTGTCAAATCGCACTCACACTAGTAAACAAAATATCAAATTTTGCCCGGTTTTGAAGACTGTTTTTCTCAATATATAATGCAAATTATTTACCAAAAAGTCACCTGCGGAACTATTTCATTGTAGAAAAGTGATAAAGTGATTCGTTTTGAGCAAAAAGTGTCTATTTACGGAGTAGTTCGTGAACGAAAAATGTATGAACAGGCCAGCGGAACATTCACCTTAATATGCAATAATTTAGATTTCTTTTAAGTGTTAAAAGTAGCGAAAAGCTGGGTTTTTCCTTAAAAACCAGTAAATTGAATGTGTATTATTTTTTTTAAATGCTCGCGTTTGACCACTATCTCACCTGATGGTAAGCGATGATGTGGCCGACGATGGAGCACGCTTGCCTAGAAGCAAAGCATGTTTACCTACTGTTCGCTTAAAATATGTTGGCGCCGAGTTTGTCGCTTCTGACATACCGCTGTTAAACTCGCGATGGTTTGTGCTGGTATGTATATATGTTAGCATGAATGTATATATGTTATTGTTTAATAAATGGAAAAAAAAATCTATTCACTCTTGACTTAAAGACTCTTAAATTATAGCTATCAGGAAACACAGACTCCGACAGGGAATTCCACTCCTTAGCGCTACTAAGTTGCTGTGTATTTGTTGTTGTAGTCAGAGGACAAGGCGCGCAAGATCCGCTGGGCGCTGGGCCCGTGCTACACGTCCCTCGCGCGCGCCATCGACGCGCCGTACTTCCCGGCCGCGCTGCGCGACACGCTGCGCTTCTTCGCGGCCAGCAAACGAAGCGCGCTGCCCCTCGCCGCCGCTCTGTGTCGGTAGTCGCACAGTAACTGTGGCTCTACTGGTTACATTTATATACAAGGCGCCAGATAAACTTGGAATAATGTACATTGAGTTTTTCCTAATATCTAGAATAGAAAAGAAACACATTTTTTTAATGATATATACCAGTGCTACGTTCAAAAATAACCTGAGTAGAGTCGCTACTCCAAACCGTTCAGAAATGCTTCGAGTTGCTACCCAGGGTCGTTCTTTTATAACTCGAGTAGCTACCCTATAGTTAACCCAACTACGAGCAGGGTAGATTGGTGTAAGCGGCCATAAATGACACTTGCTTAACATTGACAGTTGAACTCTACGTTCGCGTTCAAAAATGCGAGTGTAGAGTATCTACTCTGATGACGTCATTAGACTTAACTTTAATTTCATTTTTGAACGCAGGGCTGGTGGTGAAGCGCCCTAGTTTATTAAGAACCTATTCACTCTAGCCTTGAAGACACCTAAATTATAATCGAACCGGGAGATCGTAACAGGCAAGTTGTTCCAATCCTTCGATGTACGCGGTATAAACGACGAGGCCAAACGCTTAGTCCGGACCGGAGGTTTAAACAATGTAAAAGTGGACACTCCCCGTACGTCGGTGGTCCGATAGTAGAAAGGTGATGGCGGAATCAAGTCATGTGATTCTCGCGCACACTCTCCAAAATGCATCTTGTAAATTAACGAAAGGCATGGTTACCCTTTGCCTGTGCTGCAAAGCGGGATTCGGGACAGAACCAGCAATGCACCGAGCGTGCCCGTACCGAGCGGGCAGCATTAATGCTCGGCCACACTGGCAGCGCGGTGCGGGGAGCGGTGCGGGTGCAGGGACAGGGTTAGCGCTCGGCGCTCGCACACTCACGAACGAGTTATGGCATGAGTAGCCCGCGCGCGTCCCGCGTGTCGCAGCCCGCACCGCTTCCCGCGCCGGACACTCAAATGAAGTTGTTATGTTTGAGATTACTGCGCCACGCCTTTCTCGCAGCTGCGCTTCCCGCGTGGCCGAGCACTTAGCTGGGCGACAGACACTCAGCGCTGGTATTCAGTTGGCACTCCGCTATGACGCACGGACGACGGTCAACATCATCATCATCATCATCATCATTCACTGACGTCCACTGCTGGACATAGGCCTCCCCCAAGCGTCTCCACAACGACCGATCCTGTGCGTCTCGCATCCACCGCATTCCCGCGACTCTCACCAGGTCGTCGGTCCACCTTGTGGGAGGCCTTCCGACGCTGCGCCTTCCGGTGCGTGGTCGCCACTCTAGAACCTTTCGGCCCCATCGACCATCTGTTCTACGAGCAATGTGCCCTGCCCACTACCACTTTAGTTTGGCGATTCTTCGGGCTATGTCGGCGACTTTGGTTCTCCTGCGGATATCTTCATTCTTTATGCGATCGAGACGGACGGATGAGGATAAATAAAATATATAGGCACGTAGGTACCCGAAAAACAATTAATGAACTGGTTTTCATTACTAGAAAATGTAAAGGATCAAAATAGATGCTGATTCAAGACAGTTTTGTGTCTTTATTCCTGTTTGTAATATTAAGTGCATCAACAAATAAAACAAGGTCAATGACAGTTATTTCAAGTTTTACTGGCGCCTACTTTAGACATAGATACCTCCTTACCTACGTACCTATCATTTTTTTAAACGAAAATCATCGTAAAATACCACACCACATATTAAACTAAAACTCTTATCAAAATGGAGTACATTTTGATAAGAGCTTTAGAATTATAATATCTTCACAAAATGTTTTTAATGAGGATCAATCACATAATAGCAAATCCGACTTTTAATGAGCATTTAATTTTTTAAATTATTAAAATCCGTCAAGAAAAGGTGGATTTGTTAAAGTTTTTCTGAACGGCTATTTTGAAACGCGCGCTCTCGCTGAACTGTTTACGATGACGTCATCTGTCATAATCCTTGCGACGAACGAACAGCTTGATCGTATTCATTCGCCGGCGGAGACCGATTATGACAGATGACGTCACAGCGAGTCGCTTCATTCTCGGCCGCGTTTCTGGAACTAATACACTAAAATTGCTGTATCTTCGTCATTTTTGGTCCGATTTAAATAATTTCTTCACAGTATTTACTGTTTTTTTTGACGCTATAAGGCTGTATACTTCACAAAAATTATGACTGATCCTCATTGTACAGTTGTGCTAATAGCTTAAATCGCTGTTACTTTTAACATTGTTAATCAAAATAATAAAATACCGTAAGGACTGGACCCTCTAACACTTTGAAAGGTTAAGCGCGCACTACGAAATTTATTCGTTGCTATTTTTAAAGAGCGATATAAAATCGTAAACGACAATAATTCTACAGCGAAATACGGGATGCCAAAGACAATTTCAGTAGTGCCCCCCACGAAAGGCGGGAGTGTGCATCGAAACATAACCATTATTACTTAATTTTGGACGTATTTATTAACATCTCAAGTCGACTGACCGCTTGCAATTTTATCCGCAATGCGCGGTACTCTGTACGGGTTCATAGGGTATAAAATATACACGGTGTCTTTGACGCACAAACAATACCACGGATCTTTTTAGTACAATATTGACCGGTCTACACTGTCCTTACATAATATCTACCTGTACCTTACCATTTAAGGAAATATTGTAAGAACAACAATTTTTTTTAAAGAGTAACCATGGAGTTTCTTGCCAGTTTCTTCTCCATAGGAAACGACCAATTTGGAACCGTGCACTAGCTTCTGACGTTTTATAAGTGCCCATGTAGGCCTATGTGAAATAAAAAACTTTTGACTTTTGATCCAGTAAGTACATGTTTCTGGAGCCCCCAGTGGTGGAATTTTTCGTCGGCATTTTCCTACTTTTTTTTTTTTAATTGTTGTTTTTAAAATTTAAACTGTGTAAAATCGTTATTCTAACCAACCCCAATGATATTTTTAGTAAACATACAAAAACACAATTTTTGAATTAAAAATTAATTAATTAAAAAGTCATCGGGGTAGATAAAATCGTTATTCTAATCAACCCCGATGACATTTTTAATTTTAAAAGTAATTCATTCATTTTTTTTTCACTAAAAATGTAAATACAGTTTAAATTAAAAAACGTAAAGATTAAAAAAAAAATAGGAAACAATCGACGAAACATTCCACCACTGAGACACCAGAATAATGTACTGGATCCATGGTATTAGTTTGTGCGTCGATGTTAAAGACGCCCTGTATACTACTTATTTTTTTATTTTTTTATTAACATCGCTAGTGGACTGACCGCTGCGCTTGTATGTTGTCCGCAACGCGCGGTACTCGGTACCGGGCACTAGCTTCTGCCAGCGGAAACGCCCGCGTGAAAGTTGATTTCTCCATGCGAACTTTGGACCCCCATTTCATCCCCTTATTGGGTGAATTTTGGAATATCCTTTCTTAGCGCTCGCCTACGTCATAATAGGAACCCTTGTGCAAAATTTCACGCTCCTAGTCCCAGTAGTTTCGGCTTTGCGTTGATATGTCAGTCAGTCAGTTTCTCTTTTTATATATAGGGTATAAAATATATGTAAGATTTCGCATCTGCTATTTTAAATCGCAAAAGTTTTAGTGTATTTTCTGTTGTTCACAAACTTGCGATATTTTTTCGCAACGATTTTGTATCGTGGTGCGCGCTAGGCCTAAGCATAATAATTTATTTCATTTACTCGTAGTTGATTTTCCCAATATTTTCTGCTGTATTCTTCGCATTCCTTCAATTTAACATGTTTTCCGCATATTCTTTGTACATAATATAATTACATAATCGTGTTTGGGTAGTACCACATTAACTATTATACTAAATTAAGTATGAATATTGTTCTGCCGCGATGAATTTGTGCTGTGCACAATTATGACAATGTCCTCATACTGTTTTCATCTAGCCTCAGATACATTAGGGGACAAAATGCCCCCTAACATGACGCGCAACGCTGTCAAATTGTCCAACAACATGTCCCGCGTCATGTGAATGCGTTGTAAAATGTTTGGTGGCAAGTTAAGGGACACTGAGCAACGTTGCGTTACACTGGGGGACAAAATGCCCCCCAACATGACGCGCAACGCTGTCAAATTGTCCAACAACATGTCCCGCGTCATGTGAATGCGATGTAAAGTGTTGGGGGCAAGTTGCGGGACACCTGGCAACGTTGCGTTACACTGGGGGACAAAATGCCCCCCAACATGACGCGCTCCGCTCAATCTACGTGACGCTGCAACGAGTCCCGCAACGAGTCCGCAACTTGCCCCCAACATTTTAAAACGCATTCACGTGACACGAAACATGTTTTTAGACAACTTGACAGAGTTGCGCGTCATGTTGGGGGATACTTTGTCCCCTAATGTTTAGATCTGAGGCTTTAAGACATCTAAATTTAATGCCTAAAAGTGCGTTTTTTTTTTGACATTACGTTTAGTTGTAACCTAGCGTTAGTGAGACGGGGCATTAGGCATTAGTTTAGTTTGTAATAACTAAATAATAAAATGTTTTAATTTGGTATGGAGTTGTTTTATTTATATGTTTTACTTTTTTTTTCTTAGTAGCACTCTCTTATGAATTATTATGTAAGCAGCACAGCATAACTGCCTCCTCGTGCGACATCCTAGCAACAACTGACAAGTGTGGACGGCCAAGTTTCACAAACAGTGTAAACTTTATGATAAACACGATGATTTCCCAACTAAAAAAGTTACAATTAGTAGTTAAATAAAGGTGCAACGTTTTTTAATATTCTGCCTGTTGATCTCGAATAAGTTCCAAAATCTGCGTAGATTTATCATGATGAAAATGAATAAATTTATATTTTGTTGCTCATTTCGATGAACCAACTAAACGATAATTACGCAGAAACAGTTGACGTTTTTTGAAGACTTTTTGGCAAGATATAGAGGTATTCGCAAATTGATTCCTAGTGCCGTGGATATTGTGATGTAAAATCGGTGAAGTTTTGTATCTCAAGTATACACAACTGTACAACTAGACAACATGTGAAATCATTGAAATAGGCTTGATCTCGGCAAAAAGGACATGAGAATTTTATTGTAGTTTTAGTCGAAACTGTACCCGCAATCTAATGGAACTCAAAAAAACGGAAAAAGGCTAATAAGTAGGTACATAAGACTAGGCAATATGGTAGAAAGATTCTGGATTATCCTTAACGCCTAAATAAAAAACAATACAAGTAATTTTGACAGAACTACACTAATGACAGTTGACACTTGACAATCCCCGTGTTCCGAATTGCGATAAAAGTGATTATATCGCAAATTCAACCCAAATTTAATAGTCACAAAATATAATTATGAGTATATTAAGGGAAGTTTGAAAGTGGCGCCAGTGACTGAAAAGTTGAAAGGGAATCGTTTGTCTTGGCATGGTCATGTGAAGAGGAGGGATGAAACGCATGTTACTAAAAGAGTTATGAGTTTACATGTGGATGAATGGAGAGGGAGACCAAAGAAAAGATGGATGGATTGTGTGAAGAGTGATATGAAAGAAAAGGAAGTTAGTTATAGTATGACGAGTGACAGGGCAGAACGGAAGAAAAAAACGTGTTGCGCCGACCCCAAATAACACGGGACAAGGGCAGGAAGATTATGATGATGATGAAAATATAATTATGGGCTATTGAGTAATAATTGTGACGTTGCGCGTTGGTCGGATTCGCGATATTATCGCTTTTGACGCAATTCGGAACGCAAGGAATGCTTGACAGTGACCTGTGACAGCAAAACATAACCTTAAAAGTTGTATTGTGTGTTATTGTTTTGTTATGATAAATAAGATCGATTATAATAAATAAATTAGTAAATAAGCGCTTAACTGCACATACTTGATATAAAGGTAGGTAATAAAGCCTAAATTTAAATATACAAAAGTTTGACTTGCTGGAGACGAGCCATTAAATTTCTTGATTGTTAGAATATATGTAAGTGAATGTCGAAATCACGATATTTACAGTTAATAAGTGAACAGGAGATGTAAATTCATCATCGTATCAGACTGTCATCATCTCCGTAGGAAGATGATGATCCGTTTCTGTCTGTTTGCTAACTCCACTCAGTGAATTTTGAGGCAGTTTTCAATAATACAGAGAGCAATAAATAAGGAAAGTTTATGTATAAGTCGTGGCCAAATCTTAGAAATTAATCACTTCATGATATGACCAAGTAACACTGGCTGATCGTTTTAAATGTTTAAGTTTGATGATATCGCAATTCTCGTTTGGCCTACTTCCTTTAAACCTCTTATTATCATAGAAATCCTACATCAATGATATGGCCAAACGAGGATAGACATATCACCAGATTTGAATGTTTAAATGATCTGGCTACGACATATATAATTGGCACATATACAAAGCCAGTGCGTGTCACTAGCCCGTGTATTGTAAACGACACCGCTGACCAACACCACTATGGTGTTGTTTACAATATTTTAGTAAGAACCAGCTTCTCCCAGCAGCTTCGCTCGCGTGAATGTATGTTTTTCCATACAAACTTTCGACCCGCTTCATCCCCTTAGGAGCTAAATTATAGAAAATCCTTTGTAAATGCTCGCCTACGTCATAAAGGGAAACTTTGTACAATATTTCATTGAAAACAAACATGTTTTTTTTGCCCTTTTCTGCTACGGACAGTACGGAACCCTTTGTGAGAGAGTCCGACGTGCACTTGGCCAGTTTTTCTGACGTGCACTTGGCCAGTTTTTCTTTCTTATGTTTCTTGTTCTAAGTACAATAATATATATAAAAAAAAAAAAATAAGTGTGGCACTCGGGGACTGCCGCGGTAAAGCTATTGCATAGCATTTTGTATCAACTTATGCAATTATAATTATTTATTTATTTTATTTATGCAGTATTTCTTTTTCTTTGATATTAATTCAAGTTACACTTTTTGAGTGTGGTGACCGATAAGAAAACAATTTTTTTTCTTTCTTGTTTACTTCATAAATTGCTACAAGTATGTTCAGTTGTTATCATAGAACATTACTATAATCTATTATAATACAAAAAGACTATTTTGTTTGACCGAGATTTGAACTCGAGGCACGATGATAACATAGGTAGAACGCTGTACCAATGCGCCACACAGGTCGTTAACGACTTTTCTAAAATAGGTGTTCGGTCTCTGTCGGCCTTCAATCCACACCTCCGTGCCCGTCGGAGTGGGGAGCGTGAGGTTTTTTTCGTTACGGAATTTCTGGATTCGGTCCCCGCGCTCAAGGCCCTCGATAGAAGCTATGCAATAGCTTAAAAACAAAATAAAAATATTGTTGTTTTCAGTTAACAAAATGTCACTGAATTTAAATATACAATTTGGTGGAGGAGCAGAACTATTATTTGATAAAATAAAGAAAAGAGAAGTTGAGTTGCCAGCATTAAAAAAGTACTTACCAGATTGCCAAAATGAAAAATGGACCATCAGAGAATTATTGTTGTGGATAAAAGAAAACTTGTTGAGAGAAAGAGAAGAATTGTTTTTACAGGTAATAATATTATAGACTTTATAGCCGCGTACAGACTGCTGTAACATAACATGCAATGTAACAGGCGCGCGAACCATGCACACTATGCGCTTGAACCGTGTACACTACGCGCTTGAATCGTGCACACTACGCGCTTGAACCGTGCACACTACGCGCTTGAACCGTGCACACTACGCGCTTGAACCGTGCACACTACGAGCTTGAACCGTGCACACTACGAGCTTAAACCGTGCACACTACACGCGCGAACGGAGCTTTTCAACTACGTAAGTAAGTACCTACACGCTCGGTTCGTGCGCGAGCCCAGTCCACACTTATGAAATGCTCCTTTCAATGTTAACTTGCATGTTACGTTACAACAGTCAGTACCTGGCGTATTAAATTAGTTAGTATTGCAGCTTGAGAACGGCCTATTTCCAATGAAAAATGAAGTGCCCCATGCTTCGTTCCAGGGCCCCAGGGTTCTCTTTCGCATATTTTTTGGCCCCAGTAGGCTTCGACCCTGCTGGGCCCATTCGGTTTGCTGACATCTCTTTGAGGAACAATACGCGCCGTCGACGACTCGAGCTCAGTACGGTCGGTTACCGGACGGCCGGACGGAGAGCTACCCATTGCTAGCCGTCCACAAGCTCACGTGGAGTGCTTTGTTAAAGGAGTAATTCCTAATTTGAGGCGAATTGATATTAAAAATAATAATTCAAAAGCAGGAACAATGAAGCAAACAATTGTACTTTATTGCGGTAGCCAGTATTGAATTTGCGTGAACAGTATCGGATTGTTACAAATTTCCCCCTTATTAAATGTCCCTTAGTGCTCATCTCCGTCAATGAAGCCTTGTGCATAATTTCACGCTCCTAGTCCCAGTAGTTTCGGCTGTACGTTGATATGTCAGTCAGTCAGTTTCACATTAGCTTTAGTATATGCGAAACCCGAAATACGTGTCTAGTATTTTTATGTAAAGAATCAATGTACAAAATTTCATAACTGTATCATGAAAAATCACAAAGTTATAAGCTTGTTATGTTACCTGGTTGACCGCACAAATACATAGTCACCAGGTCATCCGGGCGACTGAGGGGTTGTTTTGCTCCCGCACCCAGCTGTACGGCGGCGCCTATGACCTGCCGTGACCTGTGTTCTACTTCATGTCGGTCTTCTTGTGTTTTTTTTAAATATTTTGGGAAAAAATATAACATGTAAAAATTATTGGAATAGATTCTGAACAAACTATATTCAGGTTTCGCATATACTTACTAAAAATAATATTGTATAGAAGATTTGGTCTGTTTCAGGGTGAATCAGTACGGCCAGGCATTCTAGTCCTCATCAACGACGCAGACTGGGAACTGTACGGAGAGCTGGACTATGAGCTGCAAAACAGAGACACGATAATGTTCATATCAACCTTGCATGGCGGGTGAACTTCATAATATACGATTTATTTATTAGCTTCGTGTTTTATTTGTTAATAGCTGTGCAAGCAGCTTCGTCCGCGTCATCATCATCATCATCATCATCATCATCATCATCATCATCATCATCATCATTTCAGCCGAAAGACGTCCACTGTTGGATATAGGCTTCCCCCAAGTGTCGCCACAATGAATGTCCTGTGCGTCTCGCATACATCGGATTCCCGCAACCCTTACCAGGTCATCGGTCCACGTGATAGTAGGAAATTATCCCAAGGGATCGTATTCTTGGGGTAAAAAGTACTCTTTCTGGTAAGTCAGGATATGGTCTACCAATCTACAATGTTTATTTCATCGAAATTTATTCAGCCGTTCAAGCGTGATGAAGAAACAAACATACAAACAGATTCACAAACGTTCGCCTTTAAAATATTGCCTATATGTGAATGCACACCTTTTAAAAAAAAAAAAACTGGGTAAGTGCGAGTCGGACTCGCGCCCTGAGGGTTCCATACAAATCTACCTTTGTAAACAGTTCAATTCCTGAATGGAGTTTCCAAGATTTTTCCGAATCGCTTAATTTTTTTTTTGTGACGTAACAACAAATTGACTGTTTTCAGATTTATTCCTTTAACTGTCCTATAAGACCTTGCTTTATGCCAAATTTCAGGATTCTGGGTTAACGCCAACTACCCTATGAATTTTGATTTCCTTGAGAGTGTTGAAATATACGTTTTTTGCGACATAAACGACCGTATTTGTTTTTTTAATAAACTTAGAAGTTTGATTTTTTCACAGCATCAAGGGACCGCAGACTTGACTATATGGTTTTAATTTCAACTCGATGCCTCTACGCGTTCCCGAGATAAAGGGTCTTGACAGACAGACAGACGGACGGACAACAAAGTGATCCCATAATGGTTTCGTTTTTTTCTTTTTGAGGTACGGAATCCTAAAAAACCGGCCAAGTGCGAGTCGGAGTCACACACCAAGGGTTCCTTCCGTACCGTTATGAAAAAAATCATGTTTATTGTATAGGAGCCCCACTTAAATATTTATTTGTTGTTATAGCGGCAACAGAAATAAATAATCTGTGATTTTCAGTGTAATTGATTACTGATTACATATTTTTGTCAGTAATCAATTATTTACGCTAAAAACAATTATTAACCTACTTTTCGAAAATAAACAATTCACAACAAAACATTTTTTTTTCTCTCGACTCCTGCCCCCCCTAGCCAAGTTACAACCGTTTCGTGTCGAATTCCGTTCTCCAATCGGAACGCCTCGGTGTCAGCAATTGTAGAAAACGATAAATTGGTAGCCATGTTGACGCGCCTGAGTCGGCCGCTCTTTCTAAATGTCGTTCTACAATAAAAAAGGATGTAGCGTTGTACATTGTAGAAACGATAAAAAATCATTCTATCATTTTGAACGATGGGAACTTGACTACGAATTTTCTATTCGTTTGTTCTGACCAAGTGACTTAACGTTAAGATGATGTCATTCCCATATATTTGATTAGTTTTCGACTAGCGTTAACGATTGCAGATTATCAACTTGGCTAGGGGTGCTGGGAGCTTTGGAGCGCTTCAGTTTACTGATTGGTGTTGGCCTGAGGAACAAAATGCACTATGTATGCATTCTGGGCAGCACTTGCTCCAACTACCATACAAAGATTGGTAATGCCCTTTCAACTGTCTAGCTATTAGCCATGTTATATTTGGTTTGGGCAAGTATGATCAGATATTCGATTTTCGTATGAAACTCAAGTGGCTTCCGATACGTCTTCGCTGGAACGTGCACATCTTGTCTCTAATCTACAGTGTTCAGCTCCCCTAGCCAAGTTACAATCGTTTCGCTCGCACTGAACGCCTCGAGTAGGCCACGCCTCCGATTCCTTTGTTCTGACCACGCGACTGAGCGTTGAGATGACGTCAGAACATAGGAATCGGAGGCGTGGCCTACTCGAGGCGTTCAGCGCGAACGAAACGATTGTAACTTGGCTAGGGGGGCTGTTCAATTTCAAAATCAATATCAGATGGCTTTTCAATTAGTGATTTATTTAATCTTTCGTTTTAAACTTTCAAAGATAATGTTATTTCGTTATTATTGAGTGTTTGAGAGGACCCTACTTCCTCTCAATAAAATTGAGTAGCATTGTACAAAAATATCCTTAGTGAGCTTATTTTTTACCGACTTCAAAAAAAAAGGAGGAGGTTATCAATTCGGTTGTGTTGTTTTTTTTATTTTCTTGTATTTTTAGGGTTCCGTAGCCAAATGGCAAAAAACGGAACCCTTATAGATTCGTCATGTCTGTCTGTCTGTCTGTCTGTCTGTCTGTCTGTCTGTCTGTCTGTCCGTCTGTCCGTCCGTATGTCACAGCCACTTTTTTCCGAAACTATAAGAGCTATACTGTTGAAACTTTGTAAGTAGATGTATTCTGTGAACCGCATTAAGATTTTCATACAAAAATAGAAAAAAAGCAATAAATTTTGGGGGTCCCCATACTTAGAACTGAAACTCAAAATTTTTTTTTTCATCAAACCCATGCGTGTGGGGTATCTATGGATAGGTCTTCAAAAATGATACTGAGGTTTCTAATATCATTTTTTTCTAAACTGAATAGTTTGCGCGAGAGACACTTCCAAAGTGGTAAAATGTGTGTCCCCCCCCCTCTAACTTCTAAAATAAGAGAATGATAAAACTAAAAAAAATATATGATGTACATTACTATAAAAACTGCCAACGAAAATTGGTTTGAACGAGATCTGGTCAGTAGTTTTTTTTTAATCGTCATAAATCGTAAACCGCAATTTACCTTTCAAGTTTGTACGGAACCCTCAGTGCGCGAGTCCGACTCGCACTTGCCCAGTTTTTTATATTTGTTACCTCAGAACTCCGTCGTTTATGGACCGGTTTGTAATTTTTTGCCCCCATAGGGGCTATGCTTTAGATTATTCCATGATTGGTCCCATATTTTTCAAAATCCAGTTCTGATGATGAAATCCATGAGGAAACTTCAAATATTATAGGCAATCATATACTTAGTGATTTTGGTATTTTCATCGAGAAGCATTTACAGTCAATAAAAACTATTTAGAAAAAAAAAATAACCGACTTCGCTAAAAAAAACACTAAAAGGATCAAAATAACTTTAATTTTGGAAGTCGGTGTTTCTCGGTATTGTTTGTTTCTTATTTAACACCGACTTTCGAAATTAAAGTTATTTTGATCCTTTTAGTTTTAGTGAAGTCGGTTATTTTTTTTTTCTAAAAAGTTTTTATTTCACACTTTTTAGTTGTGATACACTTATAAACAGAGTGCCTATTTCTCATGACAATTCCAATTAACCCAAATACTGCTAGGTTACATTGTTTTATTATAAAGTTCCTGTGTCTACCTTCCTCCTTCCGGCTCCATTATCAGATCAGTTCGATAGTACCTTATAGCCAAAGAGCATCTCACGACAATTCTAATAAGCCCAAACACGGCTAGGATACATTGATTAATTACGGAGTTCCTGTGCCTACCTTCCGGCTCCATCATCAGATCAGTTCGATAGTACCTTATAGCCAAAGAGCATCTCATGACAATTCTAATAAGTCCAAACACGGCTAGGTTACATTGATTAATTACGGAGTTCCAGTGCCTACTTTCCGGCTCCATCATCATCATCAGATCACTTCGATGATACCATTTTCAACGTAACTATTCAGAATCATTCATTTATTTGTATTGTCATAGTCGCTTAACTATGTATATCTTCATTGTAATATCTATTTGTGTATGAAGTTCCGTTGACCATTTCTGGTCTTCTTTATCAGTTCCACTTCATCAAATGTTACTTTTTAACTGTAAATGCTTAAGTTCTTGATGAAAATACTAAAATTACCATAGGGTTGCCTATAATTTTTGAGGAGTTCCCTCGATTCCTCATGGATTCCATCATCAGAACTGGATTTTGAAAAAAATGGGACCAATCTGGAAGCATATCCTGTATAGGGAAAAAAAAATTTTGCAAATCGGTCCATAAACGACGGAGTTCTGAGGTAACAAACATAAAAAAAAAATAATGATAAAAAAAAAAAATATACAACCGAATTGACAACCTCCTCCTTTTTTTTGAAGTCGGTTAAAAAGTAGCCAGTCATGGCAAATGTTATCTCTGAGAGCATTTTTTATTTAATACTACTTAAGTATAAATACGAACGAACACCAATTGAAAGTTTGTTTGACTACGAAGTGCAGTTTAATTATGATTTAACAATGACCTCGTTGTGCGGTGATGCGGCGCCAAGATAGAACGACCATGCGTGACCCGTAATTGGGTTAGCGATCTCGTTTGTACGGAATCATGACGAAAAAACTTCAGTACAGGGACGTACTTGAAATAGTTTAGAGAAAAAAACGTTTGTCACAATTATTTAAAAAAAAAAAAACAGTCTGTGGGAAATCTGTGTGACAGGATTTCCTACTGCAGATGCCAGTCTCCTACAAAGGAATACTTGTATCTAATTATGTAATGTTATTACATAAGTACACACATGAACACACACACACACAGTAGTAGTGTAGTACACATGTGTTACATGGACGCTCACAACATATTAATTTAATCCTACTTACCTTGCATGTCTGATTAGTGAGTTTATGTAAACGCATGTTTGACAAATAAATTAACTTTCTTTCTTTCTTTCTTTATTTTGTTAGGCACCTTTGTGGAAGAGAAATAAATAAATATGTTATTATGTTATGTTATTTCTTTATTTTAGTATAGGTACATTTGATGACATATTTTGTGCAATATCATTTCGGGTAAAAAGCCGGTGTGGATCTGCTGTAATCGCTTGACCAGTTAAAACAATTTTATATGAGATCTTCGCTCCTCACACAATCCATTCATCTTTTCTTTGACTTCCCTCTCCTTCCCATGCATCCATATGTATATTCATAACTCTTTTAGTAACATGCGTTTCATCCCTCCTCTTCACATGACAATGCGACAAACGTTTCCCTTTCAACTTTTCAGTCACTGTCGCCACTTTCAAACTTCCCCTAACATATCTACTCATTTCTCACTTTGTCCATTTTCGTCACACACGTTCACCGCACATCCATCTCAACATTCTCATCTTCACTACAAGTAATCTTTTTTCATTCGTCTTTTTCACAGCATCGCCACTACTTGCCAATATCAAAAAAACCAGGCAAGTGCGATCGGACTCGCTTACTGAGGGTTACGTACAAACTTACCTATAATAATCTATTGGTAACTAATTATAGATAATATTACCGTGCTAATGACCAGCCCCGACTAACCAGGCGTCCGGATAAAGCCGGACAGTCGGGTTTTTTGGTTGCGTGTGCGGCTAAATTAGACTTTTGTTAGTGTGTCGACATCTGGCGAATGCGCCACGAATCCGCACGCGAGTTGCTTGTAGACTGCACGCGTTCAGTTTTCTTTTATTTTATTTTATTGGGGACAAAAACCAGGCAAGTGCAAGTCGGACTCGCGCACTGAGGGTTCCGTACAAACTAACCTATGAAAACAATTCAATTCCCGAATTGAGTTACGAAGATTTTTCCGAATCACAAAAATTTTTTTTTGATACGACGCAACTACAAATTTACAGATTTTTTCCTATACTTGTGCTATGAGACCTTGCTTCACGCCAAATTTCAGGATTCTAGGTCAACGGGAACTACCCTATGAATTTTGATTCCCTTGAGAGTGTCGAGCTACACGTTTTTTGCGACATAAATTGCCGTAACTTTTTTTTTCGTTAACTCAGAAGTTTGATTTTTTACAGCTTCAAGGGACCGCCAACCTGAGTATGATGGTTTTAATTTCAACTCGATATCTCCACGCGTTCCCGAGATAAAGGGTCTTGACAGACGGACAACAAAGTAATCCTATGAGGGTTCCGTTTTTCCTTTTGAGGTATGGAACCCTAAAAAAAAATATTCTTTCTTGTTATGGCAAGTAGGACTAAGTAAGTATGTTTTATTTTTCGCGAGCCAAACATACAAGATGGGTCTCAATTGTGAAGAATGGTATTCCAGCGCCCTTGTATATCGTACCAAGTCAATTGTTTGGAGGAAAAGGCTTCCAATGTTGAATATATAAATGACAGGTCCATCTTTATTTAGATATAAAATGTTGACTTATATACCCTTTTCGTATATTTTTGAATAATATTACAAGGAATATAGTTAAGGGTTCGTATTCAAAGAGTGAAAACAAAATGGGAGTCTGTATTTGTCATTCCTAGTCATCGGCTTATATTCTAGAGATAGACAAGCACGTTCATGGAAAATATTTGTCAAAATAGGTACTGACAAGGTAAAACAAAAATTCGCTGCGGCGCTACATTGGCATTACGCCGTTTAACAGAACTATTAAAACATACAGCGCTAAGATATTATCTTTTAGAGGATACTTTTTTCGCGACCAAAATGTCTTAAGCGCCATGAATTTCGTGGCACTTACGCGTTTCGTTCAACATAGTGTAATGTTCAAGATGTATGGATTACACTACACCTGAGTCGATTGAAGTGAGTGTTCGGCACCCGTAATCTAGTGCGTAGTACATATATATCGATGTTCCGATTGCGTATCATTTTGTATTTCTGCACTCGTACGGTAAAGTGCGCCGCAGCCGGTCATCGCACTTATAAATATCAGGCTGTACGGCAGGTAGCCTCCAAAAATCGGACAAAGCGCACGCAAGTCATCATAATTCACGATTCATTTCTCACAAATCTTAAATTGGTTGCAAAATATCTAATGTGTTTAGGGAATTTTATTTATCGGTTGTGAGTGTATTACAACGTCGTTTAATACACGTGGGTATTTATTTATCATTGCAGGTTTGGCTCTATAAATCATAATGCACGAAGTGCTCATATAACTTTGTTTCAATAAATTCATTCCTTTTGAGTACCGTAAATAGAGACACAATAGAAAGACAATGAGCGAGCGAACGCCGGCGTTCGCTTGGGGTTTAATAAATTAGATTATTTAATACTAACGTCGCAGTCCATCCCTGTTTGTTGTCACTCAATTAAAAATAAAGGGGCAGGCCTTCGCACCCCTGTTGTAGGGGTGCCTGTACAGTTGCTACCACAAGTGATTATGTGGCATGCAATGATAAATACGCCAACAATAGCTTTTTCAATACACTTACTCGAAAACCCACTCCTATTCCTACCGCTTTTAGGCACGCAATTTACTATTTTTCGCACTCGTGCAGAAAAGTGTACGAGCTCGCTCCCGCCACAAATTTATTAAATGTAAAGGCTGGGCGCGCGTCGACCCCCATGAGTCGTCAACCGCCGTTTATTTATGTCTTCGTAAGTGTATTGAAAAACGTCGTTTGATACACGTGGAAATTTGTCACTGCAGCCCTCAGTTCCATAAAACCCTCGCCAAGGCTCTGGTAAATGCCGCCTTAGTCACAATGAAAAACTTTCTCCACTTAAATCAAAATGTCCTATTCTTACATTAAGTCGTTTGATACACGTGGGAATTTGTCACTGCAGCGCTAGACAAACATTCTCCACTTGTACCAAAACGTACTATTCATCAAAACCACTTTTCTCACCGCCTGTACTTTTAACAGTACACTCGGTGCCACAAATTATGCCCCACCAGAGATTGTGTTTTAATCTGTGTAATATGATTACGCTTGCTAATGCTAGGGGGTCGCCAGTGCCTACGTACATTGAAAACATGACATTTTGCCGTACACTCGATAGATTATATGACGTTTACAAAAGGGGTGACTTGGGAATGTCAAATTGTTTGTTTTTTTAGGGGAAAACATAGGTTTTTTTGTTAAATTGTTTGTTGTGTTCATTATTCAAATGTGACACAGTCTTACAAGGGTTTTTTTGAGGTAGCCGGTGGGAAATCATCTTATGACTACTTTCGCTCTAGGATGGAGGGGTGTATCAGATTATTTTTTATTTACCTTTACCTGTGGATCATAAATAAAAAGTGAAAAATAAAAAAAAACTTTTTTACACAAACATACTTAAAAACAAAGTAAAAAATGCAAAATAACTTTGATTTCGGAAGTCTGTCACAAACTGATGAAATATAAAAAACTTATTACAAAAAGAATACAACCGACTTCAATGTAAAAAAAAAAACACTGAAAAGTGTAAAAATAACTTTAATTTCGAAAGTCGGTGTTTCTATTATTTAGAAAACGGTGTATTTAACACCGACTTCCAAAATTAAAGATATTTGTATTTTTTATCAGATCATAACAATATTTCTATGGGACCAACTCGAAAGCATAACATTTCAATAAAAAAAAAAAAATCTGAATCGGTCCACAATAATAATTGACCGAGAAATCGGTGAACATAATTAAATTTAAAAAAAAAACATTCAGTCGAACATAGATCCTTTTTGAAGTCGGTTAAAAACTGTTTTTTCCAGTTTATGCCACAGGACCCCTTCATGCTCAAGTGCGACTCACACTTGGTCAATATCTTTTTCAAAACAAAGCACAAAGTCCATATTTAGAAAGTTCTCTTATTAAATATTAACAACAAAGTATTAAAGGGTCATATGTGAAATAGGTAAATTAACTTACGGTGCGTCGTGTACTCTCGGAGGTGGTCGGGTAACTTCGGGGGCCGATCGATTGTGGCGTGGATCGAGTGGTTTTGGTACTTTGACATTTTAATTTAGTTAAACTTTGATATTCAATATTTTGATCCCGTATTTTTAGATATTTACTTAGGAGTTCTTGTTTTAAGTGTATAGTTGTTTTGAATAATATTTAGTTTTTAGGGTTCCGTACTAAAAGGATAAAACGGAAATCTATTACTAAGACTCCGCTGTCCGTCCGTCTGTCTGTCTGTCTATCTGTCTGTCTGTCTGTCTATCAGTCCTTCTGTCACCAGACTGCATCTCATGAACCGTGATAGCAAGACAGTTGAGATTTTCACAGATGTAGGTATATCTGTTGCCGCTATAACAATAAATACTAAAAAACAGAATAAAATAAATATTTAAGGGGGCTCCTATACAACAAACGTGATTTTTTTGCCGTTTTTTACTACGGCCGGTACGGAATCCTACAGGCGCGAGTCCGACTCGCACTTGACACTTTTAGTACCTAGTTATATTTTGTTGTAAATTCTAGCATTGATACTTATTTTTCTATGAATTTACAGCAAATATTTTATCTAATCGATAATCGAGATGTGGTGTTGGAGGAAAATGCTCAAATTCCCTGGACTGCTTTCCGTACAAACATCGCGATCTTACGGGAACTGAACATCAAGACTAGACTGTCGACTTCCTAGGTGAACAGAGTACTAGAGTTTTTTGGCCACATAGCCTTGAAAAAAAGCCACAACCTTGAACAGCTTATCGTAACTGGCATGGTTGATGGTCAACGACCAAGAAGCCCCAAAAGATAGGCAGATCGGTCCGCTACACACACTGGCAACCCAATTGCACGTCGCACTTCATGACGCCAAGACCCATCACAGAAGGCAAGACACCATCAGTAAGTAGCTAATCCAGCGGGAACTTCTCTCAGTAATGAGGAATACAACTCGAGAAGGAAGAGAAGGATTTTATCTAATGCTCTACCTGTACTTACCTATATAATGAATAATATGTGCAGTATTTGAAGACATTTTTTTAAGGTGGCAAATCATCCAATGACTTCACTCGCTCTAGGTTGGAGCGCGAGGTTGTGTCAGATTTTTACTGACTAAAACCTCAGTTATGTTCCTTCTTTGTTTTTGCGTTCCAGGACCCCGGGTTTCCCTTTCGGAAGTCAACCCATGGCCCCAGTAGACTTCGGCCCTGCTGGGCCCCTACGGTTTTGCTGACATCTCTTTGAGGTGCGCGTGGAACACTACGCGCTGCCGTCGTCTCCGGCTCGATCCGGATGGTTACCGGACGGCCGGATGGCGAGCTATTCATTGATCATCATCCGTAAGCTCACAAGTATTCGAAGACATGTGACATCCACCAACCCGCTCTTACGGCCCGATCCCTCTCCTAGAAAGGAGGCTTGTGTCCCAGCAGTGGGTACATTATAAGGCTGATTATGCTGTATGCTTTGCTTATACAAAATAAAAAAGAACTCAAGTATCAAGTCGTCTCCCCTCAGCCCGCACCTGGTCACACATTGCCGTAGGTCGGCACTCACTACTCGGAGAGTCATATTTTATCGCTACTCTGCATACATCACCCTGAAGTCAGCCGGAAGTCGGCTGGCGATAGAGACTAGGTTTTTTGACGTATATTTAGGTCAAATTGTACGAGTTACACTTAGCTTGTGTAGAGTAAGTTGGGTTTAATCGTAGATTATGTGGCTAGGGGATAAAGCAGTGCCTTTTTGTCGCGGGCGGCTTGTTGAATTCCGAACGAAACGAAGGTTGCTAAGTTTTGATCCCGAATGCAGGGAGGGATTTATATAATTAACTCCCGAGCACAGCGAGGGAGTTAATTATATTGGAAAAAAAATATGTGAATTAAAATATAATAATTATAATACACGCATCTCTAAAAAATCAGCAAATAAATTTAAAGAGCAAAAGCGTTTAAAAAAAATAAACTATAGTTCAATTTAGTAGTGAATATATATTTGTTTCAAATCTCAAAACATATCGAGTGATAGTTAACATTAACTTGTAAATAATACTTATATTTCTCTAATCTATAATTTGTTTCAGTAGTGTTATCTTTTAATTATCGCTCAGTAGGTGTAAAAACTAGAGTATCCAACACGGGGATAAAGCTATGTCTTGGGTTGCTTGAATTCCTAACTTCACTCAGGTTTCTATATTAACTCCCTCTCAGTGCTCGGGAGTTAATTATATAAATTCTGCGTTCGAGATTAAAACTTAGCAACCTTGGTTTCGTTCGGAATTCAATACGCCACCGGTGACTTAAAGACACTGCTTTATCGGGGTTTTTTTTTTTAATTCATATAAACCAGTGCTTGACTGCGATCCCACCTGATGGTAAGCAGCGATGCAATCATTGATGGTGAGGCGCACTAGTTTATTAAGAGCCTATTCACTCTAGCCTTGAAGACACCTAAATTATAGTTGGACGGGAAGACCGCAGCAGGCAAATTGTTCCAGTCCTTCGATGTACGCGGTATAAACGACGAAGCGAAACGCTTAGTCACATAATCTAGTATTAATTCACAAAAAAGACACAAAGTCACTTACCGGAGTACAATGGCTATATTATGATAATCTAATGAATAATATTCTTGAGAGAGTAGTAACTTAGGAAATATTTGTTTCACTCATCCAATACATACAATCGTTAAGTGGGTAATTTATTATTGGTTATTACATACCTATTGGCCTAAGTGGTTTTTGAATACATTAAATGAGTGTACATTTTTCGGGATCCGTACCTCAAAAGAAGAAACGGAACCCTTATAGGATCACTTTGTTGCCCGTCCGTCTGTCAAGACTTTTTATCTTGAGAACGCGTGGAGGTATCGAGTTGAAATGAAAACGATATACTCAAGCTTACGGTCCCTTGAAGCTGCGAAAAAAAAACAAAATTCTAAGTTAACAAAAAAAAGATACGGTTGGATCGGAATCGGTTTTGATTTCAACTCGATACCTCCACGCATTCCCGTGATAAAGGGTCTTGACAGACAGACAGACAGAGAACGAAGTCATCCTATAAGGGTTCCGTTTTTAACTTTGATACATACAGAACACTTAAAACAACAATTTTTTCATAGCAGGCTTTTATAGCTCGGTATATACCTTTACAACTAATACTCATCAAGACCATTCCAAAAAGCTCAAACAAGGTAGGTTTATCTGAGTTCCTTTGGCCACCTTCCGGTTCCATCATCAGATCAGCTCCTTGTCATAATAATTTTGCATTGTCATCTGATTTACACATGCATGCGAAATTTCAGTTCAATCGTAAACCGGGAAGTGGATCCGCCCGGAGGACACGGTGGAGCATACGGTAGAGGTGTGCCCCGCCTGGACAGAGCACCGCCGTGTCCTCGTGGGGGCTATCGGCGGCAGCGATATCTCGCGCCGGGCCGCGCGTACAGGCCATGGTCTGGAGCGAGGAGGAATGGCAGGCGGTCGCCTCCTTCTGCCAAGCAGAAATGCTAGCAAAGGAGGCAATGATTTCGATCCCGATTTCCGGCCACCATAGGCGCGGACTTGCGGACGGCGAGCAATGGGTAGCTCGCCGTCCGATCGTCCGGTAACCGTCCGGACCGAGCCCAAGTCCTCCACGGCGCGTAGTGTTCCTCGCACGCCTCAAGGAGATGTCAGCAACCGTAGGGGCCCAGCAGGGTCGAAGCCTACTGGGGCCATGGGTGATGTGAAAGAGATCCCCGGGGCCCTGGAAAAATGCCAAAGAAGAAACAGGAGTGTGTTTTAAGTCAGTAAAAGTCTAACACTATTTCCCGTTCCGCCCAAGAGCGGCGGATGTCATTAGATGATATTCCCACCCGAAAAAAAAAACCGGGAAGCGGATCAAATTTAATTTGCAAGATTTGGTTACAGACATACAAACATCGGGACAGGTGAAACTAAAGAAAAGCTTGTATTAAACAACAATTCAGTCAGTCAAATATTGACTACGCCGTAGCGATCCGTAGACCGTCTACGCAGAATGCCGTAGCACTAGCTACGAAGCATCGTAGCCAAATATTTCGTTATGAGAGTTAATTTTGAAAGTCTAAACCCTGTTGAAATGAATATAGACGTACGGGGACGTTGAGTGGCTGTTTTAATTATTCGCAAATTGATTCCTAGTGGATATTGTGATGTAAAATTGGTGTAGTTTTGTATCTCAAGTGTCTGCTCGACTGGACAATATGTAGAATCATTGAAACAGGCGCGAACTCGGGAAAATGGAGCTAAAAATTTGATTGTAGAAACTTGACGATATATTTACTGCTAAATACTACAAAAACATTAGAATGTTAACATTCTAATCTTGATGGAATGTTTTATAGGCTAACTTCAAAACGAAAAAATAATAAAAAGCGGCCAAGTGCGAATCGGACTCGCGCACGAAAGGTTCCGTACCGTCCGTAGAGAAAAACCGGCAAAAAAACTTGAGAGGTGTCATTTCATTTCATTCCATTCCATTCCATTCCATTCCATTCCATTCGCGTTCCATCGTGCTATAAGGAACTTCGTTCCAAAATTAATACCATCATCATCATCATCATCATTATAAATAAAAATATATAGGGTGACTGGCAATTAGTGTACGATACTTAAACACGTGATTGTGCTCATGATATTAAACAATTTTTATTATGGGAGCAAAGCCGAAATCGCGAAAAAAATATCAGCTGTTCAGTACATTAGGCAAACATAAATGTACTGAACAGCTGTTTTTTTTTCGCGATTTCAGGTTTGTTCCCATAGTAAAAGTTGTTTGTTATCATGAGCACAATCACGTGTTTAAGTATCGTACACTAATTACCAGTCACCCTATATAAAAGAAATATAAATTAAGACCAAAGGTTGTAACGACAGTTTTCGCGTGTCGCAACAACTTTTGGTCTTAATTTTTTCCGTCTAGCTTTCGCAACGCGCGATAAGGAACTTCGTTCCATAAATCACATTTGTTGTATAGGAGCCCCCTTAAATATTTATTTTATTCTGTTTTTTAGTATTTGTTGTTATAGTGGCTACAGAAATACATCATCTGTGAAAATTTCAACTGTGTAACTATTACGGTTCATGAGATACAGCCTGGTGACAGATGGACAGACAGACGGACAGACGGCGGAGTCTTAGTAATAGGGTTCCGTTTTATCCTTCGGGTACGAAGTGAAAAACTTGGTGGTATGAGATCTGCACCCCATGGATAGGAGTTGGTGAATTTATGTGTTGACTAGCTTTGAACTTCGTACCGCCTAACAGTCAATGAATGTAGTATATCTTACGATATAGTCAACCGATTGCGATGAAACAAAGCCTAAGTAATATATCAAGTTACACACCATTTTAATGTATAAAAGTTATCTACATCGATTTCGTACATTTTACGTGATGCGCGCACAACTAAAAACTTCTACAGATTTAATATATGTATACATTAATCTACGCTTAGGTACTCTTGCCGACCCCCGTGCGTATTCTTATACCCCTATATGTATGTTTGCAAATACCATTTTGTGATTTTTAGCTAATTACGCAAAATAACATTAAGAGAGCAGTGGTGGCCGAGTGGTAACGGCCCCGACTTACGAGTTCTAGGTCGCGGGTTCAAACCCAGCCAGGCGCATTACTTTGTGTAATTTATTTCATCACCACTGCTCTCAAAAAGGTGAAGGAAAACATCGTGAGGAAACCGGCATGTCCTAGAACCAAAAATTCGAAGATATGTGACATCTACCAACCCGCACTGGGCCAGCGTGTTGCATTACGGCCCATTCCCTCTCCTAGAGAGGAGGCCTGAGTCCCAACAATGGGGACATTATAAGGCCGACATTAAGATAAAAGTTGTTCCTCGTAATTTAATTATGTTATTATATAAACTTTCAATTATAACAAGAACCGATTAGCACGGGACAGTTCCCCCTCACCGCACTAAATGTGTGTAGTTTTTTGTTTTGTATGTGTTTCTTTTGTTTAATTGTGTATTGTAAACTGCTTTTTTTATGAGTGTTGTTTTAATATTGTGTGTTGTATAAATGCTGTAAGTGTTACCTGTAGACGGAAAGGTCTGAAATAAACGTTGTTTATTATTATTAGACTTATTCACTAATATCATATTAGAAAAAAAACTTATACATATATCTATCTATCTATATATATAAAAGGAGAAACTGACAAACTGACATATCAACGCACAGCCGAAACTACCGGGACTAGGAGCGTGAAATTTTGCACAAGGCTTCCTTTTATGACGTAGGCGAGAAATAAGAGAAGATTTTACGGGGGTCCAAAGTTTGTATGGAGAAAGCTCTGGTGGCAGAAGCTGGTCTACGTATATAATAAAAAGTGGGCAAGTGTGAGTCGGACTCGCACACTGAGGGTTCCGTACAAACTAACTTATGTACCTAAATAGTTCAATTCCCGAATCGAATCTCGAAGATTTTTCCGAATAGAAAAGTTTTTTTTTTGTGACGTGATTAAGGGTCTTGACAGACAGACGGACAACAAAGTGATCCTATAAGGGTTCCGTTTTTTCCTTTTGAGGCACGGAACCCTAAAAAGTACTTAACTATATACATAGACATACCTATATTATTTTACGTTAGGCAAACGAAAATTACCTGTTATGAAACAAGACATTTATAAACACATAATTAAAAACAACTTACTAATAAATAAGTACTTATAACGAAAAAAACAATATCAATTATAATATATTTGATGAAGCAACTCGCGCCGATTCAGTGTCTCTCTCACACGCTGTCTTTCTCGCTCTAGCATCGACTTGGCGTCTAATACAGGGTGGATTGGATGCGGTATATTTTCTTGAATGAGCTTAGAAGGGGAATTCTTTTCAGCAAAAAGCGAGTGGGAATCGCGCACAAAAGGTGCCGTACCATCTATAAAACATTAGACACTACATTATAACCATTTTTTTTAGTAGTATTTTCGGACCAGAAATAAAATAAATACAGTGGTTTTGGTTACTGTTCTTTAATGCTTTCTTCCTCGTAGTCCTAAAATACTATTGCAAAAAAAACATAGGTTGAAGTTGGGACCACGGTCCCGGTCCAAAGAGCTCCACGACTCAATTTTATAATACATTTATTTACGTCACACCTTCTTAATAACAAGTTTTTTTTTTTTTGAAGTGAAAACTTCTTTAGCGGCGTTGTACACTTTTTTTGTAATGGGTAAAAAATGTTAAACTCGCGTCAGGGTCACGTGACCCTGATCGAAAATTCGTAAGACGGATGTCGTGCAAAATTGTGTGCAAAAAATTTTGTAATGGGTAAAAAATGTTAAACTCGCGTCAGGACACGTGACCTGATCGAAAATTCGTAAGACGGATGTCGTGCAAAATTGTGTGCAAAAAAAAAGCAATTCGTGCAAAATTATTCCATAACCATTCCAAAATATCCAAAACGCACAACGTTAATACTTAAGTTTTCACTTCTGCCGGCACTCCCAGAGTGCAACCCGTCATTTTTTTTAATTCATATAAACCAGTGCTTGACTGCGATCCCACCTGATGGTAAGCAGCGATGCAATCATTGATGGTGAGGCGCACTAGTTTATTAAGAGCCTATTCACTCTAGCCTTACTTTTTTCTTATAGTTAAGTACCTAAAGAAAGTAGGTTTCTCCATACGAGTTTCATCTCCTTAGAGAGTGTTATCATCTAATGACTTCTCTCGCTCTATGGCGGAGCGGCGCGAGGGCGTGCCAGACTTTTGCTGACTAAAACCACAATTATGTTCCTTCAGTTGCCTTTCGTGTTACAAGACTACGAGTTTCTCTTTCAGAAATCAACCTTTTGCATGTGGTGTTTGCCTGTAATTGGTTGTACAGTTAGAATTAAGACACGATTAGCCTAACCTAGCCTAGCGATTAGGTTAGCCTATATGCAATTAAACGGATGAAGCGAAATTACTTTCTGCACAAACAGTGAAGTCGTCTCAATGACCCCTTTCTTTTACTTTATATAAGGTGTAAAAAAATTAACTTTAAGAATTTCGAGGGGACATTGTACTCCTCATTATGAACAACTTTTACTATGGGACCAAACCTGAAATCGCGAAAAAAAAATCAGCTGTTCCCTACGTTTATGTTCGCATAACTCGTCAAAACGTATAGAGCAGCTGATTTTTTTTTTCGCTATTTCAGGTTTGGTCCCATAGTAAAAGTTGTTCATAATGAGGAGTACAATGTCCCCTCGAAATTCTTAAAGTTAATTTTTTTACACCTTATATAAATATATATGTATATATTATGTTTAATGTGTATATATATATTCTTTTGAACTAATATTTTCTTTTTATTTTCTTATTTTTTTCTTAATATTTTTTTTTTGTGTTGCATGAAGTTTTAATAAATAAATAAATAAATTACTAACTTCCTATCTATATAATATCTCTAACAACTGTTAGTGAACCTTAATTAAAATAAATAGGCTTCGGTCCTACTGGGCCCCTACGGTTTTGCTGACATTGCTTTGAGGGGCGCGTGGAACACTACGCGCCATTGATGACTCGAGCTTGGTATGGACGTTTACCGGATGGCTGGACGGTGAGCTACTAATTGCTCGGCGTCCGCAAGCCCACACCTATGGTGACTGAGACGTGAGGCCGCACGTTCTCTCACGCGTGATCTTCTTAGAGGTTGAATTTCGGAAACTCTTTCTGTGCACGTGCCGACGTCATAATGCATTCAGTGGTGATAGATCAGACAGTCAGCAACGATTGCCTTTAATATACAACATTATTTTTAGTATCTTATGCGAAACCTGAATATAATTTGTTCAGAATCAGTAACTGAATCGATTCCAATAATTTTTACACCATGTTATATTTTTTTCTAAATATATGTAAAAAAGGTCACAAGTTGGACACCACCGATACTAAGTACAACACAGGTCAGTCGCCCGGGTGGCCGGTGATCAAGTATTTGTGCGGCCAGGTAACATAACAAGCTTATAACTTGTGATTTTTCATCGTACAGTTATGCAATTTTGTATACAGATTCTTTACATAAAAATACTAAACACTTGTTTCGGGTTTCGCATACATTAAAACTAATCATCATCATCATCGTCATCATCATCATTTCAGTTGAAAGATGACCACAGCTGGGCATAGGCTTCCCGTAAGCGTAGCCACAACGACCAGTCCTGCGCATATCGCATCCATCGGATTCCCGTGACCTGACTGTTCATCGGTCCACCTTGTGGCAGACCATCCTACGCCGTATCTTACAAATTAGCATTCAAGATTAATAAGAATGTCATTCATAATAATCATACAAAATGCCAACCCACACTACACCCACACGTAAAATAACACATCCAAAAAGCGACAAAACTTCAAACCTCCTTGACAGAAAATATCGAACCCTCGGTAGTGTTCCTCGGGAAATATAGGGAGACAGTCGCGCGCTTCCCTTCGCGAAAAACCTGAAAAACCTTACATAAAAACTGTGTTAAACACTAAAATTGTACGAAAATAGTTTAATTAATTCCATATTAGTGTAATTGAGTGAATTTCAGTGACTAAAAGTGTGCTACTTCGAAGGAATACACGAACATTCTCCCGCAAGATGGCTGGGTTTCGTAGCTAAAGAAATAGGAATTTCAGTGAATTTTTTGGGGTGTTGTCTTCGTGAACTCTGGTAGGTTTATAAACTAAAGGTTTCTATATAAAAATATCTGTGTAAAAGTATTGAATTCAAATAGATAAATAGGTCTTAATAGTGCCATCAATGAAGGTTTGAAAATGTGGTTATAAGCGAGCTGAACATGTTCTTTCGTTTAGCGTATATCTGTCTATTTTAACACAGAAAACAGTGAAATTTGCAGGAATGTAATGTTATGGAACTTTAATTTTGGTGTCTAGTTTCATTACTAAATATAGAAAAGGATTTTATCAAAATAATACCTCTTTAAAGGTAGAAATTTCATGTGATTAAGAAGTAAAGAGCAGGCTATATCTTTGAAAATACGCTGTGTGTTGAATGGGAGTTCTTAAAGTTTAAATTTACGAACAACTATGCAAGCTTTCATGCCTTATTTCACCTTATAAGAGGCTGAAGTTTCAGAAATATTCCCTTAGTATTCACCTATGTTACTAAAGGAACTATTGTACCATATTGCTAAATACAGAGGCCTAAGCTGTGTGTTGTCTGTTAGTGTTTTTACAAAACAAATGAGTTGAATAAAAAGAAGACAGGGAATTTACAAAAAACCTGAGTAACAAAACAAAATAAACGTAATATTACTCACCCATCCTTACATACAAAACATTTTGGGAACATATTCATTGTGCGTATACCTTAGGAGTGTCAATCTAGAGATCTATAAGACTTTTAAGTCAAGAGTGAATAGGTTACTTCTAGGCAAGCGTGCTCCATCGTCGGCCAATTCGTCAGTCAGGTGAGATAGTGGTCAAACGCGAGCCTATCAATATTAAAAAGAAAATAGTAAAAAAAGCCGGTCAAGTGACAGTCTGACTCGCGTACGAAAGGTTCCGTACCATTATCTACAAAAGTTTTTAGTAATATAATATAATAATTATATATTCCACAACTATCACACAACGCCGTCTAGTCTCAAGCTAAGCAGAGCTTGTGTTATGAGCAGTAGACAACTGATAAACATACTTATATATTTCTAAATACATACATATTATATAAAAATTACACCCAGACACAGAACAAATGGTCGTGCTCATCACACAAACATTTGTCCTGGGTGGGAATCGAACCCACGACCTCCGGCATAGCAGTCAGGGTCACTAACCAATAGACCAACAAGCCTGTCAAAATTAGGTAATAAAGTATTTGACTATATCGGAAATAGAAATACATCATCTGTGAAAATTTCAACTGTCTATCTATCACAGTTCATGAGATAGAACCTGGTGACAGACAGACGGACAGTGGACTCTTAGTAATAGGGTCCCGTGTTTACCCTTTGTGTACGAAACCCTAAAAAACGGGTTTGTATAAATAGCTTATTTAGACATATTATTGTTATCATACATGTAGGTACATGGCACGTCAATGCATCAAGATTCTCTATAAAGTGGGTGTCTGAGGACGGACGACACCGCCAAGGCCAATGAAAGACATTGACAGGCCTGTTGGTCTAGTGGTCAGTGGCCCTGACTGCTACGCCGGAGGTCGTGGGTTCGATTCTCACCCAGGACAAATGTTTGTGTGATGAGCACGATCATTTGTTCTGTGTCTGGGTGTAATCTATCTATAATATGTATGTATTTAGAAATATATAAGTATGTTTATCAGTTATCTAGTACTCATAGCGCAAGCTCTGCTTAGTTTGGGACTAGATATTATGGCGATCTGTATGAAATATTATATTAATAAGTATTATTATAATAAAGAGGTGGCGAGATGACCTAGGCCTTCTGCAAGGGCTGGTTCAAGGTCGCTTGAGAAAAGAAAATTCCTTTTTTTTATTTACATTGTTCTCACATTATAGTAGAGACGAGAAACATGTAACTGAGATATTTGTAATACATAACGTGACTAAAAGGTGTTTCCATGGAGTTTCTTGCACATTATTCTCCATATAGATCTATGCTTTGGAATGTGCAATTAGCATAATTTTTCTGACCGACTGAATTCTTTACAATTCAAAAGTGCCTGTAAATGGTTTATTTTAAATAAATGTTTTGACTTATACCGATCATCAAAAATCCTATGTCTAACCTTCTGAATATCGGTGCAGGATGCCGATCACCTTCGAAGTTCTGTCCAGGCACTCTGTTTTGTGGGCAATGGCTGGGTATCGAGCAATAAACAAACTATTCCAGATCACACAACTGATTTATTATGATGCAACCTTTAGGTATTCACTTCACAAAGAGTCGTGAGACAGTCCCCAAGATGTTGTTCGTACGGCAGCTGACAGAGAAAAGACCCCCGCGCCTCTGCGGCTGGATCCTTTCTTTATGTGTTCGGCTCGTGCAAACGTCAGCCCGGATTCTGTCAAAGTGACATATGTCACCTGTCACTTAGCTCGTTCGTTCGTTCTCAAGCTTCCGTACTATTGACTTCTCCGACATAATTATATATATGAAAGGAGAAACTGACTAACTGCCATATCAACGCACAGCCGAATACTAGGAGTTGGAGCGTGAAATTTTGCACAAGGTTTCCTTTTATGACGTAAGCGAGCATTAAGAGAGGATTTTTCGAAATTCACCCTCTAAGGGGATGAAAGGGGTTCAAAGTTTGTATGGAGAAAGCTAAAATAGTAATAGATATAAAAGTAATAGTTAATAGTATAGCGCTATCGAAGGATATAAATATTGTGAACGCGGAGAAGCAAGGCTTCTGTGTATCATATTTTTGTAAAAAAATTGCGTCCGCCTATATTTTAACCGACTTCAAAAAGGACGAAGTTCTATGTTCGGCTGAATGTATTTTTTTTATGTATGTTCACCGATTTCTCGGTCAATTAAGGACCGATTTTGTTTTTTTTTTATTGAGTTGGTCCTATAGAAATATTGTTATGATCTGATCATGAACTTCGAAGATAATGGAACAGAACTCCTCATAGAATCACAGCAGAACCGTCGTAACAAGTAAAATTGCTCTGTTTATACGTGTAGTCGATGACTGACTGAAAGAAGAAGGGGAATATATCGAACTGATCTGATGATGAAGCCTGAAGTTAGGCACCGGAACTCTGTAATAAATTAATGTAATCTAACCGTGTTTGGGATTATTAGAATTGTCATGAGATGCACTCTGGCTATAAGGTATTAAGTTTGGCTGAGGGGTACTTTTTAGTGGTGGGCAAAAAAAAAATACAACCGACTTCAATGTAAAAAAAAAAACACTAAAAGTGCAAAATAACTTCAATTTCCGAAGTTTGTGTCAAATAACGAAGAGACAAAACTATTATAGAAACACCGACTTCCGAAATTAAAGTTATTTTGCACTTTTCAGTGTTTTTTTTACATTGTAAGAAGCAAGGTCTCACAGCATAAATAGAGGGAAAAATCTGAAAACGTAAATTTATAGATATGACTAAAAAAAAAACTTTTTTTGCGATCCGGAAAAATCTTCGTAACTCAATTCGGGAATTGAACTGTTTTCATAGTTAAGTTTGTACGGAACTCTCAGTGCGCGAGTCCGACTCGCACTTGCCTGGTTTTTGTCTTTTGAATAAGAACCTTCTCCTCTAACTTATGAAGAAACAGAACATATTCTAGTCAGACTTGCATAGCATAATCAGCCTTTTAATGTTCCCACTGCTGGGACTCAGGCCTCCTCTCTAGGAGAGGGAATGGGCCGTAATCCACCACGCGGGCCCAATGCGGATTGGTGAATGTCACATGTCTTTGAATTTTTGGTTCTAGGACATGCCGGTTTCCTCACGATGTTTTCCTTCACCGTTTTGAGAGCAGTGGTGATGAAATAAATTACACAAAGTAATGCGGCTGGCTGGGTTTGAACCCGCGACCTACAACTCGTAAGTCGGGGCCGTTACCACTCGGCCACCACTGCTCTCAGACTTGCATGATTACTTCTTAATTCATCGTCGTAATTATACAATGGTATCTTTAACTGCGAATATGATGGCACTTGACTAAACACGTAAACCCACACATAAACACAGACACATACATATACCTACCTACTCACAACCACACACTACACAGAGCTGCTTATTAATTTAAAGTCCTTGTTTCTGTTTGTTTCAAAATTTGGTTTTTAGTTTTTAATTGTTACTAACGGCCTGTTCACAACTTCAGTCTCACACATTTCATTTCATTTATTTATTCATTGAAACATACACAGTTTTATACAATTACATACGAATCTTTAGAAATTACACTAAGAATGACGTTGACAGGTTAGCAATGGGTTCCAAAATAGGCAAAGCCTATATCTTGATGACCCAATAATTATACAGAGTTAGCAAAGATACAAAACTAAAGAAGTACATACAAGGGGTAAAAAAAAAACTAAACAAAGAACTAATACTACCTGTTAGCAACGATAGTGCAAAGCAACAGTTAAGTGTGTAAATGTAAAGTGTGAGTGAGGATGTGTGGTGTGTTTGTGTTTGTGTTTGTCAGTACCTATTAACTTGTGCAACAAAGTAAGGTTTCTGTTTCCTCGTTAAAGAGCCTATTACACTACGCGATATTCAGCACACGATATTCAGACTGTCTTATTTTTTGTTCCGAGTAAGACCGGTCTAACCCTTATTACACTATGCGACATCGACTAAGACTGTCTGAATACCGAGTAGTGTAATAGGCCCTTAATATCGGACCAACAAACTTCAGTCTTAGCGGCGAGCGGTGCGGCGAGCGGTGAGGCGAGCGGCTGAGCGGCGCTATGAGCGGCGTCTCGTGGCGTGCATCAAACATTTTCATACTTTTCTTCTTACCGCCCCCGCGCTTAGCTCCCGCTCACAGCGGAAATGTCGTGAACGGGCCGTAAGTCTCAATATTGTTAAGTATCAATAAAATTAAGGGAAGAAGCAAAACAACCCCAACACAAGTATTATTAATAACTTACTGGGGCTGTTTCATTCACATTTGTAATGTAACCGTTTGATACCGAATAAACAATTTCTTTTCTCTTGTTTCTCTTGACAAGCGCGAGAGGTGTCAGACTTTTACTGAGTGAAACCCACCCGTATTCCTTCAGTCACCTTTTATGATCAGGGGCTATGGTAAAGCTCACAGGCATGGGTCCCAATGGGCCCCGTCAATCAAGCTGATGTTGCTGACGAACCTTCAGGGAATGCTGTGAGATGAAGGGATGCTGTGGATATAAACGGACCTGGTTACGAATAGGGATAAAATAATAATAATATACCGGTTTTGGATACGGTTTTTTTTGTCTTTTTAGGGTACCGTACCTCAAAAGGAAAAACGGAATTCTTATAGGATCACTTTGTGTTCCGTCTGTCTGTCAAGATCCTCTATCTCGGGAATGCGTGAAGGTATCGAGTTCAAATTAAAACATTATACTCAAGTCTGCGGTCCCTTGAAGTCGTGAAAAAATCAAACTTCAATTTAAAGAAAAAAAATATATGGCTCTGGTCTGGTTAGTCTCAAAAAATTTTTTTTTTTACAAAAAAATTACAACCGACTTCAAAGTAAAAAAAAACTTTAATTTTGGAAGTCGGTGTTGCTATAATAGTTTTGTCTCTTCGTTTTTAGGGTTCCGTACCTCAAAATAAAAAAAACGGAACCCTTATAGGATCACTTTGTGGTCCGTCCATCTGTCTGTCTGTCTGTCTGTCAAGACCCTTTATCTCGGGAACGCATAGAGGTATCGAATTGAAATTAAAACCATATACTCAGGTCCGCGGACTCTTGAAGCTGTACAAAAAACAAACTTGTAAGTTAACGAGAAAAAAAGATACTTCGGTTTATGTGGCAAAAAACGTACATTTCGACACTCGAGGAAATCAAAATCCATAGGGTACTTCCCGTAGACCCAGAATCCTGAAATTTGGCATAAAGCAAGGTCTTATAGCACAAGTATAGGAATAAATCTGAAAACTGTAAATTTGTTGTTACGTCACAATATTTTTATGCGATTCTGAAAAATCTTCGGAGATTCCATTCTGGAATTGAACTATTTACATAGGTAAGTTTGTACGGAACCCTCAGGGTGCGAGTCCGACTCGCTTTTGCCCAGTTTTTTTAAACGTTATTTAGACTTCCGAAATTAAAGTTATTTTATACTAATCCCAAACACGGTCGGTTAGGTTACATTGATTTATTACAGAGTTCCGGTGTCTACCTTCCAGCTTCATCATCAGATCAGTTCGATATATCTCTTCCCCCCTTCTTTCAGTCAGTCATTGACTACACGTATAAACAAAGCCATTTTACTTGTTATGACAGTTCTGCTATGATCCTATGAGGAATTCCGTTCCATATTTTCGAAGATCCTCATCAGATCATAACAATATTTCTATGAGACCAACTTGGAAAAATAACCTATAACACAAAAAAAATCATTCAGCCGAATATAGAACCTTCTCCTTTTTGAAGTCGGTTAAAAATTAGTATGGAAGGTCATGAATCCGCGGAAAATGTTAGCACCGCGATTCAGCGGACAGTCTAAAATGTACAACACCATCTATCGCGTTTGTGTGAACTAAATACAAATAAAAAAAACTGGGCAAGTGCGAGTCGGACTCGCGCACTGAGGGTTCCGTACAAACTTGAAAGGTAAATTGCGGTTTACGATTTATGACGTATTAAAAAAAAAACTACTTTCTAGATCTCGTTCAAACCAATTTCCAGTGGAAGTTTGCATGGTAATGTACATCATATATTTTTTTTAGTTTTATCATTCTCTTATTTTAGAAGTTACAGGGGACGACGACACATTTTACCACTTTGGAAGTGTTTCTCGCGCAAATTATTCACTTTAGAACAAAACATATTAGAAACCTCACTACCATTTTTGAAGACCTATTCATAGATACCCCACACGTATGGGTTTAATGAAAAAAAATTTTGAGTTTCAGACTTACCAAGTTTCAACAGTATAGTTCTTATAGTTTCGGAAAAAAGTGGCTGTGACATACGGACGGACAGACAGACAGACATGATGAATCTATAAGGGTTCCGTTTTTTGCCATTTGGCTACGGAACCCTAAAAAACAAAATAAACGTCATTTCGAATTTTGAATCCTCAAAATATAATCATCAGTATTTCTTTATAACATGGAGCGTTCCCATTGCCATTAACGAGGCTAAAATACAGACTTATTTATATCCGTTTCTCCTTAGCTCCTCCATTAATATACTATCAACATAAAGACGTTCTAGTGAGGGAAAATGACAGCATTTGGTAAAACGATTAATTACTGTCACAAAACGGTTATTAGCGATTACAAGTGATCGTTAATAGTATGTCTGTTCTAGTTATCAGTCGATCAATCTATATATCTTTATTATCAGACTAGTTTCCATATTTTTAATGTTAGTAACAAGTTTTCAATGAAAAATATTTTTTTCAAAGCAAGCTTTTATAGCGCGGTTTAAAGGTGCCTATATAATTAATACCTACTCATCAAGAACATTCCAAAAAGTTCAAACACGAGAGGGTTATCTGAGTTCCTATGGCCACCTTCCGGTTCCATCATCAGATCAGCTCCTTGTCATAATAATTTTGCATTAATAAGTTAAAAAAAAAAATATTTCATATACAATAGGAACTTTGATACATATTATTGGAGATCACCTTTTAAGCAAAGAATTGCTTGTGTTAGGTGACTCCGCACTCCCACTTGTCATTTTTAACCGACTTCAAAAAGGAGGAGGTTCTATGTTCGGTTGAATGTATGTTTTTTTTTATGTATGTTCACCGATTTCTCCGTCAATTGTGGACCGATTTTGAATTTTTTTTTTATTGAAAGTTTATGCTTCCGAGTTGGTCCCATAGAAATATTGTTATGATTTGATCATGAACTTCGAAGATATGGAACAGAACTCCTCATAGGATCACAGCAGAACTGTCGTAACAAGTAAAATTGCTTTGTTTATACGTGTAGTCGATGACTGACTGAAAGTAGAGGGGGAATATATCGAACTGATCTGATGATGAAGCCTGAAGTTAGGCACCGGAATTCTATAATAAATTAATGTAATCTAACCGTGTTTGGGATTATTAGAATTGTCATGAGATGCACTCTGGCTATAAGGTATTTAAGTTTGGCTGAGGGGTACTTTTTAGTGGTGGTACCATAACTAAAAAGTGTAAAATAAAAACCTTTAAACAAAAAAAAAATACAACCGACTTCAAAGTAAAAAAAAACACTGAAAAGTGCAAAATAACTTTAATTTCGGAAGTCGGTGTTAAATAATGAAGAGACAAAACTATTATCGAAACACCGACTTCCGAAATTAAAGTTATATTTTTCAGTGTTTTTTTTTTACTTTGAAGTCGGTTGAATTTTTTTTGTAAAAAGTTTTTTTTATAAATAAATAAAATAATCTTTAATTCGGATAAGTGACATCCATATGGGTTAGTAAACAAATAAGAAAAATTTAAACCTATGTTAGTAAACTTACAATTTATCCATTTATTTTAAAACAAGGTGGTTGTTCATGATGCATCTGTGAACAACATCACCTAACAGAGGAGAATCGTACCTCCCCGCTATGGTTTTCAGGATGGAGTTGGAGCTAGCCCGCACTCTGCAGAGCAAAGATGCAGATTTCTGTCTGACGATGGCGTGAAACCCGTCGACGTGTGCCTCTGCGAACATACCTGATGCACTGCAGAAACGGGACAGCCCCATCAACATCCTGAACCCGTTATTATATTGGACCCGCAAGGCGCTGATAGTCCGCTGTGTATAGTTGGTCCACAGACTGCACGTATAAAACACTTGGCAGTAGGCTTTTATGCAATTGAAATGTGGATATGCAAGACTAAAAAATAAATAAAATAAAAAGGTAACGTAACATAATGTAACTTTACTATGGGTTAATTAATGCCTGAAATAAACGATAAATAATAAATTAATAACCTGTATTGTCACCTGATTTACACATGCATACAAAATTTCAGCTCAATCGGTAACCGGGAAGTGGATCAAATTGATTTATTAAGATTTGATTACAGACATACTCGTACACCGGCCACCGTAGGCGCGGGCTTGCGGACGGCGAGCAATGGGTAGCTCACCGTCTGATTGTCCGGTAACCGTCCGGACCGAGCTTAAGTCGTCGAAGACGCGTATTTTTCCACACGCGCTTCAAGGAGATGTCAGCAAACCGTAGGGGCCCAGCAGGGTCGAAGCCTACTGGGGCCAAGGGTCTGCTTCTGAAAGGAAGACTCGACGGAAGGAAGACTATTTCTCGAGAGCGGGGGTATCTTGATTCTCGCGGGAGATAGTTCATTTTAATTCCCGGGGATAATGGACGTCTTCGAAACGGCTGGACCGACTTAGAAGGACTTTCATTGACGGATACCTAATTTTACAAGGAGTAACTTGGGCTTCTTTTTGACGGAACTTTAATTGGGATATAGTTAATATTATAATGAGTACCTTAAGCTACTTTTTATATTCTCGCGGGAACAGGACTTAATTCCAGTGGTCGGGGGGACATCCTGATTCCCAGGGGAGAAGAAATTTTAGAAACGGCTGGACCGATTTTGACGGGACTTTCTCTAACAGAAACCTTTTTTTATGTGGGTAGTCATCTAATGACTTCTCAAGCTCTAGGGCGGAGATGGAGAGCGTGCTAGACTTTTACTTTTACTGAGTAAAACCACACCTAGGTTTCTACAGTTGCCCTTTGCGTTCTTGGACCACCGGTTACCTATTCAGAAGTCCTCCCATGGCCTTAGTAGGCATCGGCCCTGCTGGTCCCTACGGTTTTGTTGACATCTCTTTGAGGAACGCGTAGTCGTGTCAACGATTTGGCCTCGGTCTGGACAACAGCCGGACGGTCGGACTACGAGCTACACATTGCACGTCGTCCGAAATTCGTCGTTGATGTTACAAGGAGTAACTTGGGCTACTTTTAATTTTCCGGCGGGAACTGGCCTTAATTCCCAGGGGGATATAAAAAGGGAGGTAACGAAGTCGAGAGTAACAGTTAGTAGATAATAAATAACATATTTCTTATTGTATTTATTTTTAATATGGACATGATATACCATTTTTAAATCCTCGTGATGAGCCCTTTACTTTGAAACCCATATCGCAGTAACAAAAAAAAAAAAAAATTTAACGTCACCTATCTAAGAACACTTGGGTTATCACGACAAATCTAACGATATCTTAATTATGTAAATCCGATCAGCGGTTTGGAAGATACGAGGTAATAAAGAATATTACATACATACATTCATACATACATACAAGATACGCGCGAAAAACATAACCCTTCTTGCAGTCGAGTAAAAATGACGAAAAACAAAATCCGAATACAACGCCATATGTAATTAAAATGTCATTATAAAAATGAATTATGCTGTTCTGGTAATGCCAGTAGATGGCGTTATCCTTACTATTAGGCGGTACGAAATTTGCCGGGGCAGCTAGTAGTAAATAAGACTTAGGACTTTGTTAGTATACTTTGTTGTATATACATATATTCGTGAATTACGGCCCATTGCCTCTCCTAGAGAGGAGGCCTGAGTCCCAACAGTGAGAACATTATAAGGCCGACTATGCTATGCTATATATATTCACTTTGTGCTATTCTGTGCTAAGCTTTGTCTAAGCTGTCTCTCGATTTTCTGACCACACGTTATGACTGTCAGAGATCCGTTAATGACATCTGAGACATGAGATAACACTATACCCCTTGATAAGCCTGGGTGATACGAGATTTGAAAACAGATTTGAATTGAATAGGCTTTAGAAGAGGGTGCTATTATGGCAGGGTAGGGTGAGGAGATTGTCAATGCACAAAATAAGGAATTATTTATAATCCTTGAGAAATATCGAGGCTTTTATCAATTGAAGAGAATGTTAAGCAGACTGTCATTAAAAAACGATTAAATAATCATTTAGTACCTTTACCCTCGCAGACAGATTAATGAGAAGATCTAAATTATAGATGAGATATATCTACATATAATCTATATTTATTTGGAGGTATGCGGAACAGAGAGTAAAATCCCCCAAACCTCCGTTGAAAAGGGAGGATCCTCCGACCAGACGGGTGTTATGTCTGGTGGGCAACTGCCCGATAGATGATTTCGATGTTCTGTATGTTCAAATCGCGCGGAGAATTTTGATTGCGCGATGCAGGATTAGTTCATATATGACGTCATAGATGTCGCTATATCACTCCCCTCCGGAGATCAGATATCGATGGTTCTTGATGCTTGCCAGGCCAGTGGTAGGTTGGTTCCAGTACGTCGAAACCAAAACCTTACAAAATGCTATGTCCTGAATGACTGCATGACGGACAGATCAACGCACAGCCTAAACCGCTGATCGTGAAGACCTGAAACTTGGAGGGTATGTTCTTTGTATGACGTAGGCATCCGATAAAAAATGGACTTGTCGAAATACTACCCCTAAGGGGGTGAAAAAGAGGGGCAAATTTTGTATGGGACAACGTGATTCCTTGGTCCAATTTACTTCAAATTTTGCATGAATATTCTTTAACAGAATTGATGGAAGAAGAGTTACGTATTTTTTTTTTAATTCATCCCCTAACGGGGTTAAAAAGGGTTAGAAAGTCTATATATATAAAATGAGACACTGACTAATTGACATAACGATGCATAGCTGAAATTACAGGGACTAAGAACATGAAATTTTACACTAATTTTCCTTTTGTAACATAAGCCTTGTGAGCACTAAGAAGGGTTTTTGATAATTCAACCTTTAATGGGGTGAAAAAGAGGAAATTTGTTTGTACTTATACAAAATTTTATTTCTAGTACCAATATAAACATAGCACAAATATAAACTTATCTAAATAATAGATAAAGGTTGTCATTATTCGTTTTCTGAACTACCCTCAATAGAATAATTTCGGGTGTTTGAAGGACTGAATGGAGGTTTTTTTTTTGTAATTCTGTGTTGATTCGAATCGCAGTCGGTGACGAGGAAATATTTTTTAAAAGCTATATTTTTTTATTATCATAAATACAGTATTTTTTACAGTTTTGGTTTCTTTCGTACCATTAAACCAGAATTGGTTTGTATTGGTACTCACATTCGCATAACAACACTGCTTAAGCAGTAATGCTAACCAAAGATGACAACTCAATTGCGATAATACAGGAATTCAAATACTAATAAAAAATTCATACACCATTGTGGGTAAAAAATAATCGCACAAGTTATAGAAACGTAAACATCTATTAGTACGTGGACTTGTAGGTACGTGAATAATTTGCACGTTACGTATCTACGAAGCGTTGCGCTATTGGTCGCTCATGATAAGATATTTAATTAGATACAAAATTAAAAACAATTAAAAAAACTAATTTAACTAACTATAATAGTAGATTATGTGACTAGGGGATAAAGCAGTGTCTTTAAGTCGCGGGCGGCATGTTGAATTCCGAACGAAACGAAGGTTGCTAATTTTAATCCCGAACGTCAGTGAGGGATTTATATAATTAACTCCCAAGCACTGCGAGGGAGTTAATAAAGAAACCTGAGTGAAGTGAGGAATTCAAGCCGCCCATGACAAAGACAGCTTTATCCCCGTGTTGGATACTCTACTTTTTACACCATCTGTGAGATAATTAAAAGACAATTTAGTAAAACAAATCATTTATTAGAGAAATATAAGTATTATTTATTTTACGAGTTAATCTTAACTATCACTCAAAACTGTTATGAGATTTGAAACCAACAAAATTCACTACTCAAAGATTCTATAGTTTAAATTTTCTATAACGCTCCCGCTTGTTCATTACTTTTTTTTAGAAACTTTTTTATTCTTTTTTTTTTTTTGTTAGTGGCCAGTTTCAAATTTGAATAAAATTCTTTGATGCACTACATTTTAATTCACATAATGCTGACGGTTTTTCACGTTCTAAATTCAAATCTCATTATTCCCTAGGGATCGCCCATACTGCATTATCTCCCTAGGGACATAATGACTTGCTTTAAGTGATGGTTGTATGACGTATAAAAGGGCATTATCGAGCTGGTGGTGTAAAAATATACTTGCGGTCCCGGCAGGCGTTATCTTGCCCGAATACTGGCAAATTGTCAGGAAAAAATTAAGAACCCGATTGCAGCGCCATCTACCAGGTCTAATTGTATTTTCAAACCAGCCAGGGACCCACTAAAATAAACACTCTAAATTTCATCCAAATCGGTAAATCCGTTTAGGAAGTGTTACACAGAAGAATATATATATTTTATTTGGAAAACACACAGCTAATTAATACATGTATATTTATTTTAATAAAGCTTAAGAGGAGAGTCCATTAGAAACACCTAAAAATGCACTTAAAGGTTTTAAAATTTCTAAAAATACATCGCACTGAATTACAAAAAAAAAAATGAAAAACCTAAATAGATGTGCCTGCAGTTTCATCGCGAGATATTTGCAAAAGAAATTAAGGATAAGTTCCTTAATTTCTTTTTAGTGAAAAAAATGAATTGATTACTATTAAAATTAAAAATATCATCAGGGTTGATTAGAATAACGATTTTATCTACCTCAATGACTTTTTAATTAATTATTTTTTTAATAAAAAAAATTTTGGTTGTTTTTTTTACCAAAAATATCATCGGAGTTGATTATCGATTTTACACAGTTTAATTAAAAAAAAGTACGAACATTTTTTTTTTAATTTGGAAAAAGCAGTCGAAAAATTCTACCACTGGTGGATCCAGAATCATGTACTGGATCCGTGGTATTCGTTTGTACGTCGATCTCAAAGACACCCTGTATATAAAAAGGTTAGACACCCCTAGGGCTGACATTTTCTGGACAAATTACATTTCGGATTGAGGGCCCTGAATCAAATAAGTTTTGGTGAGTAAAAGCTTTATAGTCCGGTCAATTTAGACATCCGAGGTTACAATAATTAACCTACCCGTACGAATAAAAAAAAAACGGCCGTATCTTTTTTTTTGTTAACTTACAAGTTTGATTTTTTCACAGTTTCAAGGGACCGCAGACTTGAGTATATGGTTTTAATTTCAACCCGATACCTCCACGCGGTCCCGAGATAAAGAGTCTTGACAGACAGACAGACTGAGATACAGACAGACGGACAACAAAGTGATCTTTCAATCACTTTGTTGTCCGTTTTTTCCTTTTGAGGTACGGAACCCTGAAAACGCGCTAAGTACACTACTACCTCAAAGGTGGCGTGAAAACGTGTGCATATTATGACGATTACCTCTTCCAACTTTTTGAATCATTATATCTCAAAAACGGTGGCTCTTACGAAAAAACCTTTTATACATTTTTGTAGATAATTATCTGATCTCCAATTTTTGTCTGAGCTAATTTTATGATAAAACTTACCGTTTTGCTGAAAATTGCGAAAAACTCGTTTTTGTGACCTTTGACCCCGAGTATTTTTTTTCCAGGTGTCGGATTTCATTTATGATGGTGTTTTGTACAATCCTACCAATTTGAGCTGGGTGCGAATTATTGTAACCTTACTCCTATTTTTAACCGATTTCAAAAAGAAGGAGGTTCTGTGTTCTCAGCCGAACATAGAACCTCCTTCTTTTTGAAATCGGTTACGTATTTTTTTAACCGACTTAAAAAAGGAGGAGGTTATATTTATGTTCGGTTGAATGTATGTTTTTTATTTATTTTTGTTAAATATCGAAGAGACAAAACTATTACAGAAACACCGACTTCCGAAATTAAAGTTATTGTGGACTTTTCAGTGTTTTTTTTTACTTTGAAGTCGGTTGTAATTTTTTTTTGTAAAAAGTTTTTTTTAAATGTATTTTCACCGATATCTCGGTCAATTGTGGACCGATTTTAAAAATTATTTTTTTGATTCCAAGTTGGTCCCATAGAAATATTGTTATGATCTGATCATGAACTTCGAAGATATGGAACAGAACTCCTCATAGGATCACAGCAGAACCGTCATAACAAGTAAAATTGCTTTGTTTATACTTGTAGTCGATGACTGCCTGAAAGAAGAGACGACTGCCTGAAGAATATATTAAACTGATCTGATGATGAAGCCTGAAATTGGGCACCGGAACTTTGTAATAAATTAATGTAATCTAACCGTGTTTGAGATTATTAGAATTGTCATGAGATGCACTCTGGCTACAAGGTATTTAAGTTTAGCTGAGGGGTACTTTTTAGTGGTGGTACTGTGCGGGACTGACCGGGATTTGTGTAAAATAAAATAGGAACAAAGAGATTACTTCGCACTGAGTATATTAACGTGATCAGGTCAAGGGTGCTAACGAGAATGACACGACACATTACTTATAATAATTAGCCTACTTAAAAACTAAACAAAACTTGATGCGTCGTCGCTCGTTGCTATTAACAAAATATCAGGCTCTTGACTTGAAGGGTCTTATTATCTTCAACATACCCCCGGACATTGAAAGATTCTCTTTCAACAAGAATCATCGGAGACGGGTAGTGGGCAAATCCTATTGAAGTCGCGCCGTATAACTCCAGCAGAAGTCCGGATATCAGCCACTCGAACGATAACATAACTTAAAAGTGTAAAATAAAATAAAAAATTACACAAAGAAAATACAACCGATCTCAATGTAAAAAAAAAACACTGAAAAGTGCAAAGTAACTTTATTCCGAAATAAGTGTTAAATAACGAAGAGACGAAACTATTATAGAAACACCGACTTCCGAAATTAAAGTTATTTTGCACTTTTTTTGTTTGTATTTTTTTTTTAAGTTTTTAATCAACGGAGGTCTGCGGGACTTTACTCTCTGCACCGCATACCTCCAAAGGTTTCTCCATACAAACTTTAGACCCCCTTTCATCCCGTTAGAGGCTGAATTTTAAAAACCTTTCTAAGTGCTCGCCCACGTGATAAAAGGAAGCCTTGTACACAACACGCTCCTAGTCCCAGTAGTTTTAGCTGTGCGTTGATATGTCAGTCAGTCAGTTTCTCCTTTTATATACAGAAAAAATATAGAATATAGATAAATTCATATTGATTGCCCGGTTTCGAACCACTTTCTAACTGCCACTAGTAAAAAGTCTATTAAAACACAGGCAAAACCACTGAAAATCACTAGTCATTATACAAACACAATAACAACACTTTGCTTTAAATAAAAACCCATATTTTAAAACTATTTGCACTTAAAAACCCGTCCACAAACAAATTCCAACCTTATCTCACCCAAAATACGTCACATATTTCTGTGAAACTGTGATAATAACCCAATTTGTGTGCTGTTAAACTTTTGCAAGTGATTTTGAACTGTTTGCTTGTAGTTTTCAAAGTTCAAATTCGGTTGCTGTTCTCATGAATGGGGGTTTAAAGTACTTTGATTCAATGATATAGGGGTTTTTTTGCTATGATTTGGTTCAATCATATGTCATGGGGTGCCATCAAATGTTATTAAGGGGTGAGCTTGTCAAAGAAGGGCTTTTACTGAAATAGGATCAGTAGAAATGTAAAAAACTTAAAACCTATAATTCAGTTTGTGACTGCTTACGGAGGAAGCCGAGTGAATATATATTTATTTTATTTTTTTATATATAGGTACTTTGTTGTACTTACATCAAGAAAATTTATGTTTTTTAGGGTTCCGTACCTCAAAAGGAAAAATCGGAACCCTTATAGGATCACATTGTTGTCCGTCTGTCTGTCAAGACCCTTTATCTCGGGAATGCGTGGAGATACAGAGTTGAAATTAAAACCATGTACTCAGGTCTTTTTTTTTTCAGTTGAGAAAGTCATAATCATCTAATGACAAATCTCGCTCTTGGGCGGAGCGAGAGATAGTGTCAGACTTTTACTGACTAAAAACCCACTCCTGTTTCTTCTTTGCCTTCATCTCGGGGACCCGGGCTTCGCTTTCACACTACCCGTGGCCCCAGTAGGCTTCGGCCCTGCTGGGCCCCTACGATTTGCTGACATCTCCCTGAGGCGCGCGTGGAACAATACGCGCCGTCGACGACTTGGGCTCGGTCCGGACAGTTACCGGAAGGTCGGACGGCGAGCCACCCATTACTCGCCGTCCGCAAGCTCGCGCCTACGGTAGCCGGAAATCGGGATCGGAATCCCGGCGGCGGTTAGGGCGTGAGGACCGTGGCCTCACGCGATCGGCCGCCTCCTTTGCTAGCATTACTGCTTCGCAGAAGGAGGCGACCGCCTGCCACTCCTCCTCACTCCGGACCATGGCCTGTACCAATGCCCGGCGCGAGAGATCACTGCCGCCGATCGCCCCCACGAGGACACGGCGTTGCTCTGCCCAGGCGGGGCACACCTCTACCGTATGCTCCACCGTGTCCTCCGGTCGACGACGACGGTCCACACAATGGCGGCACCCAGGCTTTTCTTCCGCACGAATTGGGTGCAGGAACCTCCCGAACTTACCATGTCTGGTGAGGACCTGCGTCATGCGGTAGGTAAGGACACCATGTGGTCTTTCCAGCCACTCCTCAAAGAGGGGACTTACCACCATAATTGTGGCGTGCCCAATGTACTCAGATCTGCGGTCCCTTGAAGCTGTGAAAGAATAAAACTTCTAAGTTAACGAAAAAAAAAAGATATGGCCGTTTATGTCGCAAAAAACGTATATTTCGACACTCAAGGGAACCAAAATTCTAGAGTACTTTCCGTTGACCCAGAATCCTGAAATTTTGCGTAAAGCAAGGTCTTATAACACAAGTATAGGAATAAATCTGAAAACAGAAAATTTGTTGTTACGTTACGATTTGGAAAAAACTTCGAGTCTCCAATCAGGAGGAGGAGGGTTTTCATATGTAAGTTTGTACGGAACCGTCAGTGCGCGAGTCCGACTCGTACTTGCCCAGTTTTTTTTATTGTTGTAAGGCTCGCGCTTGACCGCTATCTCACCTGATGGAAAGCGACGATGTGGTCGAAGATGGAGCGCACTTACGTAGAAGTAACCTAATTCACTGTTGACTTAAAGATCGCCAGGTTATTGCTATCAGGAAATACAGACTCCGGCTGGGACTTCCACTCCTTATCTCTACGCACACAATAAAAAAAAATAAACACAAATATGACAATTTGAGCCTTAAAAAAACATACAATTGGCGTTCTTATCGCATTCCGCGGTCTCTTCCAGGCAACCTGGAATGGACAGAGATTCCTTGGACATAAAATGGGGTTGCATTTGGTGCATTTCAAAACAAGCTAAACTAATTTGTAAATAGATACATAAATACATAATATACAATATTATTTTTAGTGTATGCGAAAGCTGAATACAATTGGTTCAGAATTAGTAACTGAATCGATTCCAATAATTTTTACACTATGTTATATTTTTGTTACAAAAATATTTAAAAAAGGCCACAAGTTGGACACCACCGACACTAAGTACAACACAGGTCACGGCAGGTTATAGCAGACATTAGATACTAGCGCATAGCTGGATGCGGGAATAAAACAACCCCTCAGTCGCCCGAGTGGCCCGGTGATATGGCCGTGAACTTAGCAGATCATTTTCCAGCAGAGCATAAAAAAATTTGAGTTCTACTCGCATGCAGCATAGTTCTGGAGTTCCTGATACTTTTTACAAAAAGTTCTGGTGTTTTTCCTGGAAAAAATTCAAATGTTAATTTTAATGTTTTGACTTTGTTAATTTTAAATTTGCGCCTTGTTCCGCCAAATAAAATGTTTTTCTTTCTTCTTTCTTTCTTTTTCTTTCAAATGAAAATATGATCTGCTAACTTCCGGTAGCAGATCATTTTTTCCAAAACCAAGATTTTAAAAGTGATTTCGGTGCACAAAGGCGAGTTCTATAGTTCCTAATTACTTTTAGTAATAGTTCTGTCAATTAGAGCTCACAAAAAAATAAAAACTTATCAATCTAATCACAGGAAAAAAACAAGTAATGATCATAAAAAATAAAGTAAAAAACTAAAACCCGACTACGACAAAAAAAAACGACGCTGAAAAAGTATGAAACAAGATTTTCATACTTCGAACAGAACAAAAAGAAAAGCCGCAGTCACACGTAATAGGTACCAACCGAAACACTTTAATAACGTGTGACTACGGTTTTTCTTTTTGTTCTGTTCGAAGTATGAAAATCTTGTTTCATACTTTTTCATCGTCGTTTTTTTTTGTCGTAGTCGGGTTTTAATTATTTACTTTATTTTTATTTAAACAATTTTGGTGTTAAACTTAACACATGACTTTTTGTCCGCTAGAGGGCGTCACTTTAAATTTGAGCAATATTTTCGAAATGTGCAAATGTAGCCTTTTCAAATGATACCAAACACGGCGTATTTATCTCCATTTTTATTTTTTAACACATACTTTTTGTCCTCTAGAGGGCGCCATGTCGAGTTTTGTGACACTTCACGTAGCCTATGTTCAGCGGACAATTAAGACGGTTCTAACGATACCTCATATGTCGAGTTCCGATAAGTAGATTAGGAGCTATGAGGGAACAGATGAACAAACTCACATACATACATAGCCTGTCAAAATCATAACCCTCCGTAGTCGGGTAATAATAAAAACTGACGATAATTACGTTATACGACGATTTTCACATATGATTCTAAATATTATCAGTAGTTCAGATGTTACCTAAACTAAAAAAAAAAAACGAAATATAACGGTAATCGATTTCAAGTATCAGCAGAGCATGGTTGAAGATGTCGATTAGCAAAAATCATGAATATTTTCAGTGTTGAAGTTAAAAAAATCATAAGAAACTTCTGAAAGAGCCCAGAACTGAGAACTCCTCGATTTCTTATACGGCTATATATGAAAACATGGAAACCAAAATCAGAACTCCGACACACGTATCAGCAGAGCACAGTTGAAGATGGCGATTATAGATATCATGTATTTGTGCGGCCAACCAGGTAACATAATAAGCTTATAACTTCGTGATTTTTTATCGTACAGTTATGAAATTTTGTACATAGATTCTTTACATAAAAGTACTAGACGTGTTTCGAGTTTCGCTTAAACTAAAACTATTGTTGAATAGGCAAGGAAACAAGTGACAACTATAATTAGTACAGCTAAAAACGAAACATAATTACGGGGACAAATAATATTCCTTCACAAAGCCCATTAAATATAGAAAGTAGATTGCGTGTTTATTGATACTGGTAATACATTTCACAGACGAGTGGCCCGGACAATAAAGGTCTATTCCGAGATTTTTAAACCCCCGACGTTTGAAGAAGGGTGTCATAAGTTTGACTGATATGTATGTCTGTCTATCTGAGCCACTGTAGCTCTTAAACGGGTGAAGCAATTTAGATGTTGTTTGTTTTATTTGTAAACAAGTTTTCAACTAATATGAAGACTGTTAGATTGAAAATAAAACTCTAATTTTTTAATTAACTCTTTAGTTTTAGTACGGAACTCTAAATAGATAATAAGATTTTTTAATATAATCCTTCAAAGCGCAGTATGTGATTTCCAATTTCAAAATCCCAGGATTTAATCGTCATATTTTTGATTACTCGGAGCAGTGGTGGCCGAGTGGTAACGGTCCCGACTTACGAGTTGTAGGTCGCGGATTCAAACCCAGCCAGGCGCATTAATTTGTGTAATTTATTTCATCACCACTGCTCTCAAAACGGTGAAGGAAAACATCGTAAAGAAACCGGCATGTCCTAGGACCAAAAATTTGAAGACATCTGACATCCACCAACCCGCACTGGGCCCGCGTGGTGGATTACGGCCAGAGGAGGCCTGAGTCCCAACAGTGGGAACATTATATTGCCGACTATGCTGTGCTATGCTATTTTAGATTCCGGGATTTCAGAGAAGTTATTATGAACTAGGTATATGTAACACAAGGTAGGTAGGTAACAGTAGGTACGTCAATAAAATAACGCGTTCCGGGTGCTGATGGGACTGCCGCGCCACTGCAGCGCCTCCACGATGTTCGCGGCGGCCCACACAGACGGCTTCGCAGCCATCATGCGCAAACGGTGCGCTTCTATCATGCGCCGTACGCGCGACAGTCCCAACACCATCCTGCGCGCGCTGGCGGACCGGTGGGACTCCCCGATGCTGGCTCGCTGGATACGGCTGCATACAGTCGTACAGTGATTTTCCACCATCATCGGGAGGTCCACCCGGCCTGGCCACAATAATATTTTTTTATTTTTTTTCTAACACTAGTTTGTAAGCTCGCATTGTACTAACAAATATGGATGTAGAATCTGAAATAAATAATTTATTATTATTATTATATGTTATTTTTTTTCTCGAACTTTAGGTAAACACACCACAAATTTTTAATTTGTACAAATACTTAAAATACCTATTAGAAAAGGACTTGTTATTATTTATGTAAAGTCTCAATAAATAATATTCATAAATAGCAAAGTTATTAGCGTTTGTTTATATCCTAAAATGTCACTCAATTTATGGAAATATTGATTGTGAATGAATGAATGGCGATTAAAATGGAAAAGCACCTACGCGTAGTATTTACTAGTAGTAATTATTTTTATGAGTGATTGATTCAATTATGAATTTACCAATAATGTCAAATTTTCGTGGACAATTTTGGGATTTCATTTTTAGGGTTCCGTACCTCAAAAGGAAAAAAAACGGAACCCATTTTGGATCACTTTGTTGTCCGTCAGTCTGTCTGTCAAGACCCTTTACCTCGGAAACCCGTGGAGGTATCGAGTTGAAATTGAAACCATATACTCAAGTCTGCGGTTCCTTGAAGCTGTAAAAAAATCAAACTGAGTTGACGAAAAAAAGATACGGCCGTTTATGTCGCAAAAAACGTGTATTTTGACACTCTCAAGGGAATCAAAATTCATAGGGTACTTCCCGTTGACCTAGAATCTTGAAATCTGGCATAAAGCAAGGTCTTATAGCACAAGTATAGGGAAAAATCAGAAAATAGTAAATTTGTAGTTACATCACAAAAAAAAACCTATTTTTGCGATTCGGAAAAACCTTCGTAACTCAATTCGGAAATTGAACTGTTTTCATAGGTAAGTTTGTACGGAACAGTCGGTGTCTGAGTCCGTTTTTTTTGCACTTTTGACTACACATATATGATCAGTAACGGGTACGGATAGAGCTCCATTTTTTTGTACTAATAAAAAAATTGTGGTGTATATTTCAACTATTCCGGTCTCTGTTAACTAAACACGTAGGTGTTTTTACGTGATGTCAAAATAGTACATTTTGGCATTATGTTGTAAAATTTTGAGTAGAGCCGCAGGTGAGGGTGTGACAAATGTCCACGTGTATCAACCGACGGTTTTCAATACACTTACGAAGAAATAAACGGGGGCTAACTGGTGAGGCGTGAGTGTCGCTTAACGGCCAGCCTGAAACAATAATTTACAGAAAAATATTTTATTTTTATTTGTTGGTTAAGTCTAGACTTTTTTTTCCAGGTACCTATTCCGAGTCGACTGTCTGCTTTCAAAAGTTTAAGAGGTAAGTTTACGTTTATTATTTAGTACATTGTGTACATACTAAGTCAAGCCTACAGCGTACGGTGTGTTACATAAGGAACTTATGGAAAAAAATGTCTATATTTAAAAATTCGATGCAATTGGCATCATTTAGTGTTTAGTAGATTAATACGATATTATTTGAGTGTAAACTATAATAATACAAGATAAAGTACGATGTTTTTGAATGAAATTTTTTATCTACATTTTTTCTTCAAATCAGACGTTATTTTGAATAGGTACGTTTATTTATGAGCCACTTGGGCGCATAAATTCCTTACACAAAGACTTATGTACTGTACGCAGCAAAAAACGGTAAAAAATCACGATTGTTGTATGGGAGCCCCCTTATTTTATTTTGTTTTTAATACTTGTTGTTATAGCGGCAACAGAAATACATCATCTGTGAAAATTTCAACTGTCTAGCTATCGCGGTTCATGAGATACAGCCTGGTGACAGACGGACAGACAGACGGACGAACAACGGAGTAATAGGGTCCCGTTTTTACCCTTTGAGCATGGAACCCTAAAATTACCAAAAGTACAGAATGCGCCGAGTGTGCCCGCACCGAAGGGACAGACTTTATGTGGCAACTAGACTTGTAGAGCTACATTAGATAAACGCGACGCGACGCGACTCCAAGTACAAATCAGCCACCACTAGCTAAGTTACAACCGTTTCGTTTCGATTCTCTTTTCGTTGATCACCTCGAGTCGGCCACGCCTCCTATTCCTTTGTTCTGATCACGTGACTGTGCGTTGAGATGACGTCAGAACAAAGGAATCGGAGGCGTTGCCTACTCGACGCGATTGACGAAAAGAGAATCGAAACGAAACGGTTGTAACTTGGCTAGGGGGGCAGGCGTGTTCCACGTGTGCGTCGGTCTAAAGTAGTTCCCGCATAAAACTACTTTTTTATAGAACTGCAAAATGAATATAGGTATTAGGTACCCAACCACATCAATAATACCTCAACGAGGGTTCGAACTCACGGCTTCACGCTGCGCTCTTGTTCTTACAAACAAAGCTTTTAATACGAGGCATGCCTTTTAAGTTTTGTCGTTTGAAGAAAAAAACACAACTAGAACCTTATAGTACTTTTTATTGTTTTTCAAAGTATTCACCACGTGGCTTAATACACTTTTCCATTCGCTCAAACCAATTATTGTAACATTTATTCCACTCTAAAGTGGGGGTGTTCAAAATGGCTGACTTGAAAGCGTCGACTGCTTCTTCACCGGACTAGAACCTTTGACCACGAAGACTTTTCTTAATTTTAGGAAATGTAAAGAAATCGTTAGGGCTTAGGTCAGGACTGTATGGAGGATGGTCAAGAATTTCTACTTTTTCCTGCTTCAAATAATCAATCGTTTGACGAGCGCTGTGTGAGCTTGCGTTGTCATGGTGCAGGATGATGCGTCGCTTTGAGTTAGATTTTCGAAGTTCGGCGATGTCTTGTGGTAAACAAACTATGGTATACCACTCTGCGTTAACCGTTCTACGATCATCAAATGCAATAGTCGCAACATGACCGGTTTTTCCAACGAACTTGGCCACCATCTTCTTTGAAGTGCTTCGAGAACGAACAACTTTAGTCGACTTTGGCTCGTCTTGAAAGACCCAGATTGTAGATAGTTGTTTGGAATCAGGATCGTAGGCATAGACCCAAGATTCGTCACCACTGATGATGTCGTAGACGTAATTTGACTCTCCTCGGTTGAACCTTTGCAGAGTTTTCTTACACCATCTGACGCGGGCCGCCTTGTGATCGTCGAAAAGCAGATGCGGTATCCAACGGCAAACTAGCTTTCTCACACCAAGCGCTTCATGCAAGATCTTTTGAATGGTTGTCCCTGAAATACCTAATAAAGCCTCTATCTCTCGATATGTCACATGACGATCTTCGAGAATTAGTTGTCTCACAGCAATGATGTTATCTTCAGTGAAGGCGGATTTTGGGCGTCCTTCGCGAGATTTGTCACTAACACTAGAAGGTCCACGCTGGAATTCTAAATGCCAGCGTTCGACAGTCCGCAGACATGGGGCTTCATCAGTGAACACAGATGTTAGCTCTTCAAAACACTGAAGCCGTGTCAGGCTTCTTCTAAAGTTGTAGAAAATTATTGCACGAACATTTTCCTTAGAAAGATTCATTTTCGTACGTAACCTGACAGATTCCAATCGACGCTGTGACTAAACAATAGCATTAATCCTAATACTTTCAACTGTTTTGAGATTCAAATTTTAAATACATTCGAATATAAAACAGTTCCAAATTCAAAATTGCCGGGAAATATGGAAACGACAGAACTTAAAAGGCATGCCTAGTAATGACTAATTGGAAGCTCACCAGTGTGCAGTGGCGTAGTTGGCCTCAAACAGGCCAAATAATAAAATTAAAAACCTGCCAAGCGCGAGTCGGACTCGCGCACGTAGGTTTCCGTACCGTCCGTAGCACAAAATGGCAAAAAAAAACACATTTGTTGTATTCAATGATAAGTAAAATTTAATGTATTGTATACAATATGTTGAAAAAAAATAACCATCTTCACTAAAAAAAAACACTAAAAGGATCAAAATAACTTAACTTATAAATTTCAGAAGTCGGTGTTTAATAGGAAACAAACAATACCGAGAAACACCGATTTCCGAAATTAAAGTTATTTTGAGCCTTTTAGTGTTTTTTTTAGTGAAACCGGTTTTTTTTTTGTAAAAAGTAAAAAAAAAAAGTTTTGATAATGGGATCCATGAGGAATCAAGGGTACTCCTCAAATATTATAGGCAACTATTCTAATAATAGTAATAACAATAATAGCAGTAATTCTAAATATTCTAATAAGCCCAACACGGCAAGGTTACATTGATTATTTACGGAGTTCCAGTGCCTACCTTGCAGCTCCATCATCATCAGATCACTTCGATGACACCATTTTCAACATGACTATTCAGAACCATTTATTTATTTTTATTGTAATATATAGTTACTTAACTATCTTCATTGTGAAATCTATGTGAGGATGAAGTTCCGTTGGTTATTTCTGGTCTTCTTCATCAGTTCAACTTCATCAAATGTTACTTTTTGACTGTAAATGCATGTTAGTTCTCGATGAAAATACCAAAATCACTATAATATTTGAGGAGTTCCCTCGATTCCTCATAGTTTCCATCATCAGAACTAGATTTTGAATAAAATGGGACCAATCTGGAAGCATATCCTTTAAGTGGAAAAATAAAATTTGCAAATCGGTCCGCAAACGACGGAGTTCTGAGGTAACAAACATAAAAATAAAATACAACCAAATTGATATAACCTCCTCCTTTTTTTTAAAGTCGGTTAAAAAGGGGATTGCATCTCATCTCCTTTTTGGTTATTTTTTTTTTAACCACCCAGAAGGGCATAATATTTTAGTGCATAATTAGTATTTTTGGTGGAACATAGGCATGTTTTTTAGTAGAAAACAGAAACAAATTGAAAAACGATTAAATAAAATTGACGAACAATTAAATACTACCTTTTATTATTTGGTACAATAGCTAAACTTCTTGACATTTTAAACTTAACTTTAATTGTCTTGACATTTGGCGCCCTCTATCGGTGATATTTCCAAATATTAGTTCATTGACATTTCATATTACTACCTACTCGTGCAGATTGTTATATTTTTCTTGAAGACTAGCTAATGCCAGCGGCTTCGTCTGCGTGGTCGTAGAAAACTATCATAAGAGAACTTAGTCCCCGGATATACTACTGTTTATCCGGGGACTATGTTCTCTTAGGATAATTTGCATGTGGTCGCTCACAATGGGCCTCATCAGAAGACTTGAAGTCACCCAAAGGGCAATGGAAAGGGCTATGCTCGGAGTTTCCTTGCGTGATCGAATTAGGAATGAGGATATCATCCGCAGGAGAACCAAGGTCATCGACATAGCACGAAGAATCGCCAAACTTAAGTGACCATGGGCAGGGCACATTGCTCGCAGAACGGATGGCCGTTGGGGCCGAAAGGTTCTGGAATAGCGACCACGTACCGGAAGACGTAGCGTTGGAAGGCCTCCTACAAGGTGGATCGATGACTTGGTAACGGTTGCGGGAGTCCGATGGATGCGAGACGCACAGGACCATTCATTGTGGCGACACATGGGGGAGGCTTATGTCCAGCAGTGGACGTCTTTCGGCTGAAATGATGATGATGATGATGAAATTGCATGAATGCATAAGATACTTCCTATGCTTTATTCCAAGACATCTACCCATATACTACCCGGTCTACCCGTGTGCCAAATTTCATGCAAATCTGTTCAGCTCAAACTTTCATCTTTGTACTTAATATTAAGTGTGATGTCAAGTAATTTTAAATGTCATTAAAAACATAACTTGTAAAAAAACCAAGGCTCGCAACTCAGTTCTTCTAGCGTAAAAAGTTGTGAGATCCATGTAATACCAAGTTGGTTACTTTATTCAGTCCCTACTTAAGGGGCTTTGATGACCTATATTGACTTGGCACCGTTCGACCGTCCGGTAACCATCCGGACCGAGCCCAATTCGTCGACGGCGCGTAGTGTTCCACGCGTGCTTCAAGGAGATGTCAGCAACCGTAGGGGCCCAGCAGGGTCAAAGCTTACTGGGGCCATGGGTGATGCGAAAGAGATCCCCGAGGCTCTGGAATATTGGCAACGAAGGAACAGGAGTGGGTTTTTAGTCAGTAAAAGTCTGACACGTCCTCTCGCCCCGCCCAAGAGCGGGGGATGTCATTAGATGATTTTCCCACACAAAAAAAAGGCTATTGATATAGTAGTGGGTTCGATCCTCACACAAAGCCAATATTTGCCTTCATCCAGTAGATTGTTTGCATCGGTACCGTGTATGATTGTATTGGTAAACATAAATAAATGAAATAGGAGTAACTACAGGGTACCAGTGGTCGTCAGCATTACTTTTGAATATGAACTACATTGCGCTGGCTGCTGGTTGGGCGCTGCCACATGTAAACACACGACAACATAAACACACAAGTGGTCCCTACCGGTCATACTCTGCGATTCTTATTCTCACAAAGACAATTATGAGGGTTCCTCGGTGATGTCTAGTCAGTCAGCTGTGCCATATTGTGTTAGATGTACCTACATGCTTGTTTTCAATGATTTTGTTGTGCCCCGGGCCTCAAGTCTGCTATTACAATAGTGTCAGAATGGTCTATCATTGATTTCATAATGGTTGATTTTGATAAGTTTGGTAATCTACTAATATAATGGCGTCATTATGACTTTTCAATGGTCAACCACTGACATTCCATTGAAAGAAGTGGCATAGAATGGTAATCTCGTACATATTGTCAAATGAATATCTGACGTATGCGGTAATCTGCTACAATTTTGACAGTTCCTTTGATGAGTGACCTACCATTAGAACGTTGTTGTGCAATCATTGCTTTTAATAAGCTGGATATTATCATTCTACCACAACTCTATTACGAGACCATTGACCGATCAATAGATCGATCATTTGAATTAGCAGATTACGAACTTTAAGCAAAATGACAATGGGATCGTGTTGGAATGACGAATTTATAAAAATAGCAGACTTGGGCCCCTGTTATACTGTATCATAGTATTACGTGATGTTGTAAGCCTATTGTGTATTTTATTTTAATTTAATAAGGTGTATTGCATGCTTCATCATTAGATGACAACTGTTTAACTAAAATTCTTAAACTCATTTTGGTGAACGATTATAATATGGTTCTTATGACAAATAAAGATTCTTTAAACCTAACTATGTTTCGTATTATAAATGTCGAGGCCAGATCTTAGAATTCATCCCTTCATGATATGGCCAAGTAAAACTGGCCAGCCCCCCTAGCCAAGTCACAAACGATAAACGTAAACTCTCAGTAGTCTTTAATAGATTTTCAACTTTATGTTATTGGATATAAAGTTGAAAATCTATTGAAGATTACATAGTGTTTTCGAATCTCGCTAACGCTCAGTAGTCTTTAATAGATTTTCAACTTTATGCTCTTAGGTATAAAGTTGAAAATTTATTGGAGATTACTAAGCGTTCACGTTTATCGTTTGCAACTTGGCTAGGGGGGCAGATCGTTTACGTTAATGTTTGATGATAAGTCAACCCTCGTTTGGCCATAACATTGATGTAGGATTTCTATGATAATAAAAGGTCTAAAGAAAGTAGGCCAAACGAGGATTGACATACACAAACTTTAACGTATAAAACGATCCGGCCAGTTTTACTTGGCCATATCATGAAGTTATCAATTTCTAAGATCATATATTCTGAAAGATGTTTTTTTTTTTCAAATACTTTGGCTCGCGTTTGACCACTATCTCACCTGATGGGAAGCGATGATGTGGCCGACGATGAAGCACGCTTGCATAGGAGCAACCTATTCACTCTTGACTTAAAGACCCCTAGGTTGTAGGTATCAGGAAACAGATTCCGGCAGGGAATTCCACTCCTTAGCTGTACGCATAATGAATGTGTTCCCAAAACGCTATGCGCTTTAAAAAAAATGGTTTTTAACACGTATTTTCTGAAAGAAGTTTTGTGAAATATTCGAGTGAGTGACGGGTTACCGACTACCAGAATACCATCAGAGCGATCAGGCGTTATCTCTCTTTTTTAATCGACTTCAAAAAGGGGGAGGTTCTATGTTCGGCTGAATGTATTTTTAACCGACTTCAAAAAAAGGAGGAGGTTATCAATTCGGTTGTTTTTTAATATATTTTTTTTATGTTTGTTACCTTAGAACTCCGTCGTTTATGGACCGATTTGCAATTTTTTTTTTCCCTTATAGGATATCCTTCCAGATTGGTCCCATTTTTTTAAAATGTAGTTTAGTGTAACTTAAGCATTTACAGTCAAAAAGTAACATTTGATGAAGTGGAACTGATGAAGAAGACCAGAAATGGTTAACGGAACTTCATACTCACATAGATATCATGAAGATAGTTAAGCGACTGTGACAATACAAATAAATGAATGGTTCTGAATAGTTATGTTGAAAATGGTATCATCGAAGTGATCTGAAGATGATGATGGAGCCGGAAGGTAGGCACTGGAATTCCGTAATTAATCAATGTAACCTAGCCATGTTTGGACTTATTAGGATTGTCATGAGATGCACTTTGGCTATAAGGTATACTATTAGTATATATATACTTTTAGCTGAGGGGTACTTTTGTAGTGGTGGTACCATAATTTTAGTGGTGGTATGTAAGTAATAATATGGTTTACTGAAAAGTGCAAAATATTGTATTACTATTGTCTCTAATTACGCACTCAAAAGGTTAATTTCGGAAGTCGGTCTTAAATAACGACGAGACAAAACTATTATAGAAACACCGACTTCCGAAATTAAAGTTATTTTGCACTTTTCAGTGTTTTTTTACTTCGAAGTCGGTTGTAATTTTTTTTTTGTAAAATGTTTTTTTCGCTTTGCCTCTTCATCAAATATTGCGTTGCATGTTGTCGGTAGACAGCTCGGAAGGGTCCTCTCAAGATACCCTCCTGCCTAAGCTTTCTTGGAGTTCTTATTTAAAAATTGGCTTAAATAAAGAAATCTATTTTCAGTACCTAGCGATAATAGGAATATAGTTCGCTCTTTTTTACAATTAGCTCGGTCGTAGTGAAGTACTAAAGGGGTTGGGTAGGGCTGCCGCGATTTTTTTTTAAATTTTAAGTTAATAAAAAATATATTGTTTATTTGCACCTTCAAGTTAACAAGTTTTACAAATTACAGTAAATTAGGTCGAAAGGTTAATTAATTGTGATAAGTATTTAAGTGTTACAGCTGATACCTAAGCGAAGATAACTTAATATCTTGTATATATAGGTAGGTATCAGCTCCCACCCTCGTAATCACTAGCAGAGATTTAAATATCCTCATAATCACAACATGATAACGGTATGAGTGGCATGTGTGTGGTGTGTGGTGTGTGGCGTGTGGTGTGTGGCGTGTGATGTGTGGTGTGTGGCGTGTGGTGTGTGGTGTGTGGTGTGTGGTGTGTGCTATGTGGTGTGTGGTGTGTGGTGTGTGGTGTGTGGTGTGTGGTGTGTGGTGTGTGGTGTGTGGCGTGTGGTGTGTGGCGTGTGATGTGTGGTGTGTGGCGTGTGGTGTGTGGTGTGTGGTGTGTGGTGTGTGGTGTGTGGTGTGTGGTGAGAGTGTATGTGTATTTATGTGTGCAGCTTCTTCACGCTCGAGTGATTGAACAGATTTGGATGAACACTAGCACGGGGGAAGGCCATGTCCCGGAGTAGCACATAGGACACTTTGTACCCCGGCTAGTATGTTCTTGTGGGACAATTTTCCAATTTCATCATCTAATGTGTTCTCCCGTCTATGGCTAAGTGGGAGGGCGTGTCGGACTTTTACAGACTAAAACCACACCTGTGCCCTTCATTTACCCTTTGCGTTCTAGGAACACGGGTTTTCCTTTTAGAAGTCGACCCATGGCTCCAGTCAAAATCAAAGTCAAAAGTTTTTTATTTCACATAGGCCTACATGGGCACTTATAAAACGTCAGAAGCTAGTGCACGGTTCCAAATTGGTCATTTCCTATGGAGAAGAACCGATGTATGTAAGAACAGTGTAGAACAGTCAATATTGTACCCAAAAGCACAATTAAAATAATCATAATATTAAAAACTTTTTACAAAAAAAAAAAATAACCGACTTCACTAAAAAAAAACACTAAAAGGATCAAAATAACTTTAATTTCGGAAGTTGGTGTTTCTCGGTATTGTTTGTTTCTTATTTAACACCGACTTCCGAAATTAAAGTTATTTTGATCCTTTTAGTGTTTTTTAAAAGAAAAAAAGTTTTTATTTTACACTTTTTAGTTGCGAACCACTTATAAACAGAGTGCCTATTTCTCATGACGATTCAATTTAACCCAAAACTCTGCAACGTTACATTGTTTTATTAGAAAGTTCGTGTGTCTACCTTCCGGCTCCATCACCAGGTCAATTCGATAGTACCTTATAGCCAAAGTGCATCTCATGACAATTCTAATAAGCCCAAACACGGCTAGGATACATTGATTAATTACGGAGTTCCTATGCCTACCTTCCGGCTCCATCATCAGATCAGTTCGATAGTACCTTATAGCCAAAGTGCATTTTATGACGATTCTAATAAATCCGAACACGGCTAGGTTACATTGATTAATTACGGAGTTCTAATGCCTACCTTTCGGCTCCATCATCATCATCATCAGATCACTTCGATGATACCATTTTCAACGTAACGTTACTATTCAGAACCATTCATTTATTTGTATTGTCATAGTCGCTTAACTATCTTCATCGTGATATCAATGTGAGTATGAAGTTCCGTTGACCATTTCTGGTCTTCTTCATCAGTTCCACTTCATCAAATGTTACTTTTTGACTGTAAATGCTTAAGTTCTCGAAGAAAATACCAAAATCACTATATGATTGCCTATAATATTTGAGGAGTTCCCTCGATTCCTCACGGATTCCATCATCAGAACTGGATTTTGAAAAAAATGGGACCAATCTGGAAGCATATCCTATATAGGGAAAAAAAAATTATGCAAATCGGTCCATAAACGACGGAGTTCTGAGATAACAAACATCAAAAAAAAAAAATGATAAAAAAAATACAACCGAATTGAATAACCTCCTCCTTTTTTTGAAGTCGGTTAAAAAAAGTGAGTCGTAATAGGAAGTAATCTGCCCCCTAGCCAAGTTACAACCGTTTCGTTTCGATTCTCTTTTCGTTGATCGCCTCGAGTCGGCCACGCCACCTATTCCTTTGTTCTGCCCACGTGACTGAGCGTTGAGATGTCGTCAGAATAAAGGAAACGGAGGCGTGGCGTGGAGGGGGGCAGTAGGCTTCGACCCTGCTAGGCCCCTACGGATTTGCTGACTTTGAGGTGCGTGTGGAACAATACGCGCCGACGACGACTTGGTCTCGTTTCCAACGGTTACTGGACTGGTTGCTAGTCGGCCGTGTTGTCTTGCCTCGGTGTTGCATCTCCATGCGCAAATCATGCATGCGTGCAAGATTTGTTGCCTCCAGATCTCATGTCGGCAAACCGGCCAGCAGGCTGGCCGCTTCGCGGAAGACCGTGTGTTATCCCCGCACCATCCGGATAGCCATGCACCTCTTTTTTTAGGTGTGAAATCATCTATTGACCTCTCACGCTCTAGGGCGGAGCCTGAGGGCGTCTCAGACTTTTACTGACTAAAACCCACTCCTGTTTCCGCCTTTGCCTTGCGTTCCCGAGCCCGGGTTTTCTTTTCAGGAGCGAACCCACGGCCCCAGTAGGCTTCGACCCTGCTGGGCCCCTACGGTTATGCTGACATTTCCTTGAGGCGCGCGTGGAACACTACGCGCCCTCGACGACTTGGGTTTGGTCCGGACGGTTTCCAGACGACCGGACGGCGAGCTACTCATTGCTCAGCCATGGCCCACAGCAACGCGTTCATCTTGGCCGCCGCCGGTCGCTTTCGCAGTGACGGCGCGCGGCGCCTACACCGGCGCTCAGTAAAGGACAATGAAAAAACAAAAAATTTTTGTGTTTGTGTATAGTAAAAAAAAAATTGAGAGGTGTCAAGGGACACCCGGATGGAACGAAGTTCCTTTCAATTAATTAGTGAAGGAATTGTAATAAAATTTTATTTCATTTCATTCCATTCCATTCCATTCCATTCCATTCGTTCGTCGTTACAACTTTTGGTCTTAATTTTTTCCGTCTAGCCCCCTTTCGCAACGCGCGATAAGAATTTTCGTTCCAATATTTTCTTTCTTTTATTTTATTCTTAGAAAAATTGCTAATTAACTTAAAGTTAGAGTCAACCCTAGCAAGTTAGGTTCTCGTTGCGTGACCGATAATAATAGATCCTGCTAGGTGGTTAGGACCTTGTTCAGCTGTGATGTACGCCGAGTGGAAATTAAAATCATTATCGCTGTTGTACTTATGTAAATTATACGCGTGAGTAATACCAGCCTGAAGATATCGTGGGTAACAGTTTCTAGGTTATTAAGGTATTTGTCTGTTTGTTAATTCTATTTTTTAAATACTGACTTATAGAGCAGTGTGCTCGACCATGAGCAGCGACTCCACACAAGCGAAATGAAAATGCTCAAAATAAAATAAAAATACTGGGCAAGTGCAAGTCGGACTCGAGCACTGAGGGTTCCGTACAAACTTACTTATGTAAATAGTTCTCGAGTCTCGAAAATTTTTCCGAATCGTATTTGTTCTTTTTTTGTTGTGACATACCTACCAACAAATTTACAGTTTTCAGATTTATTCCTATACCTGTGCTATAAAACCTTGCTTCATGCAAATTTTCAGGATAGGATTCTGGGTCAACGGGAAGTACCCTATGAATTTTGATTTTCTCGAGAGTGTCGAAATATACGTTTTTTGAGACCTAAACGGCCGTATCCTATTTTTGCGTTAATTTAGAAATTCGATTTTTTCACAGCTTCAAAAGACCGCAAGCTTGAGTATATGGTTTTAATTTCAACTCGATACCTCCACGCGTTCCCGAGATAAAGGGTCTTGACAGACAGACAGACAGACGGACAACAAAGTGATCCTATAAGGGTTCCGTTTTTTTTTCTTTTGGGTACAATTTTTGCGCGAGAGACACTTCTAAAGTGGTAAAATGTGCCGCCCCCTGTAACTTCTAAAATAAGAGAATGATAAAACTAAAAAAAATATATGAAGTACATTACCATGCAAACTTCCACCGAAAATTGGTTTGAACGAGATCTAGTCAGTAGTTTTTTAACCGACTTCAAAAAGAAGGAGGTTATATGTTCGGTTGAATGTATGTTTTTTTATGTGTGTTCACCGATTTCTCGGTCAATTGTGGACCGATTTTGAAAATTTTTTTTTGATTGAACGGCTATGCTTCCGAGTTGGTCCCATAGAAATATTGTTATGATCTGATCGTGAACTTCGTAGATATGGAACAGAACTCCTCATAGGATCACAGCAGAACCGTCGTAACAAGTAAAATTGCTTTGTTTATACGTGTAGTCGATGACTGACTGAAAGTAGATGGGGATTATATCGACCTGATCTGATGATGAAGCCTGAAGTTAGGCACCGCACTCTGTAATAAATTAATGTAATCTAACCGTGTTTGGGATTATTAGAATTGTCATGAGATGCACTCTGGTTATAAGGTATTTAAATTTGGCTGAGGGGTACTTTTTAGTGGTGGTACTATAACTAAAAAGTGTAAAAAAAAACTTTTTACAAAAATAATACACCCGACTTCAAAGTAAAAAAAAACACTGAAAAGTGCAAAATAACTTTAATTTCGGAAGTCGGTGTTAAATAACGAAGAGACAAAACTATTATAGAAACACCGACTTCCGAAATTAAAGTTATTTATTTTGCACTTTTCAGTGTTTTTTTTTACTTTGAAGTCGGTTGTATTTTTTTTGTAAAAAGTTTTTTTATTTAATATCTATGTTATAAATCGTTAACCGCAATTTACCTTTCAAGTTTGTACGGAACCCTTAGTGCGCGAGTCCGACTCGCACTTGCCCAGTTTTACATTTACTATATAATGAACACTTTCGAGGAGAAAAAATTCCATCGTCTGACGAACTCGAAGACATGATGGTCAATAACAAAAGATTTACCTGTTTCTATATTATGTGGTTTGACCTGTACCTATCCCTACCGACCCGCACTGACATATCGGGACCAAGAAACCTCTATATGTTTGCACCTAGCATAGGTTCAATCTAATCGCAAAGCTATTAAATTTCACAAAAACTGTGCATCTGCATTCGCTTTGAGTAATAAATTATATTACTAAGCCATAAAACATAATAATATCTACTTAATTATGTAGTTTTAACGAAAATCACGTGAATCTGATACCTAATAGTTTAGAAATTAAGAGCACGTAGAAAAGAGACATATTACCTAAATTTTATGTGAAACTAGCACCATGCCGGCAAGTTTGTTCGCGAGAATCACTACATAGTATAAAGTCGCCGCTGTCTGTCTGTCCATATGTATGCTTAGATCTTTAAAACTACGCAACTGATTATAATGCGTTTTTTTTTATTAGACAGAGTGATTTAAGAGGAAGGTTTATATATATAATACATGCAATGCTGCCAGCGTTCTGGGCACTTTTCCCATTGACATCGATGTGGACGAATTTTTTGATGCCCTATGAGTTATGTTATAATATTTAATAGTTAAGATGTATATACATGCATAATATAGTAGAGAAATACTGATAATTTTAGAGGTTTCTAATGTGATGTCGTAAATAAACACATTTTTTGCGCTTACATTGCAAACGCTGGCTGAACCCTACGAGATAGATCTAATAATGTACTACAGTATTGTACACCTTAAAAAGGTCTACAAAAAGGTTCACGATTGTATATGTCTATATCTTAGGGATAACCCACAATAACCATTTTTTTATCCTTTACTTTTTACGAGAAATAATGGCTTATTTACGAAGCGATTTTAAGCAATATAGCTTTAATCCTTATCCAACATTGTGCATTTAATATAGATCAATTATGGCCCTTTACAGCATGTAATTTAAATGAATATTTTCGAAGATATTACAGATTTAAAATGCAGGGACATAGCGGTTGCGGTGGTATCAGCATTGTACCCGTGCGAAGCCGGGGCAGGTCGCTAGTATTTTCATAAAAATTAAAACCGTCTTTTGGAAGTCGTTTTGAAAAACTAATGATTCCAGTCTTGCAACACGGCGTCCTCACCCTTTGCATGACGCAAGTCCTCACCGGACATGGTAAGTTCGGGAGGTTCATGTGGGATATGCTCACGTCCTAACCGCCAGGACCTCGACTCCGACTACCAGCCAACGTAGGCGTGGGCTTACGGACGACGAGCAATGGGTAGTTCGTCGTCCGGCCGTCCGGTAACCGTACGGACCGAGCCCGAGTTGTCGACAGCGCGTAGTGTTCCACGCGCGCCTCAACGAGATGTGACCTAGCTGGGCCGAAGCCTACTGGCACCATGGGTGGACTTATGAAAGGGTAACCTGGTAACCTGTGATCCTGAAGGAACACAGGAGTGGTTTTAATAAAAGTCTGACACGCCCCTACCACTCCGACCTAGACCGGGAGAAATCATTAGACGATTTCCAACCTAAAAAAAAAGCCTTGAAAACACCTAAATTATAATCGGACGGGAGGACCGCAATTTGTTCTTTCCTTCGATGTACGCGGTATAAACGACGAGGCGAAACGCTTAGTCCGGACCGTAGAGGTATCAACAACTTAAGGATGTAATATAATATATATAATAATAATAATATTCCACAACTATCACACAATACCGTCTAGTCCCAAGCTAAGCAGAGCTTGTGTTATGGGTACTAGACAACTGATAAACATACTTATATATTTCTAAATACATACATATATAGATAAATTACACCCACTCATCACACAAACATTTGTCCTGGGTGGGAATCAAACCCACGACCTCCGGCATAGCAGTCAGGGCCACTAACCACTAGACCAACAGGCCAGTCAAATCAAGTACCACTTTTTGTGTTTTTTTTACGTTGAAGTTGGTTGTATTTTTTTTTTTGGTAAAATGTTATTTACTTTACACTTTTTAGTTATGGTACAACCACTCAAACATGATAAGATTACATTAATTTATTACAGACTTCCGGTGCCTAACTTCCAGCTTCATCATCAGATCAGTTCGATGTCTCCCCTCCTCCTCTACTTTCAGTCAGTCATCGACTACACGTACAAACAAAGCAATTTTACTTGTTACGACAGTTCTACTGTGATCCTATGAGGAGTTCTGTTCCATGTCTTCGAAGTTCATGATCAGATCATAACAATATTTCTATGGGACCAACTCGGAAGCATATAACCTGTCAGCCAAAAAAATCATTTTAAAAATCGGTCCACAATTGACCGAGAAATCGGTGAACATAAAAAAAATCGGTTGTCTGTAAAGTCGGTTTACTGACGATAGTTGAACGTGACAACGTGTTACATTTATTTGTACGCATAAATACAAATAAACAATTAACACGACATTCACTTTTCACTGCACTTTATACTTGACGAAAACATGTAAATGTATTATTCTATAGCAGTTGTCACGACGCAGACGCATCGCTCACTCAAGTAGGAGAGAGACAGATGTCGAATACTGCCGAACGCGGAGGCCGAACGCGCTCTCGCTTGCACTTCAAGCCTTAAATGGAACGCCTCAGAGCGAGGTAACGCCGCCTGCGTCATACTTTTTCGTGCGTGCAGCCGGCTCCATCGAATTATAAGACGTTGTCACGTCAAAAAACATTCACCCGAACACAGAATCTCTCCTTCTTTTTGAAGTCGATTAAAAATGGATTTAAAGGTCAGCAGGGCTCTATCTGGGCGCTGCCTATCAGGCCAGCTGCCTGTGTGCCTTTAACTCTTCCGGCCAGATGGTCAAGGTACTAAACGCCTTATAACCAGCACTATTATTACTTAACTGCATCAATCACGAGGTACCACAGACAGTCTAATCACGCTATAGGTCTATGCATATGATAACATGTGTGCAGTGTTCGCGTGTCAGATGATATCGACGAACATGCCACCATTATTGCCCACATTGTGGCTTTGGACTTGGCAAATTAATTTATATTTTAAGTCCCGAATAATCGACCATCAAAGTCAAAGCCATTTACTATGCGTTCCAAATAAGAATAGGATCGATTGCCATTTTGTGACGTCACCTCATACTGTCAAATCGAAGAAATTGGGTAGGGTGAATTTTTAAAATTCAATTTATTTACGAATCGTGAACAAAAAAAGTTTAATCAGAATCTAGTTCTTCAATTTTGCTCATCTCTGCGTCACTGTGTGAAGTGTCTGAGTAGTAGCAAATGGAAAAAGAAGGCGAATTGTTCCTAACAATGAAAATAAGAAAGAAAATAGAACTAATTATGACTTAAAACAATATATTTAGCTAATTTATATTAAACAATAACGATTTTACTTCACCTAGATTTAACTAAGACTTAGTAATACCTACGAAGCAAAAAAAACCCTTTATTGATACGTAAATAAGCTTTCTTTGCAATCCTTACTTTACACTCAAAGTTTGACAGATCGAGGTTATTGATTTTCCTATTCTTATTTGGAACGCATAGTATTTGCATTAAATGCGGTGCAAGAGATGGTTACTTATAATTTATTAGCGCAAAGACACATTTCGGCATGAGTATGTATGCAAATATTAAAATATGATATGAAGATAAGAGTACTAAGAGCGCCCAACCCATGATACTTCCCATAAAACCGCTCTTACGTGATTATAACGGTCAACCATTTCCAAGACCAGAGGACTACAGGCTCAGCTCCATCAAGGCCATACTGGGACTCATGAAGAAGGTGCACGGAGGGCTTGGGGTTGAGTCGAAGGGAGGGGAATAGCACAAAAGATCCAGAAGGGTCGAAGTGCGCTGGCCTTGGGCCAGCCCCACAACAAGATAAGATAAGATAAGATTATGACGTCATTACACCTTTCTTTAGATGTTTTGGAACACAGATATCTTGTGGATCGGCGCGTAGTGTTCCACGCGCGCCTCAAGGAGATGTCAGCAACCGTAGGGGCCCAGCAGGGTCGAAGCCTACTGAGCCCATGGGTGATGCGAAAGAGAACCCCGGGGCCCTGGAACGAAGGCAAAAAAGGAACAGGAGTGGGTTTTAGTCAGTAAAAGTCTGACACGCTCTCGCGCACCGCCCAAGAGCCAGAGATGCCATTGAATGATTTCTCAGTTTAGAAAAAAAAAACTAGTAATATTCAACAACTTAACACGTTCCCTGCGCCATCATTTTCAAAGAACTTTCAGCTGGTGCTTTGGAGATCTAAAAGATCTCGAAACTAATCTACCCTTTGGTGCGTTTGAGACCTAATCAGTCTCCTAAAGATACAGTTTTGAAAATAATTTATATGTTCCAAAAAACAATGACATATATTTTGAAGTTTTTGTGGGTAAATATAGCCTATTGCTTTATATTTTGCTAGGTTCGCACGCAGTTATGACATTTGAATAAACTACAAATACCAAAAAAAAATTTGATATCGATTGTATCTCGTACCGCAACCGAAGATAGTTCAATATGTCTAGTATAGTAAGTAGTGATGGGATTAAAATAATATCTCAGTTGTCGATTGTTTCGTGCGGAAGAAACGCCTGGGTGCCGCCATTGTGTGGACCGTCCGGAGGACACGGTGGAGCATACGGTAGAGGTGTGCCCCGCCTGGGCAGAGCAACGCCGTATCCTCGTGGGGGCGATCGGCGGCAGTGATTTCTCGCGCCGAGCATTGGTACAAGCCATGGTCCAGAGTGAGGAGAAGTAAGCAGTAATGCTAGCAAAGGAGGCGGCCGATCGCGTGAGGCAACGGTCCTCACGCCTTAACCGCCGCCGGGATTCCGATCCCGATTTCCGGCCACCGTAGGCGCGGGCTTGCGGACGGCGAGTATTGGGTGGCTCGCCGTCCGACCGTCCGGTAACTGTCCGTACCGAGCCCAAGTCGTCGACGGCGCGTATTGTTCCACGCGCGCCTCAGGGAGATGTCAGCAAATCGTAGGGGCCCAGCAGGGCCGAAGCTTACTGGGGCCACGGGTAGTGTGAAAGCGAAGCCCGGGGCCCCGGGATGAAGGCAAAGAAGGAACAGGAGTGGGTTTTTAGTCAGTAAAAGTCTGACACTATCTCTCGCTCCGCCCAAGAGCGGGATTTGTCATTAGATGATTTTCCCACCTAAAAAAAAAAAAATGACGGGTTGCACTCTGGGAGTGCCGGCAGAAGTGAAAACTTAAGTATTAACGTTGTGCGTTTTGGATATTTTGGAATGGTTATGGAATAATTTTGCACGAATTGCTTTTTTTTTGCACACAATTTTGCACGACATCCGTCTTACGAATTTTCGATCAGGTCACGTGTCCTGACGCGAGTTTAACATTTTTTACCCATTACAAAATTTTTTGCACACAATTTTGCACGACATCCGTCTTACGAATTTTCGATCAGGTCACGTGACCCTGACGGTCACGTGACCCTGACGCGAGTTTAACATTTTTTACCCATTACAAAAAAAGTGTACAACGCCGCTAAAGAAGTTTTCACTTCAAAAAAGTTGTCGATTGTTTTCTTTATAAGTACGTCAAATATTTCATCATCAGGATCACTGTCATTCCAATGTCAATTTGCCATTGCCAATTTGCATTTTTTTTTGCCATTGTTTGCCAATGGGGGGCAACACGTAGGTAAATACGCGAGTGTTATTTCCAAAACGTGCGCGCGACCTTCCACGTCGATGCTAAGACAACACTAAAACGAGTCGCCCAGCGCCCGCGCCGCACACCCTCCCTCTCTTGCGTCTACGAGGCGTTCGATTCCACGAGTAAAGACATATCTCCTAACGCAAGGAATCAAAATAATTACAGTACTGTGCGTTAGGGACCTAATCCATCTCTAATTTCTTTTTTAATTTCCTTGAATTCAGCTTTAAGTAGGAAGGAAATATGTATATTTGTCCAACTCATACTTATAGACACACGTTAGATCCTCCCGCAAGGAGTGAAACAACACGATTATATTCAACGCACAATACAAAAGTCCTGCAAGAGATCTGATAGATCTCGTAATGCAACGTACGTGTTAAGTTCATCTTAAGTCATCAAATTATGTTATAAATGTAAATATATTTATAGATATTAATTAAGGATTTATTTCCGATATTATGGTCCTTGAGTTGAGAGGAGGGCAGAAAGTTTACCCACTTGAAAAGGTCTTATAGGCCCATATCTATTTAGGTCGCGGGCCAGTTAGGCGCATTACTTTGTGTAATTTATTTCATCACCACTGCTCTCAAAACGGTGAAGGAAAACATTGTGAGGAAACCGGCATGTCCTAGAAACAAAAATTCGAAGACATGACCGAATAAAAAATCCGACTACACCACACTACACCACACCACACCACACCACACCACACCACACCACACCACACCACACCACACCACACCACACCACACCACACCACACCACACCACACCACACCACACCACAACACACCACACCACACCACACCACACCACACCACACCACACCACACCACACTACACTACACTACACTACACTACACTACACTACACTACACTACACTACACTACACTACACTACACTACACTACACTACACTACACTACACTACACTACACTACACTACACTACATCACACCACACTACACCACACTACGCCACACTACACCACGCCACACTACACCACACCACCCCAAACTACACCACACTACACTACACTACACTACAATACACTACACCACACTATACCACACCACACTATACCACACTACACCACACTACACCACACTAAACCACACTACACCACACTAAACCACACTACACCACACTACACCACACTACAACACACCACACTAAACCACACTACACTACACTACACTACACCACACTACATCACACTACACCACACTACACCACACTACACCACACTACACCACACTACTCTATACTACACTACACTACGCTACACTTCGCTACTTCAATAAGACGTTTGCTAATCAGGTTTTGTGGACCTCCCGAGCTTGGGGGCCCCAGAGCACTGCTCTTTAGTAGCTACGCCAGTATTACTGAGATTTTTTCGTTGTTTTAAGTGAGTTCCCGTTTCTGAAATCGTGCTATCTTTCATTCCCTTTTTACCCCTAAAATGTTTCCAAAGAAATTAAAAGCTATATTGCTTTAAATCTTTGGCAATATTTCAGGGGCGGTATATCTTCTTTCCTGATTCGAAGGAAACTCCGAGCATAACCCTCTTCGTTGCCCTTTGGGTGACTTTAAGACTTCTGATGAGGTCCATTGTGAGCAACCAAGTTACAGAACAACACGCACAAAGACCTTACCCATCATCACTGTAGACTTCGCGAATTCTTAGGTTACTTCCTATTACGACTCACTTTTTTTATAATATGATTATTTTTATTGTGCTTTTGGGTACAATATCGACTGGTCTACACTGTTTTTACATAATGTCTATTAATACTGTAATATGAAAATATTGTAAACAACCACTTTTTTAAAAGAGTAACCATGGAGTTTCTTGCCGGTTCTTCTCCCTAAGAAACGACCATTTTGGAACCGTGCACTAGCTTTTGACGTTTTATAAGTGCCCATGTAGGCCTATGTAAAATAAAAACTTTGGACTTTGATCATCATCATTTCAGCCAATAGACGTCCACTGTTGGACATAGGCCTCCCGCAAGTGTCGACCTTACCCAATCTACTCTTAACGCGATCCAATTGACGACCTAAACTGAACTGCTAAAGGGATGGAGCTATACGACATTATTTTTATACACCACACTACACTACACTACACTACACTACACCACACCACACCTTACCACACCACACCACACCACACCACACTACACTACACTACAGCACACTACACCACACTACACCACACTACACCACACTAAACCACCCTACACTACACTACACCACACTACACCACACTACTCTATACTACACTACACTACGCTACACTACACCACACTACACCACACTAGACTAGTATATACTATACCATACCATACCATACCATACCGCTGCTTACCATAGGTGGGATCGCAGTCAAGCACTGGTTCATATGAATTTAAAAAAAAATACTATCTGTTTGTAATATCTATCTATAAGTATATGAAATATTCGATACCTACAAAGGCTAGGCTTTTCATTTTCCCGCGGGAATGCGATTTCAAACTACATCTTCGAAAAGGTTGAACAAAATTTGGCGGGATTTTCAGTAGGATAATAACTATAGCTAAATGATAAAATGAGTAACTTACGCTACTTCCATTTTCCCGCGGGAACGGGATGGCCTTCTTCTTCGAATTGATGGTCACTATACTCTATTCGCGACAGCATTAGACAGAAGTTAAAAAGGGTTGTTTTAGGGTACACTTTGTAATAAAATATAATGAACATTGTGCTGATGCTGAATTTATTACGAGTTTAATCAACCTATATACCAACTGTTACACTTAAATGAATTCATTTGAACTGTCCATCTTCTGAACTTCTGAATGAGGCTTTTAATTAAATAAATTATTTAGTTCTTACTTATACCTAGTGTCCATGTTAAAACGTTTTTCATTATACTATATAATATTAGTTATTTCTATTTGTAAGAATGTTAAATAATTATCTTGTTGCCTTGTATTGTGGACAATTCATATGTCTTGTGTTAGCTAATGTGTTAACTTTAGAGAAAGATTGCATAGGAAACTTATTTAGTGTACCTAGTTATAGTGTAGCGGGAAGGTTTTAAATAAAACGACCAAAACGGGTAACACACCCTCTATACTTTTGCCTTGACAGCACACAATTATTACAAATATCATAAATCAATACCATTTAAAATAATAATAATTATATAGTAGCACTTACTCTGAGATGTTGCTTACACCACAGAGTACAATAACTATGTAGTGAGATAGAGAGCCCTCTTGACTTAAAAATGTGTCTCCTAGCGCAGTGGTGCCATCTATTAGTCTGTGTCCCTAAACTACCGTATGCGTTTACACACACATACGTAAATAGAATCTTTCTTTGTGTGATCATAACCTACTTCTACTACCTACAAGAACAGCTTTAGCTTTTTGTCTGAAATTTAACTTCGAATTTTAAAAAAATCTGTGCATAATATATATAAATATACACAGATTTTTTTAAAATTCGAAATTAAATTTCAGACAATATGCTAAAGCTATGCTTTTAGGAAGTGCTAGATTATAATATTAACCATGTATTTTTAGAAAGAAAACTCAGTAGGTGGGCGATTAAATAAAAATGCATTGAGTTATTTCTTTACTTTATTGTGTTTGTGTTTATTATAATAAACTTGTGCAGCACTTTTCACTTCATCATCCCCATCATAAACTATTTTACCAGACAAAATACGATTTATTGAACGGCACCAGCTGAAAATCAATATATTTATAACCGTATTTTGAAAATATTTCTTAAATGCTTCGTTATGCTTGTCGCAATTTTAATTAAAATTTTCTATAAAAAACTCCATCATTACTTATATATTTAATTTAGTATTTTCTGTACCTATATTACGAAAAACTTAACTAAGGCGTCCACAATATATCGCAAAGAAACTTAAAACACTAAAGGCGTCCACAATATCGCAAAGAAACATAGAACAATAAGGCGTCCAATTTCGCATGTAACTGACTAATGAAATAAGACGAGGAGCTAGCTCAACTCGAATGAAACGGAGGAAAACACTCAACGCACTTAGAAACCAATTTATCTTTAAATCACACGTGAAATAAAGAAAATTAAAGTTTTTTGATGGTCTAGCCCGTTTGAAAACGACCAAAACGGGTAGACGAATAGTACCATAGATGACTTACACACACACTTTGTGCACTTATGTAGTTATGACAGGATAACAGTGTTGCCAAAAAAATAATAATTTGTTATTAACATTATATTAAAAGAAAGTATTTTAAATTATCAATTTATTAAGTTTAAATATCTAATAAATTAATAATTAATATTAGAAATATTTTTATAACGCTGAAATATCGTTATAAAATGGCAGCCCTGAGACATGCAGCTAGAAGAGGATACAATGCTATCTGTCGGAACTTTGAAAAACTATAAGTTTAGGGAACCAGACTAATAGATGGCAGCAGCAAAATCGTAGAATCGGCATAGTAGAAGACTTTCACCCCCCTGGCTTACCCCGAAGACTGAAACGGAATGTGTCAGGACAGCGCAGCGCGTTATTTTATAACCTCTGTCAACTGTCATAGCACTGAGCTGTCAAATCGCATAACGTTCCAGTTGTCAATGCAAAATAAACACATTTTAATGTTGCCAATACAGAAAACAATCATAATGTATGTAACTAATCATAAAAATCGCTAACACTTGTAAGGAGGAAACTTGTTGATAGGCCATTAAAAAAAAATGTAAAATTGTTTGAAAAACTTTTCCTATCTAAGTGTGCCTGTGTGTGTGTGTGTGTGTGTGTGTAGTGTAGTGTAGTGTGTAGTGTGTATCTAAGTGTGTGTACTTACCTTGCAATAATCAAATTTACCTAAGTAGATAATGTTAAAATTTTATATTGAAACCATTATTTATTAAAATTGTTTGAATTTGTCTCGTAAAATAAATGTCGTGCACACCTGCTTCTATGAATCTCTTTTGTCTAATGCAGAAGTGAATGGAGTATAGCTAAGTAAACTGCAGCATCGGTGGCACTCATTAAATCCTCTATGGGCACTTGGGTTACTCCAAAGTGTGGCTCATGTTCTGGACAGGGGCACCGCACCCACATTGAGTATTCGACGGGTCTATAAAACCCCATTTCACCATTGCGTTTACTGCGGCATATCAGGAGCACCCTGATGATCAATCGATTTAGCGCTTTCCATAAAAGCCACTGCAATTCACGTCCAGCAGATGTTCCTGTTCCTAGCGTGGTCACATCAGAAATGAAGATATAGCCCAAAGAAACGTCAAACTTAAGTGGCAGTTGGCAGGGCCCATTACTCGCAGAACGAATAGTCGACGGGACCGAAAGATTTTGGAGTGGCGATTACCTACCGGAACTTGCAGCGTTGGAAGGCCTCCCACAAGATGGACCGATGACCTGTTAAGGGTCACGGGAATCCAATGGATGCAAGACGCACAGGAGCGGTCATTATGGCGACACTTGGGGGAGAACTATGTCCAAAAGTGGACGTCTTTCAGCTGAAATGATGATGATGATGATAAGATGTTCCTGAGGTTTCAAGGTGACGATGATGCTCTTCGTTGTAGCTAGGCGTGGGCGACCCCTCGCCCACGGCTTCGCACAAAATGGACTCTTTAAGAACGAGGGTTTTTTTAAAATAATTTATAGGCTTTTGTTTAACCACTATTTCATCTGATGATAAGCGACGATGTGGTCGAACACTGGGTCGCGACAGTCACTGTCTTGTTTCCGAATTTATGGAAGAAAAAGGCCTTGCTGATGCACCTTCGTCCACGTCTAAGTTAGTCCACGCTATACCTCTGGTTGTAACTATCAGGTTCGTTCTTTGATAGATCTTTTACGATACAAGCAGCTCGTTTGTGGAATGCATTACCCATAGAAGTGAGGCGAGCCCAAACGCTACCAACGTTCAAAAAAATGGTGAAGGAGCATTATCTATCACTTTAGTATTTTCTTCTCCTTTCTAAAGTGGAATTATTTTTTTATATTTATTAGTATATTATTTGTTTTTTATTTATTTTTATTTATGTATTATATTTTTAAGTATTATTATTTATATTTTTTTTTTTACATTTTTTTGCATTATTCTCTATGTTGTTGTACACTGACAGCCCGAAATCTTTTCCTTTAGTTCAGTCCATCCAAAGGTTGTCTGGTAGAAATTGCCCTGTGCAATAAGACCGCCTATTGTACACTTATTGATATAAATGTTTGTCCTGTTTTATGTTAAGGTGTGCAATAAAGTTATATAATAATAATAATTCCATTATAATTATCTAAAGGGCCTCTGCGAGTTGGCTTCGGCTCCTCGTACGCCTTCCATAGGTCCAGGACCTCAGGGTCCTGAGATAAATATTGAAAATACATATAATAATAATAATATCAAGAAGCATCTACCACTTAGTTCACCTTTTTTACGGTGTGCCAAGTCCTCAGCTTACCTAGTCTGTTAAAATCAATATATGTACGTAATAACATACTCGTAATAACAAGGCACAAAACATGCAACGCGCATATTGAATGTTCCCCGTTGTTGACACTGTGTTCAGCTCCCCCCAGAACATGAACCTGATATTATCGTTTCTTAAAACATATTATGTGTTAAAGAAGGTTTAATATGGCGCTTAGAACACCCAAAACCCGTATGTCTGAGCAGTGTTTGTTTTTTGGTATGGGAAAACCGTAGAGGCCAGTAGGACAAATACCCATCTGTCCTACAGACTGACCCCTACGGTTTTACTGACATCTCTTTGAGGCGCACGAGATACACTAAGCGACGTTTACAACTCGAGCCTGGACGGCCGAACGGCGTAACCCATTGGCTGTTGTCCACAAGCCCGCGTCTGCTGTAGCCGGGGATCGCCCTGCAACTCCCGACAACCAAGGTGTCTGCTTCGCGGAAGGAGGAGCCCGAATCCCATTTTCTCTCGCTGCAAACCATGGCCTGAACCAAGGCAAGGCGCGCGAGGTTAGCGCCTCTGATCGCCTCCACGACGACACGGCCGGGTTCGCTCAAGCGGAGCACAACTCTACCATAAACTCCAACGTGTCCTCCGGGCTGCCACGACCCTAGATCTTTTTAAGGGGGCTGGAAGAGGGCGTTGTCCCTCAATGCCTGGTGCGGAATGGGAGAGCATAACCGGCGATAACTAGACAACACAGCAGCCAATATACTCACAAGAAACCTGTTCGTCTCCCAAAGTCTAACAACAAGAACAAAAAGAAAAACATTTCACAGCAAGTATCAAAGCTCTAACAAAATTAGGGAAGTTCGACTATATTGCGAAGTAAACTCGACTTTTAAAAGTCAGAAGTCGATCGACTTTCAATCATACCGAAGCCGTAATACGTCTTCGAGTTTCGGTTTTATGTTAACTAAGATAAAAGAGATTTATTTTGTGACGCGTAGTTCTGTCTCTGCTACTCATATGTATCTGTCTCTTTCCAACAATGCCTGAGCACTGTCTAATCTTCTATATATATATAAAAATGAATAGCTCTTCGTTAATCACGCTAAAACTCAAGAACGGCTGGACTGTTTCTGCTAATTTTGGTCTTGAAATGTTTGTGATAGTCCACAGGGAAGGTTTAAACGGTGAGAAAATATGGAAAAATTGACGAAAACAAAAAATTTCGAATACAACGCCATCTCTAATTAAAATGTCATTTTAAAATGAATTATGATGTTATGGTAATACCAGTAGGTGGCGTTATCCTTTGACAGTTTAGCTAACACAACATTCATTGACTATTAGGCGGTACGAAGTTCGCCGGGTCAGCTAGTAAATAATATATCTGTTGTCTCCTTGTTTGTGGTCACATTCTTCCGAAATGGGTCATCCAATTTTAATGGCTTTTAGGGTTCCGAACCCAAAAGGTAAAATGGGACCCTATTACCAAGACTCCGCTGTCCTTCCGTCTGTCCGTCTGTCACCAGGGTACAGCCTGGCGAGCAATGTGCCCTGCTCACTGCCACTTAAATTTATGATCAGGAGACTTACAATGATGTGTTAAAATGTCAAGAGTGCGGACGAGGAAGAGTAATGGAGCAGTGCACCCTATACAACATTATTTTTAGCGGAACCTGAATACAGTTTGTTCAGAATCAGTAACTGAATCGATTCCAATAACTTTTACACCATGTTATATTTTTACCCAAAAATATTTAAAAAATGTCATAAGTTGGACACCACCGACACTAAGTATAAACACAGGTCACGACAGATCATGGCGGGCATTATGCGGCAGCGCACAGCTGGGTGCAGGGATAAAACAACCAGTGACCATGTGTTTGTGTGGACAACCAGGTAACATAACAAGCTTATAACTTTGTGATTTTTCGTGATACAGTAATGCAATGTAATGTAATGCAATGCAAAGTAGATATGCAATTTTGTACATAGATTCTTTACATAATAAAAAAAAAAACACTGAAAAGTGCAAAATAACTTTAATTTCGGAAGTCGGTGTTAAATAACGAAGAGACAAAACTATTATAGAAACACCGACTTCCGAAATTAAAGTTATTTTGCACTTTAAAGTTTTTTTTTTTACTTTGAAGTCGGCTGTATTTTTTTTTGTAAAAAGTTTTTTATTTTACACTTTTTAGTTATGGTACCACCACTAAAAAGTACCCCTCAACCAAACTTAAATACCTTATAGCTAGAGTGCATCTCATGACAATTCTAATAATCCCAAACACGGTTAGATTACATTAATTTATTACAGAGTTCCGGTGCCTAACTTTAGGCTTCATCATCAGATCAGTTCGATATATTCCCCCTCTCCTTTCAGTCAGTCATCGACTACACGTATAAACAAAGCAATTTTACTTGTTACGACGGTTCTGCTGTGATCCTATGAGGAGTTCTGTTCCGTATCTTCGAAGTTCATGATCAGATCATAACAATATTCTATGGGACCAACTCGGAAGCATAACATTTCAATAAAAAAAAATATTTTCAAAATCGGTCCACAATTGACCGAGAAATCGGTGAACATACATAAAAAAAGTACATTCAGCCGAACATATGATAGCACCTCCTCCTTTTTGAAGTCGGTTGAAAATAATGTCGTATAGCTCCATCCCTTTAACAGTTCACTTTAGGTCGTCAATTGGATCGCGTTAGGAGTAGATTGGGTAAGGTCGACATTTGGGGGAGGCCTATGTCCAACAGTGGACGTCTTTCGGCTGAAATGATGATGATGGGTTAGGTCTTTGTGCGTGTTGTTCTGTAACTTGGTTGCTCACAATGGGCCTCATCAGAAGTCTTAAAGTCACCCAAAGGGCAATGAAGAGGGTTATGCTCGGAGTTTTCTTCTAATCAGGAAAGAAGATATACCGCCCTTGAAAAATTGCCAAAGATTTTTGTAGCTTTTAATTTCTTTGGAAACATTTTAGGGGTTAAAGGGGAATGAAAGAAAGCACGATTTCAGAAACGGGAACTCACTTAAAACAACGAAAAAGTCTCAGTAATACTGGCGTAGCTACCAAAGAGCAGACAGTGCTCTGGGGCCCCCAAGCTCGGGGAGTCCACAAAACCTGATTAGCTTTTTATTGAAGTAGCGAAAAATTCTCCCACCTTCGAAATATAAATAAAATAGATCGTAACACTACTTTAATCATGGCAACTCCTTTTAGTCAGTAAAAGTCTGACACTTCCACCCGCTCCTCCATGAGAAGGAGAAGTTATTTCAAGATTTTTCACTTAATAATAAGGGGCCTCAGTTAGCTAACATCTTACTGAAGTAGCGAAAAATTCTCCCACCCCTCGAAATATAAATGAAACAAATTGTAACACAACTTTAATTATGACAATTCGATGTAGTTAGTAAAAATCTGACACTTCCACCCTCTCCATAATGAGAAAGAGAAGTTATTTGAAGATTACTCACTTAAAAATAAGGGGCCCTAGTTTTTTTAGGCCAGGGCCGTGAGAAAAATAAGGAGCCTCAGCTTTTTGGTTAGGGCCGTGAGAAAAATAAAGGGCCCCAGTTTTGTTGGTCCAGGGCCGTGAGAAAAATAAGGGGCTCCAGTTTTTTTTGGCCTAGAGTCGTTGATTACCTAGCTACGCCACTGCTCAGTAAACAATACACGGGTATCTTTAAAGGAAAATCTTTAAATAATGAAACCGGACAACTTCGGAATGGATCCGATTCTGTCCAAGTTTTGCTTAAATATTACATGGAGTTTGTAAGTATGCATGATCTTGTAAAGTCGATCTTTTGAGTTTAACCCGGAGGTATCTTTAATGTTTGAAACATTAATACATTGCAGAATAATCTTGTAAACAGAACAGTTTTTAGGGTACAATACTGGAAAGGTACCAACGGGGCGATTTGAGAACCTCCTCCATTTATGGATTTTTTCAATTTCGGAAGTCGGTGTTAAATAACGAAGATATAAAACTATTAACTAGAGAAACACCGACTTCCGAAATTAAAGTTATTTTGCACTTATTAGTGTTTTCTTTACATTGAAGTCGGTTGTATTTTTTTGTTGTAAAAAGTTTTTTATTTTACACTTTTTAGTTATGATACCACCACTAAAAAGTACCAATAGCCAGAGTGCATCTCATGAAAATTCTAATAATACCAAACATGGTTAGATATTAATTTATTACAGAGTTCCTGTGCCTAACCTCAGGCTTCATCATCAGATCAGTTTGATATATTCCCCCTCTTCTTTCAGTCAGTTACTGACTACACGTATAAATAAAGCAATTGTACTTGTTACGACAGTTCTGCTGTGATCCTATGAGGAGTTCTGTTCCATATCTTCGAAGTTAAAAGTAAAGTGAAAAAAGGTAAATTTTAATTAGGTGATATATCGACTTTTTAGCTCTAGTTTCAGGCTATTAAGAGAAATGTTAAAAATATCTATGTCTGTAAATTATCTGTTAAAATTGTTAGTGAAACGGTATAAAAATGAGTTACGGGTATAATGTTTTATTTAGTCGAGGAGGAACAAAAAGTGATTTTGTACGTTAGGGGGATACGGGTAGGCGAGTGTGCGCTTTTAGTGATATTTAATCAAGTAATGAAGGAGAATCGGTTGAGTTTAAAATTTTAAACAAATTACGTCAGTGGTAAGTCCAAGGATCTTCCTTGGACTTTTATCAGAGCTTTTTGCCCCGCGTTCTGAATTAAGATATTTTCGATGTCAGCGCACCAAAAGTTGTTCCGAATTACCGCATACATCAGGCGATTTGTTGACGCGCTAACAGCGCTTTTATCGTAATTCAAAACGTGGGGATGATCTTAAAGAAATAAGCCCTGCGTTCCGAGATAACTGAAATAAAAGTATCTTGTGATTGTAAATGTTCTTTTTTTTTGCATTTAGTCATTTCCTCGCTGAGGTGGGATGAAAAGTTACGTGTTGCACTCGAGTGCTAAGATTTTTCACCTCGTGATCTTTTGATTCTCTTGCTGTTAGCATTAGAATCCTGCTGTTAGCAAATTAGAATCCTGAGCGTTGCTCAGGATTCTAATTTTCGAATCCTTTGCTAGTTCAGTAATTAAAATTGAACACGCGGTTAAAAATCAACTTTGCAGTCTTGTATAACAAATAACTAATTTTAGGTGGGAAATCACCTAACGACTTCTCTCGCCCTAGGGTGGAGCGAGAGGGTTTTACTGACTAACCCACCTGTGTTTCTCCAGTTGCCCATTATGCTCCAAGGCCGCGAACCATTGTGCAATTCAACCAAACAGTATTCGCACCCGACAGTACCGACCGGGCCCTGGTTCAGGCCATGGTCCGGAGCGAGGAGCAATGGCAGGCGGTCGCCTTCTTCTGCGAAGCAGTAATGCTAGCCAAGGAGGAGGCCGCACGCGCGAGGGAACGTACATCTGTCGTCGACAGCGCGTAGTGTTTCACACGCTTCTCAAAGAGATGACATTTCTTGGGTTTGGGCTGACTTGGGCTCGGTCCGGACGGTTACCGGACGGTCGAACGGCGAGCTACCTATTGCTCACCGTCCGCAATCCCGTGCCTACGGTAGCCGGAAATCGGGATCGGGGTGTGAGAGCAGTTCCGTCGCGTATGCGGCCGCCTTCTTTGCTAGCATTACTGCTTCGCAGAAGGAGGCATCCGCCTGCCACTCCTCCTCGCTTCGTACCACGGCCTGTACCAATGCCCAGCGCGAGAGATCGTTGTCACCGATCGCCTCCACGGGGACACGGCGGTGCTCTGCCCAAGCGGGGCACACATCTACCGTATGCTCTACCGTGTCCTCCGCCGGGCGGTCCACACAGTGGTGACACCCGGGCAATTCTTCCGCAAATTAGTGTAGTCTTGTATTTCAAGTGTCTGCGCAACTGGACAATATTTCGAGAATTATTAAAACAGGTGCGATCTCGGCAAAATGGAGCTGGGAATTTTAATGTAGTGTTGATGACTACCACAGCGAAGTTTGCCGAGAAGGTTAACTTGATACATTTGCTGCCAAATACTACAAAAAACATTAGATTTTGTACATCCATAGTCTAATAGTAAACAAGTGAATTATTCATTATGAAGACATGTCTTAAAGGACTTAGTATCCAGGCCAAAAACATTTTAAAAAAAAACCATGTTACGTCAAAAAATATAACTGTCAAATTTTATTAAAAAAATACAAACAATTCTTTCTATTTTTATTTATATTTTTAGTTAAGCTTGATATACCAGTACCTTTCCAAATCAATGACGTTGACCTCTGAAACATTATATTTATTTCGTTTTTCTTTGTGTATTCTAAAGCTTCCCCATACGCATTCTCTTCCCTATAACCCTTTTAGGGTTAGAAACCCGTAACCGATCCTCTATCCTTACATCTCTGTTTTCAAAAGGGTTATCCACAAGAATGTTACAATTTTACGAATGACTAAGTAAAAAGTTCGGAATGACCCTTTCAGGGGCGGATCTAAGGATGGGCATAGTGGCTCTTACCCCTGACAGTACGAATAAGACACGAGCAGCTTATTTGCCCAGCAACTCTTCTGTCTCTGTCGTTGTCTCCTCGCTGATTCATTGGATGCGCACGAGCGACAGTGATGCGACTTTTTCCGAAAAAATTGGCGGCCTATAAACGGGGTGATACGATGGCGTGTCGCCAAATCATCATCATCATAATTTCAGACGAAAGACGTCCAATGTTGGATATAGGCCTTCCCCGAGTGTCGCCAAACGACCGGTCCTGTGCGTCTCACATCCATCGGATACCCGCGCCCCTTATCAGGTCGTTAGTCCACATTGTGTGAGGCTTTACAATGCTGTGTCTTCCGATACGTGGTCGCCACTCCAGAACCTTTCATCGCCATTGACTATCTGTTCTACGAGCAATGTGCCCTACCCACTGCCACTTAAGTTTGTCGATTCTTTGGGCTATGCAGGTAACCTGATGACGATATTCGCAGGAGAACCAAGGTCGTCAAATACGAGAACAAAAAATTCTCTCAGCAGTCGAGTCGCTACATATGCGCACATCATACAATGCCAGATTTGATGTGAGAAACAAATTAGTTGCTGAGAGTAAAGTTGCTCATACGCGCTGTCTCTTTAAATGGCTCCGCTTTTGCAAGGTTAATTTCTGTTTGCGTGTACATGTACGGCACAAATTCATAATAATATTATATATATGAAAGTAGCTCTGTGTGGCTGATTACCTGTTTAATACCTTTGTAATTCTTAACGGCTGAATGGATTAGAACAAAAGATAGGACTTAGAAAAGTTTTTATTCCACGCGTACTAAATCGCAGTCACAAGTTATACATTACTAGCTTCTTCCGCTTTGCCCGTGTGAAAGTAGATTTCTTAATATAACTTTGGACTGCCGTTTCATCCCCTTAGGGGATGAATTTTTGCAAATTGTTACTAATTCTCGGGTTTCTTCCTTTATCTGACTTGAAACATGCTCGCCTACGTTTTAAAAGGCAACCTTGTGCAAAATTTCACCCTTCTTCTAGTAGTTTTGGCTGTACGTTGATATGTCAGTCACTCAGTTTCTCCTTTTATATATATATATATATATAGATTTTTATATTTTATAGGTGTCTGGCCCTCGGGCCCCTTCTGAGAACCTTCAGGATCCGCCCTTCAACCCTTTTAAGAAGTAGTGCAAACATAGCTTGGATATTTTGTGTTTATTATTTTTGTAAAAGGGATGAGAGGTACAGGGTGTATTTGAGATATTTAGAGGCTGTTTTATTTTTGTGGGATTATGGGAACCGGATAAGTTTTCAGGAGTGTACTTGGCCCTGAATTTGTATTCAGGGTAAAGTATGGTGAACCTTATCATTAATGCAGGATTTAATCACCTTTTTTCCTAATAGCTTGCGTAGATTAGCGGAAGGGATGGTAGACATTTTACTAGTGAAACTGATTTACCCCACCCCCTATACACTACATTTTAAATCTGTACTTTTTCTTGTGTTGTTGCCTATTGTATTGCCTGCATCGAATAAGTCCTATTCTATTCTACCTCATTCATTTCCGCGACTCTCACCAGCCTTGCTATTCTGAAAAGTTTATTTGCGAAATCACTTCTGAATCCGCAGTGAAATCATGGTGAAATTAAAGTTTCGCATTCTGAAATGGAGTGAATTCGATACTGGCGCCACCGAGTGATGATCAAAGTGAGAGGAACTAAAACGGTTGAGTATTTTGCCATTTATCTACAAATTTGTCTATAGGATTTGGTATTCTGAAATACAGTTCGCTGAGTGTGACATTCGAGATGATTTGTGAAATGAGTTTCGAAATGATTTACCATTTACAGAATAGCACGGCAGGTCGTCGATCCATCTTGTGGGAGGCCTTCCAACACTGCGTCTTTCGGTACATTCCTCCTCGATGAATATAGTACGTCATATAAATACACATCGCCTTCACCTTTTGAGTGCGTAATTAGAGACACAATAGTAAGACAATGGCGCGTGAACGCCGGCGTTAATGCGGGGATCAACAGCTTACATCTTCTATGTTCTATATATATAAAAATGAACAGCGTTTTGTTAGTCTCGCTAAAACTCAAAAACGGCTGGACTGATTTGGCTAATTTTATCTTGAAATATTCGAGATAGTCCAGGGAAGGTTTAAACGGTGAGAAAAAATGGAAAAAAAACACGAAAAAAAATCCGTATACAACGCCATCTCTAATTAAATGTCATTATAAAATGAATTATGCTGTTCTGGTAATGCCAGTAGATGGCGTTATCCTTACTATTAGGCGGTACGTTACAAAAAGTAAATATTAAAATTTTTAGTGTGGACTGGTAGGTTGGTATAAAGCGTTTAATTACACTGTTATGGCATGAAATGCATTGCTGAGCTAGTTTTAATCGTATTGTTCTGTTATAATTTACCCCCGCAGAGGTAATTACCTCCAGCCCCCTAGCCAAGTTACAATCGTATCGTTCGCGCCGAATGCCTCGAGTAGGCCACGCCTCCGATTCCTTTGTTCTGACGTCATCTCAACGCTCAATCACGTGGTCAGAACACAGGAATCGGAGGCGTGGCCTACTCGAGGCGTTCGGCGCGAACGAAACGATTGTAACTTGGCTAGGGGGCCTGGTTAGGAACCGTAACATTAGAGGAATAATTAAACATGTGCGAGTAGACACCCATACCAGCCGATTCTGCGGTATGTTAGAAGATGTGGATGCTTGCAGTACCAGAAGATTTCTCATGTCAATGTGCGCTGGTGGAAAGAGGATTCCTCCTCGATGGTCTCCCCTCCTGTCCACTGATGTACATTATTACAGTTATAACTCTAAATTTTCAATTCGGAAAGCAGGTTGTAGTTTTTAATGGGTCTCATGGCAAAGTAAGAGTAGCTACACAAGTTTATTGAAGCTCTTTTTTTTTAGGTGGGAAATTAGGAGAGTGAGATGGAGTGAGAGGGAGTGAGAGAGAGTCAGTGGAAAGCTTTGAATAATATTCTTAAGTCACTGTGTCTGCTTTTTGTGAAAACAATTATTTCATTCATATCACATATTTAATTTCTTGATCATTACATCTTTTCAACATAACCTCACCTTGAAACACTAAGTATCAATAATACCTAATATACAAAGAATATTATTGACTACAAACTTTACTTACTAAAGTTGACAAAAAATAACAGGCCCGTTTTGACATCTGTCAAGACGACAAAAAGAATACTCGCAATATATTCCATCATATTATTTAACGCGCCAAAGAATGTATGTATTTTTTTAAAACACTATTTAATTAATTATTATTTTATTGTTTCTTTCAGTTTCGTTCCAAATTACATTCTAGGGTATGGTCTCAAAATGTCAAAACGGGCCTTCTATTTTTTAACGAGTTTACTTATGCTATTAAAATTATTACACATTTTTTAAATTAAACAAAATATATTTATCAAACTTAAATGTTAATCCACTAAAGTTTCAATGAATGCTAATTATATCTTTTGTTAGTTTAATTCTACATCTTCGAAGATATCGTCGTATAATACGAATAGTGCCCTAACGAACATAGGGGCTTTCTTTTTTTATTGCATAATCCAATTCTTCTCATCATACCACATATAACCAGTTCAACAAAACAATTAAAAACGGTACAGGTTATCAAATAATTGTTTTCTAAAAAGTTTTCATCGAAGAAAAAAGCTACAATCGCCGTCGCGCCCTCTTTCTTCGTGAATAGTGGGGGTGGGCGGGCGCGGAGAGAGCGTACTAGCGCCGCTCGGCCACTAGTCGGCGGAACGCGTTTTGTTAAATTTTAGTATTGAATAAGTTCAAATATCATAACATCAAGTTTGTACTTAATTAGGTCATTCTAATTACATAATACGAAGTAGTGCAGGACTTGAGCAATAAGTTACATTATGCCTTTTATCTGCGGAAGAATAAACAAAAACATAATTTGAAACATAGAAGAAAGACACAAACGTAATTAGGGCTTCGTATCGCATTATAGCCATTCCATAGAACACGGCCACAATCACCATTATGGTTTTTTTTCTATGTATCCAATATTGAAAATTGATTAACACAACAGAGAATAAGGATTTAAGGGACAAAATACATTTAAAATAAAGATAATTTATTGAAAATAATCCTAGCCGAATCTTAAGATATCAATACACATTAAATGAAATCACTAATACATTTAATTAAACACAAAAAAGTGTCTCCTGAAACGTTGCTATTATGCAGTTACGCCCCTATTCGTGGGATACGACGATATTTTTCTTAATTTACAGTGCATTTGAATATAGATTTATAATAAAATCCGCCAAATGCTAGATAATTTCACAACATTCGAAGATTATTTATAAGACAACTGACGATGGTAGAACAAAAACATATTATTTGCATCAGTTTGGTGTAATTTTTTTACAAATAGTTATTAGGCATAAAGACATGAAGGATATATAATATATCTTTTCCCAAAGATATGTCCTTCTAAATATTGTTAAAGAATTCGATTTTTACTCTCCAATGTGATCACTCAATCACTCAAGGGTTTGCTGTAAGAAAACTCATTATTGAAGCTCGCCTTTGTTTGTAAATTGATAAAAACTGTGCATTGTGTTAAATTTAGTAAAGAATTAAGATTTTTCACATCAATTCCAAAAGCGTTTTTCTAATTTCTAAGTCGGCGTGGCTCTAATATCCGCCGAGTTGCTAGTTGGTTTTCTATCGTTTTTCTACATTTCGGGGAGTGTGCGTTGGAATTGCAAAGATTAATTCCATCAAGTCCGTTCCATCATCGGACTACTGCATTCCATCATCGGTACATGGTGGACACTGGTCATCCCACCCATACGTACAAGCGTCATGGGAACACATTCATTATATGAACAGCTAAGGAGTGGAATTTCCTGCCGGAGTCTATGTTTCCCGATAGCTACAACCTGGGAGTCTTTAAGTCTAAAGTGAATAGGTTATTCTTTGCAAGCGTGATACATCGTCGGCCACATCATCGCTTACCATCAGGTGAGATAGTGGTCAAACGCGAGCCTATCAATAATAATAATAATAAAAAACTTATATTATTCAGGCAACTTAGTACCTACATACTTCCACCACCGAAGATTTCTGCCTTGCTTCTAACTTGAAATGCTGCATTCATTCACAGTCATTCAGCCCTTACTGACTGGCATGTCTTCGTTAATTAGTATGCCACTCTTTCCAATCTCAAACCCTTTCAAACATAATTCGTTGGCCATAGTAAGTTGTATTTATTATCAACAGCGTTATGTTCAAAATCTTTAATAACAGCATACTTATTATCTATAGTATATGGTTCATTTACTTCTATATGTGCCCCATACTTGTCATCAATATAGTTCTTGACTATCTTACGAATTTCTTCCATATCATATTCATCTAAATTATTGACAACAGGCATGAAATTATTTACGGATAGATCTTTAAATTTCAGTTTTAGTTCTGCTTGAGCTATTTTGACATTGGATTTCCATACTTTTAAACCAATTGAAGGATTATTTGTTTCTATAGTATTAGCATTGTATGGTTCTTTCTTAGTAATTGCTATATTGCCCATAGGAATAGTTAATTCGATATTACCGTTATATAAATTACTTTTAACGTCTTCTCTCTTATTAATGTAATTTAATAAACTGGTTTTTAGTTCATTATCTTCGTGTTCATTATCTGCATGTACTGGTAAATCTTCTATTGGATTATATTCTTCGAATTCTAGACTCTCATTTATAGTGTTAAGATCTTGTTTTGATTGAAGAGGTGTTGTTATATCTACTGGTTTTTGGTACTGAGTAATTAGAGGACCATATTTCTCCAATTCAGGGATTTCCGGTATAGTATGAAGACCTAATTTAGTTTGAAGCAGTGTTTTTATTTCTACTGGTGTTAGGTACTGAGGCTCGGAAATTTCTACAGGACTATAAAATGGAGAAGAATTTGGAATTTGTTGAACATTGGAAGGTTTAATAAAATGGACGGGAGATGTATATGGAACTACACTAAGATCATACTCTTGAATAGGTGTTCCTAGATTTTGAGTCAACTTTGGAGGTTTAAAAGAAGGTATCTGATAAGTCTTATACCCAGAGTATTTGATATCCTCAGTATTGTCGTTAAAAGCATATGAAGTGGGTTGATAAGGCATTTTAGAGATGTTGGCAATTTCTATTGCATTAGGAGGGAATTTCTTCCGAGAATTAGGTTTTAGACGCGGATACATGTAATTTATAGGGTAAAAGTTCGTAACTGGGACGTTCTCAGGTGAATATGCTATTTCAGGTTGAAACTCACTTGGTTCGAGGGAAGAACTCTCTATTTTGGGGTTCCCAAAATCTATAGGTATGTTAGTGAAATCATTTAATATATCTGGGGATACGTTGTGAAGACTTTTAACATCTGCAAGAGGACCTACAGTTAATGTTTTGTATGCAGGGACAGTAAAAACTTGTGGGCTTTTTCCTATATGATTATTTGCATAGAAATGGTTCAGATTTGATAATCTTTGAGGTCTATGCGCCATATCATTGTAAGTAGGTACACTTAATCCTTCGATTATTTCTGGTAAAATTTCAGCAAATGACTTAGTATCAATACCATTAGCTTTATTTTCATGTACTTCAATATTTTTAGGTTCAAGCTCATAACGTAAAAGCTCACTATCATATTCATTAAAATTATTTAGTTCTATGTCGTCGTATTCTGTATTAGGACCAGATTTTCTTAGTGGAATTGGTTTCACTGTATCTAGTTTTAAAGGCACTTCAGATATCAGGTTATAAGGGTAGTTGTTAATTCCTACTGGTGATATTTTATTATAAAGTTTGTATTTATTCAAAAAAGTTTGAATATTTTCTTTTTCTGGTGCTACATCTACAGGAATTTCTTGGGGAGGTAAGAATTTTGCTAAGATTGGTGGCTGAAGCCAATCTTCGGGTTTAAATGATATTGGGCTGCTGTAAAGTGGTACTGGATGTTTTCCTATTGTCATCGGATTGATGGTCAGTTGAGGTTCCGTGTTGGCAGATGTGAGGATATTGGTTGACGACGATGATGATCCTTTAGAAATTGAGGGACCTTGAATCAAATCTTTATATTCTTGTGGACTTATATAGACTGGTGAATTTTTCGATAATTGTTTGCTATAATGTGCAGTCTGTAGTTTTGCTAGTAAATGCTTGGATTTGGAAGGAGGGAAATCTGTATTTAATAACGTAGTGTAAGGAGAGAATTGTAGAATATCAGGTTCCACTGTCTGAATGTTTTTAAACATTGGTATTTGTCTATCAGTAGGAATGTAGTCGACGACTAACGGTTCGGATTTTATTTGTGATAGTGGAATAAAATCAGTTGTATCTATTAGGTCTACTTCCTCTGGTATTTCTAACAAGGGTGGTTTTGGCTTTGAATTTTTATATTTTGACAAAGGCATTAGGTGCATAGGAAATAATGAAATATTATTTTGGGAAGGAGTCAGTAAGGGTTTTAGCAGTGGGATTTTTAGCAATGGACTAGTAGATGGTAATAATTCTGAAACACTTTCGATTGGTAATTGAGATAAATACTGCGAGTAATTAGGAATTTCTTTGGGTTGGTATTGACGTGATTTTTGAGCCAATAATTTTGGTAAAGATGATGAGTATAATGGAACTGAAGGAGTCAAAGGAGATGAATACGAATTCAGAGATTCTGGGAAAATATCTGGAGGTTGTATATTTGATACTAGAATACTATCAAAAGGTGAAATTTTAGGTGATGAGATAAGTTTATTCGGAACAGGATACGATGGTACTTCTGGAATAGGTTTAAAATTAGGATCTAAAAACGGGTTTTTAGCTGATAGTGGTTGGTTTGAAGCATCATATACAGGAACAATTGGAAAACTATATTGGGATATACTAGGTTTATTTATTAATCGATTTGGCATTGTTTCTAATGGTAACAAAGAATAGCTTGAAACTGGTGATAGTTTCGGATGTGTTTTGGCAGTATATTGGATATTTGGACTTGGTTGAGCTGGGTAATAATCTTTAAGCTCTAGTGGCTGACTGAGATATGGCGATGATGGCAAGGGGACTTTAAATTGACCGCTACTTAATAGTATGTTAGGTTTTAAAACGTTTTGAGGGAGGGTTGTTTTTTCCAAAGGTCTGATTGGTGTTTCATAAGGAACAGTTTCTAATAGATCTGTAAAAATAGGGGATGGCAAACTGTATCTTTGAATATTGTAATGAGAAGCAAGTTTATTATTTGGTACTTGTAAATCTGAAGACATAAATAGTGATGATGGTATAATGTGATTTGTCAATGCTGGTTTTGCAGTTTGTGGACCAGTTACAGGCAAAATGGTTGGATAGGGAACCGTGGAACTTGATACCGGAATAGGTGAAGATAAAGATGCTGGTAAAGTATATTGTGGAGAATAAGATGACCACTGAGGTTTATTAACACCTGTACTAAGAGGCTCAACAATGTTGTTAGAAAACGGTAAGACAGTATACGGTGAAGTTACTGACGGACCAAAGATATTTTTTACGGAACTTGGAAGTGCTGCTGGTGGGTTATATGTTTGATAGTGAATTGATGATTCACTCAAAGATAAGGGTAAGGGAGACATGTAATGGGGAGTATAGAGTGGTCTCAACCATTTTTCATTTTTGGGAAGTGATAACGGAGTGATATATTGAGGAGGAGATGGTTCTTCTATAGGTAGAAAGTGTGAAATAATTGGTGAAGCATACTTGTTATAACTTGGCATTGACGATGTTTTAACTAAGGGAAGTTGAGATGTAACAGTTTTTGTTTTAGGAACATAGTGTGTTTTTGGTAATTGAATATAATTCTCTAGAATATCAGACAAGGTTGGTGGTAGTGATTTTGGTAAATTTGTTGGTGGAACAGGCATAAAAGGTGTTATCGGTTCTTGGTTCATCGGTATTATATTATATGGAATTACAGATGTATATGGGTTCAACAGTAAAGATAGGTTAGGTGCTGAAGTTACGGGTGTTGGCGGTTTCAAAAACTGACTCGATTGAAGTGATGTTGGTAGTGAAGCTTGATATGGCTTTAGAGAAGGCAAATGTTGTTTGAGTATTCCTGGTTTGCCATATAGTGGAGTAAGATCTTCCTGACTTACAAAATCTTCGTCAAGAAAAGTTTCAGTCATATATTCTGGATCTAAAGTATATGACATAGATTCTAAGGAATATTTCAAATTTGGTTCCTGTATTGTGTCTCCACAAGGTACATTTTGTTTTATTTGCGAATTGAAATGAGGTAACGATTTTGGAACATACGTAGAATAACCTGATATTGGTGTATTTGGACTCATTGGTAGCATTTGATTGGCATATGACAACGGGTTATTTTCAAAGGAAATAGGCATTGTATTAATTGGTTTCATTAGTTGTAGTTTTTGTTTTGTTATTTGAGGATTTTGGATAGATTTTTTATCTGATGGTAAACATATTAGATTCGAAGGAAGACTGGAAGTCATTGGTGATATTGGAGTAATGTAAGCTGGTGAAAGAATACTAGATGGTCGTTTCAGTGTATTTGTAGAGGCTTTTGAAGGTAAATAACTGTATGATGGTGTAACAGGACTGACATAAGAAGGTGACATAAGGCCAATTTGCGTTGGTTCCACTGGGCTAGGAGGTATTGGTGTCAACAAAGCAGAATATGCTGGTAACTCTAATTTAGTCAAAGATTTTGGTACTGGGCTAAAGTATGATGCTGATATGGGTTTAATATATTCGGAAGAATATGGCCTCGACATAGCTGGTGTTATCTTACTTTGAAAGGCTTGTGAATAAGGACTGGTGTCAAATGGAAGTGAACTAGTATGAAAAGGTAAACAAGGGCTAGAATAAAAGTGAGATGGTTTATAAGGGACCGATGATGAAATCGGCTTATTATATGCTGCTGAATGTAAATATTGGTAGTCTGATGGATCTGTATTTATAGGCATAAGTGGACTAGGAAACTCTGGTATAATTGGGGTGGTGGTATAAGGGTTGAAAGATGATGTTAAAGGAGCGGGGCTTACTGGAAGAGGTAAATTTAATGGCAAACTAATACATGGGGTTGATATTGGTTTTGCATAAGAAACCGATAACGGTTTAGCATAACATGGTAATATTGAACTCGTGATTGCATTTGACAATGGAGTTTGAATCGGTGAAAAGTTAATATTGTTTAGTTTATTAGAAGTTGTAGGCATTAGTAACATTGTATCTAACGCTGAACTAGGTAGAATTATAGGTGAGTCTAAATGTGCTTGTGACAATAACTGCTGTAAATAGGCTTTCTCCAGTGTGGGATCTTCAATGGATTCTATAAATTGTGGCTTATTTGGAATTTTATACCATTTTGATTCTATGGGCGCATTTGGAGATTCAATAGTGGTAGTAGTAGGTAATGATATCAATTTCGGAGGAGGACCAATCGTTTCAGAGAATTGTGCGCCTAATGGTATACGAGAATAAGACTGTGAATTACATGGTCGGAGTTTAATAAAATCAGTATTTGTTATTGGAATAGTATCTAATACTGGTGAAACTATTTCACCTCTGAACGTTGGATTGGTAGGAGTCGTAGAAGGCAAAATAGACATATCTTTTAGCAACTGATGCGTATCCTCATCTATTAGAGACATAATGTCATCAACTATAATGGGGTTATATTCTGGATTAGAAACTGCAGATTCTAAGTTAGATGGAAGACCTGTGAAGGACTTTTTCGGCAGTAAAGGAATATAGTTACTTAAAGGCAAAATGCTAGATGGTGTACTCCATTCTGACGACGATGCCATAGTTTCTCCTGGTGTATACATATTAGAATTGAATGATTGAGGGTAATGTTTAGTATGAGAAACTAAATCTAATAATCGATTGAAGTCCTCCGATGTAAGTGGTGGTAATGCAGTCGGATTAAAAGTAACTGGCGAAGCTTGATGGATGTTTTGGATATTAAGAGGTTGTTCAAGCCAATTATAATCTATCAATGGTGTGATAGGTAGGTGAGGACCTCCTTTAGTATAAGTGTGTTCGGGATAAGTCATTGGAATTGAGAAATAATTTGTATTATAGCAGGGTTTTCCTTCAGTGCTATATTGTACTGGTGAAAGACCCTGTTCAGGGATTATTGTTATTGGAGAATATTCAGAGGCTAGTTCATCCTGCAAATCTTCACAAGGAAGTTCGACATAATTATTATCTGCTGGCATATTGGCTAAAGATGATAGTAACTTGTCACATGGTTTCATTTCAGATGATGATAGATGAGATTTGGTTATTGCATTAGTGAACTTTGATAATAATTCTTGTAGTTCAGATGACATATTGATTGGTTTTAGAGGAGGCCCACTTTTAACTAAGCCGGATGACTCTGGATTTTGATATTTTGATATTTCTGACTCACCAAGTTGACTTTCAATATTTAAATGAGGACCTATGAGAGATGAATCTAAAGGTGTTAAATTAGCAAGTTCTGATTTTTGTTGCAATTCTTCATGTATCATTTTGATTTCATCATTTGAGAAAGGTGTGGTTAGTAAATGTGGCCCTACTAATGAAGGATCAAGAACATTATTAGAATCAAAAGCATGGTATACATCTATTGGTTTTAAAGTACCTTTTATAGAAGTATGAAGTTTACTAGTAGCCTCTGAGAGTGATGACGTAGCCGAAGATTCTATTGTCTCTTGAAGATCTGGTATTACAAAAGAGTCATCAAGTTCAATGATAGAATCCAAAGCATTTGAAGTGTCTGGTGATTTCATTTCTTGGTGTAGATTTGGACCGGTCAAAGAGCTATCATATTGAATTTTGGAACCTATTGCTGTTGAAATATTTAAACGTTTCTTGTTCAGATTTGAAGTTGGTACTTCTTCATACATTTCAAGATGATCTACAGAGTCTAATATTGGTGATATTTTTAGAGAATCTGTTTCCTGTAGTAAACTTGGTCCTATTATAGAGCTGTCAAGCTGCGTTTCAGAATTAACCTCTAAGATAATCTCTGGCGATTTCGATTTGTCTTCTAATATTGTAGAATCTGTAATTTCAAGACTGGGTTCTATGATTTGAAAGCCTGATTCTTTCAACGATGATGTTATTGATGAACTGTCAGTGATTGGAAGTTCTAAATTTGTTTCTAATAATAGATTATTAGGTTCTTTATTAAATTTTGTGCTATGGGAGTTGGTTGCAAGGTTTGAGTCAGCGTTTACTGGTTTGCTTAGTAACGTTGTCAACATTGATGATGGTAAGATTATACTTTCCATTTCATCAAACTTGATATCTGTGTTATCAATACTCTCATGGGTTTTGAGTGATTTAGATTTATCTACTGAAGCATTTGTGTTAATTGGCAAGTTCCCTGTTTGTAAGTGTGATCCAATAAGAGAAGAATCTAAGGGAATTAATTTAGAAGAATCGGACTCTGGTAGTAACTCTCCTTCAATGAAATTTGGTTCAGTTTCAACTGGTTTATATAATATCGTTGTATTTACAGTTGCAGCTGTGTTTTCATGCTGTAAGATTTCTGATTGTTTAAAGTCATTTACTAAATCTACATGCGATGAATCAGTAATTAATTCAGTAATGTCTGATTCTATTGGTATCATTTCATTTGTAATTTGAATTCCATCAATGAGTAACGGTTTAACTGGAGATAACGTTTTTAAGTGTGGATCAGAATGATCCGGTGATGAGCTAGTAAAATGACCTTGGTTGAATTGAGTTTTGATTTGTGATGGTGATGTTATTGGCACTTCTGTAGAAGATGTGAGAATATCGCTTTTATAGATCATATTAGAATCTAGCACCAATGGTGGGCTAACTACTTTTAAGTGAGGACCTATCAGAGATGATTCTAGAGGCACCAAACTAGAAGAATCTGATTCTAGATGTAATCGATCATCACTGAGCTGGATATTACTAGTCGCTAGAGTTGACAATTGTGAACCAATAAGGGAACTATCTTGATATTTATTGCCCGGATTTTTGTTCAAGTTTAAATGCTGATCATTTTGTGGTTCAGTAGTTTCGGATGTTACAGTGTAAGTTTGGTAATCATTGAGACCTAACAAAAGGGAGTCATCTATTTCTAAATGAGGACCAACGAGTCTTGAATCTAAAGGTGTCAAGTTTGTAAGATCTGATTCTACAAGATCTTTATTACCATTTCGGTTTTTATCGTGTACATCTGCGTTTGTTGCTGAGAATGATGATTTACCTTTTAGAGAACTATCGTGAACAAATTTTGAACGAGGTCGCTCAAAAGGTAACCAACTTGTTGGGCTATCAGTACCAGAGATTTCTGCGTCTAAAGCATCAAGGATCTTTGTTAGAGGTATACCATATTTGCATGACAAAGTTTGTAAGTCACGTTCCAAGTTTAGTGATGGATTTGAATCTATTTGTATGGGTCTTGTATAAATTGGTAAATAGAGTGCATTGCTTGATGGTGTCATTTGTAGAATGTTTTTAGTTGCACAGGGCTGTTGAAGTACTGGTTTAGGAACTTCTTTTGTTGGTAAGGGTTTCAGAATTTGATTTTGCTGTTGACCTATATTTGGAGATAAGTAATCACTAAGAATAGGTGGACAGTTACATATATTTTGGGCAGGTAACATTGTATATGGCAAAGATGGCACAGTTTGATATGGAATATTGTTCCATAGATTAGGACAAGTATTTGGAAAGGTACCTGGTCCTAGCCACAGTGGGTTTAATGGTGAAAATGGAGTGTTAGGTGCACATGGTAAGAGTGGGATTGGTTTCATCTCTCGTGGGTAGTCTGAGTTGAAACATAGATTACTTTGGTCCAAAGATATTGGTAGAGAATCTAGTGTTGGAATTTTAGAGGTTGATTGTAAAGGAATTACGTGAGGTAGTGGCTCAAAATACGCTGGTGTAAGTTGTGGTGGCTTTAAATATGGGTTTGAACTGTAAGGGATTGTATTGCAAGAGCATGGGTTCCTGTTAGCTGAACATGGAATCATTGTGCCTTTTATGTTATTGTCCACCGGTGAATATTTAACCAATCCTAAATTATCTTTAGTTGGAAGAATATTAGGTGAAATTTGTTGAAGGCTGTAAGGTGTGACTGATAAAGGACTTTCATTAAATTGATCAGTTGTAATTATTTTATCAAAATCACCAAGGGGTTTCGGTAAAGCAAATTTTGAAAGCAATATAGTGTTTTTCGTTGACATTGGTGTATTGGCTCCTAATTGAAATGGTGCTGTATTTAAATATGGTTCTTGAACATCAATATTAAATGAGGGTGCAATTTGAAATAAACTTGAATCTTTAGTTGACATAGAGAGATCTGGTGATATAAACTTTGGCCTACCAGAAAATTCTTTACTAGGTAATGGTAAAACATAATCTCGTGGTGAAACAGCTGGATGAAAATCAGAATTTAAGATAGGATTATGGGAATCACTTTCAGATAAATCAGCGGCGACATACACTGGAGAAGAAGACTGTAAATGGGAGTCCGTTTCTACTACTTTAGCTAAGTCTTTTTCCAGAATTGGGATTGCAGTCAATGGTTTAATTGGTACATTAGACACTGAAGAATGTTCATGTAGGTCTGTTTGTGCTTTTTGATTTTCAGAAGGAAGTAAGTGTAACCATGAACCAGTATAGTCCGAAGTCCCGTCAGTCAAAGACGAGGTTAGTGTAGGTTCATAAGGAGTTATTTTCAGCTTTGTTTCTTGAACAGGCTGGGCATCTTGTAAGACAGGTTGTTTTAGATCTATTATTTTAAGGGATGAAAATTCCTGAGTATCATCAAAGTCAATATCGTTACTAGTATCATTGTTGTCTTCAAGTTGTATAAAATCATTGTCATCGTAAGTAGCAATATCATGGTCTATAGAAAAGTCAAAATGTTCTGTACAATTATCGTATTCGTTTTCGCAGGGTATTTTTTTAAATTCTTGAGACGAGTTTAGTTCTGTATAGTCTGAATCTATATCAAGATTGGTAATGTTATTATGATCAAATTCAACCGTATCAAAAGATTCCGTTTCATAAAACCCAGTCTCATGTATATCTGTTTCATTTATATTTTGTAGTATTTCGAAATTATTATTTGTTATATGTTCTGTTGTATTATCTATCTGTGATTCTACATGAAATTGTTCCTGGTTTATGTATTTGTTAGGTACTATAAGATTTTTACTAACATTTAAAATGTTCCTATCATTTTCCATGCCGTTATTAAGAATTAGTTGTATGTCTGTCGAGTTTAAAATATTTTTTGCGGATTCATCGTTACCTATATCTAAGTGTAATTCACTTTTATCTACTGCAGCTTTTGTATTTAAGTCACTCGCCATAACCCGATTATCATGATTTTTATTAATGTTATGAATATGTTCCTTATGATTCGAAGATTTCACTAATTTACCAAATGCCGAATCAGCTATGTCGGAGAGCTCATCTAGTTCAATTTTAATAGGTTTAATGCCATTGAGTTTTTTATCAATATCCTCATCTAGAAGAACAAATTCATTTTTGTCTTGGTCAACCTCTACGTATATTGTTCTTGGTTTTCCAGTTTCTCTGTCTTTGGGCAGAAAAACTTCAAAATATCTATGTTCTTTATTATATTCTGTGTATGGTTTTATATGGTTTCCATTTTTCCATTTATGATGATTTCTATGATGTGTTTCATCTGGATTTTTAATATGATGGCCATAAAATCTATCATCATCAGATTCGCTGATATTATCATCTAATTTAACAGTATCGGTTTGATTTTCAACTCTGCCTTCGTTTTTATACTTATCATTCTCATGAATTTTAGTCGTATTTATAGGACTATATTCATTTGTTTTTCCATGTACATGAGCTTTATCAATATTTTCAGCTGTTAGTAACCAGTTATCAAATTTCATAAGCAAATCATCAAATGACTGCTTGTTGACATCTAAGCTACCGATATTTTGATATCCATGATTTACAAAATGGTAAAAGGTGCACCTCATGTCAGTCCCATTGCAGGCCTCTTTTGCTTCGTGCATTATCTGAAATATATTGTTGTCTGCAGATATGCAAGAGACGTCTTGAGTTGATAACACATGTTCTGGCATCTGTAAAAAAAAAAATGATTTGTGTTCGTTAGTACATACTACTGCAGTAGGCAACAGTTAAATTTACATATCTACATTAATATTATAAAGAGGTAAAGTTTTTTTTTTGTAGGAGGTAATATCTGAAAGTACTGGTCCGATTGCTAAAATTTTTTCACCGATAGAAAGCTGCTTTATTCCTGAGTGACATACGCTATATTTTTTCGTACACGGGTGAACCTGCGGGCAAAAGCTAGTTTGGAATAAAATACATTGACCCTGCTACATTTATTTATATTCTTAATTTCAATAAAAAACTTTTTACAAAAAAAAATACAACCAACTTCAAAGTAAAAAAAAACACTGAAAAGTGCAAAATAACTTTAATTTCGGAAGTCGGTGTTTCTATAATAGTTTTGTGTCTTCGGTTAGATTACAGTCATTACATTATTACAGAGTTCCGGTGCCTAACTTCAGGCTTCATCATCAGATCAGTTCGATATTTTCCCCCTCTACTTTCAGTCAGTCATCGACTACACGTATAAACAAAGCAATTTTACTTGTTACGACGGTTTTGCTGTGATCCTATGAGGAGTTCTGTTCCATATCTTCGAAGTTCATGATCAGATCATAACAATATTTCTATGGGACCAACTCGGAAGCATAACCTTTAAATAAAAAAAAATAATTTCAAAATCGGTCCACAATTGACCGAGAAATCGGTGAACATACAAAAAAAAAAAAAAACATACATTCAACCGAACATATAACCTCCTCCTTTTTGAAGTCGGTTAAAAATGGAAATCTATATACATATAATCAAGGAGAAACTGAATGACTGACATATCAACGCACAGCCGAAAGTACTGGATCTAGGAACGTGAAATTTTGCACAAGGCTATGTTTTATGATCTAGGCGAGCACTGATAGGATTTTAGATAATTCAACTTTTAAGGGGGTGAATTCGTTTGTGTGCCAAATTTTCTTCCTTGGCCATATACTTGAAACTTAACATAAATAGTAATATAAGTAAATAAAAAAAGGACAAGTGCGAGTCGGACTCGCGCCCTGAGGGTTGCGCACAAACTTACCTGTGTAAATAGTTCAATTCTCGAATAGAATCTCGAAGATTTTTTCGAATCGCAAATAAAGTTTTTTTCGTGACGTAATAATAAATTTAGTGTTTTTAGATTTATTCCTATACCTGTGCTATAAGACCTTGCTTTATGCCAAATTTAAGGATTCTGGATCAACGAGAAGTACCCTATGAATTTTAATTCCCTTGAGAGTGTCGAAATTTTTGGCGACATAATCGGCCATATTTTGGAAGTTACATTTTTTGACATCTTCAATGGACCACAATCTGAGTATATGGTTTTAATTTCAACTCGATACCTCCACACGTTCCCGAGATAAAGGGTCTTGACAGACAGACAGACAGACGGTCAACAAAGTGATCCTACAAGGGTTCCATTTTTTCCTTTTGAGGTACGGAACCCTAAAAAGTCCTTCATTATACGTTTTTCAAAACTGCTCGTATAAAAAGGTATCACAGCGAATGTATGGGAAAATCTTATCCCTTGGATTAATAAACCAGAAACTTGGCCCAAATTCTAATCAAGATTAATAATAAATATAGTCATTATTTAATTTTTAAAACTACCCTCAAAATAGGATTTAAGGGGTGTCAAAGTTTTAATTATTTTTTCATTTATTATTAGGAACAGATTTCTTATTAATTGATAACAATCTAGCCTAAAAGCAATAAGCAATTTAAAAATTAAATTGTTGTAAGTTATATGTTTTGTTAAAACTAAGAATAGCGTCCTTTAGCAATTTTATATAAGTCCATAGCACTTTCTTAGAGTCTGATATTGATACAAACACTTTGTTCATGTGTTGTATGCATAGCACAGCGTTGATCACTAATACATACTAACTTTAAACACTAAACTAACTCAAAAGGTTTAGTTCTCTTTAGTCTACGCACTAGGTCCGTCTTGTCTAACAGCTGGATTGTCTCAACATTCACGTGGCGGTGAAGTCTGTGTTCGTGGGCTTCAGCAAATTTTTGAATGATGGTGGTGACGAGTTCTATTTTAAGGTCACGGTGGAGGTTATTATTATGTCCTTTATTCAGTAGGTATAAATATTTTTTTAAACAAAAATCATAAAAAAAAACATTAAAAAATATAAAAAATAGTACCCCACCGGTATAGGCCATGGGTAGTGTGAAAGTGAAACCCGGGGCCCTGGGACGAAGGTAAAGAAGGAACAGGAGTGGGTTTTTAGTCAGTAAAAGTTTGACACTATTTTCCGCTCCACCCAAGGGCGGAATTTGTCATTAGATGATTTTCCCAACTAAAAAAAAAACCCCACCGGTATCGAGAACAGTGGCTAAGCTACCGGCGGTCAGGGCTCCACAAAGGAAGAGAAAGGAACCTCCTAACAATATGAGCCGTGTCCAAGAGTACCGCTTTCTAAATCAAGCCCTTGATCCAGTCGCCTAACGCGAACCTCCTAAGGTGTTGGTCGAGGCTCTTGGCTATTAAGTCATTGCCCGACACGACTATCGGTACAATGATCGCCGAGTCCACATCCCACATGTCGACCTATATTATTATTATTATTATATATATAATACCTGTACTCCCGTAGGAACATTTGCATCTGGAGGTGTCTTCTGTGGTGTATTGGCTCCATGGTGTGCCACGTGGTGTGATGAACCATGCTCTGAGGGTCCACTCGATACTGCTATTATTGAACCTGCAAATAATATGGGACTCTATTTGTACACCTCAAAGATCACAAAGCAAAGTGCCTGTCTGAGCTAGATGATCGACTTATAAGTCGCGTCTGTTAGACTTGACCTCACCGCACACGGACCACACGTGACTGCCACAAATACCACCACAAGAAGCTAGAAGCAAAGGCAGCTGAAGCGCGCAACAGCCACTTGTGGTCGGTGGTCGATACTTGCAGTCGGTGGCTGCAAATTTTTAGGGTTCCGTACCTCAAAAAGAAAAACCGGAACCCTTATAGGATCACTTTGTTGTCCGTCCGTCTGCCTGTCTATCAAGACCCTTTATCTCGGGAACGCGTGGACGTATCGAGTTGAAATTAAAACTATGTACTTAATTTTTCGGTCCCTTGAAGCTGTAAAAAAATCAAACTTCTAAGTTAACGGAAAAAAAGATATGGCCGTTTATGTCGAAAAAAAAAAACGTATATTTCGACACTCAAGGGAACCAAAATTTTAGAGTACTTCCTGTTGACTCAGAATCCTGAAATTTTGCACAAAGCAAAGTCTTATAACACAAATATAGGAATAAATCTGAAGACAGAAAATTTTTTTTTATACGTCACAAAAAAAATAAAAATTGCAATTTGGAAAAAAATTCGAGGCTCTGAAGATTTTTCGAATCGCAAAATAGTTTTTTTTTTATGACATAACTAAAAATTTACAGTTTTTAGATTTTTTCCTATACTTGTGCTTTGAGACCTTGCTTTATGCCAAACAGGATTCTAGGGCAACGGAAGTACCCTATGAATTTTGATTCCCTTGCGACTGTCGAAATATTCGTTTTTTGCGACATAAACGGCCGTATCTTGTTTTTTCGTTAACTCAGAAGTTTGATTTTTTCACAGCTTCAAGGGACCGCAGATTTGAGTACATGGTTTTAATTTTAACTCGATACCTCCCCGCGTTCCTAAGATCTTGACATACAGACAGACAGACTGACGGACGGACAACAAAGTAATCATATAAGGGGTCCGTTTTTTCTTTTTGAGGTAAGGAACCCTAAAACTGAACCTTTATAGGATCACTATAGGCCACCACTGCTCCGTGGGCTTCCCATTGAGTGGTGGCATAGTGATAACGGGATCATCATCATCATTTCAGCCGAGAGACGTCCACTGTTGGACATAGGCCTCCCCCAAAGACCATTATGGAGAATAATGACCGGTCCTGTGCGTCTCGCATCCATCGGGTTTTCACGACGAAATCTTTTTGCGGACTCAAGTCACGAAGATTTCTCGTTAATTACCTAATTAAGTTTTCTAAAGTAATCACCCCTTCCCTTTAAATTACAACAATACTTTTGCTTGCAGAAACTGGTGACAGTGACAGAGGAGAGGCGTCTTTGCAAAACAATGTAGTAGCAGAATTTTAAAATTAAATTATAATTCTGGTACAGTCCGCATAACACAAAATAACCGACTTTACAAAAAAAAAAAAACACTAAAAGGATCAAAATAACTTTAATTTCGGAAGTCGGTGTTTCTCGGTATTGTTTGTTTCTTATTTAACACCGACTTCCGAAATTAAAGTTATTTTGACCCTTTTAGTGTTTTTTTAGTGAAGTCGGTTTTTTTTTGTAAAAAGTTTTTATTTCACACTTTTTAGTTGCGATACACATATAACCAGAGTGCCTATTTCTCATGACAATTCGAATTAACCCAAACTCTGCTAGGTTATATTGTTTTATTATGAACTACATAACTAGCTATGTTGAAAATGGTATCATCGAAGTGAACTGATGATGATGATGATGGAGCCGGAAGGTATGAACTGGAACTCCGTAATTAATCTATGTAACCTAGCCGTGTTTGAGCTTATTAGAATTGTCATGAGATGCACTTTGGCTATAAGGTACTATCAAACTGATCTGATGATGGAGCCGTAGGTGGTGGTGGAAGGTAGATACAGGAACTTTATAATAAAACAATGTAGGATAATATTATTATAATAAAACAATAAAACAACATTATTATAATAAAACAATAATAAACAAATATAATTAACAATGTTATAATAAAACAATAAAACAACCCAACCTAACCTAACCTAAAACCTAGCAGTGTTTGGGTTAATTGGAATTGTCATGAGAAATAGGCACTCTGTTTATAAGTGTATCGCAACTAAAAAGTGTGAAATAAAAATACTTTTACAAAAAAAACGACTTCACTAAAAAAAACACTAAAGGATCAAAATAACTTTAATTCGTTTTCGTTCTGAAAACGATTTATTTATTTGTATTGCCATAGTCGCTTAACTATCTTCATTGTGACATTTATGTGAGTATGAAGTTCCCTTGGCCATTTCTGGTCTTCTTCATCAGTTCTACTTCATCAAATGTTACTTTTTGACTGTAAATGCTTTAAGTTCTCGATGAAAATACCAAAATCACTATATGGTTGCCTATAATATTTGAGGAGTTCCCTCGATTCCTCATGGATCCCATCATCAGAACAGGATTTTGAAAAAAATGGGACTAATCTGGAAGCATATCCTATAAAGGAAAAAAAAAATTGCAAATCGGTCCATAAACGACGGCGTTCTGACAACAAAAAATTAATTGTTCAATTCATTATCATCAGATCAGTAGTTCCTTTTGGCTTTATAATATTAGTATAGATGATAAATTATCTCCCTCATTTGAATTTCATCATAACAATATACCCAATATTCTTAAGCTTTACCAAGAATTCACCAGTCGAGGATAAACGAAATTACAGCAAATCCACAAAATGTTTAATTTAAAAACATGAAAACAATGCTTAGGTGTTCTACAAAATGGCGATTTGTTCCTGTTAATATTTTAATTTGTTTTCTCGAAACAAGCCAACACGTTAACTGCGACACTCATTTTTGTATTATTTTCATTCCTGCAGTACGGGGCGTTAAAGACCTCGTTTGAAAACTATCATTATGACGGTAAGGGGTTTAATAGACCCCGTAACGTTTACGAAACTACAAGCTTCTGCTAAATTCAGTACGAGGTCAAAGTGACCTCGTATTTAAGTAGATGCACCTAAACTAATTGAAGTTATGGCCTCCGCACGATAGAGAAGACTATGTTTTTATCAGCCGCAACACAACGAAGACACTTACGAGGCGTATTAGACCTCGTTCTGCAGTGAACGAGCTTGACTATGTTAGTTGAATTGTTATTTAATTTTGAGGAGGTCCGTATCCGAAGGGAGGTAGACTATTGCAGCGATTTAGTCGTCGATTTAAAAGGTTAAATAAAGTAAATGACAGTCGTGCGAGCGAGAAAAAGGGATGGAGCTTTACACCTTATACAACAATAATTTTAGTATATGCGAAACTCGAAACACGTATCTAGTGTTTTTAACCGACTTCAAAAAGGAGGAGGTTATATGTTCGGTTGAATGTATGTTTTTTTTTTATGTATGTTCACCGATTTCTCGGTCAATTGTGGAACGAATTTGAATTTTTTTTTTTTTGATTGAAAGGTTATGCTTCCGAGTTGGTCCCATAGAAATATTGTTATGATCTGATCATGAACTTCGAAGATATGGAACAGAACTCCTCATAGGATCACAGCAGAACCGTCGTAACAAGTAAAATTGCTTTGTTTATACGTGTAGTCGATGACTGACTGAAAGTAGAGGGGGAATATATCGAACTGATCTGATGATGAAGCCTGAAGTTAGGCTAATCTAACCGTGTTTGGGATTATTATAATTATCATGAGATGCACTCTGGCTATAAGGTATTCAAGTTTGGCTGAGGGGTACTTTTTAGTGGTGGTACCATAACTAAAAAGTGTAAAATAAAAAACTTTTTACAAAAAAAATACAACCGACTTCAAAGTAAAATAAAACACCGAAAAGTGCAAAATAACTTTAATTTCGGAAGTCGGTGTTTCTATAATAGTTTTGTCTCGTCGTTATTTAACACCGACTTCCGAAATTAAAGTTATTTTGCACTTTTCAGTGTTTTATTTTACTTTGAAGTCGGTTGTATTTTTTTTGTAAAAAGTTTTTTATTATGTAAAGAATCTATGTAATGACAGGCCAGTTGGTCTAGTGGTTAGTGGCCCTGACTGCTGCCGGAGTTCGTGGGTTCGATTCCCACCCAGGACAAATGTTTGTGTGATGAGCAAGATCATTTGTACTGTGTCTGGGTGTAATTTATCTATAATATGTATGTATTTAGAAATATATAAGTATGTTTATCAGTTTTCTAGTACTCATAACACAAGCTCTGCTTAGCTTGAGACTAGACGGCGTTGTGTGATAGTTGTGGAATATTATATTATGTACAAAGTTTCATAACTGTTTTATCAAAAATCACGAAGTTACAAGCTTGTTATGTTGCCTGGTTGTCCGCACAAATAGACCTGCTCCCGCACCCAGCTTTGCGCTAGCGTTCAATGCCCGCTATGACCTGCCGTGGCCTGTTATGTACTTAGTGTCTGTGGTGTCCAACTTGTGACCTTTTTTAAATATTTTTGGGAAAAATATAAGATGGTGTAAAAATGATTGGAATCGATTCAGTTCTCGTCCATCATTCCACAGTGTCTCAAGACGAAAGTCTATGACCAGTGCTTGTTGCCAGTGATGACATATGGCACTGAAACATGGTCGCTTACAATGGGCCTCATCAGAAGGCTTACAGTCACCCAAAGGGCAATGGAAAGGGCTATGCTCGGGGTTTCCTTGCGTGATCGCATCAGGAATGTAGAAATCCGCAGGAGAAACAAGGTCGCCGACATAGCCCGAAGAATCGCCAAACTAAAGTGGCAGTGGGAGTACATTGCTCGTAGAATGGATGGTCGATGGGGCCGAAAGGTTCTAGAGTGGCGACCGCGCACCGGAAAACGCAGCGTTGGAAGGCCTCCCACAAGGTGGACCGACGACCTGGTGAGAGTCGCGGGAATGCGGTGGATGCGAGACGCACAGGATCGGTCGTTGTGGAGACGCTTGGGGGAGGCCTATGTCAACAGTGGGCGCCTTTCGGCTGAAATGATGGTGATATACTAAAAATAATGTTGTATATGTAGGTCCATCTCTTTAACAGTTCAGTTTAGTTCCTGGATCGTGTTATGAGCTGGTGGTAGGGCGTCTCAGGGGCCTTACCATGATGTGTTAAAATGTCAAGCGTGCGACATTTTCGACCACCGTAGGCGCGGGCTTGCGGACGGCAAGCAAAGCCCGCCGTCCGACCGTCCAGTAATCGTCCGGACCGAGCCCAAATCGTCGACGGCGCGTTTTGTTTTACGCGCGCCTCAGGGAGATGTCAGCAAATCGTAGGGGCCGAAGCCTACTGGGGTCACGGGTTGTGTGAAAGTGAAACCCGCGGCCCTGGGACGAAGGCAAAGAAGGAACAGGAGTGGGTTTTTAGTCATAGTATCTCGCTCTCCGCCCAAGAGCGGCATTTCATTAGATGATTCTCCCACCTAAAAAAAAAAATCACTGGTGTATCCAGAATCATGTACATGGTGTTAGTTTGTGCGTCGATGTCAAAGACACCCTGTATAGATTGGGCACGCCACAATTATGGCGGTAAGTCCCCTCTTTGAGGCGTGGTTGGAAAGACCTCACGGCGTCCTCACCTTCCGCATGACGCAGGTTCTCACCGAACACGGTAAGTTCGGGAAGTTCCTGCACCGGATTCGTGCGAGAGCGACGCCCGGGTGTCGCCACTGTGTGGAACGCCCGGAGGACACGGTGGAGCACACGGTGGAGGTGTGCCCCGCTTGGGCAGAGCAACGCCGTGTTCTCGTGGGGGCGATCTCTCGCGCCGGGCCTTGGTTGGGCTTGCGGACGGCGAGCGATGGGTGGCTCGCCGTCCGACCGTCCGGTAACCGTCCGGACTGAGCCCAAGTCGTCGATGGCGCGTATTGTTCCACGCGCGCCTCATGGAGATGTCAGCAGATCGTAGGGGCCCAGCAGGGTCGAAGCCTACTGGGGCCGTGGGTAGTGTGAAAACGAAACCCGGGGCCCTGGGACGAAGGCAACGAAGGAACAGGAGTGGGTTTTTAGTCAGTAAAAGTCTGACACTATCTCGCGCTCCGCCCAAGAGCGCGATTTGTCATTAGATGATTTTCCCACCTAAAAAAAAAACCTTGTATAGAATAAAAGATAGCTCCTTCCCTGAATAGGCTCTTAATAAACTATTGCGCCTCACCATCAATGATTGCATCTCTGCTTACCATCAGATGGGATCGCAGTCAAGCACTGGTATATATATATATATCAATTAAAAACAAAAAAAAAAAACAGTTCGTTACAACACAACAACAATAGGTCGTTATATCTGTCGTCGATGCAATAACTATCCTCTAGCCACGAGATCCTCCGTCAAACATATCAAGAGTCCCTAACTGTCAAATTCCGATCGTTCTAGGGCGCCATCTTGGAATTTGTTCCTCACTTAATATTCGTGTCACATCCTCACTTATTCAGAGTGGATTTGAAAAGAATGTTTTTTAGAGTCATGGCTTTACTGTGAAACCTTATTTAATTGTTGAAAGTTTACAATGAAAGCGTGTCCCGAGTTTTTATTGACCGACTTCAAAAGATGAGTTGTGCATTTGTTGTCTGTTTTTTAGGGTTCCGTACCTCAAAAGGAAAAAAGCGGGACCCTTATAGGATCACTTTGTTGTCCGCCCGTCCGTCTGTCTGTCTGTCTGTCAAGAACCTTTATCTCGGGAACGCGTAGAGGTATCGAGTTGAAATTAAAACCATATACTTAGTTCTACGGTCTCTAGAAGCTGTGAAAAAAAAAAACTCCTGAGTATTTCGACACTGTCAAGGGAATCAAAATTCATAGAGAACTTACCGTTGACCTAGAATCCTGAAATTTAGCATGAAGCAAGGTCTCATAGCACAATTAAAGGAAATAATCTGAAAACTGTAAATTTATAGTTACGTCACAAAAAATATATATAAAAATATAATAAATATATAAAAACTGGGCAAGTGCGAGTTGAACTCGCGCACTGAGGGTTCCGTACAAACTTACCTATGAAAACAGTTCAATTCCCGAATTGAGTTACGAAGAATTCCAAATCGCAAAAAAGGTTTTTTTTTGTGATGTAACTACAAATTTATAGTTTTCAGATTTTTCCCTATACTTGTGTTATGTTAGAGACCTTGCTTCATGCCAAATTTCAGGATTCTAGGTCAACGAGAAGTACCTACCCTATGAATTTTGATTCCCTTGAGAGTGTCGAAATACTCGTTTTATGCGACATAAACGGCCGTAACTTTTTTTTTCTCAACTCAGTAGTTTGATTTTTTCACAGCTTCAAGGGACCGTAGACCTGAGTATATGGTTTTAATTTCAACTCGATACCTCCATGCGTTCCTGAGATAAAGGGTCTTGACAGACATACAGACGGACGGACAACAAAGTGATCCTATAAGGGTTCCATTTTTTCCTTCTGAGGTACAGAACCTTAATTAACATACTACTTGACACTGGTCTGCAAAATGCAAAAAACTTAAGAAAATTTGGATTTCGCGGGCTACCCTACATCTAAGTACCTTAAAATTTACTTATATAGTATGTAGTGATCTATGGCGTCATATAAGAACTAATTCTGCATCGCGCAATCAAAGTTCTCCGCGTGATTAGAACATATAATAAAAAACATTTTACAAAAAAAAAAAAATACAACCGACTTCAAAGTAAAAAAAAAACACTGAAAAGTGCAAAATAACTTTAATTTCGGAAGTCGGTGTTTCTATAAGTAATAGTTTTGTCTCTTCGTTATTTAACACCGAATTCCGAATTTTAAAGTTATTTTGCACTTTTCAGTGTTTTTTTTACTTTGAAGTCGGTTGTATTTTTTTTTTTGTAAAAAGTTTTTTATTTTACACTTTTTAGTTATGGTACCACCACTAAAAAGTACCCCTCAGCCAAACTTAAATATCTTATAGCCAGAGTGCATCTCATGACAATTCTAATAATCCCAAACATGGTTATATTAAGTACATTCATTTATTGCAGAGTTCCGGTGCCTAACTTCAGGCTTCATCATCAGATCAGTTCGATATCCCTCTACTTTTAGTCAGTCATCGACTACACGTATAAACAAAGCAATTTTACTTGTTACGACGGTTCTGCTGTGATCCTATGAGGAGTTCTGTTCCATATCTTCGAAGTTCATGATCAGATCATAAGAATATTTCTATGGGACCAACTCGGAAGCATAACCTTTCAACAAAAAAAAAAATATTTCAAAATCGGTCCACAATTGACCGAGAAATCGGTGAACATACATAAAAAAAAAGACATACATTCAACCGAACATATAACCTCCTCCTTTTTGAAGTCGGTTAAAAAGAACAGCTCGAAATCATCTGGCAAGTTCGGTTAAGCAGCCGACAACCTCCTAGGTTAACCTGCGAAAGGCAACACAAAAAAAAAAAACGGAGGATCCTCCCTTTTCAACGGAGGTTTGCGGGACTTTACTCTCTGTTTCGCATACCTCCAAAAGTATTTTACACGGAGCGAGTGACCACAAATCTGACCTAGTTGGACAACACGATATCTCATGACAACACTGGTTGCCAGTAAAATTATAATGTTCACTGGGTAGAAAAATCAGCCATTTTGCCACCTTTTAAATAATGAATCATTCGGCTTGTTAATTAGCATAGATCGTGGCGTGTTCGGCAGCCATTAGTGAGTTGTTTTTGTAGATTAATTGTTATAAATCTGTGAGTCACTTTTGTTAATGACTGCTAGTTGTTTTCATCTGTACTTTAAATGGTTTTTTTTGTTATTGTCTTTTTTTTATTTAAATCTAATCAAAACGGCCGAGATGCATTGTTTATGGGTAAGTACGTCTAAACGTACTGAAAAAATATTGTAGTTGGAGGAACAATGAGATTGCTTCTAAGTCTCATGTTTATCTATCTATCTATATACTTGTATATACATATATAAAACTGGGCAAGTGCGAGTTGGAGTCGCGCACTGAGGGTTCCGTACAAACTAGAAAGGTAAATTGCGGCTTACGATTAAAAAAAACTTCTTACTAGATCTCGTTGCAAACCAATTTTCGGTGGAAGTTTGCATGGTAATCATCATATATTTTTTTTTAGTTTTATCCTTCTCTTATTTTAGAAGTTATGGGGGGGGGGACACATTTTACCACTTTGGAAGTGTCTCTCGCGCAAACTATTCAGTTTAGAAAAAAAATTAAAGAAACTTGAATATCATTTTTGTAAACCTATCCATAGATACCCCACACGTATGGATTTGATGAAAAAAAAAAAATTGTTGAGTTTCAGTTCTAAGTATGGGGAATCCCCAAAATTTATTGATTGTTTTTCTATTTTTGTGTGAAAATCTTAATGCGGTTCACAGAATTCATCTACTTGCCAAGTTTCAACAGTAGGGGAATCCGGTAGACTTGCCCAGGTGGGAGAGTTGAACCATCATTTAAAATTATATTTAAATTTAGCGCGAACGAAACGTCAATGCGATCATTGGTCACTTGCAAGATGACAACCACAAGTATACCGATATTTTGTATCAGGGCCTTTTTGTTTGACAATGAAAATTTAAAATGTGTTTTGGTTGCTGCGGAGTACTTTTTTTTAATTTATATAGTTTTGCGATTGCTGTTGTGTTTATTGAGGTACGCATTGTTTGTCACTAATATTATATAACCAGATAAACGTAGTTTGACGTAAGCTAAGGATTTTTTTCTCTACGATTGGAGGGTCTTTCCATACATTAAGATAAGTGTGAAACTAGTGTGAGCGGGAGAGTTGCACCACGGTGAGTGCGGGAGACATGCTCAGTGGTCATTCACAAGGCCCTTTGTAAGAATTTAAATTTAGTTTACATTAAAGTGTTATAATTTACCTATGGTACCTACATACACGATACCCTTTCAAAACAAGCCTCCTGAAAATGCAAACGAAAATAATACCCATAAAAATGGAGTTGGAAAATACCAAAGATGATATTAAAATAATAATAATACGAATGTGATTAGTAATAGTTTTCTTAGCAGTCAATATTATTTTAAAAATGCATATTTGATTTAAAATAACTTTGGGCTTGATCAAAGATTTATTAGTAGTTAATTAATAGTTTCAAATAAGCACCTGAATCAATATTTCGTTATTTTGTTAAAGTACTCAACATTTTTTGAGAAAGATATAAATTAAAATTGATTTACAATAATTTTGAGACTGTTAAATGATGCCACATTATTAGAAATAAATTAAATAATAAAAAAAAGATGTAAATAAGTACCAACATGTTTGCTTAAAAAGTTGATTGTTGTCATTTTGGTTATTTTGGAACATTTTGTTAGAAATGTTAAGAAAATTAGTAGTTTTTTGGCGTTTTCCTTGCTAGAAGTGCTAAAAGAAAGTGAATTATTGTGTAATATAAGTTATTACAACTACGATTCAAGCTGAAAATGATTTTTCTTTTCCCAAAAATAGTAAGGTCAATTCTCCCTATACCCCGGTTCAAGTGTCCCACTTATTCGGGAGACTTGACTCGTATCCCGTTTTTTATTAAAAGGCTAATAAAGTTTTACCTGCACGTTATTTATTATCAAAGGCGTCCTCAAGTATTCAAAAAGTTCGATGTCAATAACACCAAAATAGTTTAATTAATAATAAGTAAGTAATAAAAACTAAAACCCGACTACGACAAAAAAAAACGACGCTAAAAAAGTATGAAACAAGATTTTCAGGGCGCTGAAATAAACAATAATTGGGGATCCAGATTTGGTTAAGTCCAATCTACAAAGCCTCGAGCACAGGCGCAGGGTAGCCAGCCTTTCGGTATTTTACAGGTTGCATTTTGGAGAGTGTGCGCGGGCATTGCATGACTTGATTCCGCCATCTCCTTTCTATCATCGGACAACCCGACGTACGGCGAGTATCCACCCTTACGTTGTTGAAACTTCAACGGTCCGGACTAAGCATTTCGCTTCGTCTTTTATACCGCGTACATCGAAGGACTGGAATAATTTGCCTGCTGCGGTCTTCCCGTCCAACTATAATTTAGGTGCCTTCAAGGCTAGAGTAAATAGGCTCTTAATAAACTAGTGCGCCTCACCATCAATGATTGCATCACTGTTTACCATCAGGTGGGATCGCAGTGGTTTATATATAAAGAAAAAAAACAAGGTACCGTAACTGGAAAAACAAGAACGGAACAAAAAGAAAAGCCGTAGTCACACGTTATATAGTGCTTTAATAACGTGTGACTTTGGATTGGTTCGACGAGTGTTATCGTGTCCTATTAGCTCTTCCATCTCCATAGGTGACAGAAGAGCTGACGAGATGGAGTATTTAATCGTGGATGTACGACCCCGGGTGGAATAAATGCGAGAGTGTTTCACAATAAACGCGAAAGTGTTTGTCGGATATATTCGACGCAGGCGGTAAAAAGTTAAGGAGTGTTGAAGTTTTAATGAAAATATTCTCGTGAACGAAGGCGCTGGAAAAGTACTAGTTTCAAATAAACTGTATACTTTTAAGGGCGGAATTCATCAATGAAACTAATCGCGTTTTAACGTTTGGCTCGCATAATCGCGTTTAGCCGCTGTCACTAGTGTCACTTGTAAAAATACAACAAAAGAAAAATACAGACTGGGGCTGGCATGGTCTTACTGTGACCAAAAGTCCCTAAATGTATAAAAGATAATAAAAAAATAAAAAATAAAAATAACAGACAAGTGACACTAGTGACAGCGGCTAAACGCGATTATGCGAGCCAAACGTTAAAACGCGATTAGTTTTGTTGGTGAATTCCGCCCTAAATTGTCAAATAGTCGTTTAGTTAGAAAAGTGAAGTTAATTGTACATTCCAAAGCGTAGATTTCTATCGATGGCTTAGAGTGAAAACCTCGGGTATGCAACTTTAGGTCATTTTTGTTTTATTATATGGTCCCCAAGATTCAGGCGCCGCCGCCGCCTAGTTTGGGGACCACCGTATACTACACAACTGAAGCCCGCAATTAGTTACAGACCTATAATACATTAAGATTATTTAATTTAAGGTACCGTTTGTAACAATGATTCAATATTTTTTTTTTTTTTTATTATTATTATTATTTTTCTGAAACGAAAAGCTCGTAACGCATAATCTTGTATCACGCAAAATTTTGATTTGATACTTGTAGCGCCATCTACAATGTTGAATGCATACATTGCTCGAGTCAGTTTGGTGTGATAACAACGTAATGGCGCGTCAAAACTTGTGAAAAAAAAAGAAAAACAAGAGAAACAAGCGTTTGAAATAAATATTTTTTTTTTTTATAAATATTTCATTAAAACACGTAGAGTGCCATTATAATTACATGATAATAAAGGTCTAGTTTGGTTTCTGGTGCCTCCTGAAAAGTTACGTATTTCACAGTTACGAGTTATTCACATTCACTCCAAGCCATCGCTATGGAGAAGAATGTGCAAGAAACTCCATCTTAGACACTTTTTTAAATCAGCGAAAATTTCTATTTCTAAATACAAAAAGAAAAGAAAATATCTAAAACAATTTTAGAATATTAACAACCTTTTTATTTCAGATATTAACTTCCATAATAAATTATAGAAATTTGTTAGTATCATAATAACTTATAAAACTATATTAGTAAACAAATACAAAATATACCCACAGACACTTTTGTGAAACGATCAAACTACTACAATATTAGTAATAAATAAAAAAATCAAAACCGGATGAATTTACACGTAAGATAAATCGAACGGCTGCAACACCATGCGATTTTTGAAAAAATATTATCCCGTAGGATTTCGTAAAAGGCGACTGGCGGAACAACTCACTTCGCGGGACCCAACCAAACGCGTGTAACGAAACCATAGCGCGATTCAGCCGGACGGAACAACGCCATCTATCGAGCTCCAGTGACAACTTTTTATAATCATTCCGAATTTGGTATTTTTAATTCTATGAAAAATATACCTTAATTTATAGTTGTTTTATTTAACGATGTTGCAAAAAAAAAAAAAAAAAAACTATTACTTATCACAAAAATCTTTCTTTTTTACTTTTATTATGCTTTATCCTGAATGACTGACAGATCAACGCACAGCCTAAACCGCTGATTGTAAAGACCTGAAACTTGGAGAGTATGTTCTTTATATGACGTAGGCATCCAATAAGAAAGGATTTTTCGAAATTCTACTCCTATGGGGTGAAAAAGGGGGGCAATGTTTGTATGGGATAACGTGATTCCTTGGTCCAATTTACTTCAAATTTTGCATGGACATTTTTTACAGAATTGAAGAAAATCGAGTTACGTATTTTATTGAAATTCATCTTCTAACGGGGTTAAAAAGGGGTAGAAAGTTATTTTAGGGGTGATTTGCTTCGAAGTTTATATCAATACTCCCTAGCACTTTTGATTTAAATTATGTACATTTTATTTTGACACATGTTTGAAAACTGAATCTGAAGAAGAAGAAGAAGATAGAAGATTACAAAATAAGTAACGTAAAAAACCAATTAAAAATCCTATTTGAACTATTCTCGACTTCGGCGCGGACGAAGTCGCTGGTAAAAACTAGTAAATTATAAAATCATTGGGAAAATCGGAAATTAATTGTCACACAAAATGTCATTTCAAGTACTGAATGGCGCGAATTCACTATGGCGTCTGTTTTGTGACGTTTGATGTGCTGTATTTGTCTAACAAATATTTTGAAACGCATTTTAGACATATTAATATTTTTCTAGTTTTGAAAAAACTAACAAAAAAAAAAAATAACGACGCAGTTTCTGTAGCGGAGGATAAAAAATATATTATTATTATTTATTTATTTCTTTATTGCACACCTTAACTTATATTACAGGTCTGACTTATATAAAAAATAAGTGTACAATAGGCGGTCTTATTGCACAGGGCAATTTCTACTAGACAACCTTTGGATGGACTGAACGAAAGGAAAAGATTTGGGGCTGTCAGTGTACAACAACATAAATAATGTACAAAAAATTAATAAAAGATAATAAAAATACAATAAAATATATATACCTACATATAATACATAAATAGGTAGTAAACAATAATAAATATACAATATATACGATAGAGAAAGGAGAAGAAAAATTTAAGTGTTAAGTAATGCTCCTTCACCATCTTTTTAAAGGTCTTTAGCGTTTGGGCACGCCTCACTTCTAAGGGTAATGCATTCCACAAACGCGTTGCTTGTATCGTGAAAGATTTATCAAAGAACGAAGTGGAATGCATATGAATACTAAGTTTTAGATTATCATAATAAGAGACAAACTTTTATTTATCTTATGTAAATTAAGTAGCACTTTTTTGTCCCTTGCTTAAGTTTGGTGTTAAAAAAAATAACTTACATAATAATATTAAAATCCACGCCGAGGTCAGTTTTAGTGTTTTCATATCGGGCCCGGCATTTAATTGGCATTTAGACTGTTACCTAAAACAAAACAAACAAAAAATAAGCATATGCATAAATCTAAATATATTATAAATATAAAAGTGAAATACCACGCACTGATTAATCACGAAATCTCAGAAACTATAACACCTACAAACTTAAAATTTGGCAGGTAGGTTCCTTATAAGGTGTAGACATCCGCTAAGAACGGATTTTCCGAATTTCACCCCCTAAGGGGATGAAACGGGTGTCCAAAGTTTGTATGGAGAAACCGACTCTAACGCGGGCGAAACCGTAAGCAGAAGCTAGTCAGTTTATACAATGTGTTGTTTTTAATATCTCATAACTCAAGATTTATATTCTATAAGGAAAAATAATGCTAAAAGCCCTAGAATAAATGGTCCAAAAAATCCATGGTTTCGAAGATGTCATTAATCAAAAATAATTAATAAAAAAAAAAAATAATAATACTTAAATTAATAAAAAAAAAACAATATATATATAATCATCATCAGGAAGATGATGATGGTCTTCACGTGTACCAAATCTGTCCAGATGTTTGAGCGTGAACGAGTGACAAATATACACACATACCTACTATGCGATAGGATCGACTTAGCTTATGTTGTGACATTATAGCTGTCAAATCGAATCAGTTAGGTAGGGTGACCAAAACAAGATATTTTTTTAAACTAGTTGACCCGGCGAACTTTGAACCACCTTACAGTTAATGAATGCTACTATATCTTTCTCTTTTTTTTCTTTTTTCTTTTTTTTCTCTTTTCTTTTTTTTGTGTTGGAAGGCCCCCTACAAGGCGGACCGATGACCTGGTGAAGGTTGCGGGAATCCGATGGATGCGAGACGCACAGGACCGTTCGTTGTGGTGACATTTAGGGGAGGCGTATGTCCAGCAGTGGACGTCTATCGGCTGAAATGGTGATGATGATGATGATGACTATATCTTTCGATATAGTCAACCGATTGCGATGAAACAAAGCCTAAGTAATACATCATGTTATACACCATTTTAATATATAAAAGTTATCTACATCGATTTCGTACATTTTACGTGATGCGCGCACAACTAACAACTTCTACAGATTTATTAAATTTATTCACGAATCATGAACGAACAAAATTTTAATTAGAATTTAATTTTCCAATTTCGCTCATGTCTGCGTCACTGTGTGATGTGTCTGAGTAGCAGAGAAGGCGAATTTATTAAAATATAAATAGTCAAGCACTAATTTATGTCATTAAAAAGGAAACAAATATACAGTCGACTCTCGTTATTTCGAAACTCGAGGGACTCTTTAAATATTACGAATTATCGAGTGTTCGAAATATCAAATGGTTGGAAACGAGAGTAACAGTAACTGAAATTTAACTAAACAAACCAACTCGTGCGGCAGGCAGTGTCTGTCAAACTAATCGTTACAAAAACAAAGGCTCGTGTACGATGATACAAGTTTGAACTTGTCTCAAAATGTACTTACAATGCGTTCCAAAGAATAGGATCGATTGCCATGTTGTGACGTCACGTCATACTGTGAAATCGAAGAATTATTATGGTGAGCATAACAAGAAATTTTTAAAATTTAATTTATTTACGAACTGTGAACGAAAATAGTTTAATCAGAATCCAGTTCTTTAATTTTGCTCATCTCTGAGTTCCGCGATTTGACAGTATGACGTGACGTCACAACATGGCAATCGATTCTATTCTTATTTGGAACGTATTGTATTAAAATGTACGTGCATCAAAGAAGTTTATAATTCAAAAATCAAACTGGCCACTAACAAAAAAAGAACAAAATGTGGTTACTGACGAATCTCTAAAAAAATAGTAATGAAAGAGCTCAGTGCTTTATATTAAAACTACAGAATCTTACGAGCACTGAATTTTGTTTGTTTCAAAACTCAAAACCCGTCGAGTGATAGTTAAAATTAACTTGTAAATAATACATAAATTTCTCTAATAAATAATTTGTTTTAGTAAATTGTCTTTTTATTATCTCACAGGTGGTGTAAAAAGTAGAGTATCCAACACGGGGATAAAGCTGTCTTTGTTTAGGGCGGCTTGAATTCCTCACTTCACTCAGGTTTCTATATTAACTCCCTAGCAATGCTCGGGAGTAAATTATATAAAACCCTCACTTACGCTCGGGATTAAAACTTAGCAACCTTCGTTTCGTTCGGAATTCAAAATGCCGCCCGCGACTTAACTTACTTTTAACTTTACTTTAAGAAGAATTCACGTAAACATTGCCAATAGCGATTGAAGGTTTTCGGTACCCTTTAAAATAATAAAATAAGTACAAATCCTTACCCCAAAAACATTGATAAACTTCAGACCAACACCTCCATTTTCAAGGAATGCCAACTTAATAATAACGAAACATTGTTTAAATAACATCACTGAAACTAATTTGTGTGTTTAACACTTGATTCCATATCAAGATAAACGTGTCGATATAGACACGTTTGCTGTGTTTTTGAACGTCGCAGTTTAAATAGCAGAATGTTTTCTTTTAAAATTGGGTATTGTAAATATAATACTCAATTTAGATTATGAAAAACCAGAGGACGTCTTAAAAATAATGTCATAAAAAAAAGTAAAACAAAGTAATATCAATAAACACACAGTCGACGGCGCGTATTGGTCCACGCGCGCCTCAGGGAAATGTCAGCAAATCGTAGGGGCCCAGCAGGGTCGAAGCCTACTGGGGCCATGGGTAGTGTGAAAACGAAACCCGGGGCCCTGGGACGAAGGCAACGAAGGCACAGGAGTGGGTTTTTAGTCGGTAAAAGTCTGACACTATCTCGTGCTCCGCCCAAGAGCGGGATTTGTCATTATATGATTTTCCCACCTAAAAAAAATAAAAATAAAACAGGTATACGAGTAAGTGTCACACTAACACTTGCAACCACTCGTACCCTTTTCACATGCACTCACACACCTTTACCAACAACACTACACTCACTACACCCACCGCACTACACTCCCCACACTACATTCACTACACCACACTCTACCCAAACTACTGAAATTTTGTTAAACATATAACTATTGTCTTTGTACCAACCCGTACTGGGCCCGCGTGGTCGATTACGGCCCATTCCCTCTCCTAGAGAGGAGGCCTGAGTCCCAAGAGTGGGAACATTATGAGGCCAACTATGCTATGCTATTGTCTTTGTTACTGTACCTTCTGAATATGAATTGAAAGAGACTGGACCCCACAACACAGGGAATCCTAGTGTGGGGTTCAGCCCCTCTAGCCAAGTCACAACCGTTTCGTTTCGATTCTCTTTTCGTCGATCGCCTCGAGTAGGCCACGCCTCCGATTCCTTTATTCTGACGTCATCTCAACGCTCAGTCACGTGGTCAGAACAAAGAAATAGGAGGCGTGGCCGACTCGAGGCGATCAACGAAAATAGAATCTAAAAGAAACAGTTGGACTTGGCTAGAGGGGCAGAGCTTCATCTACGATTGTAAATTATTATTTTTTTAAGCTATTGCATAGCTTCTATCGAGGGCCTTGAGCGCGGGGACCGAATCCAGAAATTCCGTAACGAAAAAAACCTCACGCTCCCCACTCCGACGGGCACGGAGGTGTGGCTTGAAGGAGGTGTGGCTTGAAGGCCGTGCATTGTCTAACGTCGTTTCTTTTCGGCAGTCTTCGACACGGTCTTTGTGTGCGTGCAACTAGCCGTATTGTACGACTCTACGAAGCTCGTTTATTTATTTAATAAAAGAAAAAAAAATGTTTTCTTATCGGTCACCACGCTCAAAAAGTGTAACTTGAATTAATATCAAAGAAAAAGAAATACTGCATAAATAAAATAAATAAATAATTATAATTGCATAAGTTGATACAAAATGCTATACCGCGGCAGTCCCCGAGTGCCACACTTTTTTTATTTTTAACTTTTTGAGTAGCGTAATTAGAGACACAATAGAAAGACAATGGCGCGTTAACGCCGGCGTTATTGCGGGGATCAACAGCTTAATGGGCAAAGTCCTGATTCACTCACTGACTCGTTAACGTCCAGCACAAATTCTTGGATCTAGAACGCTGGAATTTTACACAGAGGTTCCTTTTATGATGTACTAGCTTTAGCCAGCGTCTTCGACCGCGTCAAAATAGAAAATATATGCATAGGTTACTCCGTGAAAAGGTATCTTTCTAATGGTGAAAGAATTTTTAAAATCGGTCCCGTAGTTTTTGAGTTATATCGTAATAGACAAACAAACAAAAAAACATATTTTTCTTTTTCTTTTTTATAATATTAGTTTAGTTACAAAGAATGAGAATAGCACTTTTTGATACAAATGAAGAAAGTTTGTTATTGCGAACGAGGCGGTATTCGCACGAGCCACAGGCGAGGGTGTTATGGAGCCAAGCGCTGCAGTAACAAACCACGTGTATCAAAACGACGTTTTTCAATAAACTTACGAAGATAAACATAAACCAGGGTTAACGCGCAACTTGTTGGGTTCGCTTAGCGCCCAGCCTGATACGATAAATTAATATTATAAATTATGGCCAGGGCGAGCCCGCGCACTTTTACGCACTTAGTCTGAAAAACAGTAAATTGCGTGCCTAAAAGCGGTAGGGATAAGAGCCGGCTTTCGAGTAAGTGTATTGACTATTCCGCACTCGTACGGAAAAGTTTCCGCCACAGTTTTATTACATTTATCGTATCAGTATGGGCGCGCGTTGACCCCCTCGAGTGGCACGTCAACTCCCACCAGGTGCGTGTCAACCCCCGTTTATTTACGTCTTCGTAAGTGTATCTATTGAAAAACGTCGTTTGATACACGTGGAAATTTGTCACTGCAGCCCTCGGCTACATAACACACTCACCTACGACTCGTGCGAATTCCGCCAAAAAACCCACTCCTGTTTCTTCGTTGCCTTCGTCTCAGGGGTCCGGGTTTCGTTTTCACACTACCCATGGCCCCAGTAGGCTTCGACCCTGCTGGGCCCCTACTATGTGCTGACATCTCCCTGAGGCGCGCGTGGAACAACGCGCTGTCGACGACTTAGGCTCGGTCCGGAAGGTTACCGGACGGTCGGACGGCGAGCTACCCATTGCTCGCCGTCCGCAAGCCCGAGCCTACAGTGGCCGGAAATCGGGATCAGAATCCCGGCGGCGGTTGGGGCGTGAGGACCGTTGCCTCACGCGATCGGCTGCCTCCTTTGCTAGCATTACTGCTTCGCAGAAGGAGGCGACTGCCTGCCACTCCTCCTCGCTCCGGACCATGGCCTATACCAAGGCCCGGCGCGAGAGATCTGCACCGCCGAAACCTATTCGTAGTGCGTATTCGATTCGTTTTCGAGAAAGTGCATTGAAAAAAACTTTTTAATACACTTACTCGAAAATCCGCTCTTATCCCACCGCTTGTAGGCACGCAATAGACTGTTTTCCGCACTAGTACAGAAAAGTGCGCGTGCTCTCCCCCACCACAATTTTATTGCATGTATCGTATCAGGCTGAGGGCGCGTCGACCCCCACGAGTCGCCGGTCGATCCCCGCTTATTCATTTCTTCTTAAGTGTATTGAAAAACATTTGATACACGTGGAGATTTGTCACTACAGCACTCGTCTGCATGACACCCTCGCCTGTACGGCTCGGTTGAATTTCGCCTCGGTTGTAATGACAAACTTTCTCCACTTGTATCAAAATGTACAAATTTTTTGAGGAGGGAAATCACCCAATAACTTCCCTCGTTCTGAGTGGAGCGCGAGGACATGTAAGACTAACTGACTAAAACCACACCTGTGTCCTTCAGTTGCCGTTCTAGGACCGTGGGTTTTCTTTTCAGAACGTGGGATTGGCCTTGCTGGGCCCCTACGGTTTTGCTGACATCTCTTTGAGGCACGCGTGGAGCAATTTTATCAGCTGGTTCAACCTCGCCAAAGATCCCACCGGCGAAATACCTGGTATGTGCGGTGAGGTGACGGTGGAAGGGACGTGGGAGTCCCGTCACGACAATCTATGATGACGGTAGTTGTCACTAAGGACGAAGGTACATGCCGGGGCCAAAATAGAACTACCATTGGGCACAAGCGAGCCACATACGCTGATCTGGGCGTGTCGGTCTCCATACATTTTATATCATCATCTTCCTGCCCTTGTCCCGTGTTATTTGGGGTCGGCGCAACACGATGTTTTCTTCCATTCTGCCCTGTCACTCGTCATACTATCACTAACTTCCTTTTCTTTCATATCACTCTTCACACAATCCATCCATCTTTTCTTTGGTCTCCTTCTCCCTCTCCATCCATCCACATGTAAACTCATAACTCTTTTAGTAACAAGCGTTTCATCCCTCCTCTTCACATGACCATACCAAGACAAACGATTCCCTTTCAACTTTTCAGTCACTGGCGCCACTTTCAAACTTCCCCTAATATACTCATTTCTCACTTTATCCATTCTCGTCACACCACACATCCATCTTAACATCCTCATCTCCGCTTCGTGCAATCTTTTTTCCATCTGTCTTTTTCACAGCCCAACATTCTGATCCATACAATATGACAGGCCTTATCACGGACTTGTAGATAACCCTTCAACTTGAGGGGCATACGTGGGTCACAAGTTGTTACCGTGACCTGTCACCATTTCATCCATCCTGCGTTGATCCGATGTGTTACAACTAAATTTGTAGAGCTACATTAGATCCATGCCACGCGATGCGACTTTACGTAGAAATCATGCGTGGCTCACATGTGCGTCGGTCTAATATAGTTCCCGCTTTAGGGTGGATCCAGACGGCCAGACGGCGAGCTCCCCATTTTCATCGTCCGTAAGGCAAAATACTATTATATTTTAAAGACTAGCTGACCCGGCAAACTTTGTACCGCCTGTTGTGTTAGCTAAACTGTCAAAGGATAACGCCATCTACTGTTATTACCATAACAGCATAATTCATTTTAAAATGACATTTTAATTAGAGATGGCGTTTTAGGGGTATGTGGAACAGAGAGTAAAGTCCCGCAAACCTCCGTAATAAAGGGAGGATCCTCCGACCACACGGATGTTATGTCTGGTGGGCAGCTGCCCGATAGATGATTTCGGGCTGTTCTATATGTTCTAATCGCGCGGAGAACTTTAATTGCGCGATGCAGGATTAGTTCTTATGTGACGCCATAGATGTCGCTACATCACTGTCCGGAGATCGATGGTTCTTGATGCTTCTTGATGCGTGCCAGGCCAGTGGTAGGTTGGTTCCAGTGGGTCGGAACCGAATGCCGCATAGTTCTCGGTGAGTCGGAACTGTCTGCGGTGATGCCCCAGTGAGTCGGGGTGGTGCTGTCCCAGTGAATCGGGATGATGCCCCAGTGAGTCGGGGTGGTGCTGTCCGAGTGAGTCGGGATGATTCGGGAGAAAAGTATCAGAATTTTTTTCTCGCATTTTTTTTCCATATTTTATCACCGTTTAAACTTTCCCTAGACTCTCACAAATATTTCAAGACCAGAAAATTAACCAAATCGGTCCAGCCGTTCTCGAGTTTTAGCAAGACTAACGAACAGCTATTAATTTTTATTATATACAAGCTTCTGCCCGCGGCTTCGCTCGCGTGAATGCAGGTTTCTCCATACAAACTTTGGACCCCCACTTTATCCCCTTAGCGAGATAATTTTGGAAAATCCCTTCTTAGTGCTCGCCTACGTCATAAAAGGAAACCTTGTGCAAAATTTCACGCTCCTAATCCCAGTAGTTTCGGCTGTGCGTTGATATGTCAGTCAGCCAGTTTCCCCTTTTATATATATAGATAAATAAATAGATTGAAAATAAAAAATACTTACTTCAAATTGCATGTTTTGTAAAAGTGTTACTCCATTCTTAACCAATTTTCAATTTTGTAGTCGCGCCAAAAACTGTAAATTGAAATCAAAATAAAAACTACTATTTTCATGATAACACGGAGCAAGTACAAAGAGGAGATGTTGTAATTAGATTTTCCCTAAGGAACAATGCGTGACACTTTGCGGGGTGCGGGGGTGTTAGACTCCACCCATTTCTTTATTTGCCATCTGCCAGTCAATAGCAAAACTACTCGCTCGTTCTGTCGATTTTATTTTGTAGTTACGAAACTATCTCACACTAGATGTCACTAAGTGCAGGATGCAACAGGGTCGTACTCAGAATTACCAGGGAGTTCTTTGTTCTTTTTAATTAATTTTGCGAACCATCATGATACGTATTTTTTTCATTGAAATAGTGATACTATTATTTGATGAATGACGAATGAAGATTATTCGACATTGTTTTTTTTTTTAAAGGCTTGTCTTTTTTAGAAAAAACAAATCATTATTAGATTAGCTCGATGGTGCATCTCATGACAATTGTAATAATTCCAAACACGGTTAGGTTACATTGATTTATTACAGAGTTCCGGTCAAAGTTAAAGTCAAAGTTTTTTATTTCACATAGGCCTACTGGGCACTTGTAAAACGTGAGAAGCTAGTGCACGGTTCCAAATTGGTCGTTTCCTACGGAGAAGAACCGGCAAATTGTCTGTGTCTACCTTCCAGCTTCATCATCAGATCAGTTCGATGTATCCCCTCCCCCCTTCTTTCAGTCAGTCATCGACTACACGTATAAACAAAGCCATTTCACTTGTTACAACAGTTCTGCTGTGATCCTATGAGAAATTCCGTTCCATATCTCCAATCACTCAAAAAAAAAAACTATTTTCAAAATCGTTTCACAATTGACCGAGAAATCGCTGAACACACCTACATAAAAATAAAAATAAAATACATTCAGCCGAACATATACCTCCTTCTTTTAGAAGCCGGTTAAAAATAGGTAAGAATAGGTACCTACCTAATATTTTAAACAACCATAAATAATATTACTTATAAATATATAATAAAGTATTTTTACTTTTTTTTTATACAAAACTAGACTATTTGAGTCAGCAACCACTTCAATGTGAACTGGCCGAAAACTAACTGACTAGGGAAACTAAAACACTAATTATCAAAACATTAGGTACCTACATATTATTGTTGCTACTTATTGATTTTAAAAATATTTAAACAAATCTGCCACAGTACCTTATCTCAACGTTTTTGTTAAAATTAAAATTGTTTATGGATTTCAAATTAAGAAGTCGTAAATAGAGTAACAGTTTATGCACCTTTGGCTATGGTTTTGTGATGTTTTTTAGTTGAAACGTGCTTAGCGTGAAGGTTAAGCAGGTTTATGAATGTCAAGTGGACTTTGACGTCTTCGATTTGACGTATTAGGTTGGTAGGTATGCAGTTTTGGTTCAATTCATAATAATTAATAAACTAGTTTCTACCGGCTTCGCCTGTGTGGTTTAGAACATTATCCCAAGAGAACATATTCCCGGAATGAAAAGTATCCTGTTCTATTCCAAGACATGGTCTACCGGTTAGGCGTGTGTCACTCTTTCTTTACTGAACCGACTCACTGTTCCGAAACACTAGTGTTCCGAAAGATTGGAACATCGAACGTAACAGATCATAATTTATAACAGTCTGTGTCTGTGTTTGTATCTTTTGAGCCGATGTTCCAAATATTCCAAGTACATATCACTGTTTTGGAACATTTCACTGATTCAGATGCAAATGTTCCAATCGCAAAGATGACACACTGCCCACGCCTACTACCCGAGGGCCGTGTACCAAAATTTATTTAGAGCCGTTCTGACGTTTGCTCATGAAGAAGTAACAAATATCTAAGTACAAAAATAAATAGGTACAGACTTTAATTCGCCTTTATAATATTAGTATGAATATTTTTTTGATAAATGATTAAAAATTATTTGTTTATTCACTGTGAGGACTTAAATATTAAATATAAATACTTTTAGACTAAACCTAACTATGTAGGCACATATAATACAAAGACACAAAATACACTCAGTCATCGAAGTACTCCTCCACATAGCTGTCATCCGGAAAAGTGCCCAGAAGGCTGGCAGCATTGCCACATTGAATGTCAATGTTAATTCTTTGGGCGAAGAACGAGCCAGCCCTCTGGTCACGCGAAGTGTCGATCAGACGGCGTGAAATTTCCTTGAAAAGGTGACGCGCACTCGGACCCCATGACCCAAGCGTTTCGACCCCAAACGGCTCAAAACTGTAATTACCAATAAGGTTACAGTATTTGCGCCATTTGAGGGTCTCAGTAGCCGCAGCGGCAGCGCCGTATGATTAGTATTTATATATTACTGCGCATGAACAAGGTTGGTGACGGCTAAGAGCTTAAACACACGACCAACGCAAAGATAACGGCAGCCGTCGACACGTCGGCAGCAGCTGTTGACGCGTCGACGGCGGCCGTCGACATTCCAACATAAGTGCAAGTCGGACTTGCGTTCTGAGGGTTTCGTATAAACTTACCTATGAAAACAGCTCAATTCCCGAATTGAGTTACGAAGATTTTTCCGAATCGCAAAAAAAGGTTTTTTTTTTTGTGACGTAACTACAAATTTACAGTTTCCAGATTTTTTCGTATACTTGTGCTATAAGACCTTGCTTCATGCCAAATTTCAGGATTCTAGGTCAACGGGAAGTACCTTATGAATTTTGATTCCCTTGAGAGTGTCGAAATATAGGTTTATTGCGACATAAATGGCCGTATCTTTTTTATTCTTTAACTGAGAAGTTTGATTTTTTCACTGCTTCAAGGGACCACAGACCTTAGTACCTATACGGTTTTAATTTCACTCCTACACTCGATGACTTCACGCGTTCCCGAGATAAAAGCTCTTGACAGACAGACAGATGGACGGAAAACAAAGTGATCCTATAAGGTTTCTGTTTTTTCCTTTAAAGGTACGGAACCCTTAAAATGGACCTTACTGATGGGGTTGAAAAGTGCGTAAATGTACGTGACCTTGCAAATGCGACACAAATTGGACGACGAAATTATGACATTGGGTAAATGAAAATTGGACAGGAACATGAGACACTAACCTGTTCACCGTCAGTCGGCCGAAGACTGGACCTCCTTGCTTGATCTTTCCGGGGCAACACACACGAACAGGAGCGACAGTCGTGTCTCACCATGTTTGCACGCACATTTCTTAATGTTTTTGGTTAATAGATCGGCTATCACTCGCGTATTATTTCGCAATCGAAAAAGTAATAAACAACTTTTCAATGAAAATCATTTTTTCAGAGCAAGCTTTTATAGCGCGGTATATACCTATATAATTAATACCCATCAAGACCATTTCAAAAAACTCAAACACGATAGGGTTATCTGAGTTCCTATGGCCACCTTCCGGCTCCATCATCAGATCAGCTTCATATCATAATAATTTTGCATTGTCATCTGATTTACACATGCATGCAAAATTTCAGCTCAATCGGTAACTGGGAAGTGGATCAAATTTAATTTGCAAGATTTGATTACAGACAAGCAAACATCGGGGCAGGTGAAACTAAATAATAGCTTGTAAAAATAGTATGGCACTACTTTCTAGGATTGTTTCTCTTGAAGAAGAATAGTAGATTATGTGACTAGGGGATAAAGCAGTGTCTTTAAGTCGCGGGCGGCATGTTGAATTCCGAACGAAACGAAGGTTGCTAATTTTAATCCCGAACGTCAGTGAGGGATTTATATAATTAACTCCCGAGCACTGCGAGGGAGTTAATAAAGAAACCTGAGTGAAGTGAGGAATTCAAGCCGCCCAAGACAAAGACAGCTTTATCCCCGTGTTGGATACTCTACTTTTTACACCATCTGTGAGATAATTAAAAAACAATTTAGTAAAACAAATCATATAATAGAGAAATATAAGTATTATTTACGAGAATCTTAACTATCACTCAAAATGTTTTGAGATTTGAAACAAACAAAATTCACTACTCAAAGATTCTATAGTTTAAATTTTCTATAACGCTTCCGGCTTCATTACTTTTTTTTAGAAACTTTTTTTATTCTGTTTTTTTTTTGTTAGTGGCCAGTTTGAAATTTGAATAAACTTGTTTGATGCACTACATTTTAATTCACATAATGCTGACGGTTTTTCACGTTCCAAATTCAAATCTCATTATTCCCTAGGGATCGCCCATACTGCATTATCTCCCTAGGGACAGAATGACTTGCTTTAGGTGATGGTTGTATGACGTATAAAAGGGCATTATCGAGCAGGTGGTGTAAAAAGGTATATTTTTTCACACTATGAAATTATTCTTGAATCGTGGTTGCGTTCACAAATAGTACATTTTGATACAAGTGCAGAAAGTTTGTCATTGCGACCGAGGCGGGATTCGCACGAGCCGTAGGCGAGTGTGTTATGGAGCCGAGGGCTGCAGTGACAAATTTGCACGTGTATCAAACGACATTTTTCAATACACTTACGAAGAAAAATAATACGAAAATACTTTTTCTGAAAATGATGACGCGTTTTTGTTAATTTTTCACTAAAGAAAATTATCCAAAGTTGCCATATATTTCCGTTTAGATTTAGATGGCAGCTATCGCAAGCATTTTGTGCCTCAATCACAATATCTGGAGGCGTAACATATAAATAATTGTCTTCAAAACTTAAATTCGCCATTTTTTTCACCAAATCAACAATAACACCAATAGGTAATGTGATTTAATTTACTTTTTTCCCGCGCATAACCTTCGCAGGTTAAAGGAGAAGCAAAGGTATAAAGCCGATATACATCCTAATATTAAAAATAACAAATTCAAATATTTTTGAATTTAGAACACGGTTAAATGTTAATTTATTGGTAATAACCAATTATTGTGTAAGTAATCATGTTTATTTATATTATTCTGATCAAAAACACAATTTAAATTTTCATTAGATATTAAAACCTTAAAAATATCCGCCTCTTTGCTTAAAAAAAAACAATAATCACTGTTGACCGTGACGAAATAGGAATGAAAAAAGCCCTTGTTGTGATAAATTTAAAAAAAAAACACGAGGGTGATAAACATGGCATGTTAAACCTAATCGTAGTGCGATAAGAGCCAGTTTTCGAGTTAGAGTATTGAAAAAGTATTTAAAACGCACAGACACTAGATACCTACCCAGACCGGAGCTACTATCTTTTTTTTTTATTAACCGACTTCGAAAAGGAGGAGGTTATGTTGATAGGTTCGCGCTTGACTTGCGGTCGACGATGGAGCGCGCTTACCTAGAAGTAACCTATTCACTCTTGACTTAAAGACTCCCGGGTTGTAGCCATCAGGAAACACAGATTCCGGCAAAGAATTCCACTCCTTAGCTGTATGCTAATGTGTTCTCAAAACGTTTTGTGCGTATAGGTGGGATGTCCACCATGTACCGGTGGCGCATCGCCATCGCCGTACGCCTGGTGGTCCGATGATGGAACGGGCTAGGCGGAATTAGGTCATGCAATTCCGACGCACACTCTCCGAAATGCAACCGGTAGAAAACCAATGCTATCTGTAGGCTGTAGAAATATTAGTACCGCGCGGAAATCGAAAAAAAAGAAAGAAGAAAAGAGTTAAGAAAGAAAGAAGTAAAGAGTATCTGGATGACTAATTTTTATTATGTTTTAAATTGTTATTATATTTTTTTAATATATATTATACAATCTATCGACATTCTGTATTTTTATTTTATTTTGTTGTGACCTTTTTCCTATTTATGTCAATTTTATTTTGCTTCATTTGTTAAAATTATTATATACTTACTTAATTTTTTTTTAGTGCTTTCTGTTCTTGGCCAAATTTTGTATGCCTATCGGTGGGACATGGACTGTATAATCAACATATTATGTATGTAGGTATATTGAAAACACCTGTAATCACCTGTGTTCACAAAATAAATCATTTGAATTTGTAACCGCGACAAACAGCACAGAAGCCAGTCGTTTAATCACTGCGCCCTAGCTTTTTCATTTTTACATTTGTGTCCTGAACAAGTCTAAAGTGAAGTCTGCTAAAAAGTTGAAAATCAATGGAATATATCATTTGTTCGGACATTTTTAATTACTTTTCGACTCCACAGAGAGCTCGCAAAAATCGTGATTCCGAAGTAATTTAAAAAGTTATAACAATCAAACTTTTGTAGCATTAATTGTTGCAACTTTACTGTTGAGTTAAATACAGTCATAAAAAACATTCAATGAGCAGTGGTGGCCGTGTGGTATCGGCCCCGACTTACGAGTTGTAGGTCGCGGGTTCAAACCCAGCCAAGCGGCATACTTTGTGTAACTTATTTCATCACCACTGCTCTCAAAACGGTGAAGCAAAACATCGTGAGGAAACCGGCATTTCCTAGAACCAAAAATTCGAAAATAAATTATGTGACATTCACCAATCCGCAATGGGCCCGCGTGGTGGATTACGACCCATTCCCTCTCCTAGAGAGAGGAGGCTTGAGTCCCAGCAGTGGGAACATTAAAAGGCTGATTATGCTATGCTTATAATTATGCTAAAAACATTCATGGTTTTATACAAAAAAAATTAAGTAGGTATATAAACTAGTGCTTGACTGCGATCCCACCTGATGGTAAACAGTGATGCAATCGTTGATGGTGAAGCGCACTAGTTTCTTAACTGCCTATTCTCACAAGCCTTGAAGGCACTTAAATAGGGTATTTTACTATATATGAGAAAAAATCTAAAACTATGTTATTAAGATAGCTTAGGTAAAATGCAGTCGGTAAGTGTTAGTTTTAGTTCATAAAATAACAAAATAAATTTTAAAATTCAATTCAAAATGTTCTGTTTTTATTATCTGTTCTGATACAAACTGTGTGTGTGTGGCTGTGTGTGTTGTGTTGTGTGTTGTGGGCCTTGAAATAGTAGCCACCATGTTATTACGTCATTCGGCTGTGTAAACTAAAGTGACAGCTGTCAACTGTCAACTGATTGGCCATACTGAGCGCATTTGTTTACACAGCCAACTGACGTCACGACCAGAGGAAATATAGCGTCCACTGCTTTCTACATTTTCGTCAAATACGCGCATAATTTCAAAATAATAAATATGTTGTGTTTATTTAGTGGTTTATTAGCACTATAGAATCTAATTGATGCACTTTTCAAAAATTAGTGTAATACCCTATTATAATCGGACGGGAAGACCGCAGCAGGCAAATTGTTTCAGTCCTCCGATGTACCAAAGCGGTATAAACGACGAGCCACAACGTTTAGTCCAGACCGTAGAGGTGTCAACAACGTAAGGATCCACCGTATGCTGGGTTGTCTGGTAGAAAGGTGATGGCGGAATCAAGTCATTTAATTCCTCGGCACACTCTCCAAAAGGCATCCTGTAAAATACCGTAAGGTTGGCTGGCTACCCTAAGTCTGTGTGCTCCAGGTTTTTTTTAAGATTGGAAATTATGGAAATTCTGGTTGTGTATGTAACATAATAAACGCATATTCGTATAGTAGTAGGTACCTATGTTCAGAATCGGCTACCGAAAAGTTTTCAGCAATTTTTAAATTAAATAATGGATTATTTTATAGAAAGTGTTAAGAAATTCGCTATAATCTTCTCTTAGGGCTATATTTCACCGGGACACCATGGCGGCGCGACCAATCGCTGCTACCAACTTAATGTATACAACTCTATAGAGAATTACTCACCAGCCCCCCTAGCCAAGTCACAAACAATAAACGTAAACTCTCAGTAGTCTTTAATAGATTTTCAACTTTATGTTATTGGATATAAAGTTGAAAATCTATTGAAGATTACATAGTCTTTTCGTTCGTTCCGGTCGCTAACGCTCAGTAGTCTTTAATAGATTTTCAACTTTATGCTCTTAGGTATAAAGTTGAAAATCTATTGGAGATTACTAAGCGTTCACGTTTATCGTTTGCAACTTGGCTAGGGGGGCAGCCCCCTTAGCCGAGTTACAACCGTTTCATTTCGATTCTCGTTTCGTTGATCGCCTCGAGTAGGCCACGCCTCCGATTCCTTTATTCTGACGTCATCTCAACGCTCAGTCACGTGGTCAGAACAAAAGAATAGGAGGCGTGGCCGACTCGAGGTGATCAACGAAAAGAGAATCGAAACGAAACGGTTGTAACTTGGCTAGGGGGGAGTTTTTTAGTACTCATAACACAAGCTCTGCTTAGCTTGAGACTAGACGGCGTTGTGTGATAGTTGTGGAATATTATTATTAATAGTACTCAGACCAATAAATCTGAGTAATAGTACTATTAGTTTGGTAGCTTACGGACACCATGGCTGCGCAACTTGTCGCGCCGCCATGGTGTCCTGGTAAAATATAGTCTAATATGATTCGATGTCTAGAATCGACGTTTATTTTTTTTTTTCTTAATACGTAAGGATTGGCTACTTCATATGCCTATAGTTAACATCTGTAGTTAACTTATAGACAAAAATTCAAAACACGTGATCAGTTGACACGTCTCTTACACGAACGTCACAATTTAAACAACGGGGGAGGCGCGGTGTCCGGGGACGTGAGGTAAAATATAAACCTTCAAATGATCTCTAAATATCGCTCAGCCGCGCTAGTCGATCGAAAAAAATATTCATAAATTGGGATGTAATATTAGGTAGGTATATTATTTATAGCACAGTGCGACGCGACGGTCTCGTACAAAATGTATGACGAGTGGTGATAAAATATTATATCTCAAGATGTAATATATATTATAATAGCTTTTGCCCGCGGCTTTGCTCTCGTCAACTGACTATCCACCCTACTCTACCTACCCTACACTACCTACCTAGGCTACCTTACCTCCCTACCCACCCTACCTCCTACCTACCTACCTTACCCTAACTATCTTCTTTTTAGGGTTCCATACCTCAAAAGGAAAAACGGAAACCTTATAGGATCACTTTGTTGTCCGTCTGTCTGTCTGTCAAGACCCTTTAACTCGGGAACGCGTGGAGATATCGAGTTGAAATTAAAACCATATACTCAGGTCTTTTGATTTTTTCACAGCTTCAAGGGACTGCTCCCTTAAAGCTGTGAAAAAAACAAATTTCTCCGCAAAATTACCAGTATTAGTTTACATTGCATTCATATCTTCGGTCCACGGCACTGATAAATTAATCAGGAATATTCTAACTTCAACACTGATTCCTTTTGATGTGCCGTGCTTCACCGAGGCTATGGATGCCTGGAGACTCGCTTGCCCGAATACAAATCCGCCCGACAACCCCTCTTCCCAGAGGCGGTGGGATGAGCCGCTCTGCAAAGTAGTTCAGGAAAACCTAATCTTGACATCTGCTACTACTGCAGAGCGTGCGCGCCTACTGGCTGTGGGAGAGTGGGAGTCGGGCCTCTGGCTCCACGCACTACCATCGTCGAACATAGGCACCTTGTTCGACGATACAACTTTCCGCCTAGCTGTTTCCCTACGCCTAGGCGCTCCTTGCTGTTCGCCTCATCGCTGCCACTGTGGCGAAGTTGTCAACAGCCTCGGTCACCACGGCCTGTCATGCAGTCGAAGCGCGGGACGTATAGCGCGGCACGCGAATATTAATGACATCATTGACGAGCCCTTGTCACCGTCGGCGTTCCGGCTGTTTCTTTATTCAACTAAACATGATTATTTATACATGAAAAATAAAAACACTTAACTAATTAAAATTACATAATATATACACAATAACTCCTATCTAAAATATGGCGTCAAAAAATTCCTCCGCATCGCTGTCGACTGGAAGTGTGCCCAAAAGACTGGCGGCATTGCCACGTTGTATGGCAATGCTTAATCTCTGACCGAGGTAAAAGCCAGCCCTTTGGTCACGCGAAGTGTCAACTAGCCGTTTAGATAATTCTTTAAAAAGGCCATGAGCACTCGGACCCCACGGCCCAAGAGTCTCAACCCCAAACGGCTCAAAAATATAACTACCGACGAGGTTGTTATATTTCCGCCGCTTGAGGTTCTCCGCAGCCGCAGCGGCAGCACCAGCACAGCGCGACGAGCTAGGAAGATGGGATGGCGCAAGAGTGTCGACACAGGTAGCGTCCCATAATAAAGGCCTACCCATCTTCCATGGAAATAAAGACATACCGTCCGGTCTCTTACCATCGTCGCGTGCCAGGCCATGAGGTTCCAAAACAGCCGGAACGCCGACGGTGACAAGGGCTCGTCGAATGATGTCATTAATATTCGCGTGCCGCGCTATTCGTCCCGCGCTTCGACTGCATGACAGGCCGTGGTGACCGAGGCTGTTGACAACTTCGCCACAGTGGCAGCGATGAGGTGAACAGCATGGAGCGCCTAGGCGTAGGGAAACAGCTAGGCGGAAAGTTGTATCGTCGAACATAGTGCCTATGTTCGACGATGGTAGTGCGTGGAGCCAGAGGCCCGACTCCCACTCTCCCACAGCCAGTAGGCGCGCACGCTCTGCAGTAGTAGCAGATGTCAAGATTAGGTTTTCCTGAACTACTTTGCAGAGCGGCTCATCCCATCGCCTCTGGGAAGAGGGGTTGTCGGGCGGATTTGTATTCGGGCAAGCGAGTCTCCAGGCATCCATAGCCTCGGTGAAGCACGGCACATCAAAAGGAATCAGTGTTGAAGTTAGAATATTCCTGATTAATTTATCAGTGCCGTGGACCGAAGATATGAATGCCGGTAAACTAATACTGGTAATTTTGCGGACGCCGAGGCCTCCCATACGTATGGGAAGAGTAACTTGAGCCCAAGCTCGATCGTCCAAGGTCACATTTAAAATTAATGTAAGCGTATGCCTGATAATTTGGTCAATTTTTTCTAAAAGTAGAGGGTGCTTCCATAGGTGGGAAGAACGAAGGAAATATATTAATTTAGGGCCGAAACAACAATAACGAATAAGGGTAATGGCCGAATGCATGTTAATTTGGAGCAATCTTTCCGAAACGTCATTGAAATTTTGTATCTTTTCCTCCACAAAACTGGGAAAGGAATTCTCAAAGATTGGGGACCCAAGGAGACGAAGAGAACTTTTATCGATAATTTTGATTTCAGGGGCTATTGCATTGAATTTTGGAAGAGTCAGAAGTCTGTCAGTATTGTCAGATAGGAATAATTCACATTTAGAAAAGTTGAGATCTAGTCCTATAGAAAAGAGTTGGTTTTTAAAAAATACTAAATCATTTAAAAGGGTGTCTACATCGCCTCCTAGGGTTCCATCATCGAGGTACCACACGTTAAATTTAGAATTTAGTTTTCGAATGATTGGGTGAATAGCTAAGCTAAAGATCACTGGCCCGAGTGGGTCACCTTGCTGACAGCCAACAGCAGATTCCAAAAGGTTGTCCCGATATAGTAATTTAGATGGATGTCTATAACATTGCCAAAGAAAACTGAAGATTTGAGGTATTTCTTTTTTAGTTTCTGCCAGCAAGGTGTCCCTATTAACAGAATTAAATGCATTTTTGATGTCAACCTTAAGGATAGCCTCTCCTTTGGCAGAATTTAGGTAGGTCGACAACGCGTGTACGGCAGCCTCACAGCCCCCTTTGGAGCCGTAACCAAGCTGCAGGGGCTGAAATTTTTCCGAAACTACCTCACCAAAAAATTTGCAACAAATCTTGGCTGCCATACGACGGTACGTAGTTCCCACGGCAATGGGACGAATACCGCCATCCCTCTTGCGCAGAGCACATAAATTAGCCCCGTACAAGACGTCGATGACGGATTCGTTCACATTGCCAGAGAGCATAAGGTTAATCAGAGCCGTAAGCTCCTTCAAGAGCTACTCACCAGCTTCCCCGGCGCCTGAACAAATAAGGTCCTTTAGGTGCTGAGGACTGAGACCATCAAGGCCGCCAGCAGAGCCGCTCCGGAAAGAACAAACAGCTGTGATCACTTCTCGACCTGTAATGGTGAGGGTGTGAATGTCCGGATCAGGGGGGTCGGGAAAAGAAAGGTCATCCGCTGGGGCAGGGTGTTTTCTCTCCAGATCTGCAAGAGTATCTGGAGAACACGGAGCCACCACATCACTACTACAAAGAATCCTGGCTGCTCCGCTAATGTCACCTTCCCCCAACTTCGTTTCAACCAAATGGGATAAACCTTTTGAAGAGGTAAACCTCTGAATCGGTAATTTTGAATCTAAATCACAGGCCGAAAGATTACAGTTTTCTTTAATTTGTGCAGTTAAGGTCTTTTTTGTAGCCAAATTTTTTTGTACATGTAAAATTCTGTAAGGGAAGGTGAGCAGATGTTCCCAGGCACTTTGCGAGTTCTCCCGTACGGCAAGGCGAACGCACCCTGCTAGGTGTTGCGCCACAAGAGGTCTAGCGCCGTACTGTTTTCATAGGTAAGTTTGTACGGAACCTTCAGTATGCGAGTCCGACTCGCACTTGCCCTGTTTTTTGTTTTTAAACCATCTCTGCATGCTGATGAACAAAATAAAAAAGGAATTATTAGGGTTCTGTAGCCAAATGGCAAAAAACGGAACCCTTATAGATTCGTCATGTGTCTGTCTGTCTGTCCGTATGTCACAGTCACTTTTTTCCGAAACTATAAGAGCTATACTGTTGAAACTTGGTAAGTAGATGTATTCTGTGAACCGCATTAAGATTTTCATAAAAAATAGAAAAAAAAACCAATAAATTTTGGGGGTTCCCCATACTTAGAACTGAAACTCCAAATTTTTTTTTTCATCAAACCCATACGTGTGGGGTATCTATGGATAGGTCTTCAATTGAGGTTTCTAATATCATTTTTTTATATACTGAATAGTTTGCGCGAGAGACACTTCCAAAGTGGTAAAATGTGTGTCGGAACCCCCGGAACTTCTAAAATAAGAGAATGATAAAACTAAAAAAAATATGTGATATACATTACCTTATAAACTTCCACCGAAAATTGGTTTGAACGAGATCTAGTAAGTAGTTTTTTTTTAATATGTCATAAATCGTAAACCGCAATTTACCTTTCAAGTTTGTACGGAACCCTCAGTGCGCGAGTCCGACTCGCACTTGCCCAATTTTTAAAATTGGTCCAGCCGTTCTTAAGTTATAGCGTGACCAGGAGAAATAGGGTTCATCTATACTAATATTAAGAGGTAAAGTTTTTCTTTATATTTTTTTGTTTGTAGGAGGTAATGTCTGGAAATACTGGTACGATTGCTAAAATTTTTTCACCGATAGAAAGCTGCTTTATTCCTGAGTGACATAAGCTATATTTTACGAAGCCCGGGCAAAAGCTAGTTTTTAACCGACTTCAAAAAGGAGGAGGTTATATGTTCGGTTGAATGTATGTTTTTAACCGACTTCAAAAAAAAGGAGGAGGTTATCAATTCGGTTGTATTTTTTTTTTTCTTTTTTTTTTTATCATTTTTTTTTTTATGTTTGTTACCTCAGAACTCCGTCGTTTATGGACCGATTTGCAAAATTGTTTTTTCCCTATACAGGATATGCTTCCAGATTGGTCCCATTTTTTTCAAAATCCAGTTCTGATGATGGAATCCATGAGGAATCGAGGGAACTCCTCAAAAATTATAGGCAACCCTATGGTGATTTTAGTATTTTCATCAAGAACTTAAGCATTTACAGTCAAAAAGTAACATTTGATGAAGTGGAACTGATGAAGAAGACCAGAAATGGTCAACGGAACTTCATACACAAATAGATATTACAATGAAGATATACATAGTTAAGCGACTATGACAATACAAATAAATGAATGATTCTGAATAGTTACGTTGAAAATGGTATCATCGAAGTGATCTGATGATGATGATGGAGCCGGAAGGTAGGCACTGGAACTCCGTAATTAATCAATGTAACCTAGCCGTGTTTGGACTTATTAGAATTGTCATGAGATGCACTTTGGCTATAAGGTACTATCGAACTGATCTGATGATGGAGCCGGAAGGTAGGCACAGGAACTCCGTAATTAATCAATGTATCCTAGCCGTGTTTGGGCTTATTAGAATTGTCGTGAGATGCTCTTTGGCTATAAGGTACTATCGAACTGATCTGATGATGGAGCCGGAAGGAGGAAGGTAGACACAGGAACTTTATAATAAAACAATGTAACCTAGCAGTATTTGGGTTAATTGGAATTGTCATGAGAAATAGGCACTCTGTTTATAAGTGTATCGCAACTAAAAAGTGTGAAATAAAAACTTTTTATAAAAAAAAAATAACCGACTTCACTAAAAAAAACACTAAAAGGATCAAAATAACTTTAATTTCGGAAGTCGGTGTTAAATAAGAAACAAACAATACCGAGAAACACCGACTTCCAAAATTAAAGTTATTTTGATCCTTTTAGTGTTTTTTTTAGTGAAGTCGGTTATTTTTTTTTTATAAAAAGTTTTTTTTATTTTTATTTTTTATGTATGTTCACCGATTTCTCGGTCAATTGTGGACCGATTTTGAAAAATTTTTTTTGATTGAAATGTTATGCTTCCGAGTTGGTCCCATAGAAATATTGTTATGATCTGATCATGAACTTCGAAGATATGGAACAGAACTCCTCATAGGATCACAGCAGAACCGTCGTAACAAGTAAAATTGCTTTGTTTATACGTGTACTCGATGACTGACTGAAAGTAGAGGGGGAATATATCGAACTGATCTGATGATGAAGCCTGAAGTTAGGCACCGGAACTCTGTAATAAATTAATGTAATCTAACCGTGTTTGGGATTATTAGAATTTTCATGAGATGCACTCTGGCTATAAGGTATTTAAGTTTGGCTGAGGGGTACTTTTTAGTGGTGGTACCATAACTAAAAAGTGTAAAATAAAAAACCTTTTACAAAAAAAATACAACCGACTTCAAAGTAAATAAAACACTGAAAAGTGCAAAATAACTTTAATTTCGGAAGTCGGTGTTAAATAACGAAGAGACAAAACTATTATAGAAACACCGACTTCCGAAATTAAAGTTATTTTGCACTTTTCAGTGTTTTTTTTACTTTGAAGTCGGTTGCATTTTTTTTGTAAAAAGTTTTTTATTATATATAGGTATACATATATAGTATATCCATGTAGCACTCACTCCTATCAAGATCGGAGACTCTACACTCGAAGTTGTCGACGACTACGTTTACCTGGGACAGACGGTCCAGTTGGGTAGGTCTAACTTCGAGAAAGAGGTCAATCGTCGAATCCGACTCGGCTGGGCAGCGTTCGGGATCTTCTCGTCCAATATACCACAGTGTCTCAAGACGAAAGTCTATTACCAGTGCGTGTGGCCAGTGATGACATATGGCACTGAAACGTGGTTGCTTACAAAGGGCCTCATCAGAAGGCTTAAAGTCACCAAGGGCAATGGAAAGGGCTATGCTCTGAGTTTCCTTGCGTGATCTCATCAGCAGGAGAACCAAAGGTTACTGACATAGTCCGAAGAATCGCCAAACTTACTTGGCAATGGGCAGGGCATATTGCTCGCAGAACAGATGGTCGATGGGGACGAAAGGTTCTGGAGTGGCGAATACGTACCGGAAGACGCTGCGTTGGAAGGCCTCCCACAAGGTGGACCGATGACCTGGTGAGGGTAGCGGGAATCCGATGGATGCAAGACGCACAGGACGGGTCGTTATGGCGACACTTGGGGAAGGCCTACCTTGGGAAAGGTCAAACAGTGGACGTCTTTCGGCTGAAATGATGGTGATGATAATCACACTGATATTATACAGAACAAATTTGTGAGTAAGTATGTTTGGTACTTCATCACCAGGGGTCGGAATTAGGTAGAGTATTCATGTACTTCCATCGAAATGTTGATATTAATATGGATCTTCCTGGGATTTCTAATAAAAAATCCCGTGTGGCCAACAATATTACAAATAAATTATAATAAAAACCTCAGAGATAGATAAGACAAATAAAACAAAGATAATCAACATACAATTTTTATTGAAAAAGCTCTCTCTACGTCAACTGAGGTGAGTTAAACAAATTTATACACTTCCTCCTCCTCGCCATTAATGCAGGAAGAATTTTTTTTCTGATTAATTTCTGATAGTGTCATAAAAAAATCTGTCATAAATTAATCTCAGAATTTGAGGCATATCCACTTTATTCTTTCGCTGTATGAAATCGGTGTAAGTACTTAAATAACTCTACCTAATTCCGACCTCTGTTCATCACGCTTGAACGGCTGAATGGATTTGGATGAAATTTGATACAAGATTAGACCATGTCCTGTAATAGTACAAGGGATGTTTTATTTCTATTGGAATAAATTTCAAATTTACTACCGCTTTTTTACACGCAACTTATCTATAGTTTTTCGCACTAGTGCGAAAATCTACCCTGCTACTATTTATTGTATGTATCGTATCAAGCTGGACGCTAAGCGGCCCTCACGCGAGTCGCGCATCAACCATCGTTTATTTATATCTTCGTAAGTATATTGAAAAACGTCAATTGATATGCGTGGAAATTACGCTTTAACAAAATTTACTATTTCCAAATCGGTCCAGCCAAGTTACGATCGTTTCGTTTGCGTCGAACGCCTCGAGTAGGCCACGCCTCCGATTGCTTTGTTCTGACGTCATCTCAACGGTCAGTCACGTGATCAGAACAAAGAAATCGGAGGCGTGGCCTACTCGAGGCGTTTGACGCAATCGAAACGGTCGTAACTTGGCTAGGGAGGAAGGTATTTTCAAGTTATCGTGGAACAATAAAAACAAGTTTTCAATGAAAATATTTTTTTCACAGCAAGTTTTTATAGCGCGGTATGTATATATCTATATAAATTATACTCATCAAGACCATTCCAAAAAGTTCAAACACGATAGAGTTATCTGAGTTCCTATGGCCACCTTTCGGTTCCATCATCAGATCAGCTTCATGTCATAATAATTTTGCATTGTCATCTGATTTACACATGCATGCAAAATTTCAGCTCAATCGGTAACCGGGAAGTGGATCAAATTTAATTTGCAAGATTTGATTACAGACATACAAACATCGAGACAGGTGAAACTAAATAAAAGCTTATAAAAAAGAGTTTCGACAAGGAACCTCTTTCTTTTTTGAAGTCGGTTAAAAAGGCCTGACCATAATAAATATGATAATTTGTGAAAATATTTGTGTAAAACGTTTACCTACCTTGGCCGTATGATTGATTGAAAAAGTATACGACACAGATTCAGGACAAATGTTTATTTTGTACCTATTTCAAGATGAAAGATAGGCCTAACTATTTTTGCCTGACTAAAATGTATTATGCCCCCTTTACACGTGGGCCCAGCCTCGGCCAATCGCCATCCCTAGCCTTTGTGTAAACGGAGAAATCCCGTTTTAATAATGGCGAATGGCCGAGGCTGGGCCCACATGTAAACGCACTATTATAATAATATTTATTAATATACGCGGTATGTACCTAATCAATACCTACTCATCAAGACCATTCTAAAAAGTTCAAGCTCTATACGGTTATCTGAACTCCTATGGCCACCTTCCGGTTCCATCATCAGATCAGCTCCATGTCATAATAATTTTACATTGATAACTGATTTACACATGCGTGCAAAATTTCAGCTCAATCGGTAACCGGGAAGTGGATCAAATTTAATTTGCAAGATTTGATTATAGACAAACGAACATCGGGAATGAGCAAGATGCACTTTGGCTATAAGGTACTATCGAACTGATCTGATGATGAAGCCGGAAGGTAGGCACCGGAATTCCGTAATTAATCAATGTGTCCTAGCCGTGTTCAGGCTTATTAGAATTGTCATGAGATGCACTTTCGCTATAAGGCACTATCGAACTGATCTGATGATGGAGCCGGAGGGTAGGCACCGGAACTCCGTAATTAATCAATGTATCCTAGCCGTGTTCGGGCTTATTAGAATTGTCATGAGATGCACTTTGGCTATATGGTATTATCGAACTGATCTGATGATGGAGCCGGAAGGTAGGCACCAGAACTCCGTAATTAATCAATGTATCCTACGTTTTCGAGCTTATTAGAATTGTCATGAGATGCACTTTGGCTATAAGGTACTATCGAACTGATCTGATGATGGAGCCGGAAGGTAGGCACCGGAACTCCATAATTAATAAATGTATCCTAGCCGTGTTCGGGCTTATTAGAATTGTCATGAGATGCACTTTGGCTATAAGGTACTATCGAACTGATCTGATGTTAAAATCGGAAGGTGGAAGATAGACACGGGAACTTCGTAATAAAACAATATATCCTAGCAGTGTTTGGGTTAATTGGAATTGTCATGAGAAATAGGTACCCACAACTAAAAAGTGTGAAATAAAAAATTATTGGTCCGTCAGCTGACTACTGACTGACCCTAAAAGCTCATCATCATCATCATCATCATCATCATCATCATCATCATGTCAGCCGAAAGACGTCCACTGCTGGACATAGGCCTCCCCCAAGTGTCGCCACAATGAACGGTCCTGTGCGTCTCGCATCCATCGGACTCCCGCAACCGTTACCAAGTCATGGGTCCACCTTGAAGGAGGCCTTCCAACGCTACGTCTTCCGGTACGTGGTCGCCATTCCAGAACCTTTCGGCCCCAACCGCCATCCGTTTTGCGAGCAATGTGCCCTGTCCATTGCCACTTAAGTTGGGCGATTCTTTCTGCTATGTTTGTGTTGTGTCCCTAAAAGCTAATTTCAAATAAAATAAATAAGCTTATATTAGAAAAAAAATCTTTAATCACTAATTATAATACAATTTCCCCACTAACTAACGTATCAACTACAGCGCCGGGAATGGAGAATAAAGAAGTGAAGAATCTTCTAGAAGGTTGTATAGATGGAGAAGCCGGTGTAGAAGAAGACTTCTCTCTCTTCTTAGGTGGTGGTTCCGAATCTTCTGGGGGCGGTTTCGAGTCTTCCGGGGGTGGTTTCGGCTTAGATTTAGGGGGTGGTGAACCTGATGGGTCTTTGTATGGAGTCTGCTGACGAGTTTTCACCTCGGGCTTTGGATCAGGTTCTGGCTTTGAATCTGGTGATGTTTCATCGTCATCTGAGTAATCTGTGAACGAAATTAATTATTTTTAGCACCAGGGGAACTTCATACCCTTATGTTGTTGAAACCTATATGGTCCGGACTAAGCGTTTAGCCTCGTCGTTTATAGCGCGTACATCGAAGGACTGGAACAGGTTGCCTGCTGCGGTCTAACCGTCCGATTACAATTTATGTGTCTTCAAGGCTAGAGTGAATAGGCTCTTAATAAACTAGTGCGCCTCACCATCAACGATTGCATCACTGCTAACCATCAGGTGGGATCGCAGTCAAGCACTAGTTTATATCAATAAAAAAAAAATCACTTATTGTTTTTCAACAAATGGAATTTAATTTTTTCCTGATTACCGTTTCTTCTAGGTCACGTCTCACTTTTTTTTGGTAGTGGGAAATCGGAGCGAGAGGGCCTGTCAGACTTTTACTGACTGAAATTACACCTATGTTTCTTCCATGCCTTGCGTTCTAGAGGTTACCTCACGGACTACCATAGCTCCAGTAGGCTTCGGTCATGCTGGGCCCCTATGGTTTTGCTGACATCTCTTTGAGGCATGCGTAGAATACTACTCGCCCTCGACGACTCGGGCTCGGTCCGGATGGTTACCGGCGTGCTACCTTGCTCGCCGTCCGCAAGCCCACACCAACGGTAGCTGGAAATCGGGGTCGGAATTCTGGCAGCTAGGGCGTGAGGAAGTCCGTTCCTTCACGCGTGTGGCCGCCTCCTTCGTTAGCATTACTGCTTCGCAGAAGGAGGTGACTGCCTGCCATTATTCCTCACTCCGGTCCATGACCTGCACGAGAACCGCCGTCGCCGATCGCCCACGATAACACGGCGGTGTTCAGCCCAAGCTGGGCACACCTCCACCGTCGCAAAATGTGACCGAATAGCGCTTTAGCCTATGGTTAAAGCTGTGGGTTCTGTTGCTGCAAGATGGCGCAGAACTCACCTCGGCTAGGCTAGCACCAATAAGAGCTTATTCACTAATAAGGCATGTTGTCAACGGAAGAGGTAGGTAACTGCAGCCGTCGACCTGTAGTGACACACACATGACGGCTGCAGCTGATCTTCAAAGTTAGAATGTCTGCAGCCAGACAAACAAACAGACAGACAAACAGAACAGACAAACAGAACAGACAAACAAACAGAACAAACAGAAACAAACAGACAAACAGTTTTTCTATCTTTCTTCTTTCTTTCTTTTTTTCAGTAGTACGGCAGAGGTACCGTTAGCAACATGCCGTGTGTGTGAGCTCTAAGGACACTAGTGATAGAAGAGTAAAAAACAGGGACCCAAGTCTGCTATTTTTATAAATTCTTCATTCCAACACGATTCCATTGTCATTTTGCTAAAAGTTCATAATCTGCTGAATCATAATGATCGATAATTGATCGGTCAATGGTCTCGTAATGGAGTTGTGGTAGAATGACAATATCGAGGTTATTAAAAGCAATGACAGCACAATGACGATCTAATGGTAAGCCACTGATCAAAGGAACTGTCAAAATTTTAGCAGATTACCGCATACGTCAGACATTCATTTGTCAATATGTACAAGATTACCATTCTATGCCACTTCTTTCTTTGGAGTGTCAGTGGTTGACCAATGGAAAGTCATAATGACGCCATTATATTTATAGTAGATTACCAAACTTGTCAAAATCAACAATTATGAAATAATGATAGACCATTCTGACACTATTGTAATAGCAGACTTGAGGCCCTGGGCAAGTGCGAAGTCGGACTCGCGCACTAAGGGTTCCGTACAAACTTATCTATGAAAACAGTTCAATTCCCGAATGGAGTCTTGAAGATTTTTTTCCGAATTGCAAAAAATGTTTTTTTTTTGTGACGTAGGTGACAACAACTTTACTGTTTTCAGATTTATTCCTATATCTGTGCTATAAGACCTTGCTTTATGCTAAATTTCAGGTTTCTGGGTTAACGGGAAGTACCCTATGAATTTTGATTCCTTTGAGTGTGTCGAAATATAGGTTTATTGCGACATAAACAACCGTATCTTTTTTTTCGTTAACTTACAAGTTTGATTTTTTCACAGCTTCAAGGGACCACAGACCTAAGTATATGGTTTTAATTTCAACTCGATACCTTCACACGTCAGACAGACAGACGGACGGACAACAAAGTGATCCTATAAGGGTTCCGTTTTTTCCTTTTGAGTTACGGAACCCTAAAAACAGAATAGAAGCGTGGCCACTGCTTATTTTATTTCAAGATAGAGAATGCAGATGTAGTTACCATAGAATGGACACTTAGCCATTTGGCATGGCCTTCTCGACGGCAGCTGGATGGCTCCGCATGACCCGGTCGGCTGAGCGGGACCCATGAAGGGGCAGGGCAGTGTGCAGTACGTGTTAAAGGCATTGCTGCACACCTTAGAGAATTCTGAGGAAGAAAAACATATATATACTAACTTTTTCCCGCGACTTCGTCCGCGTCGAAGTCAATTTTTTTTTATTTTTTACTCGTAACATTGGTGTCTGTGATTGTTTACATTTTTTATTTATTTTTTTTTGTTAATTTAAGTGCTTAGTTTTATGTTTGTAATTTTGTTGTGCTTTTGTGAAGGTACTATTTGTTAATTTTCTGTGTTGCATCAAATAAATGTTTTATCTATCTATTTCAGCCGAAAGACGTCCACTGTTGGACATAGGCCTCCAAAACGACCGATCCTGTGCGTCTCGCATCCACTGTATTCCCGCGACTCTCACCAGGTCGTCGGTCCACCTTGTGGGAGGCCTTCCAACGCTGCGTTTTCCGGTGCGCGGTCGCCACTCTAGAACTTTTCGGCCCCATCGACCATCCGTTCTACGAGCAATGTGCCCTGCCCACTGCCACTTTAGTTATGTGTTTAATTGTTTTTTTTACGTTATTAATTTCGTAAACTTCTATTTTCTTCTTCTTTTTATTTCTTCTATCTATTTTGAAGTAGATTGGACCAAGGAATCACGTTGTCCCATAGAAACTTTGCCCCCTTTTTCATCCCCTTAGTGGTAAATTTCGAAAAATCCTCACTTATCAGCCTAGTTACAACCGTTTCGATTCTCTTTTCGTCGATCGCCTCGAGTAGGCCACGCCTCCGATTCCTTTATTCTGACGTCATCTCAACGCTCAGTCACGTGGTCAGAACAAAGGAATAGACTCGAGGCGATCAACGAAAGGAGAATCTAAACGAAACGGTTTTAACTTGGTTAGGTTAGTTGTTTAGGGGGGCAGTTGCCTACGTCTTACAAAGAACCCTCCAAGTTTCAGATCTTTACGATCAGCGGTTTAGGCTGTGCGTTGATCCGTCAGTCAGTCATTGAGGACAAAGCATTTTATAAATATAGAAGATAGATAGATAGGCAATATGACTCAGTCGTTGACTCATCGATGCCCAGCCCTAACCCTTGCTCCTAGAATGCTGAAATTTTGCACAGAAGTGCCTCTGATGATGTATATGTCATAGTCCTTACCGGACGGCAAGCTACCCATTGCTTGCCGTCCGTCGTTCCGCACCTACGGTGGCAGAGAATCGCCCTGTGACATATGATGAAGGAATGCGTTCGCTGTGGCCGAAATGATCTAGAAGTAGGCATTTCTATCATCAAAACTGAGTTATTACTGTGTTTGTTATTTGTGTTGTAATTAAAAACTTGAATTAGCTCGTCGCGCTGTGCTGGTGCTGCCGCGGCGGCTGCGGAGAACCTCAAGCGGCGGAAATATAACAACCTCGTCTTTAGTTATATTTTTGAGCCGTTTGGGGTTGAGACTCTTGGGCCGTGGGGTCCGAGTGCTCATGCCCTTTTTAAAGAATTATCCACACGGCTAGTTGACACTTCGCGTGGCCAAAGGGCTGGCTTTTACCTCGGTCAGAGATTAAGCCATACAACGTGGCAATGCCGCCAGTCTTTTGGGCACTCTTCCAGTCGACAGCGATGCGGAGGAATTTTTTGACGCCATATTTTAGATAGGAGTTATTGTGTATTTATTATGTAATTTTAATTAGTTAAGTGTTTTTATTTTTCATGTATAAAACTTGACAAAAATACAAGCTCTGTTTAATTGATTTATTTAGAGTAAAGTCTCTTTAAACAGGGTTACTGGTAGCTCGACGTACGTATTCCTTGCAGGACGTCACGGTAGAAATAAAATGCAACAAATTAAGCCACCAAATGTTCTACCGATATTCAGTAGTTTTTGAGTTAGTAAGATTTTTTTGCACTAGACAAAATTTTGTATAAAGTACAAAATGTTGTATTTTTAACCGACTTCAAAAAGGAGGAGGTTATAAGTTCGGTTGAATGTATGTTTTTTTTTTTTTTTTATGTATGTTCACCGATTTCTCGGTCAATTGTGGACCGACGTTGAAATTTTTTTTTTTGATTGAAAGGTTATGCTTCCGAGTTGGTCCCATAGAAATATTGTTATGATCTGATCATGAACTTCGAAGATATGGAACAGAACTCCTCATAGGATCACAGAAGAACCGTCGTAACAAGTAAAATTGCTTTGTTTATACGTGTAGTCGATGACTGACTGAAAATAGAGGGGGAATATATCGAACTGATCTGATGATGAAGCCTGAAGTTAGGCACCGGAACTCTGTAATAAATTAATCTAATCGTGTTTGGGATTATTAGAATTGTTATGAGATACACTCTGGCCATAAGGTATCCAGGTACCATAACTAAAAAGTGTAAAATAAAAAACTTTTTACAAAAAAAAATACAACCGACTTCGAAGTAAAAAAAAACACTGAAAAGTGCAAAATAACTTTAATTTCGGAAGTCGGTGTTAAATAACGAAGAGACAAAACTATTATAGAAACACCGACTTCCGAAATTAAAGTTATTTTGCACTTTTCATTGTTTTTTTTTACTTCGAAGTCGGTTGTATTTTTTTTTTTTGTAAAAAGTTTTTTATGTATAAAGTACAAAATGTTGTATTTTAAAGTATTAGCAAAAGTTACAAAAAAATAAACCTTTCTGTTCAACCGATTTTAACTTCGATTCCGTAGACATAAGAGTGGCATTAAAAGCAAAAAAGTGGTTACAATACCATCTATTTACTGCAGCCGCCATTTGTCTTACCACCAACGTTATAAAAGTCAAAATCGGTTGAACGGAAAGTAAAAAAGGTTTTCTTAAATGTCTAATGTTATTTTACCCGACTACGGCAAAGCCAAAGGAGGGTTATGATTTTGACAGGCTATGTATGTATGTGAGTATGTTCATCTGTTCCCTCATAGCTCCTAATCTACCCATTGAAACTCGACATATTATGAGGTATCGTTAGAATCTTCTTAATTGTCCGCTGAACATAGTCTACGTGACGTGTCACAAAACTCGATATGGCGCCCTCTAGCGGCCAAAAAGAAATGTATAAAAAAATAGAGATAAATACGCCGTGTTTGGTATCATTTAAAATAATAAAAGCAATTCCAAAATATTGCTCCAATTTAAAGTGGCGCCCTCTAGCAGACAAAAAGTAATATGTTAAAAAAAAATAAGATAAATACACCCTGTTTGATATCATTTGAAAGGGCTAAACTGGTACTTATCAAAAAATATCATCAAAATTCAATGTGGCGCCCTCTAGGGGACAAAAACTTTGTGTTAAAAAAAATAAGATAAATACGTCGTGTTTAGCATTATTTCAAAGGGCTTCACTTGTACATACCAAAATAAATAGTATAAAAGCACAGTGATTTAACACCAAAATCGTTTAAATAAAAAAAATGACGGGTTGCATTCTGGGAGTGCCGGTAGAAGTGAAAACTTAAGTATTAACGTTGTGCGTTTTGGATATTTTGGAATGGTTATGGAATAATTTTGCACGAATTGCTTTTTTTTTGCACACAATTTTTTTGCACACAATTTTGCACGACATCCGTCTTACGAATTTTCGATCAGGTCACGTGACCCTGACGGTCACGTGACCCTGACGCGAGTTTAACATTTTTTACCCATTACAAAAAAAGTGTACAACGCCGCTAAAGAAGTTTTCACTTCAAAAAATAAAAAACTAAAACCCGACTACGACAAAAAAAAAAACGACGCTGAAAAAGTATGAAACAACATTTTCAGGGTACCTTGTTTACTTCAGTACCCTGATAATCTTGTTTCTTACTTTTTCAGCGTCGTTTTTTTTGAACGGAGTATAGAACGCTAAAATTTTGCATAGAGGGTTCTTTTGACAAGTTTTTATTTAATTTCACCTGTCCCGATGTTTGTGTGTCTGTAACCAAATCTTGCAAATTAAATTTGATCCACTTCCCGGTTACCGATTGAGCTGAAATTTTGCATGCATGTGTAAATCAGATGACAATGCAAAATTATTATGACATGGAGCTGATCTGATGATGGAACCGGAAGGTGGCCAGAGAAGCTATAAAAGTTTGCTATGAAAAAATGATTTTCATTGCAAACTTGTTTCCATTTTGTTATTGTGTCATTTGTAGATCTTTGGGTATCGTATTGCAGAAACCCATCGATGAAAAGTCTATGACCAGGGGCCTTACTATAACGTGTTAAAATGTCTGTCATGTAATCAATAAAGAGTGATGGAGCTATATACACCTTTTAAAGCTCCATCCCTTTAATAGTTAAGTTTAGATCGTAAAATGGATTGCATTAAGAACTCGTGGACCGCATTAGGACCTCTATGTTTTTGGGGTTCCGTACCTCAAAAGGAAAAAACGGAACCCTTATAGTACCACTTTATTGTCCGTCTGTCTGTCTGCAAATTTCAGCTCAATCGGTAACAGGGAAGTGGATCAAATTTAATTTGCAAGATTTGATTACAGACAAACAAACATCGGAACAGGTGAAACTAAATAAAAGCTTGTAAAAAACGCGTTCCTTTTTTATTCTATTCAATTTCACTTACCAAAAAATATTAATAAAATATATACACTAATTACAGCCATGTTTTACATCTATACTTTAACCTACATTTCTTGAAACAAGCATTAAAAGAGTCTTTAATAGACTTTATATAATTACTATGTCAAGTTCTAGTTCAAACGATATTGTATCTTAATTTAATAGATGTAAAGTTCATAGTCAAATTTCATACGTTTAATATTTTAAAATCAATCGTTTCATTTGATTTAAAATTAAAAATCAACTCAAGATTTTGTTATACGTTTTGATAATCAAATAAAAACTGAATTATTCTTGAATTATATATCAAAATGTATGTTAGTGTGTGCGTGTGTATATATTAATTATAGAACACAATTAATTTTTACCCAACTGCACTAGAAAGAGGATTACTTATGTTTTTCGAGTGTATGTATGTGTTACCAGCAATCTGTATAATCCGGTATTCTATACAATACCTAGGCCATGTATAGAATACCTAAAACGTGTAGGTAATGTATAAAATATTATTTATTTAAGATATACTTTGGCTATTTTATACAATACCGAATGCAGAGCCGGTAATGTGTATAAAAGGTGAGAGCAAGTAAGGAGGTGACGTAATTTTAGGGCACCCCAGGGTCCTAGGTCTTATTTCTGTCCGCGAGGTTTAAAGTAAGGCTCCTATTTCCGGGTAGTTATAAAAAAAATAAGCACGAAGGCTAAGGGGAGAGCTCCGCTTCCGCCTTGGCCTTCTAACCCCACCTGTCCGTGTCGGGATGCCCTAAAATGACATAAATTTCTTCTCTGCCCTCGTGATTCGTTTCATTTGCCCGTTATTTTATAGGTAGGTCGGTTAACATTGATAAATATAGACCAAAATCTATTTTACACATTGCTGATGGACCAGCGGGTACTCTGTACAATCCCTAGGAATTTTAAATGTCGTGGCTCGATCTTAGAAGTAATCACTTCATGATATGGCTAACTAAAACTGGCCAGATCGTTTAAACGTTAATTTTTGCCGATATTTATGTCAATCCTCGTTTGGCCATATCATTGATGTAGGATTTCTATGGTTATAAAAGGTCTGGATGAATCTGGCCAATTTTACTTGGACATACCATGAAGTGATCAATTTCTAAGATCTGGTCACGACATATACATTACCTAGGGTAAAGTACGTAATGGACCTGGATGCCCCAGGTATTCTATACATGCCTTGGTATTGTATAGAATACCTGAATTGTATAATTAATACAATCAAATACATAATTATGTTACCGGAAATCTGTATAGATTGCTGGTAACAAAACTATGTATGTATGTTTATTTCTTTGTCACGTCCTAGAGCCTAAATGGATTTGTCTTAGTTGAGACAGTGATACTGGGTAGATATATCAAAATTATTAAAAAAATATGTTTAAAAAAAAAACGTTTTCTTGATGGTCACGTGGGGTATCAATAAAAAGGGAGTAGTCGATTTTAGACCTACTACTCACTAAAATGTAGGAAATATAAACAGTGGCCAGTGTCAAAAAATCCGGCCACATAAATCGAATAAAAAGTTTGAAACAAGTCACTTTAGGCGGTTTGCTTGGAGTGTCCATACGTTGGAGTGCCCCAAGTGCCCATACACCTGCACTTAGGAAGACTTAGGGGGATATTTCAACGGGACCCCATGGCGGCGCGACCAGTTGCGGCGCCATGGTGTCCCGGTGAAATATAGCCCCAACATATTCTTTGGTGCACAACCAAACGGACACCAGTTGAGTAACTCTCTATAGAGCTGTATACATTTTGTTGGTAGCGGCGACTGGTCGCGCCGCCATGGTGTCTCGGTGAAATATAGCCCTTAATGAGTACCACCTATTCTGCACTTAATATAGCTGTTTGCTATGCTTCAGTGTCGCACTGTTGCCCGTGCTCAGTCTCCAATACCTCGCACTTTGGCTGCACTTAATAATCTCTTGGATTCCAATCCAACAAACGATCAGTTTGCGGATCAATGGAAGATGATTCTACTGCCATGTCAGGAGTACTGTGAGAGTGATGGATGTACATGTTGTTTATAATTTTAATGTTTTTGTTTAGTTACTGTAATTGGTCGTTTAGCGGTTGTAATGATTTAAAATTAATAATAATAAAAAAAAAATCACTTACTGAGCCCAAAAAGTTTAATGAGTTTACCATCGATTCGAAAAGAACAAGAAGAAGAAGACGTCAAAATTAACCAGTAATCATAATTTTTTTTTTTTTGTAAAACATTGGTATTACAGGAATTCTTGTGCGCTATGTTTTGCCAATATTGGTATACAAACTTACGCAAATCGCAGCATGCATAATTAACAGATATTTAAAATAAAAAGTAGAATATTTTAAATAAGAATGATATTGAAGTAAAAAAAAAAACTAAAAAATTATTATATAGTAATGTCAAAAAAAAAGTGTAATGTCATAAATTAACCTACTTAACACATTAAAAAAATAATTATTAGTCCAAATTAAAATCAATAATTATTAGTTAAATAATAAATCAAGTAACAATAAGACATTTTACCAAATCAAAAAAAATAAATGCTCGGTGTAGGTATGGTCGATCGCTCAGAGGTCCAAAGCGCGACCTCTTAACGCAATCCACTTGACGACCTAAACTGCTCCCCTAGCCAAGTTACAATCGTATCGTTCGCGCCGATCGCCTCGAGTAGGCCACGCCTCCGATTCCTTTGTTCTGACCACGTGACTGAGCGTTGAGATGACGTCAGAACAAAGGAATCGGAGGCTTGGCCTACACGAGGCGTTCAGCGCGAACGAAACGGTTGTAACTTGGCTGGGGGGGCTGAACTGTTAAAGGGATGGTGTTGTATAGAGTGTATAGCTCTATCCCTTTTATCGCTCGCACGCCTGAGATTTGATCACGACATGGAAAGGCAGGGTACAGTCAGGGGTCAAAAGTGCAGTTCCACCTTACCAATACTAAGATGTCTAAAATTTCATATATTCATATATTCTTTATTGTACACGTGTAAGTTACAAAAATATGTGGATAACAGAGTTCATGTACATAGGCGAGCTTAACTCAAAGTTGAGTTTTCTTCCAGCAAACAATTCTCGCAAAAATTTCTTTGTAGAAGAGTGTTGATGGTCCATTACTGATTTAATTGGTAGCATAGAATCTAAAATATTGAATAAATAAACTATTTGTGGACTATTGAACTTCTACAATAAAGGAATTTTAGACACTTTAGCATTGGTAGAGTGCAACTGCACTTTTGATCCCTGCCTGTGCATAGATTGAACTCCTACTAAACTGTGTTGTATTTTCCTGAACTCTGAGCGCGCCGGCTTTTGTTTTATCGAGTTTCGAGTTTAAACTAGTTTATATATATGGCATACATTATAAATCTGTTACTTACACTTTGTTTAAAAGGAAGTTTGGCCTCTATAAGCAGTAATGGAGAGATGTCCCCTTAGAATAGAATAGAATAGAATATATTTTTATTGTAAAACATGAGTATACATCATAATAATAATATGTGCAAGGTCTTAAATTAACAAGAAGATCTGCATGTTTTGCCATTTATGGCGTAGGTACAAAAACAACATATTTGGTTTAGAATAAACCACAAAAGATTTGAGTCTAGACAACAAACAATAAATTTTTTCATCGTAATACTTAATTAAAAAAGAGGGGAAAAATATACAAAAAATACAGATTAGGTTTTACAGATTTAAGGCTCAAATTGTGAAAATGTCGTAATTACAGAAATATACTTAAGAGGACCCTTGCCGAACTGTCTATCGTCAACGTGAGCATGATTTAAAAGCTGGTTAGACCAACCGATGGAGCACGCTTGTTTAGAAGTAACCTATTCACTCTTGACTTAAGACCCCTAGGTTGTAGCTATCAGGAAACACAGAATCGTCTTGGCTGAACAGATATATTACAAGTTTCCCAGTTACTGGTACATCCATGACTAGCTTCTACCAGTGGTCGGTCTGTCAAGACTCTTTATCTCGGGAACGCGTTGAGATATCGAGTTGAAATTAAAACCATTTATTCAAGCCTGCGGTCCCTTGAAGCTGTGAAAAAATCAAACTTCTGAATTAACGAAATAAAAGATACGGCTTATGTCGCAAAAAACGTATCAAAATTCATAGGGTACTTCCCGTTGACCTAGAATTCTGAAATGTGGCATGTAGCAAGGTCTCATAGCTCAAGTAAGTATAGGAAAAAAAACTGAAAACTGTAAATTTGTAGTTACGTCACAAAAAATACTTTTTTTTTGCGTTTCCAATAAATCTTCATATCTCAATTCGGGAATTGAACTGTTTTCATAGGTAAGTTTGCAAGGAACCTTACTGAAGGTTCCGAAAAAACCGGCCAAGTGTCAGTTGGGCTCGCGCACTGGCGCGAGCCCAACTGACACTTGGCCGGTTTTTTTAGTATTTATTGTTATAGCGGCAACAGAAATACATCATCTGTGAAAATTTCAACAGTCTAACTATCACGGTTCATGAGATACAGCCTGGTGACAGACGGGCGGACAAACAGACGGACGAACAGCGAAGTCTTAATTCTCTCAAACTTCCACCGAAAATTGGTTTGAACGAGATCTAGGAAGTAGTTTTTTTTTAATACGTCATAAATCGTAAACCGCAATTTACTTTTCAAGTTTGTACGGAACCCTCAGTGCGCGAGTCCGACTCGCACATGCCCTGTTTTATTTTTATTTTTTATATGTGTTACCTCAGAACTCCGTCGTTTATGGACCGATTTGCAACTTTTTTTTTCCTCTTAGTGGATATGCTTTCCGATTGGTGCCATTTTTTTCAGAATCCAGTTCTGATGATTGCATGCATGAGGAATCGAGGGAACTCCTCAAATATTATAGGCAACAAGCAAGGGAAAACACTGCACGTAGTATTTACTAATAGCAATTGTTATCAATGATTGATTCTATTATGAATTTACTAAATATGACAAATGTTCGTGGACAATTTTGGGATTTAAAAATAGGGCTGTATTACAGAGTCGTATTGTTATTGCCATTGATTTATTTAAGTATTATATTTTATTTTACAGAAGGCTTACACACTAATAAACCAATAATATAAATAGTGTAATATTACCAAATTGCTAATTACAAGACTCCACAAATAGATTAAAAAACGATAAAATAAAAGTAGGTACATACAAGTCAATTAATTATTGTTGAAACTTCTACGATCAAGACTAAGCGTTTCGCCTCGTCGTATTATAACGCGTACATCGAAGGACTGGAACAATTTGCCTGCTGCGGTCTTCCCGTCCAATTATAATTTAGGTGTCTTCAAGGCTAGAGTGAATAGGCTCTTAATAAACTAGTGCGATTCACCATCAACGATTGCATCACTGCTTACTATCAGGTGGGATCGCAGTCAAGCTCTAGTTTATATAATAAAGAATAAAAACTTTTTACAAAAAATAATAACCGACTTCACTAAAAAAAACGCTAAAAGGATCAAAATAACTTTAATTTCGGAAGTCGGTGTTTCTCGGTATTGTTTGTTTCTTATTTAACACCGACTTCCGAAATTAAAGTTATTTTGATCCTTTTAGTGTTTTTTTTAGTGAAGTCGGTTATTTTTTTTTTGTAAAAAGTTATTATTTTACACTTTTTAGTTGTGAACCACTTATAAACAGAGTGCCTATTTCTCATGACGATTCCAACTAACCCAAAACACTTCAAGGTTACATTGTTTTATTAGAAAGTTCCTGTGTCTACCTTCCACCTTCCGGCTCCATCACCAGATCAATTCGATAGTACCTTATAGCCAAAGTGCATCTCATGACAATTCTAATAAGCCCAAACACGGCTAGGATACATTGATTAATTACGGAGTCCCTATGCCTACCATCCGGCTCCATCATCAGATCCGTTCGATAGTACCTTATAGCCAAAGTACATCTCATGACAATTCTAATAAGCCCAAACACGGCTAGGATACATTGATTAATTACGGAGTTCCTAAGCCTATCTTCCGGCTCCATCATCAAATCAGTTCGATAGTACCTTATAGCCAAAGTGCATCTCATGACGATTCTAATAAGTCCAAACACGGCTAGGATACATTGATTAATTACGGAGTTCCTATGCCTACCTTCCGGCTCCATCATCAGATCAGTTCGATAGTACCTTATAGCCAAAGTGCATCTCATGTCGATTCTAATAAGTCCAAACACGGCTAGGTTACATTGATTAATTACGGAGTTCCAGTGCCTACCTTCCGGCTCCATCATCATCATCAAATCACTTTGATGATACCATTTTCAACGTAACGTAACTATTCAGAACCATCCATTTATTTGTATTATATGATATCAAAGTGAGTATGAAGTTCCGTTGACCATTTCTGGTCTTCTTCATCAGTTCCACTTCACCAAATGTTACTTTTTGACTGTAAATGCTTAAGTTCTCGATGTAAATACCAAAATCACTATATGATTGCCTATAATATTTGAGGAGTTCCCTCGATTCCTCATGGATCCCATAATCAGAACTGGATTTTGAAAAAAATGGGATCAATCTGGAAGCATATCCTATAAAGTGAAAAAAAATTTTTGCAAATCGGTCCATAAACGACGGAGTTCTGAGGTAACAAACATAAAAAAAAAATACAACCGAATTGAATAACCTCCTCCTTTTTTTGAAGTCGGTTAAAAATAGTTACGTACTTTCATTGAAAAATGTCTGTACCATTTACCGTCGTATGGTCACCACATTACACACAACCCTGGCGAATGACCCTCAGGGCCCTGGAATGAAGGCAAATAAGGAACAGGAGTGGGTATTTAGTCAGAAAAAGTCTGACACTATCTCACGCTCCGCCCAAGAGCGAGGGATGTCATTGGATGATTTTCCCAACGAAAAAAAAACGATACTGGTGAATAGGATAGAAAACATGAGGGCGGGAGGAAATCATAATAGGGAGTTAAGGACTGCACTTAACCCTCTAAGGGTTAAGTGCAGTCCTTAACTCCTTATTGAAAAAACATCCTCGTACCTAATAATTGGTCAATACGAAAGGTAAACTCTTAACGATTTGATATTTTTCATAGTATTTAATAGTTTATAATTTTAACATATATATGTATTTTATTACTATAAATTTTTTATTTTATTTTTTCTGTTTGAAGTATCTGTTATTTGTTTATTGTGCAAACCTACCACAGTATTGTCTTTTTAACCCAAAGGTTGACTGGTAGAGAATGCCTTGTTGCATTAAGTCCGCCTATGTACCACTAGGTACTGTACATGAAGTTTAAATAAATAAATAAATAAACTTAATATTGGTGGCTGATGTAATCCCATTAGATTCGTGTGTCAAATTAACAACGAGTTCAGAGGCCCTACCAGGACAGTCTAAACTGCATTGCTATTCTGAAAAGTTTATTTGCGAAATCACTTCTGAATCCGCAGTGAAATCAAAGTTTCGTATTCTGAAATGGAGTGAATTCGACACTGGCGCCACCGAGTGATGATCAAAGTGAGAGGAACTAAAACGGTTGAGTATTTTGACGTTTGTCTACAAATTTGTCTATAGGATTTGGTATTCTGAAATACAATTCGCTGAGTGTGACATTCGAGATGATTTGTGAAATGATTTTCGAAATGATTTACCATTTACAGAATAGCACGGCTGGACTGTTAAAGGGACGGAGCTATATAGGGTGTATAGCTCCATCATTCTTTCTCGCTCTCACGACTGATATTTTATCACGTCATGGGAAGGCCGCAGGACCGTCAATGTGGCCATTAGCGATACCCAACAGTAGACTTAGGGGCGAAACTGCGTTACGCGGTCGCCCGCGCGGTCCCATACAAAAGTGTTCCGTTGCGGCTCGCCACGTGGGCACTAGTCGCGTGAAGCCGCGTCCCGCGCTCTTTTTGCTACGTAATAATAAATTAAAGTTCTCCATCGACACGACTACATGCACCCCGTTAAAGTTGAACTAGCGACACTGCGCAGGTTATAATCCGGTTTCCGTGACGGGGGCAGGCGCACATGACACACGTGCGACGTCACGCGACGGGTACCTGTCGCGGGCGCACGCTTAACGCAGCATCGACCCTTATGTCTCCAATATGAAGCCTCATAGCCAGAGGAAGGAAGTAGTATCATTTAAAGCGGTGCTCATAGTCAACTGAATATAATCTAGGTAACGTAGAAGAGCATTGCGTAAACTGTCCCCACCCACCAACAGTTACAACACACACACAAAACACTTAGAACACTTAGTTCGTAATAAACGCTTTGACTTTGTTTTGAAACAGAAGTCATTCAAAACATCTAGTTGAATAGTTTTTTTTTTAATTATGGCGATATATCTCAAAAATTTGTTGTTTAGATTTTATAAAATATTTTTATTTTAACTTAACCTAACCTAAAATGTTTGCACATAATATCCATTGTATGGTACATAGGCTTACGGAGACACATTGATTTTAATGCACCAGCACAAGGGCTTGATCATATTGTAATAGATGACTAATATTTATTTATTTATTTATTAAAACTTCATGCAACACAAAGGTACAACGGCGGACATATCTCCTTGAGTAGCGTAATTAGAGACACAATAGTAAGACAATAGCGCACGACCGCCGGCGCTCGTGCGGGGATCAACAGCTTAATGCCTTAGGCAGAGATAGAGAATCTACCAGTCAACCAAAGGTAGTGAAGAAATGGCAGGTGCATAAAAAAAAGATTAATAAGAAAACAAGGGAACAAATGTATATATTTACATAATAAACATACATATATATAAATAAAACACACACACACACACACACAACAACAATAACAACATATACATTTACTAATAGTAGGTAAATGTCTTTGTATGGAAAAATAAACTACCTACATTATTTTCAAATTTTTTATTTTATAAAAACCCCTTAGATTTTAATAACCAAATGGCCATACAAAATCTGGCATACTCCTTTTCTTTGGACGCCTTCAATACGGGAGTTCTAAGTCTCATACTGTGGGTTCCAAACCTGAGATGCGTGTTGTAAATGGCTATGACTTTTTTTTAGTCGGTACACACTTACTGGGGCCCAAGACTGCTATTTTTATAAATTCGTAATTCCACGATCCCATTGTCATTTTGCTAAAAGTTCGTAATCTGCTAATTCATAATGATCGATCATTGATCGGTCAATGGTCTCGTAATAGAGTTGTGGTAGAATGACAATATCGAGCTTATTAAAAGCAATGACTGCACAATGACGTTCTAATGGTAGGTCGCTGATCAAAGGAACTGTCAAAATTTTAGCAGATTACCGCATAGGTACGTCAGATATTCAGTATGTACGAGATTACCACTTCTTTCGATGGAGTGTCAGTGGTTGACCATTGTAAAGTTATAATGACGCCATCCTAATAGTAGATTACCAAACTTGTCAAAATCAACAATTATGAAATCAATGATAGACCATTTCTGACACTATTGTAATAGCAGACTTGAGGCCATACTCTTTGCTTGAGGCCCTGGAGTGGTCATGGTCACAATTGTGAATCACGATGAGCGATGATCTTGGTAATACGGCGCCATTCGTCGCGGACTGCAGCTTTCCGGGTACATTCGTAAACCGAGCACTTAGTTGCGTCCTTAATCTGGTCTATCCATCTCATTGGTGATCTACCACGAGGCCTGATGTCTTCAACTTTTCTCTGAACTACGAGACGCTCTATGGAGTCTTCAGTCCATTACCACGACGAGATACATGGCCGAAGATGGTCAAAATACGTAACTGTGATTGATAGGTGCTGTCAGATGCCGAGTTCTTCTAATATAGCTAATCATTTGTGCGAAACTCTATCCACGATACTCCTAGCATTCGTCTCCAGCACCACATCTCCAACGCGTCAACTTTCTTCTTCTTTGTTTCACGAAGTGTCCATGGTCTCCTCTTAGTAGTATCACTTAGTTGTCGTAAAAATTGGCACAGGTAAATCGCTTAGTTTCGGCGGTATCCGAGGAATAAAATTGTACCGCAGAAGGACCTGTTTCTTCTCTGTATCAACCCCAAAACCGAAACCTGGGACAGCCGCTACATAACGGAGAAGAATATCTGGAAAATTAAGGCATATTATAAGTATTACTATTTAAGTATTATTAGGAGCAATGGTGGCCGAGTGGTAACGGCCCCGACTTATGAGTTGTAGGTCGCGGGTTAATCCAGCCAGGCACATTACTTTGTGTAATTTATTTCATCACCACTGCTCTCAAAACGGTGAAGAAAAACATCGTGAGGAAACCGGCATGTCCTAGAACCAAAAATTCGAAGACATGTGACATTCACCAACCCGCACTGGGCCCGCGTGGTGGATTACGGCCCATTCCCTCTACTGGAGAGGAGGCCTGAGTCCCAGCAGTGGGAACATTGAAAGGCTGCTTATGCTATTATATTTATGCTAAGTATTACGATGGTCAATGGTTGTCAATACGTAACAGCTATACTTATGTCAAATTTTACACGAGGGAAATATTTTTTAGATTTCGAAAAGAAATTCTATTTAAATTTATAAAAAAAATGTTCAAGTCTCATCCTCATCATCATTGCAGCCGAAAGACGTCCACTGTTGGACATAGACCTCCCCAAGTGCTATAATGATATGAATGGGTTAAAGTATGAAATTGCCGTTTTATAAAATGGGTTGCTTTGAAGTGTTATATCTTTGGATTAACTTGGAATTATAAGTTCAAATAAACTTTATATTAAAGGTATTCTTTTTCCGAAATTAGGTATTTATTGGATTCTTTGTGTTTTGTATTTTCTGTAATATCGCAGTATCTGTCTGTTTGTCTGTCAAGACCAAAGGGTCTTGACAGACCACACGTTCCCGAGATAAAGATCTCGGGAACGCGTGGGAGTATCGAGTTGAAATTAAAACCATATACTCAAGTCTGCGGTCCCTTGAAGCTGTGAAAAAATCAAACTAGTAAGTTAACGAAAAAAAAAGATACGGCCGTTTAAGTTGCAAAAAACGTATATTTCGACACTCTAAAGTGAATCAAAATTCATAGGGTACTTCCCGTTGTTCTAGAATCCTGAAATTTGGCATGAAGCAAGGTCTCATAGCACAAGCATAAGAAAAAATCTGAAAACTGTAAATTTGTAGTTACGTCACAAAAAAATACTTTTTTGGGATTCGCATATTCGTAAGAATCTTTGAGACTCGATTCGGAAATTGAACTGTTTTCATAGGTAAGTTTGTACGGAACCCTCAGTGCGCGAGTCCGCCTCGCACTTGCCTGGTTTTTTTTTAATGACACTCTATCCATAGCGAGAGATGTAGAGTATGGTAGAGTAGTGTAGAGTAGGGTAGAGTAGGGTGGAGTAGGGTAGAGTAAGGTAGAGTAGGGCAGAGTAGGGTAGAGTAGGGTAGAGTAGGGTAGAGTAGGGTAGAGTCGGGTGGAGTAGGGTAGAGTTGGGAAGAGCAGAATAGAGTAGTCAGTTAACGGGAGCGAAGCCGAGGGCAAAAACTAGTACCTAATACATATACGTACCTAATATAAATATTAGTGGCACTTTCATTGCGATTTGACTCAAACTAAAAACGTTACAAAGCTACCTTTATATATATACGAAATATACGAATCCCTTTAAAAACATTTACTTGTATTATAATTCTAAATGGTTTCTAAACAGTTTGAAGATAAGGTTCAAATTTAATTGCGTAACTTTTCACGCTTAATTTCACATTTATAGTTGAATTATAAAAATATTTTTATGTAACAAATTGATTAAAACGTGATATGACTGGCAATGTTACATCACGACATTAAATACCTAAGCAGAGGTGTAAATGTCCCGCATAATACATACTTTTTAAGGTTTAGTACCCAAAGGGATTCGGGATGTTATATACCATTGGGTGGACCGCCAGGAGTACACGGTGGAGCATACGGTAGTGGTGTGCCCCGCCCGGGCAGAGCACCACCATGCCCTCGTGGGGGCGAACGGTGGCAACGATATTTCGCCCCGGGCCTTGGTACAGGCCATGGTCCGGAGCGAGGAGGAGTGGCAGGCGGTCGCCTCCTTCTGCGAAGCAGTAGTGCTAGCAAAGGAGGCGGCCGCACGCGCGAGGGAACGCCCCTCACGCCCTAGCCACCGGGATTCCGATCCCGATTTCCAGCCACTGTAGGCACGGGCTTGCAGACGGCGAGCAATGGGTAGGTCGCCGTCCGACCGTCCGGTAACCGTCCGGACCGAGCCCAAGTCGTCGACGGCGCCTAGTGTTCCACGCGCGCCTCCAGGAGATGTCAGCAACCGTAGGGGTCCAGCAGGGTCGAAGCCTTGTGGGGCCATAGGTTGTGCGAAAGTGAACCCCGGGGTCCTGGAACAAAGGCAAAGAAGGAACAGGAGTGGGGTTTAGTCAGTAAAAGTCTGAAACGCCCTCGCGCTCAATCCTAGGGCGGGAGATGTCATTAGATGATTTCCCAACTAAAAAAACGTTAAAACGGGACCCTATTACTAAGACTCCGCTGTCCGTCCACGTGTCCGTCTGTTCGTCTGTCACCAGGCTGTATCTCGTGAACCGTGATAGTTGAAATTTTCATAGATGATGTATTTTTTTCCTTTCGAGGTACGGAACCCTAAAAAAACAACAATCCCACTACACACCAAAATCAAAATCAAACCAGCTACTCGAACCCCCATTTTTGTTTGATATAATTTAAATGGCAGAACAGCGTTAACCGGATTAGATAGTTTTCTATAATATAAAACCCGTGAAAATGCTATTTTTAAACCTCCAACAAAAATTGAGAGAGATCTCTTAGTAATATTAATGACAATTTGACATATTTTATGTCTTTATTTTATCTGACATTGTTTGATTCAGTTATTTGTTACACCAATTTATCAACCTTGAAGTACCTACCTTTTGTAATTTTTGGTAAATGATTGTTAACTATTTAAATTTCTACGCCTAAAGTGTGAAACATGTACGGGCAAAACATTAATTTTGTAACATCCTGCATGCTAATACTACATTTATACCCATGTTTTGACAAATTAAATTATCTATATCTTTGTTTTTAATTTACAGGTACGTTTCTGAGCTGAATATATATCGGTAAGTCCGGGTATATTTATTATTTATTTAAGTTTATAAACAGTGCTCACGTTTGACCACTATCTCATTAGCCCGCCTAGCCAAGTTACAACCGTTTTGTGTCGAATTCCGTTCTCCAATCGGTAACGCCTCGGTGTCAGCAATTGTAGAAAACGATAAGTTGGTAGCCATGTTGACGCGCCTGAGTCGGCCGCTCGTTCTACAATGTGGCGTTTGTATAACAAAGGATGTAGCGTTGAACATTGTAGAAACGATAACAATTCATTCTATCATTTTGAACGATGTGAACTTGGCTCCGAATTTTCTATTCGTTTGTTCTGACCACGTGACTTTACGTTGAGATGATGTCATTCCCATACATTTGATTCGTTTTTGACTAGCGTTAACGATTGCAGATTATCAACTTGGCTAGGGTAGGGGTGCTGATGGGAAGCGATGATGTGGTTGACGGTGGGCACGCTTGCCTAGAAGTAACCTATTCACTCTTGACTTATTTAACTTTGAGTCAAAATAACTATAGCGTGGTAGATAAAAAAAATAAAAAATAATTACCATTTAAATTAAAAATCTATAGTTGTTTTTTTCTACTTGTTTATGTGTGTTGGGCATTATGCTCTTTAATGATAGGTTCGTTTTGAATGCACAATTTTATTTTTATTGACTTACCTGTTGGTCTAGTGGTTAGTGGCCCTGACTGCTATACCGGAGGTCGTGGGTTCGATTCCCACCCAGGACAAATGTTTGGGTGATGAGCACGATTATTTGTTCTGTGTCTGGGTGTAATTTATCTATAATATGTATGTATTTAGAAATATATAAGTATGTTTATCAGTTGTCTAGTACTCATAGCACAAGCTCTGTTTAGTTTGGGACTAGATGGTATTGTGTGATAGTTGTGGAATATTAAATTATGTTTAATTTTTTAAGGTTTCGTACCTCAAAAGGAAAAACCGGAACCCTTATAGGATCACTTTGTTATCCGTCCGTCTGTCTGTCTGTCGGTCAAGACCTTTTATCTCGGAAACGCGTGGAGGTATCGAGTTGAAATTAAAACCATATCCTTAGGTCTGCGGTCCCTTGAAGCTGTGAAAAAATCAAACTTCTAAGTTAACGATAAAAAAGATATGGTCGACTATGTCGCAAAAAACGTATATTATTTCGACATTCTCAAAAGAATCAAAATTCATAGGGTACTTCCGTCGTCGACCTAGAAGCCTAAAATTTGGCATAAAGCAAGATCTTATAGCACAAGTATAGGAATAAATCTGAAAACTGTAAATTTGTTGTTACCAACGTTACAAAAAAAACTTTTTTTGCAATTCGGAAAATATTCAAGACTCTATTCGGGAGTTGAACTATTTACATAGGTAAGTTTGTACGGAACCCTTAGTGCGCGAGTCCGACTCGCACATGCCCAGTTTTTTTAAGTTTACTGAAAGAAAACTCATAGTTGAATCAAGCTCGCATTTGCAAATAAATTGTCAAATCACTGTGTACTTCCTATGTTAAGTTTTTGCGTACAATATATAAATAATTAAGAATTAAGAAAAGAGTCCACAGGTAGGAGTACGACGGGTGAATCTTACCATTTGAATGACTATGAATCAGTACCCAATGTTTCACTAGTAATATTTATACAAGATCGGAATTTAATTTCCGAATGTTTTTACAAACATTTTCTAATTAACTTTAAAAATCTTTTTTCTTAAAATATTTTTTGAAATTCACTCGACACGGTCAACTTATCGATGCGTAAAAGATAGTTTTTAATAATAAATTTAATTAGTTTTTTTCGTATAAAAAGTGAGGAATCCTGGGTTGTGGACACAGTCTGTCAAAAGCAGTGAAATGGCATCCAAGGCATTAGTATTAGCTGGTAAGTTGACTATCTTTTTGTTACTAAACCTACTTATAAAAAAACATTCATTTTATCTCACTAGTGGCTAAGGTTACACCTGTACCTACTATATTGTATAGTATCGATAAATGATATTTGTTTTGCAAATAGGTTTAAAAAAACACTTTTACACCTCAATTTTTTTTTTCGTCATTTTAAACTAGATGAGGCTGGTGTTTCCTAGCTGACTACCCTGAGAAGAAACACCGAAACAAACTCAGGGGTCAAAGTCTCTTTTGAAGTCCATACAGCAAACATGTAATGGTCAAATCACATGAGAACCATGCAGATTTGTCTGAGATGGTCTATCGTACTATATTTTAGTCATTTGTACTTTATATTATATAAGGAGAAACTGGCTGACTGACATATCAATGGCCGGGACTACTGGGACTAGGAACGTGAAATTTTGCACAAGGCTTCCTTATATGACAGGATTTACCAAAATATTGAAGAAGTAAAACGATCAATTTATGGAAATATTGCACAGGCTATTTATATTGATTATGAATGAAAAACAATGGAAAAACACTGCGCGTAGTATTTTCTAGGAGCAATTGTTATGAATTTAGGTACCAATTATGACAAATTTTTGTGGACAATTTTGTGATTTCGTTTTTTTTTACTTTTGACTACACAAATGTGATCAGTAACGGGTATGGATAGAGCCCCATTTTTTTTTTGTACTAATTAAAAAATAGAGGAACATATTATAAACTTCAAAATCAGTCGATTTAGAAGATTTTTTTTAATTCGAACCATTAGTTTCTGAGATTAGCGCGTCAAACAAAGAAACTCTTCAGCTTTATAATATTATAGACTAGTGATTGACCTAGGCTGGCAAACGTTGTTCTGCTTATAAAATACCAAATAAAAAAATGAGGTAGGAGGATAAAAAATTGCTTACGACCTGTTCTTAGACTTATTATACCAAATATACATAAAAAAATTCATAAAAATCGGTCAAACCGTTTCTGAGGAGTTATAATAATAATTTTTATATTATTTTTATTAGTTCGACAACAAACATTATGAGTTTTCGGCTGTCCTCTACCTAAATAAACACGGGATTTTTATTTAGATTGGGGACAGCCGAAACGGCCGTCTATAATATACTTTAAAGTTGTGTTAGTTATTGATCAGGGGAAATATCTCCCAGTTTAACTGATCTGATGCATCGACTATTTCGTATTACATTCTCATCATCATCATTTTAGCCGTAAGACGTCCACTGTTGGACATAGGCCTTTCCCAAGTGTCACCACAACGAAGGCTCCTGTGCGTCTTGTATCCATCGGATTCCCGTGACCCTTACCAGGCCATCGGACCACTATGTTAGAGGCCTTCCAACGCTGTGGAACCGCATACCAGAGGACTTTAAATTCTGCCTATATCTAATTACAACCTATTATTCTAGCTTTCCTGTGCGTCGCCCGCTGCAATCCTCTGGGTTTGGGGCAGACCACAGTATGCGAGTCCGGCCCTAACTACCTGCCCGGATTCGGGGCGACAGTCTGTGAATCTGGCCCTATGGGCCTGGGCGGACTTGGCTACATCGGCGGAATCGGAGGACTCGGCGGTCTTGGTCTCGGCCTAGGAGGCTTAGGCGGCGCAACTGTTTGTGAATCTGTACCATCCTTCGGTTATGGCATGGGAGGCTTGGGCGGTTTAGGAGGCCTCGGCCTAGGAGGCTTAGGCGGCGCAACTGTTTGTGAATCTGTACCATCCTTCGGTTATGGCATCGGAGGCATGGGCGGTTTAGGAGGCCTCGGTCTCGGCGGTCTTGGCGGTCTCGGCGGACTTGGTGGCCTCGGCCTTGGAGGACTCGGTGGTTTAGGTGCTGCAACTGTCTGCGAATCTGTACCTAATATGGGATACGGCGGATTGGGTCTTGGTTTAGGCCTAGGAGGTTTAGGCGGCGCAACTGTTTGCGAATCTGTTCCATCGTACGGCTATGGTTTTGGTGGAATGGGAGGCCTTCACGGACTAGGAGGACTTGGAGGACTTGGAGGTCTTGGCTACGGAGGACTCGGTGGCTTAAGAGAACAGACTGTCTGCGAAACGGTACCGAATATAGGCTTTGGAGGTCTCATGGGTGGTTTAGGCGGATACGGCATGGGAGGAATGGGTGCCACAACTATCTGCGAGTCAGCTCCAGGGCCTCTACTTGGCCTCGGAGGACTTGGCGGCCTCGGCGGGCTTGGCGGGATTGGTGGTCTGGGACTCGGTGGCCTCGGCGGAATCGGAGGACTCGGTGGAATCGGAGGCCTCGGCGGCCTAGGTCTCGGTCTTGGAGGACTGGGAGGCGCATCCATCTGTGAATCCGTACCGGGCTTCGGAATCGGTCTAGGTGGATTAGGAGGCCTAGGTGGCCTGGGAGGATTGGGATACGGAGGCCTTGGTGGTCTAGGTTTGGGTTTAGGAGGTCTTGGCCGTCCTTTTTTATAAATAGCAAAACATCTTCATCCCACTATAGCAGTAACACCCAGATCTCAGGACCTGTACCGACGATGATGACTAAATGTAGTGGCGGATTTGACGACCAGGCACATATGATGGCATTTTGATTATAATTAAGAAAAGCAAATTAAAAAAAATATTCGGGTGTATTGCAAAAATTTACAAGTAGATTGTTTATTTGTTACTTGTGTTAAATTTAGAAAAATTTTCAAATATTTTTGGCGAATATTATCCATTAACAAGATAGAATATATAAAAAAAATGTTATTCGGAATTTTGTTTAAATTAAGACACTGATCTCAGAGTATTATACTTATTTATTTGAATTTATGTCTTGAAATATTACTTACGCCTGAATTAAAAAAAAAAAATGTATGTATTATTCCAAATTATCATAAAATTATTTTTATGTATTGCTGTATGTATGTATTCTTTATTGGCTAATAAAATGTATGTATTTCATTTTGTGTATCTCTTGGGTTGGAATTTATCATGACACTTATTTATAGTTTTTTTATCGTTACCCCACTCTTGGAATTACTCATATGTGAAAAGTGCGTTCACGAACATGTAAATACACGTAAGTACTTATGTCACTCAGACCCGGAACCACTATATTTTGTAGCATTATCATTATCAGCCTTTGTAATGTTCCCACTGCTGGGACTCAGGCCTCCTCTCTAGGAGAGGGAAAGGGCCGTAATCCACCACGCGGGCCCAGTTCGGGTTGGTGAATGTCACATGTCTTCGAATTTTTGGTTCTAGGACATGCCGGTTTCCTCACGATGTTTTCCTTCACCGTTTTGAGAGCAGTGGTGATGAAATAAATTACACAAAGTAATGCGCCTGACTGGGTTTAAACCCGCGACCTACAACTCGTAAGTCGGGACTGTTACCACTCGGCCACCACTGCTCACTATATTTTGAAGGCCATACAAATAGTTTTCCATACATAAATCGAACCTACCACACACAGCGCAGCAGCTGATTGTTCAACCATTGCGCCAACCATGCCATGGACAATTGGTATGGTAATTTGACATGGACTAATGTTTATACAAGTATATGTTGCCAGTAACTTCACCCGCGTGGTAGAAAATTGTGCCAAGGGAACTTAATCTTCGAGAGCAGTGGTGGCCGAGTGGTAACGGCCCCGACTTACTAGTTGTAGGTCGTGGGTTCAAAACCAGCCAAGCGCATTACTTTCTGTAATTTATTTCATCACCACTACTCTCAAAACGGTAAAGGAAAACATCGTGAGGAAACCGGCATGTCCTAGAACCAAAAATTCGAAGACATGTGACACAACCCGCACTGGGCCCGCGTGGTGGATTACGGCCCATTCCCTCTTCTAGAGAGGAGTCCTGAGTCCCAGCAGTGGGAACATTAAAAAAAAGGCTGATTATGAACTTAATCTTAGGATAAAAAGTATATTATGTGCTGTTCCCGTATATGATCTGCTCGTGTGCAAATCTATTCATCCAAATCTATTCAACTGCTCGAGCATCAAGAAGCAACATATATATACAAACACAAACTTTTAGCTTATATAAGTGTGATGATATATAAATGAATAATAAATATCATTTTTTATCCTGGCCCTTAGTAAAAAAGAAATGATCTAGGTTACAAAAGAGAAAAAAATTAAACAATAAACTTATAATTGCACAAATTACCCGTACTTTATTTCAAACGTTCATTCACTTACAAATGTATACTAAATCATATATATACATAAAACTACATAGATATTATATTCCTATTAGCATGGGCATAGACAGGGGGGTGGGCAATTGCAGGGTGGAGGTGGGCATGGGCATGGGCATGGGCATGGTGGCGGTGGTGGGCAAGGAGGAGGTGGGCAGGGACAGCCACACGGACCGTTGGCGTTGGATGGTGCCTCGTTTTGCCCGTTAATTCTGCAGATTGTTGCAGCTCCAAGGGTCCTGAAGTTCTGGGGTGGGTTGGGGCGGAAGCAGATGGTCGGAGGTGCTGGCACGATGATCTTGGGTGGTCGGACCACTAGCGCATCAGGTACGGGGGGTTGCACTGGTGGTGGTTGTACCTAGAAATGGAAAATTAATTAGACCTTGAAATGTGAGTTTTTCTTGGGCTGTGTACCAGTATTTTACATCAAGTTTGATAATTTTATTTTTAATTTGCCTGCTGCAGTTTTCCCGTCCGATTACAATAGTGTCTTTAAGGTTAGAGTGAATAGGCTCTTAATAAACTAGTGCGCTTCATGATCAACGACTGCATCACTGCTTACCATCAGGTGGGATCGCAGTCAAGCTCTGGTCTATATCATTTAAAAAAAAAGCAGCTGCCTCCATAGTCCAATAACTGTGTAACAGTTCTACTTCTTGATAAGATTAGTTATCAAACTTCGAAAAACATCAAATTCGACTTCTTTTTTTTTTACTTTGTAAAGGTATCGACTTTATAGGGAGCATTTTACATTCTTTTTCATCTACCTATTCCTTTATCAGCTTTGTGGTCAGTACATGCATATTGGATAGAAGGGACTAGGTAGGGGTACGACTTTGTAAGTCTTTATAGATACAGCTGGTTACCAGTATGTACATAACTTACCCTGATTGGTGGTTGTCTGGGCACAGCTACAGGTGGGGGTCGGACGATCATTGGGGGCGGTTGCGGTGGGTTCACGGGTGGTACTCGGACGTAGAACGGCGATGGAGTTGGGGGCTGAACGGGCGGTGGTCGCACCGTTATCGGCGCTGGGGTGGGTGGTTGCACCGGGGCAGGCTTCACCCATATTGCGGGTGGTTGAGGCAGCCTGATCTCACCAGGGCGGACCACGATTGGTGCTGGTGTTGGGAACCTGATCTGTCCGGGTCGGATTAGGATGGAACCTGTGGTAGTAAAAAAATGCTTTATTATGTACTTTAGACTTGCATTCCCTCAAAAGTAGATAAACGTTCTAAGTATTTGTAGATTTCGCCAATTATATTATATTTAAGTCTAATGAAATAGGAGCAAGTATAATATTGTCAACTGAGGACTAACTAAGCATGCCCATGGTTTGTGAACACCTCAACATTACTTTTTTTAACCTAGGAGTCGAACCAAGGTCTCGACGCGCAGCAGTCTGCTGTGTCAATTTATCAAACTGTCTGAGAACCTAAAAATTCTATTTAGGCTACAAATCACTACAAGTCAATAACGAACAATCAATGACGAACTAACGTAACTATTGTTTTACTAATAACGTTGAAAGTCAAAAAACTTTTGCTTAAACTTACTAAAATGTCACTTGGATTTTTGAATGAAAAACCGTAATAAAACCAAATTTTGATGTTATCACTGATAGATCTGTCAGTGAGCCTAGGGTCTAGACAAAATGAAATCATATATTCGACAGAATGCCCACTTGACATCATCATATATTTTTGGCTGAAGTACTGACACAGTATCACTTGATCTAGGTCCTCAAGTTCCTCATAGTTAACCACGTCTTTCTCTGCTTCTTCAAAACTTACCCGTCGGAGCCTGTCCGTAAACATAGTTGACGGGCGGCTCGCAGGGGTTGCAGGGTCCTATCTGCTGAGCCCCGTCACATGGAGCTGGTGGGGCCGGCTGTGGCTGACACGGGCAGGGGAACTGAGGTTCTGGCTGCGGGCACGGCTGCCCCAGCGCAGTACCCAGGAAAAGAACTGTTGAAGAACAATATATTAGTCAATTATGACGTGTGTGTACAGCTAAGAAGTGGAAATCCCTGTCGGAGTCTTTGTTTCCTGATAGCTACAAATTGGGGGCATTTATTAAGAGAGAATATCGAAGGACTGGAACAATTTGCCTGCTGCAATTTTCCCGTTCTATTATAATTAGGTGCCTTCGAGGCTAGAGTGAATAGGCTCTTAATAAACTAGCGCAACGATAGCATTACTGCTTACCATCAGCTGGGATCGCAGTCAAGCACTAGTTTATATCAATTTAAAAAAAAAGAATACGTTATTTCTAGATGATTTACAGAGGAACACACTTAATGTTCCACTGCAGATCACATTATCTCACTATTACAGGAGGTAATGGTCAAATGCAAGCTGATACGCGTATATGTAGTCCTGCTGACCGGATTCGGTCATGTTGGCCAATCTCAACGGAGACTGGTAAGAAGAGTACAAGTACGTGAGTGAACATAGAGATGCACTCTCTCTTCAGGGATGGCAATAAGCCATGAGAGCGATCAGGCTTAGGAACAACTGGTTAACATGCCGCAGTATGCATAACTTTATTGATTTTATCTGTGAAATTTATGATGCCATATCACAAAATAATTTTTCGCAACTTTTCTTTGCTATTGGTTATGTTTATCAGGATTATCTTAAAGAATGCAACTATTTGCAGTCAATTTTATCCCTTCAGGTCTGACCGCAAATCGTTTCGAAGGATTTAATTATAATACTTTTATACATTACAACGTTTAATATGAGCGTAATTGGTTAGAAATTCAGTAGCTTCTTTAAATTGTTTCGTATTTTTAACCGACTTCAAAAAAAGGAGGAGGTTATCAATTCGGTTGTATTTTTTTTTATCATTATTTTTTTTTTAATGTTTGTTACCTCAGAACTGCGTCGTTTTATTATGTCAATTATAGAAAAGTAGGGCTATTATTTTTATTGTTTGAAAATCTTAAGGGGATGCAACTCGACGTACATTTTCACTGTTTTTCATACAATCGCTCTTACGCGATTATGACGTTATTACACATTTTTCATGAGATATTTTGGAAACACAGTATTTTGTGGATATTATCTAGGCTTCTATTGAAATCAATTTATAAATTATTGTAAAACTAATCCAGTAAAGACCTCTGAAAATCTGCTATTTTTCATGAACTTTGACACTTAATAATTTACTCAAAAATTAAAAAAGTCAAAAAAGTATAACAATAGAAGCCTTGCAAATTTAATCAAGATTCTGAACGATGACAATTATTTTCAAAAACTTTTAATGGTTTAAAAAAATCACGTATTTCCTGGAACAAGTCTTGTAAAATATTCGAGTAAATCACGGAATTACCGTATGCTAACAGAGTTTTCAGGCGTTATCTCTTTTTTCGCGTTGCCTTCTCGTCAAACATCGCGTTGGATTTCGTTAGACGAAGTAACAAGATTTTAAACCATGCTCAATGTTGACGATAGGTGAGTGAAAAAGGACCCTCATAAGACGAATATCTTAATTGAAATCCGTTTTGGAGGACCGTCTTCAAAAATTGCTATCAGACTTATTAGGTTACTAAATCATGACTATTTGATAGTATGCTAAAAGTAAAATGATTTTTAAATCGAGAGATTTTTTTAGAGTAAGTTAGGCATATTTAAAAAAGAAATAAATGAGAAATATTTACCCGATAACCATATGACTTTGCCCTTCGCCATTTTTCGATCGTCTGATGAAAATGATTCTGAAAAATTACCTTTTATACTCTAACAAGCCCCTATTTTACAAAACCCTGACCCATTCCAAAATCAACTTAAATAAACTTACTATTAGAGCTCAATTTCAATAAATTCATTGTATGGAATACCATGTTTTTGTATTGTCACCCTCAAACATATGTTTTGTAACGGTCTTTGGAATTATTTTTTAAATTTCGAATTATTTGGTTTTGCAACACTGACGACGGTAACGGTTTGACTTAAAGATTTTTTCAAATGTAATATTTGGAATATTCTAATTCGTTATGGAAAGATAACATATTTTATGCTGTTCGTAGATTATTTTCTATCGTAATTATGTCTCTGGGCGTCAATTGAATACATGAATCGCTCGATGTGGTGACTTTTGGGTTAACTTAAGTCCAGAAGTGGATTTGTAGTTCAGCTGAAATGTTTATTAGGGGGCACGGCAGTGTAGTAGATACCATCCTTTTCTCGAAACAGTACAGACCATTTTCGACCCCCTATAACTTCGTTGTGTATAAAACTATAAGCCTGAATTTTCAATAACCGAGCAGGCATTGCATAAACACGGTATATTTAAAATTTCATTCAATTTGAACCAGTAGTTTAAGAATTATAACTGCTCAAAACTTATTAATTTTGTCACTCACTGACTGCTCGATCATCAAAACTCTAAAGCACTTCTAGCAGACATGGAAGCTTCAAATTTACAATACAATTAGTGTTTTATTCAGGGATTCCACATTTATTCTTTGTAATATTAGTACATATAAACACTCTCTTACATAAATATTAACTAAACTATACTAAAACCTAACTATGTACATATATATAATACAAAAAACTTTTTAGAAAAAAAAAATAACCGACTTCACTAAAAAAAACACTAAAAGGATCAAAATAACTTTAATTTTGGAAGTCGGTGTTTCTCGGTTTGTTTGTTTCTTATTTAACACCGACTTCCGAAATTAAAGTTATTTTGATCCTTTTAGTGTTTTTTTTAGTGAAGTCGGTTATTTTTTTTTTCTAAAAAGTTTTTATTTCACACTTTTTAGTTGCGATACACTTATAAACAGAGTGCCTATTTCTCATGACAATTAGAATTAACCCAAATACTGATAGGTTACATTGTTTTATTATAAAGTTCCTGTGTCTACCTTCCTCCTTCCGGCTCCATCATCAGATCAGTTCGATAGTACCTTATAGCCAAAGAGCATCTCACGACAATTCTAATAAGCCCAAACACGGCTAGGATACATTGATTAATTACGGAGTTCCTGTGCCTACCTTCCGGCTCCATCATCAGATCAGTTCGATAGTACCTTATAGCCAAAGTGCATCTCATGACAATTCTAATAAGTCCAAACACGGCTAGGTTACATTGATTAATTACGGAGTTCCAGTGCCTACCTTCCGGCTCCATCATCATCATCAGATCACTTCGATGATATCATTTTCAACGTAACTATTCAGAATCTTTCATTTATTTGTATTGTCATAGTCGCTTATCTATGTATATCTTCATTGTAATATCTATTTGTGTATGAAGTTCCGTTGACCATTTCTGGTCTTCTTTATCAGTTCCACTTCATCAAATGTTACTTTTTGACTGTAAATGCTTAAGTTCTTGATGAAAATACTAAAATTACCATAGGGTTGCCTATAATTTTTGAGGAGTTCCCTCGATTCCTCATGGATTCCATCATCAGAACTAGATTTTGAAAAAAATGGGACCAATCTGGAAGCATATCCTGTATAGGGAAAAAAAATTTTGCAAATCGGTCCATAAACGACGGAGTTCTGAGATAACAAACATAAAAAAAAAAAAAATTATAAAAAAAAATACAACCGAATTGATAACCTCCTCCTTTTTTTTGAAGTCGGTTAAAAAACACAAAATACACTCAGGCGTCGAAATACTCCTCCACATCGCTGTCATCCGGGAATGTGCCCAGAAGACTGGCAGCATTGCCACGTTGAATGGCAATGCTAATTCTTTGGGCAAAGAACGAGCCAGCCCTCTGGTCACGCAAAGTGTCGATCAGTCGGCGTGAAATTTCCTTAAAAAGGAGACGCGTACTCGGACCCCATGACCCAAGCGTTTCGACCCCAAACGGCTCAAAACTGTAATTACCAATAAGGTTACAGTATTTGGGCCGTATAAGGGTCTCAGCAGCCGCAGCGGCAGCGCCAGCACAGCCCGCCGTACTTGGAACGTGGGATGGCGCAAGGGTAGGGTGTCGACACAGGTTGCGTCCCACACCAGAGGCCTACCCACCTTCCATGGCACCAACGTCATACCATCTGGTCTCTTCCCATTGTTACGTGGACGGCGAGCAATGGGTGGCTCGCCGTCCGACCGTCCGGTAACCGTCCGGACCGAGCCCAAGTCGTCGACGGCGCGTGCTGTTCCACGCACGCCTCAAGGAGATGTCAGCAACTGTAGGGGCCTAGCAGGGTCGAAGCCTACTGGGGCCAAGGGTCTGATTCTGAAAGGAAGACTCGGCCCTGGTACGAAAGGCAACGAAGGAACAGGAGTGGGTTTTTAGTCAGTAAAAGTCTGACACTATCTCCCGCCCCGCCCAAGGGCGGGGGATGTCATAAGATGATTTTCCCACCGAAAAAAAACAAAAAAAAAAAAAACGTCACGTGTAATCAAAGAAAAACTAAAATATTTTGCAATTTCGGTACAATTTTCTAGATACACCAACTGCATAAATAAATGCGTATCTCTCCGAGGTGGTGTTACTTTGAGATGGGCTCACGCTTGCAACAAAACTAAAGATGATAGCGTTAAAGATGGTGGAAAGGTCAATTTACAAGATCTTTAAAAGCTACCGATTTTGAGGTTGCGATAGTCGTAGAGAGGATCCGGCAAATGGGACTTGAGGTGGTACTGCACAAGTCTGAGGCAATATGCTTTCGTGGCTGTCCGAACGCGCCACCACCGGGTTCCCAAATAACAGTAGGAAGGGATCACATTGGCGGCGGGTCGACGATGAAGTACCGGGGACTCGTCCTCAACAGCCGGCGGATTTTCGAGAAGCACTTTAAAATTAAAGATGTTTTTATTTTACTTAAGCTTACATACTTATAAAACGTCAGAAGCAAGTGCACGGTTCGGTCTTATCCTATGCACTGGTCGTTTCCTATGGAGAAGAACCGGCAAGAAACTCCATGGTTACTCTTTTTCTTTCGATGTTTGGCTCCCAAACTGGAGCGGGCTAGGCCTGCTCTCAAGCGGCTCCTACCCAATCTAAAGGGTTCAGACACCTCCTGGAGCAGGCTTTACGCAGTGATCGTGTCCATGGCCCTCTACATGGCGACAGTGTAGGCACCGTTGCTGTGGAAGTGACTACTCAGACAATCACGAAAAATCAGTAGGTACTGCGGCTTTTGGCTATCGCTGATAACATGACACTTCATCTAGAGCCCCCTTTTAGTTGTGGGTAGTCATAAAATAACGTCTCTTCGCTCTTTGTGGGACGAGAGAAAAATGCAACAGATAACCTAGACAGCTGTGTTGTCTATGGTACTAGTGGTGCAACACAGTTATGCCCGATACACACATGGCCTGTCAGGGAACTTGGTTTTTTGTATTTTTGAAACGAATTGTGCGTCTATTCAGGCAGAATAAACATGTTTTCTTTCTTTCTTCTTTCTAGAGAGGTTCAAACTTTTACTTACTTAAAATCTTTTCATCCCCTAATGGGGTTAAATAGGGCTAGAAAGTTATTTTGGGGGTCATTTGCTTCGAAGTTGATATTAATATATCCTTAGTACTTTTGATTTAAATTACATTTTATTTTGACACATGTTTGAAAACTCAATCTGATTTTATTCAAAAAGGTTGAACTCACTTAAAAGCTTGGTTCAACTGTTCACGTGGAACGCTAACCGCCTTGCCCGTCCAATATCGAAAATTGAAACTCCCTGGTTTCTGTAGTGCCTCGAGGATGTTTGCCCAATCGCGTATAGATGCGTTTTCATGCGATCATCAGAAAAAAGGTGGCATCGCTTGTGAGGAGGATTCGGGGGAGTGACAATAGCATCCTGAAAGTCGTTGCTGAGGATCCGAGAGCTCCTGTGCTGAGGCATCTCATGAGGAATCATTGTCCGTAAATACATGACTCACTAATGTAATTTGTTGTCTGTTATACTCGTAATTATAATTACTAATCCTAGTGTTTAAGTTAATAAAAATGGTTTCATTGTTGTCCGAAAATATACAATTTATTATTATTATTAATGCATACTCTTACAAAAGTAAAATGTCTCAAAAGGTTGAAATTTGAAATGGTAAGGACTAGAACATTTTGTTATAAAATAAAAGAATCATTCCATATTCAAAAAACCGGGCAAGTGCGAGTCGAACTCGCGCATTGAGGGTTCCGTACAAACTTAACTATGAAAACAGTTCAATCCCAAATTAAGTTACGAAGATTTTTCCGATTCCCAAAAAAAAATTTGTTTTTGTGACGTAACTACAAATTTACAGTTTTCAGATTTTTTCCTATACTTGTGCTATGAGACCTTGCTTCATGCCAAATTTCAGGATTCTAGGTCAACGGGAAGTACAATATGAATTTTGATTCTCTTGAGTGTCGAAATATACGTTTTTTGCGACATAATCGGCCGTATCTTTTTTATCATTGTCGTTAGCTCAGAAGTTTGATTTTTACAGCTTCAAGGGACCGCACACTTGAGTATACGGTTTTAATTTCAACTCGATGCCTCCACGTGTTTCTGAGATAAAGGATTAGGCAGACAGACGGACGGACAACAAAGTGATCCTATAAGGGTTCCGTTTTTTCCTTTTGAGGTATGGAACCCTAAAAAAATATTACTGACACCCCGTGTCTTGAAAAAGCCGTGGGTCTCGGTTGTCATTCGTAGATCTTTATCAGTCGTTAAAGGTAGGTAGTCAAACGCCAGAAAGTCTGACTCAGTCTATCCAAAAAGTATCGTGTTGCGCAGTAACTTTTGGTTTGTGGAGGTTTAATAGGCAGTCGCTCCAAGTAAGACACGGGTATTCAGCCGCATCTGATCAGACCGGAAACCTTGGAATCGGCTTGGCTAGTTAAGAAAAGGTTAGAGAGAAGATAATGCTCTTCACATCTATATATATAAAAAAAAACTGGGCAAGTGTGAGTCGGACTCGCGCACTGAGGGTTCCATAACTTACCTATGAAAACAGTTCAATTTCCAAATTAAGTTACGAACATTTTTCTGAATCACAAAAAAAGTTTTTTTTTGTGACAAATTTACAGTTTTCAGATTTTTTCCTATACTTGTGATATGAAACCTTGCTTCATGCTAAATTTCAGGATTCCAGGTCAATGGGAAGTACCCTATGAATTTTGATTTCCTTGAGAGTGTCGAAATACACGTTTTTTTCGACATAAACGGCCGTATCTTTTTTTTCGTTAACTCAGAAGTTTGATTTTTTCACAGTTTCAAGGGACCACATACCTAAGTATATGGTTTTAATTTCAACTCGATACCTCCACGCGTTCCTGAGATAAAGTGTCTTGACAGATAGAAAGACAGACAGACGGACAACAAAGTTATCCTATAAGGGTTCCGTTTTTTCCTTTTGAGGTAAGGAACCCTAAAAATGAATAGCTGTTCGTTAGTCTCGCTAAAACTCAAAAACGGCAGGACCAATTTGGCTAATTTTGGTCTTGAAATATTCAAGATGGTCCAGGGAAGGTTTAAACGGTGAGAAAAATGGAAAAAAAAAATCACGAAAAAAAATCCGAATACAACGAACGCCATCTCTAATTAAAATGTCATTTTAAAATGAATTATGCTGTTCTGGTAATGCCAGTAGATGGCGTTATCCTTACTATTAGGCGGTACGAAGTTCGCCGGGTCAGCTAGTTATTTAATAATTTTACCTAGCACTAAAGTACTTCTATTTATTCATTAGTTGTTACAAAAATTGATGCTTTACCAAAACAAGAAAACAATAATACTTACAAAAAATAAACTGGGCAAATGCGAGTCGGTCTCGCACACTGAGGGTGCCGTACAAAGAGACGTATGTAAATAAGTAGTTCAATTCCCGAATGCAGTCTTGGACATTTTTCCGAAGCGCAAAAAGTTTGTTTTTGTGACGTAACAACAAATAGACGAACGGAAGCTTTGAGGTGGAAAATAGTATCGTTGAGCTAGGTGCCTATGTTCAACAATGGTAGTACGTGAAGCCAGAGACCCTGCCAACAGACGCTCACGCTCCGCAGGAGCAGTATATGTTCCGCTTTCCTGAACTTCGGCTTGCAGAGCGGTTCATCCCACAGTCTTTAGGAAAAAAAAAAATCAGCGCTGTGGCTCTGTCCAGCACATGAGCCCCAGCATTTTGCTGAGCGCTGGCCGTTTTGCATGAATGTGTCGCATAATTTAACTTTTTTGTATAATTTGTTATATATGTATGTTATTATTATTATTTTTTAAGTTATGTGTCATGTTTGTGCAAATAAACTGTTTTTCTTTCTTTTCTTTTCTTTTCTTTTCTTCTAGGATAATGGGTCATCAAGGCCAACTTACATCTTCACTTTGGTTACCAACGTATTTTAAAATACCGCTTTAATCTAAAAAGCAAACTATTCTAGAGATAAGATAGTATAATTGCTATTCTCGACGCATTTCAATTGTACAATCGATGATTCAATTACTCAATCCATTATAAGTGGGTTATGACCTTGAAAATACCACAACACTGTATAACTCCGTGGTATAACTACTATCTTGTAAAATAAAGAGGGTAGGACCCAATATTGAACCTTGCCGTACACCCATTTCTATTTTTAAAATGAAACAATATTATGAACAGCCCCCCTAGCCAAGTTGCAAACGATAAACGTGAACGCTTAGTAATCTCCAATAGATTTTCAACTTTATACCTAAGAGCATAAAGTTGAAAATCTATTATAGACTACTGAGCGTTAGCGACCGGAACGAACGAAAACACTATGTAATCTTCAATAGATTTTCAACTTTACATCCAATAACATAAAGTTGAAAATCTATTAAAGACTACTGAGAGTTTACGTTTATCGTTTGTGACTTGGCTAGGGGAGCTGTTTATTTTAAATTGCTGCAGCTATCTATAATTTGAGTAAGATTTATAAAAAATAGTGTTCTATTTCTTACAATGTAATGAAAAAGGTTTTCATAAAACTTTGTTTATGGAATGAAACGCTTTTTTTTAAAGATATTTGTTTTATTTTGTAACTTAATATCGGAAACATAGGGTAAGATATGCTCCTAAGCCAGGTAGTGGTTCTTCACGTGGTGGTGGACAGAAGCTCGTAAAAAATACCCGAGGCCGTATCTTTTTTTTCGTAAATTTGAAGTTTGATTTTTTCACACCTTCAAGGGACCTTAGACCTAGTAACATATTATATGGTTTTAATTTCAACTCAATACCTCCACGCGTTCCCGAGATAAAGGGTCTTGACAGACAGACAGACAGATGGACAACAAAGTGATCCTATAAGGGTTCCGTTTTTTTCCTTTTGAGGTACGGAACCCTAAAAACAAACTTTACCTCTTTATAATATTACTGTAGATAGCACTGTAACCTCTATAGCACCACATAGGAACTAAAAAAATCATAATTCTGCATCTCGCAATCAGTTCTCTATACCTACAACAGCCCGAAGTTATCTCTCGGGCAGTTGCCTGGATCAGACAGAACACCTGTCTGGTCGGATGATCCTCCCTTTGCAACGAAAGTATGTGGGGGGCTTTACAAGGTGTTCCGCATACGTCTAAAAAAACATTTACAGGCACTTTTGAATTTTCAAGAAGTCAGTCAGTCAGAAAAATATGGCTAATTGCACATTCCGAAGCGTAGATCTCTATAGAAAAGAACATGCAAGAAACTCAGTGGACATTTTTTTGAATTAGGTATGTTATGAATTACAAAAATCCTCGAAACACATTTACTGTCGCTTCTAATAAGTGAGCAAAAAGTTAATAAATAGTAATTTAAAAATAGGAATCTAAGTAAGCCAGCTCCAGCTGATCTGGGCCTTAAGTCCGCTGTTACAATAATGTCAGAATAGAATAGAATAGAATAGAATATCGTTTATTTAATAAAAGTGGCACATTTATATTAATATACATAAAAAAAAGTAAAAAAACTAAAACCCGACTACGAAAAAAAAAAACGACTAAACTGAAAAAGTATGAAACAAGATTTCCAGGATGCTGAAATAAACAAGGTAAAAAGAAAAGCCGCAGTCACACGGTATAGGTAACAACCGAAACACTTTAATAACGTGTGACTACGGCTTTTATCCTGGAAATCTTGTTTCATACTTTTTCAGTTTAGTCGTTTTTTTTTGTCGTAGTCGGGTTTTAGTTTTTTTTACTTTTTTTTATTTAAATTATTTAGGTGTTAAATCACTGTGCTTCTATACCATTTGCAAAAACTAAATTTAAAATTACTAATTAATAATGGTAAATTAATTTTTGGCCACCAGAGGGCGCCACATTGAATTTTGATGATATATTTTGATAAGTACCAGTGAAGCCCTTTCAAATGATATCAAACACGGTGTATTTATCTTAACATTTTTTTAACACATGACTTCTTGTCCGCTAGAGGGCGTCGCTTTAAATTTGAACAACATTTTGGAAATGTACAAGTAAAGCCCTTTCAAATGATACTAAACACGGCGTATTTATCTCCATTTTTATTTTTTACACATTACTTTTTGTCCGCTAGAGGGCGCCATATCAAGTTTTGTGACACGTCACGTAACCTATATTCAGCGGACAATTAAGACGGTTCTTACGATACCTCATACGTCGAGTTCCGATAAGTAGATTAGGAGCTATGTGGGAACAGATGAACATACTCACATACATACATAGCCTGTCAAAATCATAACCCTCCGTAGTCGGGTAAAAACAATTATAACGCATACATTGCATTAGCAGAATGGTCTATCATTGGTTTCATAATTGTTGATTTTGACAAGTTTGGTAATCTACTAATATAATGGCACAGTTTATATAAATGGAATAATGGCGTCATTATGACTTTCCAATGGTCAACCACTGACACTCCATTGAAAGAAGTGGCGTAGAATGGTAATCTCGTAAATATTGACAAAAGAATGTCTGACGTATGCGGCAATCTGCTAAAATTTTGACAATTCCTTTAATCAGCGACCTACCATTAAAACGTCATTGTGCAGCCATTGCTTTAAATAAGCTCGATATTGTCATTCTACCACAACTCTAGTACGAGACCATTGACCGATTAATGATCGATCATTATGAATTAGCAGATTACGAACTTTTAGCAAAATGGCAATGGGATCTTGTTGGAATGACGAATTTATAAAAATAACAGTCTTGAGCCTCTGGTACATGTAGGAAACACTGGAACCAGCAGTATCTACCAGAACTTACTAGTACTTCATAGCATCAGATAATTAAAAATTAATTATTGACACACGCAAGTTTATAAGGAAAACAGAATGAGAGGGATAGGATCAAAAGAAACCAAAATATATAATACATATATATGCGTATAATAATTCGATATTAAATACATAAATACTTAGAATATACATTTGTAAACGACACACATTCAAAACTCAGTACGGGGAATTATCTTACCACTAAATTTACCATTATCACATGCCATAGTTATCGTAAAGATACCTTTTAAGAGATCTTTGAAACATACTAAAATTAACAAAGGACTTATAAACAAAAAACGACCCGGTATAGGACAAACTGAATAGTTGTTACACTGCTATCTTATACACACACTGTGGTTCTTGCAAAGTTGTTCAGCATTCTTGAGGGGTTTGTTGGAGTTTTTGAGGTATTTAGAAACCTCAGCTGGATTTTTCTGGCGGCGGTGTATAGTTCCTTCCTCCCCCGGCGTTGGTTCCATCATTCTTAGCAGTGGGTCTCAAATGAGGCCGTTTTAATACTAAATCCTATAGTTATTCAGTTATTTAGCATGGTGAACAGGGTGGAGGTTCACATGGGCACGGACAGGGCTGCGGGAGTGACTCGCACGGGCATGGTGGGGGTGGAGGAGGCTCACAGGGGCACGGACACGGAGGAGGACAAGGGGAGGGGCAGGGAGGAGGCGGTGGTTGCACACATCCACACGGCCCTATTTGCTGTCCTTGCAGCGAAGACGTCGACACGCAGATGGTAGGAGGCTGGATCGTCTGTGGCTTAGGTGGTCGCACCACAATCTGAGCAGGGTTGATCGGGGCGGGGCGTGGCTGAGTCACACTTATCGGCGCCGGCTGGATAGTTGCGGGCTTCGGCACTCTCACAACTAGAGGAGGAGGCTGAATGCAGGGAACTGGACCAGGTCGAGCCAATACTGGGGGAGGAGTGATCGGCGGCAGAGGGGGTGGTCTCACACACAATGGGGGTGGAGTCACTGCTGGTACCGGTGGTGGTTGGACGGACAGAGCTGGTGGTGTGATCGCAGCCTGTTGCGGTGGTCGCACCAGGATCGGGGGCGGCTGGATGATGACGTCGGGGGATGCGCTGATGAAGAACGTGCCTCCGGGGACGGCGATCTCCTGGAAGCCGGCGGCCCTCAGGCGTTCAGGCACGCAGGTCTTTTGCAGCAACACTTTGACGATGCCATCACCGCATGGTGCTGGGGTGAAAGATTAATTATTTAGTTTTTTATATATTAAGCCACAGCCGAAACTACTGGGACTAAGAGCGTGAAATTTTGCACAAAGTTTCCTTTTATGACGTAAGCAACCACTAAGAAAGGATTTTCCAAAATTCACTCCCTAAAGGGCCTATTACACTATGCGATATTCAGCACACGATATTCAGACTGTCTTATTTTTTGTTCCGAGTAAGACCGGTCTAACCCTTATTACACTACGCGACATCGACTAAGACTGTCTGAATATCGAATACTGGCCCTTAAGGGCATGAAATGGGGGTCCAAATTTTGTATGGAGCAACCCACTTTTACGCGGGCGAAGCCACTGCAGAAGCTAGTAATATTTATATTTTTTTATTATTGACATAAACTAGTGCTTGTAAGCAGTGATGCAATCGTTGATGGTGAGGCGCACTAGTTTATTAACAGCCTATTCACTCTAGCCTTGAAGACACCTTAATTGTAATCGGACAGGAAGAACGCAGCAGGCCAATTGTTCCAGTCCTTCGATGTACGCGCTTTCAACACCATAAGGGTGGACACTGGTAGAAAGGAGATGGCGGAATCAAGTCATGTAATTTTTCTCGCGCACACTCTCCAAAATGCATCCTGTGAAAAACCGAAAGGCTGGCTACCCTACGTCTGTGCTCAAGGCTTTGTAGATTGGTCTTACCCAAATCTGGATCACCAATTAGCCTTTTCACCAAAGAGCTGGTGGTAGTAGAAAGAAATACTGACAAGGAGCTCAGAACTCCAGAAAGACAGAAGACCCAAGGGTCACTTACTTAGGAGTACGAGGTGGGAGGCAAAAGATTCAGAGGTTACTTACAAGGTGGGGGAGCGCAGGGGTCGCAGGGGCATGGCGGCGGCACGGGCGGCGGGCAGGGCGGAGGGGGCGGCGGACACGGACACGGCGGGGGTGGGAGCGAGCACCCACAGTACTGGGGCGCGGGCGCCGCTGCCGCTGAAGCTACCAATGCTAGAGCGAACAAAAATCATTAGTATCAATATTCGGCAGGCCTGTTGGTCTAGTGGTCAGTAGCCCTGACTGCTATGACGGAGGTCATGGGTTCAAAGTTTTCTGTTTTTATTATCTGTTCTATAACGCCTTGATATAGTAGTCACCATGTTATTACGTCATTCGGCTGTGTAAACTAAAGTGACAACTGTCAACTGATCGGCCATACTGAGCGCATTTGTTTACACAGCCAACTGCCCCCCTAACCAAGTTACGACCGTTACGTTTCGATTCTCTTGCGTCGAACGCCTCGAGTAGGCCACGCCTCCGATTCCTTTGTTCTGACCACGTGACTGAGCGTTGAGATGACGTCGAAAATGTAAATTTTAAAAGCATTTTTAGGGTACCTACTTAGCGATTGAATAAAAATTTTTTGTGTTTTTGTGGTATATTAACACTATAGAATCTAATTGAGACACTTTTCAAAAATGAGTGTAATAATCTATTGTGTGTAACTTGATATATTACTTAGGCTTTGTTTCATCGAAATCGGTTGACTACATCGAAAGATATATGAATTTAGTGTTGAAGAAGTAAAATAACACACCACACGCAATGACCTAAGCGGTACAAAGTTCGCCGGGTCAGAAAGTAGTTAATAAATAATTAATATAATATATTACCTATTATACCCAATGCCGTAAGACGCCCCATGGTTGACAACCTTGTGTATTAACCACCAAACTCTCGAAGCTTTTATACTCAGATATATCTTCATATTGTTTTAAATTCACAAATCAACCATTAGCCCACGCTAGACCGAGCTTCAGAATAACAAACATCAATTGTTTTAACATTTTAAATGTGGAATTCAATTGTTATGACCAAGGTTAATCGGCGCTTGGCGAGTGAGAAGTTCAAAAGTGACGTTGACCAGGTGGCAGCACTGAGGCGTCAGGTCCAGGCACCTGTCAAAATGCTCATATTAATGACAGACGTTAGACGTCAACGTCATAAAATAATCACGTCACGTCACGTTCAGTCAACGGGAAGTACCCGGTCTACCCTATGAATTTTGATTCCCTTGATCTGTTTCGGTTACAGATCATATATGTGTAAAAAAGTAATTTCAAAAGTAATAACCCTTCTTACAGTCGGGTAAAAATAAACGAAATCCCAAAATTGTCCACGAAAATTTGTCATAATTTATTAATAAATTTATAATTGAATCAATCATTCATAGCAATTGCTACTAGAAAATACTACGCGCAGTGTTTTGTCATTTTTATCGCCATTTATTTTTTCATTCATATAATCAATAGCCGGTACTTACAATATTTCCATAAATTGAGTGACATTTTGGTATATAAACTAACGCTAATAACTTTACTGTTTTAACTTTGAAACTTTACTTAATTATTAAAAAGATCTTTTTAATAATCCCTTTAAGTATTTGTACTACTTACCTAATTAAAAATTAGTGGTGTACATATACATATATTTGGTAGTTCTAAGAATAAATATACCAGGTACCCTCCTATCATAATAATTAATATATTATATCATGATAAATAATTCATATGGTAGAACAACGTCTGCCATATCTGCTAGAATATTTTCTATAAATTAAATAAGACCCTTCTGTGCTTCAAAAATATTCTTTAGCGAGTCCAAAGGATTGTCATTCGTAGAACTACAATAAAAAACTTTTTACAAAAAAAAAATACAACCGACTTCAATGTAAAAAAAACTGGGCAAGTGCGAGTCGAACTCGCGCCCTGAGGGTTCCGTACAAACTTACCTATGTAGACACTAAACATTTCAATTCCCAAATAGAGTTTCGAAGATTTTTCCGAATCGCAAATTTTATTTTGTTGTTGTTACGTTAAAACAAATTTACAGTTTTCAGATTTATTCCTATACCTGTGCTATAAGACCTTACTTTATGCAAAATTTCAGGATTCTGGGTCAACGGAAAGTACCCTATGAATTTTGATTTCCTCGAGAGTGTCGAAATATACGTTTTTTGAAACATAAACGTATATTATAGCCATATCTTTTTTTTTTTTGTTAACTAAGAAATTTGATTTTTTCACAGCTTGAAGGTACCGCAGATTTAAGTATATGGTTTTAATTTCAACTCGATACCTCAACGCATTCCCGAGATAAAGGGTCTTGACAGACAGACAGACAAACAGACAGACGGACGGACAGCAAAGTGATCCTATAAGGGTTCCGTATTTACCTTTTGAGGTACGGAACCCTAAAAACACTGAAAAGTGCAAAATAACTTTAATTTCGGAAGTCGGTATTTCTATAATAGTTTTGTCTCTTCGTTATATATAACACCGACTTCCGAAATTAAAGTTATTTTGCACTTTTCAGTTTTTTTTTTACATTAAAGTCGGTTGTATTTTTTTTTTTGGTAAAAAGTTTTTTATTTTACACTTTTTAGTTATGATACCATCACTAAAAAGTACCCCTCAGCCAAACTTATATTATAATACTTTAAAGCCAGAGTGTATCTCACGACAATTCTAATAATGCCAAACACGGATAGATTACATTAATTTATTACAGAGTTCCGGTGCCTAACTTCAGGCTTCATCATCAGATCAGTTCGATATTTTCCCCCTCTTCTTTCAGTCAGTCATCGACTACACGTATAGACAAAGCAATTTTACTTGTTACGACGGTTCTGCTGTGATCCTATGAAGAGTTCTGTTCCATATCTTCGAAGTTCATGATCAGATCATAACAATATTTTTATGGAACCAAATTGGAAGCATAACCTTCCAATCAAAAAAATATTTCCAAAATCTATGCACGATTGACCGAGAAATCGGTGAACAAACATTAAAAAAATATACATTCAGCCGAACATAGAACCTCCTCCTTTTGAAGTCGGTTGAAAAGAAAGAAAAATAGTAGTTTGTGCCTACCCACTCAAGATCTTATTAAATATAAATACGCGTTTAGGATGCTGATGCGGTCACTGTAGTGCGTCTGGCATGTTTGCCGATGCGCGTATTGGAGGCTTTCATGCCATCCTACGTAAGAGGGCCGCATCGCTGCAAAGTCGTGTCCGCGGCACGGCAGTAGCTACAGCGTTCTTAGCGTTGTGGCTGGTCAATTAGACTACTCAATATTGTGGCATTGTATACAGGAACATGTCAAGAAGTAATAAGCATAAGCATAATCAGCCTTTTAATGTTCCCACTGTTGGGACTCAGGCCTCCTCTCTAGGAGAGGGAATGAGCCGTAATCCACCACGCGGGCCCAGTGCGGGTTGGTGGATGTCACATGTCTTCGAATTTTTGGTTCTAGGACATGCTGGTTTCCAGAAGTAATGTGCGTAGTTAATTAACCGACTTCAAAAAGGAAGGTTCTATGTTCAGCTGAATGTATTTTTTTTTAGCTTACTAAAATATTTTTTAAGTCTATCTACTAGCAAATATATGGATCTGCTGTGTCTGAGACAAATTAATTATTATGATAAAAAACTACATTACGAAATTTATCTCTACATATAAACAAAATTGAAGTTTCTGTAAGTTAATATTTTTTTGACTAAATAAATATTCGATACCTATAACAAAATGCAATTTTTATGGTTTAATCCGGTTAATCTCCGAAACGGCTGGATTAATTTTTACAGGCCGTTTACTGACGGAGTAACTTAGAGTTCGGAGTTTCTTGTATTTTTTTTAGGGTTCCGTAGCCAAATGGAAAAATACGGAACCCTTATGGATTCGTCCTGTCTGTCTGTCTGTCCGTCCGTATGTCACAGCCACTTTTTTCCGAAACTATAAGAACTATACTGTTGAAACTTGGTAAGTAGATGTATTCTATGAACCGCATTAAGATTTTCACACAAAAATAGAAAAAAAAAACAATAAATTTTGAGGGTTCCCCATACTTAGAACTGAAACTCAAAAATTTTTTTCCTCAAACCCATACGTGTGGGTTATCTATGGATAGGTCTTTAAAAATGATATTAAGGTTTCTAATATCATTTTTTTCTAAACTGAATAGTTTGCGCGAGAGACACTTCCAAAGTGGTTAAATGTGTGTGTCCCCACCCCCCCTTGTAACTTCTAAAATAAGAGAATGATATAACTAAAAAAAATATATGATGTACATTACCATGCAAACTTCCACCGAAAATTGGTTTGAACGAGATCTAGTAAGTAGTTTTTTTTTAATACGTCATAAATCGTAAACCGCAATTTACCTTTCAAGTTTGTACGGAACCCTAACTGCGCGAGTCCGACTCGCACTTGCCCAGTTTTTTAAAGTAAGAAATCATCCAATGACTTCGCCCGCCCTAGGCTGGAGTGAGAGAGCGTTTTAGACTTTTACCGACTAAAACCACACTTATATTCCTTCTTTGCCTTGCATTCCAGGCCCCCGGGTTTCCCTTTCGGAAGTAAACCCATGGCCCCAGTAGGCTTCGACCCTGCTAGGCCCTTACGGTTTTATTGACGTCGCTTGAAGCGCGCGTGGAGCACTACGCGCCGTCTACGACTAGGGCTCGGTCTGGACGGTTACCGGACGGCCGGACGATGATATGATGAGTAACTATAAGCTACTTCTTTTATATTTCTGCGGGATCGGAATGTAAATACCGTAAAATGCGATTAGGTATCTTTAAAAGGGTGTGAGCCTGGAGATCTGTCATACAGCTCTCGAACCTAGTTCAGACTCCTGCTCTCACAAAGGTTTTAGTCTTCAGGCAAAATTTATAAAATAAACTTGTTACAATGTACCTGTATGAGAGAAATAAATGATATTTATTATTATTATTATTTATTATGAATTCCAGGAGGACATCATACGTTTCATGAGTTCCTAGAAGTTACCTGTTTACTCTTGATTTAAAGACGCCCAGGTTGTAGCTATCACGATACTCAGACTCCGACAGAGAAATCCACTCAACTGTACGAACAATGAATGTGTTCCCAAAACGTTTTGTGCTTGTAGATATAGGTGGGATGTCCACCATTTACCGTTGCTGTATCGCCGTACGTCTGGTGGTCCGATGGTAGAACGGGCTTGGCGGAATTAAATTATGCAATTCCGGATCACACTTTTTTTGGATTAAACTTGAAAAGGGACCATTATACTAATGATAAATAAAAAACTTTTACAAAAAAAATAAAATACAACCGACTTCAATGTAAAAAAAAACACTGAAAAGTTCAAAATAATTTTAATTTCGGAAGTCGGTGTTTCTATAATAGTTTTTTTGTCTCTTCACTATTTAACCCCGAAATTAAAATTATTTTGCACTTTTTAATGTTTTTTTTTTTTTACATTGAAGTCGATTGTTTTTTTTTAAGTATTTTATTTTATGCTTTTTAGTTATGGCACCACCACTAAAAACCTCCTCCCTCTCTGTCTGCCAAACTTAAATACCTTATAGCCAGAGTGCATCTCGTGACAATTCCAATAATTCCAAACACGGTTAGATTACATTAATTTATTACAGAGTTCCGGTGCCTAACTTCAGGCTTCATCATCAGATCAGTTCGATATATTCCCCCTCTTCTTTCAGTCAGTCATCGACTACACGTAAACAACGCAATTTTACTTGTTACGACGGTTCTGCTGTGAGGAGTTCTGTTCCATATCTTCGAAGTTCATGATCAGATCATAACAATATTTCTATGAGTTCAACTCGAAAGCATAACCTGTAAATAAAAAATTAAAAAATTCAAAATCGGTCCACACTTTACCGAGAAATCGGTGAATATATACATAAAAAAACATACATTCCTCCGAACATAGAACCTCCCCCTTTTTGAAGTCGGTTAAAAATTAACTTAATATTTATGAGAGTAAGCCTAAAATCGCGAAAACGAAAAACCGTCTTCTCCATACTATAAGTCGTTTTTCGCAAACAGAAAACTGTATGGAGCTGCATTTTTTTTTTCATTGGGTGGGAAAATCATCTTATGACAAATCGCGCTCTTGGGCGGAGCGCGAGATAGTGTCAGACTTATACTGACTAAAAACCCACTCCTGTTCCTTCTTTGCCTTCGTCCCAGGGCCCCGGGTTTGACTTTCACGCTACACATGGCCCCAGTAGGCTTCGACCCTGCCCTACGATTTGCTGACATCTCCCAGAAGCGCGCGCGCCCAAGGCGTCAACAGCGCGTACTGTTCCAGTACGCGCTGTTGACGACTTGGGCTCGGTCCGGACGGTTACCGGACGGTCGGACGGTCGGACGGCGAGCCACCCATTGCTCGCCTATGGAGCTGCATTAGGTTTTTCCACTTCTACCTGACCTTTTACTAAAAACAAGCGTGATGTTAGGTACTTTATAAGCTTATCTAAAATTTCTTTAAACATAAGTGATGTTACGTAGAACATAATCTCTGTATCTTCACAGTCAATGGAGCTTCAAATAATATGTATTACTCTTGAATGTATAAAAGAGGTGAGGACGCTCAGTAAATGTACTGAAAGGCAAAATGGGTCTCCAGGCGTTCGTGGTTCTTGGTGAGTTTAAACTTACATTATCTACTACTACACTTGTAACTCCGATGGTGCGGTTGACAGCTCTCAGATTTGTATAAATCTGACAGCTGTCACCCGCACATAGCTACCTATCCTTTTCTCTCATCTTAAAGATGCATATATTTTCATTCCGCTGTCATCCTACGCATGCTATGTAGAACGGATGGTCGATGGGGCCGAAAGGTTCTGGAGTGACGACCGCGCACCGGAAAACGCAGCGTTGGAAGGCCTCCCACAAGGTGGACCGGCGACCTGGTGAGAGTCGCGGGAGTGCGGTGGATGCGAGACGCACAGGATCGGTCGTTCTGGCGACGCTTGGGGGAGGCCTATATCCAACAGTGGACGTCTTTCGGCTGAAATGATGATAATGAAACTGTCATTATTAGTTTTCCAAAACTACCCTCATAACGGCGGTTTAAAGAAAATATTCTCGCGAACGAAGTAGCGGGCAATAAGCTGGTGCTAAGGTCTTTTTAGGGTTCCGTACCTTCCGTACCTAAAGGGTAAAACGGGACCCTATTACTAATACACCGTCCGTCCGTCTGTCTGTCTGTCCGTCTATCACCAGGCTGTATTTCATGAACTGTGATAGCTAGACAGTTGAAATTTTCACAGATGATCTATTTATGTTGCCGCTACTAAAAAAACATATACTAAAACCAATTAAAAAAAAAAACGATTTCACTACGTAAAACAAAACACTAATAAGATCAAAATAACTTTAATTTCGGAAGTTGGTATATCTGGTGTTATTTGCTTGGTTTTTATTAACACCGACTTCCAAAATTAAAGTTATTTTGATCATTTTAGTGTTTTGTTTTTTGTAGTGGTAGTTTTTTTGTAAAGAGTTTTTTATTTCACACTTTTTAGTTGTGATACACTTATAGCCAGAGAGAGTACCTATTTCTCATGACGATTCGAATTAACTCAAACACTGCTAGGATACATTATTTTATTATGAAGTTCCCATCCACCTCCCGGCTCCATCATCCGGTAAGTTCGATGGTACCTTATAGCAAAAGTGCATCTCATGATAATTCTAATAAGCCCAAACATGGCTAGGTTATAGCAGCTTCGCACGCTTAAAAGTACGTTTCTCCCACACACACCTCCAAACCCCGTTTTACCCCCATAAGGGTGGAGTTTCGTAAAAAAATGTTTTCGCCTAAAAGGATATGCTTCCAGATTAGTCCCATTTTTTTCAAAATTCAGTTCTGATGATGGGATTCATGAGGAATCGAAGAACTCTTCAAATATTCTAGACACTATATAGTGATTTTGGTATTTTCATCGAGAACTTAAGCATTTACAGTCAAAAACTATCATTTGTTGAAGTGGAACTGATGAAAAAGACCAGAAATGGCCAACGAAACTTCATACTCACATAGATATCACGGTTTAAGACATTTATTTCTCAAAAAGAATACAATTCACTTATTATGAGAAATACAAGTTATTCTTAAATACTAAAACGTTGACATGAGAAATTTAGGTACTCAAATAAACTAGTAAGTATTAAATTATCTAAACACAAAATTCTACAATGTCATGAGGGTAACAAGAAAAAAAGTACATATTTGTTGTATTAGGAACTCATTACGTATCGTTTCTTAAAGGCAAGTCGATAGCAATTACATTTTTTTTCTTCTTCATCACGATGAAGATAGTTAAGCGACTATGACAATACAAATAAATGAATGGTTCTGAATAGTTACGTTGAAAATGGTATCATCGAAGTGACATGATGATGATGATGGAGCCGGAAGATAGGCACTGGAACTCCGTAATTAATCAATGTATCCTAGCTGTGTTTTGATCTATTAGAGTAGTCAGAAGGTGAAAAGTATACACGGGAACTTCATAAAAAAACAATGTATCCTAGCAGTGCTTGGTTTAATTGGAATTGTCATGAGAAATAGGCAATCTGGGTTAGAAGTACTATCGCAACTAAAAAGTCTGAAACTTTTCACAAAAAAAAAACTAACTTCACTAAAAGAAAACACTAAAAGGATCAAAATAACTTTAATTTCGGAAGTCGGTGTTAAATCTATATATATAAAAGAAAGTCGTGTTAGTTACACTATTTATAACTCAAGAACGGCTGAACCGATTTGGCTGAAAGTTGGTGGGGAGGTAGCTTAGAACCAGGAGACGGACATAGGGTACTTTTTTTTTAGTAGGGTACAGTAGGATAGAGTTGGGTAGAGTAGGATATAGTAGTCAGTTGACGGGAGCGAAGCCGCGGGCAAAAGCTAGTAACATAAACAAATCCGAAAACACCGATTTCCAAAATTAAAGTTATTTTGATCTTTTTAGTGAAATCGTTTTTTTTTTTGTAATTTTTTTTTTTCATTTAGCATAAGCATAATCAGCCCTAAAATGTTCCCACTGATGGGATTCAGGCCTCCTCTCAAGAAGATGCGGGTTTCCTCACGATGCTTTCTTTCACCGTTTTGAGAGCAGTGGTGATGAAATAAATAACACAAAGTAATGCGCCTGGCTGGGTTTGAACCAGCGACCAACAACTTGCAAGTCGGGGCTGTTACCACTCGACCACAACTGATTCATTTACTTATTAGCCTTTTATTTCGCAGCACTAATCAGCGTTGCGGCGGCCGCTCCCTGGCGTTGCTACAGTACCTGTGACGGCAGTACTGTGTGCTTCGGCGAGGCTGGCCAACCCACTATCGCCCCACCGACCATCTGCATCGGCCGTGCTGGTCCACCCTGCACTGGACCCGCGACCGTGTACACCCCCTGTCAGTGCCCCCAACCAGCCCCTTGTCCGCCCCCCCCTTGCCCCTGTCAACCCCCTTGCCCCGAACCAGCACCCTGCCCACCGCCACCATGCCCTTGCGCATGCTACTGAGCACTAGATTCGCATAAAAAATCGACAAATTCAAAAAAAGGATTGGTGATTTGAAATTTTGTATTTTTTTTTCGGTTTGCTGACTAAAAGTTTATTTTGGAATGAATTAAAATTTACGATTTGAAATGAAATATAGTTTTTTTTTTCTTATTTGTGTTTATTTATATTATTATATCGTATTTTCCTGAAGGAGATATTTACATGACGGATCATCAGGATGGTTCTAGTTACGATCAGACATGAGCCAGTTCTATGAGGGTTTTTTTTTTTCGGTGGGAAAATCATCTTATGACATCCCCCGCCCTTGGGCGGGGCGGGAGATAGTGTCAGACTTTTACTGACTAAAAACCCACTCCTGTTCCATCGTTGCCTTTCGTCCCAGGGCCGAGTCTTCCTTTCAGAATCAGACCCTTGGCCCCAGTAGGCTTCGACCCTGTTAGGCCCCCACAGTTGCTGACATCTCCTAGAGGCGCGCGTGAAACAGCACGCGCCGTTGACGACTTGGGCTCGATCCGGTCGGTTACCGGACGGTCGGACGGCGAGCCACCCATTGCTCGCCGTCCGCAAGCAAGCCTGCACCTACGATGGCCGGATATCGGGATCGGAATCCCGGCGGCGATTGGGGCGTGAGGACCGTTGCGTCACGCGATCGGCCGCCTCCTTTGCTAGCATTACTGCTTCGCAGAAGGAGGCGACCGCCTGCCACTCCTCCTCGCTCCGGACCATGGCCTGTACCAAGGCCCGGCGCGAGAGATCGCCGCCGCCGATCGCCCCCACGAGGACACGGCGTTGCTCTGCCCAAGCGGGGCACACCTCCACCGTGTGCTCCACCGTGTCCTCCGAGTTCTATGAGGGTAGCATCAAGTCGTCGACTCTGCCCTGGTATGAAAAGCAACGAAGGAACAGGAGTGGGTTTTTAGCCAGTAAAAGTCTGACACACCCTCTCGCACCGCCCAAGAGCGAGGGATGTCATTGGATGATTTACCCACTCACCACAAAAAAAAATGAAGGTAGCATAATGGTTAACATAATCAGCCTTTTAATGTTAACTCTGCTGGGACTCAGACCTCCAGCACGCGGGCTCCGTGCGGATTGGTGGATGTCACATAAATATCTTCGAATTTTTGGTCCTAGGATCATGGCGGTGTTTTCGATGTTTCCACCGTTTCGAGAGCAGTGGTGATGAAATAAATTACACAAAGTAATGCGCTTGGCTGGGTTTGAACCAGCAACCTACTACTCGTAAGTCGGGGCCGTTACCACTAGGCCACCACTGAACCTATATGAGGGTATCGTGCAATATATAACAATGGCTTTTTTTTAAGTTGGGAAATCATCCAAATGACTTCTCGCGCTCTGGGTGGAGCGAGAGGGCGTGTCAGACTTTTACTGACTAAAACTACACCTGTATCCTTGAATTACCCTTTGCATGCTAGGACTACGGGTTTCCCTTTCAGAAATTCTCCGCGGTCCTAGCTAGCGGGCATCGGCCCCGCTGGACCCCTACGGTTTGCTGACATCTCTCTGAGGAGCGCGAGGATCACTACGCGCTGTTGACGACTGGGCTCGGTCCGGCTAATTACCGAACAGCCGGACGGCGAGCTACCCAGTGCTCGACGTTCGCAAGCCCGCGTCTACCATGGCTGGTAGTCGGGGTAGAATTACGACGGCTAGGGCGTGAGGACCTTCGATCCCTCACGCGTGCAGCCTCTTCCTTCGCTAGCATTACTGCTTCGCAGAAGGAGGCGACCACCTGCCATTCCTCCTCGCTCCGGACCATAGCCTGAACTAGGGCCCGACGCGAAAGGTCGCTGCCGCCAATTGCCTCTACGAGGACACGGCGGTGCTCCGCCTAAGCGGGGCACACCTCCACCTAATTTATAACAATGGCTAGGAACTACATTACTTTCCTTCTTCAATACAGATAGGTACAAAAAACAAAAACCATAAGACAATTCCGGTATGTCTTCACTCTGCGACGACGGCCTGCTTGAGAGTGTCCTATATAAAAATGTACCTACTCACAGGAGCCGCCGTGGCAGGTCCTTCCATCATAGCAAAACTGAAACGCTCTGACTTTGCCTCAACGCGCCAAATCTAGTTTTTGTAATTGCCACTAGTTGGCGTGATTTATTCAATTGTAAACAAATTCAACTGCCGGATGTGACATAGCAGCCTGCGTTAACCTGACTACGGCAAAGCCAAAGGAGGGTTTTTTTTAGGTGGGAAAATCAACTGATGTCAAATCTCGCTCTTGGGCGGAGCGGGAGATAGTGTCAGACTTTTACTGACTAAAACCCACTCCTGTTCCTTCTTTGCCTTTGTCCCAGGGCCCCGGGTTTAACTTTCATACTACCCGTGGAAGCCAAAGGAGGGTTATGATTTTGATTTTGACAGGCTATGTATGTATGTGAGTATGTTCATCTGTTCCCTCATAGCTCCTAATCTACTTATCGGAACTCGACATATGAGGTATCGTTAGAACCGTCTTAATTGTCCGCTGAACACAGGTAAAGAGACGTTTTTTTTATAACCCCCACCTGATGGTAAGCAGTGATGCAATCGTTGATGGTGAGGCGCATTAGTTTATCACTCTAGCCTTAAAGACACCTAAATTATAATCGGACGGGAAGACCGCAGCAAGCAAGTTGTTCCAGTCCCTCGATGTACGCGGTATAAAGGATGAGGCGAAACGCTTGGTCTAGAGCGTAGAGTTTTAAACAACGTAAGGGTGGATACTCGCCGTTCGTCGGGTTGTCCGATGGTAGAAATGAGATGGTGGAATCAAGTCATACAATTCCCGCGCACACTCGCCAAAATGCATCCTGTTAAAAACCGAAAGGCTAGCTACCCTACGCCTTTGCTTAAGGCTTTGTAGATTGGACTTAACCAGATCTGGATCACCAATTAGCCTCTTCGCACGCCTTTCCACCGAGTCCAAAGCTGCTAGATGGCATTTTGCAGCACCACCAGATATGTGGCTGCAGTGCTCCACACACGCACGGGCCTGTGCTTTGTATAATATTAAAAGCTGTCCCGGTATGAAGTACCGCCGAAGACCTTTGCAAGAACGCCGAGTTTCCTAACAGCTACCTTGGCTTGACTCAGTGAACCACCCAAAGTTAAGGTCTGAGGAAATTTCAACTCCCAAGAGTTGAAGGCGGTCGTTGTACTTCAGGGATACATTCTGAAAAGCAGGAGCCAAGGTGAACGGGCTCCTTTTAGCGGTGAACAGACATGCTTGTGTTTTGGCGGCGTTGAATCCCACCAGATGGGCCTAAACTAAACCAGGCCTCCGCACGACAGAGAAGACTATGTTTTTTTAGCAACACCGCAAGGAAGACACATATGAGTCGTATTATATCTCGTACCGCAGTAAAAGTGTTAAACTGGAAGTCGATCCAAATATAGTCATATCATAATAATGTGATTATTATTATTTTTTTGATTATTGTGATTTTAATCTATTGTATTTTAGTTTATTGAATTTTAATTTATTGTATTTTGATTTATTGTTTTTTTTATTGGATTTTTATTGTATTTTTTTGGAATTATTATTTATTGATTTTAGGCTAATTATTTTATATGGATGATCTATAATATGGATTATTGCCTGAAATAAATGAATTTTATTTATATTTATTTTTATTCAAAAACTTTTCTAATATCTTACAACGGGCTTCAAAGTCCGAAAATATCATCTCACAGATATAGACAAAATCCCGGTCCCGGAGGATTTTCTTATTTGAGTTAGAATTCTTTGAGTAGCAAATCCATACAAATACAAAACGTGAGTACAATGTGTTCCACATAAGAATAGGATCGATTTTTACTCCATGTTTTGACGTCATAGCTGTCAAATCGAAACATTGGGTAGGGTGAGCAAAACAAGAAATTTAAAAAAAAAAACAATATTTATTTACGAATCATGAACGAAAAAAGTTTAATCAGAATCCAGTTCTTCAATTTTGCTCATCTCTGCGTCACTGTATGAAGTGTCTGAGTAGTGGCAAATGGAAGAAGAAAGCTAATTGTTCCTAACAATGAAAATAAGAATGAAAATAGTTTTTTTTTTAAACTAATTATGACACAATATATTTAGCTAATTTAAATTAAACAATAACACTGAAAAATTTATCAGGAATATCCTATCTTCCTAATTGATTGATTTTGATGTGCCGCGCTTTACCGAAGTTATAGACGCTTGGAGACTCGCTTGCCCGAATTCCAAACAGCCGGACAACCTTTCTTCCCAAAGACAGAGGGATGAGCCGCAATGCAAAGTAGTTCAAGAAAATCTGTTGGCAACATCTGTGACTACTACAGAGCGTGCGCGCCTGCTAGCTGTGAGGGAGTGGGAGTCGGGTCTCTGGTTTCATGCACTACCGTCGTCGAACATAGGCACCTTGTTCGACGATACTACCTTCCGCCTCGCTGCTTCCCTACGTGTTGGCGCTCCTTGTTGCTCTCCTCATCGCTGCCACTGTGGCGAAGTTGTCAACAGCCTCGGACACCACGGTCTGTCATACAGGCAAAGTGCGGGTCGCATAGCGCGACACGCGTATATCAACGACATCATCCGACGTGCTCTTGTCACCGTCGGAGTTCCGGCCGTATTGGAACCTCATGGCCTGGCACACGACGATGGCAAAAGACCGGACGGTATGTCTTTATTCCCATGGAAGATGGGTAGGCCTTTAGTGTGGGACGCTACTTGTGTCGATACTCTTGCGCCATCTCACAGGCACTGCACGACGAGCTAGGAAGATCGTCGTGCTGTGCCGGTGCTGAAGCAGAGGCTGCAGAGAACCTCAAGCGACGGAAATATAATAACCTTGTTGGTAGTTATATTTTCGAGCCGTTTGGGGTTGAAACTCGGATCGTGGGGTCCGAGTGCTCACAAATTATTTAAAGAACTTTCAAAACACCTTGTTGACACTTCGCGTGACCCAAGGGCTGGCTTTTACTTCGGACAAAGGATAAGCATTGCCATTCAGCGTGGCAATGCCGCCAGTCTTTCGGGTACATTATCGTCGACAGCGATGTGGAGGAGTTTTTCGCCGTACTTTGACGCCGTACTTTAGATTGCTTTTTTTAGTACTTTATGGCTTTTATTTTTATTTTGTAAGTTAGTTCTAATTACGTTATGATTAGATTTAAGTTTCTGTTAAATAAATATATTTTTCTAGAATAATTTATAAAAAAAAAACAATAACGTTTTTACTTCACCTAGATTTAACTAAAATTCAGTAATTTATAGAAAAAAAAAAAAAAAACTTAAGTTTTCACTTCTGCCGGCACTCTGGGAGTGCCGGCAGAAGTGAAAACTTAAGTATTAACGTTGTGCGTTTTGGATATTTTGGAATGGTTATGGAATAATTTTGCACGAATTGCTTTTTTTTTGCACACAATTTTTTTGCACACAATTTTGCACGACATCCGTCTTACGAATTTTCGATCAGGTCACGTGTCCTGACGCGAGTTTAACATTTTTTACCCATTACAAAATTTTTTTGCACACAATTTTGCACGACATCCGTCTTACGAATTTTCGATCAGGTCACGTGACCCTGACGGTCACGTGACCCTGACGCGAGTTTAACATTTTTTACCCATTACAAAAAAAGTGTACAACGCCGCTAAAGAAGTTTTCACTTCAAAAAAACCGTTATTGATACGCAAATAAGTTACATTTGCAAACCGTACTTTTCAATCAACATTTGACAGACCGACGTTTTTGACTTTCCTATTATTATTTGGAACGCATAGTAACTCTATCTGTTACGCTTTTACGGTTAAACTACTGAATCGATTGTGATGATTTTTATTTAGAGTAGAGGTGTTAGTGTTGTTAGTGGATAGTGGTAGCCCAGTGGCAATTACCCTGACTTCCGAGTTGTAGGTCGTAGGTTTAAACCCATCCAGGCACTTTACTCTGTGTAATTTATTTCTGACTGGCCTGTTGGTCTAGTGGTTAATGACCCTGACTGCTATGCTGGAGGTCGCAGGTTCGATTCCCACCTAAGACAAATGTTTTTGTGATGAGCACGATCACTTGTTCTGTGTCTGGGTGTAATTTCGAACGGCGAGTATCCACCCTTACGTTGTTGAAAACTCTACGGTCCGGACCAAGCGTTTTGCCTCGTCGTTTATACCGCGTACATCGAGGGACTGGAATAATTTGCCTGCTGCGGTTTTCCCGTCCGATTATAATTTGGGTCTCTTCAAGGCTAGAGTGAATAGGCTCTCAATAAATTAGTGCGCCTCACCATCAACGATTGCATTACCACTTACCATCAGGTGGGATCGCAGTCAAGCACTAGTTTATATCAATTAAAAAAAAAAAATCTATAATATGTATGTATTTAGAAATATATAAGTATGTTTATCAGTTGTCTAGTAGAAGCTCGAAAGAAGGTTTTTTTTTTCGGTAGGAAAATCATCCAATGACATCCCCCACCCTTGGGCGGAGCGAGAGATAGTAACAGACTTTTACTGACTAAAAACCTACTTCTGTTCCTTCGTTGCCTTTTATACCAGGGTCGAGTCTTCCTTTCAGAATCAGATCCTTGGCTTCGATCCTGCTGGACCCCTACGCTTGCTGACATCTCTTTGAGGCGCGCGTGGATAACTACGCGCCGTCGACGACTTGGGCTCGGTCCGGACGGTTACCGGACGGTCGGACGGCGAGCTAACCATTGCTCGCCGTCCGCGAGCCCGCGCCTACGATGGCCGAAAATCGGGATCGGAATCCCGGCGGCTGGGGCGCGAGGGCCATTGCCTCGCGCGTACACGAGCGGCCTCCTTTGCTAGCATTACTGCTTCGCAGAAGGAGGCGACCGCCTGCCACTCCGCCTCGCTCCGGACCATGGCCTGTACCAAGGCCCGGCGCGAGAGATCGCCGCCGCCGATCGCCCCCACGAGGACACGGTGGTGCTCTGCCCAGGCGGGGCACATCTCCACCGTATTCTCCACCGTGTCCACACTTTGAAAGGTGCAATTAGCATCATTTTTCTGAATGCTTGTCTGACTTCTTAAAAATTCTAAAGTACCTGTAATTTGTTTATCTGTATTTAAATAAAAATACTGGTTGTTAGTCTCGCTAAAACACGAGAACGGCTAAACCGATTTGGCTAATTTTGGTCTTGAAATATTCGTGATAGTCCAGGAAAAACATCTCAAAAAAAGAATCCGAATACAACGCCATCTCTAATTTAAATGTCAAGAATGAATAGGTTACTTCTAGGCAAGCGTGCTCCATCGCATCGTTGGCCACATCATCGCTTACCATCAGGTGAGATAGTGGTCAAACGCGAGCCTATCAATAATAAAAAAAAAATGAATTATGCTGATTCTGGTAATGCCAGTAGATGGCGTTATCCTTTGACAGTTCAGCTATAAGGTATCACAACATTCATTGATTAATAATTAGGCGGGACGAAGTTCGCCGGGTCAGCTAGTTTGAAATAAATATAATTTTGATTTTGCTACAGGGAATAAATAAAACTAGTCTTCAAATTATCCTTTCATTAAACTATTGAGCAAGTTCATTGGTAGCTGCAGAGGTAGGGTCAGCAGGGAGAGTGGGTTCTGCTGAGCATCAGGCGTGGTCGCAGCCGGGGTGACCACCGGGGGTTGGGCTGTAGATATAGTCAGGAAAACTGGAACAAAAATGGGTTATGGGTGAGAAAATACGTAGGTATCAATTTTTTTCTTGACGCTACTTTGTTTTTTCTTGACGCTACTTAATTTGTTATTTTCTTGACGTTAATTTATTATTTTTCTTGACGCTACTTTGTTGTTTTTCTTGACGCTATTGGTTTTTTTCATGAGCCTACTTTGTTTTTTCTTGACGCTACTCGGTTTTTTCTTGACACTACTCTGTTTTTTCTTGACGTTACTTTATTTTTGTTCTTGACGTTACCTACTTTGTTCATTTCTTCACTATAAGCAGTCTGATGCAGTTGGTGGAATTTATTTTAATTCAATCATAAATTTGACGCCATAAAGACTAGGTATGTAACTTGACTGAAATGACTTATTGCGATCTTTTTATTAATTTTTCAAATTTTATGCACTAGTAAGAAACATTACACTGACGGCGGTGGCGTAAATATTGAAAAAAAGGACAAAGATGGGCAATTATTGCTTTGACTTACTATATTAATTATCACTTAATTATTATCATTGAATAAAAAAATATTATATCTATCTATAACTAGACCTACAAATGCTAAAATAGTCGGAAATAGTTTTTTTTTTGAGTGTGTCGTGTCCGAAAAATGTCTCTTATCAACACTCCTCCTTTGATTCGTCGGAATCGACTCTGAATACGGAATCGGAGGAAAAGCGTCACTCGGTTAAATAGGTCATCATGATCATCATTTCAGCCGAAATATGTCCACTGTTGGACATAGGCCTCCCTCAAGTTTCGCCACAACGAACGGTCCTGTGCGTCTCGCATTCATCGGATTCCCGCAACCCTTACCAGGTCATCGGTCCACCTTGTAAGAGGCCTTCCAATGCTGCGTCTTCCGAGCGTTTTGCGAGCAATGTGCCCTGCCCAGTGCCACTTAAGTTTGGAGATTTTCCGTCGGTAACCTTATTTCTCCTGCGGATATCTTCATTCCTGATTCGATCAGGCAAGGAAACTCGGATAAGACTGTTAAGAGGGTCCTTTTTCACTCACCTATCGTCAACATTGAGCATGGTTTAAAAGCTTGTTACTTCATCTAACGCAATCCAATGCGATGTTTGACGAAAAGGCAACGCGATAAAAAACTTTTTACAGAAAAAAAATAACCGACTTCACTACAAAAAACAAAACACTAAAACGATTAAAATAACATTAATTTTGGAAGTCGGTGTGTCTGGTGTTGTTTGCTTGTTATTTATTAACACCGACTTCCGAAATTAAAAATATTTCGATCGTTTTCGTGTTTTGTTATAAGTAGTTATTGAAGTCGGTTATTTATTTTTTGTAAAAAGGTTTTTTATTTCATACTTTTTAGTTGTGATACATTTATAGCCAGAGTACCTATTTCTCATGACAATTCGAATTAACCCAAACCCTGCTAGGATACATTATTTGATTTATTTATTAAAACTTTATGCACTAGTAATAAACACTGTACAAAGGCGGACTTTAATTCCCTGATGAAGTTCCCATCCACCTTCCGGCTCCATCATCAGATCAATTCGATAGCACTTTATAGCCAAAGTGCATCTCATGACAATTCTAATAAGTCCAAACACGGCTAGGTTACATTGATTAATTACAGAGTTCCTATGCCTACCTTCCAGCTCCATCATCAGATCAGTTCGATAATACATTATAGCCAAAGTGCATCTCATGATAATTCTAATAAGCCCAAACACGGCTAGGATACATTGATTAATTACGGAGTTCCAGTGCCTACCTTCCTGCTCCATCATCAGATCACTTCGGTGATACCATTTTCAACATAACTATTTAGAACCGTTTATTTATTTGTATTGTCATAATCTTCATTGTGATATATATGTGAGTATGAAGTTCCGTTGGCCATTTTTGGTCTTCTTCATCAGTTCCACTTCATCAAATGTTACTTTTTGGCTGTACTTAAATACTTAAGTTTTCGATGAAAATACCAAAATCAGCATATGGTTGCCTATAATATTTGAGGAGTTCCCTCGATTCCTCTTGGATCCCATCATCAGAACTGGATTATGAAAAAAATGGCACCAATCGGAAAGCATATCCTCTAAGAGGAAAAAAAAATTTGCAAATCGGTCCATAAACGACGGAGTTCGGTAACAAACATAAAAAAAAACAAACGAATTGATAACCTCCTTCTTTTTTTGAAGTCGGTTAAAAATCAATCGAAAGTTCCGGAATTTCGGAATTAGAATCGGACATCCGTAACATGTCATATACACATTCGCGTAGCTACCGAAGAACTAGGCGAGATGATGCTCCGGGGCTTCCGAGCTCGGTGGGGCCCCCAAAACCAGATTACCAAACCTCTTATTGAACTACCGAAAAATTGTCCCACTTTCTACGTTACAACACTACTTTAATCATGGCGGCTCTGAATAAAAACAAATGTCTGATACTTCCTCCCTCTCCACCTAGAGCAGGAGAGGTTATTTGATGATTTCCCATGTAAAAAAGGGGGCCCCCGTTTTTTTCCCCCAGTTTCGTTTGCCACCTATCTACGCCACTACACATACACTCTAAAAACATAACCCATCTTCTGGCGGTGTCGGGTAAAAATAAATAACAATTGACTTACCACTTAAAATTAGAACAATGAAATATATTTTAACTACACCCATTGTGTCAGAATCGCCTTATCTCTTAAAATAACAAAGTTAATTTGTTTCATACTTTTCGACTATCACTATTTATATAAACTCAATAGTTTTCAATAGTCACGCTATAATCGATTTTTAATTTCTATAATAATATTTTATTTTTAACAGTATACGATATTTTATGGTTTTGCTTGGGATTAGAAAATAATATAATTATCTTTTATAGGTATGTACTGGGTGTCTCGAACAAAACTTATTTTTGTATGTAGATACGTAGAAAATTAACAAATAGGGATATTTACTACTAGCTGGCCCGGCGAACTTCGTCCCGCCTAATAGTAAGGATAACGCCATCTACTGGCATTACCAGAACAGCATAATTCATTTTATAATGACATTTTAATTAGAGATGGCGTTGTAATCGGATTTTTTTTTCGTGATTTTTTCAATTTTTTCTCACCGTTTAAACCTTCCCTGGACTGTCTCGAATATTTCAAGACCAAAATAGCCAAATCGGTCCAGCCGTTTTTGAGTTTTAGCGAAACTAACGAGCAGCTATTCATTTTTACATATATCTATATTATATATATATATATATACGCGTTAAATTACAAAACCAGAAACTGAAGACATGGGGAAATAGTGCATTTTGATACAAGTGGAAAAAGTTTGTCATTGCGACCGAGGCGGAATTCGCACGAGCCGTTGGCGAGGGTGTCATGGAACCGAGTGCTACAGTGAAAAATTTCCACGTGTATCAAACGACATTTTTCAATACACTTACGAAGATAAATGTAAGCGCGCCTCGTGGGGTCAACGCGCGCCCTGCCTGATACTATAAATGTAATAAAATTGCGGCGAGAGCGAGCACGTGCATTTTTCCACACTAGTGCGAAAAACCGTAAATTGCGTGCCTAAAAACGGTAGGGATAACAGTGGGTTTTCGAGTAAGTGTATTGAAAATTACTTTTTGAAAATAACTTTATTCAAAAGTCGTCCTTCGCAACTCGCACTCTTCAAAGCGATCTCTAACATTCATGTAAACGCGCCACAGAACTTGAGTAGGAATGTTGACAAAGTGAGAGCCCGTGGCGGCCAGACTTTCATCATTTTATAAAAGCTGATGGTTTTTCAGTGCATGTCCTCAACACAGGTAAAAATATAACATGGTGTAAAAATTATTGGAATCGATTCAGTTACTGATTCTGAACAAACTATATTCAGGTTTCGCAAACTAATAAAAAACTTTTTACAAAAAAATACAACCGACTTCAAAGTAAAAAAAAACACTGAAAAGTGCAAAATAACTTTAATTTCGGAAGTCGGTGTTTCTATAATAGTTTTGTCTCTTCGTTATTTAACACCGACTTCCGAAATTAAAGTTATTTTGCACTTTTCAGTGTTTTTTTTTTTACTTTGAAGTCGGTTGTATTTTTTTTGTAAAAAGTTTTTTATTTTACACTTTTTAGTTATGGTACCACCACTAAAAAGTACCCCTCAGCCAAACTTAAATACCTTATAGCCAGAGTGCATCTCATGAAAATTCTAATAATCCCAAACACGGTTAGATTACATTAATTTATTACAGAGTTCCGGTGCCTAACTTCAGGCTTCATCATCAGATCAGTTCGATATATTTTCCCATTACTTTCAGTCAGTCATCGACTACACGTATAAACAAAGCAATTTTACTTTTTACGACGGTTCTGCTGTGATCCTATGAGGAGTTCTGTTCCATATCTTCGAAGTTCATGATCAGATCGTAACAATATTTCTATGGGACCAACTCGGAAGCATAACCTTTCAATCAAAAAAAAAAAATTTTCAAAATCGGTCCACAATTGACCGAGAAATCGGTGAACATACATAAAAAAAAAATAAACAACATACATTCAACCGAACATATAACCTCCTCCTTTTTGAAGTCGGTTAAAAATAATGTTGTCTAAATACAACATTATTTTTAGTTTATGCGGACAACTAGGTAATAAATCAAGCTTAAACTCGTAACTTTGTGATTTTTCATGATACAGTTGTAAAATTTTGTACATAGATTCTTTACATAAAAATAATGGACACGCGTGTTCCGTACCTCAAAAGGATAACACGGAACCCTTATAAGATCACTTTGTTTTCCGTCCGTCTGTCTGTCTGTCTGTCTGTCAAGACCCTTTATCTCGGGAACGCGTGGAGATATCAAGTTGAATTTAAAACTATATATTCAGGTCTGCGGTCCCTTGAAGCTGTGAAAAAATCAAACTTCTGAGTTAACGAAAAAAAAAGATACGGCCGTTTACGTCATAAAAAAACGTATATTTCGACACTCAAGGAAATCAAAATTCATAGAGAACTTCCCGTTGACCTAGAATCCTGAAATTTTGCAGGAAGCAAGATCTCATAGCATAAATACAGGAAAATATCTGAAAACTATAAATATGGTTCAGAAAAATCTTTGTAACTTATTTCGGGAATTAAATTGTTTTCATAGGTAAGTTTGTATAGAACTCTCAGAGCGCGAGTCCGACTCGCACTTGCCTGGTTTTTTTAACTTACAGATAAACAGAAATTACTTTTTTTTTAACCACATCACTTATCTTAGCAATGTGTTGACGTAACACATAATTATAATACGCCATAACGATAGTTTGTTAAAATAACGGAAAATCAATTTATTATATAAAAAAAATCGTTTTGAAATGACGCAATTGTTATTCTTTTTTACCTCACTAAACCCCGGTTTCTGAAACGAATATGAATAACTAGTAACCTACCCCAGCTTTGGGTGTTAGAAATCTTTGAAATTCTCGGCTATACACATTCGTTCGTTCGTTCAGTGGTTTTTAAGATTATCGCTAACAAAACAAACAACAACCAAACACAGCTAACAAACGCGCCTTCCAAAGGTCGAGAACCCCTGGGCCCTGAGATAAATCTATAATTAAGTAAAAGGCAAGATCCTGACTCATCAACGCCCAGCCCAAATCCTTGGACATAAAAAACTGAAATTGTGCACAGAGTTTCTTTTATGATGTGTTTGAACCCCTTAGTCCAGAAATCAGAAACGTTTATTTCAAACAGACCAATTACAGGCACTTTTGAATTGTCAAAATGTCGGTCAGTCAAAAAAAAAGTGAAGCTAAATTGCACGTTCCAAAGCGTAAATCTCTATGGAGAAGAACGTGCAAGAAACTCCATAGACACTCTTTTAAATCATATTATGAGTTACATAAATCTTGGTTACATATTTCTTGTCGCTTCTATTATGTGACAACAATGTAGATAAGTAATCTCCTCGCTTTCCGAAAAGAATCCCTTGTGCAAAATTTCACCACTTGCAAAATGTCCCAGTAGTTTCAGCTGTGTGTTGATATGTCAGTCAGTTTCTCTTTATATATGTAGGTATAGATCTAGATTTAAAAGAATATCCTTGGAGATTCTTCTCGATAAAGATCTACGCTTTGGAATGTGCAAATATCCTCATCTTTTGTGTGGCTGACTGACTTTGACAATTCAAAAGTGCAATCTTTGGATCCCCGTTTCATCCCTTAACGTGTAACATATACACAGAATTAAATGCAGCTGGACACTGGTATTTTAGGTACATGGTTTTATACCAGTTACTAGGTAACAAGATACCCCATGGCAAGACTAGTGTCAGATTGTTATTTCTCTTTCACAAAAGACTATAAAAAATGTAATGCCCATTTTGAGCTGTTTTATTTTAAATTCACGAGCTAACGCTAGCGTTGTGTGGTCCAAGTGAATGGAGATTAGTGATTAGAGGAACCATAACTTGTGATTTATTTGTGGGCATTAAGAAATAATTTGTTTGAAAGTGAAATATAAAGTGAAATATTATGACATTTAAGGAGATATCGCAAGTTTTCGACGCCAAGTTGCTGGCGCTAAAATGCAATTTAGGCGTTTTCCATTTAGGTGTAACCTATCTCCATGTTATTTTTAGTTTTCCGTACCTCAAAAGGAAAAAACTAGGCAAGTGCGAGTCGGACTCGCGTATTGAGGGTTCCGTACAAACTTACCTACCTATGTAAATAATTCAATTCCCGAATGGAGTGTCGAAGATTATTCCAAAACTCAAAAAAAGATTTTTTTGTGACGTAACAATAAATTTATACTTTCCTAATTTATTCCTATATCTGTGCTATAAGACCTTGCTTTATGCCAAATTTCAGGATTCTAGGTCAACAGGAAGTACCCTATGAATTTTGTTTTTTGCGACATAAAAGGCCGTATCTTTTTTTTCGTTTACTTAGAAGTTTGTTTTTTTCACAGCTTCGAGGGACCGCAGACTTGAGTACTTATATGGTTTTAATTTCAACTTGACACCTCCACGCGTTCCCAAGATAAAGGGTCTTGACAGACAGACAGAAAACAAAGTGATCCTTTAAGGGTTCCGTTTTTTCCTTTTGAGGTACAGAACCCAAAAATGGTATCCTTATAGGATCACTTTGTTGTCCGTCTGTCTGTCTGTCAAGACCTCTTGGGAACGCGTGGAGATATCGAGTTAAAATTTAAACCATAACATACTCAGGTCTGCCGTCTCTTAAAGCAGTGAAAATATCCGACTTCTCAGTTAACGAAAAAAAAAGATTCGTAGAGTACCTACATTTATTTCGCAAAAAACGTATATTGCGACACTCGCAAGGGAATCAAAATTCATAGGGTACTTGCCCGTTGACTCAGAATCCTGAAATTTGGCATGAAGCAAGGTTTTATAGGTCAGATATAATAATAAATCTGAAAACAGTAAATTATTTGGTACTTACGATACAAAAAAAAATTTTTTTTTTTTTTGCTATTCGGAAAAATCTTTGAGACTTCATTCGGGAATTGAACTACCTATTTACTTAGGTAAGTTTGTATAGAAACCTCAGTACATATTTTTTTCCATAATTTCTCACCGTTTAAACCTTCCCTCGAATATCACAAATATTTCAAGACCAAAATTTGCCAAATCGGTCCAGCCGTTCTCGAGCTTTAGAGAGACTAACGAACAGCTATTCATTTTTATATATATAGACTAGCTGACCCGGCGAACTTCGTACCGCCTAATAGTAAGGATAACGCCATCTACTGGCATTACCAGAACTGCATAATTCATTTTATAATGACATTTTAATTAGAGATGGCGTTGTATTCGGATTTTTTTTATCGTGGTTTTTTCCATTTTTTCTCACCGTTTATACCTTTCCTGGACTATCTCAAATATTTCAAAACCAAAATTAGCCAAATCGGTACAGTCGTTCTCGAGTTTCAGCGAGACTAACGATCAGCTATTATTCATCTATATATATAAAAGGGGAAACTGACTGACTGACTGACATATCAACGCACAGCCGAAACTACTGGGATTAGGAGCGTGAAATTTTGCACGAGGTTTCCTTTTATGACGTAGGCGAGCACTAAGAAAGGATTTTTTTAAATTCACTCTCTAAGGGGATGAAGCGGGGGTCGAAAATTTGTATGGCGAAATCTAAATTTACGCGAGCAAAGCCGCGGGCACAAGCTAGTTTTTAACCGACTTCAAAAAAAGGAGGAGGTTATCAATTCGGTTGTATTTTTTTTTTTTTTTTTATCATTTTTTTTTTTTTTTTTATGTTTGTTACCTCAGAACTGCGTCGTTTATGGACCGATTTGCAAAATTTTTTTTCCCTTTATATGATATGCTTCCAGATTGGTCCCATTTTTTTCAAAATCCAGTTCTGATGATGGAATCCATGAGGAATCGAGGGAACTCCTCAAAAATTATAGGCAACCCTATGGTAATTTTAGTATTCTCATCAAGAACTTAAGCATTTACAGTCAAAAAGTAACATTTGATGAAGTGGAACTGATGAAGAAGACCAGAAATGGTCAACGGAACTTCATACTCAAATAGATATCACAATGAAGATATAGTTAAGCGACTATGACAATACAAATAAATGAATGATTCTGAATAGTTACGTTGAAAATGGTATCATCGAAGTGATCTGATGATGATGATGGAGCCGGAAGGTAGGCACTGGAACTCCGTAATTAATCAATGTAACCTAGCCGTGTTTGGACTTATTAGAATTGTCATGAGATGTACTTTGGCTATAAGGTACTATCGAACTGATCTGATGATGGAGCCGGAAGGTAGGCACAGGAACTCCGTAATTAATCAATGTATCCTAGCCGTGTTTGGGCTTATTAGAATTGTCGTGAGATGCTCTTTGGCTATAAGGTACTATCGAACTGATCTGATGATGGAGCCGGAAGGAGGAAGGTAGACACAGGAACTTTATAATAAAACAATGTAAGCTAGCAGTATTTGGGTTAATTGGAATTGTTATGAGAAATAGGCACTCTGTTTATAAGTGTATCGCAACTAAAAAGTGTGAAATAAAAACTTTTTACAAAAAAAAAAAATAACCGACTTCACTAAAAAAAAACACTAAAATGATCAAAATAACTTTAATTTCGGAAGTCGGTGTTAAATAAGAAACAAACAATACCGAGAAACACCGACTTCCGAAATTAAAGTTATTTTAATCCTTTTAGTGTTTTTTTTTAGTGAAGTCAGTTATTTTTTTTTTTGTAAAAAGTTTTTTTATATATAGATAGATATATAGATTGTTATATTATCTCAAGTAAGTATCGTCACAAAGTAAATACCTTCCATTTCTGCGAACCCAGTCAATGAAGGCAAGCGTAAAGATAAGCATTCGTTGAGTTTACGTACATTCATTGTGAAGCATTCACTAAACTTTTACAGAGCGTCGAGAGGGTATTTAGGGTTCCGTGTAAATTATAAAATGAATCTCTATATAATTATTTTTTAGAGTAATTTATGTTATTTAAGTTACTAAGCAGCAGTTTTGCCCACGTAAATGTAGGTTTCTCCATACAAACTTTGGAACCCCGTTTCATGCCATCAGGGGGTGAATTTTGAAAGATTCAATGCATTTTATTTCAAATAAATCATTTACAGGCACTTTTGAAATGTCAAGAAGTCAGTCAGTCAGAAAAAAAAATGATGCTAATTGTACATTCCAAAGCGTAGATCTATCTCTATGGAAAATAATGGGCAAGAAACTCCATGGACAATCTTTTCAATCATGTTATGTATTACAAATATCTCGGTTACATGTTTCTTGTCGCTACTATCATGTGAGAACAATGAAAAACCTCTCTTATTGCTTACCTACGTCATAAAAGGAAACCTTGTGCAAAATTTCACGCTCTTAGTCCCCGTGGTTTTGGCTGTGCGTTGATATGTCAATCAGTCAGTTTCTCCTTGTCCGCCATGCGCGCCTCGAAGAGATATCAGCAAAACCATTAGCGCCGCGGGAATTTTTTAAAGAGTTACTTTAGTACTGGAACGCAAAGATGAGCTCAAAGACACAGGTGGGTTTTAATGAGTAAAAGTCTGACACGCCCTCTCACTCCACCTTAGAGCGACAGAAGTCATTTTATGATTTCTCATTTGCAAAAAGAAAAAAAATGTCGTTGGTTCCATGTCATTTGCACTTCTTTTACAGTCGTTACTGGTAGTCAAAAGCCAGGAAGTATGTCATCAGTCACTAATACAGGGGATATCGTTTTTTTCTAATTGATATAAACTAGTGCTTGACTGCGATCCCACCTGGTAACCAGTGATTCAATCGTTGATGGTGAGGCGCACTAGTTTATTAAGAGCCTATTCACTCTAACCTTGAAGATATGTAAACTATAGCCGGACGGGAAGACCGCGTCAGGTAAATTGTTCCCGTCCTTCGATGTATGCGGTATAAACGACGGGGCGAAATGTTTAGTCTGGACCGTAGAGGTTGTTCGTCCGTAGAAAGGCGATGGCGGAATCAAGTCATGTAAGTCGTGTCGTCTAACCCAATAACTAGATTATAAAGCTTAGATTGGCAGTCGCTCCATCCACGAATGTTATAAAGAGGTAAAATTAGTTTTTAGTTCGTAGGAGGTAATCTCTGAAAGTACTGGTCCGATTGCTAAAATGTTTTCACCGATAGAAATCTGCTTTATTCCTGAGTGACATAGGTTATATTTTATATACGCGGGCGAAGCTGCAGGCAAAAGCTAGTGTAATATTACTATTCGGTTAGACCAGAAGTCAACCTTAACGGAATTGCTAAAAGAGGGGGCAGATTTTCTCATGACCCGCGGAACCCGCCACGGGCAAAGTGAGCTCGCTCTTGACCGCTTTTATTTTTTACTTTCGATTCATTAAATTCACTAAGTTTGGTCTGTGATTCTCAAACTTTAAACGTAATGGTGCAACTGTTTTTTTGGTTGGGCTCAGATTTAGCATAGTATAGCGTAGCATAATCTACCTTATAATGTTCCCACTGCTGGGACTCAGGCCTCCTCTCTAGGAGAGGAAATAGGCCATAATCCACCACGCGGCACTAGTGCGGGCTGGTCGATGTCACATGTCTTCGAATTTTTGGTTCTAGGACATGCTGGTTTCCTCACGACGTTTTCCTTCACTGTTTTGAGAGCAGTGGTGATGAAATAAATTACACAATGTAATGCGCCTGGCTGGATTTGAACTTGCGGCCACCACTGCTCCATACTAGATATATATAATTATATACATACAAACTAGATTAAAGCCGCGTTCCCACTTTGTCGTGTCGACAGATAATCATGTAGTTTTAATTGTCGTGGCTTATACATTTAAATGGAGGTGTTCACATATAAGACGACACAAATTACTGTCGTCTATAACTTATCTGCGGTGACTACAGATTGTCATGACAGTGGGAACGGCTAGCATGACAGTCATAAAATAATAAAAATTTGTCAAGACTAAACCGTGACTGTAAATCGTGTGTCGTTATTGCGACAATCTGTCGTGGCCACGACACAAAGTTGTTAAATGAGAGCTAGAGACGATAGTCGTCCGACGATAAATTAACCGGTACGACATAGTGGGAACGCGGCCTTAGATTAGATAGATTGTAGACTACGCTGATGAAGAGTTAGCAGAAAGAGAAGTTTATAAAAAAGGAGCAAACGAAGGAGCAAACATACTGGAGGCAAGTGTTGTATTTGTAGCATAATTTGACACTTAAGTTATTTGACAGTTCACAGTTGACAATAGTGTCGGTGTTGCCATGCAAAAAAAAAATTGGAGTTCCAACACCGTGTATAAAAAGTTTGACAACCACTGGCACCCTGTCTATTTCTTCTCATTGACATTAAAAAGTTTTAATTAAAAATAGAAATGGTTTCATTCAGCCCAGAAAAATACCGTCTTTTATATATTTATTTTATTTAACTCTAGTTATTTTAAAAGTGGACTTTTTTTAACTGCGGCAGCATTTTAATTGTGAAGGAAAAATGGTGTTTTAATTTAGAAAAATGAGGCTCGAAAGTCGTTAAAAGTTTTGAAAACTGACCAAAGATATTATGGTTGTTTTTAGGGTTCAGTACCTCAAAGGGAAAAACAGAACCCTTATAGGATCACTTTGTTGTCCGTCCGTCTGTCTGTCGGTCTGTCTGTCTGTCAAGACCCTTTATCTCGGGAACGCGTAAAGGTATCGAGTTGAAATTGAAACTATATACTCAGGTCAGTAGTCCCTTGAAGCTGTGAGCAAATCAAACATCTGAGTTAACGGGAAAAAAAGATACGGCCGTTTATATCGCAAAAATGTGTATTTCGACACTCTCAAGGGAATCAAAATTCATAGGGTACTTCCCGTTGATCTAGAATCCTGAATTTGGCATGAAGCAAGGTCTCATAACACAAATATATAAATCTGAAAACTGTAAATTTGTAATTACGTCACAAAAAGAAAAACTTTTTTTGCGATTCGGAAAAATCTTCGTAACTCAATTCGGCAATTGAACTTTTGTCATAGGTAAGTTTGTACGGAACCCTCAGTGCGCGAGTCCGGCTCGCACTTGCCCAGTTTTTTATTCAGTTGCAAAGGATTTCTTTGAATCAAACCGCCCGTGTAGAGGAGGTGTCTTCAAGGCTAGATAAATGATAAATGATATTTATTTTGAAAATAGGTTTAAAAAAAACACTTTTACACATCATTTTTTTTTCGTCCTTTTTAACTAGATGAGGCCGGTGTTTCCTAGCTGACTACCCTGAGAAGAAACACCGAAACAAACTCAGGGGTCAAAGTCTCTTTTAAAGTCCATACAGTAAATATGTAATGGTCAAATCACATGAGAACCATGTAGATTTGTCTGAGATGGTCTTTGGAAGAAAGAACCATACAGATTTGAGTGGACCTGTCCAGTCAGTGCAAGCATTTGTCAGTATTTGCAAAACTCAACTCAGGACTACTAAGGAGCTCAACGACTTGACGAACAATACCAAGGAAAGGACATTTAAGTAGGCCGCAGAAAATACTCAAATTGCCAGACATACGTTATTAAAATGACTGAAAAGGAAAAAGCAATCAACATATTCCTCACGTACACAAGAATAAAAGGAAATTTATATAGTTTACAAAATGTAATAAGTACAGTAGTAAAGTAAGTATTTATGTCAAAACATAATTTAGAAAAAGAAAACAAATTGCAAAATAAACAAAAATCTACAATGTCAAATTGTAAAAAATAATAATAATAATAAAAAGCACAATTGAAAATAAAAACAAAAGAAAAATAATAAGATAACAGTTGTAGTGCGTACTGAAGCAGGTCAATCCCAAGCCTTTTCGTCCTCAACATAGTCCTTTATAGTGTACAAAGCCTTTTGGCAAAGTTTTCGCTTTACAAATGTTTTGAATTTATTAAGGCTTAGTTGTTGAATATGACTAGGAAGTTTATTATAGAAGTGTATACATTGGCATCTAAATGAGCCCCCTATTTTTTGAGCCTGGTTGCAGGAACCACAAATTTGTGTTTGTTCCTAGTATTAAAGACAAAATAGGCTCTTCTTTATAGTGAATAGCCGTCAGTGATTGCCGTCACATGACATCACAACATGGCACAAAATCTATCCTATTCTTATTTGTAGATTTCTCCTTGCTTAAGGTAAGTAGATATTTTTAAAATTAGTTTTTATGTCATGTAATACGGATTTTTGTATGTTATCCTCCGACACATTAGGGTCACAGCATCAGATTTGATATTGAACTAATAAATTATCTTGCAGCCAATATGTGACTTTGACGTCCCACGCTAAGATTGATGACGAAGTATTTCTGTTCATACCTACTTATATTATGTACGTACCTATACCATTTTGCCAGCGATATGGTTCGCCAGAATGTTTTCATAAAAACTAACACCCCAAACCATATTTTGAGTGTAGTTTTGAAAAACCAATAATGACAGAAATCAGAAACGTTTATTTCAAATAGACCAATTACAGGCACTTTTGAATTGTCAAAATGTCGGTCAGTCAAAAAAAAAACAAGTAAAGCTAAATAATAATTGCACGTTCTAAAGCGTAGATCTATAGGGAGAAGAACGTGCAAGAAACTCCATGGACACTCCTTTAAATCATATTATGAGTTACATAAATCTACCATAAAAGATTTATGATTGTATTTATTCATTTTATATGACATTTAAATCTAATAATAACGTAATTAAAACTAACTTACCAAATATAAAAACTTTTTAGAAAAAAAAAATAACCGACTTCACTAAAAAAAACAATAAAAGGATCAAAATAACTTTAATTTCGGATGTCGGTGTTTCTCGGTATTGTTTGTTTCTTATTTAACACCGACTTCCGAAATTAAAGTTATTTTGATCCTTTTAGTGTTTTTTTTAGTGAAGTCGGTTATTTTTTTTTTCTAAAAAGTTTTTATTTCACACTTTTTAGTTGCGATACACTTATAAACAGAGTGCCTATTTCTAATGACAATTCCAATTAACCCAAATACTGCTAGGTTACATTGTTTTATTATAAAGTTGCTGTGCCTACCTTCCTCCTTCCGGCTCCATCATCAGATCAGTTCGATAGTACCTTATAGCCAAAGAGCATCTCACGACAATTCTAATAAGCCCAAACACGGCTAGGATACATTGATTAATTACGGAGTTCCTGTGCCTACCTTCCGGCTCCATCATCAGATCAGTTCGATAGTACCTTATAGCCAAAGTGCATCTCATGACAATTCTAATGAGTCCAAACACGGCTAGGTTACATTGATTAATTACGGAGTTCCAGTGCCTACCTTCCGGCTCCATCATCATCATCAGATCACTTCGATGATACCATTTTCAACGTAACTATTCAGAATCATTCATTTATTTGTATTGTCATAGTCGCTTAACTATATCTTCAATGTGATATCTATTTGAGTATGAAGTTCCGTTGACCATTTCTGGTCTTCTTCATCAGTTCCACTTCATCAAATGTTACTTTTTGACTGTAAATGCTTAAGTTCTTGATGAAAATACTAAAATTACCATAGGGTTGCCTATAATTTTTGAGGAGTTCCCTCGATTCCTCATGGATTCCATCATCAGAACTGGATTTTGAAAAAAATGGGACCAATCTGGAAGCATATCCTATAAAGGGAAAAAAAAATTTTGCAAATCGGTCCATAAACGACGGAGTTCTGAGGTAACACAAATAAAAAAAAAAAAAAAAAAAATGATGATAAAAAAAAAAAAAAAAAAATACAACCGAATTGATAACCTCCTCCTTTTTTTTGAAGTCGGTTAAAAAATAAAAGTGCGCGCCTGCTAGCTGTGAGGTAGTGGGAGTCGGATCTCTAGCTTCATGCATCACCGTCGTCGAACATAGGCACCTTGTTCGACGATACTACCTTCCGCCTCGCTGCTTCACTACGTCTTGTCGCTCCTTGTTGCTCTCCTCATCGCTGCCACTGTGTCGAAGTTGTCAACAGCCTCGGACACCACGGTCTGTCATGCAGCCGAAGTGCGGGTCGCATAGCGCGACACGCGAATATCAACGACATCATCCGACGTGCTCTTGTCACCGTCGGCGTTCCGGCCGTATTGGAACCTCATGGTATGTCTTTATTTCCATGGAAGATGGGTAGGCCTTTAGTGTGGGACGCTACTTGTGTCGATACTCTTGCGCCATCTCATCTTCCTAGCTCGTCGTGCTGTGCCGGTGCTGCCGCAGCGGCTGCAGAGACCCTCAAGCGGCGGAAATATAATAACCTTGTTGGTAGTTATATTTTCGAGCCGTTTGGGGTTGTTACTCTCGGATCGTGGGGTCCGAGTGCTCACAAATTATTTAAAGATCTTTCAAAACGCCTTGTTGACACTTCGCGTGACCCAAGGGCTGGCTTTTACTTCGGACAAAGGATAAGCATTGCCATTCAGCGTGGCAATGCCGCCAGTCTTTTGGGTACATTACCAGTCGACAGCGTACAGCGTATAAAAAAATAGAAATTGAATTAAGCCACTGGCAGCTAAGAGATGACCATTCTCAACTGAAGGCACCCGTTCACGAGCATGACAGTTTTTATTGTTCATTTTAATTAGAATTTGTGCCAAGTTTCAAGTTTAATTACCCCTCCATACAATCTTTAAAACACCTTAAATAGTTATATTGGGGGTAGTTCTAAAAACAAATAATAAGTATTTATGCAACCATAGATGTATCATATCAAAAATGTGTTTTTTACATCATGTGTTTTTGTAAATCATGTGTGTATGTGTGTGTTATTGCGACTATCTGTCGTGGCTACGACAAACAGTTGTTATAATGGGATCAGCTAGAAACGATAGTCGTTCGACGATAAATTTACCGTTACGACATATCGGGAACGCGGCCTAATAGTCAATTAATGTTGTGATATCTTTTAGCTAAACTGTCAAAGGATAACGCCATCTACTGGTATTACCAGAACCACCATAATTCATTTTAAAATAAAATTTTAATTACAGATTTCTCATCGTTTAAACTTTCCCTGAACCAAAACCAAAATTAACCCAAGACCAGAATTAGCCCGATCGGTCCAGCTGTTCTCGAGTTTCAGCGAGACTAACGAACAGCTATTCATTTTTAAATATATATATAGATATAAGGATACTATTATTAAAATATACGTCTTTTGTTTCAGATTTTAAATAAATCTTCGCAATACACAAACTGGCATCAAAAAAGAGGTACGACATCTTTATAATTATATTACATAATTCTTCTGTACGTGTGTTTATCACCTAACTCCTCCTAAATGTCTTGACCGATTTGGAAGAAATTTTGTGTGTATAATTGAGTGGATAGAAAATACCCTGGAAGGTTTGAAAATACAATTGAACCTGTTCGGTGGCGCTGCAATCCGGTTCTAATTTTCTTTTTTCTGACGTATAGGCAGCCTTCGGACAGGACAAAGTCTGTCGGGACAGCTAATTACATTTATATTTTCATGTAATCTTTACTGTAGATTTCGTTTAACCGGTGCATATATTAAAGGGTGTACAATGCCAAATCGAATTCGAAATAATCGAACATCAATTGATCGAACACTTAAATCGAACATCTAAACACTCGAATGTTCATAATATCGAATGGTTAATAAATCGAACGATCAATATTATCGAACACTCAATACGTCGAGTGTTAAAAATATCGATTGTATGCTTGATCGAGCGGCCAACGCATCGCAAATTGATTCTATCGAAATATGAATATACTGAATACAGAATACTGAAACAAAACCAAAGTCATGGTAAACAGCCATGTAGCACCCACTCCTATCAAGATCGGGGACTCTACACTCGAAGTTGTAGACGACTACGTTTACCTGGGACAGACGGTCCAGTTGGGAAGGAAAGGGAAGGTCTAACTTCGAGAAAGAGATCAATTGTCGAATCCGACTCGGCTGGGCAGCGTTCGGGAAGCTGCGCGGTATCTTCTCGTCCAATATACCACAGTGTCTCAAGACGAAAGTCTATGACCAGTGCGTGTTGCCAGTGATGACATATGGCTCCGAAACGTGGTCGCTTACAATGAATGGGCCTCATCAGAAGACTTAAAGTTACCCAAAGGGCAATGGAGAGGGCGATGCTCGGAGTTTCCTTGCGTGATCGAATCAGGAATGAGGATATCCGCAGGAGAACCAAGGTTGCCGACATAGCACGAAGAATCGCCAAACTAAAGTGGCAATGGGCAGGGCACATTGCTCGCAGAACAGATGGCCGTTGGGGCCGAAAGGTTCTGGAATGGTGACCACGTACCGGAAGACGTAGCGTTGGAAGGCCTCCTATAAGGTGGACCGATGACTTGGTAACGGTTGCGGGAGTCCGATGGATGCGAGACGCACAGGACCGTTCGTTGTGGCGACGCTTGGGGGAGGCCTATGACCAGCAGTGGACGTCTTTCGGCTGAAATGATGATGATGATGATGCAGACTTATAGCGTCAAAAAAAACAGTTGATACTCTGAAGAAATTATTTAAATCGGACCAAAAATGACGAAGATACAGCAATTTTAGTGTATTAGTTCCAGAAACGCGCCCGAGAATGAAGCGACTCGCTGTGACGTCATCTGTCATGATCGGTCTCCACCGGCGAATGAATACGATCAAGTCGTTCGTCGCACGGATCATTACAGATGACGTCATCGTAAACAGTCACAGCGAGAGCGCGCGTTTCCAAGTAGCCGTTCAGAAAAACGGATTTTAATAATTTAAAAAATTAAATGCTCAGTAGATTATTACACATACGACAAGATGTACTTAGTAAAAATCGGATTTGCTATTATGTGATTGATCCTCATTATTGCAGTGGTGGCCTAATGGTAACAGTCGTGAGCATGCCATAATTATGGCGGTAAGTACCCTCTTTGAGGAGTGGCTCGAAAGACGTCACGCATGCATGTGATTCGTGCGGAAGAAACGCCCGGGTGTCACCTTGTGTGGACTACCTGGAGGACACGGTGGAGCATACGGTAGACGTGTGCCCCGCTTGGGTAGAGCACCGCCGTGTCCTCATGGAGGCGATCGGCAGCAACGACCTCTCGCGCCGGGCCCTGGTACAGGCCATGGTCCGGAGCGAGGAGGAGTGGCAGGCGGTCGTCTCCTTCTGCGAAGCAATAATGTATGCGAAGGAGGCGGCCTCACGCCCCAGCCGCTGGGACCCCGCTCCGACCCCGATTTCCTGCTACCATAGGCGTGGGTTTACGGACGACGAGCAATGGGTAGCTCGTCGTCCAGTAACCGGACTCCACTAGTATTTCACGAGCGTCTCAAAGAGATGTCAGCAAAACCGTAGGGGCCCAGTAGAGTCGTAGCCACTGGGGCCATGGGTAGTCTGAAAGGGATCCCCATGGTCCTGTAACGTAAGGACAAAGACGGAATATACGTAGGTGTGGTTTTAGTCAGTAAAAGTCTGACACGCTCTTCCACTCCGCCCTAAATCGGGCGAAGTAAATGTATGATTTCCCATAAAAAAAAACTATTTCTTTTAAAATTATGATGTTATTTTTTTTCACGATGAGTGCTTTCATTTGATGTCACACGGTAGGTACGGTTTGCCTTTTTTAAATTTCTCATTCCCTCAAAAGAAACTATAATATACAGAATGTATATTTATTTTAATAATAAAACCAATTTTCAACTAAAATGGTCCAGTTCCAAGACAGATGGACGAAGACACACAAGTGACATAATATGGATTTCGGTTTCACATTCGGATGTATCAGATATCCGCAGGAGAACCAAGGTTGCCGACATAGCACGAAGAATCGCCAATTAAGTGGCAGTGGGCAGGGCACATTGCTCGCAGAACACATGGCCGTTGGGGCCGAAAGGTTCTGGAGTGGCGACAGCGTACCGGAAGACGCAGTGTTGGAAGGCCTCCCACAAGGCCCCCTGCTAGGTGGACCGATGACCTGGTGAAGGTTGCGGGAATCCGATGGATGCGAGACGCACAGGACCGTTCATTGTGGCGACATTTGGGGGAGGCCTATAGAATAGAATAGAATAAACTTTATTGTACACCATAAAAGTAACACAACTTATACATTGATAACAGCGATATCTTCCAGACGACCTTAGGATGGATCGTAAGAATTTAAAATAATACAGGGGGTAGTCTGCGGGAGACTGATCAATTTGTTAGCAGTACATAACAAATTGATCAGTCTCTATGTCCAGCAATGGACGTCTATCGGCTGAAATGATGATGATTTGGACGTACGGCACCCCAAAAACACCATAAAATTACTACAGCTGATATCTACCATCTCGGAAGTGAGTTAAAAATAGATTTAGTTTACTTTATTCGAGTATGAATGAAGGAAGTGAACAATTGAGAACAATTCAGATTTGTTACATTTTAATCGAATGATTTAACACTGAGTCACTCTTGAACACATACATTACCTATAAACCTGCAATATTATTTTTAGTATATGCGGAACCTGAATATAGTTTGTTCAGAATCAGTAACTGAATCGATTCCAATAATTTTTACACCATGTTATATTTTTTTCCAAAAATATATATAAAAAAGGTCACAAGTTGGACACCACCGACACTAAGTACAACACAGTGCACAACTGTATGCGGGAGTCAGTCGCCTGGGTGGCCGATGATCATGTATTTGTGCGGTCAACCAGGTAACATATCAAACTTATAACTTCGTGATTTTTCATCGTACAGTTATGATATTTTGTACACAGATTCTTTATAAAATAAAAACCTTTTTACAAAAAAAAAAATACAACCGACTTCAAAGTAAAAAAAACACTGAAAAGTGCAAAATAATAAAGTTATTTTGCACTTTTCAGTGTTTTTTATTTCGGAAGTCGGTGTTAAATAACGAAGAGACAAAACTATTATAGAAACACCGACTTCCGAAAGTCAGTCAGTCAGTCATCGACTACACGTATAAACAAAGCAATTTTACTTGTTACGACGGTTCTGCTGTGATCCTATGAGGAGTTCTGTTCCATATCTTCGAAGTTCATGATCAGATCGTAACAATATTTCTATGGGCCCAACTCGGAAGATAACCTTCCAATCAAAAAAAAATTTTTCAAAATCGGTCCACAATTGACCGAGAAATCGGTGAACATACATAAAAAAAAAAACATACATTCAACCGAACATATAACCTCCTCCTTTTTGAAGTCGGTTAAAAATACTAGACACGCGTTTCGGGTTTCACTACTAATGTTGCATATTTATACTGTATATACAATAGACGGGTTACCCAGTTCCCATATTAAAACAAATCGTCAATTATAGGAACTTGATGCCTTACCATGATGCAACCGAGAAAGTGGGATGGAGCTATACACCCTATATTAATGGAGTAAACCTCGGGTATGCAATTTTATCTAAATATATTTCTGAAAAGAGAATTTCGAAATGCACAATCTTGTATTACGGAAAAGCTTCAATTCAATACTTGTAGTACCATCAACGATGTTGAATGCCTGCCTTGCTCGAGTCATCATTTTGATGTGATAACCATATGAGTGCGTGTCAAAATTTGTCGAAAAAATTGAAAATAAACCGGGCAAGTGCAAGTCGGACTCGCGCACTGAGGGTTCCGTATAAACTTATCTGTCAAAACAGTTCAATTCCCGAATTGAGTTCGAAGATTTTTCCGAATCGCAAAAATAGTTTTTTTTTTGTGACGTAACTACAAATTTACAGTTTTCAGTTTTTTTCCTATACTTGTATTATGAGACCTTGCTTCATACCTTATGAATTTTGGTTCCCTTGAGAGTTTACAAATATACTTTTTTCGTTAACTCAGAAACTTGATTTTTTTCACAGCTTCAAGGGGCCGTAGACCGTATATGGTTCTAATTTCAACTCGATACCTCCACGCGTTCCCGAGATAAAGGGTCTTAACAGACAGACAGGCAGACTTTTGAGGTACGGAACCCTAACAGGAGAAAAAAATGATTGAAATAAATCAATGGTCGTTACGAGGTATTCACTATAAGCCATCGATATAGCTCCATCCCCTTTTTAGTCGTCAAATGCCCTATTACCACAAACTATTACTACCCTCGCAATGCTCGGGAGTTAATTATATGAATCACTGGCGTTCGGGATTAAAACTTGCAACCTTCGTTTCGTTCGAAATTCAACATGCCGCCCGCGACTTAAAGACACTGCTTTATCTCCTAGTCACATAATCTATTATATATTAACAAAAAATTTCCGTTGACCTCAACATTATCACTAACATGACTTTTTATCGCTGGACGTAAAAACATCGTCTGACCTCTTTCATAAACAAATAGCAGAGACTTTGCCGCTGTTTACAACACGAATCGAAACGTCTCAAAGATCTGGGTTCTTACCATAACGTGTTAACCTGTTAACCCTTTAACCACTCGCGTTGGATTGGGCCGACGAGTGTTTTCGTGTCCTATTCGCCAGGGTCGTGTGTTTGCGACTGGGTACTCCATCTCGTTTAGCTCTTCAATCCCTATAGGTGACAGAAGAGCTGACGAGATGGAGTATTTGGTTGAGGATGTGCGACCCTGAGTGGAATAAACGCGAGAGTAATAATAATAATAATAACTCACCCCGCTCTCCTTGGCTAACGAGAGCTGGCGCAAACCTGTAGTGCTTGACACTAACGATCGCAGGGAAGTATGGCAGAGTAAGGAACTCCACGGACGCTTTTTCCGGGCCCTTCATGGGCCCGATGTAGATCAACTAGCGTCCGTAGCCTGGCTGCGCGTCGGTGACCTCTTTGGGGAAACCGAAGGTTTTGTCTGTGCAATTATGGACGAAGTTATCATGACGAATAACTACCGGAGATTTATTGTGAAGGACGGCACGGTTGACATCTGTCGGGCATGTCACCGACCGGGTGAATCAATCCGCCACATTATCTCTGGTTGTTCTCGTCTAGCTAACGGGGAATACCTGCATAGACACAACCTTGTAGCCAGGATTATCCATCAGCAACTTGCTCTGAATTACTCTCTTGTGGAATCGGAGGTACCATACTACAGGTATGTGCCCGACCCAGTTCTCGATAATGGCGATATCACGCTGTACTGGGACCGGTCCATCATCACTGACAGGACTATTGTAGCCAATAAGCCTGATATAGTGGTGGTGGACCGAAGAGAGAGGCGTACAATGATTGTTGACATATCCGTTCCGCATGACGAGAACCTCGTGAAAGCCGAGAAAGACAAAAAAATCAAGTATATTGATTTGGCTCGCGAGGTTGTCGACATGTGGGATGTAGACTCGGCGATCATTGTACCGATAGTCGTGTCAGCCAATGGCTTAATAGCCAAGAGCCTCGACCAACACCTTAAGGGGCTCGCGTTAGGCGGCTGGATCAAGGGCTTGATCCAGAAAGCGGTACTCCTGGACACGGCTCGTATTGTCAGGAGGTTCCTTTCTCTGGAGCCCTGACCGCCGGTAGCTTGGACCCTGTTCCCGATACCGGTGGGACACTGTTTTTTATATTTTTAAATGTTTTTTTATATTTTTTTTATAGAAATATTTAAAAATATAATTTATATGTTATAATTATGAATAAACGGAATAATAATAATAATATTCCACAACTATCACACAACGCCGTCTAGTCCCAAGCTAAGCAGAGCTTGTGTTATGGGTACTAGACAACTGATAAACATACTTATATATTTCTAAATACATACTTAAATAGATAAATGACACCCAGACACAGAACAAATGATCGTGCTCATCACACAAACATTTGTACTGGGTGGGAATCGAACCCACGACCTCCGGCATAGCAGTCAGGGCCACTAACCACTAGACCAGCAGGTCTGTCTGTGAGTGTTGGTCGATACGTCTGTACAACTTGAGTGACCTTGAAAAACTTAATTGTCGTTTTGTATAAGACGTGGCCAGATCTTGGAAATTGATCACTTTATGATATCATCATCATCATCATCATTTCAGCCGAAAGACGTCCACTGTTGGACATAGGCCTCCCCCAAATGTCGCCACAATGACCGGTCCTGTGCGTCTCGCATCAATCGGATTCCCGCGACCCTCACCAGGTCATCGGTCCACCTTGTGGGAGGCCTTCCAACGCTGCGTCTTCCGGTACGTGGTCGCCATTCCAGAACCTTTCGTCCCCATCGACCATCTGTTCTGCGAGCAATGTGCCCTGCCCACTGCCACTTAAGTTTGGCGATTCTTCGGGCTATGTCTGTAACCTTGGTTCTCCTGCGGATATCTTCATTTCTGACGCGATCACGCAAGGAAACTCCGAGCATAGCCCTTTCCATTGCCCTTTGAGTGACTTTAAGCCTTCTGATGAGGCCCATTGTAAGCGACCACGTTTCGGAGCCATATGTCATCACTGGCAACACGCACTGGTCATAGACTTTCGTCTTGAGACACTGTGGTTTATTGGACGAGAAGACACCGCGCAGCTTCCCGAACGCTGCCCAGCCGAGTCGGATTCGACGATTGACCTCTTTCTCGAAGTTAGACCTTCCCAACTGGACCGTCTGTCCCAGGTAAACGTAGTCGTCTACAACTTCGAGTGTAGAGTATCCGATCTTGATAGGAGTGGGTGCTACATGGATGTTTACCTTAATGATATGGCCAAGTAAAACTGTTCAGATCGTTTTAAACGTTAAAGTTTGCTGATATTTCAATATTCATTTAGCCTACTTTCTTTAGACCTTTTATTATCATTGAAATCCTACATCAATGATATGGTCAAACGAGGATTGACATATCATCAAATGTTATCGTTTAAATGATCTGGCCACGACATATAAACGGGTGTACGAAATTTATTTGGTCTCTATATCTTCGTTTTTTCTAGAAAAAACCAAAAAAGTTTTTTTTTTATTTCTTTTTTGGTAGTGTTACGTAAAAACGCGCAATTACATAATAATTGTCGCGCGAGGGGTTAACAACAAATTATACAAATTTGACGTCATAGGACATTGCTGGTCCGAAAGTGTTGTAAGTATTCAGAGTTTCCTAAACAGTTTACAGGATGAGAGTGGGTTTACATCATACGATAGAGTTAACATCAACCTAAATAAATGAGTTGCTGATGATTCGGACACAATACTTATATTCGGACGCAGTGTCCAAATTGACACATTTTATTTTTAATATTTTTCACTGACAATTCAGACACCACCAAATTTATTGAAATGGTTTAGTACAGTCAGATAAAAAAGTTTAAAAAATATTATATAAAGAAATTTTCAACACACTTGCTCAGAAAGTGACTCTTAATGCACTGCACTTAGGTATATAATGGCACTCGTTACCAAACTGTGACATTTTGATTACCTTTACGCACTAGTGCTATAATGTAGTTAAAACCTTTTTGTTCAACCTCTTTGTTCGCAAAACAAATTTTGAATTCGAATAAAATTCCGTTCAATAGTATATAAATTAGTGTCTTACTTACTTATTTCATCCAATTTACAAGTTAAAATGGACAAATTTAACTTGTACGAACGATTTGTTTAATTAAAAACATATAGTAAATAAATCGCACATTCAAATAAGATTTGTTTTTTTTTTTGTGGTCTATGCCTGCCATTTTAAGATGCGCGCGGTTTTTGGCGTGATTTTTTTATTCCAGTAAAGTTTAGTGGCTGTATTTATTAAATTAAACTAAATACTACAAAATCATTAGAAAATGTTACATCCGTACTCTATTGTCACTACGAAAGACATTATTGTAAAAACTTTTCACGCAAGAAAACATAACGTAAGACTAGGCAGTATGATCAAAATACCTTAGCCTTCCTCTAAGGGTAAATAAAAATAATGATGCGCCCGCTTATGAAAACAGATTTTTACCGCCATGTCACAGTAAATTTTACTAGTTTTACTGTTGTTTTCTTCACAAGTGTATTGAAAAACGTCGTATGACACACGTGAGTAATTAATGATTACCGTTCTTGGCTCTCTTAAGACCCTCGCCACGGCTCGGTTCTAAATACCGCCTCGACGGTAATCACTAACATTACACACTTATATCATAATGTACTATTATTACCCAAAGTTGCCGTTGCTTAAATCTAACCTATAATAGTTTTGGTAACGCATTTTTCCCCATATATTATCTATATTTATAAACAGTGTGTGTCCGAATCGTCAGAGAAAACATATTAAAATAAAAATGTGTTAATTCGGACACTGTGTCCGAATATATATTGTGTCCGAACCGTCAGCAACTCAACTCATTGATACCCTAACCGTAGCTCCCCTATTATAAAATGATTGAGTCTTGGCCAGTCGCCCCACAGCAGCCGAGGGGTAAACTTGTCCATCCTAATAACAAAAATAAAATACGCGAACTATATCGAAAAAAAAAACAAATGAAAAAAAGAACTTGATTCTGATTAGACATTTTTAAAGTGACTTATTCGAGTGTTCAAGTGAATTTCAATATTATTTTTCAAAAAATATAGTTGTATTTTGTGTGAGATTGTGTTAATGTTCTTCTGAGCTACAAAACAGATTTTGATGTGGTTTTTACTGACATATTGGGAATTGTTTTCGGAAGGTTTATATGTAAGACGCAGGTATGGTATATTTCACTTATTCGCTTTATTTCACTTTTACGCCTATTACTAAAACTTCGCTGTACGTCCGTCTGTTTGTCTTCTACACCAATTTTACATCACAATATCCTCTATGGATCAATTTGCGAAGAAAAATAAAAACGCTTAACTAATTAAAATTACTTGGTATAATACACAATAACTCGTAACTAAAATATGGCGTCAAAAAATTCCTCCGCATCGCTGTCGACTGTAAGTGTGCCCAAAAGACTGGCGGCCACGTTGTATGGCAATGCTTAAATTGTAATTGCAGTTTGCGAATAATTAAAACAGCCACTGAATTTCACTCGAATGAATCCCGCCAAACACCCTCTCGTGGTTACAAGTCTCTGCTTTATGGAAGGACTAGCTGACCCGGCGAACTTCTTACCGCCTTAGCGTAGCAATGATGCACTACTTTATTTTGTTGTATATTTTTCAATATTTCTGAGAGATTTTCTTAATATTTTTTTCCGTAAGAACCTTCTCCTAATAATAACAAATACAACAAAAAAAGAATTAGTGAAATCGGTCCAGCCATTCACGCGTGATGCCGTGACCAAGGAAAACGGGTTTCATTTTTATATAAAAACTAGCTGACCCGGCGAACTTCGTACCGCCTATCCTACTCTACCCAACTCTATCCTACTCTACCTTACTCTACCCTACTCTACCCTACAATACCCTACCTACCCTACTCTACCCTACGGGGTATGAAAAATAGATGTTGGCCGATTCTCAGACCTACTCAATATGCTCACAAAATTTCATGAGAATCGGTCAAGCCGTTTCGAAGGAGTACGGGAACGAACATTGTGACACGAGAATTTTATATATAAGATGAAACCCGTTTTTAACCGACTTCAAAAAGGAGGAGGTTATATGTTTGGTTGAATGTATGTTTTTTATTTTTATTTTTTATGTATGTTCACCGATTTCTCGGTCAATTGTGGACCGATTTTGAAAATTTTTTTTTTGATTGGAAGGTTATACTTCCGAGTTGGTCCCATAGAAATATTGTTATGATCTGATCATGAACTTTGAAGATATGGAACAGAATTCCTTATAGGATCACAGCAGAACTGTCGTAACAAGTAAAATTGCTGTTTATACGTGTAGTCGATGACTGACTGAAAGTAAAGGGGGAATAAATATCGAACTGATCTGATGATGAAGCCTGAAGTTAGGCACCGGAACTCTGTAATAAATTAATGTAATCTAACCGTGTTTGGGATTATTAGAATTGTCATGAGATGCACTCTGGCTATAAGGTATTTAAGTTTGGCTGAGGGGTACTTTTTAGTGGTGGTACCATAACTAAAAAAGTGTAAAATAAAAAACTTTTTACAAAAAAAAAAAATACAACCGACTTCAAAGTAAAAAAATCACTGAAAAGTGCAAAATAACTTTAATTTCGGAAGTCGATGTTAAATAACGAAGAGACAAAACTATTATAGAAACACCGACTTCCGAAATTAAAGTTATTTTGCACTTTTCAGTGATTTTTTTACTTTGAAGTCGGTTGTATTTTTTTTTTTTGTAAAAAGTTTTTTCTTGAAATGAAACAAAACTCTATAAAACAAATGAAGATCGGACTGCCGCTTTCCCGCCTACCGTGGCCGACCGGTGTGCTTGAAAAAATTGTAAATTTTTGCCCAAATCTATGGTATTTTAAAGAAACATTTAAAAAAAATATATAATTGTATTCTTTAATAATTTTATTTCAATTTTACATCGCGCTGTAATTGAGTGGCTGTATAGAAAATTGAGACATGGTTCAATAAAAATGTGAAATTAGGACTTTTTTTTAAATAATTATTTGACAGCTGTCAGTTGAAAGTTACTCTCCCTAGTATAACTTTCAACACGCTCCTCAGACAACTTCAGACTTACTTTCCAAGTAATGAGTAATGAAAAAACCTTAATATTCACGTGGCATATCTCCGCTACTTAATGCACACATTGCTTTTCTGATAAAAAGTCCGCAATCGATAGATATAGTGCAGCAAGTACACTCATGAGGCGTTAAATACTACAATAAAAACTAGATCTATAGCATTATCACCCCGCGGTTACCGATTAAGCTGAACTTTTGCATGCATGTGTAAATCAGATGACAATGCAAAATTATTATGACATGGAGATGATCTGATGATGGAATCGGAATGCGGATATAAGAACTCAGATAACTCTATCGTGTTTAAGCTTTTCGGAATGGTCTTGATGAGTATTAATTATATAGGTATATACTGCGCTATAAAAGCTTGCTCTGAAAAAAAAATATAACTTGTTTATGTGTTGGTATATTATTATTGTGTGTAAGTTACCAGAATATACTAATTTATTATTATTTTTTAAGTCCAATTTAATTACAAAAAACAACAATGTCCAACAAAGTCTCGGACACATTCCAAAAACTAACTTTACCGTCCTTCTTCTAACTTCAGTGCGACTTCAAAACATTCTTTAGACGTCGTTACACTTTAAATTTACGATATCGAAAGTTTCAGGACTGGAATCTTAGTTATTACATGCTTCTAAGATGTATGGGAGAGATTCATATATATGTGCATACCTATACGAGTGTGTGGAGAATGGACTAAGACAGGTTCACCACGTTTTCCGGTTTGGGCATACCCCTTTATTATGGGACATAGAATAGTCGGCCTTATAATGTTCCCACTGTTGGGACTCAGGCCTCCTCTCTAGGAGAGGGAATAGGCCATAATCCACCACGCGGGTCCAGTGCGGGTTGGTGAATGTCACATGTCTTCGAATTTATGGTTCTAGGACATGCCGGTTTCCTCACGATGTTTTCCTTCACCGTTTTGAGAGCAGTGGTGATGAAATAATTACACAAAGTAATGCGCCTGGCTGATCTGACAGTCCCCTGTGCAGAGCATGTTTGGAGGGGGAGGAGACGATTGCACATGTGCTCCTGGACTGCACAGGTGTCACTGAAATACGCACACGAACCTTAGGATCCCCGAACTCCCTTATTGAAAAACCTAAGAGGCCTTATCTGTTTTTGGAGAGAGGTGGGCTGGTTGGAATAAGCCCACCTAAGGTTGTGGCCGCTATGGCCCACGTACAATGGTCCACATAGGACTAAGTGCAGAAACCACACATAAATAGATAGATGCGCCTGGCTGGATTTGAACCCGCGACCTACAATTCGTAAGTCGGGGCCATTACCACTCGGCCACCACTGCTCTCTTATGATATGGGACATAATCAAAATAAAATTATTACGTACTAGCCACATCCCAGGCTTCGTTCGGGTACATTTTTTCGGTATCTTGCAGTTTTCTTTCCGACAAATCCTGTCCTGATCTTGAGTAGGTATTGCAAACACATCGAAAAGATTATGACTAGCACTTTGAGGGCAGTGGTAGCCAAGTGGTGACGGCCCCGGCTTACGAGTTTCAAACCCAACCAGGTGCATTACAATGCGTTCCAAATAAGAATAGGATCGATTTTTACGCCATGTTGTGACGTCATAGCTGTCAAATCGAAAAATTGGGTAGGGTGAGCCAAACAATTAATTTATACGAATCGTGAACGAAAAAAGTTTAATTAGAATCCAGTTCTTCAATTTTGCTAATCTCTGCATCACTGTTTGAAGTGTCTGAGTAGTGGCAAATGGAAAAAGAAGGCGAATTGTTCCTAACAATGAAAACAAAAAAGAAAATAGTTTTGTTTTTAAACTAATTATGACTTAAATACTATATGTATATTTAGCTAATTTAGATTAAACAATAACGTTTTACTTCAACTAGATTTAACTAAGACTCAGTAATACAAAACAAAAAAAAGCATTAGGTATTATACGCAAATAAGTTTTCTTTGCAAACCGTACTTTTCAATCAAGATTTGACAGATCGAGGGTATTGGCTTTCCTATTCTTATTTGGAACGCATTAATTATACTTTGTGTAATTTATTTCATCACCACTGCACACAAAACGGTAAAGGAAAACATCGTGAAGAAACCTAGAATCAAAAATTCGAATACGTGACATTCACCAACCCGCACTGGGCCCGCGTGGTGGATTACGTCCCATTCCCTCTCCTAAAAAGATAAAAACTTTAACACTCCTTAGGGCTATTTTTCACCGGGACACCATGACGGCGCGACCAGTCGCCGCTACCAAAACAATTTAATGTAGGTATACAGCTCTATAGTTACTCACCTGGTGTCCGTGTGGTTGCCCAACCAATTTGCTTAGAAATATGATTCCTATACCACTTCTAAAAACTATCTATTTTGCTTTAGCTCAGTCACTTCTTACCTGCTGCTGCAAAAACCGTATCAATACTCTACTACTCAATTATACAGGGACATATCTGTTCTTAACGTCAGGCAACTTTGTGCACTTCATATAGTCCTGCGTAAACATTCGTCACTGATTTATGATCCAGAATTGCTGGCAGGTAAACGACGTAGAGACTTGTATGCCGTTCTATTAAAGTAAATACTGCCTTAGCTAGTCGTCACTTTTCAAATTTGAGCAGTCGCCTCTACAATGCGCTCAATAAGACTTGCAAAATATATTCTCTTCCGAAACACAAGTGTAAGAGTGTTGTAAGTCAATATCTTCAGGGTCTTACATACGACGAGACAGAAAGACTATTCGGTAGAGAATTTTGAATTTTAAATGTTAAGTGCAATCATATCTACACGTACTCATACACGTATTTCCATGCATGCATTAACAAATTTTTTTTTTTACTCTAATTTTTTATTTTTTTGTTATCAATGAAATTATCAAATTAAGTTCAATTAAATTAAATTATGTTACTAATTACCTATAGTAATGATAAAATATTCAATTAAGTATGTAAATTTTATAATCCATGTAGGTACTTAAATCATATTATTATCAATCAATTTAATTCAATCAATTTTTTAAATTATAATTATTAAACATATTCTGTATTCGGACCAATTGGCAAAATGAAATTGTATCAAAATATTTATTTTTATTTTTTAACTTTAATACTGTACTAACACTAAAAGCTGTAGGAGGAAGGTGCCGATGTCTGTCACACAGTTAATACTAGCACAGACATCGTCGTTTACTCTATCTTTTCAAAGGAAACATAATTTATTTAACCTTTTGACGTGCGTAATTAGAGACACAATAGTAAGACAATGGCTTGCGGGCGCCGGCTACCGCCTGAGCGTTAATGAATACATTGTATTGTGATTAGGATAGATAAGATGTACCTTCCTTTCTGTCAAACATCACGTTGGATTGCGTTAGATGAAGTAACAAGCTTCTAAACCATGCTCGATGTTGACAATAGACAAGTGAAAAAGGTTCCTCTTAAAACACATTTTGAGGGTAATTTTAAAAAACTAATAATAACTGTCTTTATTACTCATTTCGATTAAAATTTGTGTTAAGTTACAAATGTATTAACATAATTATATAAAAAGGGGAAAAAAAGCAAATAAAATAGATGTTAAATTATTCATTTGTGAAAAAACCGAGCAAGTGCGAGTCGTACCTACTCGCGCACTTGCCCGTAACAGTTCAATACACAAATTGAGTTTTTTCAGAATCGCAAAAAAAATATGTTTTTTTTTGGTGACTTAACTACAAATTTAGGATTTTTTCCTATACTTGTACTATAAGACTTTCCTTCATGCCAAATTTCAGGATTCTAGGTCAACGGGAAGTACCCTATGAATTTTGTTTCCCTTGAGAGTGTCGAAATACACGTGTTTTGCGACATAAAAGGCCGGATCTTTTTTTTACGTTTACTCAAAAGTTTGATTTTTTCACAGCTTCAAGAAACCGCAGACCCAAGTATATGGTTTTAATTTCAACTCGATAACTTTACACGTTCCCGAGATAAAGGGACTTGACAGACAAACAGACAGACGGACAACAAAGTGATCTTATAAGGGTTCTGTTTTTTCCTTTTGAGGTACAGAATTTATGTTTCGATGACAATTCTTTAGATGCTACGCTATCACATATTAAAATTGCGGCAGAAAATGCTTGCCATAGCTCTTTCCATCTAAAGGCGTTGATATGTCAGTCGATCAGTTTCTCCTTTAATGTTTCACCACCCAGTTCCGCTCACATCCTGATGCTTTTTAAGGTTCCGTACCCAAAAGGTTAAACGGGACCCTATTACTAAGACTCCTCTGTCCGTCAGTCTATCTGTCCGTACTAAAAAAAAAACAGAATAAAATAAATATTTAAGGGGTTCCCTACACACAAACGTAATTTTTTTGCCGTCAATGTTTATGTCTGAGTATGGTTTCCGCACTAACTCCTTTGCGGACCATTGATTGTACTTGGGCCATGGCGGCCATAACCTTAGGTGGGCTTATTCCAACCAGCCCACCTCTCTCCAAAAACAGATTAGGCCTCTTATGTTTTTCAGGGCATCACTAAGTGAGTTCGGGGATCCTAAGGTTCTTGTGCGTATTTCAGTGACACCTGTGCAGTCTAGGAGTACCTACATGCTCAATTGTCTCCTTTTTTGCCGTTCTTATAGACGTACGTACCGGTTTTTAAAAACCACGCGCTTCAATATTCCGACACTCAGTATCAGGAATTTTCAATTTTATCCACAATCGTCCCACAGGCCGATAAAGCGGTCCGATTTATCGGATCCAAGCGGATCCAAGTGGATACAAAGGTACCCGAGGACAGGAATAGTTGGCACGCGAAAAGAATTGAATGGAGTATTCTTTTGTTTTGAAGTGAAGCGGTTTTAATCGAGAGCGGTGGTGGCCCTGTGGTGACGTGACGGCCTGAAAACATAAATGAGCATGGCAGTTGAGAGTTTGTCACGATGCGATGCATTACAAACTATCGGGGTGCTCAGTAGCGTGTAGTCGCTTAGTTTTTAAATTTATAAGTCCTGGCTGGAGGCCTTCATTTGATAAAGGTTAAACAGACGATAACCCCATAAGTTGACCAGCGAGTGGCTAATCATAATAAAAACTTTTTACAAAAAAAAAACCCACTTCACTAAGTTTTTTTTTGTAAAAAGTTTTTATTTTACACTTTTTAGTTGCGATACACTTATAAACAGAGTGCCTATTTCTCATGACGATTCCAATTAACCCAAACATTTTACAGGTTACAAGTTCCTGTGTCTACCTTCCACTTTCCGGCTCCATCACCAGATCAGTTCGATAGTACCTTATAGCCAAAGTGCATCTCATGACAATTCTAATAAGTTCAAACACGGCTAGGTTACATTGATTAATTACGGAGTTCCTGTACCTACCTTCCGGCTCCATCATCATCATCAGATCACTTCGGTGATACCATTTTCAACGTAACTATTCAGAACCATTCATTTATTTGTATTGTCATAGTCGCTTAACTATCTTCATTGTGATATCAATGTGAGTATGAAGTTCCGTTGACCATTTCTGGTCTTCTTCATCAGTTCCACTTCATCAAATGTTACTTTTTGACTGTAAATGCTTAAGTTCTTGATGAAAATACCAAAATCACTATATGACTGCCTATAATATTTGAGGAGTTCCCTCGATTCCTCATGGATCCCATCATCAGAACTGGATTTTGAAAAATATGGGACAAAGCTGGAAGCATATCCTATAAAGGGAAAAAAAAAATTGCAAATCGGTCCATAAACGACGGAGTTCTGAGGTAACAAACATAAAAAAGAAATACAACCGAATTGAATAACCTCCTCCTTTTTTTTTTTGAAGCCGTTTAAAACCCGGGCAAGTGGGTTCCGTACAAACTTACCTAATAAATAATTCCCGAATCGAGTTTCGAAGATTTTTCCGAATCGCAAAAAAATAGTTTATTTTTTGTGACGTAACTACAGGTTTTAGATTTTTCCTAGATAATTGTAAGAGTCTATTTGCCTCATGTCAAATTTCAAGACTCAATTAGATTTTGATTTCCTAGCGAGTGTCAAAATATGCGCCTAAACGAAGCATATACGGAATCTATCCATCTTTAGATTTCCTTGACTTAGAAGTTCGATTATTTTATCATTGCTTTTAGGTTAGCAGAACTTTTTAATTGATAGTAATTGCACCTTCATACGCATTCTTGAGAAAAAGGGTATTTTTTTTTTTCTTTTTTTTTTACACACGGACAACAAAATAATCTTATAAGGGTTCCGTTTTTACCTACGGAACCATTTTTAGGGTTCCGTAGCCAAATGGCAAAAAACGGAACCCTTATAGATTCGTCATGTGTCTGTCTGCCCGTCCGTATGTCACAGCCACTTTTTCCGAAACTATTAGAGCTATACTGTTGAAACTTGGTAAGTAGATGTATTCTGTGAACTGCATTAAGATTTTCACAAAAAAATAAGTGTGGCACTCGGGGACTGCCGCGGTAAAGCTATTGCATAGCATTTTGTATCAACTTATGCAATTATAATTATTTATTTATTTTATTTATGCAGTATTTCTTTTTCTTTGATATTAATTCAAGTTACACTTTTTGAGCGTGGTGACCGATAAAAAAACAATTTTTTTTCTTTCTTGTTAACTTCATAAATTGCTACAATTATGTTCAGTTGTTATCATAGAACATTACTATAATCTATTAAATACAAAAAGACTATTTTGTTTGACCGAGATTTGAACTCGAGGCACGATGATAACATAGGTAGAACGCTGTACCAATGCGCCACACAGGTCGTTAACGACTTTTCTAATAAAATAGGTGTTCGGTCTCTGTCGGCCTTCAAACCACACCTCCGTGCCCGTCGGAGTGGGGAGCGTGAGGTTTTTTTCGTTACGGAATTTCTGGATTCGGTCCCCGCGCTCAAGGCCCTCGATAGAAGCTATGCAATAGCTTAAAATAGAAAAAAAAACAATAAATTTTGGGGATTTCCCACCTACTTAGAACTGAGCATCAAAATTTTTTTTTCATCAAACCCATACGTGTGGGGTATCTATGGATAGGTCTTCAAAAATGATATTGAGGTTTCTAATATCATTTTTTTATATACTGAATAGTTTGCGCGAGAGACACTTCCAAAGTGGTAAAATGTGTCCACCCCCCCCCCGTAACTTCTAAAATAAGAGAATGATAAAACTAAAAAAAATATATGATGTACATTACCTTATAAACTTCCACCGAAAATTGGTTTGAACGAGATCTAGTAAGTAGTTTTTTTTTAATACGTCATAAATCGTAAACCGCAATTTACCTTCCAAGTTTGTACGGAACCCTCAGTGCGCGAGTCCGACTCGCACTTGCCCAGTTGTTTTTTAAGGTGAGAAATCACTCAATGTTTTCTCCCGCTCCGCGTGGAGTGGAAGGGCGTTTCAGAATTTTACTGACTAAAACCACACCTGTGTCCTTCAGTTTCCCTTTGCGTTCTAAGACTACGGGTTTCCTTATCAGAAAATCCCCGTGGCCCCAGCGGGCATCTGCCCCAGCGGGCATCTGCCCCAGCGGGCATCAGCCCTGCTATTTTTTAGGGTTCCGTACCTCAAAAGGAAAAAACGGAACCCTTATAGGATCACTTTGTTGTCCGTCCGTCTGTCTGTCTGTCAAGACAATTTATCTTGGAAACGCTGGAGGTGTCAATTTGAAATTAAAACCATACACTAAGATCTGCGGTCCCTTGATGCTGTGAAAAAATCAAACTTCTAAGAAAAAAGGTACGGCCGTTGTCGCAAAAACGTGCATTTCGACACTCTCAAAGGAATCAAAACTCATAAGGTACTTCCTATTGACCCAAAATCCTGATATATGACATAAAGCAAGGTCATATAGTATAGATATAGGAATAAATCAGAAAACAGAAAATTTGTTGTTACGTCACAAAAAAAACTTTTTTTGCGATTCGAAAAATCTTCGAGACTGCATTCGGGAATTGAATTATTCACATAATATGTAGGTAAGTTTGTACGGAAACCTCAGTACGCGAGTCCGACTCGCACTTGCCCAGTTTTTTTTTTAAGTACGGAACCTTAAAAAATAATTCCGTAGTAGCGAGACAATTGTGCGTATCAAACGCGTCTCGTTATCGACTCATGTCCGACACGCGTCTGCCACGTGTCCGGCACGTGTCCGCCACATGTTCGCCACGTGTACACGATACTCGGGTCAAGGGAACAGTTGTATGATTCTTGATAATTTTAAAAACAAATGTTGTACTAAAAGTCATGAAACGTTACATTTGGTTTTGTATTTTTACGCGCCAGGAGGGTTAAGTTTTTCGGGTCGTAGGGCTATTTGGACCAGGACCACAGTCCCAACTTCCATCTTTAAAAATAATTGAGTAGTATTTTGGGACCACAAATTAAATAAATAAAGTTTTTTAGTAATTGTACATTAATGCCGTTTTCCTTGTGGTTGTAAAAAAAAACGGTGTTCCTGTGACCCTGTTTTTCAGGTGTATGTACATATTATAATTATGTCATTGGAAAATTACAAACGCCGTCAGATTGTAAAATATCGCGTGAAATTGTAAACATATTTTTCTAAATTAGACATTGTTGGAAACTAATGTTTTTTTTTCTAATATTCCACAACTATCACACAAAGCTGTCTAGCCTCAAGCTAAGCAGAGCTTGTGTTATGAGTGACAACTGATAAACATACATATATATTTCTAAAAACATACATAATATAGATAAATTACACCCAGACACAGAACAAATGATCGTGCTCATCACACAAACATTTGTCCTGGGCGGGAATCGAACCCACGACCTCCGGTATAGCAGTCAAGGCCACTAAACGTCCACTGACATAGGCCTCCCCCAAGTGTCGCCATAACGACCGGTCCTGTGCGTCTCGCATCTATCGGATTCCCGTGACCCTCACCAGGTCATCGGTCCACCTTGTGGGAGACCTTCCACCGCTGCTTCTTCAAGTACCTACGTGGTCACCACTCTAGAACTTTTCGTCCCCATCGACTAAGCAATGTGCCCTGCCCACTGCCAGTTAAGTTTGGCGATTATTTAGGCTATGTCGGTAACCTTGGTTCTCCTGCGGCGGATATCTTCATTACTGATGCGATCACGCAAGGAAACTCCGAGCATAGCCCAAACGCAACACGCTTATTAAAAACGAATAGGTCCCTTATGTCCCCAGACAGACATTTCGACCCCTAATTGTAGAAAAGACCCCTAATGTCTGTGGCGCGCGACACACATTTATCATTATCTGTAAGGGTAGTCTCTGGTATTGGGGTGATCATAGACAATACTGTGGTGTGAATGTTGTTTTATTTTTGTTTTTTGGTAAAAAATCTGTTGATCTTGCAAATACCATTGAGTCGATTCCAGGATTAGCCCTTTCGTCGATGGGTGATATGCGAATCCTGAATGAGTTTTCCTTTTCAGTAAAAGTAACTGAATCGATTGCAATCATTTTTACACCATGTTATATTTTTTCCCAAAAACATTTAAAAAGGGTCACAATTTGGTCACCACAGACACAACCGCTATGTCCCTGCATTTTAAATCTGTAATATCTTCGAAAATATTCATTTAAATTACATGCACAATGTATTTAAGGTACTTAATTGGATAAGGATTAATGCTGTATTGCTTAAAATCGCTTCGTAAATAAAACATTATTTCTCGTAAAAAGTAAAGGATAAAAAATGTTTATTGTGGGTTATTCTTAAGAGATAGACATATACCATCATGGACTTTTTTGTAGACCTTTTTAAGGTGTACAATACTGTAGTACATTATTTTGATCAACCTCGTAGGGTTCAGCCAGCGTTTGCAATGTAAGCGCAAAAAAATGTGTTTATTTACGACATCACATAAGAAACCTCTAAAATTATCAGTGTTTCTCTATTATGCATGTATTATAAATATAAACCTTTCTCTTGAATCACTCTATCTATTAAAAAAAAACCGCATCAAAATCCGTTGTGTGGTTTTAAAGATAAGCATACATAGGGACAGACAGAGGGAAGCGACTTTGTTTTATACTATGTAGTGATGATATAGGTACCTTTTATTCTTCTAAAATAACGAGTGAAGCTTTACGTTATCTCTATTATTATCTAGCCTATACTGTCCCACTGCTGGGCAAAAGCTTCTTTCCATTTCTTCCATTGTTCCCAGCTTTGAGCCACTTCTTGCCCATTTTTAAGAAAGACACGTAAGTCGTCTTGCTTTTTCTTTCTTGGTCTGCCACGACCCCATCGTGCGATTTCAGGGCTCCAACTTTATGCCTTACTGGTGATCGGCATGAGGCAGACATGTCCAGTTCAGTCCCACTTAAGACCCTAGCTCCCGAACAGTGTCATAAAATAGTGACTTTCTGAACCCTACTCCTGGGTAAGGGCTAGGTCAACATGTTTGAAAAAAAAAATTATGATTATCATTCGGTTCCCTTTAAAATGGTTGAGCTGAGTGGTGTTAATATTAGCGTCATGTTCGTGAACGGGCGCTGTCAGTTGAGACTGGTCATCTCTTAGCTGCCAGTTGCTATTTTTACTTTATTTACATTGTTCTCACATGATAGAGACAAGAAACATGTAACAGAGATATTTGTAATTACAAAACATGATTGAAAAGAGTGTCCATGCAGTTTCTTGCACATTCTTCTCCATAGAGATCTACGCTTTGGAATGTGCAATTAGCATCATTATTTTTTCTGACTGACTGACTTCTTGACATTTCAAAAGTGCCTGTAAATGGTTTATTTGAAATAAATGCTTTTGAATCTTTGATAGATCCATGTTTTTTTTTTTTTCGTTGTGAAACTCATCCCCCGCCGTGGGTGGAGCGGGAGATAGTGTCAAACTTTTACTGACTAAAACCACACCTATATTCCTTCTTTCCCCTTAAGTTCCAGGACCACGGGGTTCCCTTTCAGCCTACCCATGGCCCCAGTGGCTTCGACTCTGCTGGGCCCCTACGGTATTGCTGACACCTCTTTGAGGTGCTCGTGAAATACTAGTGGAGTCCGGTTACTGGACGACGAGCTACCCATTGCTCGTCTTCCGTAAACCCACGCCTACAGTGGCTAGAGATAGTGTCAAACTTTTACTGACTGAAAACCCACTCCTGTTCTTTCGTTGCCTTTCATACCAGGGCCGAGTCTTGTGAGTTGTGTGGCCCAGGTAGGCTTCGACCCTGCTGGGCCCCTACGGTTGCTGACATCTCCTTGAGGCATTATAGATTCATGTAAAACATTACCTTTCGTATGACTAATAGTTTTGCCAAACAAAAATTTTATCAACATGATATTTTTTCGCTTGTTTTCCCTAATAGGGCTTTGATCTTTAAAAAAAACTTTTTACAAAAAAAAATATAACCGACTTCAATGTAAAAAAACACTGAAAAGTGCAAAATAACTTTAATTTCGGAAGTCGGTGTTTCTATAATAGTTTTTTCTCTTCGTTATTTAACACCGACTTCCGAAATTAAAGTTATTTTGCACTTTTCAGTGTTTTTTTACATTGAAGTCGGTTATATTTTTTTTTGTAAAAAGTTTTTTATTTTTCACTTTTTAGTTATGGTACCAACACTAAAAAGTACCCCTCAGCCATACTTAAATACCTTATAACCAGAGTGCATCTTATGACAATTCTAATAATACCAAACACGGTTAGATTAAATTAATTTATTACAGAGTTCCGGTGCCTAATTTCAGGCTTCATCATCAGATCATTTCGATATATTACCCCTCTTCTTTCAGTCAGTCATCGACTACACGTATAAACAAAGCAATTTTACTTGTTACGACAGTTCTGCTGTGATCCCATGAGGAGTTCTGTTCCATATCTACGAAGTTCATGATCAGATCATAACAATGTTTCTATGGGACCAACTTGGAAGCATAAACTTTCAATCAAAAAAAAAATTTTCAAAATCGGTCCACAATTGACCGAGAAATCGGTGAACATACATAAAAAAAAAAAATAAAAAACATACATTCAACCGAACATATAACCTCCTCCTTTTTGAAGTCGGTTAAAAATATGTTTACATTAAAAAAAATCTAGTTAAGTGTTCTCCAGAATGTACTATAGCATATGTAAATCAATCAATATTTCGCTAAGAAATGAATTTTAAAGGTCAGCGGGGCTCTATGCGCGCGCAGGCGACAGTAAGAGTATGTGTGTTTTTAACTCCAGCCAGTTGTTCGAAGGGACTATACGAATCAAGCTGGGCAGCCTTCTGAGCCATGTCAATGATCTTTGTTTTGGAACGCAGTATAGTATTTCGAACGCGATCCGTTATTTTTAACCGACTTCAAAAAGGAGGAGGTTCTATGTTCACCTGAATGATTTTTTTTATGTATGTTCACCGATTTCTCGGTCAATTGAGGACCGATTTTGTAAATGTTTTTTTTTTTTATTCTAAGGTTATGCTTCCGAGTTGGTCCCATAGAAATATTGTTATGATCTGATCATGAACTTCGAAGATATGGAACAGAACTCCTCATAGGATCACAGTAGAACAGTCGTAACAAGTAAAATTGCTTTGTTTATACGTGTAGTCGATGACTGACTGAAAGAAGAGGGGTTATATATCGAATTGATCTGATGATGAAGCCTGAAGTTAGACACCGGAACTCTGCAATAAATTAATGTAATCTGTGTTTCTGTGTTTGGGATTGGTTATTAGAATTGTCATGAGATGTACTCTGACTATAAGGTATTTAAGTGTGGCTGAGGGGTACCTTTTAGTGGTGGTACCACAGATATTGATACAGGTATCGGCACGGATCTTGAGCGCTCGGCGAAAGAGTGGGGATCGCTTTGCGTACGCGTTTTATTGATTTTTTTAAATGTATACCTATTTTATTTTATTTTTTCTTTTACCTACGTTACGTACTTAGGTACTAGGCAAAAGAAAAAATAAAATAAAATAAGTATAGGTACGTTATTTTGCACTTTTCAGTATTTTTTTTTTACATTGAAGTCGGTTGTATTTTTTTTTTGTAAATCGTTTTTTTTTTATTTTAATGCTACGCTGTATAGCAGGTTATCTCTGCGCGTTATCTCTAGGTAATGTATTTGTTGTCACGCGCAAAACTTGCGAACTGTTGCCGCCAGGTGGTGCTAACGACTTGGGACTTACGATTATTAATTGTTTGATGCCACAGAGTACGCAACATCCGCACCGACAGGAGTTTTTAGCTGGGTTTCTTCGAGTTAAGTTCAGTGGCTGTTTTAATTATTCGCAAATTGATTTCTAGTGGATATTGTGATGTAAAATTAGTGTAGTTTTGTATCTCAAGTGTCTGCGCAACTGGAATAATATGTGGAATCATTGAAATAGGCGCGGTCTCGGTAAAATTTATTCCGAAAAACTATTTCAGGGTCTAACTCCCCAATCCCAAGACTTTGTAGGCTTCTTAATAATTGCGATGTAAGTTTGGATATTTTTGGCACATCTTTCCATAAATTCAAGCACCAAGTCCACCTAAAACGACTTACTACTAGCCAACATTTATAACAACGCAACTCGAAAGTGTTGTATCTGTACTAATATTATTTCTAAAATCTTTCTGTTTTAATATTGTTTATGCATGCTGTGTCTATCGTAATATATTGTACACTTGGTTTGTATAAGAGCAAGTACGTTTCGAATGCAATGTGTAACAATTGTTGATAGGCCAATAAATAAATAAATAAATAAATAAATCAGACCAAAAAAAAAATGGAATTGCCAATTTTATTGTATGTAAGTGTTGATTACCTCAACGAAGTTTGCCGAGAAGGTTGACTTGATACATTTGCGGCCAAATACTACAAAAACATTGGATGATGGTAAACAAATGAGCATAAGCATAATCAGCCTTTTAATGTTCCCACTGCTGGGACTCATACCTCCTAGGAGAGGGAATGGACCATAATCTACCACGCGGGCCCAGTGCGGGTTGGTTGGATGTCACATGTCTTCGAATATTTAATTCTAGGACATTTCGGTTTAATCGCGATGTTTTCCTTCACCGTTTCGAGAGCAGTGTTGATGAAATAAATTACATAAAGTAATGCGCCTTGCAGGGTTTGAACCTACGACCTACAACTCGTAAGTCGAGGCCGATACCACCCCACCACTGCTCCAAAACAATGAAATATTTATAATATCGCGAAATCAATCGAAACTTCCGAACTTTTGTAATATCTCTAGTAGCTACCCTCTCAGTATGGATCAAAGGTCAGGGGGTACGTCGTCGCTAATTTGACATTAAAACCAATATTGGCCGGCGAGGGGTTGCGACCTCGTGGGACTTCAGTACAGTGCCGGGTTGCGCAATAATTGATATAGTGATTTATGGGCTTATATTTTTGTTATTATTATTGATAGAAAATATTTTTTGTGATATTGGTATACGATTTTTAGGGTTCCTTTCTCAAAAGGAAAAAATGGTACCCTTATAGGATCACTTTGTTGTCCGTCCCTCTATCTCTCTGTCTTTCTGTCAAGACTCTCTATCTCGGGAACGAGTGGAGGTATCGAGTTAAAATTAAAACCATATACTCAAGTCTGCGGTCCCTTCAAGCTGTGAAAAAATCAAACATCTGAGTTAACGGAAAAAAAAGATACGGCCGTTTATGTCGCAAAAAACGTGTATTTCGACACTTTCAAGGGAATCTTCATAGGGTACTTCCCGTTGACCTAGAATCCTGAAATTTGGCATAAAGCAAGGTCTCATAACAAAAGTATAGGAAAAAATCTAAAAACTCAAAAATTGTAGTTACATCACTAAAAAAAAAATCTTCGTAACTCAATTCGGGAATTGAACTGTTTTCATAGGTAAGTTTGTACTGAACTCTCAGAGTGCGCGAGTCCGACTCGCACTTGCCCAGTTTTTTTAAAACGTTGCCCCATTCTAGGACTCCTGTATCCTAGAACCTTTCACAAACATGAACTCACATTGACAAGACACCCGGAACACCTAGTAGTAGGCTAAACAAATATCTGTTCTGTGCGGGAGTCGAACCCGCGACGACACGCTACGCTGCAGGCAACCTTTCAACCGAGTGGTTGAAATGCCCTCGGCGAGGTGGGCGAGTGCCCACCGTGCCTTCAAATAGCTCTTTATAATAATAATAATAACCCCATCGCCGTATCTCTACGTTGACGTCGTGGTGGGGCTTGCGTGCTCCAATATACCCTAGGTCTGTATCGGTGAATTTTGCTTTGCCGTAATATGCCTAAGGTGAGGGGCCAGACTAAGAGAGATACAATCCGCAGTGCAGTTTTGTGGCGAACTGTTGGGCATTAGCGACCCCACGGACCCGATCTCCCGGGAGAATTCTTGTTTTCATCTCCGGCTTGCCTTTATTGGCCGGCCGTAGTGAATACTGACGAGGAACTGAGCTCCCACCTCTCTCTTGCCTTTATTGGCTGGCTTGAGTGGAGATTCGCAGGAGCGAGCGTGCTCGGGAGAAGGATGTATAATCCAGTAAGGTGCTGGTAGGGATCTTGACCGTACTTCCGGGATTGTCCTGATAGCCGTGGTATACCTCTCCACTCCTCAAGCACCTCAGAATATGTTGCCCTCTTGTTGCTACGTCACTTCGTGCTAGCGGCCGTTTTTTGGGGGCCCATTTATTGAGTGTGCAAGTCACCCCCTGCCTTTTTTCGATGGATATTAATAACGTTGTTCAGGCAGGGGCCATAGTCTTAACATAGTTCCATGTTACCAGTCCACTTAAGACTCCAAAAACCATAGCCCTATTATCTTTGTTCTCCATATGTCGCAATAGTTTTTCAACAACCGGGGGTTGTCCTTGGGTGCACTAGCATAGCGCGTACAGGGATAATCGTCGGTTGGTATCATGTTCCATTATAATTATCTAAAGGGCCTCTGCGAGTTGGCTTCGGCTCCTCGTACGCTTTCCAAAGGTCCAGGACCTCAGGGTCCTGAGATAAATATTGAAAATACATATAATAATAATAATAATTTCCCACCAACCGGGGGTTGTCCTTGGATGCACTAGCATAGTGCGTACAGGGATAATCACCGGTTCGTACCACTTTCCATTAAAAGCGTCTAAAAGGGCCTCTGCGAGTTGGTTTCGGCTCTTCGTACGCCTTCCAAAGGTCCAGGACCTTAGGGTGCTGAGATAAATAAATGTATAAAAATAATAATAAATGTAATGTAATAATAATAAATCATTTATTATCAGGCATCTTGGCCCATAGATTCATACCTTACAGACTAACTATATAAAGTAAATACAATTTATCGTTGGTAAATAAGACTTAGGACTATGTTAGTAACACTTCACATTGCACTAAGTTTACTTCATGCTGTTCTGTGGCACCTGTCCGCGGAAGCGACGGAACACCACGCCTTGCGGCCAAAAGTCTTCCTTCAGCATGAGGGACAGGAAAGTGTTCGGGACTCGCACAACGAACGCCTTGAAATTGACGTTTCGGTGCGACTCCAACAGCTGTACCCTCAGAACGAACTTCGTCTTTTGGCGCACGTAGGTACTCCACGATGTCTTCCACCCTTGTGGGTTTTATGCTCGGTATATACAATCTGCAAGCTGGCCTTCAAAATTTTGGACTACTGACGGAAATATTAAACTAGCTAACTAGTTAGTTAACTAACTAACTACCTTTTTTAACCGACTTCAAAAAGGAGGAGATTCTATGTTCGGCTGTATGTATTTTTTTTTATGTATGTTCACTGGTTTTTCGGTCAATTGTGGACCGATTTTGTAAATATTTTTTTTGATTGAAAGGTTATGCTTTCAAGTTAGTCCCATAGAAATATTGTTATGATCTGATGATGAACTTCGAAGATATGGAACAGAACTCCTCATAGGATCACAGCAGAACTATCGTAACAAGTAAAATTGCTTTGTTTACAGACACGTATACGAGATGACTTTTTTTTTTGACTGAGGGTTACATTTTAGTTGTGGTACCGCAACTAAAAAGTGTAAAATAAAAAACTTTTCACAAACAAATACAACCGACTTCAATGTAAAAAAAACCACTAAAAACGACTTCTGAAATTAAAGTTATTTTGCACTTTTTAGTATTTTTTTTTTATTGATAGACTCCCGCTTGACCACTATCTCACCTGATGGTAAACGATGATTTAGTCGACGATGGAGTATTCTTGCCTAGAAATAACATATTGACTCTTGACATGAAGACCCCCAGATTATAGCTGTTAGGAAACATGGCATAGACTCCGGCCAGGAATTCCAGCTCTTAGCTGTAGGTACGCGTAATGACTCACTTTTTTATTATGATTATTTTTATTGTGCTTTTGGGTGCAATTTTGACTGGTCTACACCGTTCTTACATAATATTGTAATATGGAAATATTACAGCAGTGGTGGCCGAGTGGTAACGGCCCGGCTTACGAGTTGTAGGTCGCGGGTTCAAACCCAGCCAAGCGCATTACTTTGTGTAATTTATTTCATCACCACTGCTCTCAAAACGGTGAAGGAAAACATCGTGAGGAAACCGGTATGTCCTAGAACCAAAAATTCGAAGACATGTGACATCCACCAACCCGCACTGTGCCTGCGTGGTAGATTACGGCCCATTCCCTCTCCTAGAGAGGAGGCCTGTGTCCCAACCGTGGGAACATTAAAAGGCTGATTATGCTTATACTATGCTATGGAAATATTGTAATCAACCACGTTTTTTAAAAGAGTAACCATGGACTTTCTTGCCGGTCCTTCTCCATAGGAAACGACCAACTTTGGAACCGTGCACTAGCTTCTGACGTTTTATAAGTGCCCATGTAGGCCTATGTGAAATAAAAATATTTTGTTTTTTTTTTGAGTTTTTTCACACAGCGCCGTCTAATCCCAAACTAAGCAGAGCTTGTGCTAGGAGTACCAGACAACTATTAGTACAGATAATACTATTATTTGATCGTGCTCATCACACAAACATTTGTCTTAGGTGGGAAGCGAACCCACGACCTCCGACATAGCAGATAGGACCACTAACCACTAGACCAACAGGCCAGTTAAATTTATAACATTACTGTTGGACTTTTTTATCCAATTTAATCCTACCTCTTGACCACCCGGTGAATTTAAGAGAAGGGCTCGCAGCCCCCTCCTTAAAAAAACTATTTCGGAAATGGGGGCCCGTATAGCTTTTCAAAATGTAAAAACGCGTGAAATTGCAATCGATTTGTACTTGATGGTAAATTTTTGTATTTGTATTAGGGGATGTTATAAGTAGGTACCTACGCACAAAGTAGTGGTTAGTGTGGCCCTCACTGCTATGCCGGAGGTCGTGGGTTCGATTCCAACCCAAGACAAATGAGTGTGTGATGATCATTTGTTCTGTCTGGGTGTAATTTATCTAAAATATGTATGTATTTTGAAATATATAAGTATGTCTATCAGCTGTCTAGTACTCATAGGTACCATTTAGCTCTGCTTAGTTTGGGACTAGATGGCGTTATGGTAAAAAAATGTGATAGTCAGTATGTTTGTTGACAAATCACGCCTCAATGGCTGAAATGATTTCGATGAAACTTTGCTCACGAGTAGACCATGTCAGTAAGACAACACTTTTATTTTAAAAAAAAATCCTTGATTATTAAATAAATTAATACTTCAGATTTAAAACTTCAGAACATTCGTTAAAACTGACCAATATTTTCCTATTTAAATCATAAATCATTTAAAACTACAAACACCACAGACTAAAACCATAATTTGAATAATTACAGTATTCCAAATCACCGACCGTCAGCGCGGTACGCCTCGAAACGCCCCCTAAAACATCACCCCCAAAAAAACTACGACCCCAAAAAAATAATTAAATACTGCCAGTGACATTTAGTTAAACATTTATAAGATTTGTCAAACTAATCCCTGGCTAATTAAAAATACCATGGGAACGCATTATAATGCTGGTTCCACAGATTTTAAGAGATGAATGTGACTGCGGGGGCCGGGTTTTGCATAAATTAAATTATTCTGTTTATCTGTTTTCATGGGAATCTTTGGGGTATGATTGGGGTAATGGTTTTGCGATTAGTTTTAACGTCAAAGTTTACTATCATTTTCGAATTCAAAATTCAATTCAAAAGGTTATTATTTCACATAGGTCTACTTGGGCACTAATAAAACGTCAGAAGCTAGTGCACGGTTCCAAATTGGTCGTTTCCTATGGAGAAGAACCGGCAAGAAACTCCAACTTTGAATTTTAGAATTAGCTAAGACCGGCAAGTCATTTTTAGTAAACAGCATACGCTTTTATAACAAGCTGCCAAAGGCGGTGACTGAACTTAGCGAGGGAAAGTTCAAAACCTATATTAAGCGTGTCCTAACTAAAAAAGCATATTATAAGGTTAAAGACTATGTCGAAGACACGCTTGTTTGGCAATGATTGCTTCTGCACATACTAGCAGTAATACTAGCGAAAGAGGTGGCCGGACGCGTGAGGAAATACATCCATAACAGGAGATCAACGTTACCATGTCTTATTAATTAGGTACATGGCTTGTTGTCCAAAAATAGGAAATAAGCATGAAAAAAAAAATATATAATCAGTTTATCAAAAATATATTTGTTTATTAAAGCTAAAAAATAATTAATTTCTTCTTTTCCGTCCGATTAGTTTAGGTGTCTCCAAGGCTAGAATGAATGATAATCTTATAGTGCGCTTCACCATCAACGATTGCATCACTGCTTATCATCAGGTGGGATCGCAGTCAAGCACTAGTTTATATCAATAAAAAAAAAACAAATAATAATATTGCATGCATATATATCGTGTAATGTGATTGTTGTCAAGATTAGGGGCACATAATTTAATAAAAAAAATATTTTTCAAATCAGAAGAAACTATAAAAATTTAAATGTTTTTTTTTATCAATTTAATCACTATGTAAGCATGTTTTTATATAGATTTTTATTTCAACTCAAGAAAACAACAATTTCTCGACTAAAAAACTGGTTCCCCTAATAATAAAAAATAAATAAATAAAGATAGCGTGGGGTAGTCGCTACCCTTCACGATTTCGTAGTGAGCGATTGATTCCATGAACTGGGGTGGCGGCTTAAGGGCCAGTCTCCAGTTGGGATTAAAAAATATATGTACGGTGATTAATTTGTCCGACTTTTTCAATTCGGCCAGCCCGAGATACATTTCCATACAAACGCTCTTACAGGATTATGACGTTATTATTAAAATCAAAACATAGATTTGTGTAAAACTAATCCAGTAAAGACCTCTGAAAATCTACTATTTTGTATGGATTTTGGCTCTTCATAATGTACTCTTATATTAAATATATATATATATATATATATATATATATATATATAGATATATAGAAACCTTGCACATTCAATCGAAGTTCTGAATGACGATTTTTTTTTTCAATAACTTTTAAGTCTTTTATAACGCAGAGCGTATGTCAGTCCTATCGCACCCTAAAACAATTATTACACAACAAACGAGATCAATAAATCAGGGCCATAAAGTCGAACAACTTTCTCGCTTCATTGGAAGTCGGCTTACTTTAATATTTGGTGGAATGTTGTTCTTGTTCAACTTCAAAGCCCTGAACAACTTACTCCTATCAGCCTCATACTGATCATCTTCTACAACTCCACACACCTCACAGTTGGGAGAGGTTATTGAATAATTTGCCACCTTAATAAACAGATATTAGAAAATACGGCCAAGCATTCTTTTTTAAAAAATACTAAATACAAACAACAACAAAAAAAAAGAAAGTAAATATCAACTTATTAAAAAAATATTAAGAGTTTCATCCCCTAACATGCCCCTTAACAGCATTTATTCCGAATGATTTCGCCCCCTTAGCGAGGGGTGAAAGGTACCAGTCGTATTACGGTTAAAAAAACATGTACGAGCACATATATTACATTCCTGCGACCATGGAGAATTGTTGGAATTAGCGAATTAAGAAGTGTTTGTTGAGATGTCAGGGAATTGACGAGATCGAAAAATAATTGATTTTTCGGGGGCGAAAAAGAAGGTTAGGAAAAAAGTGAGAATATTTTTTTATTACTTGGAAAAATTGGTTGTGAAATGATTTTATCAAATGACATATAAATTTTGTTTTGCCCACAAAACTTTTATAGCCGTTAGAATTTACGCGTTATGACTTTCATTATTATTTGATTTAAATCTCACAAATATTATTTCTTTTCTTTTTTCTTTAATAAAAAAGATTCCAACGAATTAAGAAGCACCGCCTTTTTGAAATCGATAAATAGCTAGATAGTTCTTTGCCCAACGAATCAGCATTACCATAATGAATGGCAATCATCGATCACTAATAAAGAATCTTCTTCAGTTCTTTATTAGTGATCGATGATGGCAATACTAATTCTTTTAGCTAAGAACGAGCCAGCCCTCACAATCCGATAAGTCCTACAATTCTGGCAGAATAGTCGACACCGGCTCAGTTGCCAAAAAAATAAACAAAAAAAAAAGTCCGACAATTATGTCAAAAACGACAATTCGACCATTTTTCTGTTTAATAGAACTTACCTACTCCATTTTCTGAAATAATAATATACACGCTTGCTTTTCTATTTATATTTTACTTTGGACATTGGCAGAATAGTCGACATCGGCTCTACTTGCCATTAATATAGAATAGAATAATAGAACTTACAGCCCCCCTAGCCAAGTTGCAAACGATAAACGTGAACGCATAGTAATCTCTAATAGATTTTCAACTTTATACCTAAGAGTATAAAGTTGAAAATCTATTAAAGACTACTGAGCGTTAGCGACCGGAACGAACGAAAACACTATGTAATCTTCAATAGATTTTCAACTTTATCTCCAATAATATAAAGTTGAAAATCTATTAAAGACTACTGAGAGTTTACGTTTATCGTTTGTGACTTGGCTAGGGGGGCAGATTACTTACCTTTTGAGCGACTGGCGATAGGTGACAATTTGTCGTGAAAAACTTGTCAAATCTGCTTAATTATACTGAAAATATTTTTAGAATTGTCCGACAATCCTGACAGGAGCGTTGCCATAAGTCGCGAAATCATATATTGAATCTTGAAGGTGTAAGAAAATGTTTTATAAGATCTTTTACAATAAATTGTACAATTATGTCGAACAGTGAGAGTAGTGATGATAAAAACTTAGAACAAACATAAACGAGGAGGCAACGCCGATCATTTAAAGGAAGAATTCATTTCTTCATCTCAATTACAGATTTCTGCTTTGGAGAAAAAATAATTTAACTTCATTCAACTTCACAAATCAAAATTATATGCAAATATGTCATAAGTCGACATAATTGTCACGACAATCCGACAATTGTCACGACAATCCGACAATTGTCACGACAATTCGACAGTTGTCACGACAAACCGACAATTCTCACTGATAGTGGTCAGCTATAGTTTGACTGTAGTTTTTGGTCAATGTTCAAGTTTTATTAACCTTTCGAATACCGTAATAGAGATACACAATAGAAAGACAATGAGAGACCGAATGTTCGCTTGGGGTTTAATGAATTAAACGCGTTTTTAATTGTCAACGTTTCACTTATCGCTTTGTGACATATTTGTCACTTATATTAAACAGTCTAAGCGAGACAATTCTACAATTATGTCAGTTTTTGACGTATATGTTGAATTGTCTGCTTTATTTTAACAGGGCGGTCACGCAAAGTGTCGATCAGTCAGTGTGAAATGTAATCAGTTCTTATTTCCATACACCTGGTGCCGACGGCGACAGTTATGTTTAATGCAAACTTTAAAAAAAAAAACGAGGTAACATCATCCCCGGTTATAAGTTTACTATAAAATGAAAGCGATATATCAAAGTCGAAGTAATCTGCATAATTATCTAGAAGACAAATGACTTCGTTATTCATGCTAATAAAAGGTATTTCATAGATATTACTTGTTTGCTTGGTCGTTGGGGCCGAAAGGTTCTGTAGTGGCGACCACGTACCGGAAAACGCAGTGTTGGAAGGCCTCCCACAATACGGACCGATAACCTGATGAGAGTTGCGGGAATTTTATTTGTATTTCGGGCTGATGCCCGCAACTCCACGGTTAAAGCGCGTATTTTGCGTACGGGTGGGACAAATGAGTCATTCGATCCACCCCAGCTCCTCAAGGAAGACCAGCAGTGCCTTGGTGTTACTGACCATTTCGCGGAGGGTAAACCCAGGTAGGTTTCCGAAGTATTTTGCCCTGTATCCAGCGACAACTGGGCAGCTTAGAAGCAGACAAGCTGCTGTCTCGGCTCTTCAATGCAGGCTCGGTAGAGTGGGCTGTCTTTAACGAGTTGCGGGAATCCGATGGATGCGAGACGCACAGGACTGTTCGCTGTGACGACACTTATGGGAGGCCTATGTCCAACAGTGGACGTCTCTCGAATGAAATGATGATGATGACTTGCTTGGAACTAGAACGTGATATAGTGCTCAATCATTGTCGTGTAAAAGGATCTTCTACTGTCCGGACTAAGCGTTTCGCCTCGTCGTTTATACCGCGTACATTGAAGGACTGGAACAATTTGAACGGTCTTCCTGCTTATGCGTGGAGGTATCGAGTTCAAATTAAAACCATATACTCAATTCTGCGGTCCCTTGAAGCTGTGAAAAAATCAAACTCCTGAGTTACCTAATGAAAAAAAAAAATGAGACGGCCGTTTATGTCGCAAAAAACGTGTATTTCGACACTCTCAAGGGAATCAAAATTCTCAAATCAATCAATTCAAATGGCATGAAGCAAGGTCTCATAGCACAAGTATAGGAAAAAATCTGAAAATGTAAATTTGTAGTTACGTCAAAAAAAAAAACTTTTTTTTGCGATTCGGTAAAATCTTCGTAACTCAATTCGGGAATTGAACTGTTTTCATAGGTAATTTTGTACGGAACCCTTGCCCAGTTTTTTCGGCTGGTATTGCAGTCAGGACCACCGACCACTATCTTTGGTGCAAAAGGAACCTTACAACCGGATATGCTTACAACTGTTTTGTATCATGTCCCATTTTTGTGTCAAATCAAAATGTCCCATTAATTGTTCCAGATGAGGTACAGCTCGTGGCGGAGTGGCGGTCGCGGTTGACGCCATGGAAGTCTCCTGGGTGGTGCTCGCCGCCGTCTTCATAGCGGCGCACGCGCAGAATAACAGAAGTAAGTTTAGAGCCGATTGCAGTTACAGAGTATTTTGTAGGTACTGGCCCGGTCCATGTCGACTTCGCGGCCCTGTACTTAGGTACGGGGCCGCGATATTATTTTTATAAAAAAAAAAACTTGTAACTATTCAAGATAATTATTTGTTATTGCCAGACCCCTTATAAAAGGCTTTTTTATTTTTTGTAACTTTTAAATATTTCCTTTACGTAATCTTGTAGACATACACGTTTGAAATCGTAAGTTAGGGTCAGATTCGTGATTTTGTTTTTATCGAGGCAACTAATTTATATCATGTTTTGACCCAGCGGTTGGTCATAATATGGTTAATTTTAATAAAATAATTTTTCATTGTGTTCTCTTTTATATTTGTGATTTTCTAGAGGTTCATAACAGTTAAAATAGAAACATTTTTTCGCGATTTTTTTCCGCATTTTCTCACCGTTTGAACCTTCCCTGGAGTATCACAAATATTTTAAGACCAAAATTAACCAAATCGATCCTGCCGTTCTCGAGTTTTAATAAGACTTCGTTAGTCTCCTTAAAACTCGAGAACAGCTATTAAATTTTTGGGTTCCGTACCACAAAAGGAAAAAACGGAACCCTTATAGGATCACTTTTTGTCCGTCCGTCTGTCTGTCAAGACCCTATAACTTAAGAACGCGTGGAGGTATCGCGTTGAAATTAAAACCTTAACCTCAGGTCTGTGGTCTCTTGAAGCTATGAATCAAATTTTTATGGCGCAAAAAAACGTATATTTCGGTACTCTCAAAGGAATCAAAATTCATAGGGTACTTCCCGTTGACCCAGAATCCTGAAATTTGGCATAAAGCAAGGTCTTATAGCACAGGTATAGGAATAAATCTGAAAACAGCAAATTCATTGTTACCTACGTCACAAAAAATAATACTTTTTTACTATTCGGAAAAATTTTCGACATTTCATTCGGAAATTTTTGTTTGTACGGAACCCTCACACTTGCAAAGTTTTATATTTATATAGATTTTTATCAGTTGTTTAGTACTCATACCAAAAGCTCTGCTTAGTTTGAAACTAGATGACGTTGTGTGAAATTTGTGGAATATTATTATTATTATTAAATTCCATCTTGCATGATGGCGTTGGCATTTCCAACCCCTAAAAAACATGTAGAACCCTTATTGCCAAAATATTACCTCGCATTTCTATTTCATGAGGCGAAAGCCATTAAATTAAAACTGACCCTTTTCCCCCGGATGAAACAAATATGGCCGATATAGGACCGGAAGTGACGAAACGGATTCATCACTTCCGGGACAGAAATGTGACAATGTTTCGTAAATGTCAGTAATTGTATTTTCTTGTTTGTTTTGTTATTTATTAGTTTACCATTGTTTAAGGAGGATAACGATTTCGTGATTTTGGGGTCGAAATAGTTCGCCCCCTATATTTCCGGTGTCGTAAGTAATTTAACACTAGAAGCGAGACCAATGTCAATGTTAGCCATTTTATTTTTGCTACAATAATATGGAGAGATGGTATACAAATGAAACTGGTAACTGATGATATAATATATATTTTTATTATGTACTAGATGACCCGGCGGACTTCGTACCGCCTAACAGTCAATGAATAATGTGATACCTTAGCTAAAATGTCAAAGGATAACGCTATCTACTGGCATTACCATAATAATATAAGCATAATCAGCCTTTTAATGTTCCCACTGCTGGGACTCAGGCCTCCTCTTTCTAGGAGAGGGAATGGTCCGTAATCCACCACGCGGACCCAATGCAGATTGGTGAATGTCACATGTCTTCGAATTTTTGGTTCTAGGACATGCCGGTTTCCTCACGATGTTTTCCTTCCCCGTTTTGAGAGCAAAGTAATGCGCCTGGCTGGGTTTGAACCCGCGACCTACAAAATACAAACTGGCATTACCAGATCCAGCATAATTCATTTTAAAATGACATTTTAATTAGAGATGACGTTGTATTCGGTTTTTTTTTTCCTGGTTTTTTCCGTATTTTCTCACAGTTTAAATCTTCCCTGGACTATCACGAATATGGACGCCCGCGCTTCTAGTGGTAAGACTTATTTTACAATTAGAATCTACTAGTGACTTCAGAGACTTCCGTGTAAATTCAGATAATATCCGAAAGTTAATACTGCCAGAAGAAACAAAAACCGAGCAAGTGTGAGTCGAACTTGCGTTCGATAGCATCCCTACCGTCCGTAGCAAAAAACGGCAAAAAAAAAAACACGTTTGTTGTACAAGAGCCCCACTTTAATATTAATTTTATTCTGTTCTTAGTATTTTTTGTTTTAGTAGCAACCGAAACACATCATCTGTGAAAATTTCAATTGTCTAGCTATCACAGTTGATGAAATATAGCCAGACAAACCGACAAACCATCATTTGTAATTAAAACCATTATTTTTGACATGTAATTTTGACATAACTATTTATTTTTTAAATTCTATTGTAATAATATATTATTAAAATAATTAAGGAAAAATACCTCATTTTAAATTGCAATGCTTGAAAAAGGCTGTTAAGTCATAAGCACTAAAATAATCTATCAACTATGTCAACAATTCAACATTGTAACTTGGTTTGCAATAAACGTTTTGACTTTGACTTTGAACCCAGATTGACTGATAGAAAATGCCTATGGCATTAAGTCCGCCTTTGTACATTTGTATTGCATGAAGTTGGGTTATGTTTTTCGCGCGTATCTTGTATGCTTGTATGTATGTATGTTCTTTATTACCTCATATCTTCTAAACCGCTGAACGGATTTATATAAATAAATAAACCGACAGCGCAGCGGAGTGATAGTGATAGCAATAGGGTCCCGTTTTTACCATTTGAGTACGAAACGGTTTCATCCAATTAAATTGATTTCTACGGTACTGGACTGAACTTTATTTTTTCATTTCAGTTTGCATTTAAAGTTATTTTTTTACGCAATCGGTTTTTTTTTTAATTGATATAAACTAGCGCTTGACTGTGATCCCACCTGGTAATAGTGATGCAATCGTTGACGGTGAGCCGCACAGTTTTATCACGGTAATATTATCTATACAGTATTGTAACTCGGCCGTATCTTTGAAATAAATGCCTACAGCCGCGCGGTACGTAAACATGCGATAGGGCTGCCCGCACTATGGCTGCCCGCCTCCACCATTTTAATTACATTTGCCTACTTTGTGTTTCCATTTAGTTTTGTGATTGTAAATATACTTTTTTTATATAAACAAATAAAATACTTTGTGAATTGAATAGGAAGTGCTCAATATTTGCGACCGAAAAATATTTGCGCCTCGACTGAGACGTACCTACGAAATGCTTTATTATTAAATTTTAAAGTACAAAAATCCGCATTCTAAAGCTTAATTAAAAATTGTTTTGGGAAACATGGACAAGGTAGAGAAAAAGGAAAATCTTTTACTTGGTTATAGATACCTGGAGCTACTTTACAATTTATATGTTTGGTTTTAAATGAAGAATTCATGCAACCAAAAACAGCACAATATATCCTACTCGTCATATTAAATTAACTGTCTGCATCCCGAGCGCACCTCGAGATCGAGGCGCGTAGGTATAGCTCGCGTTTCGACCGTTTGTATGAAGTTGGAATACTGTATAGATAATATTACCGTGGTTTTATTAAGAGGCCTTTTCCCCACTCGTCTATAGTATTATTTACGTGATTATTAACGTGACCATGGTTTAAAAGCTTGTTGCTTCATTGCTTGTCTCCGGGACATGATCACCTTAGCGTTGAGCACCTACGGTATGCGGGTGCGCACTTGCCCAGGGTATTGGCTATGTTTTATTCGCTGTGCATGAGTCATTCCTACCTGCCGAATGACCTTATGAAAACGATAGTTGTCCCTATAGTTAAAAATAGGACGGGAGATTTGGCCGATTCTTCGAATTACAGGCCAATTTCCCTGGCTACTATTACAGCGAAAGTTCTGGACAGTCTACTTGACGCACATATGGCCAGCCGTGTTAAATTGCATGATGCTCAATTTGGCTTTAGGCCCGGACTATCGACAGAGGCTGCCATTTTGTGCCTCAAGCGGACAGTCCAGTATTACACAGATAGGGGGACGCCAGTCAATGCTTGCTTCCTCGATTTGTCAAGGGCTTTTGACCTGGTGTCCTACGACATCTTGTGGGAAAAGCTGCGTCGGGAAACTGAAGTTAATGACACAGTAACTTCTCTGCTCAGGTTCTGGTATCAAAACCAGACTAACTATGTCAGGTGGGCCGGGGTGCTGTCGGAGGAGTATCCATTGAAATGCGGGGTGAGGCAAGGGGGGATAACTTCACCTCGCCTCTTTAATTTGTACCTTAATCAGCTGATCGTTGAGCTCAGCAACACTAATGTCGGTTGTCACATAGATGGGACCTGTGTTAATAATATCAGTTATGCAGACGACATGGTGTTGCTGAGTCCCTCGATCAGCGCTCTCAGGCGCCTTCTGAAGATATGTGAGGACTATGCGGTGGCTCAGGGACTCAGGTATAACGCTAAAAAGAGTGAGTTACTCGTATTTAAATCACGTGGCAAGTGTTACTCCAACGTGCCACAAGTAACTGTCAGTAACACACCTCTAAATAGAGTCACGCAGTTTAAATACCTGGGTCACTGGGTCACTGATGACTTATGTGATGATCTGGACATCGAGAGAGAACGCAGGGCGTTGGCTGTCCGATGTAATATGCTGATCCGAAGATTTGCACGTTGTAGCAAGCAAGTTAAAATGACACTGTTTAGAGCTTACTGCCAGTCATTCTACACGTGCACTCTGTGGGTTAAGTATACGCAAAGGGCATACAACGCCCTGCGTGTGCAGTACAACAACGCGTTCAGGATGCTGGCGGGGCTGCCGCGGTTTTGTAGCGCGTCGGCGATGTTTGCTGAGGCAAGGATTGATGGCTTTCATGCCTTAATCCGAAAGCGGTCTGCCTCGATCCTGAAGCGAGTGCGTGCCAGCTCCCACGGCATCCTGAGCGTGTTGTGCGGTAGGTGGGATTGTCCAATGCTGCGTCACTGGATCGGACTTCATACGTCTACGAGTATGTATTATATACTGCGTGGATAGGGTGAGGTTCGATTGCAGGGCATCATAATTATTATGTTTTTAAAGATACTAACATTAGTTTTAAGTTTTTTACTAACACTATGGATTCTCTGTGGTCTGAAAAATAAATGTTATTATTATTATTATTCATTCAACGCAATGTTTGATGAAGAGGCAACGAGAAATAAGAGAGATAACGCCTGAAAACTCGGTTGGCATTCGATAACTCTGTCATTTACTCGAATATTTCGCAAAACTCAAAAATTTTCCCCGTTCAGAATATTTTTAATTTATGAGTATATTATTAAGGGCCAAAATTCATGCAACATAGCAGATTTTCAGAGGTCTTTACTGGATTAGTCTTACACAAATTTATGTGTCGATTTCAATAGAAACCAAGTTAATATTCACAAGGTATTTGTGTTTACAAAATATATGAAAAAATATGTGTCGTCATAATCACGTAGAAGCAGTTGTATCTATGTGAATGTATAAGTTGAGTTCCTCTGAGTTTGTGTTGGTGCTTCTTCTCAGGGTAGTCGGCTAGGAAACACCGGCCTCATCTAGTTTAAAGTGACGAAAAAAAAATAAACGTGTAAAAGTGTTTTTTTAAAACCAATTTGCAAAATATGCTTCTTCATATTCCTTCTCACCGTACTGGGTTTATGGCTAATACTTACGTTGTCTCTACCATAAAACTCTGGAATGTGCTTCCCCTTGACATCAAAAAAGCCGAAAGTAAATTCTCCTTCAAGCGTAAAATTCGGAACTACTACTTGAAGTCCTCTCAACCTTAGTTCGGTCTTCGTCATAATTGTTATTTTTTAAGTTCTCCTAATTATAATTTATTTATTAGTTTATAATATTAGCATATAATAAATAAGTATTTCATTATTGTAACTTAATTTAATGATACTACATTCTACTTGATACCTATATCTGTTATTTATTTATTGTGCACACCTACCACAGTGTTGTCTCTTTTAACCCAAAGGTTGACTGGTAGAGAATGCTTTGTTGCATTAAGTCCGCAGTACCACTACTGTACATGAAGTTTAAAGAAATAAATAAAATAAATATCATTTATCATTTGTATCTCGGATTGGCCGCTCTTAACAGCCTATTCACTCTAGCTTTATTTGCAATCAATTTTCTTTGAAACATGCCTTTCTCGTTTCCTCAAACAAAAACTTGGGACGAAGGACTTATCCCATATATCACGGACATCTGCTTAAACCGCACATATATATATTCTTAGATTCTCAGTTCCTGAAACTTGGCAAATCTGACTTTGAGAGTTGTACAACTTTGGCAGTTTATAATTTTTTTTCTTTTCAATACTTTGAATGGGTTTTTAAAATGGTCGATGAAATATCGTTGGAATTCGATTGGCTTTTTTTCCCTTTAGTTCGGTTTTGTTTTTGACGCTTGCAAAAAAGATGGCCGGCAAAAATGTTCGGGGATTTTCTATTTTAAAAGCTCTTATTTAAATTGCAATATTTGTTTGTATGTATAAATGTTTTTTTTCGGTGAAATCTTGCAAATGTACCCCTAACTGATTGAGCTGAAATGGTGCAGACCTATTTCCCCTTTTTACCCCTTAAAGATATTTTCCAATATCCCCCTTCTTAGTGCTCGGTAATATCCCCCTACGTCGTGAACAGAGGCGTAGCATGCACTGATTTGTGCAAAGGCGCAACAGGGAGGCCTTTTATCTTTCATTAATTCTAAAACGAGACAGCAACTGTTGCAATCCAGTATCTTATACATCGAGGCAAAGGCTCAACTGGCTGCCAAAAAATTGGGGATCTTAGCAAAGGTGAGACGATACTTGACCCGGAACAGCTGCTCAACCTTTATCAAGCACAAGTACGATCGTGTATGGAGTACTGCTCTCATCTTTGGGACGGGTCTGCCAGATACCAGCTTGATGCGCTAGAGTCGATTGAGAGGCGAGCCAAGAGAATCATCGGCAATGATGCACTTGTTGAGTCGAAGCTCCAAAGCCTTGGGCATCGCCGCCGAGTTGCTAGCCTGTCGGTTTTCTATCATTTACATTTCGGGGAGTGTGCACTGGAATTGCACAATCCAATTCACAATAGAACGGCCTACTCTAAGACCGACCAATCAAGGACAGCCTTCGAACAGTTGACAATTTAACGCACGATAAATTATGATTTAACAGTTGCACTTATATATATTACAATCTACCGATAAATAATGCATTAAGTCGTGAGCTGTTTTTCAAGGCTTACAATCTTTCGATAGTTTACAATCTCGCGAGATAGATTGTAATCTAACGGTATTTACTATTTTACGGTGACATACCTATAAATAAAAGATGTTTTAAACTTTTTTTTATTCATTCTAATTTTTGTTTTCAGATGACGGCCCGAGGTTTCTGTCGCGAGGACATTCCTTTAGAACAGTAGTAGGAGACACACTGCTGTTACCATGTCAGGTCCAGAACCTGGGTAAGTTGAAGAATTTACTTTTATTCACTAAATAACACCCTACTTATTTTTTTACGTCGTATAAAGTCAAAATTTTATTATAGTATTTACACGAATAATTTAGGTACCTTTAATAATTAAAATACTTAACTATAAATACAGTAGTCAGTAAAAGTCTGACACTATCTCCTGCTCCACCCAAGAGCGCGATTTGTCATTAGATGATTTCCCAAACAAAAAAAAAAAAAAAAAAAACTATAAATACAGTATTATTAAAAAATAATAATAAAATCCCTAAACTAATTACAACTAAATAAAAACAAACCAAAATATGGCGTCAAAAAAAGACTTCCACATCGCTATCGACTGGTAATGTGCAAAAGACTGGCGGCATTGCCACGTTTTACTTTTTTTTTAAGTGCATATGTACCGACATCCATAACGCCACATAGGAAGTAAAATTCGAAATCAGCTACTTACCGGGCAGTTGCCCAGACCAGACACAACACCCGTCTGGTCGGAGGATCCTCCCTTTTCAATGGAGGCTTGTGGGATTTTATATCCTATTCCGCGTACCTCTAAAGTGAATACCAATATAATTATGGACTTAAGAGTATAGAATAGAATAGAATAGAATAGATCTTTATTTGCACAGAAAGTAGGTACAGGTTACAGGTCTTTGTCAAGTTTGATGATCCATACTAACTACTAACTAAGGCATGCAAAATACTGTTTATATAATGTTACCATAATATGCTCAGGACTAAAACACAAACCAAAAACAGACACAGTCAAGTTTATATAATACAGTTATCAAATCAATATAAGTTTATCATGTCAAAATGAAATCAATTAATGATGAGTTAAAAATACAAAAAAAAAGAAAATGTCAGTTTAATTTAAATTATTATCGGTCAAAAATTCGCTAATTGAGTAATAACATTTATTTATTCATTAGTAATTCAATTTCTTTTTAAAAAGTGGAAGAGCCTCATTTTTATCCTATCGGGTATTTTGTTAAATATGGTCGGACCCTTAAAACACTTTTCTTGAGAATCTTGTATAATGTAGAAGCACTTTTTTCAAAGGACGGTGCAAATCCTGAGCCCACCTATTTATTTATTTATTATATCCTTTATTGTACACCAATACAAACATAAAAGGAAACTAAAACTAAAACACATACGTACATACAATGGGCGGCCTTATCGCATTCCGCGATCTCTTACAGGCAACCTGGAACGGACAGTAATTGCCTGGACAAGAAATGGGGCTGTCATTGGTGTGACAAAACCAGCATTAAACATATTATATTATAATAGATACACAGATATATACATATGCTATATAATAGATACCTACATAATACATACTTACATAATTATTGAAAACTATAGACAGAAATATGAATCACGACTATCGATATTCACAGCGACAGGTGATGTTCCATAACAAGTCTTTTAAAAACAGGCAACGATTGAGCGCGTTTAATTGTGTCTGGTAATGTCACCTATGTGTGTTACATCGTTGAAAATGTTATTCTTAATTTAACATGCTAGTTTTGCTAATAACCAAGCAATGCTGCCTAGAGACAGGCCAAATAGCCGAACACGGCATAAAGACAGACTTCGGCTGCCACAAATAAGGCTAAAATTATTTAAGAAAAATGTATACTGCATGTCGATTATTATTTACAATCATTTACCAAATAGTTTACAAGAGTTACCACTGACAATGTTTAAAAAAATACTTTTTAATCTGTTATTGTTTAAAAGATATTATACCGTTAAGGACTATTTAGAAGACAAGTCAATAGAATCTGTAATCGACAAGATCGAGTAATTGACAACACTGACTGTGAATATATATTATTTGCACGCCATGTTATGGCAGGATATGCTGAAACAAATGTACTGTAACACCTTATGTACCATATTCTAGCAAATAAATATTTTGATTGATTGATTGAAAAAAATGTTTTAGCATTTTTTTATGATGGGCACGGCCCAATCCCACCCCCTATATACGCCTATGATACCTAATAGATTGATTGGATGTGTTTTGCAGGCTCATTAGTCCTGCTATGGCGACGGGGGCCAGCGGTGCTCACAGCTGCGAGCCTCATGGTCACACGAGACGAGAGGTTCCGACTGGTTGACGGCTATAACCTGCAAATCACAGACGTTGGACCACAGGTAAATATGATTTTATACTATTATCGTTTCTTAACCGTCCGTCCGTGTAGCCGATTGGTATCTGCCCCGACTTACGAGTTGTAGGTCGCACATTCAAACCCAGCCAGGCGCATTACTTTGTGTAATTTATTTCATAACCAATGCTCTCAAACTGCTCAAACTGGTGAAGGAAAACATAGTATGGATACCGGCATGTCCTAGAGCCAAAAATTCGAAGACATGTGACATCCACCAACCCGCACTGGGCCCGCGTGGTGGATTACGGCCCATTCCCTCTCCTAAAAAGGAGGCTTGAGTCCCAGCCAGTGGTAACATTAAAAGGCTTATTATGTTAAATATGCTATGCTATATCTATCTATTGTGGTCTGGTTTCCGCAATTAGTCCTTAGTGGACCATTGTACGTGGGCCATGGCGGCCTTCACTCCCACCAGCCCACCTCACTCCAGAAGTAGATGAGTCTTTTCAGTTTACTCAGGGAGTCTATGAATTAATTCGGTGCTCCCAAGGTTCGTGTTCTTATTTCGCTGACGGGTGTGAGACTCGCGAAGCAAGTGCGTGACAGTTTCCTCTGACTCCAAGCATCCTCTGCACAGAGGACTATTCGTGATATTCATTGTAAAGAATTGTGTCAGTGAACAGTGTCCGGTGATGATCCCTGCCACCAGACATAGACTGTCTCTACCCAGTCTGCTTTTTAGGGTTCCGTAGCCAAATGGCAAAAAACGGAACGCTTATGAATTCGTCATGTCTGTCTGTCTGTCCGTCCGTATGTCACAGCCACTTTTTTCCGAAACTATAAGAACTATACTGTTGAAACTTGGTAAGTAGATGTATTCTGTGAACCGCATTAAGATTTTCACACAAAAGTAGAAAAAAAAACAATAAATTTTGGAACTGAAATTTAAAAAAAAAAAATCATCAAACTCATACGTGTGGGGTATCTATGGATAGGTCTTCAAAAATGATATTGAGGTTTCTAATATATTTTTTTTATAAACTGAATAGTTTGCGCGAGAGACACTTCCAAAGTGGTAAAATGTGTCCCCCCCACTGTAACTTCTAAAATAAGAGAATGATAAAACTAAAAAAAATATATGATGTACCTACATTACCATGCACTTCCACCGAAAATTAGTTTGAATGTTTCGTTATCCGTCGCTTAATTCCCCGCTTGGGAGGAGCACCGCCGTGTCCTCGTGGGGGGATCGGCGGCGGCGACCTCTCGCGTCGGGCTCTGGTACAAGCCATGGTCCGGAGCGACAGGGAATGGGCGGCGGTCGCTTCCTTCTGTTAAGCAGTAATACTAGCAAAGGAGGCGGCCGTACGCGTGAGGGAACGGACTTCCTCATGCCCCAGCCGCCGGAACTACGATCACGACTTCCAGCCACCTAAAGCCCACGCCTCCGGACCGAGCCCGAGTCATTGATGGCGCGTAGTGTTCTACGCGTGCCTCAAGGAGATCTCAGCAAAACCGTAGGGGCCCGGCAGGGACGAAGCCTACTGAGGCTATGGGCTAACTTTCGAAAGGGAAACCCGGGGTCCTGAAACTTGAGACAAAGAAGGTACAAAGGCGTGGTTTTAGTCAGTAAAAGTATGACACGCCCTCCCACTCCACCCTATAGCAGGAGAATCCATTGGAAGATTTACAAACTAAAAAAAAAGTCAAATTCGCTTTTCATTCAATCAACTGTAACGCTCGATCCGTCGTCAATCCGCGAGTTTTAATTAGCATTCCATCAAGAAATCTATCGGATATCTGTAATGAAATCTTAAGACGATGGTTTAACTGCAGGCATCCGCATAAATTGGGTTTTGATCACAGAGCGTGGGACCATCGGCATCGGCATCGCTAATGGAGACGCTGTACTTATACAGGGTGTCTTGCAAAAACTCACTTTTGTAGATACATAAAGAATTAACAATTATCTATACTTATAAAATGCTTGGTCCTAAATGACTGACGGACGGATCAACGCACAGCCTCTAAACCGCTAATCGTAAAGACCTGAAATTTGAAGGGTATGTTTTTTGTATGACGTAGGCATCCTATAAGAAAGAATTTTTCGAAATTCTACCCTTATGGGAGTGAAAAAGGGGGGCAAAGTTTGTATGGGATAACGTGATTCCTTGGTCCAATCTACATCAAATTATGCATGAACATTCTTTAACAGAATTGATGGTAGACTAGTAATGTATTTAATTGAAATTCATCCCCTAACGGGGTTAAAAAGGGGTAGAAAGTCTATATATAAAAGGAGAAACTGACTGAGTGACATGACATATCAACGCGCAGTCAAAACTATTAGGACTAGGAGCGTAAAATTTTGCACAAGGTTTCCTTATATGACGTAAGCGAGCACTAAGAGAGGATTTTCCAAAATTCACCCCCTAAGGAGATGAAACGGAGGTCCAGAGTATGTACGAAGAAACCTATTAATATTATGCGGCCAAAACCGCTAGCAGAATCTAGTTGATATTATATAAACAGTCACAGACATTTAAGTGGGGTTCTCATACAAAAAACATGTTCTTTTTGGTCATTTTTACGGTTCCGTACCTCAAAAGGAACCACGCGCGCCTCAGGGAGATGTCAGCAAATCGTAGGGGCCCAGCAGGGTCGAAGCCTACCGGGGCCATGGGTAGTGTGAAAACGAAACCCGGGGCCCTGGGACGAAGGCAACAAAGGAACAGGAGTGGTTTTTTAGTCAGTAAAAGTGTGTGTAAATTTATCATTATATGATTTTTTTTCAAAATAAAAACCTCAAAAGGAAAAAACGAAACCCTTATAGGATTCCTTTGTTGTCCGTCCGTCTTTCTGTGTCTGTCAAGACCCTTTATCTCCAAAACGCGTAGAGGTATCGAGTCAAAATTAAAACCATATACATACTCAGATCTGCGGTCCCTTGAAGCTATGAAAAAATAAAACTTCTAAGTAAACGAAAAAAAAAAAATGGACGTTTATGTCGCTAAAAACGTACATTTTTTTTTTAATTCTCGACAGGTTCGCGCTTTACCACTATCTCACCTGATGGAAAGCGACGATGCGGTCGACGATAGAGCGCGCTTACCTAGAAGTAACCTATTCACTCTCGACTTAAAGATTCCCGGGTTGTAGCCATCAGGAAACACAGATTCCGGCAAGGAATTCCACTCCTTAGCTGCTTCGACACTCAAATGGATCAAAATTCATAGGGTACCTACTTCCCGTTAACCCAGAATCCTGAAATTTGGCATAAAGCAAGGTCTTATAGATATAGGGATAAATTTGAAAACAGAAAATTTGTTGTTACGTCACAAAAAAAAAAAATACTTTTATGCGATTCGAAAAAATCTTCGAGACTCCATTCAGGAATTGAACTATTCACATAGGTAAGAGTCCGACTCGCACTTGCACAGTTTTTTAACTTTAACTTAAAAAAATGGAGGAGATTATCTATTCGGTTGCATTTTTTTATTTTATTTTTTATGTGTGTTACCTCAGAACTCCGTCGTTTATGGACCGATTTGCAATTTTTTTTTTCTTCTTAGACGATATGCTTCCAGATTGGTCCCATTTTTTTCAAAATCTTGTTCTGATGATGGGATCCATGATTTTGCAAATCGGTCCATAAACGACGGAGTTCTGAGGTAACAAACATAAAAAAATAAGATTAAAAAAAATACAACCGAATTGATAACCTCCTCCTTTTTTTGATGTCGGTTAAAAATACAACCGAATTGAGAACCTCCTCCTTTTTTTTGAAGTCGGTTAAAAAGTATGCTTTACGGCTGCCCTAAAAAGCAAGAAATCACCGACGGATAATGCAGCAAATAATCCGTACAACCTGCAAAAAAGAAAAACTCAAATCCAAAACAAAAAGCCATTTCCCATGTCAAACCTTTTCGACGCACAAAATAAAAAAAATAAAAAGCAACATGGCCGACTAGAATTGCGCGGGAAATCGTACCTCAGTGTTGCAACGCATAAAAAATAACGAGGATGTATACCACAAAGGTTTTATGCGGCCATTATCATATTTTCCCCCGCCAATTACCGTTTAGGGCCCTATTTAGCATTTTTGACGGAAAAAAAAATGTGAAACGATTTTTGGTATTATAAAACCTATTTGGGGGTAATAAAGGCAGATTTGAATTTTAAGCTCGGCCAGGGAACTATCCAAAGTTAAGTTTTTCGGTTTGATTTGAGAAATAAGAATGTGAAAAATGTTTTTACTGCTTTGGTACCTACTTACGTATATTATTGAATGGTTTTTAGGGTTCCGTTCCCGAATGGTAAAAAGGACCCTATTGAAAGAAGAAAGAAAGAAAATATGTTTATTTGGTACACCATGATTCATTCATCAACAAATAATTGATTTAAAAACTAAAATTAAACATAAAAAAATAAAATAAAAATAAGTAGAAATAAAATTAACAATAACAAAATGTCTCACGGCTACGCCAAATAGGTCCAGTTCAGCATAATGCCAGACAACTACGTAGCAGTTGCCTGACGCTGGTTTTCAACTGAACCTTAGAGTGTAGTGACGGATGAAAATCAGTTTTTTATAAGGGAATTAAAATAAATAAATATATAAGTATATAATTATGCATATATTACTGTATACAAGGTGATACTTAAATCATAAATAGATATTTAGTGTTAGATGTGTAGGTAGGTATGTATAAGAGTAAATATCGCCAACTTCAATAAAGCTTTTAGTAGGTATAAGTGTATATTACGATTAAAAGTTAACCGGTCTCGAGCCACCGCCGCGCCGTCAATACAGTGCCAGTTACATTTACTATGCATTTGGCGGCTGAGCGCGGCAGACGAGTAGCAAACCAGCGAAAAAATATTATATAAAAACAGAAAGTGAATTCGACGTCGGGTATTTGATAAAAATAAAATAAAAATAAATATATATATATGTATTCTCGATCGGATTAGTATGTGTTGTTTAACGTTATCAGTAAAGTGAACCTAAAATAGTGAAATTTATGAAGATATAAATGGCAAAAGGTAAGTGTCGCTTATTCCTAGCAAGGATCAAGTACGTATATTTATTTTAGAATTAAGTTAAAATATGTATTATTTTTGTTCTTGCAGTTGCGGGTACATAATGCCAACAAAAAAAAAAAAAAAAAAAAAAAAAAATAATGAATATTCAATGCAACAAAAGGAGGATGAATGGCGAGGCAGACACCGAACACTTATGTATCTACCGGATTGCAAGGGCCAGACACATGGGGTAAGTAACCACAAATACAATTGACTAAATAACCACAAATACAATTGACCAAATAAATAAATACCACAACAATAAGACAACTGTTACATACAAAACCTCATAACGCATCCTTCGTTTCCCACAGGTCTTCGAGTTAACGTCGGTGTCGCGCATGACACGTCTGCACCTCCGAGCCTCGGACACAAGGAAACGAGGCAGCTGTACGGGACACCGTGCCTAAGGAATCTCAAACACCCACATATTGTAGCTATGTATCATCCCTTGTATTATAGTGCAACATTTCCCATCGATACACACAAAACCGAAGACGAATCATTAGCCTGCATATCATATTAATGAAACATTTAAATTGGTCATGTCTAGTTTCCGCTGTGCATCAGTCAAAAACTGCCGTAAACGTTTTCTAAAAGTACTGATCGTTTTTATTTGTCTAATAGGCGGTGGTACGTTATTCCATATTTTGGATGCCGCGTAACGGAAACTGCCTCTAAATGATGCTGTACTATGGGGCTGCGATGAGAGTTGCTGTGAACATTGCCTTCTTCCGCATTCTCGTCTGCTAGTGATCCAACTCAGTTTATTGTAGAGGTAGTCTGGTTTCTGAAATTTAATCACCCCGAATAGAAGGCAGGCCAAGTGAAGCTTGCGTCTCGACTTCATTTTAAGGGTAAAATGCTTATTAAGGAATGGTGTTACGTGACTTCTAGGAGGAATTTTATAACAAAAACGAGCGCAAGCGTTTTGCACCCTTTGAATGAGCCGGTCTGTACGAGCTAGTAGACGCGGACCGTACACCGTGTCTGCATAATTCAGCCTAGATAAAACCAGACTTTCAACGAGCTGCTCCCTAAGTATTTCCGATAGGTAAGGTCTCATTATATAAAGCACTTTTAGTCGATAAAAGCAGTTTCTAACAGAGTCGGCGATATGCTTTTCGTAACGAAGGTCTTTGTCCATAACAAGACCAAGGTTTCTCGCTTCATAGACTCTGTCTATCGGCTTGCCCATAAGTTCGAGTGTAAGGGTTGAGGGTAGCTTAGCTAGCTGTTGTTTAGAGCCAAGTACCATGAATTTAGTTTTGTTTGGATTTAGCGACAAACAATTATTCTCAGACCAGGCGGCAATTCTGCGAAGATCATCGTTTAGATCCCTCATGGCAGCATCATACTCTTCGGGGTAAAAAGATATATAAAGTTGAACGTCATCGGCGTATATATGGTATTTGCATTTCTGAAGGCATTTAATTATATCTGCGCAATATAAGATAAAAATAATTGGACCTAATATAGAGCCTTGCGGGACTCCTCTCTGTATAGAGCTTAAAGCTGATTTTAGAGTGGTGCCATCCCCCATGCGTAAATCTACATATTGCTTCCTGTCACTGAGGTAGCTCCGGAACCATTGCACAGCGTCAGGGTCGAAACCGTAATAAATCAACTTCGATAGTAGCAAGGGTATATTTATTGCGTCAAATGCCCGGGAAAAATCAAGTAAGACCAGACATGTACACATTCCCTTATCTTGGGCAGACAACACATTATCAGTGACATCCAGTAAAGCAGTAGCGGTACTTCGCTGCTTTCTGAAACCTGATTGTAAGTCTGGTAATATGTTGTTTTGTTCCAAAAAATCAGTTAATTGGCTGGCGACGACCTTTTCCAACACCTTAGACAGACATGGCAAGATGCTGACAGGTCGTAAGTCTTTAAAATCAACTGGATTTGGAATTTTAGGTAAGGGCCTAACAGAGGCAATCTTCCATTCTTCGGGGAAAGTTGAAGTCGCTATTGAGCAGTTTACCATATCTGTAATAGCCTTTAATGTGTGTGGCAAAGTCATGACAATCATGTCCAGGGTGATGTTATCTGAGCCTTCAGCATTACTTTTAAGGTTTGATATGATTCGTGAGATGTCAGCCTGCTCCACCGGAATGATTGAAAATGTTGCCTCACTGTGTTTGTGTTCATCATAATAATCCAACAATGACTCATTTGCCACGATGCTACCAGGAACGGTCAAAAAATTACTATTAATCAAATCAGGATCTGCAAAGTGCGACGGAAGGTCTTGTCTAGAGTTTGTAGTCAATATCGTGGATTTTAGATTTTGCCATAGTAATTTAGGGTTCTTAATTTGATTATTTATGTTATGCTTGTAATATGCCATTTTTTCATTATACAAAGATCTTACTACTAAAGCTTTTAATTGTTTGTAGTATTCGCGTTTTGAACTTGATCTTGTTTTTCGGAAATCAGTTAATGCATTGTCCCGCAAACGCATCATTAACTTAATGGTGTCAGTAAACCAGGGGTACGACTTTTCTTTTATAGTGCAACTCTTAATCGGTGCATGAACGTCAAACAAGACAGTAATGTGCTGGTTAAAAAAATAGACCATGTCGTTTACATTTTCAAACGTTGAAATATTTTCAAGACACAAAAGCTCTAAATCCTTATTAAAGCTGTCCAAGCAAATGTCTCTAAGTGGCCTAATTTTAACAACGTATGGCTTAAACTTGTCCCGCTTCACGTCAAATTCCGATATTACAACAGAATGACCATTGATGGAACCAAAAGATTCAACCGACGTATATCTGGCTACCAAGTCTGTACATATTAAATCAATGAGAGTTTCACTGGTAGCCGTGAAGTGTGTTGGAGTTGTGACCAGTTGAGTAAGGCTGAGGCTATGCAGAAACTCATTAATTTTTCCTGTTTTTATTCCGCTTGTGTCCAGCAAGTTAACATTAAAGTCACCGAGCAATATGTAGTTGTGACAATGTCCTAATGAGCTTAGAAAATCAGTTATAGCATCCAGAAAAAGAACTAAATCAAGCCAAGGAGGACGGTATGCGGTATCAATAGCAATTTTTTTGCCATTTATTGTGAGCGTTAGCCACATCTGTTCAACCGATTCGAACCTGGGATCAATCGCGGCAGAACAAACACGCGCGTTTAGCCCGCGCCGGAGATAAAAGCCTATACCCCCACCTCTGCCAGAGCGAACACTCGCCGGCCGCGGAGTGTGACGCAGTCGATAACCCGGCACCACGGGCGCGCGTCCACCCTCCGCCGGTCGCAACCAAGTTTCGTTAATGGCCATAACATCGAAACAGTGCCTATCCAGTACGCTAATCAGGTCGTCATGACCCGTGCCCAGCGATCCAGCATTTAGAAAGCCAACCTTCAAAAACTTGTCTCCTTTAGTCATCATTATAATAATATATAATAGTAAAGACTTTATAATCAATAATTACATAAAATAGTAGTATTCGATTTAGTCGTATATTAAATAATATTATGTAAATAGTGTAAAGTTTAGTTATAGTTTGATGTATGTAAATATGTGTAGTGTTATATAACTGGTATTCGTGTACGTTGCAAAAGTGTGTCGTGAGACATATACCTACTACTAAGAAACAAAATAGACAACTGCAATATAAGAAAAACAATAATGAAATAGTTGAAGTAGCGAGACTCAATACAGCAAAATTTATTTTCAAAATCTGTATGATAATCTTTAAAATTAATATAATAATGTATGATTGCTTGGCTTTAGAGATTAGCGCTTTTAAAAAAACATCCTTAATAACAAAGAAAATTAACTGAAACACAAACAAAGAAACATAACCCTTTCTTTGTGGTCGCAGAATCGAGTAAAAATTTAAAGTTTTAAAGTGTACTGCCGTCGTTACTCGGTGCCGCCGCCGTGAAGATCCGCTGCAAGTCCGCCTCACAGCGAATATGACAAGTTGCGTCCCCAGGCTTGCACCGGGCAAGAATACGGCCGCGCTTCGACCACACATATTGCCAGCCCAGGCGACTGCCTGCCTCACGAGCGCAACGAAACAACTCTCTGTTAATTTTTGTAAGGCGCTCGTTCACGTAGAAGCGCTTCGCAGAGCCAGGCATACCGAGATCAGCCGTGGTCATGCCGCGCCGCACCCGCGCCCCCTGCAGCAGCTCGTCCCGTAGGTCGCGGCGCGCGAGGCGCACGACGAGGAAGCGAGGACGAGTCTCCACCGGCGCCGTCGCCTGCGTCGCGTTGATGCGCCTACCCCCGACTCGCTCGGCGCTCACTATGTCGCGCGCCTCGATCGCGACGCCAAGCTTCGCAGCGACCAACATAACTGTGTGGGTGGGATTTTCACCACTGGCCTCAGGGATATTAGAAATTTGGAGGTCGTTGCCGAGTAACTCCTGATCGCGATCGTTTATGTCGCTCCTTAATTGATTGATTAAATCATCCACCCCTGATGATAGTGATGCTTGTGGCTGAGCCTGTCTAGTTTCAATCAAAACCACCCTTTCCTCCAGACGACTCATTCGCTCATTTGTGGCGGTTATAGAGGATCTTAAATCTGCCAGATCATCGCGAAGCAGTTGAAATTCTTTCCTTACTGATTTTAAAAAGTCCTCCTTAAAGTTACTTAGCTCCCCCCTGAGGATATCCAAATTGAACTCTTGCGTGGCGTCTATGGTAGCACTTTTTATAGGGCTAGTATTTATTTGTGCAATAGGGCTATCCTCGTGCGCAACTGTAGCACGCCCTCTTACCGGCGTGTCGGCCCAGTTGTCTCTAACCACATTTTTATTACATTCAGGGCAGTGCCAAGGGGTAGTTATCTGTCCAGCATTCGGCAGTCCCACGCACGCTCTGTGGTACCAGCACCTACATTTATTGCAATTAGCGGCCTCCGTCGACGATAGAAACTTCCCACAACCACCGCATTTAGCCATGTCAATCTCGCTCACTCAGCGCAATCGATCTCTATAATAAGTTCGACGGTACTTCAACAGATGGCGCTTTCTTAAAAAACGCGTTTATGGCAGTTTTACGGCGTTTATGGTGTAGATAGAAAGCGTGGGTCAGGTCACTGCATCGGCGTAAAGCTGCGCACACACTAAAAGTTTGGTCACAGTTTATGTTTTTGTACAAATAAATTTTTGATAGTTTATTTAGAGTTTAGGGTACTCCAATATTAAACTGGAGATCGGTTTATTGTTTTCAGAGTTTTTAATATTTTGCACAACACTTATACACCCGATAACACTGTCGCGTAAAAGTTGTAGATGTAAGATTAGTTTCACAATAAAATTGTTCGAATCTAACTGTTGTATTTTATTGCTAACTCTGCTGTCCGTTTCTCTGTCACCAGGCTGTATCTCATGACCCGTGATAGTGTTAGACAGTTGAAATTTTCTCAGATGATGTATTTCTATTATCGCTATAACAAGAAATACTAAAAATAGAATAAAAAAATATATAGGTGGGGATGGAACAAATATTTATACAGCCTACAGATTTGTTCTGTGTCTAGATGTCTGGTGTATGTGAGATTATATGTTTGCGAACGCCCCCACGATACAAGAGTACCTAGGTAATTCCTAGTGTGGGACAATATAAAAAAAACTGGGCAAGTGCGAGTCGAACTCGCGCCCTGAGGGTTCGGTACAAAGAAATGTAAAAAATTCAATTCCCGATTGGAGTCCCGAAGATTTATCCAAATCGCAAAAAGAATTTTGTTTATTGTGACGTACATAACAACAAATTTTCTGTTTTCTGATTTATTCCTATACTTATGTTATAAGACCTTGCTTTATGCAAAATTTCAGGATTCTAGGTCAACGGAAAATACTCTAGAATTTTGGTTCCCTTGACTGTCGAAGTATACGTTTTTTTTTTTCGACATAAACGACCGTATCTTTTTTTTCCGTTAACTTAAAAGTTTGATTTTTTCACAGCTTCAAGGGACCACAGAGACCTTAGTATATAGTTTTAATTTCAACTGGATACGTCCACGTGTTCCCGAGATAAAGGGTCTTGACAGACAGTCAGACAGACCGACAGACAGACAGACAGACGGACGGACAACAAAGTGATCCTATTAGGGTTCCGTTTTTTCCTTTAGAGGTACGGAACCCTACAAACGGCCAAGTGCGATTCGGACTCGCGCACGAAGGGTTCCGTACCGTCCGTAGCAAAAACGGCAAAAAATCACGTTTGTTATAATAGGAGCTCCACCTAAATATTTATTTGATTCTGTTTTTACCCGACTGCAAGAAGGGTTATGTTTTTAGTATTTGTTATTATATCTAACAGCAACAGAAATATTAACAACAACAGGAATATTATATACCTATCGTATTTTTTTGTAATTGTTTGTCTTATATTTGCTAGCAGTACACCGCAGACTACCCCCGTTTTTTAGTTTAAGTTCTTATAGTCCATCCTAAGGTTGTCTGGTAGATATCGCTGTCAGCGATAAGACCGCCATTGTATCCAATAATATAATATATAATAATAATAATATATTCCTAAACTAACACACAACGCCGTCTAGTCTCAAGCTAAGCAGAGCTTGTGTTATGAGTACTAGACAACTGATAAACATACTTATATATTTCTAAATACATACATATTATAGATAAAATTACACCCAGACACAGAACAAATGATCGTGCTCATCACACAAACATTTGTCTTGGGTGGGAATCGAACCCACGACCTCCGGCATAGCAGTCAGGGCCACTAACCACTAGACCAACAGGCCAGTCAAATCATCCAATAGATTGAAGTTTCTGTGAAATTGTTACTATTTCGGTGTACAATAAAGTTTATCCTATTCTATTCATCATCAGCGAAAATTTCAACTGTCTAGCTATCACGATTCATGAGATACACCCTGGTGACAGACGGACGGACAGCGGAGTCTTAGTAATAGGGTCCCGTTTCACCATTTGGGTACTGAACCCTAATAAACGATTAGAAAGAAAGAAGAAAGAAAGAAAAACAGTTTATTTACGCAAAATGACGAATGAGAAAAAAATGAAATGAGGAAATGAAATAGAATGGAATGAGGTTATGTAACTCACCTCAGAACTTAATAGAGCTCATCTCTTTCTCTTCTTTTTCCAGGACGCCGGAGACTATGTATGCCAGATCTCTGACCGCGTGGCGCGCGACCAGGTGCATACAGTCGAGGTGCTGGTGCCTCCCAGCGTGCGAGCCTCCCCGGAGTCGCGTCATGCGGCCGCACGGCGAGGGGGCGCGGCTGTGCTCGAGTGCCGGGCGGCTGGCAACCCCGTGCCTACTGTCACCTGGCATAAACTTGTGAGGACCCATCACACTACTTAATTAATATAGAACATTAATTTTAGTATATACAAAAACCTAGTATTTTTTTGTAAAGAATATAATAAATAAATAATAAATATAAAATTTCATAACTGTGTCATGAAAAACCTGGTTGCCAGCACAAATACAAGGTCACCGGACCATCCGGGCGACTGAGGGGTTCTTTTGCTCCGCACCCAGCTGTGCGCTGGCGTTTAATGCCTTCTATGACCTGCCGTGACCTGTTTCGTACTTAGTGTCGGTGGTGTCCAACTTGTGATCTTTTTTAAATGTTTTTAGGAAAAAATCTACCATGGTGTAAAAATTATTGAAATCGATTCAGTTACTGATTCTGAACAAACTACATTCAGGTTTCGCATTATATACTATGTAAAAATAATGTTATAATTAGATTATAATAATCTATACTATACATATAAAAATGATTCCCTATTTCCCTTGGTCACGCCATCACGCGTGAACGGCTGGACCGATTTCACTATTTCTTTTTTGTTGTGTTTGTTATTGTCAGGAGGTTCTCATGGAAGAATAATTTAAAAAAATGGTAGTAGGGTACCCTACTCTACCTTACTCTACCCTACTCTAATAGGGTAGAGTAGAGTGGAGTAGGGTACAGTTGGGTAGAGCAGAATACTGTAGTCAGTTGACGGGAGTGAAGCCGCGGGCAAAGTTAGTTAAATTGTAATTATTATTGCCCGGTTATGGTCGGCAGCAGCAATAATGACTTCCTATAAGTGTTTGTATGATTTATATTTTTCGATAAAATTCGAAGTTCAAATGCACGCATTGTCCTATTGAGAAATTCGCTTTGGATCTGTCATCATCATAGATCGAACCTTGAGTGCTATTACTATAAAAAATATGGATATTTAGGTATTTATTTATTTAATTTAAGATAAGACAACAATTTGGTCTACTTTTTATAGTAAAATATCTTAAAATTATTGTTAATAGTACAAAGAAATAAAAACAAAAACATACCTACAGTGAAGTGTGTATCTGAGGCAAGATGTGCAGAGATTGATATTATGGCAAGAAGTAAACTATCTGACCATTCTTTCCTCAGAATTGGGGAGTAAGGACTCTCAACCACTGTTTTCAGGATGCTATTGCCACTTACCCGCGTTCTGTGCATCAGTGATGCGACTTTCTTACGAATCACTGCATGGAAGCCGTCAGTACGATTCTGAGCAAACATTTCCGACGCACTACAGAAACGGATCCTATATGACCAAAATTTTCCCGGGATTAGAATTCTGAACGGTTCTTGGAGATATTAAGTTTTTTTTAACCGACTTCAAAAAAAAGGAGGAGGTTATCAATTCGGTTGTATTTTTTTTTTTTTTTTTATGTTTGTTACCTCAGAACTCCGTCGTTTATGGACCGATTTGCAATTTTTTTTTTTCTCTTTATAGGATATGCTTCCAGATTGGTCCCATTTTTTTCAAAATCCAGTTCTGATGATGGATTCCATGAGGAATCGAGGGAACTCCTCAAAAATTATAGGCAACCCTATGGTAATTTTAGTATTTTCATCAAGAACTTAAGCATTTACAGTCAAAAAGTAACATTTGATGAAGTGGAACTGATGAAGAAGACCAGAAATGGTCAACGGAACTTCATACTCAAATAGATATCACAATGAAGATATAGTTAAGCGACTATGACAATACAAATAAATGAATGATTCTGAATAGTTACGTTGAAAATGGTATCATCGAAGTGATCTGATGATGATGATGGAGCCGGAAGGTAGGCACTGGAACTCCGTAATTAATTAATGTAACCTAGCCGTGTTTGGACTTATTAGAATTGTCATGAGATGCACTTTGGCTATAAGGTACTATCGAACTGATCTGATGATGGAGCCGGAAGGTAGGCACAGGAACTCCGTAATTAATCAATGTATCCTAGCCGTGTTTGGGCTTATTAGAATTGTCGTGAGATGCTCTTTGGCTATAAGGTACTATCGAACTGATCTGATGATGGAGCCGGAAGGAGGAAGGTAGACACAGGAACTTTGTAATAAAACAATGTAACTTAGCAGTATTTGGGTTAATTGGAATTGTCATGAGAAATAGGCACTCTGTTTATAAGTGTATCGTAACTAAAAAGTGTGAAATAAAAACTTTTTAGAAAAAAAAAATAACCGACTTCACTAAAACAAAAACACTAAAAGGATCAAAATAACTTTAATTTCGGAAGTCGGTGTTAAATAAGAAACAAACAATACCGAGAAACACCGACATCCGAAATTAAAGTTATTTTGATACTTTTAGTGTTTTTGTTTTAGTGAAGTCTGTTATTTTTTTTTTCTAAAAAGTTTTTTTTAATGTTATTATTTTAATATTATTATTGATAGGCTCGCGTTTGACCACTATCTCACCATGGTAAGCGATGATGTGGCCGGCAATGGAGCATGCTTGCCTAGAAGTAACCTATTCACTCTTGACTTAAATACCCCTGGGTTGTAATTATCAGGAAACACAGACTCAGGCAGGGAATTCCACTCCTTAGCAGTAATTTAATGTTAATGTACCTGATTGATAATTCACGGAATGCGAACGCGAGCACATATAATGTGCACCACCAGCCGTCTTTTACTATTTCAGACCCCCTAGCCAAGTTACAATCGTATCGTTCGCGCCGAACGCCTCGAGTAGGTCACGCCTCCAGTAGGTCACGCCTCCGATTCCTTTGCTCTGACGTCATCTCAACGCTTAGTCACGTGGTCAGAACAAAGGAATCGGAGGCGTGGCCTACTCGAGGCGTTCGGCGCGAACGAAACGATTGTAACTTGGCTAGGGGGGCAGGAGCTTTTAGCTTACTAACCCATACGTTGGTTGGATTATTTATTGAATATAAATCGAACGCCAAAATGTCCTATTTATTTTTTCGAGGGGAAACCTTCAAAAGGCGCCTGGACTTTTCGGGAAAAGACCAGGGAGTGTGGGATTTTTACCTCACTAAAACCACCCTGGTGATCACCATCCGCACATAGAAGAGGGCCCCGTGACCTCTTAAAAGACCACCCCGAAACCCCCTCTGTACAACGCCTGTTAGGGCACATCCCTGAGGAGACTGAGAGGTCTCCCCTTAGCCTCTTTGTGCACGGTAGCACGTGATCACTGTGCCACCGTCTTTCCTGAAGTCACACGCCAAAATGTCCTAGGAATTTTAATTTATTGTTAAAAGAAATACATTCTATCTATTTGAAGTTTTTTATTCATGAAATAAAATCGATTTAATGTTTTAATTATTTTCTGTTGCACTTTTAAAGATGACTGCGATGGTCTATTCATTTGTAAGTCTCTACTGTTTAAATTTAAACGCATACTAAATAATAAATGTATTCCTTAAACAAACGCGAATTCAATACATTTTAAATGATATTAAATATTTTTTAGGGTTCCGTACCTCAAAATGAAAAATGGAACCGTTATAGGATCACTTTGTTGTCCGTCCGTCTGTCTGTCTGTCAAGACCCTTTATCTCGGGAACGCGTGAAGGTATCAAGTTGAAATTAAAACCAAATGCTCAAGTCTACGATCCCTTGAAGCTGTAAAAAAATCAATCATCTAAGTAAACGGAAAAAAAGATACGGCCGTTTATGTCGCAAAAAACGTATATTTCGACACTCCCAAGGGAATCAAAATTCATAGGGGACTTTCCGTTGACCTAGAATCCTGAAATTTAGCATGAAGCAAGGTCTCATAACACAAGTATAGGAAAAAATCTGAAAACTGTAAATTTGTAGTCACGTCATAAAAAAAAACTATTTTTGCGATTCGGAAAAATCTTCGTAACTCAATTCGGGAATTGAACTGTTTTCATAGGTAAGTTTGTACGGAACCCTCAGTGCGCGAGTCCGACTCGCACTTGCCCAGTTTTTTTTTTCAAGCCTAACCATAATTAACAGAACCAATTATTTAAAATCCCGCGAAGATCGTCATATCCATATTAGGCCGAGTGGTAACGGCCCCGACTCACGAGTTGTAGGTCGCGAGTTCAAACCCAGCCAGGCGCATTACTTCGTGTAATTTATTTCATCACCACTGCTCTAAAAACGGTGAAGGAAAACATCGTGAGGAAACCGGCATGTCCTAGAACCAAAAATTCGAAGACATGTGACATCCACCAACCCGCACTGGGCCCGCGTGGTGGATTACGGCCCATTCCCTCTCCTAGAGAGGAGGCCTGAATCCCAACAGTGGGAACATTATAAGGCCGACTATGCTATGCTATGCCATATTAGTGATATCGTCTCAAACAGCACCCAAGTTCCAATCACTGGTCCAACCTAGCCTATCTTCCGGCCCAAGGTCGGCTTGTAGTCTAATCGGTTGCGACTGAATACTCGTGTTTTACATGGAGCGACTGTTTATCACATCTCCACAACCCAATTAAACAGTCCCAGGGCAACACGATATTTCTTGGATAGACTGATACAGCGATAATGCCTTTCAGTAACCAAATGTCTCACTGATGGGGGCGCGTGTGTTGGATTATTCGGTTCCCTTCAAAATGGTGAGCTGAGGGGTGCTAATTTACGCATCATGTCCATAAACGGGCGCTGTTGAGACTGATCATCTCTTAGCTGCCAGTGGTTTATTTTAATTTCTAATAATTAGATTTTGTTTTTTTTTTATTTTATTTATATTTTTCTCACATAATAGTAGCGACAAGAAATATGTAACCGAAGTATTTGTAATACTTATCATGATTTAAAATAGTGTTCATGGAATTTCTTGCATATTTTTTTCCATAGAGATCTACGCTTTGGAATATGCAATTAGCATCATTTTTCTGACTGACTGACTTTTTGACAATTCAAAAGTGCATGTAAATGGTTTATTTGAAATAAATGCTTTGATTGATATACTCTCTCTCTTTTTTCTCTTTGTGTCGGTAAGGCAAGCTCAAACACTCACAATTTTTAAAGAAATGTTTAAGGATCACTACCTTTCCTCTTGAACGTCGTCATTAAGTAGGTACATCATTTCTTTGCTTTCATAATTATATATATATATATATTATATTGTTTGTATTATATGCAATTTATTAGTTTATGTATTGTATATATATAAATAGTACCTACACCACCCTGCGTATCTTTTTTCTCCTTCTCTGTCAAATCCATCCAAAGGTTGTCTGTAAAAAATCACTTTTAGCGATAAGACCGCCCATTGTGACACCCTATTAATTTTAAGTTCCTAATGTAATTTGTATTTATGTTTTTTTGTAATTTGTATTTTATTTTTTTGGTCTTGGTCTTATTATAGGTACACCATAAATACAATTACAGTATTGGACAGAGAAGGAGAAAAAAGATACGCAGGTACTTTCGATGTAGGTCACTACAGAGAAAAAACTTTGATTCCAACTTCGTTGTTACCGTGAAAGACCATCTTTTATTCAAGTAGATAATCCCGGTGTTCCAGAATGACACGAACACCCGGCTGGGCGAGGGGCCTCAGCTGCAGCTGTCGCGGCTAGAGCGGGGACACAGCGGAAGGTACGCCTGCACCGTCGACAACGGAGTCGGCGCACCCCTAGTGGCAGAGTTCCAACTACAAGTACTATGTAAGTCTTATAATATAAGTTACACCTTGTTTGTCTACGTAATCAAATCTTGCAGATTAAAGATCCACTTCCCGGTTACCGATTGAGCTGAAATTTTGCATGCATGTGTAAATCAGATGACAATGCAAAATTATTATGACATGGAGCTGATCTGATGATGGAGCCGGAAGGTGGCCATAGGAACTCAGATAACTGTATTCGTGTTTGAGCTTTTTGGAATGGTCTTGATGAGTAGGTATTAATTATACACCACAAATTTAATTAGTACAAATACTTATAGGGATTATTAGAAAAAGTCTTGTTATTATTTAAGTAAAGTCTCAATAAATAATATTTCATAAACAGCACAGTTATTAGCGTTTGTTTATATCCCAAAATGTCACTCAATTTATGGAAATATTGTACAGGCTATTGATTATGAATGAAAAACACTGCGCGTAGTGTTTTCTAGTAGCAATTGTTATGAATAATTGATTCAATTATGAATTTACCAATTATGTCAAATTTTGGGATTTAGTTTTTTTTTACTTTTGACTACACAAAAATGATCAGTATCGGGTATGGATGGAGCCCCATTTTTTTTGTACTAATAAAAAAATAGGTGTGTATTAGGGTGACTGGTAATTAGTGACCGATACTTAAACACGTGATTGTACTCATGATTACAAACCACTTTCCCAAGGAAACTTTTTTTATATACTCACTAGTTTGTAGGTACATTCACTGATTAGGTACGTACACCTATGGGTTTGCAAGCTGCGCGGGTGTTCTATCACTATTGTAGGTACGGCGGCGCGCGGCTAACAGCTGAGCGGTCGCCGGTCGCAGGCGCGCGCACGTATTTTATTAAACAGCTGTTTTATTACTGTGATAAAACTAATGAGAATATAAAAAAAGTTTCTTTGGGAAAGTTGTTTGTAATCATGAGTACAATCATGTGTTTAAGTATCGGTCACTAATTACCAGTCACCCTATAGGTATAATATACCGCGCTACTATAAAAGCTTGCTATGAAAAAATGATTTTAATTAAAAACTTGTTTCTCTTCTACAACATGTGGAATAATTAATCCTTTAACCGCCAACGTCGAATATATCCGACAACACTCTCGCGTTTATTCCACTCAGGGTCACACATCCACGACGAAATACTCCATCTCGTCAGCTCTTCTGTCACCTATGGGGATTGAAGAGCTAAACGAAATAATAATAATATTCCACAACTATCACACAACGCCATCTAGTCTCAAACTAAGCAGAGCTTGAGCTATGAGTACTAGACAACTGATAACATACTTATATATTTCTAAATACATACATATTTTAGATAATTTACACCCAGACACAGAACAAATGATCGTGCTCATCACACAAACATTTGTCCTGGGTGGGAATCGAACGCACGACCTCCGGCATAGCAGTCAGGACCACTAAACACTAGACCAACAGGCCAGTCGCAAATACACGACCCTAGCGAATAGGACACGAAAATACTCGTCGGACCAATGCGACGCGGGTGGTTAAAGGATTAATGCATAAGGGCATCGCAGAGCAATCTCCGGCCACAGTAGACGCGGGCTTGCGAACGACGAGCAATGAGTAGCTCGCCGTCCGCTAGTCCTATTAAGACCGAGCTCGAGTCGTTGACGGCGCGTAGTGTTCCACGTAGTTAGGTACACCTCAAAAAAAGTATAAAAGGGATACTCGTGGTCCTAGAACGCAAAGGTCAACTGAAGGACACAGGTGTGGTTTTAGTCAGTAAAAATCTGACATACCTTCCCGCTTCACCCAGAGCGAGAGGTCACTGGATGATTTTCCACATTTAAAAATTAAAATAAAGTGTGATTATGGCAATGGGCAGGGCACATTGCTCGCAGAACGGATGGCCGTTGGGGCCGAAAGGTTCTGGAGTGGCGACCGCGTACCGGAAGACGCAGTGTTGGAAGGCCCCCTACAAGGTGGACCGATGACCTGGTGAAGGTTGCGGGAATCCGATGGATGCGAGACGCACAGGATCGTTCGTTGTGGCGACATTTGGGGGAGGCCTATGTCCAGCAGTGGACGTCTATCGGCTGAAATGATGATGATGATGATGTGATTATTAAATTTAAACTTATATAATACTAGCTCCTGCCAGCGACTTCGCCCGCGTGAATATAGATTTCTCCATAGAAACTTTGGACCTCCATTTCATACACCTAAGGAAAGAAGTTTGGAAAAACCTCTCTTAGTGCTCGCCTACGTCATAAAAGGAAACCTTGTGCAAAATTGAACGCTCCTAGTCCCAGTAGTTTAGGCTTTCATCATCATTTCAGCCGAAAGAGCGCGGTCGCCACTCTAGAACCTTTCAGCCCCATCGACCATCCGTTCTACGAGCAATGTGCACTGCCCACTGCCACTTTAGTTTGGTGATTCTTCGGGCTATGTCGGCGACCTTGGTTCTCCTGCGGATATCTTCATTCTTTATGCGATCACGCAAGGAAACTCCGAGCATAGCCCTTTCCATTGCCCTTTGGGTGACTGTAAGCCTTCTGATGAGGCCCATTGTAAGCGACCATGTTTCAGTGCCATATGTCATCACTGGCAACACGCACTGGTCATAGACTTTCGTCTTGAGACACTGTGGTATGTTGGACGAGAAAATACCGCGCAGCTTCCCAGCCGAGTCAGATTCGACAATTGACCTCTTTCTCAAAGTTACACCTACCCAATTGGATTGTCTGTCCCAGGTAAAACGTAATCGTCTACAACTTCGAGTTTCGAGGAGTTTCGGCTGTACGTTGATATAATTATGTCAGTCAGTCAGTTTCTCCTTTTATATATATATATAGATTATAAATGTGAAAGTAACTCTGTCTGTCGGTTACCCTTTCACGGTTAAACTAGTGAACCGATTTTAATGAAATTTGGTACGAAGGAAGCTTGAACTCCAAAAATGGACACGGGCTACTTTTTATCTATGTTCGACTTCAACTTCGCGTCCACAATAACCAACATTCACGCGGACGATGCTGCTGGCAGAAGTTACTAAGTAATAAAATAAATAAATAACTATAATATTCACGGATTTATTTCTATCTTATTTCCAGATCCGCCAGAAATAACAGTGGAGCGATCGTGGGTGCACACTGGCGAAGGGTTCAGGGCTGAGTTGCTGTGCACAGTGCTAGCAGACCCCCCGGCCGAAGTGAGTACCTACTGTCGAACCTGACACCAGTGGCGTGGCGACATGCGAGATATATATTAAGTCACCGTTACAATTTTACGGTAGATTATAATCTATCTCGCGAGATTGTAAACTATCGAAAGATTGTGAACCGTATAATTTAACGTATTATTTTTCAGCCCCATCGACCATCCACTCTCCAAAATGCATCCTGGTAAATACCCAAACGGCTGGCTACCTTAAGCCTGTGCTCCAGGCTTTGTAGATTATATATAGCATAGCATAATCAGCCTTATAATGTTCCCACTGTTGGGACTCAGGCCTCCTCTCCAGGAGAGGGAATGGGCCGTAATCCACCACGCGGGCCCAGTGTGGTTTGGTGGATGTCACATGTCTTCGAATTTTTGGTTCTAGGACATGCCGGTTTCCTCACGATGTTTTCCTTCACCGTTTTGAGAGCAGCGGTGGCCGAGTGTTAACGGCCCCGACTTACGAGTTGTAGGTAGCAGGTTCAAACCCAGCCAGGTGTATTACTTTTGTAGATTGGTGTTAGCCAACTCTGGATCACACATCTGGTTTTTTGTTATTTCCAGGTGACCTGGTACCAGAACTCGTTTCCTTTGAGCGCGTCCGAGCGAGTGACGATGTCTGCGCGAGGAAACAACCACACGCTTCTGATAGCCAACGTACAGCCCGAAGATTTCGGAAATTACAGGTGAGGTGGTAATCTTCACAGAGTGTAAGTCACGGCGAAAAAATGTCATATTTTTCATTTCAGTAAGCTTTATTTATGACGTCGTGTATTTGCATGAAAATAGTTGTATAAGTGACTAGGGGACACAACAGTGTCTTTAGTCGCGGTCGGTAGGTTGAATTCCGAATTTCATTCTGAATTCGAATGAAATTCGGATGTCGAAGGCTGCTAAGTTTTAATCCCGAACGCTGTGAGGGATTTATATATGTAATTAACTCCAGAGCACTGCGAGGGAGTTAATATAGAAACCTGTGTAAAGTGAGGAATTCAAGATAAAGACTCTAATTTTTACACATTCTGTGAGATAATTAGAAGACAATATACTGAAACAAAATATATATTAGAGAAATATAAGTATTATTTACAAGATAATGTTTACTATCATACGACAGGTTTGGAGGTTTGAAACAAACAAAATTCAATACCAAATTTGAACGATAGTTCTAAATATATATTTAAAAAAGCGAAATACCACTCACTGATTAGGTAATCACGAAATCTCAGAAACTATAACACCTACAAACTTAAAATTTGGCAGGTAGGATCCTTATAGGGTGTAGACATCCGCTAACAACGGATTTTACGAAACTCGACCCCTAAGGGGGTAAAATGGGGGTTGGAAGTTTGTATGGAGAAACCTACTTTTACTCTTACGGGCGAAAACGCTGGCAGAAGCTAGTTTTCTATAACACTTCCGCTCTTTCATTTTTTTTTTAACCTTGGGGCGTAAAGTATGTAACCTGAGTAAAATACATGTAAATAGCATTTAGGATGTGAGTGGTTTGATAATATTACTCTTTATATGGTTAATTTTTAGGGTTAAGGGTAAAACGGGACCCTATTACTAAAATTCTGCTGTCCGTCTGTCACCAGGCTGTCTGTGCCAGGTATCTCATGAACTGTGGTACCTAGACAGTTAAAATTTTCACAGCTATGATGCATTTCTGTTGCCGCTATAAAAAAAGAATACTAAAAATAGAATTAAATAAATATTTAAGTGGGCTCCCATACAACAAACGTGATTGTTTTGCCGTTTTAATAGATAATGGTACGGAATCCGGAATCCTTTTTTTATTGCCTCCGTATGGAAGCAATTTTATTCATACTGCCGAACATAATCAATCCTCCTTTTTGAAGTCGATTAAAAATATGTAAGTCTGCGTGTGTTGAGAATGTGAGGTTGTCGTATTCTAGCTGTGTGGCGGACAACAGCCTGGGGCGCGCGCGGCAGCACGTGGAGGTGTCGGGGCGGCCCGGCCCGGCGCGCTTCACGTCGGCGGCGCTGGCGCCCGCGCACACGCGCTACGTGCTCGCCTTCGCCGTCGACAGCTACCCCCCGCTCGACGAGCTGCGCCTTCTGTACCGCCAGTTAGCTGTGAGTATACATCTATCATTTATTTTTGGAGGTATGCGGAACAGAAAGTAAAGTCCCGCAAACCTCCGTTAAAAGAAAGGATCCTCCGACCAGACGGGTGTTATGTCTGGTGGGCAACTGCTCGATAGATGATTTCGGGCTGTTCTGTATGTTGAAATCGCTTTGATTGCGCGATGCAAGATTACTTCTTATGTGACGCCATAGATGTCGCTACATCACTCCCCTTTGGAGATCGGAGATCGATGGTTCTTGATGCTTCTTGATGCGTGCCAGGCCAGTGGTAAGTTGGTCCCAGTGGCTCGGCCGTGCCGCATAGTTCTCGGTGAGTCGGAACTGTCTGCGATGATGCTCCAGTGAGTCGGGGTGTTGCTATCCCAGTGAGTCGGGATGATGCCCCAGAAATGTGTTCTTCCACTTAGCGTGTCGATGGCAAAACTAGTTAAATTCCTCCCATATGTTTATTGTATGTGTGTGTGCAGTGTAGGTACATCACGGAGCTATTTCACATAGCGCCGACTCTCCACGACACACACGGTCAGACCCCTGGCGGTGACACCCCCAATTGCCTGGAGGAAGCCCAGCTAGGGATGACCTGTGACGAATGTGCCAGCTTATTACGGACCTACAGTAGGAAATCTGACTCCCGTCTGACCCGCTTCCATACCGAGCCGGCCTCTCTTTATTTCTCGTGGACTAAAGCTAAATACTATACCTAAACCCATAATTTTAATTTCAACTCGATACCTCCACGCGTTCCCAAGATTAAAAGGAATTCGACTCTATGGTACAAGACGGAAGGTACAAATTAATTCCCTTATCAACTAATAACAATGGACCTCTATTTGCAGTGAACTTTTGTGGAAAGTTGTAGAGCCTGGTAGATACGGCCTTTAACTTTTGGAGTAGCGTAATTAGAGACACAATAGTAAGACAATGGCGCACGAACGCCGGCGTTCGTGCGGGGATCAACAGCAGCTTTCACTTAGCAATGCGTTTTAATTATTTGACGATACTATTGATTTCGGCTGAGCTATGACTTGTTAAAGTTTTCACGGCGTAACAATAAAATTGTCTTCCAGATCAACGAGTCATTCCAGCAGCCTGGGCGCTGGCACGACGTGGTGATCCCGGCCCCCGAGCCCGCGGGCTCCCTCACACACCGGGTGACACACGAGCTGCGCGGCCTCGAGCCTGGTGCCGTGTACGAGGCCATCGTGCAGGCCAAGAACAGATACGGTTGGAACGAGGTATGACAAGATACGCTTAGCTAGAACCAGCCGTCCTGACGTAGAAGGTAACACAAGAGCTCAAAAAGCCTACCACGAGGTCTAATTTGAACTGTTAAAGGGATGGAGCTATATAGGGTGTATAGCTCCTTCTTTCTTTCTCGCTCACACGCTTGACATTTTAACACGTCATGAATACGTATGATACGTATCTTTAGTTAGATGCCCTCGGAGCCGTCATGTACCTGCTTGCTTCTTATTAGCGTATCGATGGCAAAACTAGTTAAATTCCTTGCCTGGCCCAGTATTCGGCCACGGCAGTGCCGTCCGCTGGTGCTGTCATTAGGTCTCTACGTAAACAGGTAACAGGGCACGTGATGCAGATGGAGGAGGGAGGGACATGGTCTGCGGAGAGACGCCGCACAAACACTGAAGACTCGTGTCCAGGAAAGAGGCCCTCCGACGGCTCAATAAAATCATCAGGAGGTTTAAACTTCTCCCGCCAGAGGTTGTATCTCTCCGAGGTGGTGTTACTTTGAGATGGGCTCACGCTTGCAATAAAACTGACCTGCTGACTCATGGACCTCGAACCAGGTGCTGAGTATGAGGCCATCGTGCAGGCCAGGAACAGATACGATTAGAATGTAGTTTAATTAGAGAATCTTGCACCCTCGAGCGCTGGGTGACTCACGAACTATGGGGCCTCAAATCAGGGACTGTGTACGAGACCATCGAGCAGGCCAGGAACAGATACGATTAGAATGTAATTTAGTTAGAGGCCCCGCGCCTGGTGATGTACGAGCTGCGGTGCTATGAGCCTGGTGTTGTGAACGGGGCCATCATGCAGGTCAGGCTAGGAACATACAGGATTGGAATGTAGTTTAGTTAGAGGCATCCGGAGCCGTCATGCACCGTCTGACTTACGAGCCTCAAACCAGGGATTGTGTACGACGCCATCCTGTAAGTCAGGTACAGAAACGATTAGAACGTAGTGTAGTCCATGCAGTTTCTTGCAAATTCTTCTCTAGAGAGATCTATGCTTTGGGATGTGCAGTTAGCATCATTTTTCTGACTGACTGACTGACTTCTTGACAATTCATAAGTGCCTGTAAATGGTTTTTAAGAAATAAATGCTTTACTTTGAATTAAGAGACCCAGCGTTCTCACGCGCTAGGATTGTTTTGTTATTGTTCGCTCTTGCGTTTTAAGGTTCGCTCTTGACCGCTATCTCACCTGATGGAAAGCGACAATGCGGTTGACGATGGAGCGCGCTTACCAAGAGTTAACCTATTCACTCTTGACTTAAAGATGACGTAAGAGCTGTAGTGCCTCGATCCTGGTACTGCGTACGAGGGCATCGTGACGGCCAGGATCAGATACGATTAGAATGCCCAAGTTTAGTTAGGGACCCCCGCGCTGTCATTTACCGGCTGACACTCGAGACGGACTGCCGGACGGCAAGCTACCCATTGCTCGTCGTTCGCAAGCGAACACCTACTGTGGCTAGTAGTCAGAGTCGGGGTCTCAGGCGGCTGGGGCGTGAGGATGTCCATTCCCTCACGTGTGCAGCCATTCCTTCTTGCTCCGGACCATAGCCATAGAGGACACGGTGGTGCTCCGCCCAAGCGGGACACAACACTACGATGCGATGCGGTTCGACGCCGCCTCGCAGAAACTTGCGATAGATGTATGTACTGGCTTCTGCGCGCGGCGTACCCATGTGAAAACAGGTTTCTCCGTACAAATTTTTGGACTCCGTTAAATCCTCATAAGGGATGAATTTTGAAAAATCCTCTCTTAGTGCTCGCCTACGTCATAAAAGGAAACCTTGTGCGAAATTTCACTCTCCTAGTCCCAGTAGTTTCGGCTTTGCGTTACGGTTGATATGTCAGTCAGTCAGTTTCTCCTTTTATATTATATCTAGATTATTATGTTTACTTTCGTTTTCAGGTCAGTGACATCTTCCAGTTTCACACCCTCGGCGGCACCCACACAGCGCACGCAGACGAACTAACGCCGATGTTCTCATCAACCACCAGAAATGAAATCGCAAAATCTCTCATTCTCGCCTTATACACTTTTTTTACGCGCCTAATTTGATTCGACCAATCAACGTTCTCCATTTGACATTTTTGACATGTTTTTTTTTTAAATCGTAAAACGATAAGACACCAACGTTTTAGTATTAAGCTTTTTTAAGAGTTGTGACAGCTGATTTGTAACTATCGCCATTTTGTTTTTTTGACTATGGTATTATTATGAAGCTGTGGGGTTCGCGCGCGTTTTTTATGGTACCTTTCTAGATGAATTACCTTTTTATTAGACTGATTTTTTATTAGGCGGGATTTCTTGGAATGAAGTTCAGTGGCTGTTTTAATTATTCGCAAATTGATTCCTAGTGGATATTGTGATGTATTTTTTGTATCTCAATTGGTGTAGTTTTTGTATCTCAAGTGTCTGCGCAACTGGACAATATGTGGAATCATTGAAATAGGCGCGGTCTCGGTAAAATGGAGCTGAGAATTTTATCGTAGTGTTGACTACGAAGTTTGCCGAGAAGGTTGACTTGATACAACATTTGTTGCCAAATACTACAAAAACAGAATGTTTACACCTATATTTTAAAGGTAAACCAATTAACTATTCATACGAAGACATGACGTAAATGACTTAGTATCCAAGCCAAAAACATTAACAAAAAAATATACTAGACTGAGGTTTTAGCATTACATCGGATAGGTCATCTCAGTATTATGTGGGCACGTATGTACTTACATAAGAGTCACAATCATATATAAATAAATCATCTGTCTATTATTATTATTACTTTTAAGTTTCATAAGCTCCACTAAAATATCTAAAAAAACAACCTCTTATTTAACAGCTGTCATAAAAAACGCGCGTGAATTTAAAAAAAATGGCGATCAACGATGCTTCTAGTGTTACCATACCTCGATTCATACTACCATTTTGTAAAAACGCATTCAAATATAGGGTTCCTTGGAAAACATGTATTTTTTATAATAATTTTATCTTACTTCGGTGACTACTTACGCACACATTATTTCTTATTCTTTAAGTAAACTCTTTTCTTGGTTTAATGGCGTATTTTTGCGGTATTAGAAGTCTGAAGATTTGTTAACTGCAATGCAAGTATTAAAAACAAAAGTGACATTTAGAAATACATATTAAGATACAGAGAAATTGTATTATTAGATTTCAATAAGAATATAACACGACTCATCATTTCTATCATGCTCTACAGTACCTAAGTACGCCATACTTTTTGGATACATCGTATGTGATCTAAGGAAACCTTTTACAACCTAGACTTAACATAGTAAATATATAATTTCGCATATAATGACGCTTTTTACCATAACATTTTACAAACATAATAATATTTTTTACTAAATAACATCCATGTAAAGTGAATTTACTAATGTATGTAGTTAATAATTTATTCTAAGACTTTCCGGATGGAATTTAAAGACAAAAAGCTTGTAAATGACAGCAGAGAGCTACCATAGCCACGAGCAGATCTGGCCCGGTGAAAATGACGCTGTCAGCAAATTGAAAATGACAGATGTTTGATCATAGATAAAGTGACATGTTTACCAGCATTAACGAATATCAAAGGAGCTCACAGTTAAAATAACATGTAAGCGCGATCTATCGTCGACCGCATCATCGCTTTCCATCAGGTGAGATAGCGGTCAAGCGCGAACCTATCAACAATAAAAAAAGTATCGGTTTTTGGCCGGATTTCGACGAGTGAAGTTCAGTGAGGTTTAACTATTCGCAAATTGATTCTTAGTGGATATTGTGATGTAAAATTTGTGTAGTTTTGTATCTCAAGTGTCTGCGCATCTTGGCAATATGTGGAATCATTGAAACAGGCGCGATCTCGGTAAAATGACGCTGAGAATTTTATTGTAGTATTGACTACCTCAGCGAAGCTTGACGAGCAGGCTGACTGGATACATTTTCTTCCAAATACTGCAAAAACATTAGAATTTATTGCACCCTCATTCTAATCTAATTCAAAAAAAGATAATTATTTATTACTGATGACGAAGTGGTAAGGTCTAATAAAACCTTAGCCTGCCTATATGGGGCGAAGGAAAACAGGTTAAAATGATATCATCCGCATAGATTGCGATGTTCGAGGTTAAGCCACACTAGCGGAGGTCGTTCTGTGGATAGGTCTTCAACCATCTTAACATACTGAGATTTCTCCGTACCTCGGAAAGTACATTGTTGATCCCGGCTGTTTTTTTTTTAGGTGGGAAAATCGTCTAATGACAAATCCCGCTCTTGCTCTTGGTGCGGGAGATAGTGTCAGACTTTTACTGACTAAAAACCCACTCCTGTTCCTTCGTTGCCTTTCGTACCAGGGCCGAGTCTTCCTTTCAGAATCAGACCTTTGGCCCCAGTAGGTATCGACCCTGCCGGGCCCCTACGGTTTGCTGACATCTCCTTGACGCGCGCGTGGAACAGTACGCGCCGTCGACGACTTGGGCTCGGTCCGGACAGTTACCGGACGGTTGGACGGCGAGCTACCCATTGTTCGCCATCCGCAAGCCCGCGTCCCGGCTGTCATTCATAGATCTTCGACAGTCGTTGTGGATAATCAGAAGCCAGTAAAGACACCAGTCTTACCCAGGAGTATCGTGTTACCCAATTATTACAGGGTTATGAAGCTCAGATAGGCAGGCTGGCTCCATGTAAAATACGGGTAGCCGCATCCGTTTAAACTGGATGGTTGAAAAGGTTAGGGAGGTTGATTGAACAAATGGCCAAAAGAACTATGTCCTCATCATCATTTTAGCCGAAAGACGTCCACTGTTGGACATAGACCGCCCTCAAGTGTCGCCATAATGACCAGTGCGTCTCACATCCATCGGATTCCAGCAACCCTCACCAGGTCATCGGTCCACCTTGTGGAACCTTCCAACGCTGCGTCTTCCGGTACGTGGTCGCCATTCCAAAACCTTTCGTCTCCATCAACCATCTGGAACTCATCGAAATTGTATAATCATCAGTCTATAGCAGCACATTGTCGAGAGAAAGACATAGACCTCAGATAGCACGCCATACACTTCAATTCTCCGCAACTCTCATCAAACTGCTACCAGTAAAGATAGTCTCTCCACCTAGCCAGAGTGCATTCCAGCTTGTTTAAGAACAGGCCCTACCACGAGCTCTGAACGTGACACATTTGAAGACCTGAACTGAATTGTAAAGGGATGAATCTATATAAGGTGTATAGCTCCGTCCCTCTTAACACGTTATGGTAAGGTTGAAATGTCACATGGTTAATATCAAACATGATTTGACAGCAGTTATGACTGATGATATGTCACTTTGACAAGTCCTCTTGTCACTTTTTTAATGAATTCTTTAGTTCCGCTAAAAATCTAACCTGGCCAGATAGGTTTGTTGCATAATAGGTACATGTCAGCGCTATAGGTCACAACAAACGGGTTTGATGATTTTGAACAAACAAAATTATATACTGAGCATTTTAGCTAAATGGACACTGTACGCCGAAACTCAGACCAGAAACAAACAGCTTTCAATTTAAATACGGTTTATACAAACCAGTTCTTTATGTCTATGTAATAATCCGCATGTCAATGTCAGATATTTTAGACTATGGTTCACAGTTTCGATGTACCCTGTCCATAGACAAACCCACTGTCCCCGTATAAGCGAGTAGACTCCTAGTCATTATTATTTATAAGCAATAAATCGTGTTAGTGATAAATGCTATCTTTAGAAGTTAAATAATGTGTATTTTTATTTTCGTATGTTTCATGAGGTTTTGTGACGAATTGATAGTGACAGTGGATTAAGACAATAAACAAAGCTATACTAAAGAGTTTACATGCACAATATAGCCTCAGATACATTAGGGGACAAAAAGATGATGATGAACTAGAATCGATTGAAAAGCGAGCCAGGAAGATCACCGGCAATAATGCACTTGTCGACTCAAAACTCCAAAGTCTTGAGCATCGACGCAGAGTTACTAGCCTGTCGGTTTTCTATCGTTTACATTTCGGGGAGTGTGCATTGGGATTGCGCAATTTAATTCCGCCAAGTCCGTTTCATCATCGGACCATTAGATGTACAGCGTTGCGCCATCGGTACATGGTAGACATCCCACCCATACGTACAAAGCGTTTTGGGAACACATTAATTATGCGTATACAGCTAAAGAATAGAGTCTGTGTTTCCTGATAGCTATAATCTAGGGGTCAAGCCAGAGTGAATAGGTAAGTTCTATGCAAGCGTGCTCCATCGTCGACCACATCATCGCTTACCATCTGCCCCCCTAGCCAAGTTGCAAACGATAAACGTGAACGCTTAGTAATCTCCAATAGATTTTCAACTTTATACCTAAGAACATAAAGTTGAAAATCAATTAAAGACTACTGAGCGTTAGCGACCGGAACGAACGAAAACACTATGTAATCTTCAATAGATTTTCAACTTTTTATCCAATAACATAAAGTTGAAAATCTATTATAGACTACTGAGAGTTTACGTTTATCGTTTGTGACTTGGCTAGGGGGGCAGGTGAGATAGTGGTAAATAAAAAACAAGACAAAATAGTCACCCACTATGACGCGCAACACTCAATCTAAGAGCTCAAAAAAAACAGTACCTACCTAAAAGTTATTTATTAAAGAAAAATAATAAGTTTTCATAAAAAGAAATGTTTTCAAAATAAGATTCACGCAGTCTTTGTACATACTTCAAGGAAAACAATAATTTTTCAATTTTTTTTTTCAATTACAGCGACAGTTTTAACGTTTAGGTACTATTACGTAACTCCCTTGACAGCTCAAGTTAAGATCCTTGTTAAAAATGTACATCATTTAACTGTCAAACAGCTAGTTTCGTATTGCATAATTTTAGTGACCAACTACAGTGACGTCATTAGCCACTGTTGCCTCTGATCTATCAAAGCCGACACATTATTCTCTTAATCGTATCTTTGATTGAAACTTAATGCGTGTAAACCTTTTGGATAGTGAAAATGAATTCAGACGGTATACTTAGTGTTAGTCTAAATCCACGGTCACCATTATAAAGATCGGTGTATTTCGAAGCTAAATTAGTCCTCATTCGTTATAACGTAATTTAGGTGCAATATTAATTTAAGTGTGAATTCGAAAGCAATATTTGAACACATCATTAGGTATTGAAGAAATTATTAATTCTGGGTGCAATGGGAATTATTAGAGCGTTGCCGCCAATTCCCGAATGGCCTGGTCCGATATTTTTTTGATGTTGAATTTTATAAAAAAACATCTTTAGTTTGAGAACCTGCCAAACTACTGACGTTACGAAAGGTACTCCTAATTCTCAATTAATAAACAGATTAAAAAAATAACACACTAGACAGGTGTACAAAGGTCTTTTGGCATGTGACCGAAATCGGTACTAATGACGACATTTTTCTTTAAATTTTGACAAACGAGGCACTTATGAAATGTTAGAACATGTACCCTTACTCTGATTTTTAATTAGCTAGACTAAACTGACAGCTGTCAATGAAAATTCCCCTTCTGTCATTAAACCATTGTTATGACTGTCACTTTGGTGCATCTAATTTAAAATTATGGTATAATCCGTGGTTATATATAGGGAAAATGCATGCCATTTGTTTATTTGCTAAATAAAATACTCTATTTAACAAATATGCAGAAATTTATACCTAAGTACCTTCCATAGAGTCAAAGGTAATGGTAGAAAAAAAAAAGTTAGAAATAGACTCCCGACATCAAAGTCCATCAAGGTCAGAGTGACAGAAAAATTAATTTAAAATTTTAGTATTGTTTAAGATTTAAGTAATTTGATTCTAATTTCACTGTTACTTCTCTGTTTTTGTATATAGGTATATCAATAAATTGGCTAGATATCAAGTATTTTTATGCATATTCCCTATAAGTGGTTTCATATAGAAAAGAGTCATCAAGATAGTCCACAAATACAATTTTTTCTTTTTTTTTATAAAATTGACATGTCTCAAAAGGTCCTAGCACTGTCCACTAGTTGTTTGGTTTGAACTACAAAAACTATAGTATGCAACCTACTATTATTTGGGACATCAAACTAATATTTCCCATTGGAACCAAAATGTCTTACTTTATTTGTATTTTATTAATTTAAATTGCGCGGGTTGTTCAGAAGAACGTTGGTAGGTAGGTACCTGATTTGGACACTAATTTGATTTAAATTATTTAAATAAAGAATAGTTCTGTTTCTTTGTTATTAAATCTGTGTATAATCTGTACCTTTCCTTGGCTTAATCAATTTTCTCGTTCTTCTGGGTTACCAGTAGCAATAATTCATCATAAATTAGTTTTGTAATCTTTGATTTTGTGTAAAACATTAAAATAATCACTGCCGACATAATGAATTTTTTATACCAACTTTTTGTAATTATTTTTAAGATTTTATTTCTTAAATTCATTAAAAATAATGTAATTAAAGAAAAATAATCGGCCATAATTCTTTTTAATGAGAATTTAGATGTAAATTTTTTTAGAAAAAAAAAAAACTTGATATATATAAAATATTATATATAGTTTGAGTGAAATTTGTAAATTTGATGGGCTGTAGAAAATCGCCTTTTTATTTGAGAAAAAACTAAGAAACTGAACCCTGTATGTAGTAAATAAACATGTAAGTTTATTATAACAATGTGTTTTATTGTCGTTATCGCATTTAAACCTAAAACTCGCTTGTAGGCGCTTTTGTCTTTGCGCCTAGACCATATCAAGTCACTTGGCGAGTAGCAAAATACCTAAATTGTAACGGTGTGGTAGAGGGAAGTCACGTCAAAAAGATAAATTAATTTATTTACATTTACAAAAATGAATTTTTCATTAAACTTGCTGTATGAAATCAGTGTAAGTAACACTGATTTCATACAGCGAAAGAATAAAGTGGATATGCTTCAAATCCCGAGATTAATTTTAAAGAGCAAAAAATTTCTTCCTGCATTAATGACGAGGAGGAGGAGGAAGTGTATAAATTTGTTAACCTTACCTCAGTTGACGTAGAGACCTTTTTAAATGAAAAATACTATAAAATGTATGTTAATTATATTTGTTTTATTTGTCTTATCTATCTCTAAGGTTTCTATTACTATTTATTTGTAATCTTGTTGGCCACACGGGATTTTTCATTAGAAATCCCGGGAAGATCCATATTAATATCAACATTTCGATGCAAGTACATGAATACTCTACCTAATTCCGACCCCTGGTTATAACTGCAAAATAAAAGAAAACACAGATTTGTTAGAACCAGTGTGTGCCAGTGGTTGGTCTGTGTGTGCTGGGTCTGGTGTGTTGTGTAGTAGGGTCACTCGGATAAGAACTGATTGAAACTCTGGTGGGATGCTTTACGATATTATGAATATATTATATTGAACATTGGAATGGGTACACAGTTATAACAGACCGAGCTCGGAGAGCGACTGCCTAAACATATTTTATTATTCTAGACAACCAAATTAGGGTACAATAATGATGCAACTCTTATGCAACTAATCATGTGACAGAACGATAGATGAGTAGGCACAAGTGCTTTTATTATTTAAGAAAATAACGAGTTACCCTTGTGCCCAAGGAGGCTCATGGATGTATGGAATCCCGTACCATGCTACATCATGCATGCGTGCAACATGACCAGTTAAACATCATCCGACGTTTCTGATCATTTTCACTTTACATTTTAATTAAGTAATAAAATCGTGATATGTCTGGAATGGATTGTACGAACTGAATCATTCAAATAAAGACACTAAATTAGTCTTGAATATGAAGTTATTTATTTTAATAGGGATTGATTCAGTTTTTAAATAAATAAAAGAAGATTTTGTGTGTTTGTGTTAGACATAATTATGTTGTCGCGACTTTCGTAGAAAATGCTGTGTCCTGTAAGCTGTAGTATATTATTTTGTTCCATCATCACTAGTTTTCGCAGCGCAAGCGATGCAAAGAAAATAGGTCATTATTTAAGTACACTTTGGGTTATCATAATGGACTTTTAGTAGGGAACCCTATTGTTTCTTTTTTTTAAATAAAATATGTAAAGCCTATGTTACTCAGTGATAAAGTAGCTTTCTATTGGAGAAAAAAAGTCAGTTCGGTAGTTTTTGAATTTATTTATTACAAACAAATACACTAATCTTTCCTCTTTATTAAATTATTATTATTAGTATAGATGAATTAGGGTTACCAGGTCTTGAAATCGAAAATCTGGAAAAGCCAGCCTGTTGAACACATTTGGCTAAACAGGCCGACAATTTTTTTAGTTAGACATTTATTACCATAAAATCTTTATAAATTCTGATGAATGAACAATAACCGCTTCTCCCATGGACGACAGCAACCGAACGTGCGCCGGGGGGTGGCAGCTAGCCTAGCGCGTATGTGTGCGCGACTCTCCCCCGCTCCACTGCCCGAGGGAAACATTTTCAGTGAGATAAACACTGCTGAATGAATGTGTCCAAAATAAAATTATTTGATTTCTGTAAATATTAGGTCTTTACCTATGAAATAGCTGATTTTTTAAATGCACTACGTTGAACTGTAATATTTTCGGAATTATAAGTTGAAATAAACTTTATATTGTTGAGTTACCTTTCTCACAAATTTCAAATTCTTCACGTTAGTAAGTATTTTCCCCAGTGTTGCGTACAAATGTGATTTGTTAAATTACTTTTCTCACTAAAACAAAGCTCACATTCTTCCTATTTCTAAGATTTTTCGCCATGGTACATACGAATGTGCCTTGTTAAATGACTCCTCTGAGTAAAACAAAGCTCACATTCTTCACATTTGTAAGGTTTTTCGCCAGTGTGCGTACGTATGTGACTTGTTAAACTACTTTTCTCACTAAAACAAAGCTCACATTCTTCACATTTGTAAGGTTTTTCGCCAGTGTGCGTACGAATGTGTCTGGTTAAATGACTCTTCTGACTAAAACAAAGTTGACATTCTTCACACTTATAAGGTTTTTCGCCAGTGTGCGTACGAATGTGTTCTGTTAAATAATTCTTCCGTCTAAAACAAAGCTGACATTCTTCACATTTGTAAGGTTTTTCGCCAGTGTGTGTACGAATGTGTTCTGTTAAATGTTTCTTCCGACTAAAACAAAGCTGACATTCTTCACATTTGTAAGGTTTTTCGCCAGCGTGCGTACGAACGTGTCTTGTTAAATGACTCTTCTGACTAAAACAAACGTGACAATCTTCACACTTGTAAGGTTTTTCACCAGTATGTACACGAATATGTTTTATTAAATCTCCCTTGTTATTACAAATACGCTGACAAATACCACACTTGTAAGGCGCTCCACTAGTGCTTATACGAGTGTGTTTTTGTAAATTACGTTTTTTAATATTTGTGTCTAAAGAAGTATCAGTAACACTAATATTAACTCGAGGTGTTTTACTAGTTGAAGGTTCTTCGAATTTCGGAATCAGTTTGTACGTACAATTTATAGTGTTCTGGATAACTTTTGTGTCTAATTCTTCATTCTTCATTTGATTTTCTGTAATTACGTCTTCTAGTTTGTTTCCTCGTATGTGCAGTTTTCGTTTTTTCGCCACTGCCACCCCTGTGATTATTAATCTAGTAAGCGACAAATTCAAAATACAATCAAATGAAAGGGAATCGAATGGTTCTCAGTAGAGACGAAATTGTCAGTTGTCTTTGCAGGTTTTCGAATAATAATGATCTTGCGTGATCAAAGGATTTAACAAAATATGCTGTAATAAATAACCCGACTACAGCAGGGCCAACAGCACTAGTTATGATATTAGCAGTGTATGTATATTCTTATGTAAGTTTGTTCTACTAAACGGTGTGAAATATTTATTTTATTCTGTTTTTTTAGTATTTTTTTGTTATAGCGGCTACAGAAATACATCATCTGTGAAAATTTAAACTGTCTATCATGGTTCATGAGATACAGCCTGGTGACAGACGGACAGACGGACAGCGGAGTCTTAGTAACAGGATTCCGTTCTACCCTTGGATACAGAACCCACAAAAGATCAAAGGGAGCAAATAGGAATAAACGGCGCGTCGGTTTGACTGATTTTTACTTCTGCACTGGTCAGAGCGGTGTTATTGTGTTTAAATTGTGAGTATTTGCTAATTATATTACAACTACACATTAATTACTTTAATTTATACTTACATTAATTTAAACAAATGATTGAATACTACAATCTTTTGTGCGCCATCTAGTGGATTCAGAAGTAAACAGCTACAATACAATGTTGTGAGCGAGCAAGAGTTGCCAAAAAATATCAATAGATGGCTCTTATAGTTTACGTCATTTATGATACAGGTATGATGTTTACATAATTCTATCTTATTATTAACAAATGAAAATGTAGCAATTAAAATCAGCATTACAGCAAGAAATTTTGCACTGATGATACGTGACGGCGGATTATAGCGCGAGTTTGTTTTATTATTCGGAACATTAGGTGAGTAGTACTGGGTTCCTTGGCTTGCCCCTATAAAGGTATCTGGCACGCCACTGATTAGATCCACGCCACGCGACGCGACTCTACGTACAAATCAGCCCCCCTAGCCAAGTTACAATCGTATCGTTCGGCGCGAACGCCTCGAGTAGGCCACGCCTCCGAATCCTTTGTTCTGACCACGTGACTGAGCGTTGAGATGACGTCATCTCAACGCTCAGTCACGTGGTCAGAACAAAGGATTCGGAGGCGTGGCCTACTCGAGGCGTTCGCGCCGAACGAAACGATTGTAACTTGGCTAGGGGGGCTGGCGTAGCCCACGAGTGCGTCGGTCTAATTCTATAATGTGGTTCCCGCTTAAAGCCGACCGCAATAAAGTACGAATTTTGTTTTGGAGAAATAATACTATGTTTGTTATTTGCGTTCAAGTTGAGCTAGATCAGTGATACAGCACGAATCTTCCAGACTTGTAATCTTGTTTTGTTTATAAGTCCCTTCAAATTACTTTTTAGGGTTCCGTACCCAAAGGATAAAACGGGACACTATTACTAAGACTCCGCTGTCCGTCCGTCTGTCTGTCCGTCTATCGTCATCGTCTGTCAAATATTGTAACAACATTTTTTTTTAAAAAGAGTAACCATGGAGTTTCTTGCCGGTTCTTCTCCATAGGAAACGACCAATTTGGAACCGTGCACTGGCTTCTGACGTTTTATAAGTGCCCATGTAGGCCTATGTAAAAAAAAAATTGAACTGAATTAAGTAATTGGATCAAGCTGTATCATTCATGAAAATTTCAATAGATGATGTATTTCTGTTGCCGCTATAACAACAAATACTAAAATAACAGAACAAAATAAACATATTAGGGGGCTCCCATATTAGAAACGTGATTTTTTTTTTTTGCCCGTTTTTGCTCGATATTGATAACGGCAACAGATAGACGCTTGAAATATTCACGAAATATTGAGTTACATATTCATTTAAAAAAAATGCGGTTCAGAAAAATCTTCGAGACTCCATTCGACAAAGTTTCTACGGAACCCTCAGTGCGCGAGTCCGACTCGCACTTGCCCATTTTTTTATTAACTATGCAGCTTATGTCCAGCGTTCTATAACACTATTTTTCATTTTGTTCACACTTAGTATTGTTCAATATTTAACAGAAACGACATAGCAAAGAGCTGGAGTTAAGTAAATAAAAACGCCAGTAATTCTATGATCAGAACCGTTCTGTTGTATCTCCAGTATAAATGTGCTCTACGAGAGCAACTACTCGAGGTGTAGCAGTGGGTTTGTGCTACTCAAGAGTGTACAGACGCCTGAAGTTGTTTTTGTTAAGTTCATGTTGTCAAACTAGTCGGCTTGTTCGCTCACACAATGATTAACTAACTAATACTCACGTGTCGTGTCACTGGCTCTTCGCTTCTTCCTCGATACTTCTTGTTCTTCTTCCACTTCCGTTTTGATCTCTATTAAGGGTACATCATATTCTGAACCAGACTCATACTGTTGTGCTGGTATATCTTCTACGTCTGAATAGCTATTGTTAATATTTTCCAGTTCTAGGTCTGCAAGCGAAGAGCGAAGAGAAAGTTACACAATATGCACATGGCTATCCGGGGAAACCGCAAAAATAAGTATAAAAATATATTAATATAAATAAATAAATATAAAATAAAAAAATAAATATATATTCAATAACTAACTTCTACCAACGGCTTCAACCCCCATGAGATAGTTTCTCCATACAAAAAGACCCCCGTTTCATCCCCTTAGGGGGCGACTTTCGGAAAATCCTTTCTTAGTGCTTGCCTACATCATAAAAGGAAACCTGGAGCAATATGTCAGTCAGATATGTATAGAGATACTAGCATTTGCCCGCGGCTTCGCTCCCGTCAACTGACAACTATATTCTACTCTACCTAACACTACCCTACCCTACTCTACCCCACCCTACTCTACCCCACTCTACCCTACTCGATAAAAGGTATCCTATGTCCGTCTCCTGGTTCTAAGCTACCTCCCCAAATCGATTTTGCCTTTCATAAGTTATAAATAGTGTAACTAACAAGACTTTCTTTTATATATATAGATTTCAAGTCTATGGCAGTAGCTCCTGAAATATCCAGCTGTTTCAAACAGACTGACGAAGCAATTCCACAAGGATTACTTTAATGCCATTTTGTTATGGAAACCTAAAATCATATAATTTCTTCAAATATCAATAACGGCAGATATGTATGGTTCCAGTGAGATTGGCTAGCTATTGATTACTTAGTTTACTTCACTGTCTACTGCAGTGGGAAAAGAATTGTGTGTGTGAAGCTAAATAGTTTAAAACATAAATAGAATATCTCTACAGGATTTTTTGTCAAAGAAAATACTTTTAAGAAATATACAATCCACCAAAAACATTTTGTAAAAAACTAGCCAAGTCTCGAAGAAGCTGCTTGTTTATCTCTAAAAATTAATGAAACCTGGACAAAGTCGTGCCAAGTCTAAGGTTCCTTACTGCGATTTCTTTATTATTATAGTTAATGTTGTGTGACTTGGCCGTTGAACAATACGTTTTCCAAGTGGCAATTTTCCATCGTCAATGGGTAGCGGTTCTGGCGACAGATTGGTGCAAAGGTGTCATGGAGCACCTGGTTTTGTACCTTTGTGTATCCTTCTACGGCCAAGTCACACAACATTAACTATAATAATAAAGAAATCGCAGTAAGGAACCTTAGACTTGGCACGACTTTGTCCAGGTTTCATTACTTTTTAGAGATAAACAAGCAGCTCCATCGAGACTTGGCTAGTTTTTTACAAAATGTTTTTGGTGGGATTTCACTTCTTTTTGTAGAAATATTGATTTTAGCAATGACAGTCGATTTTTTTATGTAACAATAGTAGAAGGGGGAATTACCATATCTCTAATACAGCTGAGACCAGCTGAGGGTTCTTCATCAGATACGTCAGACCTTCGATTTTTGACATCAAATGAAGCGGCCCACCAAGTTGAATATTTTTTGTAAAGGCGGTATGTCGATCTCTAATAGTTTGGTTGGGCTCTTGTGTTTTCTAATCAGAATCACCAGGTACTCCAGATCTTCGATTATCCTAGTTTTTATAGTTTTCCCTTTATGTTTTTTTTTTTGAAGTGAAAACTTCTTTAGCGGCGTTGTACACTTTTTTTGTAATGGGTAAAAAATGTTAAACTCGCGTCAGGACACGTGACCTGATCGAAAATTCGTAAGACGATCGGCGTTGTACACTTTTTTTGTAATGGGTAAAAAATGTTAAACTCGCGTCAGGACACGTGACCTGATCGAAAATTCGTAAGACGATCCAAAACGCACAACGTTAATACTTAAGTTTTCACTTCTGCCGGCACTCCCAGAGTGCAACCCGTCATTTTTTTTTTTTGTTAATGATAGGCTCGCGTTTGACCACCATCTCACCTGATGGTAAGCGATGATGTGGTCGACGATGGAGCACGCTTGCCTAGAAGTAGTCTATTCACTCTTGACTTAAAGACCCCTAAGTTGTAGCTATCAGGAAACACAGACTCCGGCAAGGAATTCCACTCCTTAGCTGTACGCACAATAAATGTTTCTCAAAACGTTTTGTGCGTATGGGTGGGATGTCTACCATGTACCGGTGGCGCAACGCCGTACGTCTAGTGGTCCGATGATGGAACGGACTTGGCGGAATTAGATTGTGCAATTCCAGTCGAGTGTGCCACGCCTCCGATTCCTTTGTTCTGACGTCATCTCAACGCTCAGTCACGTGGTCAGAACAAAGGATTCGGAGGCGTGGCCTACTCGAGGCGTTCGCGCCGAACGAAACGATTGTAACTTGGCTAGGGGGGCTGGCGTGGCCCACGTGTGCGTCGGTCTAATTCTATAATGTAGTTCCCGCTTAAAGCCGACCGCAATAAAGTACGAATTTTGTTTTGGAGAAATAATACTATGTTTGTTATTTGCGTCCAAGTTGAGCTAGATCAGTGATACAGCACGAATCTTCCAGACTTATAATCTTGTTTTGTTTATATGTCCCTTCAAATTACTTTTTAGGGTTCCGTACCCAAAGGATAAAACGGGACACTATTACTAAAAGACTCCGCTGTCCGTCCGTCTATCGTCATCGTCTGTCAAATATTGTAACAACATTTTTTTAAAAAGAGTAACCATGGAGTTTCTTGCCGGTTCTTCTCCATAGGAAACGACCAATTTGGAACCGTGCACTGGCTTCTGACGTTTTATAAGTGCCCATGTAGGCCTATGTGAAAAAAAAAAAAAACATTTGAATTGAATTAAGTAATTGAATCAGGCTGTCTCATTCATGAAAATTTCAACTGATCACACTGATCTGATCAATTTTCATAGATGATGCATTTCTGTTGCCGATTTATCAACAAATACTAAAAAACAGTATAAAATAAATATGTTGTGGGGCTCCCATATTACAAACGTGATTTTTTTTGCTCGATATTGATAACGGCAACAGATAGACGCTTGAAATATTCACAAAATATTGAGTTAGATATTCATTAAAAAAAAATTGCGGTTCAGAAAAAGTTTCTACGGAACCCTCAGTGCGCGAGTCCGACTCGCACTTGCCCATTTTTTATTACCTATGCAGCTTAAGTCCAGCGTTCTATAACACTACTTTTCAATTTGTTCACACTTAGTATTGTTCAATATTTAACAGAAACGACATAGCAAAGAGCTAGAGTTAAGTAAACAAAAAACACCAGTAATTCTATGATCAGAACCGTTCTGTTGTATCTGCAGTAGAAATGTGCTCTACGAGAGCAACAACTCGAACTGAAGTTGTTTTTGTTAAGTTCATGTTGTCAAACTAGTCGGCTTGTTCGCTCACACAATGATTAACTAACTAATACTCACGTGTCGTGTCACTGGCTCTTCGCTTCTTCCTCGATACTTCTTCTTCTTCTTCCACTTCCGTTTTGATCTCTATTAAGGGTGCATCATATTCTGAACCACACTCAAACTGTTGTGCTGGTATATCTTCTACGTCTGAATAGCTATTGTTAATATTTTCCAGTTCTAGGTCTGAAAGCAAAAACACAGCGAAGATAAAGTTACACAATATGCACATGGATAACCAGGGAAACCGCAAAAATAAGTATAAATAAATATAAAAATATATTAATATAAATAAATAAATATAAAATAAAAAAATAAATATAAATATATATTCAATAATTAACTTCTACCAGCGTCTTCGCCCCCATGAGATAGTTTCTCCATACAAAAAGACCCCCGTTTCATCCCCTTAGGGGGCGACTTTCGGAAAATCCTTTCTTAGTGCTTGCCTACATCATAAAAGGAAACCTGGAGCAATATGTCAGTCAGATATGTATAGAGATACTAGCATTTGCCCGCGGCTTCGCTCCCGTCAACTGACAACTATATTCTACTCTACCTAACACTACCCTACCCTACTCTACCCCACCCTACTCTACCCCACTCTACCCTACTCGATAAAAGGTATCCTATGTCCGTCTCCTGGTTCTAAGCTACCTCCCCACATCTATTTTGCCTTTCATAAGTTATAAATAGTGTAACTAACAAGACTTTCTTTTATACCTCTATATAGATTTCAAGTCTATGGCAGTAGCTCCTGAAATATCCAGCTGTTTCAAACAAACTGACGAAGCAATTCCACAAGGATTACTTTAATGCCATTTTGTTATGGAAACCTAAAATCATATAATTTCTTCAAATATCAATAACGGCAGATATGTATGGTTCCAGTGAGATTGGCTAGCTATTGATTACTTAGTTTACTTCACTGTCTACTGCAGTGGAAAAAGAATTGTGCTAGAGCTGAAGCTAAATAGTTTAAAACATAAATAGAATATCTCTACAGGTTTTTTTGTCAAAGAAAATACTTTTAGGAAATATACAATCATTATTGAAAAAACAAAATATTCTACAGCCTCGTCCCACAGTTTCACCCCTGTGGCGTGTCCCACAGTTTCACCCCTGTGGCGTGTTCCACAGTTTCACCCCTGTGGCGTGTCCCACAGTTTCACCCCTTTGGCGTGTCCCACAGTTTCACCCCTGTGGCGTATCTCTGTTTCACCCCTGTGGCGTTTCCCACATTTTCACTCCTATGGCGTGTTCCACAGTTTCACCCCTGTGGCGTGACCTACAGTTTCACCCCTTTGGCGTGACCTACAGTTTCACCCCTTTGGCGTGTCCCACAGTTTCAGCCCTGTGGCGTGGCCCACAGTTTCACCCCTGTGGCGTGTTCCACAGTTTCACCCCTGTGGCGTGTCCCACAGTTTCACCCCTTTGGCGTGTCCCACAGTTTCACCCCTGTGGCGTATCTCTGTTTCACCCCTGTGGCGTTTCCCACATTTTCACTCCTATGGCGTGTTCCACAGTTTCACCCCTGTGGCGTGACCTACAGTTTCACCCCTTTGGCGTGACCTACAGTTTCACCCCTTTGGCGTGTCCCACAGTTTCAGCCCTGTGGCGTGGCCCACAGTTTCACCCCTGTGGCGTGTCCTACAGTTTCACCCGTTTGGCGTGTCCCACAGTTTCACCCCTGTGGCGTGTCCCACAGTTTCACCCCTGTGGCGTGTCCCACAGTTTCACCCCTGTGGCGTGTCCTACAGTTTCACCCCTTTGTGGTGTCCCACAGTTTCACCCCTGTGGCGTGTTCCATAGTTTCACCCCTTTGGCGTGTCCCATAGATTCACCTCTGTGGCGTGTCCCACAGTTTCACCCCTGTGGCGTGTCCCACAGTTTCACCCCTGTGGCGTGTCCCACAGTTTCACCCCTGTGGTGTGTTCCACAGTTTCACCCCCTTAGCGTTTCCCACAGTTTCACCCCTGTGGCATGTTCCACAGTTTCACCCCTTTGGCGTGTCCCACAGCTTCGCTTCTGTGGCCTGTGCCACAGCTTTGCCTCTGTGGCCTGTCTCGTAGCTTTCCCCCTGTGGCCGGTCCCACAGCTTCGCCCCTGCGATCTATTTCACAGGAACCATGCATTATCTGAGATAAACACTCAGTGACTATCACTGAAAGTATTCAACTAATGGGTCAGTAATTGCCAGACCTTTAACAAACTTATAAAAAAACCATTTCACCTCTTTGAATATTTTTCTTTTTATATTCCACAACTATCACACGTCTAGTCTCAAGCTAAGCAGAGCTTGTATTATGGGTACAAGACAACTGATAAACATACCTATATATTTCTAAATACATACATATAATAGATAAATTACACCCAGACACAGTAGAAATCATCGTGCTCATCACACAAACATTTGTCCTGGGTGGGAATCGAACCCACGACCTCCGGCATAGCAGTCAGGGCCACTGACCACTAGACCAACAGGCCAGTCAAAATTTCGGTATAGATAGATCATTTTCTTGTTATTAAAAACATACCATCACTTTGATGTTCCTCCTTTAGTTCAATAATATCGTCTAGTCTCTCACAAACAGCTGGTAATTCTTCTTTGATAGCATCACATGTTGTGTGACATGCATCATCTATGCTTATGTGCTCCATTGGTGACTGAATAAACTTATTGAAACACTTGAAGTGACCTTGGCTTATAAAGGGATTTTGCTGTAAAATGACAACCAAAGTATTAGATACAATACATCACATCACCATGCATTACACACCGAGCCCTCTTCGTACTTCGGAAAGCAAGTTAAGCTATTGTTCTGTCTCCCATCTTAAAGATATTTGACAGTTGACTATGTGTAGGCTTGCTAGGTCTTCAAACTGAAAAGCCGGACATTTGAGTAAAATGGCCGACTTTTTTTTTAAAAGTCAAACTCGACTATTTTATTATTGATCATAATATATGTATCTTTTAATTCTAATGAAACCAATATAAAATTGGCTGCTATCATTGCTAGTCCACTCCGCTTACGCTAGCGATACAAGATAAAGTAGCAGACATAACAAAACTAAAAAAAAAAATATTGTGTAATTAAAAAGCCTAACAAAAACCGGACAGGCTGGACTCCGCCTAATTTGGCCGGACACGCAACTAAAAAGCCATAGGTACCCTGTCCGGCTTTATCCGGACGCCTGGCAACGCTAACTATGTGTGATAGTATGTAAGTAACAGATGCAGCAGCTGAATAAGTAATTTACATGGAACGCCTGCCTATTTGATCTTCACAATCCAGTAAATTACAATATCCCTAGTGTCATCAGTGTTATAAAATCAAATGTTAAGAGAATATTTACACATATCTGCTGAAGAATACCTCACCTCATAATTCTCATTCATCATCTGAGTGAGCAGCTCTTCGGATTCCAGACATTTTCTCTGCAGTTGGTAGCATTGCTTTAGTTTAGTGCAGCAGATGAAACAAGCGAGCATCGGTCTACTGTCTTCAGTTACAAACTGTAACAAAACTTAACTAGTTTTTGTCAAGGAGTAAATTGCATTCAAATATGTATACTTTTAATATAATAATAATATTCCACAACTTTCACACAAAGCGATCTAGTCCGAAACTAAACGGAGCTTGTGCTATATGTACTAGACAACTGACAAACTTACTTATATATTATTTTATACATACATGTTTTAGATAAATAAAATTACACCCAGACACAGAACAAATGATCATGCTCATCACACATACATTTGTCATGGGTAGGAATTGAACCCACAACCTCCGGCATAGCATAGTCAGGGCCAATAAACACTAGACCAATATGACAGTTTTGTAATGCTGTCACAAGGGAAATCTAAAAAAGCCGGTCAAGTGCGAGTCGGACTCACGCACGAAGGGTTCCGTACCATTATCTATAAAAACAACAAAAAAAATACATATCTGTTGTATGGGAGCCCATTTAAAAAATTATTTTATTCTGTTTTTTTTTTGTATTTTTTGTTATAGCGGCAACAGAAATAGATTATATGTGAAACTTTCAACCGTCTAACTATCACGGTGTGAGATACAGCCTGATGACAGACATATGGACAGACAGACGGATGCACAGCAGTCTTAATTTCGTACTCAAAGGGCAAATTGGGACCCTATTGTCCCGATTTGCCCTTTGATTACGGAACCATAAAGTGGCACTGGATACTGAAAACTGTTTAAGGATTTGAGAATGTGATAGAGAGGTATCTGAGATGATGCCTCTCTTGATCACATGCCCAATTTTTTTTTATGTCTCTAGTAACAAGGACAGTTTAAGAGCATGAAGGAGGACAGTTACGAGGGTAGAAAAATACCAGAGAAATAATGGTTAGACGGTGAGAGAGATGATATTACTATGTCACGAAAGGCCCTGCCAAAATGAAGACTAATTTACCAACTACAAATGGGTGAGTCAGTACTACGGCCAAACTTTTTTGTAAAATAGGTTTATGTCTAAGAAATAATTCTGCAAAGTCTCAATGTTAAGAAATGTATATGTAATTTTTTAGAAAAAAAAAATTATATTGATATTATTTTATTTCATAATATTTCACAATATTTTGACAGGTTCATTCACTTTTTATTTGTTTGTTGTATCTATGACAAAGGTCAGAATGAATATCCAACTAAATTCGCTATAATTTACACCCATAATTAACTAGAATAACCAGTCCAAAAGCGAGAAAAGTGAGCTCAGAACTTATGGTTATATTTTTAAACCACCCAGAATCAGGAGACTCGCGGAGCGGGGCTCCGTCGACTGGTCAATAGGAGAAATCGGTTGTCGAATCGGTCGTGGAATTGGTCCATAGGAGAGTGGATGAATCTTCTTCCCATTGTCATTCATGTTAAGTTACTTTAAACCCAGCAGACAGAAAAAGGCCCCGCAGGGGGCTTATGTTGACCCTATCCAAGCTTTTTTTGTCAACCTCTTATTACTTTTTATTAAGAAATAATAAAATTGTGAGTGGAGACAATTTTTAACAAGTTAGAATATATTTTTAATACAATGGTATAATGGTAAAGATCCACCGCCACCCGTTCCAAATAAAATGCTTTTTTTTATTTTTATTTAAGTAAACATCGGAAAGTATGCATTTGCTACGTTAAAGGGAGGGTTCAAGGGGTTGAGGATGACCCCTTCCCCTAAAACCTTAGGATTATAGCCACAACAATGCATATAATATAGGATTTTTGATTCCTAACCTCAAAATTTCAATTTTGAGCATCTCCAAAAGTATGCGTTTCCTACATTAGGGAGTGGGTTCGGAGGACAGGAGACCCCCCCCCCCCAATACAATAAATTCAATGTCCTGTGTGTTACCGATGGGCGAATTATAATTTATTATTAGTCCACTATACAAGTTTTTTTGGTTTTTACTTACCGGGTTACCAGTCAGCCTCTCATACAGTTCATGCAACTTCTCGTTGACGACAACATACATGCGAACATTCTCCGCTAAACATACCCTACACATTGGTAGTTTTTCCATCTTTTTATTCAAAACTTATATTTCTTTTGGTTTCGCAAAGTTTCTGCATGTAGCTGTCTATTTAAGTACTTAGTTAATTTTCAACTTACAATATAGTTAAAAGCGAAAATGTCGTTAAATATCGAATTGAAAATCAACTTCAACTCTTCATTATTGGAATTTGTGGAAAAAACAATAAATGACAATAAAATTGAAAATAAAAAAAAACAAAACACAGCCTGACGGCCACAGCTGACTTCTTTTGTTTTTCTTTCTGTCCTTAGGGAAGGCTATAGTCGTTCGACCATATCGCCTAGTCTTTCGTCTGTTTTCTTGCGTAATAAGTCTTCCGTAATATTTGTTTCTTTTTGTTTTACATTAGAATGCAGGTGTAACACATTCTAATGTTTTTTGAAGTATTTGGCAGCAAATGTATCGATTCAGCCTTCTCAGCAAACTTCGCTGAGGTAGCTACGACAATAAAATTCTCAAGCTCTATTTTACCGAGACCGCGCTTATTTCAATGCTTCTACATATTATTCCAGTTGCGCAGACACTTGAGATACAAAACTACACCAATTTTACATCGCAATATCCACTAGGAATCAATTTGCGAATAATTATAACAGCCACTGAACTTTACTCGAAGAAATCCCGCCAAAAACTCCCTGACTTGTTTTGTTTTTTATTATTTCTCTTTTCTAAGCTATTGCATAGCTTCTATCGAGGGCCTTGAGCGCGGGGACCGAATCCAGAAATTCCGTAACGAAAAAAACCTCACGCTCCCCACTCCGACGGGCACGGAGGTGTGGCTTGTAGGGTGTTTGTGTGCGTGCAACTAGCCGTATTGTTTGTGTGCCTGCAACTAGCCGTATTGTACGACTCTACGAAGCTCGTTTATTTATTTAATAAAAGAAAAAAAATTGTTCTCTTATCGGTCACCACGCTCAAAAAGTGTAACTTGAATTAATATCAAAGAAAAAGAAATACTGCATAAAGTATTTATAATTTTTTATTAAATAATTTAAAATTAGATTTTAAAATTAGAAACGGAGGCGTTATCATTAGGACGGATAACAAAGACGACATTGATAAACTGAAAAGCTCGCAGAAGTTAGTTTCCTCAGGCCTTAAAGTTGAAGAACCGTCCAAACGACGTCCCAGGATTGCTGTTATTGGTGTCCCTGTAGCCCTGACTGAAAAAGAGGTATTTGATTGCATTTACGTCCAAAACTTGACAGATAAATTGCCAAATATTTCACGTGAGTCCTTTTTAGAGAGTATAAAATTGAGCCATAAGTCAGGAAAGAAAGAACGTTCTACTTGCAATTATATATTGGAAGTTCCTGCAAATATCAGGAAAATTCTGATGGACCAAGGTCGTATTTTCATAAATTGGACATCATGTCCAGTTAGAGATTTTACAATTGTGACCAGGTGTTTTAACTGCCAGCAGTTCGGACATGCAGCCAAATTTTGTAAAGAAACGAGCCCTACCTGCAACCTTTGTGGCGATACAGGACATTCGTACAAGGAATGCATTAATAAAGGTTCTCCTCCTCAATGTGCGACCTGCAAACGTTTCAAAAGGAAAAATGATCATCCGACTGGTGATGTAAATTGCCCAGCTCGTAAATATGCAGAGGACAATTATATTAATTCCATTGACTATGAGGGCGCCTAAGAGCGCCGCCGACTACTTATTTAGTTTAGCACATAGATAGTAAGTTAACTTCTACATCTAATTTTCTTTGTATGGCCAATCATCTTCTCTGTGATCTAGATAGGTTTTCCGTGTCTGAAGCTAAAATCTGCAATGTTGAGGAGTGCAAAAACTTAGTTTATACTGGGGATAAAACATTGACATTACTTACCCAAAATATACGCAGTATAACCCGGAATTTTAACGGTTTCCAAGTTTTGCTACAAAATCTTGATGTATGCTGCGACATTGTCGTTCTGACAGAATGTTGGTTATCCAAACAAATGGCCAATTTACCAACTCTTGATGGCTTTAATCTTCACAAAAGCGATAGAACATTCAACCAGAATGATGGTATCGTGGTTTATATTAAAAATAATTTAAAAACATTAGTAGATGAACCCCATTTTCTAAACTGTAATTGCTTAGTTATTAAAATTATTCCCGATACAGTAATTATGGCTATTTATAGGCCACCATCCCAAAGTGTTGATGGGTTTTTAGATTCGCTAAACAGTAACTTAGAAAAATTATCTTCGTTTAAAAATATTATACTGGTAGGAGATATCAACATAAACATTGCTGCCGAAAAAATCGATACTCATTCTCATAATTACCTCAATATTTGCTCTTTTCATGGGTTATTACCAGCTCATTATCACCCAACCCACCAGAGCGGTTCTTGTTTAGATCATATCCTTATAAAATCGAAGAGTCCATCCAAAACATTAGTTACTAACTCATCACTTACCGATCATCAAGCTGTTTTACTAACATTACAAATAAGGTCACCTCGAAATAAGTGCATGCGCAGCTATACTAAATTGAATATGTCGAGCCTTGAAACTGACATACGCGGTATTAATTTTGACCCAGTTTATTATTCACACGATCCAAATGTTTCTCTACAATATTTCATCGATGTTTTGCAATCTACAATAAAGAAAAATACATTTACCAAAGTAATACCTAGAAAGTATAGCAATATTAAACCATGGATTACGCCCGGACTTGTTCGCTGTATTAGACATAGAGATAAACTCCACCAAAAATTGAAAAATGCGCCGGATAATGAACAATTATCAATTATTTACAAACGATATAGAAATTTCTGTAATAATCTATTAAAAAGGCTAAAAAACCAATACGATCAAACTCAGCTACAGAAAGCAGGTAAAAACACTAAACTTATATGGAAATTCATAAAAAATAACACCATTAGGTCAAAAAATCCCGAACCAGCACTTGATCTTTTATCTTCTGAGTCCAGCTCTACCGAAGCAGTTAATAAAGCTAACAACTTCTTCATTAACGTAGGAAAAAACTTAGCAGAAAAAACCTTATTTTCTAATAGACGTTTTCCCTGTCAGAGACATACTCAGGCATACGCATCACGAAATTCTTTTGTCTTATTAGATACCGATGTTAATGAAGTAGTAGGTATAATAAATGGATTAAAGGAAAATTGTGCCATAGGATGTGACGACATACCTAATAGCATACTCAAAAGATTCAAATACGACATTGCCCCTCCCTTGACTCACATTTTTCAGTTATGTTTATCAAAAGGAATATTTCCTAAATTGCTTAAAAAAGCCGTTGTCACCCCTGTATTTAAGGCTGGAGACAAAAACTGTGTCAATAATTACAGGCCAATTTCAGTTTTAACTGGCCTCTCAAAGATATTGGAAAAAATTATAAACAGTAGAATAGTAAAATACCTTGAAAGTAATAAATTACTCTCTGATCATCAATTTGGTTTTAGACCTAAAAGATCAACAAGCCAAGCTGTTCACCATCTAACAAATTTTATAAGCACAAACCTGGACAATGGTATGCACACCATAGGGATCTTTTTAGATCTTGCCAAGGCTTTTGACACAATTTCTTGTAATTTGCTTTTATACAAACTGGAAGGGCTGGGAATACGGGGAGTACAATTGCAACTACTAACTGATTACCTTAGTGACCGCCATCAGTCTGTAAAAATAGGTCAGTGCATCAGTTCTGAACTTAAAAATACCTTTTACGGAATCCCGCAGGGTAGTATTTTGGGTCCTACCTTGTTCTTAATTTATATAAATGACCTGTGCAATTTGACACTCCAAAATGGTGTAATTATGTCATACGCGGATGACACAGCTCTACTATTTGCAGCTAAATCAAAGGCCGAGGTATATAAGGTAGCACAGACTGGTTTTGATACTGTGTCTAACTGGCTTCATAAAAATCTCTTAACATTAAATACAGATAAAACCAAATATCTATTATTTACAATGAGAAACAATTATCCAACGCTTACTAATCAAAATATTCAAGTGCATAACAATTGTAATTTACATTATGCTGATATTGCATGTACTTGTCCTACTTTAGCAAAAACTGACCATATAAAATATTTAGGTATCACGATTGACTCAAACCTGAATTTCCGCAAACACATCGATTTATTATGCAACAGAGTGCGTAAACTAATATACATCTTTAAAAACTTACGTAACATTGCCGACTTTAGATTAATTAGACAGGTTTATTTGGCTTTGTGTCAATCTATTATTACCTACTGCATAACGTCCTGGGGTGGCGCCGCTAAATCAATTTTACTGCACTTAGAACGTGCCCAAAGAGCAGTTTTAAAAGTTGCTACTTTTCGTCCATTTCGGTTTCCAACACACCAGCTTTACATGGCATGTAAGGTGCTAACAGTACGTCAATTATTAGTTTTAAATGTAGTTTTGTTAAAACACACTGAACTTTATTTTAATCCAATACCCTCAGATAGGAGACGAAAAGATTTGGTTTGTGCTAACTCTCGTACTAAACACGCTTTTTCTAATCGATTTTATATATTTCTGGGACCTTATTTATATAACCAGTTAAACAGAGTACTAAAGATTTATAGTTTAAGCTACAATAGGTGTAATTTAGTAGTCCAGGAATTTTTGTCAAAACACAACTATGCAGACACGGAAAAACTACTAGAAATTGTAAAATAAAGTTTCTATATACCTACTCTAATATAAGTCTCTTTCTATACCTAATTAATATAGTATCCACTTTATAGGCTGTATTATTATTCGTTAATTTATTTAATCCTAATATATCGTACATAATCTAGTTTTAAAATAATCTATTCAAATTGTTACTTTTTAAGTTGTTTGAAATATTGTCTTCTTTTTAATTTAGTTTCTAATTCCATTAGTGTATTCTTTTTTAAATGTTAGATGTAAATTGATGGCCTGAAACACAGGTTTTCATTAACCTAGATCAGGCAGGTCTACGTTACTGTTAGAATTACTTTTTTTTTTCTCGATTGCACTTAATGTAAATCATAATTTTACTTACTTTATACTTGAACAAAATTTTATTATTTTTTATTATTATTAATAAGTCCAAACACGGCTAGGCTTTGATTATATACTTGTCTAGATGCCACATTGACCGTACTAAACGGCCAAATAAAGTCTACTATAATTGGTAGACTCGCTTCTCCCTTACGTCAGTGTCATTTGAAACCACTAAGGATAATGTGCTCACGTAAAATAATTAATTATGCCGGTTTGTGCTGTCAGACAGTGTAGTGTATGCGAGTGAAAGAGGGGGAAGCATTATGTCATCTCTGGCGCGCGTGCGAGCGACACAGCTCAGTCGGCTGTGAGCGGTGTGAGTGAGAGGGCACGCGCGGCTAAGAGCCGACAATATTGAAGGATAGTACATTTTGGCGACGAGGATCAATTATTGTGAGTAATAATTATAAAAAAAAAAAAAAAAAAAAAAACAGTGTGTGTGTGTCTGTGGCAGTGTAGTGTTTTTATAAGTAATGAAATGCAGTAAACACAGTTACCAGTACGAATTACTGCAGATACAAGCAAGTATTTATTTTATTTTCATTACATCTAAGTAGGTAGTTACCATAGATATCCGTGGTAGTTACCATGCGGGACGAGGCAACCGCTCCTTATTTTTTTCGTCAGCGCTTTCGGAGGGTATTAGTACTACCTTAGATAGTGACTCAAAAGCGACATTCAACGTTTGTTTACATTTGTTACTTTTGTACTGACATACTTATGAGATCGTTTATATGTATAGTCTATTATTATTAATTAGATTACAAACGCTTTTGGTCCTTGGCGCATATATTCATTTGAGTAGGCTGGTTTTAGAAACTACCGGTACGATTTATGTGGATTGCTTTTCTATCATGGAAAAGTTTTATGTGTGTTTTAAATAGTACATTCCCGGCGGCTGTACACAAAGTGACAAATATACGCGCACACGCACACGCAAAATTTTACTTTTGATAAATTGATGATTGATGTGTAAAAAATGAAAAACTTGTCCCTGAACTACGGGGCCGGGTTCGATTCCAGGTCCGATTAGCATTGAACATCCTTAAAATACTGCTAAGTTGCATGATTCCGTATTAAACTTCGTTTACTATCTATGTCTGATTGTCTATTATTTTATCAGGTAAATATATTATTTTCGAATTTTGTCTCTTCTAACTACAATATTAAAGAGTGTCGTTGGTTGTCCATAAACAGGTGATGCCTGTGAGGACTTCCTAACGTAATTAAATACCTATGGGTGATGCCTGTAGGTGTGGTGCGATGTAGTGAAGGTATATTAGAGACGCTGTGATGTTACCAGATGATGCCTGGTAGTCCATAAACAGGTGATGCCTGTGAGGACTTCGTAACGTAATTAAATACTTATCGGTGATGCCTGTAGGTGTGGTGCGATGTAGTGAAGGTATATTAGAGACGCTATGATGTTACCAGATGATGCCTGGTAGTCCATAAACAGGTGATGCCTGTGAGGACTTCGTAACGTAATTAAATACCGATGGGTGATGCCTTTACGGGTTACCTGTAACGTAATGTTGTACGGGTGATGCCTGTAATGCGAAGTGATACGGGCAATGCTCGTAATTGAAATATTTATACGGGTAACGCCCGTTTACTGAACTTATCAACAATTTGTGTGGTTTTGGAAGGACAGGTTGATAGGAATAAATAATGAATGTATCAGGTTGTTGAAAGGATAATGCCCATTTGATAACCTAAATGAGACATTCCTTATTTGTTTCCTTGTTCACAGATTAAATAATGTCTTAAAGTTTTACATTAGAAAAATTTGAGTGCGATGGTGAAGCAGGTTCTGTGGGAGCAAGATGGGAACGTTGGAAGAGGAGTTTAAATATCTACCTGGAAGCTGCAGATATTAATAATAGCTCTAAAAAACGCGCAAGTCTGTTACATTGGGGAGGACAAGAACTTCAAGGAATATTGTTTAACATACCCGGTGGTTACGTCACGTCGGTTGAAGATGATCAAGACATAGATGTATTTGAAGTAGCAATAAAAAAGTTAGATGAATACTTCGCACCCAAGCAAAATAAACGGTATGAAAGACATCTATTTAGGCAAATGAAACAAGAAGAAAACGAGAAATTTGAAAAATATTTAGTTCGCCTAAGGCAACAAGCGTTGAAATGCCAATTTACAGATGTAGATGATAATATAATTGATCAGATAATTGAGAAATGTTCGTCGGAAGAACTGAGAAAGAAAGTACTTCACGCAGGAGAAAAAATTACTTTAACAGAAGTGATAACTGAAGCTAATACTTTAGAGGTAGTAGAACGACAATTAGTTGATTTTAGTCAGAAAGGAAAAGAACACACTGTAAGCAAAATTGAGACACAAGAGAAAGAAAAGACATTAAAGAACAATAAAAGGGCGTGTTATCGATGTGGTAGCTGGAATCATCTAGCGTATGATGCGAAGTGTCCAGCCAAAGGAAAAATTTGTAACAAATGCAAGAAGGTGGGGCACTTCCAGGCTCAGTGCAGAGGAACAGGCCAAAAACGGAACTATGATGATAGCAAATCGGAAAGGGGTATTGATGCGAAAAGAAAGAAGCCAAATCAAAGAGTTGAAGATATGAAGCAGGCCAATGCGATCGAAGACAAGATTGATTATGTTTTTAATATCCTGCCTAACGATACACTCAATTGTTTAGTAGGAGGAACCCAAGTAGAGATGCTCATTGATTCCGGATGTCAACATAACTTAATAACAGATAAAACGTGGGAAGAAATAAGAGAAAAAGTTTTAAAGACAGGAAAAGAACTAAAGAATCCAGGAAAAACATTTGTAGCATATGGAAGTGAAGTCCCTCTCAAATTATTGACGTCCTTTACTACGGATATTCGTGTTGGAACAAAAACACAAAACGCCAACTTTTATGTTATAGACAAAGGGACACGTAATTTACTAGGTAAAGTAACTGCAATTGCATTAGGCGTATTTAAACTAGGATTAGACATAAATCAAGTCGAGATGACACCCTTTCCCAAATTTAAAAACATTCAGATACAAATATAATAAATAAGGACGTAAAACCAGTCGCACAACCTTACAGACGAGTACCGATTCCCTTAGAAGAAAAAATTAATTCCAAAATAGACGAACTACTTCAAAAGGACATAATAAAAAAGGTAGAAGGAAGGAAAGCAGATGGTGATGTTCGTCTCTGTATCGATATGAGACGCGCAAATTTGGCAATTAAGCGGGAGAATCATCCACTGCCCACGATGGAACAGCTACTACCGAAGATTCAAAATGCTAAAATGTTTAGCAAATTAGATATAAAGGATGCCTTTCATCAACTGGAGCTTCTGCCCGAATCAAGACACATTACTACATTCATTTCTGGTAAAGGATTATATCGTTTTAAAAGGTTAATGTTCGGAATAACCTGTGCGCCAGAAATGTTTCAAAAAACACTCGAAAGAGTACCTATTAATAGAATGCGAAGGTGTAGTTAATTTTATTAATGATATTTTAGTTTACGGAGAAGACAAGCAAGAACATGACAGACGGTTACAAAAAGTGATAGAGACATTAAAGGCGAATGACATCATGTTAAGAGAAGATAAATGTATTTACGGTAAAACTAAAGTTCAATTTCTAGGACACGAGTTATCTGACGAAGGGATTCGACCATTAGACAAATATTTATCGGCCATAAAAGATTTCAGAACCCCAATCAATATTTCGGAGCTACAAAGCTTTTTAGGGCTCATAAACTATATTGGTAAGTGGATTCCCAACATGGCGACCCTCACAGAACCATTGAAGCAGTTGCTTCGCCAAGGATCAGCCAAAAATGCTGATATTAGGGATTCTTGGGGGAAAAGTCAACAAACAGCCTTTTGTGCTTTAAAGGCTGCTTTGAGTGATATACCAAATTTGGGGTTCTACAACGTAGACGATAAAACCATGGTATTTGCAGATGCTAGTCCGGTCGGACTCGGAGCAATTTTAGTGCAGACAAATGAAAGAGGCCCACGCATAATTGCGTTTGGGAATAAGACCCTCAGTGATTGCGAACGTAGATACTGCCAAACTGAGAAAGAGGCTTTGGCATTGGTGTGGGCTGTGGAACACTTCCACATGTTCTTGTACGGCAAGGAATTTGACTTGATAACTGACCATAAACCTCTTGAGGTCATATTCGGACCGAAGTCCAAATCGTGTGCTCGTATAGAACGTTGGATATTGAGACTTCAATCTTATAAATATAATGTCATATACCGTCCAGGAAAAAATAACATAGCTGATCCCTTGTCTAGATCATGTACATTTAAACATGATGAAACTCAGCAAAAAGATTACGTTCAGGATATCATTGATCACGCTAGACCAATAGCCGTATCACTAAAAGACATCGAAGAACATTCAAAGACCGACACTGACATACAAAAAGTAAAACATGGCATATTTAGCAGAAAGTGGGATGATTCAGTAAAAGGTTACAAACTATTTGAGAACGAGTTCTGTTTCTTTGGGGACATAATTATTACTAAGAGGCACAAGAATAGTCATACCGACAGAACCGAGACATTCTTAAACGACTCAAAATATGCCAAGTAGAGAGAAAAAGCTGGAAAGAAGCATTGATAAAATATCTGACTATGTACAATAGCACACCCCATAGTGTGACTGGAAAAACTCCGGCAGAATTATTTTTTCAAAGGAAATTTAGGGATAAGATTCCCATGATAGATTATGCGGAACAAAATTTTGAGGATTTGGATGTAAGAGACAAAGATAAAGAACAAAAAGAAAAAGGGAGAGAATATACAGATAAAAGACGAAGAGCACGCGAAACTGATATACAAGTGGGAGATAAGGTGTATGTAAAGAATACCAATAAATCTAATAAATTGAGTCTTAATTTTGATACAGCTACTCATACTGTAAAATCTAAAACAGGAGGAGATGTGGAAGTACAGAACGATGAAACTGGACAACAATTAAGAAGAAACATACTCCATTTAAAGAAAGTGGAAGGAGAATGGACATCTATGAATAAAGAAACGGAAGGACAACATTTAGAAATTGTAGAAGAAGAGAGTTCAGACGAGAATATTGGTGACGATTAGGACTATCGTTAAGAATACTAAAATTAAAAGTAACATGAGATGATAAAGGTTGATTTTCAATAATGTAATCAATAGTTACGAGTATAATAAAACGATGAATCATTTATTTGATCAATTGTTTTTAATTGTTTCTTTCTTGTTTTAAAAAAAATAAAACAAGGGAGGGATGTAGTGTATGCGAGTGAAAGAGGGGGAAGCATTATGTCATCTCTGGCGCGCGTGCGAGCGACACAGCTCAGTCGGCTGTGAGCGGTGTGAGTGAGAGGGCACGCGCGGCTAAGAGCCGACAATATTGAAGGATAGTACAGACAGTGCCGTAATTATGTGGGAAAATAATATAATAACACTAAGATCACTTTTCATCGGCAAGTTTTGTTATTTAACCACTATTATTATAGAAAACACAATTTTTTAATTCCTTTTTTGTATGTCATTCCGATTAGCCAGTGTTGTCAGTTTATTACTAGGGAGATTTGGCGAAACTATGGGAGACAAAATACAAATATCATTACATCATCTTTCGATCAAGAGAACATTATTATTTTAAAAATTACATTATTTATTTGATTAGTAAATGATAACTTGTCTATACCTACAAAAAAAAGAAACCCATGACGTCATGCACTACATTTTTTTTTTAGTTTTTTTAATATTTTGGGTTTCAGATTTTTGCTGAATTGGGCCTGTTTGGTGTAGCCGTGAGGCACACATTCCTATTATATCCTTACATCGGACTTTATACTTTTTATTTGTAGGTTTTATGTAATTAGATGTAACTGTATGTCTTTAAGTCTGTGCTAAATAAATGTATTTTCTTTCTTTCTTTAATCTACAAAATAATTATTTCATTCAACCTATTTTGTTAAACTTTCGTCATAATAAATAATGGAGAAAAGGAAAGTTAATAATTTGGAGCAGGCATCCCTCAACACGCACACCTTGACAGTTTGACGACAATAAGTACACGTGCGGTACTCACACATGTCACGCAATTGGAGACAGTTTTAGCGCGTCGTATGTTTGCATTGCTCTATCTAGACAAGTATATAATTAAAGCGGCTAGGTGACATTGATTAATTACAGAGTTCCAGTGCCTTATTATTATTATTATTAATAGTTAAAATTAAACAATCATAAGTCCTCTTTTTGTACTATTTTCGCATGGATCTCTTGTATAATTGTAGCGATAAACGAATCGAGTGTCCGTTTCTTGCAATACAGACATGTCAATTCACAGCTTGACGACCAATGGGCACGCCATAAGCCATAATCATGCAGGTTATGTTATGGCATATCCAGCCATAATATAATATAATCTATGTTTATATACCACATCCAGTGGGATTATTAATCAAGTAGGTTACTCTTGGCAACCGTACTGTCGAAAAATAACTAAGCATAAAAAGTCTTATTGAATACGATCTAACTTGTTTTATTTTAATAAGACGGAAAGTGGAATCAACGCAAAACGATATGTCCATATTGTAAACAGCGCAAAAATGAATAGCAAATGGAAAGTCACCCAAACCGACACCGACTACTTCTAGACCAGCTAAAAACATTAACATGAATATGTCAATCCAAGCAGTTGACGATGAATACATGGCTGTGGATAAGGAATACTGGTACGTTGTTTCTTTGTTATTAGATCTGTGTATAATCTGTACCTTTCCCTGGCTTAATCAATTTTCTCGTTCTTCTGGGTTACCAGTAGCAATAATTCATCATAAATTAGTTTTGAAATCTTTGATTTTGTGTAAAACATTAAAATAATCACTGCCGACATAATGTATTTTTTATACAACATTTTGTAATTATTTTTAAGATTTTATTTCTTAAATTCATTAAAAATAATGTAATTAAAGAAAAATAATCGGCCATAATTCTTTTTAATGAGAATTTAGATGTAATTTTTTTTAGAAAAAAAAAACTTGATATAGGTATATAAAATATTATATAATTAGTTTGAGTGAAATTTGTAAATTTGATGGGCTGTAGAAAATCGCCTTTTTATTTGAGAAAAAAAAAGTAAGAAAACTGAACCCTATATGTAGTAAATAAACATGTAAGTTTAACAATGTGTTTTATTGTCGTTATCGCATTTAAACCTATAACACGCTTGGAGGCGCTTTTCTTTCTTTGCGTTTAGACCCTAGCAAGTCACTTGGCGAGTAGCAAAATACCTAAATTGTAACGGTGTGGAAGAGGTAAGTAACGTCAAAAACAATAAAAAAAAAATATTTGTTATAAACCAGTGCTTGACTGCGATCCCACCGGATGGTAAGCAGTGACCGCAGCAGGCAAATTGTTCCAGTCCTTCGATGTACGCGGTATAAACGACGAAGCGAAACGCTTAGTCCAGAACCGTTAAAGTTTCAACAACGTAAGGGTGGATACTCGCCGTACGTCGGGAAAGGAAATATGAATTTTGTTAATGTAAATTATATTTTTTTTTATTTTGTTTTTTTTTTTTAATTATTTAATTTAGTTGTGTGTTTTATATTGTATTGTATGATAGTACCTATACCTACTACAATATACTTCGATCTTTTTCATTAATATTAACAACGATACTTAGCGTTATAACCTGAGGTCGGAATTAGGTAAAGTAAAAATGTACTTACACTGATTTCATACAGCGAAAGAATAAAGTGGATATGCTTCAAACCCCGAGATTAATTTTAAAGAGCAGAACTTTTTTATGACACCATCAGAAATATAGCAGAAAAATTTCTTCCTGCATTAATGACGTGGAGGAGGAAGTGTATAAATTTGTTAACCTTACCTCAGTTGACGTAGAGAGACCTTTTTCAATGAAAAAATCGGTTGTCTGTAAGGTCGGTTTACTGACGATAGTTGAAAGTGACAACGTGTTACATTTATTTGTACGCATAAATACAAATAAACAACACGACATTCACTTTTCACTGCACTTTATACTTGACGAAAACATGTAAATGTATTATTCTATAGCAGTTGTCACGAAGCAGACGGATCGCTCACTCAAGTAGGAGAGAGACAAATGTCGAACACTGCCGAACGCGGAAGCCGAACGCGCTCTCGCTTGCACTTCAAGCCTTAAATGGAACGCCTCAGAGCGAGGTAACACCACATGCGTCATACTTTTTCGTGCGTGCAGCCGGCTCCATCGAATTATAAGACGTTGTCACGTCAAAAACACAAAAAAAAATTATGTTAATTATATTAGTTTTATTTGTCTTATCTATCTCTGAGATTTCTATTACTATTTATTTGTAATCTTGTTGGCCACACGGGATTTTTCATTAAAAATCCCGGGAAGATCCATATTAATATCAACATTTCGATGCAAGTACATGAATACTCTACCTAATTCCGACCCCTGGTTATAACTGCAAATAAAAGAAAACACAGATTTGTTAGAACCAGTGCTTTTATTATTTAAGAAAAAACTTTTTACAAAAAAAAAATACAACCGACTTCAAAGTAAAAAAAAAACACTGAAAAGTGCAAAATAACTTTAATTTCGGAAGTCGGTGTTTTTATAGTAGTTTTGTCTCTTCGTTAGTTAACACCGACTTCCGAAATTAAAGTTATTTTGCACTTTTCAGTGTTTTTTTTTTACTTTGAAGTCGGTTGTATTTTTTTTGTAAAAAGTTTTTATTTTACACTTTTTAGTTATGGTACCACCACTAAAAAGTACCCCTCAGCCAAACTTAAATACCTTATAGCCAGAGTGCATCTCATGACAATTCTAATAATCCCAAACACGGTTAGATTACATTAATTTATTACAGAGTTCCGGTGCCTAACTTCAGGCTTCATCATCAGATCAGTTCGATATATTCCGCCTCTACTTTCTGTCAGTCATCGACTACACGTATAAACAAAGCAATTTTACTTGTTACGACGGTTCTGCTGTGATCCTATGAGGAGTTCTGTTCCATATCTTCGAAGTTCATGATCAGATCATAACAATATTTCTATGGGACCAATTCGGAAGCATAACCTTTCAATCAAAAAAAAATTTTTCAAAATCGGTCCACAATTGACCGAGAAATCGGTGAACATACATAAAAAATAAAAATAAAAAACATACATTCAACCGAACATATAACCTCCTCCTTTTTGAAGTCGGTTAAAAATAACGAGTTACCCTTGTGCCCAAGGAGGCTCATGGATTTATGGAATCCCGTACCATGCTACATCATGCATGCGTGCAACTTGACCAGTTAAACATCATCCGACGTTTCTGATAATTTTCAGTTTACATTTTAATTAAGTATTAAAATCGTGATATGTCTGGAATGGATTGTACGAATTTAATCATTCAAATAAAGGCACCAAATTAGTCTTGAATATGAAGTAATTTATTTTAATAAGGATTAATTCAGTTTTGCGGCTAGTTGACACTTCGCGTGACCAAAGGGCTGGCTTTTAAATTAATAAAAGTAGGTTTTGTGTGTTTGTGTTAGACATATGTTGTCGCGACTGTTTCCGTAGATAAATATTTTCTATAATAGTTTTGTCTCTTCGTTATTTAACACAGACTTCCGAAATTAAAGTTATTTTGCACTTTCCAGTGTTTTTTTTACTTTGAAGTCGGTTGTATTTTTTTTTGTAAAAAGTTTTTATTTTACACTTTTTAGTTATGGTACCAGTGGTACCACCACTAAAAAGTACCCCTCAGCCAAATTTAAATACCTTATAGCCAGAGTGCATCTGGGTCTCAATGGGTCTGTAATTGTTGAAGCTGTGTCAACAATTACAGACCCATTTCGGTTCTCACTTCCATTTCAAAAATCTTTGAGAAAATTCTTAATAACAACCTTAGAAAATTTCTAGACAAATTTCACCTTATTTCAGACAACCAATATGGTTTTCGCCCAGGAGTTTCGACTGAGGATGCGGTACTTGATCTGACGCAGTTGGTTGCTAGAAAACTCGACAGCAAAACTAAATGCTTAGGAATCTTCCTGGATCTGTCTAAAGCCTTTGACACAGTTTCTGTTCCCAAACTTATTTCCAAACTGGAATCATTGGGTGTTCGTGGCAGTGCGCTTGAAATCTTTGCAGATTACCTAAAAAATCGTAGTCAGCAAGTTCAAATTGGCACTAAATTAAGTGACGAGGAGTTAGTGAATTATGGCGTACCTCAAGGCAGCATACTGGGACCTACTTTGTTTCAGATCTACATTAACGACTTGTGCAACATGACCCTTCATAACTCCAACATTTATACGTATGCAGATGACACCGCAATTATTGTCTATGGTCCTTCTTGGGAAACTGTCAAAAGTAACGCGGAATCAGCTTTAAGTAATGTCATGCACTGGTTTAACTCAAATTTACTGACACTTAATCTGACCAAAACATCTTACATTCCTTTTGCTATCCGCAACAACATGAAACCATCTAGTATTTTTTCTATTACGGCACACTGTTGTACAAGTCCGACAACCTTTTGTTCATGTCCAAAATTAAATAGAGTGGAAAACGTTAAATATCTCGGTATTCAAATAGACAGCGGACTAAGATGGGACAAACACATAGGCTTAATTACCACACGTACAATCAGACTGATCTCCATCTTTAAATCACTCAGAGGTTCAGCTGACCATGATACTCTTAAAATGGTGTATTTTGCTTTATGTCAATCGGTGCTGGGCTATTGTGTCAATGTGTGGGGTGGTGCTATAAAAACCAGTCTCTTGAGGGCTGAAAGGGCACAAAGGGCAGTTCTTAAGGTTATGACCAAGAATCCGCGCAGATTTCCTACAGCGCAACTTTATGCAGACTGCAAGGTTTTAACTGTACGACAGCTATTTGTGCTCCAATCAATCCTCAGAACGCATCGTGGTGTGGCTCCTCACAACCCGAAGAAACGTAAACACATCATTCCCGGTACCCAACATAAAACAAAATTCGCAAAGCACCAATTCTACGTAATAAGTTCCCATATTTATAACAAAGCTCAAAAGGAACTAAACATCATTGGTCTTCCAAGGTCCAAACTGAAACATACAATAATAGAATGGCTGCTGAAACAGAATTATAATAAAACGGAATCACTTCTAACATACATCACCTAATAACCACGCTATGTGATCAAGAGTTGTTTTTACACATTGTTAGGGACTCCAACTTCTACAACACACTACAAATGTACACTTATTGCAATCAGTTCTTACATAACAAACTCACAAACATATTATCACACACAAACACAAACTCACTCACACACCACACTAACACTAAGGTTTACCACAACTTTAAACTTCACCCTTTTGACACAGTCCACTTGCACTTCTACAGCAATAAACTTATTTTATAAACGTACCTGTATAGCCGGATACTGCCCCCTAAGATACAGGCCTAGCCTAGTTTAGGGGACAGGGTCGACCTAATTGTACTTTACCCTAAGCTTAAATAATTATTAAGAACTTTACTTGTAATCAGTGCAATGTACCTAAATTCTTGTGGTAATAAAATACATTTTATCTCATGACAATTCTAATAATCCCAAACACGGTAAGATTACATTAATTTATTACAGAGTTCCGGTGCCTAACTTCAGGCTTCATCATCAGATCAGTTCAATATATTCCCCCTCTACTTTCAGTCAGTCATCGACTACACGTATAAACAAAGCAATTTTACTTGTTACGACGGTTCTGCTGTGATCCTATGAGGAGTTCTGTTCCATATCTTCGAAGTTCATGATCAGATCATAACAATATTTCTATGGGACCAATTCGGAAGCATAACCTTTCAATCAAAAAAAAAAATTTCAAAATCGGTCCACAATTGACCGAGAAATCGGTGAACATACATAAAAAAAAAAAAACATACATTCAACCGAACATATAACCTCCTCCTATTTGAAGTCGGTTAAAAATGTTGTGTTCTGTAAAGCTGTAGTATATTATTTTGTTCCATCATCACTAGTTTTAGCAGCGCAAGCGATGCAAAGAAAATATGTCATTATTTAAGTACACTTTGGGTTATCTTATTGGACTTTTAGTAGGGAACCCTATTGTTTCTTTTTTTTTTTTAATAAAATATGTAAAGCCTATGTTACTCAGTGATAAAGTTGCTTTCTATTGGAGAAAAAAAAGTCAGTTCGGTAGTTTTTGAATTTATTTATTACATACAAATACACTAATATTTCCTCTTTATTAAATTATTATTAGTATAGATGAATATAGGGTTACCAGGTCTTGAAATCGAAAATCTGGACAGGCCAGCCTGTTGAACACATTTGGCTAAACAGGCCGACATTTTTTTTAGTTAGGACATTTATTACCATAAAATCTTTATAAATTCTGATGAATGAACAATAACCGCTTCTCCCATGGACGACAGCAACCGAACGTGCGCCAGGGGGTGGCAGCTAGCCTAGCGCGTATGTGTGCGCGACTCTCCCCCGCTCCACTGCCCGAGGGAAACATTTACAGTGAGATAAACACTGCTGAATGAATGTGCCCAAAATAAAATTATTTGATTTCTTTACCTATGAAATTGCTGTTTTTTAAAATGGTAGTGCATTTTAAAAAACAGCCGTTGAACTGTAATATCTTCGGAATTATAAGTTGTAATAAACTTTATATTGTTGAATTACCTTTCTCACAAATTTCAAATTCTTCACGTTAGTAAGTATTTTCGCCAGTGTTGCGTACAAATGTGATTTGGTAAATTACTTTTCTCACTAAAACAAAGCTCACATTCTTCCTATTTCTAAGATTTTTCGCCATGGTACATACGAATGTGCCTTGTTAAATGACTCCTCTGAGTAAAACAAAGCTCACATTCTTCACATTTGTAAGGTTTTTCGCCAGTGTGCGTACGTATGTGACTTGTTAAACTACTTTTCTCACTAAAACAAAGCTCACATTCTTCACATTTGTAAGGTTTTTCGCCAGTGTGCGTACGAATGTGTCTTGTTAAATGACTCTTCTGACTAAAACAAAGTTGACATTCTTCACACTTATAAGGTTTTTCGCCAGTGTGCGTACGAATGTGTTTTGTTAAAGAATTCTTCCGTCTAAAACAAAGCTGACATTCTTCACACTTATAAGGTTTTTCGCCAGTGTGCGTACAAATGTGTTCTGTTAAATGACTCTTCCGTCTAAAACAAAGCTGACATTCTTCACACTTGTAAGGTTTTTCGCCAGTGTGTTTACGAATGTGTTCTGTTAAATATTTCTTCCGACTAAAACAAAGCTCACATTCTTCACATTTGTAAGGTTTTTCGCCAGTGTGCGTACGTATGTGACTTGTTAAACTATTTTTCTCACTAAAACAAAGCTCACATTCTTCACATTTGTAAGGTTTTTCACCAGTGTGCGTACGAATGTGTCTTGTTAAATTACTCTTCTGACTAAAACAAACTTGACAATCTTCACACTTGTAAGGTTTTTCACCAGTATGTACATGAATATGTTTTATTAAATCTCCCTTGTTATTACAAATACGCTGACAAATATCACACTTGTAAGGCGCTCCGCCAGTGCGTATACGAGTGTGTTTTTGTAAATTACGTTTTTTAATATTTTTACAATTTGTGTCTAAAGTAGTATCAATAACATTAATATTAACTCGAGGTGTTTTACTAGTTGAAGGTTCTTCGAATTTCGGAATCAGTTTGTACGTACAATTTATAGTGTTCTGGATAACTTTTGTGTCTAATTCTTCATTCTTCATTTGATTTTCTGTAATTACGTCTTCTAGTTTGTTTCCTCGTATGTGCAGTTTTCGTTTTTTCGCCACTGCCACCCCTGTGATTATTAATCTAGTAAGCGACAAAATCAAAATACAATCAAATGAAAGGGAATCGAATGGTTCTCAGTAGAGACGAAACTGTCAGTTGTCTTTGCAGGTTTTCGAATAATAATGATCATGCGTGATCAAAGGATTTAACAAAATATGCTGTAATAAATAACCCGACTACAGCAGGGCCAACAGCAGTAGTTATGATATTAGCAGTGTATGTATATTCTTATGTAAGTATGTTCTACTAAACGGTGTAAAATATTTATTTTATTCTGTTTTTTTAGTATTTTTTGTTATAGCGGCTACAGAAATACATCATCTGTGAAAATTTCAACTGTCTATCATGGTTCGTGAGATACAGCCTGGTGACAGACGGACAGACGGACAGCGGAGTCTTAGTAACAGGATTCCGTTCTACCCTTGGATACAGAACCCACAAAAGATCAAAGGGAGCAAATAGGAATAAACGGCGCGTCGCGTCGGTTTGACTGATTTTTACTTCTGCACTGGTCAGAGCGGTGTTATCGTGTTTAAATTGTGAGTATTTGCTAATTATATTACAACTACACATTAATTACTTTAATTTATACTTACATTAATTTAAACAAATGATTGAATACTACAATCTTTTGTGTCCATCTAGTGGATTCAGAAGTAAACAGCTACAATACAATGTTGTGAGCGAGCAAGAGTTGCCCAAAAATATCAATAGATGGCTCTTATAGTTTACGTCATTTATGATACAGGTATGATGTTTACATAATTCTATCTTATTACTAGCTTTTGCCCGCGGCTTCGCGCCCGTCAACTGACTACCCTACTCTACCCTATTCTACTGTACTATTTTTTTATTTTTTTCTTTCATAAGAACCTTCTCCTAAATAACAAACACATCAAAAAAAAAATTGTGAAATCGGTCCAGCCGTTCACGCGTGATGGCGTGACCAAGGGAAATAGGGATTCATTTTTATATATACAGATTAACAAATGAAAATGTAGCTATTAAAATCAGCATTACAGCAAGAAATTTTGCACTGATGATACGTGACGGCGGATTATAGCGCGAGTTTGTTTTATTATTCGGAACATTAAGTGAGTAGTACTGGGTTCCTTGGCTTGCCCCTATAAAGGTATCTGGCACGCCACTGATTAGATCCACGCCACGCGACGCGACTCTACGTACAAATCAGCCCCCCTAGCCAAGTTACAATCGTATCGTTCGGCGCGAACGCCTCGAGTGGGCCACGCCTCCGATTCCTTTGTTCTGACGTCATCTCAACGCTCAGTCACGTGGTCAGAACAAAGGATTCGGAGGCGTGGCCTACTCGAGGCGTTCGCGCCGAACGAAACGATTGTAACTTGGCTAGGGGGGCTGGCGTGGCCCACGTGTGCGTCGGTCTAATTCTATAATGTAGTTCCCGCTTAAAGCCGACCGCAATAAAGTACGAATTTTGTTTTGGAGAAATAATACTATGTTTGTTATTTGCGTCCAAGTTGAGCTAGATCAGTGATACAGCACGAATCTTCCAGACTTATAATCTTGTTTTGTTTATATGTCCCTTCAAATTACTTTTTAGGGTTCCGTACCCAAAGGATAAAACGGGACACTATTACTAAGACTCCGCTGTCCGTCCGTCTGTCTGTCCGTCTATCGTCATCGTCTGTCAAATATTGTAACAACATTTTTTTAAAAAGAGTAACCATGGAGTTTCTTGCCGGTTCTTCTCCATAGGAAACGACCAATTTGGAACCGTGCACTGGCTTCTGACGTTTTATAAGTGCCCATGTAGTGTAGTGTGCATGTAGTGCCCAAAAAAAAACCATTTGAATTGAATTAAGTAATTGAATCAGGCTGTCTCATTCATGAAAATTTCAACTGATCACGCTGATCTGATCAATTTTCATAGATGATGCATTTCTGTTGCCGATTTATCAACAAATACTAAAAAACAGTATAAAATAAATATGTTGTGGGGCTCCCATATTACAAACGTGATTTTTTTTTGTTCCTTTTTACTCGATATTGATAACGGCAACAGATAGACGCTTGAAATATTCACGAAATAGTGAGTTACATATTCATTAAAAAAAAATGCGGTTCAGAAAAATCTTCGAGACTCCATTCGGCACAGAACCCTCAGTGCGCGAGTCCGACTCGCACTTGCCCATTTTTTATTAACTATGCAGCTTATGTCCAGCGTTCTATAACACTATTTTTCATTTTGTTCACACTTAGTATTGTTCAATATTTAACAGAAACGACATAGCAAAGAGCTGGAGTTAAGTAAATAAAAACGCCAGTAATTCTATGATCAGAACCGTTCTGTTGTATCTGCAGTAGAAATGTGCTCTACGAGAGCAACTACTCGAGGTGTAGCAGTGTGTTTGTGCTACTCAAGAGTGTACAGACAGGACGCCTGAAGTTGTTTTTGTTAAGTTCATGTTGTCAAACTAGTCGGCTTGTTCGCTCACACAATGATTAACTAACTAATACTCACGTGTCGTGTCACTGGCTCTTCGCTTCTTCCTCGATACTTCTTCTTCTTCTTCCACTTCCGTTTTGATCTCTATTAAGGATACATCATATTCTGAACCAGACTCATACTGTTGTGCTGGTATATCTTCTACGTCTGAATAGCTATTGTTAATATTTTCCAGTTCTAGGTCTGCAAGTAAAAACACAGCGTAGATAAAGTTAAACAATATGCACATGGCTATCCGGGGAAACCGCAAAAATAAGTATAAATAAATATAAAAATATATTAATATACTTAAATAAATAAATATATAATAAAAAAATAAATATAAATATATATTCAATAATTTTTTCAATAATTTAAGTCAAGAGTGAATAGGCTACTTCTAGGCAAGCGTGCTCCATCATCGACCACATCATCGCTTACCATCAGGTGAGATGGTGGTCAAACGCGAGCCTATCATTAATAAAAAAAAAAAAAAAAAAAAATTAACTTCTACCAGCGTCTTCGCCCCCATGAGAGAAGTTTCTCCATACAAAAGGACCCCCGTTTCATCCCCTTAGGGGGCGACTTTCGGAAAATCCTCTCTTAGTGCTTACCTACATCATAAAAGGAAACCTGGAGCAATATGTCAGTCAGATATGTATAGAGATACTAGCATTTGTCAACTGACAACTATATTCTACTCTACCTAACACTACCCTACCCTACTCTACCCCACTCTACCCTACTCGATAAAAAGTATCCTATGTCCGTCTCCTGGTTCTAAGCTACCTCCCCACATCGATTATTTCGATCAAAAAAACCCGAACCCCCGTTTGATATATTACTGTCAGGTATAAACCCAACAGAAGCAATAAATAAAGCAAACAACTTTTTTGTTAACGTTGGTAAAAACTTAGCTGAAAAAACACTCAACTCTAATATCATTTCCCAACACAACTCTACCACGACATCCTCCACATTAAAATCTTTTGTTTTATTAGATACAGACGTTAACGAAGTAGTCAGAATTATAAGCGGGCTTAAGGATGTCTGTGCCACTGGGTGGGATAACATACCTAATAATATTCTTAAAACATTTAAATACCTACTTGCCGGGCCTCTAACCCACATCTTCCAACTTTGCTTATCTAAAGGTATATTTCCAAAACTACTTAAAAAGGCTGTGGTCACACCTGTATTCAAATCTGGAGATAAAACCAGTGTGAATAACTACAGACCCATCTCAGTGTTAACAGGCCTCTCTAAAGTTTTAGAAAAAATTATTAACAGTAGATTAATAAAATATCTAGAAGAAAACAGACTACTATCAGATAGTCAATTTGGTTTTAGGGCTAAGAGATCAACTAGCCAAGCAGTACACAATTTGACTAACTATATTACTACTAACCTGGATAATGGTATGCACACAATTGGGATCTTTCTAGACCTTGCCAAGGCCTTCGACACAATTTCTTGTTCTTTACTTTTGCACAAGCTTGAATCACTTGGGATAAGAGGTAAACAACTTTTACTATTTTCAGACTATCTCAGTGATCGTCATCAATGTGTAAAAATTGGTGAATATACCAGTTCTGATCTTAGAAATAGCTGTTTTGGCATTCCGCAAGGTAGCATTTTGGGGCCCACATTATTTTTAATCTACATAAATGAACTATGCAGCCTGTCGCTCCAAAATGGTGTTATAATGTCATATGCGGATGACACTGCTCTATTGTTTTCAGGTAAGTCAAAAGTTGAGGTGTATGAATAGGCTCAAAATGGTTTTGACATTGTTACTAAGTGGCTCCAGAAAAATCTCCTAACATTAAACGCAGATAAAACAAATTACATTTTATTTACAATGAAAAATGCTAACATACCGCTTAATAACCTAAACATTCACGCACATATTAACTGCACGTATGCTGACACTGCATGCTCTTGCCCGACTTTAGCCAAAGCTGACAATTTAAAATATCTAGGTGTCACGATTGACTCAAATCTGAATTTCCGTAAACATATCGAGTTACTGTGTACGAGAGTGCGCAAATTAATATATGTTTTTAAAAATTTACGTAACATAGCCGATTACAATTTAATTAAACAGGTCTATTTAGCTTTGTGTCAATCCATCCTTACATATTGCATAACTTCTTGGGGTGGTGCGGCCAAAACAATTTTACTCCCGTTAGAGCGTGCTCAAAGAGCAATTCTCAAGGTTGCTACCTTTCGCCCTTTTAGATTTCCTTCGCACCAGCTCTACATAGCATGCAATGTGCTAACAGTGCGGCAATTATTTATCTTAAACATAGTACTACACCAGCATGCGGCACTTCCTTTTGACCCTCTACCTTCTGACAAGAGAAGGAAGGACTTGGTTTGCATAAAGCCTCAAACCAGACATGCCTTTACTAAGCGTTTTTACGTATTCTTAGGACCATTTCTATATAATAGGCTTAACAAAGTACTAAGTTTCTATAGTGTAAGGTATAAAAAATGTAGTAAGAATTTGTCAGAATATTTAGTGAAACTCAATTACACAGACACAGAACAACTTCTAGAAATTTTGGCATAATGTTATCTGATCTCCTCGTTTGTGTTTATTTTTGTATAATTTCATAGACATAATTTTAAGTATTAATGTACTATAAGCTTATTTTCATAATTGTTTATTATAATAGAATATAATTTATTAAAATAGTTTTACTGTAACTTTAAATTTTACTGTCGCAATGAAACTGGACTGTAAAGTGATGGCCTGAAACACAGGTTTAAATTAACCTAGATCGGGCAGTCCACTATCAAACATTGCTATTCCGAACCACGATTAATTGCACCTTCAATAATATTTTAGTTTTAGTATATTTTTAGGCACTATAATTGTATGGGAAACCTTGTTACTGTTGGCTTAATGTTAATTTTTTGTAAACGTTAATTGAATAAATTTTATTATTATTATTATTATTATTATCGATTTTGCCTTTCATAAGTTATAAATAGTGTAACTAACAAGACTTTCTTTTATATATATAGATTTCAAGTCTATGGCAGTAGCTCCTGAAATATCTAGCTGTTTCAAACAGACTGACGAAGCAATTCCACAAGGATTACTTTAATGCCATTTTGTTATGGAAACCTAAAATCATATAATTTCTTCAAATATCAATAACGGCAGATATGTATGGTTCCAGTGAGATTGGCTAGCTATTGATTACTTAGTTTACTTCACTGTCTACTGCAGTGGCAAAAGAATTGTGCTAGAGCTGAAGCTAAATAGTTTAAAACATAAATAGAATATCTCTACAGGTTTTTTTGTCAAAGAAAATACTTTTAGGAAATATACAATCATTATTGAAAAAACAAAATATTCCACAGCCTCGTCCCACAGTTTCACCCCTGTGGCGTGTCCCACAGTTTCACCCCTGTGGCGTGTTCCACAGTTTCACCCCTGTGGCGTGTCCCACAGTTTCACCCCTTTGGCGTGTCCCACAGTTTCACCCCTGTGGCGTATCTCTGTTTCACCCCTGTGGCGTTTCCCACATTTTCACTCCTATGGCGTGTTTCACAGTTTCACCCCTGTGGCGTGACCTACAGTTTCACCCCTTTGGCGTGACCTACAGTTTCACCCCTTTGGCGTGTCCCACAGTTTCAGCCCTGTGGCGTGGCCCACAGTTTCACCCCTGTGGCGTGTCCTACAGTTTCACCCCTTTGGCGTGTCCCACAGTTTCACCCCTGTGGCGTGTCCCACAGTTTCACCCCTGTGGCGTGTCCCACAGTTTCACCCCTGTGGCGTGTCCTACAGTTTCACCCCTTTGTGGTGTCCCACAGTTTCACCCCTGTGGCGTGTTCCATAGTTTCACCCCTTTGGCGTGTCCCATAGATTCACCTCTGTGGCGTGTCCCACAGTTTCACCCCTGTGGCGTGTCCCACAGTTTCACCCCTGTGGCGTGTCCCACAGTTTCACCCCTGTGGTGTGTTCCACAGTTTCACCCCCTTAGCGTTTCCCACAGTTTCACCCCTGTGGCATGTTCCACAGTTTCACCCCTTTGGCGTGTCCCACAGCTTCGCTTCTGTGGCCTGTGCCACAGCTTTGCCTCTGTGGCCTGTCTCGTAGCTTTCCCCCTGTGGCCGGTCCCACAGCTTCGCCCCTGCGATCTATTTCACAGGAACCATGCATTATCTGAGATAAACACTCAGTGACTATCACTGAAAGTATTCAACTAATGGGTCAGTAATTGCCAGACCTTTAACAAACTTATAAAAAAACCATTTCACCTCTTTGAATATTTTTCTTTTTATATTCCACAACTATCACACGTCTAGTCTCAAGCTAAGCAGAGCTTGTATTATGGGTACAAGACAACTGATAAACATACCTATATATTTCTAAATACATACATATAATAGATAAATTACACCCAGACACAGTAGAAATCATCGTGCTCATCACACAAACATTTGTCCTGGGTGGGAATCGAACCCACGACCTCCGGCATAGCAGTCAGGGCCACTGACCACTAGACCAACAGGCCAGTCAAAATTTCGGTATAGATAGATCATTTTCTTGTTATTAAAAACATACCATCACTTTGATGTTCCTCCTTTAGTTCAATAATATCGTCTAGTCTCTCACAAACAGCTGGTAATTCTTCTTTGATAGCATCACATGTTGTGTGACATGCATCATCTATGCTTATGTGCTCCATTGGTGACTGAATAAACTTATTGAAACACTTGAAGTGACCTTGGCTTATAAAGGGATTTTGCTGTAAAATGACAACCAAAGTATTAGATACAATACATCACATCACCATGCATTACACACCGAGCCCTCTTCGTACTTCGGAAAGCAAGTTAAGCTATTGTTCTGTCTCCCATCTTAAAGATATTTGACAGTTGACTATGTGTAGGCTTGCTAGGTCTTCAAACTGAAAAGCCGGACATTTGAGTAAAATGGCCGACTTTTTTTTTAAAAGTCAAACTCGACTATTTTATTATTGATCATAATATATGTATCTTTTAATTCTAATGAAACCAATATAAAATTGGCTGCTATCATTGCTAGTCCACTCCGCTTACGCTAGCGATACAAGATAAAGTAGCAGACATAACAAAACTAAAAAAAAAAATATTGTGTAATTAAAAAGCCTAACAAAAACCGGACAGGCTGGACTCCGCCTAATTTGGCCGGACACGCAACTAAAAAGCCATAGGTACCCTGTCCGGCTTTATCCGGACGCCTGGCAACGCTAACTATGTGTGATAGTATGTAAGTAACAGATGCAGCAGCTGAATAAGTAATTTACATGGAACGCCTGCCTATTTGATCTTCACAATCCAGTAAATTACAATATCCCTAGTGTCATCAGTGTTATAAAATCAAATGTTAAGAGAATATTTACACATATCTGCTGAAGAATACCTCACCTCATAATTCTCATTCATCATCTGAGTGAGCAGCTCTTCGGATTCCAGACATTTTCTCTGCAGTTGGTAGCATTGCTTTAGTTTAGTGCAGCAGATGAAACAAGCGAGCATCGGTCTACTGTCTTCAGTTACAAACTGTAACAAAACTTAACTAGTTTTTGTCAAGGAGTAAATTGCATTCAAATATGTATACTTTTAATATAATAATAATATTCCACAACTTTCACACAAAGCGATCTAGTCCGAAACTAAACGGAGCTTGTGCTATATGTACTAGACAACTGACAAACTTACTTATATATTATTTTATACATACATGTTTTAGATAAATAAAATTACACCCAGACACAGAACAAATGATCATGCTCATCACACATACATTTGTCATGGGTAGGAATTGAACCCACAACCTCCGGCATAGCATAGTCAGGGCCAATAAACACTAGACCAATATGACAGTTTTGTAATGCTGTCACAAGGGAAATCTAAAAAAGCCGGTCAAGTGCGAGTCGGACTCACGCACGAAGGGTTCCGTACCATTATCTATAAAAACAACAAAAAAAATACATATCTGTTGTATGGGAGCCCATTTAAAAAATTATTTTATTCTGTTTTTTTTTTGTATTTTTTGTTATAGCGGCAACAGAAATAGATTATCTGTGAAACTTTCAACCGTCTATCACGGTGTGAGATACAGCCTGATGACAGACATATGGACAGACAGACGGATGCACAGCAGTCTTAATTTCGTACTCAAAGGGCAAATTGGGACCCTATTGTCCCGATTTGCCCTTTGATTACGGAACCATAAAGTGGCACTGGATACTGAAAACTGTTTAAGGATTTGAGAATGTGATAGAGAGGTATCTGAGATGATGCCTCTCTTGATCACATGCCCAATTTTTTTTTATGTCTCTAGTAACAAGGACAGTTTAAGAGCATGAAGGAGGACAGTTACGAGGGTAGAAAAATACCAGAGAAATAATGGTTAGACGGTGAGAGAGATGATATTACTATGTCACGAAAAGCCCTGCCAAAATGAAGACTAATTTACCAACTACAAATGGGTGAGTCAGTACTACGGCCAAACTTTTTTGTAAAATAGGTTTATGTCTAAGAAATAATTCTGCAAAGTCTCAATGTTAAGAAATGTATATGTAATTTTTTAGAAAAAAAAAATTATATTGATATTATTTTATTTCATAATATTTCACAATATTTTGACAGGTTCATTCACTTTTTATTTGTTTGTTGTATCTATGACAAAGGTCAGAATGAATATCTAACTAAATTCGCTATAATTTACACCCATAATAAACTAGAATAACCAGTCCAAAAGCGAGCAAAGTGAGCTCAGAACTTATGGTTATATTTTTAAACAACCCAGAATCAGGAGACTGCGGAGCGGAGCAGGGCTCCGTCGACTGGTCCTCTGGCGAATCGGTCCATAGGAGAGTGGATGAGTCTTGTTCCCTTTGTCATCCCCTTCATGTTAAGTTACTTTAAACCCAGCAGACAGAAAAAGGCCCCGCAGGGGGCTTATGTTGACCCTATCCAACCTTTTTTTGTCAACCTCTTATTACTTTTTATTAAGAAATAATAAAATTGTGAGTTATGACAATTTTTAACAAGTTAGAATATATTTTTAATACAATGATATAATGGTAAAGAACCACAACAAAGGGAGGGTTCAAGGGGTTGAGGATGACCCCTTCCCCTAAAACCTTGGGATTATAGCCACAAAAATGCATATAATATACGGTTTTTGATTCCTAATCTCAAAATTTCAATTTTGAGCATCTCCAAAAGCATGCGTTTCCTAGATTAGGGAGTGGGTTCGGAGGACAGGAGACCCCCCCCCCCCCCCAATACAATAAATTCAATGTCCTGTGTTACCGATGGGCGAATTATAATTTATTATTAGTCCACTATACAAGTTTTTTTTGGTTTTTACTTACCGGGTTACCAGTCAGCCTCTCATACAGTTCATGCAACTTCTCGTTGACGACAACATACATGCGAACATTCTCCGCTAAACATACCCTACACATTGGTAGTTTTTCCATCTTTTTATTCAAAACTTATACTTCTTTTGGTTTCGCAAAGTTTCTGCATGTAGCTGTCTATTGAAGTACTTAGTTATATTTCTACTTACAATATAATTAAAGTATTTAAAGCGAAAATGTAGTTAAATCTCGAATTGAAAATCAACCAACTTCAACTCTTCACTAATGGAATTTGTGGAAAAAACAATTGAAAATCAAAAAAAAACAAAACAGCCTGACCCTGACAGCCACAGCTGAATTCTTTTTTTTTCTGTCATTAGAGAAGGCTATAGTCGTTCAAGCATATCGCCTAGTTGACTTGTTTTGATAAGATTTGTTTTCCTTTAGGGCAGGCTATAGTTCTTCGACCATATCGCCTAGTCTTTCGTCTATATTTTCGTGCGTAATAAGTCTTCCGTAATAGTTGTTTCTTTTTGTTTTACATTAGAATGCAGGTGTAACACATTCAAATGTTTTTTTAAGGTATTTGGCAGCAAATGTATCGATTCAGCCTTCTCAGCAAACTTCGCTGAGGTAGCTAAAACTACAATAAAATTCTCAGCTTCATTTTACCGAGACCGCGCCTATTTCAACGATTCCACATATTATTCCAGTTGCGCAGACACTTGAGATACAAAACTACACCAATTTTACATCACAATATCCACTAGGAATCAATTTGCGAATAATTAAAACAGCCACTGAACTTTACTCGAAGAAATCCCGCCAAAAACTCCCTGACTTGTTTTGTTTTATTATTTCTCTTTTTTTGTTAATGTTTTTGGCTTGGATACTAAGTCTTTTAAGCTATGTCTTCGTATAAATAATTCATTAGTTTACCATTAGAATATGGATATACTACACATTCTTATGTTTTTATAGTATTTAGCATTGGCAGTAAATGTATCGAGTCAACCTTCTCGGAAAATTTCACCAAGGTAGACAAAACTACAATAAAATCCTCAGCTCCATTTTACCGAGATCGCACCTGCCTGTTTCAAAGATTCCACATATTTCCCAGTTGCGCAGACACTTGAGATACAAAACTACACCAATTTTACATCACAATATCCACTAGGAATCAATTTGCGAATAATTAAAATAGCCACTGAACTTTACTCGAAGAAATCCCGCCAAAAACTCCCTGACTTGTTTTGTTTTATTATTTCTCTTTTTTTGTTAATGTTTTTGGCTTGGATACTAAGTCTTTTAAGCTATGTCTTCGTATAAATAATTCATTAGTTTACCATTAGAATATGGATATACTACACATTCTTGTTTTTATAGTATTTAGCATTGGCAGTAAATGTATCGAGTCAACCTTCTCGGAAAATTTCACCAAGGTAGACAAAACTACAATAAAATCCTCAGCTCCATTTTACCGAGATCGCACCTGCCTGTTTCAAAGATTCCACATATTTCCCAGTTTCGCAGACACTTGAGACACAAAACTATACCAATTTTACACCACAATATCCACTAGGAATCAATTTGCGAATAATTAAAATAACCACTGAACTTCACTCGAAGAAATCCCACCGAAAACTCTTTTTATTTATCGTCAATTAGCTCAAGACGAAAATTGGCGGTTTTCACGTTTGAATGCCTTTAGATGGAGCTGCTCAATGCTCGTCTAACCATTGGTCACATGATATAGATTTCAGCCAATCAGAAGCCATAATTCGAAAAGTAGTGATAGTTGATAGTGTGCAAGTCGGCTGGTCTGTTAACACCGCACAGTTTTTTTTCGTTTCCTGGAAAGTTGGTAAAAATGACTTAAGCGGTGTTGTTGTTAGCTAAGAGATGTTATCTTTTCTTTGTTAATGTATTTGGCTTACATATGGTAAACTCACCAGTACCAGGTGGTAGTCACCTAAGAACAGCGTGTTGTTCATGTCAGTGCCATGACAATATGTGTCAAGAAATTAATATTCTTGTATTAACTTTAGTTAAAGCAAGTATCCGTTTATCGTTATTGGTGTGTAAAAAATCAAATAAAACAGAATTTTGTAGAAATATTTTAATAGAATTAAAAAATAGTTTTTTTTAGTAATAACTAGTCAATAAAAATTAGATAGCCACCATAATACTAATAATTGGCCATCAAAAATAATAATCAAAAGCAATTAAAATATATAGAATATAAGTAGTACTAACTATATTAGAAATGAAAAACTTCAAAAACATAACAAAACAAATTCTAACAATGTTGTTCTTAATTCGTAAAAAAAAAACTTTTTACAAAAAAAAAAACAGACCACTGAAAAATAACTTTAATTTCGGAAGTTGGTGTTTATCGGTATTGTATGTTTCTTATTTAACACCGACTTCCGAAATTAAAGTTATTTTGATCCTTTTAGTGTTTTTTTTATTTTTAGTGAAATCGCTTTTTTTTGTAAAAAGTATTTTATTTTACACTTTTTAGTTGCGATACACTTAAATATATAACCAGAGTGCCTATTTCACATGACAATTCCAATTAACCCAAACACTGCGAAGTTACATTGTTTTATTATGAAGTTCATGTGTCTATACCTTCCACCTTCCGGCTCCATCATCAGATCAGTTCGATAGTACCTACCTTATAGCCAAAGTGCATCTCATGACAATTCTAATAAGCCCATACACGGCTAGGATACATTGAGTAATTACGGAGTTCCTGTGCCTACCTTCCGGCTTCATCATCAGATCAGTTCGATAGTACCATATAGTCAAAGTGCATCTCATGACAATTCTAATAAGTCCAAACACGGCTAGGTTACATTGATTAATTACGGAGTTCCAGTGCCTTATTATTATTTTTTTATACATTTATTTATCTCAGCACCCTAAGGTCCTGGACCTTTGGAAGGCCTACCAGGAGCCGAAACCAACTCACAGAGGCCCTTTTAGACGCTTTTAATGGAAAGTGGTACGAACCGGTGATTATCCCTGTACGCACTATGCTAGTGCATCCAAGGACAACCCCCGGTTGGTGGGAAACTATTGCGACATATGGAAAACTAAGATATAAGGCTATGGTTTTTGGAGTCTTAAGTGGACTGGTTACCAGGAACTATGTTAAGACTATGGCCCCTGCCTAAACAATGTTATTAATATCCATCGACAAAAGGCAGGGGGTGACTTGCACACTCAATAAATGGGCCCCCATAAACGGTCGCTAGCATGAAGTGACGTAGCAACAAGAGGGCAACATATCCTCAGGTGCTTAAGGAGTGGAGAGGTATACCACGGCTATCAGGACAATCCCGGAAGTACGGTCAAGATCCCTATCAGCACCTTACTGGATTATACATCTTTCTCCCGAGCACGTTTGCTCTTGCGAATCTCCACTCAAGCCAGCCAATAAAGGCAAGAGAGAGGTGGGAGCTCTGTTCCTCGTCCTCGTTCCTTCGTAATTATTATTATTAATAGTTAAAATTAAACAATCATAAGTCCTCTTTTTGTACTATTTTCGCATGGATCTCTTATAAAATTGTAGCGATAAACGAATCGAGTGTCGTTTTCTTGCAATACAGACATGTCAATTCACAGCTTGACGACCAATGGGCACGCCATAAGCCATAATCATGCAGGTTATGTTATGGCATATCCAGCCATAATATATAATCTATGTTTATATACCACATCCAGTGGGATTATTAATCAAGTAGGTTACTCTTGGCAACCGTACTGTCGAAAAATAACTTAGCATAAAAAGTCATAATGAATACGATCCAACTTGTTTTATTTTAATAAGACAGAAAGTGGAATCAACGCAAAACGATATATCCATATTGTAAACAGAGCAAAAATGGATAGCTGATGAAAAGTCACCCAAACCGACACCGACTACTTCTAGACCAGCTAAAAACATTAACATGAATATGTCAATCCAAGCAGTTGACGATGAATACATGGCTGTGGATAAGGAAAACTGGTACATAGAGAATGGGGCGACGAACCATGTCACTTGTAGAGGAGACTTATTTGAAAGCTATTAACATTTTGATACTGTTACTAAAGTCCTGACAGCTAATGGGCAAGGGGTATAAGCTTTTGGCAAAGGATGTCGTATTGACACTAAAGTTAATGGAAAGCAACACGAAATATTGCTGAATAATGTATGGTATGTTCCTAACATAAAGAAAAACTTATTTTCCGTTTTAGCTGCTCAAGATCGTTTAAAAAACAGTGTCTTTGAGTCCTATGGAGAAAGATGTGTATTAAAGATAAATGGCGAAGTGACACTTGTCGCAAACAGGAAAAGACATGGAGGGCATAAACGTGAAAGTACGCATGCAAAGTCCTGAGTTGAACATTATCACAAAAACATCTAACCAATTGCAACTCTATCATGAAAGATTCGGACATCAGAATAAAAGACATGTTAAGCAAGTGATTGAAAGAGAAATGGGTATGAAAGTTAATTTGAGCCGTAAATGCAGCCTGAACTATGTGAAGGCTGCATTTACGGTAAAGCAAATAGAGCTAAATTTGAAACTCGAGAGAGAGCAAATCAGCCAGGTGAGCTTATACACACTGACGTATGCGGGCCGTTTTTGACGTCGATTGGAAATAATCGTTATTTCGTATTGTTTAAAGACGACTTCACAAGCTTCAGACAAATATTTTTTCTAAAAAATAAATCTGAAGTTGCCATAACGATGAAGCTAATGATTGCTCAAACTACGGCTGAAGGACATGCCATAAAAACAATTTTGAGTGACAACGGTGGAGAATTCGACAATAATGAAGTAAGATCCTTACTAAGTAAACATGGAATTATACAGAGATTAACTATGCCATATACACCGGAGCAAAACGAGTATTGTGAACGAGATAACAGAACCGTAGTGGAAATGGCGCGTTCAATGATGCACGCTCATGAAGAGATTCCGCAAGGGCTGTTGGCAGAATTGATAAATACTGCAGTATACATTTTGAACATAACGGGACCTACAAAAATCGAAGGTAAACCACCTTATGAACTATGGTACGGCCGGAAAGCAGGAATTAAACATTTGCGAATTATCGGAAGCATATGTTACGCCCATATTCCAAAACAGAGACGTAGAAAAATGAATAAGAAAGCTCAAAAAGGGATCTTGATTGGCTATGATGTTTTCGATGGTTACCGTATCTGGAACAAAAAAGCTTTCAGTCTCATAAGATCAAGAGATGTAACCTTTGATGAGACAACATTGTCAGATGACATGAATGAAGAAAACTCTGACATAACCAATAGTAATGAAATAGAATTAGATTTTCCAATCCAAAATCCTATAGACGTTACAGCTAATACACAACAAGCTGACATTCCAACTCCAGAACGGAATGTAGTGATATATTCTGATTTCCCGTTACAAGAAATTGCAAATGAAAACGAAGGAGTGGGTGATATAGACATTCATGACGAAATACGGATTAATGATGACGAAGAGTCTGAATATGAGGATGTAGAAGAAGCAGAAGGTTATGATTTGAGAGATCGTTCCACACTGCGACCACCCGACAGAGATCAACGACTTTATCATGACAGCTATTGACGAGATGAATGAGTACACTGAACCTTCAAGTTATAAAGATGCAATAAAGAGTAAAGATAAAAATCAATGGCTGAAATCGATGGATGATGAAATGAATTCTTTAAAAGAAAACAAAACATGGGAACTGACACATATTCCGATGAATCGAAAAGCACTTCGTTCCAAATGGGTTTTCAAGATTAAAAGAAATCTTGATGGAAGTATCGACAAACATAAAGCACGTTTAGTCGCTGTTGGATATTCTCAGAAGAAAGGAATTGATTATGACACTACATTTAGTCCTGTAGCAAAACTGAGTACTATCCGTATACTCCTGAGCATTGCCGCAAATGAAGGGTTAACCCTACGACAGTTTGATGTCTCTACAGTATTCCTATATGGAAAAGTCAAAGAGGAAATCTATATGCGTCAGCCAGAAGGATAGGTACAATGATGGATCTGGAAAAGTCTGTAAGCTAATCAGGAGTCTATATGGCTTAAAACAGGCACCTAAGTGCTGGAATGAGTGCATTCACGAATTTCTTATTGAAACTGGATTCCAACAAAGTGATGCAGATCCATGCCTATTATGTACGACAACTCGACAACGTGGCAAAGCTAAGGTAACACTGGCTCTCTACGTAGATGATGGACTTGTCGCTACGACAAATGATGCTGATGGTGAATATTTTATTGAAAAGGAACTTAAGGGGCGATTCAAAATAACAACAAAGCCGCCTTCTTACTTCTTAGGATTGGAACTGGAGCGTAAAATTGACGGAACAATCAAAGTACATCAGGCAGCATACACCAAGAAAATACTTGAAAAGTATGGAATGTCTGACTGTATAAAAATATTACATAAATAAAAAGGACAGAAGCTTGTTGAGATTCTAGTAAATATTTATAGGTACATGTTTACAGACGAATATTGTTATCATAAATATAATCAGAAAGAACACGAGTTAGGGATTGCAATCCGGATTCTTCGAAATTCGAAAATAATTGAAAAATCCGGTTTTTATTGACATTTAGAAATCCGGTTTTTTGGACTCAAATTCGGTTTTTTCGGATTTTAGTCAAAACTAATTTTAACGAATAATATTCACAAATTTCCATTAAAAGTAGTCCAAAAGATATTTGAATTGGTAGGATTAGGTGTAGTGTAGCGTATTTGCGCGAATTTGGCTCGCCGCAAAGATGCAAAGTCTAACGGCCGATATAGCTTTTAAATTTTTGATAAAATCATCAGACAGCCAAGACACGATATCTGCAAAGCAACTGGCAAATCCATTGAAAAGGAGAACTAAAGAGAGACGGCTCTATACTGTTGTCGGTGCCTTACTATATTTACATAACCCTAATGATTTTTTAAAATTAGTTTACATTGTTATCTTAATTATCTAAAGGTTATGTTAATATTATATTAAAAATGATTAGGTACATGAATTTATAACCGGAAAAATGACTGATGCCTAAAAGTTTTGTGGATTATTTTAGTTGATATTATTCTGTCGTGCTGTGAATTGAGCGAATATTAACATATTTTAAATTATTTATGCTATTTATTTCAGTTATATCAAATCAACTTAAAACACTCACAAGTTCGATAAATGCGGATAATCCGGATTTATATCAGACGAGAATACAGATATTCGGATTTCTAAAAGTCCGGATTTTGAAATCCCTAGGAGGAGTTAATAGAAAAGAGAAGAGTTTTTATTATATTACCGTTCTAGTGTAGATTTCTGATGAGACTTCTGACATTTCAACAGACAGAACTTCCTTGTATCAGGCAACAACACCTTCTTCCATCTCATCATCTTCTTCAATCAATGGTTTATTTGTCTTCTTTTTGTAAATGGCACAATAAGTAGTTCTATCCGATGTTCTTGGCTTCACTTGTACTCCTTTGCTGGCTTTTGTAGTGAATGGATCTTCACAAAATGAATGAAATGATGAGGAAGCTGTTGAAGATGTGCTGGGCCTAGGTTCAATAATTTCTTGATGAACAGTTGTAATGAGGCTCAATCACATAGCAAATCCCATTTTTACTAATAATTAAATTGTGTGTGTAATAATTTACTGAGCATTTAATTTTTTAAATGATTAAAATCCATCAAGAAATGGTGGAAATATTAAAGTTTTTCTAAACGGTTACTAATGAAACGCGCGCTCTCGCTGGGCTATTTACGATGACGTCATCTGTTGTGATCCGTGCGACGAACGGCTTGATCATCTATATATAAAAAAGAAAGTCGTGTTAGTTACACTATTTATAAGTCAAGAACGGCTGAACCGATTTGGCTGAAAGTTGGTGGGGAGGTAGCTTAGAGCCAGGAGACGGATTTTTTAGTAGGGTAGAGTAAGGTAGAGTAGGATAGAGTTGGGTAGAGTAGGATATAGTAGTCAGTTGACGGGAGCGAAGACGCGGGCAAAAGCTAGTTTATTATATATAGAACGGGGCATTTCACGTAAAGTGAACAATTAAAAAATTGCGATGTTTCCGATTTTAGTAATATTTGCGTATGATAAATATGTCTATGTTCCCGATATACGTACATAATATTTTCATCTTGTTTCGTATGATTTACGAGTTATGAGGGTTTGAAGATTTGACGAACTCTCAGGTATGTGCTACTTCGAATGCCATTATCCATCTTATGGAAGTTTTTAAGTAATTTATATGTTTTCTTTATTTATTGAGGTTTTTTTTAACTATGTACCTATTCTTTAAAGAAAAAAAAAATTGTAGAAAAAAAACCTGTTTAATTTTTTTTTATATTCACAAACTTGGACCACTTTAATTATTTTATTTTCTTTGTAATCAAAGCTCTTAGCACTCGCTAAGTTTCACAATGTACTTAAGTCGTTTAGGAGACAAATCGATTACAGTGGGGGAGGTTGACGCTGCCCAATCGTTTCACTGGAACATTGACCAGGCCACTTTCCTGATATCTGTGTATTATTATAAAAAATAAGAAGAGTTTAAACACGGCAGTATTGTCATGATATCTGACGATTTAAAATACGACACTGCAACATTTTACAACTTTCGGTTTACCATTTTTACTTCCTGTAACCGTCCGGTCCGAGCCCAAGTCGTCGCCGGCGCGTAAAGTACCACGCGCGCCTCAAGTAGATGTCAGCAACTGTAGGGGGCCCAGCAGGGTCGAAGCCTACTGGGGCCATGGGTAGAGTGAAAACGAAACCCGGGGCCCTGGAACGAAGGCAGCGAAAAACAGGAGTGGCTTTTTAGTCCGTAAAAGTCTGACACTATCTCACGCTCCGCCCAGGAGCGGGATTTGTCGTTAGATGATTTTCCCACTTAAAAAGAAAAGACCAAAACATAACTTAAAAAATATATATTACTAACCTAACCTGGAATAGGTTAGGTTAGGTTAGGTTAGTTATTATATTCAAGATTTTGGAGCAGAAGTTGAAAATTAAAAAAAAAACTTTTTTTTCTTTAATATATTATTATAATTTCGTTATAGAATATTTAGTTAAAAATCTCATTAAATGAAGAATAAAATCCATTACTTAATTTCAACTTCCTTAAGCTGGATAATGGCATTCGAAGTAGCGCTTAACTAAGAGTTCGTCAAATCTTCAAACCCTCATAACTCGTAAATCATACGAAACACGATAAAAATATTATGTACGTTTATCGGGAACATAGACATATATAACATACTCAAATACTTATTACTAAAATCAGAAACATCGAAATTTTTAGTGGCCCGCTTCACGTGAAATGCCCCCGTATTCATTCGCCGGTAGAGACCGATCACAACAGATGACGACAAAGCGACTCGCTTCATTCTCGGGCGCGTTTCTGGACCTAATACACTAAAATTGCTGTATCTTCGTCATTTTTGGTCCGATTTAAATAATTTCTTCACAGTATTAACCTTTTTTTTTTACCCGACTACGGAGGGTTATGATTTTGACAGGCTATGTATGTATGTGAGTTTGTTCATCTGTTCCCACATAGCTCCTAATCTACTTATCGGTACTCGACGTATGAGGTATCGTTAGAACCGTCTTAATTGTCCGCTGAACATAGGTTACGTGACGTGTCACAAAACTTGATATGGCGCCCTCTAGCGGACAAAAAGTAATGTGTAAAAAATAAAAATGGAGATAAATACGCCGTGTTTGGTATCATTTGAAAGGGCTTTACTTGTACATTTCCAAAATATTATTCAAATTTAAAGTGACGCCCTCTAGCGGACAAGAAGTCATGTGTTAAAAAAAATGTTAAGATAAATACACCGTGTTTGATATCATTCATCAAAGGCTTCACTGGTACTTATCAAAATATATCATCAAAATTCAATGTGGCGCCCTCTGGTGGACAAAAATTAATTTAACATTATTAATTAGAAATTTTAAATTTAGCTTTTGCAAATGGTATAGAAGCACAGTGATTTAACACCAAAATAATTTAAATAAAAAAAAGTAAAAAAACTAAAACCCGACTACGACAAAAAAAACGACGAAACTAAAAGTATGAAACAAGATTTCCAGGATGCTGAAATAAACAAGGTAAAAAGAAAAGCCGTAGTCACACGTTATTAAAGTGTTTCGGTTGTTACCTATAACGTGTGACTGCGGCTTTTCTTTTTACCTTGTTTATTTCAGCATCCTGGAAATCTTGTTTCATACTTTTAGTTTCGTCGTTTTTTTCCGACTCACAGTCGGGGCCCATTCAAATTTTACCAATCAAATCTTCCCAAGGGGCCCCGACTGTGAGTCGTTCTGTTCTGCATTAGAATGTATGATTTGTTTTATGTGTGTATCGATTATAAAACTATTTAAATTGTGTAGTTATTTAGTAGTACATAACAGAATTCTAAACTACTGGGCTTGTTTGTTTCTTTTTAGTTTTTATTTAAGTTAATTTTTTCACGTATTTTTTAAAATTAGTTTCGACGCAGTCGGGTTTTTTGTTTTTCTTTAAATATTTTTATTTTATTTTATACTTTTTAGTTACGATTCATTGACTTCGTTATAAGACGGTAAATTTCGCAATCTAGTCATTTCATTGAGGGAGTTAATATCGTGGGGATTATGTAACTTGCGGTGGTCTAAACTACCGATGATTAGTCCCTCTAGAGATCTAACTCGGCTCAAAGCTACATATGCTTGACCTTTAGCAAAAATGCGTGAACTTAAGTCAACCACAGCTCGGTCCAAAAGTCCAAAGTAGAGTCTGTCAAGCGAGTCGAGTCCACAACCCTTTTACTGATTTCTTATAATGGCAATACTACGATCTGTCAAACAGATTGTCACAAATTCTGTTTCTAACCTCGTAATAATCCGGTTTTTGTTGAGTTTTTTAATGTTATAATGCCGAAACCTATTAAAAGTAGTGTCAGGAGCTTGTTGTTTACAATGATTAATAAATATAATCATGTACAGAGTGAATCTGACGACGTGTTATCACAAAAACGACGACTTTTGGATGAAATTGTTTCAACATCAGGTAGGTTGGCAACGACGTGTTGATAGTTTTAGCACAATTGTCTAACTTTTTTTATTATACTGTGATGTAATCACGATTTCCGTTTTGGTTTAGATCCAGACGTCGTGTTCATGACCTTGAAACTTACTGAGGCATCTTTAAGTGAAAACTACTATAAAGATTGTTGTCATTTTTTTTCAGCCACCTTTGATGATGAATTAATAAAAAGCACAATTCATAATTTAGTTAAGCAAGTCATAGCCATAGAAGACAATAAAAAAATGAAATCTGAAACAGACTATCTGACAAAAATTGCTGCTATGACAGGTTAGTACACATTTATTGGTTTACCCTGCATTTTCTACATATTATTGTTATCATAAAATTTGTGCGTTTGATACTGAACTGATATATTGAATTTTCAGATTTAAGTGTGAAAACACTGCGGAGAATTAAAAAAGAAGGTGCTATTAACCAAGGTGAGTGGAACACACCAGGGAAAAAGCGTCCACGACAGCCAACTGTAGCCAACCTGGATAGTTTTGATTTATCAGCCATACGCAATAAAATTAATGAATTTTACTGTGTGAAAAGGCAAGTACCAACTCTACGAAGTTTGCTTGCAGATTTAAGAGAGTCTATTGCATTTACTGGATGTCATGAAACATTGAGACAATTATTACTCAAAAATGGATTTGAATTCAAAAAAAATAAAAATGAGAGATCTCTTCTTCTTGAAAAGTATGAACTAGCTGCATGGCGACATAGGTATCTCAGAGCTATTGATGAAAAGCGGAAACAAGGAAAATTAATAGTTTACCTCGATGAAACCTATGTCCACCAAAATTATAAAGTTAAAAAATCATGGCAAGGGCCATCAACAAGCGGTGTAATTGATAAAATATCATCAGGAAAAAGACATATTGTTGTTCATGCTGGATCCGAAAAAGGTTTTGTCCCCAATGCTTTATTAGTATTCAGTACTAAATCAAAAATGGCAGATTATCATGATGATATGAACAGAAATAATTTTATGAAATGGTTACATGAAAAATTAATACCTAATTTAAGTCAGCCCAGTGTCATTGTTATGGACAACGCTAGCTACCATGTAACACAAATAAATAAGCCACCATCTATGAATGATTTAAAGGCTGACATTCAGAAATGGCTAACTGAAAATGGAATCCATTATGAAGAATTTTTCACAAAGGCTGAGCTTATGTGCCTTGTGAATGAAAATAAAACAACTCCAATATATGAAGCTGAAGAATGTTTGAAACAACATGGCCATGAAGTTTTGAAACTTCCACCATATCATTGTGACCTGAACGCTATTGAACTCATATGGAGTTTGGCTAAAAAAAAAATAGCCAGCAAAAATTTAGGGATTCCAGGTAATGAAATGGAGAACCTTATAAAAGAATGTTTTAATAGTGTCACAGCCAATGATTGGAAAAAATGCACAGATCACACTATTAGTGTCGAAAACAAATATAAAGTAAGAGACAGGATATCCGAAACTGAGTTGGAACCTTTCATCATTTCTGTGCGTAATGATGATACTGACAGTGATTTCTCATATGAAGGCATTGAATTTCTTGATTCTGATTTTAGTTCTGATTGTGACAAATAAATACTTACATTGAAAGGTTTTTTTTTTATTTATTTCAAATATGTTTTTTTTAATGTTCATTTCAAATATGTATGTTTAAGTATCAATAAGTTTTCAGCGTGCTATATCAGTGTTGACACCTGAAAGATTTTTAAATTTGCCGCCTTTTTCATGGGACTAGACTCGCTTGACAGACTCTAGTTCCTTGGAGCTTGTGTACAGTTACACCCCAGCACAATATCAATGGCAACATTTTTCGCTCTATTTTACCCTGTCCGCGAAGTGCATCGAATTCTGTCGTCGATGGTTCGATTCTGACTCCTACTCCAGGAACATTGTTTTTAATTGCTTTGTCGTCATCTTGTGGCAATTCTCCGGGTTCCAATTGGTCCCTCCGAAGAGCTGGCTACTCAATTGTCCTTATAACACCCATTGCTCTGGTTAACAAGACCATGGGTAACATTCAAATTTCTTCGTAACATAACTCGTGATCCTAAACCGATTGTTAAATAATAGGTCTTTACCTATGAAATTGGAGATTTTTAAAACGGGTTGCTTTGAAGTGTTATATCATTGGATTGACTTGGAATCATAAGTTCAAATAAATTTTATATTAAAGGTATGTTATTCTTCTTTTGAAATTAGGTATTTATTGGTTTCTTTGTGTTTTATATTTTCTGTAATATAGCAGTAGGTACTTATAACCATTTTTGTTTGAAATCTAAGAAAACTCGCATTATTTTGTAATATGAGTTCTACCATGGAAACAATGGGACTCAAGTGATATGCAATATTGATGATGTATGTACTTAAAACTGCTAATGAATGAGATGTCTATTTTGGTTTCAATCACTTTCATGTGAGAAATTTTATCTCAGGAACAACTTTATTTCTTAGGGCGGCTACAAGACAAAATTTCCAAAACGAAATCTATTAAACCAAGAACACAGAGTTTTTTTGTTAGAAGAAAGTCGTAGGTATGCGACATTGATATTGTTTGCCCTTTGCAATGCATAGTATCTACGTTGAAACTCTTAATATGAAAAAACGTTTTTTTATTAGCTTTCATGGTTATAAGTACTGCGATATTACAGAAAATACAAAACACAAAGAAACCAATAAATACCTAATTTCAAAAGAAGAATAACATACCTTTAATATAAAATTTATTTGAACTTATGATTCCAAGTCAATCCAATGATATAACACTTCGAAGAAACCCGTTTTAAAAATCTCCAATTTCATAGGTAAAGACCTATTATTTAACGATTCCTCCAGTTTTGTTAGGATCATCAGAAACATCATCTTTCGGTTTTTGACCATAATTATGTTTTCGATTCTACTGATATATCAACTGCATGTAATTTATACAACTCGACCTGTCTAGTTGATGGGAAAACTCGAATGATTTGATTTACAAACGTGCATCAAATGAACAACGCCATCTATCGAGTTTGGTGGTAAACTTTTTTTTACCAAAAATATTTGTTCTTCATGCTTTTTCACTCTTTTTTTATTTGTGTATCGTTTATACTTGAAATAAAAACTTAAATCAATAAGTAAGAAAATTAGCAAGAATGATTGTTTTGTTAAACCACTTTAAATCGTTATATATCCTAAACTATTATTTAAAATGAAAAATGATAAAAGGAACCTAAAGATGATTTTAAAATACCTATTCAACGACACCCCACTTGACATAGTTCATCGACTTTTTTTTTTTAATTTTGACAATATGGCGTCTGGTTGTAGCTGTGGTGAATTTTGATTACTGTCATGTCTTTAGTGACACTCGCAAGGTTAAGACGAATCGATTGACGTAAGAATTATCAAAATCGGCCTACGCATTTGGTCTCTAGAACGCCACATAGAAACAAACATACATACATACATACATACATACATACATAGACTGATAAACACATTACCCTCCTTTGCGTAGCGCAGTCGGGTAAAAACAAAAGGGAAGCTGACGATCGTTAGACAGACATGTCGCTGTGCAGTTTTTGTTTTTTTTTTTCAATTTTGTCTAAGAGACGTTCTGTCTCATGTATGCGCGTCTTCACATGTTTTGTAAAGCAATAGTCTGCTTAAAGACTGTCTTGTCTCAAGTGCGCGTTCAACCTAAGTACACAAATAAGAACAACAACACTTTTTTGTAAAATTTATTAGAGTTTCAAAGTCTGTCATGTAGGTAATCATAACTGTGGCGGGCTTGATACATATTGCTTTGTCATGTATATGTGAAAGAAAAGAAAGAAAGAAAAACATTTTGTTTGCTGGAAAAGGCGCAAACTTATAACTAAACATATTGCAAACATTTTGCAAGACAAAAACATAAATTAATCAGAAATAACATATATGCGCCACGTCTGAGCAAAACGGCCGTACGCTCAGCATAATGCCGTGACCACAACGCAAAAATCGACGAGTCCACAGCGCTGGTTTTCAGCGTAGGCCGGTGACGTTATCAACTAACAGACGTCGGCAACGGTATTGTGTACATACCAATACATTTAAGTAAAATTAAATATAAATAAATTTTTAGGACAAAGTCATAAATGGAAATAACAGTAAATAAACAAATAGTGAGGAAATACAATTATCTACACACGTATAAAGTGGCAACATTACGCCACGTCTTTAAAAGGGCGGTGGCTTAAAGAATTCAGTATCCAGGACAAAATCACTACAAAAAAAGAAACAAAATTTATACCTGCGTTCCGAGGTGCGACAACAGCCAAAAATCATGCGAATCCGACCAACGCGCATCGTCACAATAAAATTATAACTGTCACAATCGTGGCAAAAGTACCTACACAATTACAGGTGATACTTAATTTAGGGTACAATTGGCGGGGTATAACATACATGATCCTTGTGCTAAGTAAACGTGTGTGTTACAGGAGTCATCCAGCCATTATGTAGTGATAAAACTTAGATACGTAATTTGTACGTAAACAAAAAAAAAAAAAAAATTGACAAGTACAATTTGCTTTATCATGGGTAAAACAATAAAAAGATTGTGCAAAGCTACAAATACTAGTGTAAGTGTTGTATGATCAATAAAGGAAGTTGTTTTCAAAGAAAAAACATCAATGTTTATACAGGGTGGCCCAAAAGTCGTGGATCAAACGCAACTACGGGTTAGATGGGGTCATCAGCTGCAAAAAGTTGTTCTACGGGAGGTCCTTAAGGTCAACCCCTGCAGAGTTATAATTTATTTTGTGTTTTTATGGGAAATATGACTTTTTTTAACTAATTGTTATTAAAATTAAACTATTTCTTTAAAATAGCCCCAAAGAAAAAAATCTAATGGATTTAAATCGGGCGACCGGGGTGGGAACCATAAAACTCGGTTAGGCTTATTTAAAAATAATACAATTAATGACAAAGGGGGGGCTATTTTAAAGAAATAGTTTACCAAGGAGAGAACAATAGCGAACAAGAACTACGACAAAAGCTCGAATTTGCTAGGGTACAAGTTACTAACAACAGAGGTGCATTCCGTAGGTTACGTAGGAATTTTATTAGGCGGTGCAGATTATGTATTATGGTCAGAGGCAGGAATTTTGAGCATTTATTGTAAAATGTTTTGCTTAATAAAACAATTATTTCACAATCGTTGTTTTGTTTTTTCGTCCTAGAAAGATATTAGAGCCACTCATGGCCATGTGTAATACCTTTTCAGAATCCCTATTAAATGCGCCAAAACTTGTAATACAGGGTCACTTTTCGGTAGAGTATTTTTTTTTCACAGTGGGGTCCGAAGTAAATAAAAAGTTATGATTTGAGAAAAAAATAAATCGTAAAACTTAATATTATCTTCAACACACCCAATAAACAACCATAAATTGCATGTCTAACGCAAGGACTCATCAGTACCAATCTAGTAAAAATTATAAAAAAGATACAGGATGTAGATTTTTTCGAATTTTAATAACAATTAGTTAAAAAAAGTCATATTTCCCATAAAAACACAAAATAAATTATAACTCTGCAGGGGTTGACCTTAAGGACCTCCCGTAGAACAACTTTTTGCAGCTGATGACCCCATCTAACCCGTAGTTGCGTTTGATCCACGACTTTTGGGCCACCCTGTATACGATCTCGGATGTTTAAGTTGGTATGACATAATCTTGAACATTGTTGACTGACTATTAGATATACTTACAATATGATGATACTTTTTCTTATGTTTACAGATAATCTTGAAGATATTCAAAGACTCAGCGAAATTAAAAAATAAAAATGTTGAAACGTTAAAAAATTTGGAGAAAAAATCTTAACACTTAAACTAAATTCTGAGAAGAATTATCTTCACTACCGTGCTCAAGATTGGTACAATACGTTTAATAGCGATCACGATGTGTTGACTTGAAAGATTTGCCTCGGTCTGGTAGGACATCAAAGTCTTCATTGAAACAATCACTTGCGTATGAAACATGTTGCCACCCCAAAAGACGTGAATTTTCTTTAAAAACTCGATTCCGTAAAAGCCGCTGAGGACGAGTCGATTCCGACCTGAAGCTCTGATCCTATATAATCGACTCGTCCTCCGTCGCTCTGCCGGCCAAATTCTGGACGCCGAATGTACCCACGGGTGTCTCGGACCTTCTGATAGATTCGACGAAAAGAGAAGTGTACGGTTGGTTTTCGTAAGTTACGTAAAGGTGATGATTTTAATTTTGTATTTTTGTAAAACTACTCTATATCTTTAAACTTAAGAAAACGTCAGTATTAACCCAAATTTCAAAGGATGTCCAATTTTTATTGCTCTCAAGTGTAGTTCGTAAACAGTTAAAAAACTATTATTGTAAATACAAAAAATACTCAAAAATCAAAACGTTTCTTCACCTACTATGTCATTTATACCACATTCAACATTTTGTGAATCAACCTTTGTCTCAGGTCGCTGTTCCGTTAGACTGACTATATAAGGTTTTTCACTAGCGTACGAATGTGAATTGTTAAATTTAACCATCTTACTGAAACGACACTGACAGATGACATGAGCGTACGAAAAAAACACGTAACGTATGTAAATGATGCCCGCTAGTACTGCGGGGAAGGAAACCCGTAGTCTTAGAACGCTAGTCAGTAAGTCTGACACGCCCACTCGCTCCACCCAGACTGGAAGAAGTCATTGGATGATTTCCCACTTAAAAAAAAAACGTAAACTAGTCATTTGATTAAATCTACGCTGACATAGCACATTTGAAAGATTTCATCACAGCGTTTTTTTTTAAGATGGGAAATCATCCAATGACTTCTCCCACTCTGTCCACCGGACAGTCGGACGGGGGCCACCCTTTTTTCAATGTCAGCAAGCCCACGTCTACAGTGGCTGATAGTCGGGGTAGGAATCTGGGGCGGCTGGGGCGTGAGGACGTTCGTTCACTCACAAATGCGGCCTCCTTCTTCGCTAGCATTACTGCTACGCAGAAACGGCGACAGCCTGTCATTCCTCCTCGCTCCGAACCCGGCGCGAGAGGTCACTGCCACCGATTGCCTCCACGAGGACAAATACTCCACCGTGTCCTCCGGGCGGCCCACCTTGGTGACACCCAGGCGTTTCTTCCGCCTGAATCCGATGCAGGAACCTCCCAAACTTGCCATGTCCGGTGAGGACCTGTGTCATGCGGAAGGTGAGGACGCCGTCTAGCCACTCCAGCCATTCCTCAAAGAGGGACTTACCACCGTTATTATGGCGTGTCCAGGTGTGCGTACGAATATGTTTATTTAAATCAATCTTATCATTAAATCAAAAGAAAGCTTTGTCACTGGTGTGCCTACGGAGGTGTCTCGTTAAATGACACTTGCCCGAAACAATGCTGACAGATATCACATATGAAATGTTTTTTGCCAGTGTACATAAAAAGATGACTTTTTAAAAGATATATTCGATTAAAAGATATATTCGATTAAAAGAAATCTTACAGATATCACATGTTTAAGGTTTGTCACCATTGTGTCTACAAATGTGAATTTTTAAATTAGGCTTTTGCCTGAAACAACGCTGTCAGATATCACATTGGGTAGGTTTTTCACCAGTGTGTAGCAATGTGACTTCTTAAATGAACCTTTTGAGTAAAATAACTCTGACAGATATCACATTTTAAGATTTTTCACTAGTGTGCCTACGAATATGAACTGTTAAACTACCCTTCCACCTGAAATAACGCTGACAGATATCACATTTGAAAGATTTTTCACTAGTGTGTCTACGAATATGAACTGATAAACTACCCTTCCACTTGAAATAACGCTGACAGATATCACATTTGAATGGTTTTTCCCCAGTGTGCTTACGAATGTGTTTCGTCAAATCAGCCTTTCCATAAAACTTAAGCAGACAAATATTACATTTAAATTTTTTTTCACCGGTATGCCTACGAATGTGACCTTTTAAATACTCCTTTCGATTAAAACAACGCTGACAGATATCACATTGGAAAGGTTTTTCACCAGTATGTGTAAGAAAGTGAGTTGTTAAATGTCCCTTGTTAGTGAAACAACGCTGACAGACATCGCATTGGTAAGGTTTTTCACCAGTATGCGTACGAATGTGACATGTTAAACTAGTTTTAAACCTGAAATAAATCTGACAGATATTACACTTGAAAGGTTTTTCCCCAGTGTGCGTAGGTATGTGACTTGTTAACTGCACCTTTAACCTGAAAGAACGCTCACAGATATCACATTTGAAAGGTTTTTCACCAGTGTGTTTAGCAATGTGACTTCTTAAATGAACCTTTTGAGTAAAATAACTCTGACAGATATCACATTTATAAGGTTTTTCACCAGTGTGGCTACGAATGTGACTAGTTAAATTACACTTTGAATGAAACTTACGCTGACAGACATCACATTTGAAAGATTTTTCACTAGTGTGCCTATGAATATGATTTTTTAAATTAGCCTTCGATCTGAAATAACGCTGACAGATATCACATTTGAATGGTTTTTCCCCAGTGTGCATACGAATGTGTCTCGTCAATTCAGACTTTCTATGAAACTTAAGCAGACAAATATAACATTTAAAATCTTTTTCACCGGTATGCCTACGAATGTGTTCTTTTAAATAATTCTTTCGATTAAAATAACGCTGACAGATATCGCATTGGTAAGGTTTTTCACCAGTATGCGTACGAATGTGACTTGTTAAACTAGTTTTACACGTGAAATAAATCTGACACATATTACATTTGAAAGGTTTTTCACCAGTATGCGTACGAATGTGACTTGTTAAACTAGTTTTACACCTGAAATAAATCTGACATATATCACATTTGAATGGTTTTTCCCCAGTGTGCTTACGAATGTGTCTCGTCAAATCAGCCTTTTCATAAAACTTAAGCAGACAAATATAACATTTAAAATTTTTTTCACCGGTATGCCTACGCATGTGAGCTTTTAAATGCCCCTTTTGATTAAAACAACGCTGACAGATATCACATTGGAAAGGTTTTTCACCAGTATGCCTACGAATATGAATTCTTAAACTAGCCTTCCACATGAAATAACGCTGACAGATATCACATTTGAATGGTTTTTCCCCAGTGTGCTTACGAATGTGTCCTTTTAAATAAGTCTTTCGTTTAAAACAACGCTGACAGATATCACATTGAAAAGTTTTTTCACCAGTGTGCGTACGGAGATGGTTTGCTAAATGATGATTTCCAGAAAATCTGCGCTGACATATATCACATTTGAAACGTTTGGCTTTAACATGCAGTCTTTGATTCTTATTTATATTATCTCTGTTATATTTAATATATTTTTTGTTAGTTATTTTACGGATTTTTTTTGTACACGTTGAAGGTTCTTTAAATTCCTGCCCAGGCTTGGTCGTACACTTTTCAGTTGTCCGGACAACTTTCGTGTCTGATTGTTCAGTGGTCTTCAGCTCTTCTGTGATGACGTCTTTTAGTTTAATCCTTCGTGTTTCTAGTCTTGGTCTCTTCACAACGGGCTCCCCTGTGGTTATAAATCTGGTGAGTACCACATTCGAAATAGATTCAAATGAAAGTGAATGGAATATTTCATATTACAGCTGAAGAGTTGTATTTTGCCAATTTCTTTTCTAATATACAGGGTCAAGTTTCTAAGCTGAAGAACAAGTGGAAAACACTCGAAGTAGTCTCGGGCCTGAGTTTGATGATAAAAACTGCATAAATCATGGCTATATATTAAAAAGAGGAAGATACGTTACGCGCTAAGATAGCAATCAGAAAACCTGGACTCAAACATCTATGATCAGTGTCATCACAGTCGCAATCCTACAGTCACTGATAGACAAGGACAGATATAAGAGCCGGCGCTGTCGTGCGAGCGAAATCGCGTTAGTCGCGGATTGTTGGCCGAATCTTTACGATTATGAATGAAGTGCCTAGTACTCGTTGCATTCTCGCAACTCTACCATTATGTGCGTATCGTGTCTCTTACGCATGTTTGTAATATCTATCTCGCTCTCACAAACATGGCGAAGCAAACTTTAAATGTTATTGTAGTTTTCAACAAGGCAAGGTTTTCGTAGGCGTATGTTCATCTTGACGGTTATCGGTCTGAATCCTACGTAACTCAGTCGAGTGTGAGACAAGGATGCACTTTTGGCCCAACCCAATTCCTGGTCATGGTCAATGACTTGCCAGAGGTCATTGAGACGGCGAAGTATCTGATGTTTGCTGACGATCTGAAGATCTAATTGGGTATAAGGACAGCGGCTGACTGTGATGCGCTTCAGCGGGACATCGATAATGTGTTAGCCTGGAGCAACCGCAACCGCTTAGAATTTATTAAGTCTAAATGTAAGTCACATTCTCTCGCTGTCGCTCGCCGTACATATATACATACAACGTACCGGACACTCCGCTTGAGCGCGTCAGAACAATCCGCGTTCTTGGTGTCACGTTGAACACCGAGCTGACCTTCAATGAACACATAATATAATAATAATATAATGGCATAAATAGATTTCAAAAAAATCCCAGCAAAATATCGTTGATTTCAGATATGGACGAGAGGGTCTACAACCGGATTCGCGACATACGCCAGAATGGCAATAGCGTGCCGCGTATCAGTGCAGTAAAGCTGAGGCGACAGGAACGGAGACACGCGCTCGAGAGGTGGCGCGAACGACTACAGCAGCCGCAATTCTAGTGCAAGCGCGTTGTCAAAGCCATCCATCCTGCCGCACTTCGAAGCTTGTCCGAAAAGAAAGGAGTGCATCTCCTACAGACTCACTCAGGTGCTGACCGGGCGCGGTTGCTTTGATGAGTACCTAAATAGGATTGGGCGCGAGGCCATGGCAAATTGGCACCATTGCGGAGGCGCTATGGATTCTGCACAGCACACGCTGGAAGATTGTCCAGCGTGGGCTACTGAGCGACGAGTTAGTGAAGGCTATGCTGGCGGAACCACAAAACTGGAAGGATGTTGCCTCCTTCTGTGAGACCGTAATGGTCCAGAAGGAGGCGGCCGAGCGGGACGGTGAGAGGCCTGATCCCACTCGGAGAAGGCGTCGGGGAGGCCGCCTCGATGCCTAACACGCTGAAAACCCGCTTGCATCATCCAATGCAGACGAAACTGGTACCACGGGCGTTCAGAGTGAGGACTCTGCCCGCCCATCGAGTGATTCCAAGGAAGACGGTGACACAGTGATCACGTGCTGCCGTGCACAAAGAGGCTCAGGAGAGACCGTTGTACAGTCTCCTCAGGAATGTGCACTAACAGGCGTTTCACAGAGGGCGTTCCGGAATGGTCTTCTAAGAGATATAAGTATAAATTATGTATAAAAAACAATATTGTATATGACAGCTTTCATCGTTAGAAGTTGTCTTTGGAACTGTTACGCCCATAGATATCCGGAGATATGACTTCAGTGCCGATTAGTATGGAGTCCTAGTGATGCCGCTTATCTCCCACCAAAATAATTACAACATTCACAAATAGTGTATTTACGACACACACTTACAATTTGCACACGCACACTAAGAAGAAAGCAGCTACACTAAATCAATTTCTAATAGCACACATAAATAGAATGGGCGGGGCATTCACTTGTAAGAACTTGTTATTTGGGAACATTCAATGCACACGCATGCAATTAGGGAGTCGAACGCGATGGTCGGTAATATTTATCGATATTGAATATCAGCATTTCTTGTAATATAATTACTTAGTTTGATTTTCTTTAAATAATTTATTTTTTATTTATGTATCTATCCGAAAAGAGAGTAGTACTTTTAATAAAATAAAATATTTTTTTTAGTATCATATTACCGGTTAAAGGGAACGTTCTCTATTAAATACCATTGTTACGGACACGAGCATGTAATTTAGAATCACTAAATATAATCAACATTACGTCATTCATAGATGCGTAACGTATGTACATACGCGCTGTACACAATAAAGGGCAAGCCAATCAGAGGCCAGACTATTGTCCAATCGGCTACAGGGATAGTATATAAGGCTATGTACTGAGTTCTTAGAAGTACATAATGCGGTTCTTAGAAGTAAATAGCGCAGAAAAACCGTTAAGAATAATCTGGATTTCTATTGGTAGATTACAACGGAGAAAATCACGCCACTATTGATGACCAATAGTGTGCTTGCTGTATGCGGGGGTCGGGAGGTGTACGTCAGCCGGCCTCAACAGGATTAGGGAACAGGACGAGAGGGATAGGGACTCTCTCCCACGACTTGCGACCGGCTGAAAAAGTACTTAAGCTACACTTTCCTTGAAGACGACGTTCTCTCTCTGCAGTTCGACTTGAAGCGTCACTACGACAGTTTGTCTTGGCACCCTACGCTCCTGGAGCGGCCCTAGATTTCCAGATTTCCTAAGTTATCTAACGTATTAGAGTCAGTGAAGTATTGTAAAGTAACTGTGAACTATTTGTGAGTTAGCGTCACGCGTATGTACGTAAAGGACTCGATTATGTGAAAGTATTTACACGTGTTATGTGAAGTCTTGTTATTTATACGTGTTAAATAAATGGCTGAGGCCTTTCAAGCGTGACCATTGTGTTGTGTAATTATTTACATCCTCTGCCCCCAACAGAGGAACTTTGGTCCTTCGAGAGCCGGATATTGGTCCTTTGGTAAGGAATATCGAGCGGCTTATTGTGCGTCTTTGGGGAGACGTGAAGAAACACAGTTGGGTGTCGAAGATTGAAGAAGGGAACACTTCAAGCTCGAACAGGAACGCTGCAAGTAAGAATAGGAACGCGGCAAGTCACGTTACGAAGAATACCTATTCTCAAGAAAGAAAAGGAACACAGGAACGCAGCAAGTCCGACCCAGTAGGTGCTTAGGATTGTCGTCACGTCGGGAACTTCGAGCCGCCAACGTCGTGTCAAGCCGTCGTGTCAAGTCGTCGTGTCAAGCCGTCGTGTCGAGCTGCAGAGAGGGATCCACGGGTCCTTTACGCCGCCGCGTCAAGAACCTTTTTAAGTGGGTGGACCGCGGCTCAGGTATGTGCCACCTAACGGTGTCAAAGGTGCGTGCCTGAGTTAACGCCGTTTCAAGGCGGTGCGACATATTGTGCGGTGTCGCCAACCAAACGTGGTTGAACAGCACTACTGCGCCTGTAAGGCTGCGCACGTTGCGAGGGCCGGACTGTAGGCACGGCCGAGGCAACCGGTCGTTCCCACCGGTTGCTGAGCACCTCGTAGCGCGTGTAGCTCTCTGCAGGGTAGTCCCCACCTTTCCATTCCTGCACATTTTCCATCCCTGCCGGAGCATATCCCTCTCATAAGGCCCTCCGGTAGGTCTGATAGGGCCGCTAGGGCATTGATAGAGCTAGGGTGCCAACCAAGGAGGAAGGATGCCGACTACAAGAAGCCAGAAGAACGAAGATACGCAAGCCCGCGTGTTTGAAGAACCCCCCGCGTCACCGTCGTCCCGCGCGACAATATTATCACGCGCTAACCCCCACGTTACGATTCCCGCGTCTGTACCAGTTCCTGCAACAGTGCCTACGAACGCGCCGACAGCCGAGAACATTACGATGGATGCTATAACGTCAACCGCCGCCGCGACCGCCATCCCAGCGCCCGCGCCCGCCGTTGATAGGATAAATAGTAGGTCGCCCGTCCAGTCCGTACGATCGCGCCAATCCACCGCTAGTGCTGTACTGCGCATTAGGCAAGCAGAATTAGATGCTGAGGAGCGCCTCGCCGCGATACGCCGCCAGGAATTGCGACTCGAAGCCGAGCTGGTTAAGAAGAGATTAGCGATAGATGTAGCTACCATTCGCGAGGAAACAGATCGAGATAGTGATATAGCCCAGGACGTCGCGGACACCGATAATCGAATCGATAATTGGCTGCAATACGCGCAGCCTACGGGGGACGAGGAATTACCATCGCTGACTCCGCCGGATCAAACGTCGTCAGCGATACGCGCACCCGCCCCGGTTCACATACGGGGGGAGGAAGCCGAGCGCACCCGGGGTAGGCAGGAATTTACGAGGCCGCGTACGCCACAGTATGAGGAGCGAGAACGCACGTACTTTCCAAGGGAGGAGCCGCCCCGCGTAGAGAACAAGGAGCCCCGCGAACCTAGGTTCCGATCACCCGCCTAGGTCGCGACATAAATCTCGATCTCGATCCCGAGATATCGATAAGCTAGCCGACGCGTTAAATAGGATGACACGTTATCGACCGCCGCCGCGTCAAGCGATAGAGTTGCCCATTTTCACGGGAGCGCCGCACGAGTGGTTGCTGTTCAAGTCAGCAATGCGAGACTCGACACGATAGTATGGATTCTCACGAGGAGAGAACTTAGCGCGCCTACGCAACAGCCTGAAAGGTGAAGCGAGAGAGACCGTGTCCGCGCTACTTTGCACCGCTGCTGACCCCGCCGTGATAATGCATACACTCGAACAGTGTTACGGACGTCCCGAGATTATAATCGACAAGTCGCTCGACGAATTAAGAAAATTACCGCGACTCGGTACGACGGCCGCTGAACTCAACGCGTTCGCGATAAAGCTGCAGAACAACGTCAGCGTGCTATCGTGTCTGGATGATAGGGGGTACCTACAGAACCCAATGCTGTCCAGACACGTGGTAGAGAAGCTCAGCCCACACATGCGCGCGCGTTGGTGTGATTACGCCCAAGAGCATGGTAGTCGCGTGGAAGCGGAGATCGTTACGCTGTCGCGCTACCTAATGAGGGAAGCTGATCGGGCCGTAAGATACGCGTACTCGTCGACCGTGACTACGACTTCAAAGGAAGCGACGCGTCAGCAAGCTCCCGCCAGAGCACAAGCGGTCAATAGGAAGAACAAAGCGCGCGTACCCGCAACGTACGCCGCCGCCGAGCGACCTGGCGAGGACGAGAAAGAGAGGGCTAAGAAGACGTGCTTGTGCTGTGGCGAGGGACATGCCACGCCAAGCTGCAAGAAACTTGGTGACATGACGGTCCAACAAAGATGGGAATGGGCCAAGGAAACTGGAGCATGTTTCAAATGTCTGGCGAGTAAACATCGTCGATTCAAGTGTACCGCGAGGAAGTGCGGAGAGCAGGAATGTCGTAGATCGCACCATAGGCTACTCCACACCGCCGACCGAACGTCGGACGTGGCTAGCGCCTCCACCAACTGTGGGAGCGGGAGCGTAAGTGAAGAATCGGCGACCACCGCATCTGCCCATGCCGGCAGCGAAATGAGCGCGGTGTTACTCAAAGTATGCCCAGTAACGTTGCGAGGGCCAAATGGCAAGGAAATAGAGACGCATGCGTTACTGGACGAGGGCTCCACTGTTACGCTACTCGACGAAGAGATAGCTAACGAAATGGGCGCGAAAGGAACTAAGCGAGCGTTACGCGTCCACGGGATTACGGCCACGCGGCAAGAGAACGACAGTCGCTGCGTGGAGATAGGTATCAAGGGAAAACGCTCAGAGTGTTTTAACATACGCGCGCGTACTGTTAAACGCTTAAATATAACCGGTCAGACCGTGAAAGCGAGCTATCTACGCTGCGAACACATGAAACGTATACCTGCACGTGACGTGTGTTACGAGAATGCGAATATATTACTATTGATAGGCGCCGATAATTGGCATTTGATAGTGTCGCGAACTTTGCTCACGGGACGGCAGAACGAGCCAGCCGCTTCACTTACGCAGCTAGGATGGGTGGTCCACGGAACGGTACCACGGCGCGTAACTGGATTCGAGGCGAGCAGCGGGATAGCATTGCACGTGCACCCACAGGAAATATCCGATGATTGCGAAGAGTTAAAGGACCTCATCACATCGCATTTCTCGATCGACGCTCTGGGGATAGTTCACCAGCCGAGACCAGTGCTGGCAGACGAACGGGCGAAGGATATTTTCACGAAGACTGCTCGGCTGGTTAACGATCACTACGAGGTAGGATTGCCGTGGCGGAGTGATGAGCCACACCTACCACCGAGTTACGATATGGCCTTTCGTAGACTCAAAACCATTGAAAGGAAAATGGATAAGTCAGCTGACTTCAAAAAAGCATACGTGTCGCAGGTCAATAACCTCATAGAAAAAGGGTACGCGAACAAAGTAGCCAAGAGTGTAGGTAGGGAGAGTGTCATACCGGAATGGTACCTACCACATTTTGCCGTCACGAACCCGAATAAACCTGGGAAGATACGTCTAGTTTTCGACGCGGCAGCAACCTCTGCAGGGAAATGTCTGAACGACGAGTTACTCTCCGGGCCCGACATGTTGAATACTCTCTATGGCGTGTTATTTAGATTTCGTGAAAGGTCGATAGCCGTCACCGCGGACATACGAGAGATGTTCCTTCGAATTAAGATTCGGTCGGAAGATAGAAGAGCGCAGAGGTTCCTGTGGCGTGGCAACGATCGGTCCGGACCACCAATCAAGTACGAGATGGCGTCAATGATTTTCGGTGCTATGAGTTCACCTTTTCTAGCACACAGCGTGCGCAATAAGAACGCGGACGATTGCCGAGAAAGTCGCCCGCACGCGCACTACGCCATCACGCGTGCTCACTATATGGATGATTGGGTGGACAGTTACGACACCCGGGAACAAGCGGCTGAGGCTATGAGGGAGGTGGTCGCCGTGCACGCAAGAGCCGGTTTTCAGTTGGCAGGGTGGCAAACCAACGAGGCCGACCTACTGTGCGAGATAAGCGATAGCGACAAGTCCAGTTCGCCAAAGGAGTTATGAGCGAACGCACATCCCTACGGAAAGACGTTAGGTATTATGTGGCTACCGACGACCGACGAGTTCGCCTTCAACGTGGAAATGCCACGAGTGCCCGCCGAGGTGAAAGCGCGCGAACGCGCACCGACAAAGCGAGAGAAATTAGCAGCAGTAATGTCCATTTTTGATCCGCTAGGCATGCTTAGTCCGTATACGATAACGGCTAAGATAATGTTACAAGACCTGTGGCGCAAACAGATCGGATGGGACGAACCTTTGCCCCCGGAAGAGGCTTACATTTTTGAAGAATGGTTAGGTGATTTAAAATACGTAGCGAACCTACAACTCCCGAGATTTTATTTTAAAGGTGGTGTAGTGAATAGAACTCTACACATGTTCGTCGACGCGCGCGAGCAGGCGTACGCGGCGGCGGTATATATGAGGTCAGTGACCCCTGAGGGAAGAGTGATCGTGACACTCGTCGCAGGAAAAGCAAGGGTCGCGCCAATGAAGGCGCAAAGTATACCGCGGCTCGAATTGCAAGCGTGTCTAGTAGGTGCGAGGTTAACCGAGCAAGTTAAACGGGAACATCGTTTTGAGTCGTTAGATACGACATACTGGAGTGACTCCAAGACCGCCCTACATTGGATAAGGAACGAATCTTCAAAGTACACGCCGTACGTCGCGCACCGACTTCGGGAGATATGTGAACTCATACAAGCAAAACAATGGCGCTGGATACCATCGGCCTATAATGTAGCCGATGACGCAACTCGGTCCGGAATGACACAGCTGGAAAGCGACAGCAGATGGTTCACTGGTCCCCTCTTCCTGGGCGGACCAGAACACATCTGGCCAACGGAGATCGCGCAGGGAGAGGGGGGTGATGAGATCGTCACGCACATAGCGCGCATCACCAGCCCCGTCGACACGACTGCCGCGAAATGTATGGCCATATGGGAAGATAGTTCGTACCATACAAGGACCTGATGGTGTCATACGCAGCGCTGAGGTACAGACGCGTGGAGGCGTTTTCAGACGCCCAGTTGGAAGGCTCGTTGTCCTGGCCGATGGAAGTTAGGCTCGCGTTGCTATGCCGGGGGGAGGCTGTTACGGACACGAGCATGTAATTTAGAATCACTAAATATAATCAACATTACGTCATTCATAGATGCGTAACGTATGTACATACGCGCTGTACATAATAGAGGGCAAGCCAATCAGAGGCCAGACTATTCTCCAATCGGCTACAGGGATAGTATATAAGGCTATATACTGAGTTCTTAGAAGTACATAATGCGGTTCTTAGAAGTAACTAGCGCAGAAAAACCGTTAAGAATAATCTGGATTTCTATTGGTTTTTTTTTTTTTTTTTTTTTAAGGTGGGAAATCATCCAAATGACTTCTCGCGCTCTGGGTGGAGCGTGAGGGCGTGTCAGACTTTTACTGACTAAAACCACACCTGTATCCTTCAATTACCCTTTGCGTTCTAGGACTACGGGTTTCCCTTTCAGAAATTCTCCGCGGTCCTAGCTAGCGGGCATCGGCCCTGCTGGGCCCCTACGGTTTGCTGACATCTCTTTGAGGAGCGCGAGGATCACTACGCGCTGTTGACGACTGGGCTCGGTCCGGTTAATTACCGAACAGCCGGACGACGAGCTACCCAGTGCTCGACGTCCGCAAGCCCGCGTCTACCGTGGCTGGTAGTCGGGGTCGGAATTACGGCGGCTAGGGCGTGAGGACCTTCGTTCCCTCACGCGTGCAGCCTCCTCCTTCGCTAGCATTACTGCTTCGCAGAAGGAGGCGACCGCCTGCCATTCCTCCTCGCTCCGGACCATAGCCTGAACCAGGGCCGGACGCGAAAGGTCGCTGCCGCCAATTGCCTCCATGAGGACACGGCGGTGCTCCGCCCAAGCGGGGCACACCTCCACCGTATGCTCCACCGTGTCCTCTGGGTGGTCCGCACAATGATGACACCCGGGCGTTGCTTCCGCCTGAATCCGATGCAGGAACCTCCCGAACTTGCCATGTCCGGTGAGGACCTGCGTCATGCAGAAAGTGAAGACGCCGTGTTGCCGCTCCAGCCACTCCTCAAAGAGGGGACTTATCGCCATAATTGTAGCGTGCCCAGCACTGGGTTGCGACAGTCGCCGTCGCCATTCCACCATGAGATCCCGCCGAAACTCTGTCCGCCATGCCGCGACTTGGCGCGGCAGCGGAGTTTCGCCCCGGCGTTGCATCTCCACGCGCAAATCGTGCATGCGTGCAAGGACTGGATTTCTATTGGTGGATTACAACGGAGAAAATCACGCCATTATTGATGACCAATAGTGTGCTTGCTGTATGCGGGGGTCGGGAGGTGTACATCAGCCGGCCTCAACAGGATTAGGGAACAGGACGAGAGGGATAGGGACTCTCTCCCACGACTTGCGACCGGCTGAAAAAGTACTTAAGCTACACTTTCCTTGAAGACGACGTTCTCTCTCTGCAGTTCGACTTGAAGCGACACTACGACATTTTTCTTGGCACCCTACGCTCCTGGAGCGGCCCTAGATTTCCAGATTTCCTAAGTTATCTAACGTATTAGAGTCAGTGAAGTATTGTAAAGTAACTGTGAACTATTTGTGAGTTAGCGTCACGCGTATGTACGTAAAGGACTCGATTATGTGAAAGTATTTACACGTGTTATGTGAAGTCTTGTTATTTATACGTGTTAAATAAATGGCTGAGGCCTTTCAAGCGTGACCATTGTGTTGTGTAATTATTTACATCCTCTGCCCCCAACAACCATGCTGTATTATTATATAACATATTACTTAATCCTAAAAAAAAAATATTTTGATCATAAATGCCTACCAACAGTCAGGGTTGGTTTAAACAGTTAGGTAAATTATACTCATATAGTTTTATACTCATATTCAAACTCGATAGCGTTAACACACGTTAACTGTAGAATAAATAGCGTCATCTAGCAAACTAGTTTCAATTTTAGATAAATTAGACAAATTGTAGGTAGTTTAGTTGATGCTGACAGGATCGAATTCATAAGATGAAATAACTCACACTAACCACTCAATATAAATACTTCTAACAAAATAAAACTGGGCAAGTGTGTCCCCGACTATCGCTCTGAGGGTTGCGTACAAATTTAAAAGAGTGTCCATGGAGTTTCTTGCACGTTCTTCTCCATAGAGATCTACGCTTTGGAACGTGCAATTTAGCTTCACTTTTTTTGACTGACCGACATTTTGACAATTTAAAAGTGCCCGTAATTGGTCTATTTGAAATAAACATTTCTGATTTACTTGTGTAAATAGTTCAATTTCCGAATGGATTCTCAAAGATCTTTCTGAATAGCAAAAAATGTTTTTTCTTTTGTTCTTTCTTTTTTTGTTTTTTCTTTTGTTTTGTTGACTCTGTTCTCAGATTTATAGGAATAAATCTGAGAATAGAGTCACAAAAAAAACAACAGTAATTATACCTGTGCTATAAGATTTTGCTTTATGCCAAATGAAATTTCTTTACGCCGCGTCGTTCGTGAGAATGGAGCAGTTATAATAGTGAGTAGGCTTGAGTCTTAGCAAAGGGAACTGTAATTATATAAATAAGGGAATGTAAAATAAAAATCCAATAAAATTGGAAATCAGAAACTTTATTTCAAATAGATCAATAACAGGCATTTGAATAGTCAAAATGTCGGTCAGTCAAAACAAAAAGTGAAATTAAGTTGCACGTTCGGAAGCGTAGATCTCTATGCAGAAAAACGTGCAAGAAACTCCATGGGCACTCTTTTAAATCATGTTATGAGTTACAAAAATCTTCGTTACATATTTTTGTCGCTTCTATTATGTGAACACAATGTCAATAAATAAATCTTTTAATGGAATTATTTATTGTCCAGTAAAATGCAAATATTTGGATAAGATTAGACTCTTTGAAATTTTTGGTGTCGCATTTTTTGCAAAAAAGTGAAGTCTTATATCAATGTATTTTTCCTTGACATATTTTATCAACTGGATGGTATGATTATCTAGTGGTTCCTGATCGAATAGATGAAAATCAATGGATTTAAACACATTTGATCCGATTAAGTGGTTAAGAGCTTTTGGTACCAGTAATGACTTTGTAAAATTTTGTTTCTACGTCTGAGGCCGGATTAGAGCCGAAAGTGCAATAATACAACGCTCACGCCAGTTATACGACATTTTTACCACATTTGCCAAGAAATAAAGTGTGAAACCCTCATAGACGAAGATTTAATAAAATAGCGATGGATCGCGAATTTTCTAATTCAAACTTCGAACATTGACGGCTGCTCGGACTTATGGTTGACTAAGGTGGGCCTGATCGAATAGATGAAAATCAATGGATTTAAACACATTTGATCCGATTAAGTGGTTAAGAGCTTTTGGTACCAGTAATGACTTTGTAAAATTTTGTTTCTATGTCTGAGGCCGGATTAGAGCCGAAAGTGCAATAATACAACGCTCACGCCAGTTATACGACATTTTTACCACATTTGCCAAGAAATAAAGTGTGAAACCCTCATAGACGAAGATTTAATAAAATAGCGATGGATCGCGAATTTTCTAATTCAAACTTCGAACATTGACGGCTGCTCGGACTTATGGTTGACTAAGGTGGGCTTGCCTACTCGGTCATTAATATTGAGCAATATTATTAATCTTTTAGGGCCTAGCTTACGAAACCGGCAAATAGCCAGATTTTTTAAAATAATAATCGAATATTTTTGCATAGCGAACATAATCTTTTTTTTTTTTTATTATTGATAGGCTCGCGTTTGACCACCATCTCACCTGATGGTAAGCGATGATGTGGCCGACGATGGAGCACGCTTGCCTAGAAGTAACCTATTCACTCTTGACTTAAAGACCCCTAGGTTGTAGCTATCAGGGAACACAGACTCGGGCAGGGAATTCCACTCCTTAGCTGTACGCATTATGAATGTGTTCCCAAAACGCTTTGTACGTATGGGTGGGATGTCCACCATGTACCGATGGCGCAACGCCGTACGTCTAGTGGTCCGATGATGGAACGGACTTGGTGGAATTAAATTGTGCAATTCCAACGCACACTCCCCGAAGTGTAATCGATAGAAAACCGACAGGCCAGCAACTCGGCGTCGATGCTCAAGGCTTTGGAGAAAATTATTGTAACTTTAGGCCAAAATTAAAAAAAAAAACTGTATGAAATTATATTTGTTTATCATGCTACTTATCGTATTGTACTATAAATTAAAAAAATATTTTGATCATCTCAATCTTTAGGTATAATGTCAATTTAAGTTTTTACACTTCACGGGTATTGAAATAACAATGTCTTAATTTGGTTCAAACTACGTTAAATTAATAACTAATTTAATATGTAATACGACAATATCCATTGAAATGTAAAAAAAAAATCGAACTGCAATAATACGCATATCGATAAAATCGAATACACACACTCGATTGCACAGCTCTAAATCTTAAACGGTCGTTGCGTTCGGGAAAATTCGGGCTAGTTCGGGCTAGTTCGTGTCGCTCTGAACGTAAGTTAGTAAAATATTTAAAAATTGATTTAAAATATAAAACAGTGACTTGATTGTTTAACCGGTGGTAGGACACGCCCAGTTGTCTTCAGGTTGATGGTATTTGGCCTATTTTTACATATAAATACTGCACAACTCGGCATTTTGGTTTTTTATGCATCAATTCAAATCAAATCACTGTACGCAATTGCAAAGCGACTGAATGACGCGTACAGCCGCCGTTCGATCATACAACCAATTTGGTTCTATCGAGGCGGCACGTGCCACGCCCCCAAGGCATATCCCTCGATATCCGTGGTTACGCCGTACATCTTCAATAAAATCAAGATTAGCATCAAATAATTAAAACGCATTGCTGAGCGAAGATTCCAGAATCGAAATATGTTCCCAAATCTAGCAAATTCTAGAAAGAGTCAACTAAGTACTTATGGCGGGGGTACTCTCATTTATTATTACTCGAAAAGGTTGATAAGGGAATTTGTTCCTTCCGCGTTCAACAATAGAGTCGAAATTCGCATGAAACATTATTATTACATGTTTTTATTAATATTGATTTTATTGACATATTTGATACTGTTTGTGGTGAATAAAGTATCTGCTAGTAAACCGGCATTTAATTACTCACGTTCGTAATAGAACGTTTCGCCCGCGTTGGATAAATACGAACAGCCCCATCCCTGCAGAGGGCTGTTGAGTTGTAACACCGCCCGGTAACTTCTTGTGTGTCAAACGGAAACCTAAGGCTTCGTTCACACCAAACGTATTGTTCGTCGCCGACTGTGATTATTGATTATGCTCACTGTCAGCCCCAATGTGTACGTGGTGTCAGTCTGCGTACCTACTCACCAAGCCGACAATAGGGCGTAAAATGCGCTACTCGTGTCAAAAAAGAGTAGGCTTGTTTTTCACAAAAACTTTAACACCCTATGAACCAGTTTTTTTTTAAACTACCCTCAAAATAGAGGGTAGTTTACAAAAAAAAACTAATAAGGGCAGTCTTTCGAATTCATTTTGATTAGAATTTGTGCCAAGTTACAAGTTTATTAACCCAAGGGATTAGATTCTCCCATATAAACTTTAACACTCCATAAACCATTTTACTATATAGGGTGACTGGCAATTAGTGTACGATACTTAAACACGTGATTGTGCTCATGATAACCAACAACTTTTACTATGGGAACAAACCTGAAATCGCGAAAAAAAAACAGCTGTTCAGTACATTTATGTTTGCCTAATGTACTGAACAACTGATATTTTTTTCGCGATTTCGGCTTTGCTCCCATAATAAAAATTGTTTGTTATCACGAGCACAATCACGTGTTTAAGTATCGTACACTAATTGCCAGTCACCCTATATATATAATGAGAACTCTTTTATTTACTTGGGTTACTATTAAGTTTCAGGAATATGGGTCCAATGAATCAAATTTTTCATCTATCCGAATTTCCCCCTTTTCACCTCCTACTAAGTAGAATTTTCAAAAACCATTTGTCAGTGTTTGCCTTACGTCATAAAAGGAAGCCATACATACATATACATATTCAGCCTTTTAATGTTCCCACTGCTGGGACTCAGGCCTCCTCTCTCTAGGAGAGGGGATGGGCCGTAATCCACCACGCGGGCCCAGTGCGGGTTGGTGGATGTCACATGTCTTCGAATTTTTGGTTCTAGGACATGCCGGTTTCCTCACGATGTTTTCCTTCACCGTTTTGAGAGCAGTGGTGATGAAATAAATTACACAAAGTAATGCGTCTGGCTGGGTTTGAACCCGCGACCTACAATTCGTAAGTCGGGGCCGTTACCACTCGGCCCCGACAAAAGGAAGCCATGTATCTTAATTTCAAGTTCCTAGTCCCTGTAGATTCCACTGTGTGTTGATATGTCAGTCAGTCAGTTTCTCCTTTCATATATTAAATTAAAACTAGCTGACCCGGTGAACTTCGTACCGCCTAATAGTAAGGATAACGCCATCTACTGGCATTACTAGAACAGCATAATTAATTTTATCGTGACATTTTAATTAGAGATGGCGTTGTATTCGGAGTTTTTTCTCGCCGTTTACCTGGACTAACTCGAAATATTCTAGACCAAAATTACCCAAATCGGTCCAGCCGTTTTTGAGTTTTGGCGAGACTAACGAACAGCTATTCATTTTTAGGGTTTCGTAGCCAAATGGCAAAAAACGGAACCCTTATACATTCGTCGGTCTGTCTGTCCGTCCGTATGTCACAGCCACTTTTTTCCGAAACTATAAGAACTTTACTGTTGAAACTTGGTAAATAGGTGTATTCTGTGACCCGCATTACGATTTTCACACAAAAATAGAAAAAAAAACAATAAATTTTGGGGGTTCCCCATACTTAGAACTGAAACTCAAAAATTTTTGTTTCATCAAACCTGTGTGGGGTATCTATGGATAGGTCTTCAAAAATGATATTAAGGTTTCTAATGTAATTTTTTTCTAAACTGAACAGTTTGTGCGAGAGACATTTCCAAAGAAGTAAAATGTGTGTCCCATTGTCAAAAAAAATATAATGTACATTACCATTTACCATGCAAACTTCCACCAAAAATTGGTTTGAACGAGATCTAGTAAGTAGTTTTTTTTTAATACGTCATAAATCGTAAACCGCAATTTACCTTTCAAGTTTGTACGAAACCCTCAGTGCGCGAGTCCGACTCGCACTTGCCCAGTTTATATTATATATAGATTAATACAATAAAAAACTTTTTACAAAAAAAAATACAACCGACTTCCAAGTAAAAAAAAAAAACACTGAAAAGTGCAAAATAACTTTAATTTCGGAAGTCGGTGTTTCTATAATTGTTTTGTCTCTTCGTTATTTAACACCGACTTCCGAAATTAAAATTATTTTGCACTTTTCAGTGTTTTTTTTTACTTTGAAGTCGGTTGTATTTTTTTTGTAAAAAGTTTTATATTTCACACTTTTTAGTTACGGTACCACCACTAAAAAGTACCCCTCAGCCAAACTTAAATACCTTATAGCCAGAGTGCATCTCATAATAATTGTAATAATCCCAAACACGGTTAGATTACATTAATTTATTACAGAGTTCCGGTGCCTAACTTCAGGCTTCATCATCAGATCAGTTCGATATATTCCCCCTCTACTTTCAGTCAGTCATCGACTACACGTATAAACAAAGCAATTTTACTTGTTACGACGGTTCTACTGTGATCCTATGAGGAGATCTGTTCCATATCTTCGAAGTTCATGATCAGATCATAACAATATTTCTATGGGACCAACTCGGAAGCATAACATTTAAAACAAAAAAAATTTCAAATTCGGTCCACAATTGACCGAGAAATCGGTGAACATACATTCAACCGAACATAGAACCTCCTCCTTTTTGAAGTCGGTTAAAAAGAATAAATCCCATGGTAAGTTCATGTTGCCAAACCAGTCGGCCTGTTCGCTCACACAATGATTCACTAACTAATACTTACATGTTGTGTCACTGGCTCTTCGTTTCTTCCTCGGTACTTCTTGTTCTTCTTCCACTTCTGTTTTCATTTCTATTAAAGGAACATCATCTTCTGAATCTGATTCAGAACAATGGAGTGCTGGTGTTTCTTCCACATCTGGATAACCAATGTATACATTTTCCAGAGCAACATCTGTAAAAAAAAAATATGCTTAAAAATGATTTAAGTATGTAGGAATGATAAACGATTTTTCATCAGTATTTTCTGTTCTCAAAAAGGTACCATCACTTTGATGTTCCTCCTTTGGCTCAATGACATCACCAAGTCTCTCACAAACATCTGGAAATTCTTCTTTAACAGCAATGCCTTCAATATGGCTGACATCAACTATACTGATGTTCTCTACAGGAGTTACTGTAACACTGAAACACTTCAGCTGATCTCGGTTTACTGAAGGATTTGGCTGCAAAAGGTTATTACATATTAGGGAAAGTTCTTAAAACACACTTGGTACAAGCTTGAGAGGTATCGCCTCTACTCTTCTACAAAAGGCTCTTACGAGTAGTGGAACACCTCACCTCATTCATCATCTGAGCAAACAGCTCTTCTGCTTTCAGACATTTTCTTTGCAGTTGGCAGCATTGCTTTAGTTTAACAAAACAGAAGAAACAAGCGAGTGCTGGTCTTCTGTCTGCAGTTACAAACTGCAACATAACACATCCAAGTAAAACATTGTTATGATGTCCAAGTAATACTGACCAGTTAGTTTTTAGTGTTGTTTCGGTATACCTACCTCTCACATAGAGAAGCTGCCCCCCTAGCCAAGTTACAACCGTTTCATGTCGAATTGCATTCTCCAATCGGTAACGCCTCGGTGTCAGCAATTGTAGAAAACAATAAGTTGGTAGCCATGTTAACGCGCCTGAGTCGGCCGCTCGTTCTACAAAGTCGTTCTACAATAACAAAGGATGTAGCGTTGCACATTGTAGAAACGATAATAATTCATTCTATCATTTTAAACAATGTGAACTTGGCTACGAATTTTCTATTCGTTTGTTCTGACCATGACCGTCCGTGACTTAACTTTGAGATGATGTCATTCCCATACATTTCTAGTTTTCGACTAGCGTCAATGATTGCAGATTATCAACTTGGCTAGGGGTGCTGGTCAGTCATCTGGAGTTTTAAAAACATATTGTTCTGGAGCAATGTACATAGGCCCCATCGGACAGACGTGACCTATGTAAATAACTAGTTTCTACTGGCGGCTTGGTCTACATGAAAGTAGGTTTCTCCATACAAACTTTGGACCTGTTTCATTCCGTTAGGAGATGAATTTTGGGAAATCCTCTCTTAGTGCTCACCTACGTCATAAAAGGAACCCTTGTGCAAAATTTCACGCTCCTAGTCCCAGTAGTTTCGGCTGTGCGTTGATATGTCAGTCAGTCAGTTTCTCCTTTTATATATATAGATAGATAGATAGAGGTATATGAAGATATAAGGTACAACTTACTGGAATATCAGTCAGCGTTTCATATAACTCATGTAAGTCCTTGTCGACAACTATATACATGCGAACATTCTCTACTAAACATATTCTGCACATGGGCAGTTTTTCCATCTTTGACTCAGACCAAATCTTTGAATTTAAAAGAATTACTTAGTTATTACATTTGAAAAACAATGTTGATTGTCTGCTGCTGTCGCCAAAGAGTATGTAAGGCTAACCAAAGAGATTAATATATTAATTTATTGTCTTTGAAGCTAACGCTTGCTGACGCAGCTTTAACATTCCACGAAATAATGGAATATCGTCTGTGATCGTATGCACTTTTTTCGTGGAATTCTTGTGACAGCCGGCGCGAGAAGCCAGAGCAGGCCCAAAAGACCCCTCGTATAGTCCTGGCCGTCCAAGCAGTTTATAGGAATTATTTTAATAATCTTTAATCAAAATATTACCCGGTTTATTATAATCACAGAGTACTTTGGTAATATACAGGAAATTATAATAAACCGGCAGGTAACACTCAATTTCAAAATCACCACACAAAATCAGTTTGACATTATTTATTTTCCTCTATGGTTCACAGGCTACAGACCGATACTCTATGGTTTAACACCGAACACTACCAGCCAGCCCTGCGTTCAAAAATGAGGTTAGAGTTAGAGCTGTGCCTCACTGTGACGCCATGGCGGTGTAGCCAGGTAAAGACGCCAAAAAAATGTATGGATTGGCTGCGTGACCAACAGTCGCTAGTCGCCAGGTGAGGTACACACCATAGAACTGCACGGATGTTCTTGGTTGCGCGAACTGGCAGCGCAGCCATGGCGTCCCAGTGAGGCACGGGCTTTAAACTCTAATTAAGTCATCAGGGTAAATAAGGTGCGTTGGGGTAAGATCAGCGCTGGGGAAAGAACGTAGAAATCAATTATTCCACTTATTTGGCTATATTTTTTAATGCTAGCCACATTGCGCGCTACGTCATTTTGTTCCGCCTCGCCCCGCACTGACTGACCGGGACCGCCAGTCGCTCCGGGTACTCGGACGTGTACTACGTGCCGTTAGAGAAAACAAGGTAAGTTTTATGAAATATGTATCGATCCGGTCTTTCACCTTCATTTATTTTTACATTTTTAAGCTAAAATAGGGCTTATTTTGGTATTATTGTGCCTAAATACTAAGTTTTAAGCAGTGATAACCCGATAAAACGAATCCACAAATGTCATCTACCTCCATAGGCTGATATCCGGTGTTAGCCATGTCGAGTAAAGATCGGCCAAAAATATCCGGTCTTTTTTTTTTTCCTTTTTGGCAACTGAGCCGATGTCGACTATTCTGCCAGTGTCATGTGGTGACGACAGCGCCGTAAGGTGAGCAGTCGAACTTTGCACTTTGTGGTAGATCTAACTTGTTAGTGGCTGTAAGGACAACACAATTTTTGTTAATTAACACAGACTTAAAATATATAATATGACAACACAAAATACTTTAATATTTACAGATTAAAAGACACTACACACCAGGCTACAGATTAATATGGTTGTCATTAAGGAATTTGGATAGAAGTTGGACAGCTTTAGGGGACAAGTTAGCCAATAGGGAATGGAAGTTAGTAGGGAGGGGTATTTTAATTTTGGGGAGCATTTGGTATAAGTCGAAGGAGTGGGAGTTTGAAGCACATGAAAAAAAGATATGGTCCAATGTGCCATCATCAAGGCCGCACTCGCACAAAGAGCTGTCACGAACGCGGATTTTGTGAAGGAACACTGGACTACAGCAGTGGCCGAGTCTCAGTCTGCACAAGGATGAGACCGTTTTCTTGGACAGTTTAGGACATTTGAAGAACCATGGTTTCCGCTGGATGTCAGGCTGGATGCTGGCGTAGTATGCTCCCTTGAGCTTAGAACTTACCTGCCATGCCGCTGACCACGAGTTGAACAACTTAAGCTTGGTGTCCGAGCGTATGTCGTAACCATGCAGCATGTAATGCCTTCGGTCCACAGCCCCACAGGATTGGATGTGGCATATTTTGCCAGTGAGTCGGTGCATACTTTGCCACATATACCCGAGTGACTGGGAACCCAAGTTATCTCAATGTTTAAACTGTTTGTATGGCAAATGAAAAGTAAGTTGAGTATATCCATGATAATTTTGCTTTGAAGTTTAGATTTTAATTGGTTTTGACCTAGAGCCTGAATGCTACTACGGGAATCTGAAAAAATTACTGAGTTCTTAATATTGTGTGCTAAGATGAAATTGATGGCTTCTAGGATACCGATGCATTCCCCTGTAAATACAGAGGCTTCTGGAGGGCATTGGAATAAAAGGGCTATTCTGGAGTTCTGGAAATATGTTGAGACACCTGTACAACCAGATGACGATAATTTAGATGCGTCCGTGTAAAACAAGTTCCAACCCTGCCAGTATCTCATGATAGCCCGATCGAAGTCGCCTTTTACGTCCTGCGAGTTTTTAGAGATACCAAGCCCCAGAACGATGATCTGCTAAGTATTGTCTGCGGAGGGCAAGGGGAGGGTCTGCACATTCAACCTGGAGAGCATTTATGGGGGAGGATTTCATGGCACCAATTACAATTCTTAGGCATTTGGACTGGATAGAATCTAGTCTGCGCAGAGCTTCTTTGTTGCATGGCTCGATTAGATAGCTACAATAATCTAATACGCTTCTGACTATCGCATTATATACCAGCTTTAAGGTGTATGGGTGAGCACCCCACCAGACACCTGCCAAAGCTCTAAGAACTGAAATCGAGCGTTCACATTTTTTCACTGTGTTAGTGATGTGATCCACTCCCGATAATTTGGAATCCAGGGTAACACCCAGAAACCTGGCACTCTCTTTAACTGGGATAGCTTGGCCGTCAATATTGATGTCCACCTGAGGTACAAGACGTCTGCGAGTGAAAACCACTGCTGCACTCTTTGGAGCGCTCAGAGATAACCCATGATCCAGTAGCCATTGGTTTAATGAGGTCAAAGATACATTCATGGATTGGGCTGCATCCTCAATGGATTTGCCACAGACCAATAATGCAATATCATCAGCATACTGAAAAATTTTACAGTTGTAATTTAGACAAGAGGGAAGATCTGAGGTATAAATATTATATAGAGGGGGGCTAAGAACGGATCCCTGGGGTAGACCCCTCCAAGCTAACTTTGGTTCAGATTCCTCACCAGGAATCCTTAGTTTGATGCTACGGTCTAAGAAGATACTGGATATGATCTGACGAATCCTAGCCGGGATTCTCAGCTGTTGCATCTTCTGCCTGAGAACTGGGAGGAGGACAGAGTCATAGGCAGTAGAAATATCTAAGAAAACGGCTACCACAGACTCATTTCTACTAAGGGTCAGTCGGATTTCTGAAGTGAGGGTTGCCACACTATCAGATGTACCCAATCCTTTTCTTAAGCCAAATTGAGTCGTTGGCAGTAGTTTCCTGTTCTCCACAAACCATTCCAGACGGTTTTTAATAAGATTTTCCAAGAGCTTTATAAGTATGGACGATAGAGCAATAGGTCTGTAGGAAGAATGATCACTGGGGTCTTTCCCAGGTTTTAATATGGGGATAATAACTTGAACCTTCCAATCAGGAGGAATATATCCGGAGGAAAAACAATAATTGGCCAAATCCAGGTAGTACTGGTGGGTCTTATTCCCAGCCTTAGATATGAAGGAGTATGGGAATCCATCCACTCCAGGAGCAGAATCTTTTACGTGGGCGAGTACCGACTTCAGTTCCCCCGAAGTAAACGGTTTATCCAGAGGATCATCTGATGCCATCTGGGGATCTGAAGAAACACATTCATCTCTGTCCGGGGCGTAGGCTGGAGCCAGTTTGGAGAAGAACTGATGACCCAGATCTTTAGATGTCATACTCCCAGAGGATGGTCGCATGCTGCTTCTAAAAGATTTTAATTTACGCCACACAACTGAAGGTGGAGTGGACGGATTCAGCGAATTGCAATACTTCCTCCAACCCTCTCTTTTCTTCTTCTTGAGCAATTTCCTGGATTTAGCCAACACATGTTGAAAATTGATGATGTTCTCCAGGTTCATATCTAAGTTGAGCTTTCTTTCGGCCACATTCCTGGCTCTGATTGAAGCAGTGCATTCCCTATCCCACCATGGCGGAGAGGGAATTTTGCCGGTTGACGGTTTTTTGGACGGGAAGCAGTCGTCCGCTGTAGCGGTTATAATATTTGTGAATGCCGCAAAGCATTCCTGATAATTTGCGTCATTGATGGGAGGCAAATATCCGGTCTTAACCTGTTTCGAAATTGGCAGTGATTGTCAAACTTTTATTACACATGATTTTAATTTTAAATACGGAACTGTAACTGATATGTTTAGGTTTGCGTCAGGGGTCATAATTAGATATACGAGGTCTGTTCAAAATAAAAGGTGAATTTTGAATTTAAAAAAATATTTCTTTATATTGATGACAATATCCATTCTGTCTCCTTCAAAATAATCCTCGAAGCACTTCCAAAATGCGCTTTTCGGTATGGCCATCAGCTCGTTCTTCGATTTTGGCTTTATCTCATCAGATGTGGCAAAACGCTTTCCTTTCTTTCTTTCTTTTTATTATCCTAAAACTGAAATGTCTATGGCAAGGCTCAATACTTTGATTGTTTATATTCATTTCTTTTATATTGTAGAAAGTCGATTTCATAAAGTACGATATTATTTCGTTCCCTATTTGTGATTTTTATACTTTAAGGTAGTGAAATGTTCCTAAAAAGAAAATGTGTATTTCGTTATTGACGATTATGTTTTGATTTTTATATTTATGGACCGTCGCCATAGACATTTCAGTTTAAGATTTTTATCCTAATTAAACTGAAATGTTTATGACAATGGTCAATTCTTTGATATATTTAATTGTTTGTTTTGATTTCTTTTTATTTAAAGAATATTAATTTCATAGTATCTTACAAATTATTTCGTTTCGTGTTTGTGATCTCTACTTATACTTACTAAAGATTATTAAATAATATTTTCTACTGTCTTACACACTCGTTTCATTATTTGAGGGTTCCTGGTTTTTCTAGGTAGATTTGGTTGATGTCATGTCAAAGAACAAGAAAGATCGGATGCATTCTTTATATACACCTTGTGCTCCTAGCAATAGAAATAGTATTAAATTGTTGTCCGAACTTGCCCCTTTGCGTCCTAATCGTCATTATATAAAAAAAAATTGTGTTCTGATTTTACAGGCTTACAAAAAAAAAGTATCGAATATTTGTAAATAAATTAAATTTAAAATTATATTGTGTTTAATTATTAACAATTTCCATCATTTTTTAAGAAAGTGGTATACCAAGTGTGTATACCAAACTTGAGAAAAAAAGTTTTTGCAACATCTTTGCAACTATACGAAAATCCGTCTGGTATTACCCCAACGCACCTCAAAGCTCGTATTTTTTAACGCGAAAGTAAAGTTCAACTGTCAATGCGAAACAACTGTCATTCCTGCCGCTTACACCAACTTAGCCTGCTCGGAGTTAGAGTTAGTTGGGTTAACACTAGGCTAGCTACTCGAGTTACAAAAGAACGACCCTGGGTTGCAAATCGAAGCATTTTTGAACGGTTAGAGTAACAACCTTACTCCGGTTATTTTTGAACGCAGTGCAGAGAGAGACAGGAAAGAGCCAAGGAGGTTTTTTTTTTTTTTTTATTATTGATAGGCTCGCGTTTGACCACCATCTCACCTGATGGTAAGCGATGATGTGGCCGACGATGGAGCACGCTTGCCTAGAAGTAACCTATTCACTCTTGACTTAAAGACCCCTAGGTTGTAGCTATCAGGGAACACAGACTCGGGCAGGGAATTCCACTCCTTAGCTGTACGCATTATGAATGTGTTCCCAAAACGCTTTGTACGTATGGGTGGGATGTCCACCATGTACCGATGGCGCAACGCCGTACGTCTAGTGGTCCGATGATGGAACGGACTTGGTGGAATTAAATTGTGCAATTCCAACGCACACTCCCCGAAGTGTAATCGATAGAAAACTGACAGGCCAGCAACTCGGCGTCGATGCTCAAGGCTTTGGAGTTTTGAATCGACAAGTGCATCATCACCGATGATTCTCTTGGCTCGCTTCTCAATCGACTCCAGAGCATCAAGCTGGTATTTGGCAGGTACATTAAAGATAATATTATATGATGTGAGATGTGATGCACACGTTATGAACATGAACACAGATCCTAGTTATCCTGGGATATACTCCTTGCATATTCTAGGACAGACAACTAGGATTAGTGTTGCATACCCTACGGACTAGAAAAAAAAACCTAACTGGATTGATTACGAAGCAACTTTAAAAACTGTACTGTACTTAACTGTGTACCTACTTTATGTTTTACTATAATTGATTTTGATAGTATATCAAATTCTTGAAGATACGAGACTAAAAGACTACCTACTTTTTCATCGCGACATCTACCTTAGATAAACCATACCGCCTCACCATAACGATTGCGTCATTGCTTAACACAAGACTTAAATGCTTAAGTTTCCAAGCCAAAAACTTAAAAAAATACTATTACGTCAATGTCATAGTGATGTGCCGAGTCATCTGTCTGTTTTTGTGGATCGAGTCGACTCGAGTGAAAAATTTGAATCATGACTCGCTTCTATGGATCGAGTCCAATACTCGAATTCTATGTTGACTAGAGTCTAGGACTCGAGTCCGGAACTCAAATCTAGGACTCGAGTCCGAGATTCGAGTCTTGAAATTCGTGTTTATAACTCTGATCTGGAAATTCGAGTTGAATACAAATCTAGAAATTCGAGTCCAGAACTCGAGTTTATATTCAATTTTAGAGCAAGAAGGTCAAATCGAATAGGAGTAAACTTCAAACTGCATGTAGGTTGAGCATAATGACATAACGATTGTAAATCAATCATTTTTAAACATTACAAAAAGTAAAAATACCATAGAACATACTAAGGAGGTACCTACCTAGGAATAAGAAATCCTGTCCTTCTCATACTTCTGACTTTGTTCATTCTTCCTTTCACATACAGTCCATACTTCTGTGGAATGCGCTTCCTCTCGAGATCAGCGGGGCTATTGCGTAACTCTGTTGACAGTTCAAGTGATGATCACTTGTTAACAAAGTGCATCATTGAACTGTCAAACCGCTAGTTTCGTATTGCCTATCTTCAGTGACCAACTACAGTGACGTCATTAGCCACTGGTGCCTTTGATAGCCACCGTAACACGTTTTGACAGATGTTATTGTATCGATATTTTTAAAATTGCCATTGTGTAAGCTTTTGAAGCTGTATAATAGTCGCTAAAATTTTAGAGTGGTCATAATAGGCACCGTAATTTTTTATAATTCACCACATTTCCACCGTAGTTTGTTAGTCACTTGTGTGATACGTAATACCAATTTTATGAAATTGTCAGTTGAGCACTAAGTTTAGTGTGCAACGAATGGTAGTTGTCAACTGTTATTGAAAAAGTTAGCCAATAGCCCCCCAGGGGGGCTATTGACTAACTTTTTGACTGTGACTAACTAATTGCGGTGGAAATGTGATGAATTATAAAAATTTACGGTGCCTGTTGTGACCACTCTAAAATTTTATCGACTATTATACAGCTTCAAAAGCTTACACACTCGCAATTTTAAAAGTATCGATACAATAACATCTGTCAAAACGTGTTACGGTGGCTATCAAAGGCACCAGTGGCTAATGACGTCACTGCAGTTAGTCACTGAAGATAGGCAATACGAAACTAGCTGTTTGACAGTTCAATGATGCACATTGTTAACAAGTGATCATCACTTGAACTGTCAACAGAGTTACGCAATAGCCCCGCAGGACGGCCACCAGTCTATATGATTTAAGCGGATGTTGCGAAATTACTTTCTGCACAAACAGTGAAGTCGTCTCAATAACCCCTTTCTTTTACTTTATTTATTTATATATGTATATATTATATTAAATTATATATGTATGTTTATTGTGTATATATTTTGAACAATTATTTTCTTAATATTCTTTTGTATTTTTATGCACCTGCCACATTTTCTCTTCACCACCCTAGGTTGACTGGTAGAGAATGCCTACGGCATTAAGTCCGCCTTTGTACTTTTGTGTTGCATGAAGTTTTAGTATATAAATAAATAAATAAATGAGATTAAGCTCTATTTGTTTTATACACAACAAAAAGAAGTATTTTTGGTTTTTTTTTTTTTTTTTTCGGTGGGAATATCATCTTATGACATCCCCCGCCCTTGGGCGGGGCGGGAGATAGTGTCAGACTTTTACTGACTAAAAACCCACTCCTGTTCCTTCATTGCCTTTCGTACCAGGGCCGAGTCTTCCTTTCAGAATCAGATCGACGACTTGGGCTCGGTCCGGACGGTTACCGGACGATCGGAAGGCGAGCCACTCATTGCTCGCCGTCCGCAAGCCCGCGCCTACGATGGCCGGAAATCGGGATCGGAATCCCGGCGGCGATTGGGGCGTGAGGACCGTTGCCTCACGCGATCGGCCGCCTCCTTTGCTAGCAACCCACTCCTGTTCCTTCATTGCCTTTCGTACCAGGGCCGAGTCTTCCTTTCAGAATCAGACCCTTGGCCCCAGTAGGCTTCGACCCTGCTAGGCCCCTACAGTTGCTGACATCTCCTTTAGGCACGCGTGGAACAGCACGCGCCGTCGACGACTTGGGCTCGGTCCGGACGGTTACCGGACGATCGGAAGGCGAGCCACTCATTGCTCGCCGTCCGCAAGCCCGCGCCTACGATGGCCGGAAATCGGGATCGGAATCCCGGCGGCGATTGGGGCGTGAGGACCGTTGCCTCACGCGATCGGCCGCCTCCTTTGCTAGCATTACTGCTTCGCAGAAGGAGGCGACCGCCTGCCACTCCTCCTCGCTCCGGCGAGAGATCGCCGCCACCGATAGCCCCCACGAGGACACGGCGTTGCTCTGCCCAAGCGGGACACACCTCCACCGTGTGCTCCACCGTGTCCTCCGGGTGGTCCACACAATGGTGACACCCGGGCGTTTCTTCCGCACGAATCCGGTGCAGGAACCTCCCGAACTTACCATTTCCGGTGAGGACCTGCGTCATGCGGAAGGTAAGGACGCCGTGTTGCCTTACCGGGCGGGACTTACCGCCATAATTATGGCGTGCCCAGCACTGGGTTGCGATAGTCGCTGTCGCCATTCCACCATGAGACCCCGCCGGAGCTCTGTCCGCCATGCCGCGACTTGTCGTGGCAGCGGAGTTTCGCCCCGACGTTGCATCTCCACGCGCAGATCGTGCATGCGTGCAAGGCCTGTTGCCACCAGGTCCCATGGTGGCTGGCCAGCAAGGAGGCTCGCCGCTTCGCGGGAAACCGTGCGGTATCCCCGCACCATCCGTATGGCCATGTCCCTCTGGCACGCATTCAGCTGGGCCGCCGGTCGCTTTCGCAGTGACGGCGCCCACACCGGCGCCCCATAAAGGGCCATGGACTGTACGATGCCAGCGTAGAGCCTCCGGCAGGAGGCGTCTGGACCCCCAAGGTTGGGCAGGAGCCGCTTGAGGGCAGCCCCAGTCCGATTCAGTTTGGGAGCCAGACGTCGGAAGTGCTCCTCGAAATTCCACCGGCTGTCGAGGACGAGTCCCAGGTATTTCATCGTCGACCCGACGCCGATGTGAACTCCTCCTACCGTTAATTGGGAGCGCCGAGGCGGCGCGCTCCGAGGGCCGTGAAAACACATGGCCTCGGACTTTTGCAGTGCCACCTCGAGTCCCAACTGCTGGATCCTATAAACGACTATCGCAACCCCACGTGTCGCTAATTCGACCGCCGCCTGGTACGACTCTCCCTGCGCCAGGACCAGCGTGTCGTCTGCGTAACAGACCACGCTGACCCCGTCAGGGAGGTCGCCGCGCAGCACGTAGTCGTAGCCGATGTTCCACAAGGGCGGTCCTAGTACCGATCCCTGCGGAACACCGCACGACATCTCTCGCCGTTTCCACTCTCCCTGGTGACCAGGGTAGATGATGTACCTGTCCGACAGGTAGGCCTCGATCACACGACAGAGGTAGTCGGGCACCTGGTGATACCGGAGTGCCCTCCTAATGCTACTCCAGGGCAGGGAATTGAAGGCGTTGGCGATGTCCAATGACACCGCCACGACACACCTGCCCTGGGACACCGCATCCCACGTCGTGAGAGCTCGCACGCGCATGATGGCGTCCACCGTAGAGCGCCTCCTGCGAAAGCCGAACTGGCCGTCCGCCAGATCTGGCCCCACCCGTGTTAGGTGCGCGACGAGGCGGTCTGCAATTACTCTTTCAAAGAGCTTGCCCACCTCGTCCAGCAGCACAATGGGCCGGTACGCGGATGGAGAGTCCGCAGGGCGCCCTGGCTTCGCGATAAGGACCAGTTTCCCCGTCTTCCAGCGAAGTGGAAACTGGCCCCTCTCCATGCATGCGCTGAAGAGCCCTCTTAATCGAGATCCGAGAGCCTCCATGGCCAGGACCCAGGCTTTACCAGGCAAGCCGTCGGGTCCTGAAGTATTTTTGGTAGATAACTAAACACATATTTTAACCAGATATTTAATTTGGTTCCGTTAGCTTTTTGGAAAAAGAATAACAAATTTTACTTAAGCTGTTGATCCCCGCACGAACGCCGGCGGTCGTGCGCTATTGTCTTACTATTGTGTCTCTAATTACGCTACTCAAGAAGTTAATAAAGAGATGAATCAAGTTATTAATTTAGTACAAACATCACATCAAGATGAACCAAATAAGTTTAAAAAAATTGTTTTAATCGAAGCTCATTTATATTAAAATTTTGGCGTTTCAAAACTAAAACTGAATGTACAGTACGGCCGACGTAACTTGGCAAGCCTGAACATAGGCTTTGAGAACTTTAGCGCATGTAAACTCATAAAAAAAAACTGTTACTTACTGACATTATTTTTTTTTTAACCATTATACGAATAAAAATTTACCAATGCAGGGACCAAGTACAAATAAATTAATTATTAAAACATTTTGAGACAGAAAGCTACAAAAATAACTTATGAATTAAAGAAACAAGCCTACACAAAAAACTTAACAACATAATAATAACAACCATCGAAAATTTTTGTCACCGCCTGTGATCAAGACGGAGACAGCGACACGAAAATAACACCAATGCTAACTTGTGAGTGAGACATATTTGAACAACTGATATTTAACTAAATCATGTCTTTCACCCAAGAAAATAACATTTTATTAGTTTTTTTTTGTATTTAACTCGAAATTTCGTTTACTAACGACAACATTCACTATGTTTGTAAATCTATTTCGTTCAATATCTCCTTCCAATAAACAAAAATTAATAAATTCCAATACGATAAAAATCGATTACGATATATATAATTTAATAAAGCGTCGATTGTGTTTACATAGAGTCAATCTCTAGCCTATACCTCCGCCCCGCGCACGTCGCCTCATGCCATCATTTGGTTTCTAAAAAATGTTTGTGCGCAGCCTTCTGCGCAAAGTTCGGACTCGCAAAGATACGTCGGCCGTACTACAGCATGAGGGAGTTAATCTAACTCCAATACTAGATTCGAGTTAGTTGGACTACCATACTAGACTCGAGTCAGCGAATACAAAATCGATTCTTCCTGCCTCGAGTACCGGAATCGAATCTGACGTACTCGAATTCAAATAAATTGCTCGAATATGCGAGTTCAAAGTAGGAATCGAGTCTGACGTGAGTCAAGTCAAGCCGTACTCGGTAACTCGGCACTAGTCGGCACATCCAGGCACATCGCTGACGCTAAATAAACGTCACTCCATGTTTCAGTTTGGCATGTTGATGTTTGTCATATGGCTCGGCCGCACTCATCGCGATAACCCGAATATTCGCGTTATCGCGATATGTGTAGCCAAGTATTCGCGAACCCTTCGGCACTTCGGGCGAAGCTTCGGGCTTATCGCTCCGCTGTCGGTAAACTCTCGCACATCAAAGGGTTTTATCGCGATGAACTTCGCGGTGCGCGGCCACACTTCAGTCGGCTCGTACCACAGAGTACATTGAATATAGGGGTATAGAGTATTCAGCTGACTTCAACGTCATGCGCCATCTGGTGACTAACGACACAACTAATTGAAATTTGTACGCGACGCGTCTATAGCTATGCGTATGTAGGTATAGCATGTATAGCTATACCTATATATAGCATGTATATATAGCTATACCTATATATAGCAGTTCCTTTTGTTTCTTCAGTTTTATTGTTTAATTTCGTTATAATGAAACACAAAATCGAATATTACAAAGCTTTATTAAGTTTATACAAACAATACATACTTAGAATTACATAAAGCATAATAAGTGTAGATAATAATTACAGAAACTAACCATCAGAAAATCAATGCAACTATATCTCACAAAATAAGTAATTTTGAGTATCACAGCACAATATTACAAAATGAAAACTTGTTGATATAATTTTATAACAATGTTTTAAAATTGTTTGGAGGAAATTATTGCAATTGCAAAGAAGGCAACAATAATGTCTTCTAAACAAAATAATGTTGATATGAAAACAAACCTATAAGTAAGCTAAATGTTTGTACTAAAAAACATTGCAAGTTAAATAAAATTAACTTGCAATGTTTATTTAGTACAAACATTTATTTATTTAGGAATAACTAACAGTTTACATTACATCTTATAAATTAACTTATGTACGTGCTACAAACGTGCAAATCACATTATTATCCACGGCATATTTTATTTATAATGATCATTAGAAAGAAAATGATATTATATTATTACTTAATTAGCTTATTTTTTCGTCTCTTGCTGTAATACATTAAAGCCTGATTCTGAATCTCATCACTCGAATCAACATCTTTGGTTGTGCTGGTACCATTTAATAATTTGTTGGTCCACTTACACCAATTGTGGGCAAAGAACCTACTTGAAAAATCAAATATAAATTCTATTAAGATTTTTTTGTGGCGACTACACTGAATAAATTGTGTATCTACGTTGATATACAATATGGTTTTCATATAGTTTTTTAAATTTTCAATATGACTTTTATTTCTTAATATATGGTGCAGAATATCCTGGATCTCTGAAAAACTTTTTGTTAAATTTTCGTTAGGGTAGCATAGGTATCTTTTGCCTTTTATATATTCCCTGTGTTGCAGGTACCTGTTTTTAGCTGGGTCATCTGTATACAAAGATACTTTGCAGTCTTTGCAATTTCTGTAAATTTTACCAGTCACATATTCGAGCTGGCCAATTATTCTGGGGTCCCTTTTCTTTGTTTCAAAATTAATTATTATATCATCATTTAAATCATTCAAATCAACTTCGCAGGTATGCGCTTCTTCTTTCTTATTTTTTGTGAAAAATAACTCATCAAATGATTTAAATATGAAACAAAAATCTTCTTCACAGTTGGACCCCACAGAATAATTGCTGCTCATATTATTTACAAGCAAAGAAGCAAATGCAGCTTCAAACCCAGCACAGGTGGGTGAGATATTTCTCACCCCATGACTACGTATGCTCCCAAAAAAGTTTTCAAGAGGATCTTGATTAAAATGTCTGCACCAAAAAGATTTAATTTTAAAATCGTTAAATATTTTGTCTCTTAAAATGCCCATATTTTCAATTGTTTTAATCCAATTAGTTATTGATGGTACGGTACCAGCACTCCCCTTTGACGCCATAAATGTCATTGATTTTAAGATAGTTTTCGCTTGCACCCAAATTTCTGTGTGTTTTGAATTAGGTGTTACATTTCTTAATAAATCTTTCGCAGACCGAATACCTGAGTTTTTCATGCTTCCATTTAGGGAGTCAAATAAATTATCAATAAAGATAATGAAATCAGCTGTATCCTTTGTCTCCTCAGGTAGAATGCCATTCTCTGAAAAGTGAAAACAAAAATATGAGTTATGCACTTCGTAGGGTATTGAAAAAGATAAAAACTTTATTTCATCAGTTGAAATTAAATGCATTGTGGGATTTATTGGGTCGTAGTTCTCAGGGAAAAAATACTTAAAAGATTTGCCTCCAGCAATATAAGCATAATCAGCCTTTTAATGTTCCCACTGCTGGGACTCAGGCCTCCTCTCTCTAGGAGAGGGAATGGACCGTAATCCACCACGCGGGCCCAGTGCGGATTGGTGAATGTCACATGTCTTTGAATTTTCGGTTCTAAGACATGCCGGTTTCCTCACGATGTTTTCCTTCACCGTTTTGAGAGCAGTGGTGATGAAATAAATAACACAAAGTAATGCACCTGGCTGGGTTTGAACCCACGACCTACAACTCGTAAGTCGGGGCTATTACCACTCGGCCACCACTGCACTCCAGCAATATACCATCATTTAATTAAGACAACAAACGGGATGTGATGTTTGTAATAAAAAAGCAAATACATATATAGATTATTGACTTACCAGCTAAATATCCCATGGTTTTCCCAACAGTTTGGCTAAACAGTTGTGAAGCATATTTAACCTTCATTTTTGGTATTTTATCCTTGTTGCAGTGATTTTCTGTAAGGTTTTTTATTATCCTTAATCCCTTGTATGTTGGATTATTTTCATACAACTGCATAATATGCTCCCATTTTGCCACTTTTACTTGACCATCTATTTTAAATTTAAGATTTTTAGTCAATAAATTATTTCTCATCCCTTTCAGGAGATGAGGTACATCATACAGTGGAATAATTTGCTTTCCTTCTATTTCAAATACAGAATTATTAAAGTCAATATTTCTTCTTGCATAATTTCTTCTTGTTTCTTCAATCAGGTAATTTATGGCACTTGTATTTGATGTGCCTTGATCACACACTGTGGCTAAAACAATAAAGCCAATGGAGTGGAGCTTCTTTACTACTTCTTTTATTTGTACTGCCAAGATCTCTTTTGGTGTACTCCCAGAGCAAAATGAGAAGTAGATGGGCTGCTTATAGTACTTTGTTACACCCCTAATCATAAAAACTAGGACATGATCTGCTATTTTTCTAGTAGATTTACCAGTGTGGTTTACAAAACCTGATATTCTGTCTTTCCTTTGATTATAATAAAAATGTGGAGAGAGTGCCATCTCATCGAACATTAATATACACAACCTATCATCATATTTCATTTTCTCAACTTTTATTTTTAATTGTTCGAAAATGTTTTCATTAATCCCTGGTTTCAGAGAAGCTCTAGAAATCATTCTGCTTAGTGTGACAGGAGATCGCAATACAAATATTTTGCTTAACCATCTGTAAGCTCTTGGTCCCATTTTATAAATACTGAGGGCCATAATTTTCTCCTCTTTTGAAAACCGTCGTGCCATTTTAGGTTTATTAATTTCTCGAAACTGCATAACTGTGAAAATTGCAGCCAATGTTTTAAATTTCTTTAATGCCGCTTGAAATGCAGTATTTGTGGAAAGTTTCCGAGCTTTCTTCAATCTCATCTGGTAGGAGTTATTCTTAGTTATCAACTTTTTAATTTGTTTTGCCAAGTGTTGTTCATTGCTGACCACTTTCTTGGTTGTGTCTGAAAGGAAATGATTGAAATATTTACACAAACCTTCAGAGTAAAACATACCTATTCTTGATTTCCACCAAGAGTTTGTATTCTAGCCAAATTAGCAGTGAAAAAATTTGATTGAATTTAGATGATTAAACCGTTATTCTAACCCATTTATTATTGTATGTAATAACATAAGTTTATATTTTGATAATTTTGATGCAAAATAGAATGTTAAATAGGTACTTACTTCTTTTGCTACTAGCAGCAGATTGCTCACGTGGCAGTCTTTCAGATATAAGAATTTCAGCAGGAGTGCTCCTGGTTCCTTGGTTTGTTACATCCATGAGAGGTGGTCTTCTAATGAGCCTGAATCCTGTAAATGTAAAGTTTTTTTTTTTAAATATATTTGATAGAAATTACAACATTAACTAGTCAAGGAGCATAGCCAGCATACAATCCCTATTACGGTTCGCTTCTGAAAGGAAAACCTGGGGCCCTGGAACGCAAGACAAAAAGGGAATATAGGAGTCGATTTTAGTAAGTAAAAGTCTGACACGCTCTTTCGCTCCGCCCAAGAGCGCGAGAAATCATTGGATGATTTCTCACCCAAAAAAAAGTACCTAAGCATTTGAAGTTTAGTAAAAGGAATATATATATTTACTAGTTTTGATGTTCATAAGCATATAAATAATTTGCATCACATAAAAACAAAAAAAAGTAAAAGGAATACAGAAAGTCAATAGAAATATTACAGTAAAATTTACAACGCGACCGAAGTAATGACATCACGTACACACTGACACTGACGCACACACACACACTCTCGCTTGCCGCGATAGCACTACTAACTCTTGAAAGTTTAGGATAAATTTGGATGTGTTCCGTAATACCAAAAATGATGAATGAAAACTTAATGTTTTTTATTTTTTTTTTCTATAATTTGTAACTTGATAATATAAACTATGTTCCTACGGAAAGAATATTAGAAATATTGTTGTTTATAATATAGAAAAAACAAAATGAAAACATGCCATTTACGCTACAAAAATATGCGAAATAAAATACGCTTAAATTTCGTTTTAGGTAAGTATTTAAAAAAAAAGAAAGATGTAGGAACCTAGGTAAATATTGTCTTAATCCGAATATCATCATAATATGGTGGAAATATGCTCCATCTGCAAATGATTTTGGTATTACGTTTGTATGGATAATTCAGCTTTCGCCGTCGCCTTAAACCGTTATTCTAACCCATTTATTATTGTATGTAATAACATAAGTTTATATTTTGATAATTTTGATGCAAAATAGAATGTTAAATACTTACTTCTTTTGCTACTAGCAGCAGATTGCTCACGTGGCAGTCTTTCAGATATAAGAATTTCAGCAGGTTTGCTGTTTCCTTGGGTTGTTACATCCATGACAGGTGGTGGAAGAATTTCAGCAGAAGTGCTGCTGGTTCCTTGGGTTGTTACATCCATGACAGGTGGTGGAAGAATTTCAGCAGAAGTGCTGCTGGTTCCTTGGGTTGTTACATCCATGACAGGTGGTGGAAGAATTTCAGCAGAAGTGCTGCTGGTTCCTTGGGTTGTTACATCCATGAGAGGTGGTAGAAGAATTTCAGAAGGAGTGCTGCTGGTTCCTTGGTTTGTTACATTCATGAGAGTTGGTCTTCTAATGAGCCTGAATCCTGTAAATGTAAAGTTTTTTTTTAAATATATTTGATAGAAATTACAACATTAACTAGTCAAGGAGCATAGCCAGCATACAATCCCTATTACTATACATTATAAAACAAAGTCCCCCACCGTGTCTGTTTGTCTGTTCACAATAAACTCAAAAACTACTGAACAAATTTTCTTGCGATTTTCATCAATGGATAGGGTTATTCATGAGGAAGGTTTAGGTGTATAATTCATTCTGAAGTTCCTATGGGAACGGGAAAAATGGGATGTACAAAGTCAAGGGCAAAAGCTAGTAAAATATAATTGAATTTAAATTTTAGTTATTATTGAAATATATTTTAAAAGTTAACCTTATTATTTTAGAAGAAGCCTTTTGGTCAGTGGATACGAAACGGGGCACTGAGGAAAAAAGACATTACATTGACATATTGACATATTATATTACATATTTGACATATTACATTGATTAATTACGGAGTTCTGTTCTGTTCGGCTGGCTCCATCATCATCATCAGATCACTTCGATGATACCATTTTCAACATAACTATTCAAAACCATTTATTTATTTATATTGTCATTGTTACTTAACTATCTTCATTGTGATATCTATGTGAGAGTGAAGTTTCGTTGGCCATTTCTGGTCTTCTTTATCAGTTCCACTTCATCAAATGTTACTTTTTGACTGTAAATGCTTTTTTTTTGTATTCTCGATGAAAATACCAAAATCACTATATAGTGCCTAGAATATTTGAGGAGTTCCCTCGATTCCTCATGGATTCCATTATCAGAACTGGATTTGAAATAAATTGGAGCAATCTGGAAGTAACCGAATATACATTTGCGTCGGCGCATCAATCTTTGAAAGAATCAAGTTATTTACCGCAACCGTTATGTCCCTGCATTTTAAATCTGTAATATCTTCGAAAATATTCACTTAAATTACACGCTGTAAAAGGCCATATTGATCTATATTAAATGCACAATTTATTTAAGGTACTTAATTGGATAAAGATTAACGCTGTTTTGCTTAAAATAAGCCATTATTTCGCGTAAAAAGTAAAGGATAAGAAAGGGTTATTTATTGTGGGTTATACCTAAAAGATAGACATATACCATCGCGGACTTTTTTTTAGATCTTTTTAAGGTGTACAATACTGTAGTACATTATTTTGATCTAGCTCTTAGGGTTCAGCCAGCGTATTGCAAACGCTGGCTGCGTGGTAAGCGCAAAAAAATGTGTTTAATCACGACATCACATTAGAAACCTCTAAAATCATCAGTGTTCCTCTACTATATTGTGCGTGTATTATACACATAAACCTTCCTCTTGAATCACTCTATCTATTATAAAAAACCGCATCAAAATCCGTTGCATAGATTTAAAGATCTAAAAATACATAGGGACAGACAGACACGAAAAGCGACTTTGTTTTATACTATGTAGTGATATTCATCCATGGTGATCCTAGATAGGTTTAAAGAATTTATTCTCATATGAACAATTACAGTTCACGCCATTGTCTTTCTATTGTGTCTCTAATTACGCTACTCAATAAGTTAAAATGAGATACAAATAACAGCATAAAAGTATTGAAATATTCACATCTGGTGTGTTGGTGACGTCATATTATGTTATATACATGTTTTTTTAAATTTTGATTTAAACATATTAATGTTATCACATTTCTTCAATTCTTCGGGTAAATCGTTAAACAGCCGTGCTCCTTCAAACAGTATTGTTTTTTTGCCGTAGTTCGTGCGCGTGCAGTCATTAGTTGAAACTTGTTTTTACTTCTAGTATTGTATGTTGTTGTCTTTTTACGTAGTTGAATGTTTGATTGTACAGAATTCGTGGTGTTTTTTTTTATGAGAATGCAGGTGTAATATCTGTAAAGTTGTTTGAGGTTTAGTAGGTTTGTTTTTTCGTATAGTTTTTGTGTTGGATATAGATAGTTAAAATGAAATAGTATTTTGATAATTTTGTTTTGTATTCTTTGTAGTGAATTTAGATTAGATTTAGTGGCTGATCCCCATAGCTTAATTATGTATTCAAGGTTAGATTTTACTAGGGAGTTGTATATAATTTGTCGTACTTTTTTCGGTATACAGTTTCTAATTTTTCGTACCGCTCCTAATAGTGACGTTAGTTTTGTTTTGACATGATCGATGTGCAGTTTCCACGTAAGTTTGTCATCTACCCATGTTGATGTATATAAGGTTCACTTTACTTTGTAGGGGATTCAAAATAAAAGGACGTGTGTTGTGCCTCAAGTATATTTAGCGACTGGTTTTGTGGGAAGAGTACTTCCTATTAAATATATAATTGACTTAAGCATAGCTCGTCTCAACATACCGCCCACCAAAAGACCTGTAGGTCTTTTAAGAAACAATGAATTATATAAACCTGTTGGTGGGGTGTACGATTTTAATACCTATTTAACATGCATAAAAGAATGTGTATCCACAAAAAAAACAATTAATTTTTAAAGAGCATATTCAAACAAACAGTGTAAATCATTTGAAACTTTACAGATGGTCAACTGTAAAGTTTTCCTCTGAAATTAAATATCATATTAGGTTTCATTGAGAGGCAATGGACATAACTTAGTTACAGTTCTTTTTGTTACGGAACTACCACTTTTGACACTATATACCCGCGTTAGACCGTCTGGACCGGGATGCTTATCGACGATTCGTCGCAAGGACCATTTTCCAGGTGGCAGATTATCAGTTTTTATCAAGACTATATCTCCGATTTTAAATTCTTCTTCTCTTTTATGCCACTTAGGACGCTGTTGGAGTCTGGATAAATATTCATCTTGCCATCGTCGCCAGAAGTCGTGAACAATTTTTTGTGTATGTTGCCAGCGAGATAAGCTAGACAGTCTTATGTCTTTCATATCAGGTGACGGTACAACAATAGGTACCTCCCCAATTAAAAAATGTCCTGGTGTGAGTGGGTTCATGTTGTCTGGATCAGTGTCGTCGATAGGACATAACGGACGGGAGTTCAAGCAGGCTTCCACTTGGCAGAGTATCGTCGTCATCTCTTCATATGTCAGGTGAGTTGTTATGATTCTTTTCAGGTGGTATTTTATGGATTTAACACCCGCCTCCCATAATCCACCGAAAGAGGGACTGTAAGCGGGAATGAAGTGCCATTGAGTACCTTCTGTGGCTAGTGTTTCTGCAATTTTTCCAGTAAACTGTAGGCTTGCTTCTTTCCAGGCATCTCGGAGCTCTTTGTCAGCTCCCACGAAGTTACGTCCTTGATCACTCCATAAATGATTGCATTTACCTCTCCTGGCAACAAAGCGTCTGAATGCGCCTATAAACGCTTCCGAAGTAAGATCACTTACGAGCTCAATATGGATTGCCTTCGTGGACATGCAGATGAATATAGAAACGTAGGCCTTTGTTGATTTGTTTCCTCGGCCTTTAGATAATAAAATTTGAAAAGGCCCTGCGAAGTCTACACCACTATTTAAGAATGGCCTAGTGGGAGTTACTCTCTCATCGGGTAAATCACCCATAATCTGAGCTCTAGAGGTAGCACTAAGTCTAGCGCAAATGATGCATCTGTGAACATATTTCTTGGCTATTGATTTTGCCTTTAAAATCCAGTATTTTGAACGTAAATAGCATAACATCAGTTGAATTCCTCCGTGAAGTGTCTTATGATGCGCGTCGGCTATAATCAGGGGTGTCAAGGTGTTTTTATTTCCGAGGATAATTGGATGTTTTCTTTCATCAGGTAAGTCTGCGTGTCTGAGGCGTCCGCCCACCCTGAGGATATGTTTATTATCAAGATAGGGGGCGAGGGATCGTAACGGACTTCTCCTTTTCACTTGTTTATTTATCTTTAATCTTTCTATTTCTTCCATAAATTCTTCTTCTTGAACTCGTTTAATACAAATCGTCAGTGCATCTTCTAATTCTTGTGTAGTTATTTGTTTAGTCACGTTTACATTGCCCTTATAGTTCAAGAATCTTTTGCAGTAACAAACAACCTTAAGTAACTCTGATAAGTTGTTCATATTTTCAAATTGTGTAGTTATAGACTTCTCTTGTTCTTCTGTGCTGAGGTGAGTAATAACTTTTTTTGTTTTAATTTCCATGTCTGTTGTCATTACTTCTTGTTTACTAATCTTTATTTTCTTTTCAGATAACCAAACAGGCCCTTTCCACCACAAGTCACATTTCTTCAGTTCGGACAGCAACATTCCTCGAGAGGCTATGTCTGCGGGATTGTCACTCGACTGTACATGGTACCAACGCTTGTTATTTAGGTTTTCTACAATTTCGACGACACGGTTGGCAACAAACGTTTTCCATCGATTGGGATCACCACATAGCCACGCTATAACTATAGAGGAATCTGTCCATGCATACATATCTGAAGTTGGGATTTTCATAGCTAGCCCAATTTGTTTCATGAGCTTTGAGAGAAGTAATGCACCACATAACTCTAGTCTTGGTAGGGATATTGTTTTCAGGGGTGCTACTCTTGTTTTAGCAGCAATGAGGTTTATTTCAACCTTGTCATTTGTTTCAGTTCTCATATAAACTGCTGCGGCGTAAGCTCGTGTCGAAGCGTCACTGAATCCATGAATTTGAATATTTGTTTTGTTTGCTTCTGTGGTACCAAGCCATCTGTTCAATTGTATATCGTTCACGATTGCAAAATCTGACCTTATCCTATTCCATTCCTTACGCAATGCGTCATCTACAATCTGATCCCAGGTCACCCTTTCGAGCCATAGCTTCTGTAACAGTATTTTTGCCATTACGGTACTCGGTGCAATCCAACCAAGTGGATCGAATATCCTTTGTAAATCAGATAAAATACTTCGTTTTGTTACGTAAGTGTCTTCAGATGCAGGTAAAGTCAGATTATATTGAAATGTGTCTGTTTTAAGGTTCCACACAATACCCAATGCCTTTATTGTTCCATCAAAATTCATATCAATATGTGCGTTCGTTGACCTTTTTTCTTCATCTATTGATTTCATAAAATAAATATCATTTGATGACCATTTTGTGAGTTGGAAACCACCTCTTTGTAGTATGTTCGTAACAGTTTTGGCCAGAGAAATAGCAGTTTCGGTGTCATCACCTCCGTCAAGCCAGTCATCCATATAAAAATTACCCTTGATGGATTGCACAGCGAGTGGTTCCTCTTCTCCTTCATCATCAGCTGTTTGGTGAAGGGTTCGAACAGCCAAATATGGTGCAGATGCTGTGCCGAATGTGACCCTTAGCAAACGGTATTCTTGAAAAGCATCACCTTCATCGGGTCTCCAGATAATGCGCTGGAAGTCTGCGTCTTCGCGAGTTACCAATATTTGGCGATACATTTGTTTGATGTCGGCCATGAAGCAGACCCGCTTCATTCTCCATTTCATAAGAAGATTTCTTAAATCATCTTGCAGCTGCGGACCTACCAATAGTTCTTCATTTAGTGAAATGTTGTTTGTGCCTTTACAGGAAGCGTCAAAGACAACTCGTGTTTGAGATGTCTCCTTGTCAGTTCGAACTACAGCGTGGTGAGGTAAGTACACCGATACTGTTTCTTTTTCTCTTTCAGGTATTCTTTCCATATGTCCTTGTTCTAAGTATTCATTAATCACTTTTGTGTATTCTTTTTTCAGGTCTGGTGACTTCTTAAACTTCCGCTCGAGTTGTAAGAATCTTTGTTTCGCTATCTCCTTTGTATTTCCTTCAGGTGTTCGTAACTTTGTACTTGTGCTCGTGTCATTTATTTGTGGACTGTAAGTTTTGAACGGTAATTTGACTATGTACCTTCCTTCTTGATTTCTAGTTGTTGTTTTCTGGTAGATATCTTCGCAAATCTTTTCTTCTTTTGTTAAATGTCTGTCCTTGTCAATCTCTATTTCCCATATCGATTTCAAAATTTCATCCACGTCGACTTGGTGATGCATAACAAGGTAGGTATCATTTTCTGGTTTCTCACAGATATCTCCGAAAATAATCCAACCCAGGTTGGTTTTTTGTGCAGTTGGAGTACCTGGTGGACCCTTTATTACCTCCGGCTGTATAATCTGTGCATATTCTTTGACTCCTAATAACAGATCTATGGAACCAGGTGTTAAGTAACTTGGATCAGCCAAGTTCAGCCCGTCGATGTGAGGCCATGTCTGATTGATAATTGTTTTGGTGGGAATCTTAGTGGTCAGTTGTTTTGACATCACGTAGGCTTGGATCGGTAAACTATAATTATGATCCCACTGTGATCTTATGTTAAGCTGTACCACGTGCTTGATCTCTGTTCTCGAAGATCCCACTCCTACAACACATCCCTTGAATGGTTGTCGCTTCAGTTTCAATAGTTGAGTTGCTTTCTCGCTTATGAATGTAGCTTGAGAACCTTGGTCTATTAGCGCGCGTAGTGAAATGATTTGACCCTCTGCATTTGATGCTTTCACTATAGCGGTTGCTAACAGTGCTATTCCATGTCTAGTAGTATGATGCGACGCGATCACTGTGTTCACTTGAACTGCTTCCTTCTCTTCTACTACATGCTGCGAAGCCAACGGTTGTGAGGTGCTAGGTGTAGCCGCTGGTTCTGTGTTCTTAGTCTCATGTAGTAAAGAATGATGACGTCGGTGACATTTCTGACAAGACACTCGTAGATTACATTTCTTTACAGAGTGCCCAAGTCCTAGACAGTTAAAACATAAATGTTTGTTCTTGACAAATTCGGTTCGTTCGTCGAGCTTCATATCAATGAATTTCTTGCAGTGACACAACGTGTGATTTTCTTTGCACATAATGCATGTCTTGTCTTTATTTGGTGAGGCAACATGGTAAGAACGTTCTTTGACTTGCTTCTCTTTTGTGTTATTACTAGTGGTAACGCCGGTAACTAACTCCAAGGTGCGGAACTTGGACTCCATGAAGGTCTTTAATTCCTTCCAAGTAGGCAATACTTCGCTGTCTTCCTTATAGGCAAACTCTTCCCAGCCCCTATGTGTCTCTGGGTCAAACTTCTGAACGAGTAGAAATATTATTATATGATCCCAAGAGCCTGTAGTTATTTTTAAATTTTCTATGTTATTAAGGCATTCTGTAGTGGTATCTAACAAGCCTTTTAATTGGGCGGCTGATTGCGAAGTCATTTTCTTTTGATAAAATAACCTTTTCATGATACAGTTCAATATTATGCGTCTGTTACCATACCTTTTATTCAAAACATTCCATGCAGTTGCGTAATTACTAGATGTCACTTGTATATGAGTCAATAACGCCTCAGCTTCTCCACTTACACTGGTTTTTAAATAATGTAATCGCTGTACATCACTGAGGTTATTATTTTCATGCACCAAGGAAGTAAACAAATCTTTGAAAGTTGGCCATCCTTCATAATTTCCATTAAACTTAGGTAATTCTATTTTTGGTAAATGCACAATATTTTGCGACGCATATGTTACATTCATACTTGAATTTCGCAAATCCATTGATGTCTGTTCCGTTAACGACGTAAGCATATCCTTCAAATCACCTTGTAATGTGCTGTATAATTCTTCGTAAACAAAGAATTCTTCGTTCAAAAAGTACGGCAAAACTCCCTTTTGTTCCTTGGGCGTTATCTTTACTAACCCGTCATGTGCATTCTTGAATGACATCCAATATTCATCGATAATTTTCAGTCGTGCTTCAATATATCCTTTTGTCAATCTTCCCTTTGGACACTTTTTTAAGTTTGTTTGCGTTTTTTGCAGTAAATTAGCACCATCTTCTAACACCGCGAGATACTTCTGTTGTTCCTGCGTAGTATTCATAATTGATTTGATATATTTTTGTAAACAAATCTTCAAACAAATTATTCGAAAATCTTGTAATCCTCCGTAATAACACTAATTACTTAGTTGCAAACATATCACAATTCATCGAGATCGAGGCGTTTTTTTCTAAGAATCCTTATCGCTGTGGAATGCGGTTCTTTTGTTCAATCGACCAGATGTTTTTCGCTCCGTAGTTTTTGCATTCGGCTCGAATACGACCATATGTTGATGTATATAAGGTTCACTTTACTTTGTAGGGGATTCAAAATAAAAGGACGTGTGTTGTGCCTCAAGTATATTTAGCGACTGGTTTTGTGGGAAGAGTACTTCCTATTAAATATATAATTGACTTAAGCATAGCTCGTCTCAACAACCCACAACCCGAGATATTTTTCGTGACTAGACCGTTTTATTATTTCTCCGTCAATCGTTAGAGGTGAGAAATGGGGTAGTGGATTATTTTTTGTGGAAAAGATCATAAATGATGTTTTTGACGTGTTACTAGTTAGCAAGTTATATTTTAGCCATTCGTTTAGTAGATCGAGGTCTTTTTGCGCGTCAGATATAATGTTTTGTAATGACTTGTTGAAATAAAAGAGGCAAGTATCGTTTGCGTATAGTGTTAGGTGCCCTTTCAAACCTATTTTATCAATGTTATTAAGGTATATGAGAAATATTAACGAACTTAAAATTGAACCTTGCGGACAGCCATATGTTATGTTTTGTATCGTGCTTGTGAAGTTATCCATTTTAACTACTTGTTTTCTGTTTTCTAAATAAGAAGCGAACATACTAAGGGCGCTGTCTGAAATACCTATATTGTTTAATTTTTGTAGTAGCTTTTTATGGCTAACTGTGTCATAGGCCTTTTTTAGGTCAATGAAAATACCTACAGCAAATTTTTTCTGATCAATATTAGTTTTTATTTTTGTTATCAAAACAATTGAGGCTGTTAGGGTACTTGATTTAGGGCGGAAACCATATTGTTGATCAATCAGGAATTTTTTCTTAGTTAAATACGCGTTTAAACGGTTGTATATGACTCGTTCGAATATTTTCGATATCACAGGTAGGACTGATACCGGTCGATAGTTGCCGGGGTCAGTTCTACTCCCAGATTTGTAAATAGGACTGACCCTTGCAACTTTAAGCGAGTCGGGGAAAATACCGTGACTTAAGCACATAATAAATATGTGCTTAACTCACGGTATTTTCCCCATGAGAGAGTCTGATAATCTTTCTGCAATTATATTTTTAAGGGATTTAATGGCTTTTGTGCTGATATCGTCTAAACCTATACTACTGTTGCTGTCGAGGTTGTCAATAATTACTAGATGTTAATTACTAATTATTAGATACGTTTTTTAAGTGGGATATGATCCAGTGACTTCTGTTCTGGGGAGGAGCAAGAGGTTGTGTCAGAGTTTTACTGACTAAAATCAACCAGTTGCCCTTTGCGTTTCAGGACCATGATATCTTTTCCCAAAAATCCTGAATGATAAAGGTGGCATCTCAAAGTAGGTTGAGATGCCACCTTTATGTTCATATAACTTTTGAAATATTATAACAACAAAATCGAGAATCAATTGAACAATGTTTTTAAAGTTACTACTTAGTAACCATATTAATTTCATTAACATACGAGAAATGGTTCCTCAATCCATTGGGACATCAAGAATCCCCCCACGACTGCCCATGCTCCATTGGCTGCTGCAGGAGAAGACAGCCGCTGGGGTGTTTAAGCCACCTCCTTTGCATGCACCACTTTTAACGTTTTACTCAAATTACAGATCGAAAACACCCACAAAAAGATATCCCCAACAATATTAAGAACTAGCTTCTGTCCGCGGCTTCGCGTACTTACATAAAATATAGCCTATGTCACTCAGGAACAAAGCAGCATAAAAAAATTTCACAAATAGAAATTCTAGCAATCGGACCAGTACTTCCTGAGATTACCTCCTACAAACAAAAAAAAATAAAAAAACAAATTCTACTTCTTTATAATATTGGTGTAGATATATAAATATTAGGGACCTAATGACAGCATCAGCGGACGGCACTGCCGTGGCCGAATACTGGGCCACGCAAGGTATTTAACTAGTTTTGACGTCAATACGCTAAGAAGAAGAAGAAGTGTAGATAAATATAATTAGTTACATACCACTGAGAGGACTGTGTTCAACAGTTCCTATTGTTGTAGCGCGATAAGAGAAGAAGCTTCTTGGGATTGGAGGGAGCTATCTGGAATCAATGAACTTGTAGGTACTGAAAAGCAAAGAACGAGATTGTCATAAAATAAAAACTTTTTAGAAAAAAAAAATAACCGACTTCACTAAAAAAAACACTAAAAGGATCAAAATAACTTTAATTTCGGATGTCGGTGTTTCTCGGTATTGTTTGTTTCTTATTTAACACCGACTTCCGAAATTAAAGTTATTTTGATCCTTTTAGTGTTTTTTTTAGTGAAGTCGGTTATTTTTTTTTTCTAAAAAGTTTTTATTTCACACTTTTTAGTTGCGATACACTTATAAACAGAGTGCCTATTTCTAAGGACAATTCCAATTAACCCAAAAACTGCTAGGTTACATTGTTTTATTATAAAGTTGCTGTGCCTACCTTCCTCCTTCCGGCTCCATCAACAGATCAGTTCGATAGTACCTTATAGCCAAAGAGCATCTCACGACAATTCTAATAAGCCCAAACACGGCTAGGATACATTGATTAATTACGGAGTTCCTGTGCCTACCTTCCGGCTCCATCATCAGATCAGTTCGATAGTACCTTATAGCCAAAGTGCATCTCATGACAATTCTAATGAGTCCAAACACGGCTAGGTTACATTGATTAATTACGGAGTTCCAGTGCCTACCTTCCGGCTCCATCATCATCATCAGATCACTTCGATGATACCATTTTCAACGTAACTATTCAGAATCATTCATTTATTTGTATTGTCATAGTCGCTTAACTATATCTTCAATGTGATATCTATTTGAGTATGAAGTTCCGTTGACCATTTCTGGTCTTCTTCATCAGTTCCACTTCATCAAATGTTACTTTTTGACTGTAAATGCTTAAGTTCTTGATGAAAATACTAAAATTACCATAGGGTTGCCTATAATTTTTGAGGAGTTCCCTCGATTCCTCATGGATTCCATCATCAGAACTGGATTTTGAAAAAAATGGGACCAATCTGGAAGCATATCCTATAAAGGGAAAAAAAAATTTTGCAAATCGGTCCATAAACGACGGAGTTCTGAGGTAACACACATAAAAAAAAAAAAAAAAAAAAAAAAAAAAATGATTAAAAAAAAAAAAAAAAAAAAAAATACAACCGAATTGATAACCTCCTCCTTTTTTTGAAGTCGGTTAAAAAAAATGAACTGAAATTAAATATTTAAAGATAATGTTACCACTGCTGGAACATAGATATACTCTCTTTAAAAGACAGTGGGCAGCAATCAACCATTCTGACCCAGTAAGTGGTTGGTGAATTTCACAGTTTCCCACACTCTTGAGAGCCATGGTGAAACCATAAATTGCCCAAAGTAGAGGCATAGCCCATAACCAACAATTTGTACTTATTAAATCATAATAAACAACATACTCATGTTTTAACCTATAAAGGACAGGTCAAACCAGATTTGTGAAGACTTTCAAAAGTTATTATAATATTTGTTTAAGTAGGTACCTGAAATATTTTCTGTAGGTAAAATCAAGGTGGGAACAGCCAATTTGTTAAGTCTATTACTTGCATACAGAAACTGCTTCTCATAGTGCCAACAGCAAATCTTCAAGTGTTTTGGACAGTAGCACTGTCTAGACTTGCAATATCACCCCAATACTCTTCACCCAAACTTGGAACTTTTCTGCAAATGTTTCAGGATTTGGCAAGTAACATAGGTACATCTGAAAATATACAGACAACTTTATTGGAACATCAGGCCATGAAAAAAGGAGAGGTTTTTCCCAATTTTACTGGGTCTCGCTTCCAGTTTAACGGGTTTTAGATAAATTGGGTAACATGATGTAGTGTCAGAAATTCTGACTTCTAACAATCAGACAAATCAGATGTACAAATCACAGCTGGGACCAACATCATTACATAAATCTTTATTACCTGAATCCTGACGTTTTTGTATAATTATGTTGTGGTAGGCACGTTTGGTGCTATAGAGGAAACTCACTGGAAGTGGAAGCATGCAAATTTCTGAAAAACAAAATGGCAAAAACCATTTAAAAATAAAGCAAGCGTGTATAATATTATAATAGTATCAAAACAAAAATTTACTAATAACAAACCTTTCAGTGGTTCGAGGCATTTAACAGGACTCTGAATACTCCTTCTGAGGAAACCCATTTTCTGAAATTAGACAAACAAATCAATTTCAGTATCCATAAAACTAGATTTCAGTTTGAAAAGATAATTTATGTTACAATTGCAAATAATTTAATCCTGTTCCAATTGCTAAACTTTTTGTAGTTTAAGGCTGTTTTTCCACCAGAGATGTGCAGCTATGCTGCAAGGATGTAATAGCTATGCTGTGAAACTATGTGACCATTTCCACTGATACTAAGCTATGTAGCAGAGCGAGTAAAATGTGCTGTGAAGATCTCCCTTAGCTCGAACTAAGCAATGTATCTATAGCAGGGAAGCGCCACATAACTACACCACTCGCGACCATTCATAGCACGCATCCATAGCAGTAGGTATAGCACGCATCCTTCCATATAAAAAACATATCTTAGTTGAATCCGTTTCCACCAGTGCTTAGCTATGTGCACCAATATGATTGGTGGATATCAAACACATCCATGGCAATGTAGCATAGCACATAGCACATCTCTGGTGGAAAAGCACCCTATTAGTAGTGTTGAATTACTGTGACAGGGTCTTTTATGGCCATTTGAAAGTTAGGACTTGAGTTGTAAAACCTAAGACTAGAGTGAAGGAAGTTTGAAAATTAGCCAAGCAAGAAGTAATAATTTGACGTGTATTTACCAGCTTTTTGCTAAAATGCTATTCCACTCAAAATATCATCTTCAAATCACACACATCTTGAGTAATAAGGAAAAGATAGGCTCTACCGATAAGACTCTTTTCATTGTTTTTGCATTTCATCACTTAGCGAGTCTTTTACACGGCAAATGGAGCAAAATAGCGTCATAACACGTAGATTTATAAACACAGCACTCGTAACTACATTTTTTAACTTTATTTAAAACTAGAAAATTAAATAGAGATAAATGACATAAATAAACAAATTGTGGAATGGCCAGAATGGCCGACGATGACGTTCCTTTACCAAAATAATTTATAGGGTGCCAATATTTCACTTGAAGTATAATTTGCAAACCACGTAATAATTTTACGGAAAATCTTCAATTAAAGAAAGTAATATTAATTACAACTCAACTTTTTCTTTCCGGGTGGTAGAAACAAAAATAATTTCACTAAACAATGTCACTTTTCTTTGGCGTTATATTAAAATGCGTGTAATGAAACGGATACTTATTTGGTATTTGGCAGTATTGCTATAAAAATATATAAATATAAAATTCGTATTAGTTTATTTAATTTCGTTTATACTAAGTATGAATAGTTAAAATTATATACATCTTCAGAAAATATTTTGTGAAATTTTTAAAATTTTATCATCAATGAAAAGGGTACGGGTACGCCATCTGTTGAGCAACGACCGAACCAAACCCCGAGCCTTTTGGTCCATACAAAATAAAAAAGTCACCTTCGGTTCACCACTCACCTTCGGTTTGCCGACGACATAGTAGTCATGGCTGAGACTACGGAGGAGCTCAGTATAATGCTTGGTGACCTCAGTAGAGCTTCCGAAAGAGTGGGACTTAAAATGAACATGGACAAAACCAAAGTCATGGTAAACAGCCATGTAGCACCCACTCCTATCAAGGTCGGGGACTCTACACTCGAAGTTGTAGACGAATACGTTTACCTGGGACAGACGGTCCAGTTGGGAAGGTCTAACTTCGAGAAAGAGATCAATCGTCGAATCCGACTCGGCTGGGCAGCGTTCGGGAAGCTGCGCGGTGTCTTCTCGTCCAATATACCACAGTGTCTCAAGACGAAAGTCTATGACCAGTGCGTGTTGCCAGTGATGACATATGGCTCCGAAACGTGGTCGCTTACAATGGGCCTCATTAGAAGGCTTAAAGTCACCCAAAGGGCAATGGAGAGGGCTATGCTCGGAGTTTCCTTGCGTGATCGAATCAGGAATGAGGATATCCGCAGGAGAACCAAGGTTGCCGACATAGCACGAAGAATCGCCAAACTAAAGTGGCAATGGGCAGGGCACATTGCTCGCAGAACAGATGGCCGTTGGGGCCGAAAGGTTCTGGAATGGCGACCACGTACCGGAAGACGTAGCGTTGGAAGGCCTCCTACAAGGTGGACCGATGACTTGGTAACGATTGCGGGAGTCCGATGGATGCGAGACGCACAGGACCGTTCGTTGTGGCGACGCTTGGGGGAGGCCTATGTCCAGCAGTGGACGTCTTTCGGCTGAAATGATGATGATGATGAAAATAAAAAAGTACTAAGTGAAAAGCCCCTGGCTCGTACGCATCGGCCAAGCGGACGTGTTAACGCTAGTGTTACAGTTTTTACTATAGTGCTGAACGAACATGGATTGGAGCAACGAAAAAATTTTAGAATTCATTGCGAATTATGAGGCTGAGCCGATATTGTGGAATCCATTAGAAACTGGCCATAAAAGAAAAGATCTCTGCTATGACGCTTGGGTGAGGATTAAAAACAACTTAAGCTGGGCATGTACGGTGGAAGATTTAAAGAAAAAACGCGACTCCCTCATGGCTTATTATAGGCAACACCTAAACAAGAAAAAAAAATCTTTTAAATCTGGAGCTGGGAGAGATGATGTTTACCAAGTTAACTGGTTTGCTTTTGATGCCCTTAACAGCTTTCTGCAGCCTATCTATGATTGTAAACTAACAATTCATACACAGGTAGGAAATAACAATTACTTAATGCATGCTTAAATGATTTATTATTAAGTTTAAAGAGATAATAACCTCACCTCGCTATTTTTCAAATGACCAAGTTAACATTATAGCAGTGAATTAATCATAACAGTGAATAAAAAATAAAACAACATTTTTAACGGTTGACGAGAACTTGAGCAAATTTGTCCCGTATATTTGTTGGTGTAGAAGCATTTCTTCTGGCTATAGCTGTAAAAGAGCGCAAGGCACCGTCAACTGGTTGTTCTTTCCTCCAAGCGCCGGGGATCACCTCATTGTTTTTAATCCTATCGAAGAAGTCCGGTGGAGCATAAACATTATTGGATGTTTCGCTATTCCTTAGGAAGTTATGTAGTAAAATGCATGTCATCACAATGTTAGAGGCACGATCCGGTTGAAGTGGTATTGATTTTCTTAATACTCGAAAAATAGCAGACATTACCCCAAATACATTTTCCACTACAATTCTAGCCCGTGATAATTTCTTATTAAAATTTCTCTTTAAACTTCCTTCTGGGTGTTCACCTGGGAAGGGTTTCATTATATTTGTATGAAGTGGGAATGCATTATCGGCTACAAATACATATGGTATTGCATCGTCGCAACCAGGTAGTGGCGAAGGAGGTGGTAATTTAAGATCATTTCTGCTTAATTTTCGGAATAATACACTATTCCGAAATACCCCTCCATCACTAATTCGTCCCTGACATCCAACGTCTGCAAATATGAATTTGTATTTTTTATCAACTAAAGCTAACAGTACAATGCTGTATGTATGTTTGTAGTTGTAAAATTCACTCCCACTGTGATGCGGTGCCATTATGACTACATGTTTCCCATCCATTGCTGCTACACAATGTGGAAACACACTATGGAAGTCGGCTTCTTTTTCCAACCACTCTCTTTCATTTGTAGGCATCTGAAACAAATAATTATATATTTTTTTGGTTCAACAGGTTACTGAAGATCATGAACAGGCTTCAGCTTCTACAACTTCTTCAACAGCTGAAGAAAATACAAATAGGGCTAGCAGTGATGTGAATACTCAACAAACAAAAAGAAAAAAAATACTGAAAATGATGAATATGAATTTTTTGGAAAGTTAATAGCAAGTAAAATAAGAAAAATTCAAAATCCTAATGTAAAGGAAATTTTGATGAATGATATTCATAACATTGTTTTCAAAGCATGCATGGTGGATAGACTTAATGAACCGACTGCAGGATTACCTCAATCATTCCTACAAACGAATAATTTACCACATCAGACATCCCAGTCACCTTACAGCCAACAACACCAATCACCCCAGTCCTCATACATCCAGCAACACCATTCACCCCAGTCACCTTACAGCCAACAACACCAATCGCCCCAGCCCCCATACATCCAGCAACACCAATCGCCCCAGCCCCCATACATCCAGCAACACCAATCGCCCCAGCCCCCATACATCCAGCAACACCAATCGCCCCAGTCACCTTACAGCCAACAACACCAATCGCCACAGTCCCCGTACAGCCAGCAACACCAATCGCCCCAGTCCCCATACACTCAGCAGCACCAATCACCCCAATCACCATCCGGGCACCAACAACAATCAATCGCCCCAGTCACCTTCACACAATGAACCAAATCAACCACTCTTGATCTCATCATTATCGACATCATTTCAGACTGTTCAAAACTCTTCATCCATTCAGAACACCAGAGTACTGCCACCAAGAAAAGCTGCACAAATTATAATTTCCGAAACAGGGGAAATAATATTGGCTGATTGTTAATTTTTTTTGTTTTTTTTTTTTTTAAGAGCCCATGCTGTCCCACTGCTGGGCAAAGGCCTCCCCCAGCTTCTTCTTAAATAAATTATAAAATTACTTTAGTTGAAATAAAACTGAAAGATGATTGAACCTAAGGAGTTTTATTTACGTACCTTAACTTGGTCCTCTAAAACCTTTAGGATAGTGTTGCAAGTCTCGTGCACTATTTCGGAAATAGCCAGTCATACTATAGTAGTCTTTGTTCGGAAATAATTTGGTGTGACATTTTGAATAGAAAATGCAGGCTTCGAAAGCTATCTCCTGTTGCTAAATACCGAAGTGTTACCGCTAAGCGGACTTTTGCTGGAATAGCTTCTCTAAAATTAGTATTTTTTTTAATGATTGTTGGTGCCACTTTCTGTAGCAATATTTCAAAATCGGTTGTAGACATGCGAAGGAAGTTGAAAAATTGGGCTGGCTCAGCAGTAAGATCAGAAAACAATTTATGTATGAAGTCTCTGTGAACAAATTTCAAAAAACCGTTATGGTTTCTTTCTATACAATTAGGTATGCATTGACTAACACTTTTTACTCACGGAGTTCTTGATTTGTAAATAGTTATCACCCACTCCCCCTTCTTTTTCTTGCTTTAGATTTGTTTTTTATTTGACATAGATGTAAAAAATAATTATTTGCTGCCATAAAATACAGAGCAACCGCGGCGTCCATGTTGTTTCTTCGTTTGTACATCGCGATAACATTCGGGCGATAAACTTCGTCTATTATATGTGGCCGCGAAGATTCGCCGTAGCCCGAAGACGAAGTTTATCGCCCGAATGTTATCGCGATGAGTGCGGCCGCGCCATTAAGAAAAATAACAAAAACTAGTTGACTTTCGTTGGTAGTGGTGAAAGCTATACACGTGCTTTTGTCAGTGCTACGAATTTTTTCGATTTTAGTGAACTTTTAACTGAGTGAAACTTGATCGAGACTGTTCTCTGTGCTTGTGTTGTTGGCTAAGGTTTGATATTATTTGTGATTGTCCTTTTTAATTAGATATAAGTCGTAAAAATGAACTCCAAAAAGCCTCCTGATCCTGATCCCCCTGACGAACTGTTTGATATTTCCCCTGTTCTGACTATAACCCTCCCCCATGGCTCTGAAATACCCCCGCAAGACTAGTATGGATACAGAGACCTTAAACCGTAAAAGGGTTGCTGGTTCTCCCCCTGCTACATCAAATATACCCCCTAAGATACCCAAAAATGTTACCGGTAGACTTACGTACACAAAAAGCGACAATCCGCCCTATATCGTACATGTATCTCTGAAAGATCAACAAACCTCAGGCACTGTGTTACAACCAATTAAGTTTGGTATGTTTTTGACGGTCAATAACGTCAGTAATGTACGTCTCGACGGGATCAAACGAATAGGCAGAAATCGTGTCTCAGTCGAATTTAAATCTCATCAAGATGCCAACAGTTTCCTCAACAACACAATTCTGGGTAAAAATAACTATGTAGCTGCCATCCCACAATTCAACATTACACGAATGGGCATAGTTAGAGATATACCGGTTGAGTGGTCGGAGGATGATGTTATCCAAAACATCCAGGTTCCAGAAGGTTGTGGTCCCATCATCAAGGCCAGAAGGATGAGTCGTAAAGTGTCCTCTTCTGGAGTTATTGAGTGGAAACCTACACAAACTGTGGTACTAACCTTTGATGGACAAGTCTTACCCAAACGCGTGATCAGTTTTTACTCGTCTCTTCCAGTTGAGAGATACACTTACCCAACCATCCTATGTTATCATTGTTGTCGCTTTGGGCATACACGCACCTTATGTCGTTCTAAACCAAGATGTTTTAAGTGTGGTGATGACCATCCAGGGGATGGATGTGAAACTACCCAGGAATTAAGCTTCTGTGTCTCATGTACTGGCAATCACTTCGCTAATGACAGTGCTTGTCCTGAATTGGGCCGACAGAAGAGTATCAAAGCTTTGATGTCGGAGAAATCGATCTCATATGTGGAGGCCAGTCGGGTATTCCCACCTGTTTCTAGATCATATGCTGATGTTTCTAAATCTTCTCCCCGTAACAAGCTTAGGGTAAATGTACCACAATCCCAGTCCTCGAGTCCTATTCCTGTTACTCAAAAGTCATACCGTAAAACGGTCTTTTTAAAACCCAAAACCCACATCCCTCTCTCGCCTGGCTATAACAGACAAGCTCACCAGGAGCTTACACGAAATTACTCCTTCTCCCCAACTGGAAACGGATGTGCTCTACCAACAGAAGTTGCAGAGCCAATAACTTATAAACAAGAGAATAACTCTTCTAATATCTTAGATTTTATTACCAACATGCTAATGTCTGTACTAGCTAGTCCAACCCGATCAATACCTGACCACGTTGCCTCAAAACTGACCTCAATTTTAAATTATATTCACGATGTTCCATCCCCTGACATTTCTTCAGTGGAACGTGAGGAGTATTACTCCCAGAAAATCTGATCTTACCTTTTTAATTAATAAATTTAAACCATCAATCTGTGGCATTGCTGAGACATGGCTCTTGCCTGATAGCAATTTCAGGTTGCCGTGTTTTAGCGGTGTTCGTAATGATAGAAATGATGGATATGGGGGATGTGCTTTGCTCATCAATAGCAAGGTATCATACTCCCAGATTCCTCTAACCTCCCTTGGCGATAACATAAATGTTGTTGCTGTTAAGGCTGAGGATATAAATATTTTTTCTTTTTATATTGCGCACCCACAACTCGAGTATCTTTCAATAATTAGAAATTTGTTATGTAGTGTTAGCGGTCCGATACTTGTTATGGGTGACTTTAATTGCCATCATTATCGTTGGGGATCGGATACTTGCGATAACTTTGGCATAGGCTTGCTGGATGTATTGGATGATCTAGACCTCTGTCTCATCAACGATGGCAGTGCTACACGCAGGTCTGCACCTGGGCAGAGCAATAGTTGTGTTGACTTGACGTTCTGTTCATCCAATATATCTAGCCTTCTCATTTGGCGACGCTTGGATATGACCCATGGAAGTGACCACTATCCCATCATAATTGAATTCCCTTCCAGAAATACTCCCATCAAGGCTTCCCCCCCCCCCCTTTTAAAATACCAACTTAACTCGGCAAACTGGGATTTATATTCCAAAATTTTAGACCTTAGAGTATCTTCTCTACCAAAAGTTGATAGTCATAATGCCCAAGAATGTTTTTCGTCCTTTTCCTCCACAATTTCCTCCACAGCAGATGACTGCTTCCCATCTAAAAAAACTCCTTCTGGTAAACTTCCTTCCCCACCATGGTGGGATAGGGAATGCACTGACATGATTAGGGCCAGGAATGAGGCGGAAAAGACATTTAACAGCGATATGAACCTGGAAAACCTCCTCACCTTCAAGCGAATACTAGCTAAGTCCAGGAAATTCCTTAAAAAGAAAAAACGTGAAGGTTGGTCAAAATTCTGTAGTTCGCTGAGTCCGTCCACACCGGTATCGACGGTCTGGCGAAAGATGAGGCATTTTAGGAGTAGTTTAGCACCTGCCTCCTCAAACAACATCACAGAAGAACTGGGATACCAGTTTTTCTCAAAAATCGCTCCGGCTTATGTTCCAAGCATAGAGGAAAGCAGTGTTGGCATTAATGTAGACAACACTGCCGACCCAATGAACATGCCATTTACTCTAGAGGAATTAAAAACTGTCCTATCCCATGTCAGAGACTCTGCTCCGGGTGTGGATGGATTCACCTACTCTTTTATTTCCAAAGCTGGTCCAAAAACTCACCAATATTACCTGGATTTGGCTAACTTCTGCTTCACTTCCGGATACATTCCCACAGAATGGAAGGTTCAAGTTGTCATCCCGATATTAAAACCAGGGAAAGATCCTAATGATCACTGCTCATATAGGCCTATCGCTCTATCGTCCATACTTGTAAAACTTTTGGAACATCTAATTAAAAACCGTCTGGAGTGGTTGGTGGAGAATGGGAGGCTGCTCCCGTCGACTCAGTTCGGCTTTAGGAAAGGTCTGGGCACAGCTGATAGTGTAGGTACCCTCACGTCAGCGGTCCGGCTGGCCCTCAGCAGGGATGAGTCCGTGGTTGTTGTCTTTCTAGACATATCAGCTGCCTATGATTCTGTCCTCCTCCCTAACCTCAGGCAAAAGCTGCACGAGCTGAGAATCCCGGCTAGGATTTGTCGTATCATCGGTAGCATCTTTACCAACCGCACCATCCAACTAAGAATCCCTGGGGTGGACTCTGATCAAAGAACGGTCTGGAGAGGATTACCTCAAGGATCTGTTCTTAGTCCCCCACTGTATAACATATATACAGCTAATTTACCCTCTTGTCTCAATCACGATTGTAAAATCCTTCAGTATGCTGACGATATTGCACTCCTGGTTTCTGGCAGTTCTATTCAGGATGCCGCTCTATCAATGAATGTCTCTCTGTCATCGCTAAATGAATGGCTTCTTGATCACGGTTTGTCTTTAAGTGCGCCAAAGAGTACAGCAGTCATTTTTACCCGCAAGCGTTCTGTACCCTCAATAGATATTAATATCGATGGACAAACCATTCCAATCAAGGATAAGGCTAGGTTTCTGGGAGTATCGTTGGACTCAAAACTGTCTGGGGTCGACCACATTAACAACACAGTTAAGAAATGTGAACGATCTGTGTCAGTCCTTAAGGCCTTGGCCGGGGTGTGGTGGGGAGCTCACCCATACACCCTTAAATTAGTGTATAATGCGTTGGCCAGAAGTGCGATGGATTATTGCAGCTTCCTTATAGAGCCCTGCAACAAGTATGCACTGAAAAGATTATCCAGTATCCAGGCCAAATGCCTGAGGATTGTTATTGGGGCAATGAAATCCTCTCCCATAAATGCGCTTCAAGTGGAATGTGCAGAACCGCCTCTACATCTTAGAAGACAGTATTTGGCTGACCGATTCCTGTCTAAAGCTTTTTCCCTTTCATCCCATCCCTTACTTCCAATTTTAGAGCAAATCGACCTCTCCTTTAATAATTCTCCTTATTGGAACCATAAAACAGTTCCTTTATTGATAAACAGGTACAGAGAACTTAAACAACTCTCCGCGCCAGTTTGTCAATATCCAACTCTCCCGGTCTTCTCCACTGCATATGAGACGATTCATTTCGAACCAAAAGCCGTCTTGGGATTGGGTATATCAAGAAATACCCAAAACGCGAAAGACGACTTTGAGTTAGCTCTCAAGCGTTACTGGGTAGGATGGAATCTATTTTACACTGACGCTTCAAAATTGACCGAAACAGGAAATACTGGTGTGGCAGTTTACTTTCAAAATTCTAAAATTGCTTTACTTTTTCAATGCCCTCCAGAAACATCAGTGTTCACAGGAGAGTGCATTGGTATTTTAGAAGCCATACACTATATCAAATCCCATCAAATAGCAAGATCAGTAATTTTTTCAGATTCACTTAGTAGTATTCAGGCCTTAAAACAAAATCAACTTCATAGTAAAATCCATAGTCAAATAATTGTAGATATTAAGAACTTGCTATTTGATTGTTCCCAAAACGGCTTGGACATCGAGATAACCTGGATCCCCGGTCACTCGGGAATTGTTGGCAATGAGTGCGCTGATTCGTTAGCAAAGTATGCCACATCGAATCCGGTTGATCGAAAGCACTACGTAGTTCATAACTACGATTTGCGGAATGGTGCCAAACCCAAGTTATTTAACTCGTGGGCTGAAACATGGAAGACGACCTCCAAAACCAAGGGCATCTACTATGCAGCTATACAGCCCGAAATTCAACGTAGACCTTGGTTTTTTAAATGCCCTAAACTGTCGAAGAGAACTGTTTCGTCACTCTGTAGACTGAGACTCGGACATTGTTGTAGCCCAGTATTCCTGAATAAGATCCATGTCCGAGATAGTTCTTTGTGCGAGTGTGGTCTTGCGGAGGGTACTTTAGACCATATCTTCTTCTCCTGCTCCCTAAACAATAAATCTTTCGACCTCTATCAAAAAATTTCTAAACTTAATATTCCTCTCCCAACCAATTTTCATTTCCTTCTTTCCCACTTCTCTCCCAAATTAATCAACATTTTGGCGACTTTTTTAAATGAAAATAAATTAAAATTCTAATTGGTGCGTTATTAATATGTATATTATTATTCTGTATTTAGTAGCTTACGTGTTGTATATAAATGTATTATCATATCATAGATAAGTTTGTAAATTAGATTATGTGTCCTTACTAACACTTGTGTTTGTCTTTCCAGCTTACTAACATCTACCACGAAGTACAGTTCGACGGTTACTCCCACTGGGCCACCGTCCCCACGTGACACTGGCAGAATAGCCGCAACCGGCTCAATTGCCAAAACAAAAAAAAAAAAGTTTGAAAAAAATATGGAAAAGCTACCAATATGTAGGCTATGTTTAGCGGAGAACGTTCGCATGTATGTAGTGGTAAACAAAGACTTGCAGGAACTGTATGAGAGGCTGACTGATAATCCGGTAAGTTTAATCTACCCCGAGTAAGAATCAACACTTTCTCCGTGTGAGTAGAGGCGTACAGCAAGCAGTGCTAACCACTAACTGTTGTCCTGATTAGCATCATTCCCTTGCAACTCTCACACAATGTTTTTGTGTACTGAACATTATGTCGTGTTCCATACACCTTTACGAGTCGGCATGTCAGTAGTCCCCCCTTTCCATTGGGTAATGTCATCTTTCTGACAGTCCTGAGACCATCCATCATTTCTAAACTCTAACCTTCACACTTTTAAAACTCCAAGCTTATATTTTCTCTATATCACATTTGAATGTAATTTATTCATATTAAAAAATAGCTGAAACCAAGTTTGTTGCAGTTTGTAACTGAAGACAGTAGACCGATGCTCGCTTGTTTCATCTGCTGCACTAAACTGAAGCAATGCTGCCAACTGCGGAGAAAATGTCTGGAAGCTGAAGAGCTGCTCACGCAGATGATGAAAGAGGATTATGAGGTGAAGTACCTGTTAACAGATATACCTCTAGAGTTGATTTTTGAGTTGGAGCAGTAAGAGCAGGTATTAACCTTATAGCATCAGGAACATTTGTAGGAGACTGTCCTTAACTTGTGTAATTACTAATTGTATTCATAGAATTGGAAAAAAATATGGTAAAAGTAGAAAACAGACAATTTACTCAAAAACTGTTTCATGTCATTCCCCCATCCATTTCTAAAATCCAAACTGTATAGATGGGATGTGGGACCAACAGCTTAATTTTTCCTGAGGTTTGGATGGGGCTCGGCATAAATGCATATTAACTTATCTAATGCTTATTTTTGCAGCTAAATCCCCTTATAAACCAAGACCACTTTGGGTGTTTCAATGAGCTGATTCAATCACCCATGGTGCATGTAAGCATAGATGATGAATGTCAAATAGAAAGTAATGCTATCAAAGAAGAATTACCAGCTGTTTGTGAGAGACTAGATGATGTCATTGAGCCAAAGGAGGAACATCAAAGTGATGGTATGTTTTAAAACAACAAGTGTAATGATCAATGTATACCAATACTGATAATGAATGTTCCGAGTCACTGTTGTGCACAGACTTGAGCCCATGGCCGGTGCCCAAACAGCGAGCCCAACTCTAAGTATGCTTACCCCTATTTTGTATTTGTATTTCGGGCTGGTGTCCGCTACTCCACGACTAAAGCGTGTATTTTGCGTATGGGTGGGACAAATGCGTCATTCGATCCTCACCAGCTCCTCAAGGAAGGCCAGCAGTGCCTTGGTGTTACTGACCATTTTGCGCAGGTTACCTGGGTTTCCGAAGTATTTTGCCCTGTATCCAGCGACAACTGGGCAGCTTAGAAGCAGATGTGCTGCTGTCTCGTCCTCCTCCATGCAGGCTCTATACAGTGGGCTGTTACAGACAGCCTCCTATGACAGAGAGGTGCTTATTAAAGGTCCCGTGGCCAGTTGTTACGGCCGTCACTTTACGCAACTGAGGTTTAGTCAGTCGAAAGGCCTGTTTCGTGAAGCGGCCGTCAATGGAGGGAAGCCTCCTTGGCCTGCCTGCACTTATTATGGTCTACCCATAGTCTGTGATGTAGGTCTCTAGTTCGTTTCCTTACCAGATTGCGTAGGTATCCGAAGGGGAGCGGCACAATGGGCTCAGGCCCTATCGCTGCCATATTCGATCCCCTTCTGGCAAGTTTGTTCGCTGCATCGTTACCTCGGGACTCGCTGACTTACCCCCTTTTCTGATTTATGGATTTGAAATTGAGTATTGCTCAAACTCTACTTTAGCCTGAAGACCTTTCAAAATTTGGCCTTTAAGAGGGGTTTGAGACATTCTTAACTAATAGTACTCAATTCAAAAACCAACCCATAATATAGGTACTTAGATTTTATAAGATTTTCGGTTATTGTAGATTCGGAAGAGGTGAAATGGTTTATTCAAGGGGTAAGGGTAGGTTAGTCAAATACTTTCCTGATAATCATGCATGTTCCTGTGAGACAAGCCACAGAGGGGCAGCAGTGGGAAAAACTAGTTATAATAGTATATACAGTGTGGATTTTTGAGATGGGCAGAAACCTTAACTGTTATACGAGTAGTTACAGGAAATCGTCCCAAAGAGACCATCCGTAACTTTTTATGATATTCTGAGCACAAAAATATTAAAAAAATATATTATGTCACCACCAGCGTTGGAAGACCTCCCACAAGGTGGACCAATGACCTGGTGAGGGTCGCGGGAATCCGATGGATGCAAGACGCACAGGACCGGTCATTGTGGCGACACTTGGGGGAGGCCTATGTCCAACAGTGGACGTCTTTCGGCTGAAATGATGATGATGAGTTATCAAAAAATAAAAAAAAATACAAAAAAAAATAGCCCAATTTTATATACGAATCAAAAGACCATATGACCATTTTATAAAGTATGAGTACCTACTAGAAATGACAGAAATCGCTAAAAACCTTCTATACATTTTGTACGGAAATACGATAAATCAACTCGAAATATTTTTTATTGTCAAACGATCTTATTTCTTTCTGTATTGTACTGCGTTTAGAAGGTTTTCCAGCTCACCACCACTGTAACACACATATATTTGCACAACACAACTGCTCCAGTCAACCGCCGGATGGCCACTGACTCGTGTCAAATCCATTACTTTTTTTTTTTCCTTTCGTTCCTTGTGGAACAGGCTAGGGTCAGAGACCATGCTGCCTAGTCATTAGTTTCAAATGCATTACGTCACAATGCCTGAGACTACCCTCACATCCAATACACCACATTCCTTTCTTATTTTATTTATTTTTATTAATTATCTATTTATTAATAAGTCAAAATTATAAGACTAAGGCTTTTATGCACGTAATGGGGTTTTCATCAAATGTAATATACACCGTGTAATTGACAGGTTGGCAAAAACTGAAACAGTAGCTTCATGACCATGATTATGACTGAAAAACGTTGGAATTTTCTTCAGGAAAATTGTCGAATTTTCCGACCGTTTTTCAACTAGATTTGTGTTCTATTTATTTGTTACAACAAAATCCAGCCCAAAAACACAATTTTAGTGAAAAAAAAGCAAAAAACTTAAATTTGGCAATGTAATCGTAAAAGAAAATTCATACAACCCGCGGGGAATCAGCTGTTAGCCGTAAAAGTTTACTGAACTCCGTAGTGCCTACGACAGACAGAGACAGCATACCGCTCGCTCGCTCGCTCCTTTTGTGTGGTGCGCGGGTGCGCCTTTGCTTACGCTGCTAGGGTTGTACCGCGTACGGAATTTAATACTTGTAATTTTATTTTCTTTATGTAAAATGCTTTAATAATAATTAGATACTCAGGAGTATGATTACTTTATTATTTCTTAATTCCAAAAACCTTATTTTAAATCGTTAATGATCTACAGTATCAATTACGAAGCTGCCCGAACTGTACACACGCGTTGCATTACAGTACTGTAAATTGTTTGCTTTAGACAATTTAGTGGGACATAAAACATAAAAACAATGTGTCAATATTGCCAGATTCTTATTCTACCTGTCAATCCCTGAGCGAAAGCCGGCGTTCGCGCGTGTAGTTACGAAAAGCTTTGCTTATTTTCGATTTTTACATACTATAATGAAAACTTCTTATTTACGTTCTTGAATAAATACCCTATAAAAAAAAAACTTAATTTATAATCTATGCGAACGCCGACGTTTGCTTAGTGTTTAGAAAATGCGCAAAATCGCGCGCATGCTGCTAGGGGATTGACAGGTACTAGGTTTAAACTTGGAAGCAGAACCATGAGTAAAAGTTACAAAAGATAGCGGTTAATAACAATGTTTATCATACGATTACGATACGATTATTTTTCAATACCTAGTTCTTCATCTTTATCTCAATCGCAGGCCGACCACTGTAACTACTGCGCCATGGGCACCTCGACTAACGTACTTACTATTACCGAAATAAAAATGTTTAATTTCATACCATGTGGGCAGCCCTAATTGCTACACGTGTCACACACACTCTCAAAGGTGTGCCGACAAACGAAACCATTAGCCGAGGCGCTTTGCCGCCATTTAATTCAGTTTGCCGCGATTGCTGGTCAATGCTGGTGCGTTCTGGACGTCTATTTCGTTTTCTTTCAACTGTCGAGAGTTCGGCACTGTGTATTGCGTTCAGTTGAGTTGTGTGTTTTTGTGTTGTGTGGTATCGTCATGAATCGGCGTAATGAAACGTTTAGTGCTCGCGAATATGGCCAGATGTTAATGTGCTTGGGTGAAGCTAGAGGAAACGCGTCGTTGGCATTAAGGCTCTATGTTCAAAGACACCCAAATGAACGACATCCAGCTAATAGTCGTACTATCACAAGGGCATATCAACGTGTTTTAGAAAATTTACCTATTGTGCCGCGTCAGGAAGGTTCTGGAAGGACAATCCGTGCTCGTTCTGAGCAGGCGATTTTAGATGTTGTCCGTCGAAATCCGCGTTTGGGAACCCGTACTGCTGCAAAACTTGTAAGGCGTAATAACGGACCCCCCGTTTCACATTGGGCTGTGCACAAAGTCCTTCGAAAGGACAAGCAACGTCCATATCGGATCCATAAAGTGCAGGCTCTGGTACCTGGTGACTCAACGCGTAGACTGGCGTACTGCAGATGGCTGATACATCGGCAGCAGCTAAATCGCCAATTCGTTTCACGGGTGATTTGGACCGATGAATCGACGTTTACACGAAACGGTATGTGGAACCGACGGAATGCTCACATTTGGGCACGCCACAACCCGTACGCAATGGAGCAGACGGGTCATCAGACGCGGTGGTCAGTGAATGTCTGGGGTGGCGTGTATCATAGTTGTATTTTGGGCGTGCAGCTCGGAGGCAACCACTTTGAGCCATGCCTTATACGACCCGAGAGACTTTAATTTAGGTAAGTGACTATTTTAATTTTTGATAGGTCTTGAATTCGTGTTAAAATTTTTTGACAGGTGTGTTTGTGTGTGTAGTGTACTATGTATTTATTCCAAACAAGGTCCACGTCCCGAAGTACCTACCTATTAGTATGAATGAACAACGCGCGAGGTACAGGGTCGCGCGCGTATCGATATATTCATTATACATTGCGTAGCCGAAATAAAATTGAAAATTGAAAAACGTTCACCTATCATTTCCGGGAAAATATTTCACTATCAAAATATTAACAACTAGCTGACCCGGCGAACTTCGTACCGCCTATCCTACTCTACCTTACTCTATCCTACTCTACCTTACTCTACCCTACTCTACCCTACTCTACCCTGCTCTACCCTACTCTACCCTGCTCTACCCTGCTCTACCCTGCTCTACCCTACTCTACCCTACAAGAAAAAAAAAAGTATTCTATGTGTTTCTCCTGGTTCTAAGCTACCTCCCCACCAACTTTCAGCCAAATCGGTTCAGCCTTTCTTGAGTTATAAATAGTGTGTAGTTAGCATCTAGCTACACTTTTCAACCTTTTTAATTGATTAAAAAAAATACAGACAAAAGTTTATTCACCCTTTTTAAATAGTTTACACAAAATACATTTCTGAACGCATGCATAAATGTCAATCACAGTATTTGACAGGATCACAGGAGGAAAACAAATGTTTGACAGGTACGAAACAAGGAACACAATTAAATGGAAAATGATTCATTTTCATAATTATGTATTCGTCAAGTTTTCATTGTTGAAGTGAAACTTCTTTATCGGGGTTGGACAAAAATTTTGTGTAACATTTTTTCGTTACGCGTCACATTTTTCCGTTACGCGCCATCTTTTTCCGTTACGCGCCATCTTTTTCTTATCCCTACCACGCGTGATTCGAAGTATACTTTCTCCAGCGGAGTAGGCATTGGTAAATGTCTCCAATCAAATCAAATCAAATCAAATCCAATCAAATCCAATCAAATCAAATCAAATCCAATCCAATCAAATCCAATCAAATCCAGTCAAATCCAATCAAATCCAACCAAATCAAATCAAATCAAATCAAATCAAATCAAATCCAATCCAGTCCAGTCCAGTCCAGTCCAGTCCAGTCCAGTCCAGTCCATCCAATCCAATCCAATCCAATCCAATCTTAATCAACTTTATGTAAATCAACACTTATTATGTTCGAACTCACCAGCTAGCAGTTAAAAATGACGTAAAACCCAAAATATTGTCGACCTAAGTATCCCAAATATTATAAATTGTAAAATGCCTTCATGCACGCTGCAATGCCCTGCACCGAATTGCGTCAAAAGCGATAATATCGCGAATCCGACCAACGCGCAACGTCACAATAAAATTATTACTCAATAGCCCTTATATTTTATGACTATTAAATTTGGTCGGATTCGCGGTATAATCACTTTTATCGCAATTCGGAACACGGGAAATATTTTCCAACCCCAACACACCAAGGAGTCTCCCGATCCCGGTATAACAGACAATGTAATTCACAATAGTATTACCACGCAATTATGTTCCTTTTTAACATAGCTATATTTCTACACCGGCAATATTTATTTATTTATTTGGTCAGCCAACAACTGCTTACACAATACATTTATATTATACTAAAAACGAAACTGACATCCATTAGTTACCCGACTGCGCGACGCAAAGGAGGGTAATGTGTTTATCAGTCTATGTATGTATGTATGTATGTATGTTTGTTTCTATGTGGCGTTCTAGAGACCAAATGCGTAGGCCGATTTTGATAATTCTTACGTCAATCGATTCGTCTTAACCTTGCGAGTGTCACTAAAGACATGACAGTAATCAAAATTCACCACAGCTACAACCAGACGCCATATTGTCAAAATGAAAAAAAAAAAAGTCGAACTATGTCAAGTGAGGTGTCGTTGAATAGGTATTTTAAAATCATCTTTAGGTTCCTTTTATCATTTTTCATTTTAAATAATAGTTTAGGATATATAACGATTTAAAGTTGTTTAACAAAACAATCATTCTCGCTAATTTTGTTACTTATTGATTTAAGTTTTTATTTCAAGTATAAACGATACACAAATAAAAAAAACAGTGAAAAAGCATGAAGAACAAATATTTTTAGTAAAAAAAAGTTTACCACCAAACTCGATAGATGGCGTTGTTCATTTGATGCACGTTTGTAAATCAAATCATTCGAGTTTTCCCAACTACTAGACAGGTCGATGAACATAATCAAAAGATGACAACTATATTGGCAAAAACTACTAGGTTGTATAAATTACATCCAGTTGATATATCAGTAGAATCGAAAACATATGGTCAAAAACCGAAAGATGTATATGTTTCTGATGATCCTAACAAAACTGGAGGAATCGTTAAATATTTAACAATCGGTTTAGGATCACGAGTTATGTTACGAAGAAATTTGAATGTTACCCATGGTCTTGTTAACGGAGCAATGGGTGTTATAAGGACAATTGAGTGGCCAGCTCTTCGGAGGAACCAATTGGAAGCCGGAGAATTGCCACAAGCTGTTTATATAGAATTTGACGACAAAGCAATTAAAAACAATGTTCCTGGAGAGTGAGTCAGAATCGAACCATCGACGACAGAATTCGATGCACTTCGCGGACAGGGTAAAATAGAGCGAATAATGTTGCCATTGATATTGTGCTGGGGTGTAACTGTACACAAGCTCCAAGGAACTACTTTGGACTTTTGGACCGAGCTGTGGTTGACTTAAGTTCACGCATTTTTGCTAAAGGTCAAGCGTATGTAGCTTTGAGCCGAGTTAGGTCTCTAGAGGGATTAATCATCAGTAGTTTAGACCACCGCAAGTTACTTAATAATCCCCACGATATTAACTTCCTCAATGAAATGACTAGATTGCGAAATTTACCATCTTATAACGAAGTCAATGAATCGTAACTAAAAAGTATAAAATAAAATAAAAATATTTAAAGAAAAACAAAAAACCCGACTGCGTCGAAACTAATTATTTTAAAAAATACGTGAAAAAAAAACTTAAATAAAAACTAAAAAGAAACAAACAAGCCCAGTAGTTTAGAATTCTGTTATGTAATACTAAATAACTACACAATTTAAATAGTTTTATAATCGATACACACATAAAACAAATCATACATTCTAATGCAGAACAGAACGACTCACAGTCGGGGCCCCTTGGGAAGATTTGATTGGTAAAATTTGAATGGGCCCCGACTGTGAGTCGTTCTGTTCTGCATTAGAATGTATGATTTGTTTTATGTGTGTATTGATTATAAAACTATTTAAATTGTGTAGTTATTTAGTATTACATAACAGAATTCTAAACTACTGGGCTTGTTTGTTTCTTTTTAGTTTTTATTTAAGTTTTTTTTTCACGTATTTTTTAAAATTAGTTTCGACGCAGTCGGGTTTTTTGTTTTTCTTTAAATATTTTTATGTAGCAATTAATTATAAGCTAACACCACATGCACTATATTCGGTTTTACAAAATTATGTAATTAATATTATGCTAAAAAGAATACAGAATAGGTCAATGGTATTGTGAAACTTTTTGTATGCACCATATACTAATAAATAAATGAATTATTATTATTATTTATCTTACTGTATTATTGTAACGTATTTACCATGTTTTGTCTGTTATCGGATTACATTTGCAACCAGAGGTGATCAATGTACCTTTACACTTTAGTCCCTCCTATTTCACTATCCTCGTATATTCTGTATACATAGGTTGTCTTCAGTCTATTCATTTGTGTAGGTATTGTGTATCTAATTTATTACGGGGTCACTTTGAACTCTTACTCAGTGATGTACGAGGTCAAATTGACCCCGTATTAAAGTAGATACACAATACCTACACAAATAAATAGACTGAAGACATAAACTATGTCAAAAAGGCTCTTAGTTTTTTAAACGTTACGGGGTCTATTAAGCCCCTTAACAGCATAATGATAGTTTTATATGAGGTCTTAAACACCCGGTACCTACCGCAAAAATGGAAATAATAAAAATGAGTGCCGACAAAACTGTATGAAACGCATTTTAATCAGTTTTTATCTCCAGCTGATTCACTATTTTTACCCGACTGCGCGACGCAAAGGAGGGTAATGTGTTTATCAGTCTATGTATGTATGTATGTATGTTTGTTTCTATGTGGCGTTCTAGAGACCAAATGCGTAGGCCGATTTTGATAATTCTTACGTCAATCGATTCGTCTTAACCTTGCGAGTGTCACTAAAGACATGACAGTAATCAAAATTCACCACAGCTACAACCAGACGCCATATTGTAAAAATGAAAAAAAAAAGTCGATGAACTATGTCAAGTGGGGTGTCGTTGAATAGGTATTTTAAAAACATCCGCCCCTTGGGAAGATTTGATTGGTAAAATTTGAATGGGCCCCGACTGTGAGTCGGTCTGTTCTACATTAGAATGTATGATTTGTTTTATGTGTGTATCGATTATAAAACTATTTCTTTTGTGTAGTTATTTAGTATTACATAACAGAATTCTAAACTACTGGGCTTGTTTGTTTCTTTTTAGTTTTTATTTAAGTTAATTTTTTTACGTATTTTTTAAAATTAGTTTCGACGCAGTCGGGTTTTTTGTTTTTCTTTAAATATTTTTATTTTATGTTAACCCTGATTTCTGTTTCCACATCAGTTACATTTAGGATTTCCTGTTCGTTTCTATATAATTAATAATTGTCTATAGTATACCCTCTTTTTTTGACTTTACAATTAGTATGCTGCTTTTTATTATGTGATAAATATGAAAATTTAATGACCAGCCATGCTGCTTTTTACTATGGCAATTCAATGACTTATGTAATGCTTAATGATTAAACTGATATTTAATAGTTTCCATAAGTTAACACACCACACACTAAAGGATAGTGTCAAATTAAGGTTCATTCTCTAACAATACATACGTACATGTAGTAGTTCAAAGTTAACCGAACTATTTTGTGTAATAATTCTTATAATAATAATAATATTGTTTTTTCCAGGCATCTTGTCCCATAGATTACCTTACAGACTAACATATATAAAGTAAATTAAATACAATTTACTGTTAATAAATAAGACTTATGACTATGTTAGTAACACTTCACACTGCACTTGTTCACTTCGTGCTGTTCTGTGGCACCTGTCCGCGGAAGCGACGGAACACCACGCCCTGCGGCCAAAAGTCTTCCTTCAACATGACGGGCAGAAAAGTGTTCGGGACTCGCACCACGAACGCCTTGAAATTGACGTTACGGTGCGACTCCAGCTGCAGTTGTACCCTCAGTGCGAACTTCGTCTTATGGCGCGAGTACTTCAATAATAATAATGTTCCCACTGTTGGGACTCAGGCCTCCTCTCTAGGAGAAGGCCATAATCCACGACGCGGGCCCTGTACCGCTTGGTGATTTCACTAATTGCAATATCTAATAAAGGTGTGAGTTAGCTCATAAGATATGTATTACAAATTTTCCTCCGGCAATTATATTCATTTTTTGTTGATATAATGAAGCCGAATAAATTTTTGATAGAAATAATTTTTCATGTTTTATTGGCACTATTGGCCCAATAGGAACGTTTGTTTGTAACTATAACGGTTAAGGTTTTTAGCCCGTAATGACCCGTCTCAAACATCCACCCTGTATTATGTATATTTTTCTGTAAAAATAAGTATTTTAGATTAGTACAGATATTCTTTTTACGTTAATAACTATTCAGTTCTACCATAATTCTCTCCCACTGCAGTAGTCAGTGAAGTAATCTAAGTAATCAATAACTAGTCTAGCTCAATGGATCCGTACATCTCTGCAGTTTTCTATATTTTATGATATTATATAATTTTAGGTTTGGATGTTTAGTGTGACGAGAATGGATAAGTGAGAAATGAGTATATTAGGGGAAGTTTGAAAGTGGCGCCAGTGACTGAAAAGTTGAAAGGGAATCGTTTGTCTTGGTATGGTCATGGGAAGAGGAGGGATGAAACGCATGTTCCTAAAAGAGTTATGAGTTTACATGTGTATGGATGGAGAGGGAGAGGGAGACCAAAGAAAAGATGGATGGATTGTGTGAGAAGTGATATGAAAGAAAAGGAAGTTAGTGATAGCGTGACGAGTGACAGGACAGAATGGAAGAAAAAAATGTGTTGCGCCGACCCCAAATAAAACAGGACAAGGGCAGGAAGATGATGATATAATTTTAGGTTTCCATAACAAAATTTATTAAACCAGGTAAACCTGAAATAACCAATTGGATATTGGATACTGAAACTGGATACTTCAGGAGCTCCTGCCGTAGACTTGACATTTTATTGCTTCATTTACAAACAATTCTCCCTTCACTGTGTTTGCATACTTACAGAGCTAGAACTGGGAAATCAATATAATATCTATTCAGACGTTCGAGTTATACCAGCACAACAGTCTGAGTCTGATTCAGAAGATGATGTGCCTTTAAGAGATATTAAAACGAAAGAAGAAGAAGTATCGAGAAAGAAGCGAAGAGCCAGTGACACGACACGTAAGTATTAGTTAGTGAATCATTGTGTGAGCGAACAGGCCGACTGATGTAAACAAGTTTAGTTAGTTACTCTCGCTGGAGAGCACACACCTATTGCCAGATGTCTCACAGCACATCTGCTTAAAGTAATGAAAACTGATAACAGATACAAGAGGACAGGCACGCCATAATTATGGTGGTAAGTCCTCTTTGAGGAGTGGCTGGAAAGACGACACGTCGTCCTTACCTTCCGCATGACGCAGGTCCTCACCGGACATGGTGAGTTCGGGAGGTTCCTGCACTGGATTCGTGCGGAAGAAACGCCCGGGTGTCACCATTGTGTGGACCGCCCGACACGGTGGAGCATACGGTAGAGGTGTGCCCCGCCTGGGCAGACCACCGCCGTGTCCTCGTGGGGGCGATCGGGGCCTTGGTACAGGCCATAGTCCGGAGCGAGGAAGAGTGGCAGGTAGTCACCTCCTGCGAAACAGTAATGCTAGCAAAGGAGGTGGCCGCACGCGCAAGGCAATGGCCCTCCCCCGGCCACCGTAGGCGCGGGCTTGCAGACGGCGAACAATGGGTAGCTCACCGTCCGATAACCGTCCGGACCAAGCCCAAGTCGTCGACGGCAAATAGTGTTCAATGCGCGCCTCAAGGAGATGTCAGCAAACCGTAGGGGCCCAACAGGGTCGAAGCCTACTGGGGCTATGGCCATGGGTGATGCGAAAGAGATCCCTAGGGCCCTGGAACTATGGCAAAGAAGGAACAGGAGTGGGTTTTTAGTCAGTAAAAGTCTGACACGCACTCGCGCTCCGCCCAAGAGCGAGGAATTTCATTAGATGATTCTCCCACACAAAAAAAAGATACAACAGGACAGTTCTGTGTGTGGGGTATCATAACCCTTGCTTTTGGCTCTGCCGTAGTCATATTTGATGATTAGTAATATTAAAAACCTGCAAAAAAACTCTTCGGCTGTGATAAAAAACCATTCGATTCCATTTGAATTTGGTGCTTACTAGATTTAAAATCACAGGGTCGGCCGTTGCGAAGAAATCAAAACTGTACAAACGAAGAAAAAAACTAGAAGATGTTATTATAGAATATCAAAAGAAGAATGAAGAGTCCGACACAAAAGTTACCCAGAACACGTCAAATTTTACGTCCGAAATTATTTCGAAATTCGAAGAACCTTTAATTAATACAACATCTCGAGTTAATATTAGTGTTATTGATACTACTTTAGACACAAATTGTCGTAATAATAATATTAAAAAACGTAATTTAATAAAACACACTCGTATACGCACTGGAGCATCTTACAAGTGTGATATTTGTCAGTACAGTTGTAAAAACAAGGGAAATTTAATAAAACATATTCGTGTACACACTGGTGAAAAACCATTCAAATGTGAAGATTGTCAGAGGTGTTTTAGTCATAAGGTTAATTTAATAAATCACATTCGTACGCATACAGGCGAAAAACCTTTCAGATGTGAAGAATGTGAGCTTTGTTACAGTCAAAAGAGTGATTTAACAAGTCACATTCGTACGCACACTGGAGATAAACCTTACAAATGTGACGAATGTGAGCGTTGTTTTACTCAGAAGAGTGCTTTAAAAAGCCACATTCGTACGCACAGTGGCGAAAAACCATACCGGTGTGAAGAATGTCAGCTTTGTTTTAGTCAGAAGGGAGTTTTAACAAATCACATTCGTACGCATACTAGCGAAAAACCTTACAAATGTGAAGAATGTCGGCGTTGTTTTAGCGTGAAAAGTACTTTAACAAGTCACATTCTTACGCATACTGACGAAAAACCATTCAGGTGTGAAAAATGTAAGCTTTGTTTTAGTCGAAAGAGTATTTTAACAAGACACATTCGTACGCACACTGGCGAAAAACCTCACAAATGTGATATATGTGAGCGTTGTTTCAGTAGGAAGATTAATTTATCGAGACACATTCGCACGCACATGTGAAAAGCCTTTCAAATGTGATGTGTAATAATTATCAGGGCTCAAAACACAATAACTTTGATCTTTTTTGGGTTCTGTACCCAAGGGTAAAACAGAACCCTGTTACTAAGACTCCGCTGTCCGTCTGTCACCAGAGTGTATCCCATGAACCATCAGATGATGTATTTCTGTAGCCGCTATAACAAAAAATACTAAAAAAACAGAATAAAATAAATATTTTACACCGTTTAGTAGAACATACATAAGAATATACATACACTGCTAATATCATAACTACTGCTGTTGGCCCTGCTGTAGTCGGGTTATTTATTACAGCATATTTTGTTAAATCCTTTGGTCACGCAAGATCATTATTATTCGAAAACCTGCAAAGACAACTGACAGTTTCGTCTCTACTGAGAACCATTCGATTCCCTTTCATTTGATTGTATTTTGAATTTGTCGCTTACTAGATTAATAATCACAGGGGTGGCAGTGGCGAAAAAACGAAAACTGCACATACGAGGAAACAAACTAGAAGACGTAATTACAGAAAATCAAATGAAGAATGAAGAATTAGACACAAAAGTTATCCAGAACACTATAAATTGTACGTACAAACTGATTCCGAAATTCGAAGAACCTTCAACTAGTAAAACACCTCGAGTTAATATTAATGTTATTGATACTACTTTAGACACAAATTGTAAAAATATTAAAAAACGTAATTTACAAAAACACACTCGTATACGCACTGGCGGAGCGCCTTACAAGTGTGATATTTGTCAGCGTATTTGTAATAACAAGGGAGATTTAATAAAACATATTCGTGTACATACTGGTGAAAAACCTTACAAGTGTGAAGATTGTCACGTTTGTTTTAGTCAGAAGAGTCATTTAACAAGACACATTCGTACGCACGCTGGCGAAAAACCTTACAAATGTGAAGAATGTCAGCTTTGTTTTAGTCGGAAGAATTATTTAACAGAACACATTCGTACGCACACTGGCGAAAAACCTTATAAGTGTGATATTTGTCAGCGTGGTTGTAATAACAAGGGAGATTTAATAAAACATATTCGTGTACATACTGGTGAAAAACCTTACAAGTGTGAAGATTGTCACGTTTGTTTTAGTCAGAAGAGTCATTTAACAAGACACATTCGTACGCATACTGGCGAAAAACCTTACAAGTGTGAAGATTGTCACGTTTGTTTTAGTCAGAAGAGTCATTTAACAAGACACATTCGTACGCACGCTGGCGAAAAACCTTACAAATGTGAAGAATGTCAGCTTTGTTTTAGTCGGAAGAATTATTTAACAAAACACATTCGTACGCACACTGGCGAAAAACCTTATAAGTGTGATATTTGTCAGCGTGGTTGTAATAACAAGGGAGATTTAATAAAACATATTCGTGTACATACTGGTGAAAAACCTTACAAATGTGAAGAATGTCAGCTTTGTTTTAGTGTGAAGCAAACTTTAATATATCACATTCGTACGCATACTGGCGAAAAACCTTACAAATGTGAAGAATGTCAAGTTTGTTTCAGTATGAAGCATAGTTTAAAAAGTCACATTCGTACGCACACTGGCGAAAAACCTCACAAATGTGATATATGTGAGCGTTGTTTCAGTAGGAAGATTAATTTATCAAGACACATTCACACGCACATGTGAAAAGCCTTTCAAATGTGATGTGTAATAATTATCAGGGCTTAAAACAGTTAGACCCTTCATTTAATTAACCGACTTCAAAAAGGAGGAGGTTATATGTTCGGTTGAATGTATGTTTTTATTTTTTATGTATGTTCACCGATTTCTTTTTCAATAGTGGACGGATTTTGATTTTTAAAGTTTTTTATTTTTAATTCTTACACGTAATAAATATTCTTACACATATACACTAACTAAATGTCCTTACACACAAAATAAATGTAAATATTCTCATACATACACATTCGCTGTACTTTGAAGTATTGCTTTCGTTTTCCAGTACTCAACTGACACGAGTGAGTGTGTGCGCAACCTTATATCTGTTCGGTCTCCCCACTACCGACCACTGCGTAATCAAAACAAGTTTTATAGTATTGCGTGCGCGCACATCCGATGTTAGTACAGAATTAAAACGCTATGTTTTAATAATTTTATTGAATAAAAGTAAAATAGTAATTTATTTATTTCAGTGTACAATTTTAAATAACATTGTTCATAATAAATAATTACAGTATTATAAGATTCAGTCAACATTAAATATCCTGTAAACATAACCCATTTCTAACATTCGGCCCTTCCTGATACAAAGTCCTTAAACTTATGAGTATGCAAAATCATTTACAATATTGTCTAATGACATACTGTGAGAAGTGGTTCTGTCACACTCACAAGTTTAGCAAATTTCGCAAGTGGTTCTATTTACACTTGCACCCGCGTATCAGACTATGCTAGTGGACCTATCAACACTTTTCATAGTCGTATCAAAATTTGCTTCCATGCAGCAGTTTTCTCTGTGCATTGCAACAACCACACTGCGATCGCTAACCCGCATGTCAAGCGTGGCGGGTATGGTAAAACCCCCCCCAATGATAAGCACAACGAAAAAATGGCCCCTAGTGCCCGGCAGCCCGTCCATCCTTGACTCTCAGGACCAAGTATTAAAACCACAATTCTATGACATTTTAGTACACGCAACCAAAATCGTAGCGCGGTATAATGAGGCATCACAAGAATTTAATGCACCGCCATATCCCATGAACATAGCTACGTCAATAGAACAATGTTGTAGTTTAGCTTTAGTGCAAAGTCGTAAAATGGAAGCCACTTCACAGACGGCTTCTATTCAAGCTGGTTTAAAAACACTATTAACATTAATAGGGAAGAATTGGAGGTTTGATATTTCTAGCCAAGCTCGTGATGATCTTAATGTGAAGAAGTGGACTAAAACCACTATTGTGCCACTTGCTGCTGATTTAAAATTATTCAAAGATTATCTTTGTGGCATGGCAAAACAGTCGTCCGAGAATATAACGCAAGGAAAAACAAACTTTAAATAACTTAGTAGAGTCTACATATTGTCGCGTTTTCCTTCTGAATAGACGTCGACCCAGCGAAATACAACAATTAACATTAAAAGATTACAATGATCATGACAGCGACAGCAATAAATATAAAGAATATGACGAAATTCTTACTTCCACTGAAAAAACCATGCCACTACTATTTAGTATTGAAGTGCAAGACGATATTGAAAAAATATTATCGGTGAGACACTTGTACTTCGAAGGTGATAATATTTTTTTATTTGCAAAGGCAGGTGGAACAACTGTTTGTGGCTACAAAACTTTAGGAAAATATGCAAAAGCAAGTGGTGCCAAGAATTATAAGGCTTTTACATCCACACGGCTGCGAAAACATTTAGCGACGATAACCCAGCTATTTACAATTACTGAATCAGAACTCGAACAACTTGCTACTTTTATGGGTGTACATAAAGATAGTTACAGGTTACCTAGCGACGATGATCTGACTGCAAATATTTTTAACCGACTTCAAAAAGGAGGAGGTTATATGTTCGGTTGAATGTATGTTTTTTATTTTTTTTTTATGTATGTTCACCGATTTCTCGGTCAATTGTGAACCGATTTTAAATTTATTTTTTTTTGATTGGAAGGTTATACTTCCGAGTTGGTCCCATAGAAATATTGTTATGATCTGATCATGAACTTCGAAGATATGGAACAGTACTCCTCATAGGATCACAGCAGAACCGTCGTAACAAGTAAAATTGGTTTGTTTATACGTGTAGTCGATGACTGACTGAAAGTAGAGGGGGAATATATCGAACTGATCTGATGATGAAGCCTGAAGTTAGGCACCGGAACTCTGTAATAAATTAATGTAATCTAACCGTGTTTGGGATTATTAGAATTGTCATGAGATGCACACTGGCTATAAGGTATTTATGTTTGGCTGAGGGGTACTTTTTAGTGGTGGTACCATAACTAAAAAGTGTAAAATAAAAAACTTTTTACAAAAAAAAATATAACCGACTTCAAAGTAAAAATACACTGAAAAGTGCAAAATAACTTTAATTTCGGAAGTCGGTGTTAAATAAAGAAGAGACAAAACTATTATAGAAACACCGACTTCCGAAATTAAAGTTATTTTGCACTTTTCAGTGTATTTTTACTTTGAAGTCGGTTATATTTTTTTTTGTAAAAAGTTTTTTTAAATAATAAATAACATATTTCCTTTTTCCATATTTTATTTTGAAATCCTCATGATGAGCCCTATATTTTCATACAAAAAAAAAAATATTGCGGTTCGGAAAAATCTTCAAGACTCCATTCGGGAATTGAACTATTTACATAGATAAGTTTGTACGGAACCCTCAGTGCGCAAGTCCGACTAGCACTTGCTTAGTTTTTTGGTTGTTTTGTTAGTTTTTAGGGTTCCGTACCTCAAAAGTAAAAAACGGAACCCTTATAGGATCACTTTGTTGTCCGTTCGTCTGTTTGTCTGTCTGTTAAGACCCTTTATCTCGGGAACGCGTGAAGGTATTGAGTTGAAATTAAAACCATATACTCAATTCAGCGGTCCCTTGACGCTGTGAAGAAGTCAAAATTCTAAGTTAACGAAATAAAAATATACAGCCGTTTATGTCGCAAAAAACATGTATTTCGACACGCTCAAGGTAATCAAAATTCATAGGTTACTGCACGCTGACCTAGAATCCTGAAAGGCATGAAGTAAGGTCTCATAGCACAAGTATAGGAAAAAATCTGAAAATTGTAAATTTGTAGTTACATCACAATTTTTTTTTGCGATTCGAAATATTCTTCGTTACTCAATTCGGGAATTGAACTGTTTTCATTGGTAAGTTTGTACGGAATCCTCAGTGCGTGAGTCCGACTCACACTTGCCCAGTTTTTTTTTTTTAATTCTTGTGATTTTAATATAACAACTAAAGTTTGGGATGTTCTAGTGTTAGGCATCGTTCACACCAAACGTATTGTCAGTCGTTTTTTTTTTCTTATAATATTCCACAAGTATCACACAACGCCGTCTAGTCCCAAGCTAAGCAGAGCTTGACTGTGTTATGAGTACTAGACAACTGATAAACATACTTATATATTTCTAAATACATACCTACATATTATACATAAATTAGATACACCCAGACACAGAACAAATGATCGTGCTCATCACACAAACATTTGTCCTGGGTGGGAATCGAACCCACGACCTGCAGCATAGCAGTCAGGGCCACTAACTACTAGAGCAACAGGCCAGTCAAAAAAAAGATTGTGAGCGGAGTATGCTCATTGTCAGCCCTAGTGCGAACGTGGACTCATCTGCAGTATAAGTTCTCATCAAGCCGACAATACGCTATATCATGGAATGCGTTACTTTTTTTTTAACCGACTTCAAAAAAAAGGAGGAGGTTATCAATTCGGTTGTATTTTTTTTTTTTTTTATCATTTTTTTTTTTTTTATGTTGTTACCTCAGAACTCCGTCGTTTATGGACCGATTTGCAAAATTTTTTTTTCCCTTTATAGGATATGCTTCCAGATTGGTCCCATTTTTTTCAAAATCCAGTTCTGATGATGGAATCCATGAGGAATCGAGGGAACTCCTCAAAAATTATAGGCAACCCTATGGTAATTTTAGTATTTTCATCAAGAACTTAAGCATTTACAGTCAAAAAGTAACATTTGATGAAGTGGAACTGATGAAGAAGACCAGAAATGGTCAACGGAACTTCATACTCAAATAGATATCACAATGAAGATATACATAGTTAAGCGACTATGACAATACAAATAAATGAATGCTTCTGAATAGTTACGTTGAAAATGGTATCATCGAAGTGATCTGATGATGATGATGGAGCCGGAAGGTAGGCACTGGAACTCCGTAATTAATCAATGTAACCTAGCCGTGTTTGGACTTATTAGAATTGTCATGAGATGCACTTTGGCTATAAGGTACTATCGAACTGATCTGATGATGGAGCCGGAAGGTAGGCACAGGAACTCCGTAATTAATCAATGTATCCTAGCCGTGTTTGGGCTTATTAGAATTGTCGTGCGATGCTCTTTGGCTATAAGGTACTATCGAACTGATCTGATGATGGAGCCGGAAGGAGGAAGGTAGACACAGGAACTTTATAATAAAACAATGTAACCTAACAGTATTTGGGTTAATTGGAATTGTCATGAGAAATAGGCACTGTTTATAAGTGTATCGCAACTAAAAAGTGTGAAATAAAAACTTTTTAGAAAAAAAAAAACCGACTTCACTAAAAAAAAAACACTAAAAGGATCAAAATAACTTTAATTTCGGAAGTCGGTGTTAAATAAGAAACAAACAATACCGAGAAACACCGACTTCCGAAATTAAAGTTATTTTGATCCTTTTAGTGTTTTTTTTTTAGTGAAGTCGGTTTTTTTTTTTCTAAAAAGTTTTTTTTTTTTTAATTCATATAAACCAGTGCTTGACTGCGATCCCACCTGATGGTAAGCAGCGATGCAATCATTGATGGTGATGCGCACTAGTTTATTAAGAGCCTATTCACTCTAGCCTTGAAGACACCTAAATTATAGTTGGACGGGAAGACCGCAGCAGGCAAATTGTTCCAGTCCTTCGATGTACGCGGTATAAACGACGAAGCGAAACGCTTAGTCCGGACCGTTGAAGTTTCAACAACGTAAGGGTGGATACTCGCCGTACGTCGGGTTGTCCGATGGTAGAAAGGAGATGGCGGAATCAAGTCATGCAATTCCCGCGCACACTCCAAAATGCAACCTGTAAAATACCGATAGGCTGGCTACCCTGCGCCTGTGCTCGAGGCTTTGTACTTGTCTGAACCAAGCAGTAGAAACCTACTGCTACGCGTAGTACAATAATAGGCCACCTAGAGACAGCGACAACGCACGTCGGTTTGGTATGAATGAGAAGTTAATATAGTTTATGGATAAAAACTTTTTACAAAAAAAAGTCGGTGTTTCTCGGTATTGTTTGTTTCTTATTTAACACCGACTTCCGAAATTAAAATTATTTTGATCCTTTTAGTGTTTTTTTTAGTGAAGTCGGTTATTTTTTTTTTTTGTAAAAAGTTTTTATTTTACACTTTTTAGTTGCGAACCACTTATAAACAGAGTGCCTATTTCTCATGACGATTCCAATTAACCCAAAACACTGTAAAGTTAGATTGTTTTATTAGAAAGTTCCTGTGTCTACCTTCCACCTTCCGGCTCCATCACCAGATCAATTCGATAGTAGGTATCTTATAGCCAAAGTGCATCTCATGACAATTCTAATAAGCCCAAACACGGCTAGGATACATAGATTAATTACGGGGTTCCTATGCCTACCTTCCGGCTCCATCATCAGATCAGTTCGATAGTACCTTATAGCCAAAGTGCATCTCATGACGATTCTAATAAGTCCAAACACGGCTAGGTTACATTAATTAATTATGGAGTTCCAGTGCCTACCTTCCGGCTCCATCATCATCATCAGATCACTTCGATGATACCATTTCCAACGTAACTATTCAGAACCATTCATTTATTTGTATTGTCATAGTCGCTTAACTGTCTTCATTGTGATATCAATGTTAGTATGAAGTTCCGTTGACCATTTCTGGTCTTCTTCATCAGTTCCACTTCATCAAATGTTACTTTTTGACTGTAAATGCTTAAGTACCCGATGAAAATACCAAAATCACTATATAGTTGCCTATAATATGTGAGGAGTTCCCTCGATTCCTCATGGATCCCATCATCAGAACTGGATTTTGAAAAAAATGGGACCAATCTGGAAGCATATCCTATAAAGGGAAAAAAAACTTTGCAAATCGGTCCATAAACGATGGAGTTCTGAGGTAACAAACATAAAAAAAAAAATGATAAAAAATTACCGAATTGAATAACCTCCTCCTTTTTTTGAAGTCGGTTAAAAAGCGATAAACTGTGTAACGCGCGCTCACAGTCAACGTTCGACAATACGTTTGGTGTGAACAATACTATACCAAAACGGAATGTGCTGTAGTCATTCATATAAAGTAGGTAGATATTGATTATACCTATTACTACTAGCTAGTGTCGCCGACCTCGGGTCCAGCATGAAAACTCTTTAGTTAATGTATTCATTTGGTAACTTCTTGGACTGTTGAAAACCCGAATTATTAAAAATAAAACATTAATGCACCTTCCGCTTGTCAGCTTCCGGTGCATTAAAAATAATTGGTAAAAGTTAATGATTGTGCACAATCCTTTGTTAAATGTTATTGCTAATAATTAATTTTGAATGGGTTATTTTATTAGATAATTCAGTTTTTTTTCAATTTGTGTAAGCTATAAAAGCCATTGTGTTGACAGTTTCTTTTGAAAGGGTAGTAATAAAAGCTCCGACAAAAAAAGAAGAATTGTCCTTACTCAAAATATTAAATCTACTGCCTAAAATACTAACTTTCCGACTATTTTTGTCCGAATTAAAATGACGAAACGACCGAATGAGATACTGAAATCTTTGAATAATAAACATGACTGTTTATTGCTATAATACTTTTCTACCAGCATAAATTACGTTCTACTGAAAACTTTGCTTTGTAATTTTTATCTTTGCCTACTATTAATTCATAAATTACCTTTCATATTTCATAGACTGTGGTGCTATTTTAACTGTAACATTATACTGAAAATATTATTCTGAGTGGGTATACAGAAACTTATAAAAAATATAAAAATGTACTTGTAACAATAACTTTTACTTGCATCATATATCATGAATTTTACTTACCACGGGTATGCTTCGATAGCGGTACCTATTTCAGGCGTTAAAAAGTTAGAACAGTAGTATTCATGCTTTAATCTAAAACCAAGTAGACTGGTTTCCTAGAATATTTTACTATTAAACTGTATTATTATTCGAAAAATTACCCCCCTGTACCATCCCCACCCCGCAGAATCCCATGGTTATGGAGATAACCATGTTTAAAGTTTGAGGTTAGGTTAAGTTAGAGCACATTTCCATCGATTTATGTGGCGGTTTGGGTCCTACATCATAATGACTTTTAACATTAGAAGGGGATTTGGTTGATGGTCACAGTTCTAACCTAACCTAAACCAAATGATTCACTTACATTAGAGGGGGTTCCTTGTTACAATGATAGAAACGTTTTTGGCCTTCATCACAGTCCCGCGTATAGTTTCTTGACCAAGTCTTTTCATTACTTACAAACTCCTCTGCTTCTTGCACATTATAGCACCGTTTGATCAACACCCAACTTTTATTACGACAATAATTTAATAACTACAGATTGTTGTAGAAAACTCAACTTAGCAATAATTCCTTTGAATAATTCTTTTGTCAAAGGAGTTGGTTCTGTGTCGCGGCCGATAATAGGGTAGGTGAATTTAGATATCGAGTCTCGCGTATACTCGCATCAAAAATATACTATTCACGCGTTAGTAGTTGAGTGCATTACGGACCAGCCGTGCTATTCTGTAAATGGTAAATCACACAGAGTACTTTGGTAATATAGTAAATCATTTTGAAAATCATTTCACAAATCATCTCGAATGTCACACTCAGCGATGAGCGAATTGTATTTCAGAATTCCAAATCCTATAGACAAATTTGTAGATAAATGTCAAAATACTCAACCTTTTTAGTTCCTCTCACTTTGATCATCATTCGGTGGCGCCAGTGTCGAATTCACTCCATTTCAGAATACGAAACTTTAATTTCACCATGATTTCACTGCGGATTCAGAAGTGATTTCGCAAATAAACTTTTCAGAATAGCACTGCAGGTACCTTCGCACCATATTAAGTGGGATTGTCATGTGGACTTCCACTCGCTTTCGCTCGCTGATTTAAGCTGGAATATTCCAGGAGATATTGACATACTTAGTGTTAGGCACTCAACTGTTTCCGTATATTTATTTGGGGAATAGGGTAGACTTAGGTTCAAATGCGCCACCCGCATTATTGACCACATTCGGGTATGTCCTTATGGGTGATTTTCCGCATAGTTAAGATAATTTAATTTACCTAGTCTCTCGTCGCAGAGGTCAACACGTTCAGAAGGCTTACATCTGCTTGTTTGTGTGCTTGGTAACCAAGGCTGTCCATGTAGAGTTAGTCTCTGAACTTACTACCGACGCCTTTTTAGAACCTCAATTCATCTATTATTATTATTATTATTATCTCTTTTAAATGAGTTATCAACTCGCCGCATTAAGTGGAAAATGATTCCACCTCGCTCCCCACATTTTGGCGCTATGTGGGAAGCCAATATAAAAACATTAAAAACGCATCTTTATCGCGTGATTGGAAATCAACTTCTCACTTATGAAGAGTTACAAACTATACTCATCCAAATAGAGTGCATTATGAACTCACGCCCTCTGAGCGTGTTGTCTTCTGATCCGCATCCTGAAGTTATTACTCCCGCTCATTTTTTGATGTCGACTCCATTGCAGTACTTGCCGGCAGCCGGTTTGTCTGGTCAGCGCTTAAATCTGTCCCAACGTAAACAGTTGTTAGATTGTATGGTACAATCCTTCTGGAAGAAGTGGCATCTAGAGTATCTGCATACGCTGCAAGTTGGGCAAAAATGGGCAACTCCGGACAAGCCTGTAGAAGTTGGAACTGTCGTACTCGTGGGACAGGACAATTCGCGTCCTCTGTGTTGGCCATTAGGAGTCATAATTGAGGTTTATAAAGGGACTGACAATGTCGCTCGCGTCGCAATGGTGAGGACAAGGTTCAGTAATTTTAAACGCTCTGTCACAAAACTAAATCCTATTCCAACGCAATAAAATTTCATTTTAACGATACTCGTAGTTTTTAAGGTTTAGGATTAGTATTCTAAATAATTTTTATTTTCCGCATTTAGTGATAAAGCTTAGACTTTCTGATCATGATCTAGGTCAGTAAATCTTTACAATTTTCACCTTTCCCTTTGAAAGCACTTGCGTCCTTCCAAAGGGGGGAGCATGGTGAAGCGTCAATGCCTTTTCTCAATGTGTATATATTTTTAGAGAATAAATAATATAAATTAGTTACCTTTCCCGCATTCTCTAAGTCAATTGAGTCTCTGTTGAGGATTTCATTCACCAATATCTACGACCGCAGCGCCCATTGGTTGGACGTATCGAATGCTGCCTTGAGACGCTCGCTAAAGAATGATAGAGGGTGATAAGGCGTGTAAATAGCCTCACCTGAAATTGAGGTGTTTTAAGACAACCAATATGGCGGACTTCCGAAATTAAAGTTATTTTGCACTTTTCAGTGTTTTTTTTACATTGAAGTCGGTTGTATTTTTTTTGTAAAAAGTTTTTATTCATTACCCCTTAGCCAGTCGAATTCGACTGTACCTACTGGGTTCAATTTTGACACCCATACCAATAGTGTTGCCACATTGACTTGTCGTCGAACTCTACAAAGACGGCTTGTGGTAATTTTCCCAATTCTCCCTTTAGTTGGTCACGGCGTAGCGATGGCCATTCGAATTTTCGGACGATCCTCATAGCGCCATTTATTAGGCCATGACCAACGATAATGTTCTATTGAGTAGTTAAACAACAATTGATTCACTTGTAAATGTTTATTGAATTGTTTGATTTACATACGTTATGGGCATAAAGTGGAGGTAAAGTTACAAAATTGCATTCTACCTGAACTAGGTATATCTCAGGTAACTTATTTAAGTGCTGAGGTGTATGTTAATAATATACCTTACACTCCCCCCGGCTTGAGGTGGCCCGCGTACGCGGGCCGGCACTAGCCGGGGATCATGGATGGCGTATCAGCTCCCACGATCTCCGGTCCAAGTGTGGGAGGGAACACCGAGGTGGTTTTTAGTCAGTAAGAGTCTGACAGACCCCTTCGCCTGCCCCAGGTGAAGGACATCCATGAGGATTTTCCACCCCGGCAACAAAAAAAAAAAAAAAAAAAGGTATATCTCAGGTAACTTATTTAAGTGCTTAGGTGTATGTTAATAATATATAGTATAAACTGTAGGTATATATTGTATTTGTATGTAGTCTATGTTATCTATTGTCTAATGTTATGTTTTATGTAAGGTAATGGCATTGCACTGCACTTACTTTTCATTAGGGTTCCGTACATCCGAATGAAAAACAGAACCTTTAAAGGATTTCGTGTCGTAAATGTCATCCGTAACAGCTTATTTGCTTCGAACCTACCTACTGAGCCGATTAAGTTTGATTTGGCACACATATGTTTCTCTGGGATCCAAACATGCACGAGTAAAGTAAATAAATGGATTTAAAAGTGGGGATCAGTTTTGGTAAACTAGAAACCAAAATATTTTGCAAACTTTGTCGTGTCAAGTAATAAGCATGCTTTGATGGACTCATTTTTTATTTTTAAAATGAATTTAGTACTTGCATAGTAGTTTTATTTTAATGTGGGTATGAGAAAACATGTTTTTAATCGACAATTTTATATTCAATAATAATATTTGTTGGGGTTTCGTAACCAAATGGCAAAAAGGATTTTTTATTACTCAAACTGTTTCGATTAACAGTGTATAACATATTTATATTTTTGGAATCCACTCGTCAAATCCTAGACGATAATCACACGCATTAACAGATTAAAAATTAAAAAAAAAAAATGGGTGGGTGTTCATTTCTTTATTTATCATGAAATTATTTATCAAGAAATGCAATATGGTGGGTAGATACCACATTGCATTTCTATATTTTTTCAGTAGCCTATTTTACTCAGGACGATATGCAAGGATTCTAACGATACCCCATTTATGTAAATCAGTTCAGTAATTAGAAGTTATGGAAGAAGAAAAAACTCACATAGGTACATACATGAACCCTGACGATAATCACACGCATTAACAGATTAAAAATTAAAAAAAAAAATGGGTGGGTGTTCATTTCTTTATTTATCATGAAATTATTTATCAAGAAATGCAATATGGTGGGTAGATACCACATTGCATTTCTATATTTTTTCAGTAGCCTATTTTACTCAGGACGATATGCAAGGATTCTAACGATACCCCATTTATGTAAATCAGTTCAGTAATTAGAAGTTATGGAAGAAGAAAAAACTCACATAGGTACATACATGAACCCTGAAAACATAACACTCCTTTTTTGGGGAAGTCGTGTAAAAAAAATCTTCATCTATTTAGCAAAAGAGGCGATAGACATAATTATGTTACAATAATAATAATAATAATAATAAATATCATTTATTTCTCTCATAAAGGTACATTGTAACAAGTTTATTTTACAATTTTTGCCTGAAGGCTAAAAAAACCTTTGTGAGAGCTGGAGTCTGAACTAGGTTCGAGACCTGTAAGACAGATCTCCAGGCTCACACCCTTTTAAACATAATCGCATTTTGCGGCACATAAACATGAATCTTATGTTTGTAAGATTATTATTTGAGAGATTTGTAAAATTACATGTTAAGTGTAAAGGAAAAGGGATGTTTTATTGAAATGTGTGTGTAGTGTATAATGTATGTGTGTGTATGTGTGAATGATAGAATGAATGTTATTAAATTTACTTTATGATTTGGATGATACTTTCTGTGTTTTCATAGTCCAAATCAAGGAGCCAGTTCCTTACTGTTGTTTTACATTTATATTTAGTCATCTCATACATATGTAAGATTTTATTTACTCTGTTGTAAACATAGGGACCAAGGAAATTATAAAAACGTTGAGCTAGCCTCGAAAGAGAAGGGATGGATGAACAAACTGTATGCTTTCGTCTCAGGGATTTAAACTTATCCGGGTTAAAGGAACTGCGAGTGTGGACTGTTAAAATTAAATTTAAAATGAACAATTTCCGAATGGAGAGAACCTTACAGGTTTTGTAAAGTTCCGTGGTAGGAAATTGATAAGGAAGAGACCACCCAACTTTAAGGATCGCTCTTTGGGCACGTTCCAGTCTTATAACATGAGTTTTTGCTGACCCACCCCACACAACTATACAGTACTGGGCAACTGACTGACAGAGGGCTAGATAAACTTGTCTCAGGACAATTTCATCAGCCACATGGCGGAGGTTCTTAAAAATAAATATCAATTTACGAAGTCGGGAGGTATGTAAGTCTATGTGGTTCGAAAATGATAAAGAGTCGTCTATCTGGACACCCAAATATTTTATAGTATCTGTGCGACTTAGATGAGCACAGCTGCATGGTGTTTGTGCTGCATTACAGGAGTGTGCAATTAAAGAAAAATGGGATGACGAAAGTTTACCAGATTTAGACAGGGAAAAGGTAAGAAACTTAGATTTTTCCACATTTAGGGTTAGCAGATTTTGTGCCAACCAGTCAGTTACAGTATCAACTCCTAGTTGTGCATGTTGGAATGTCGACTGCCAGGAATCACCATGGAATATTAAGGCAGTATCATCAGCGTAAGTAAAAATGGATCCATTAGTAAGCTTATGACGACAGAGGTCATTAATATAAATGAGAAACAGGGTCGGCCCAATGATACTACCTTGTGGTACACCGTAGGTTATAGGGAGTTCGTCACTCATCCATTCGCCAATTTTGACACATTGGCGTCTTCCTGTAAGATAACTCTTAAAAAGTAGGAGCTGATCACCTCTGATACCTATGTTCTCGAGCTTAGTTATGAGTCTAGGAATAGAGATGGTATCAAAGGCTTTTGCCAGATCTAGGAAGACGCCTAAAACACATTGTTTGTTGTCCAAATGACTAACAATGTTATTAGTGAGATCTAGTACCGCATTACTGGTGGAGATTCCTGAACGAAAACCGTATTGGCAAGGAGACAAAAGACGATAATGCTCAAGGTATTTAACGAGCCTGTTATTCATTAGCCTCTCAAGTAGCTTGGATAGTGTAGGAAGAATTGAAATCGGTCGGTAATTATAAGGTTTATCTCTGTCGCCGCCTTTGTGCACGGGATGAACGATTGCCAGCTTGAACGCATCAGGAAAGACTCCTGTGCTGAAAGCCAGGTTATATAAATATGTCATGTGTGGGATAAGTATGTGTTTGAATTTTTTAAGAAATGTACCCGACACGCCATCGGAGCCCACTGCACAGTCAGTCCTAAGCGTGTTAATTAAACGTTCCAACTCAGAATCATCTGTTCGTAAGAGGACAAAGGTTTTGTGATCATCGGAGTGGTGAGGTCGTAAGGATGTAGTTGGTATAGCTATATTTTCAGCTAATGAACGTCCAATACTCGCAAAATAGGTATTGACTTCATTAACAGAGCGTTTACAGTCAGAAGAAGACAAAAGATCAGCTGCATGTGTTTTTTGTTTAGTAGTGTTTGTGATTGTTTTTATTGCTTCCCATAGCTTTTTATTATTATTTTTTGCGTTATGAATAAGATGACAATACAAGAAATAGGGGCCAATTAGTTCAACCAGGTTTCAGGCTGGCTAAAGTGGCCTCTTCTTTCATGGGAAACTGTTTGAAACTGTTTGAAATTTTTATAATATTATATCTCCCCAAATATTAGAACTCAATGAAACGAAATTTAAATCTGCAATATATGCAAGCAAGCATATTATAAGTTGGAGGATTATATTCAAGATAAAATGCTTGGCTCAATGCTGGTCCAGCTCCACTACCACCAGGATGTACAAATTGATTAGCTTGGAAATTATTATTATTCAGTTTGTAAACGTGAGTACCATGGAGCTATTTATGGTCTTTAGGTTATTATTGGACTTGTTTGACATAAATGAGCTTGGCAGTTGAGAGTGTCGTGCTCACTCAAATGTCTCACTGATGGTGGCGCGTGTGTTGGATCATTCTGTTCCCTTCAAAATGGTTGAGCTGAGTGGTGCTAATATTCGCGTCATGTCCGTGAACGGATGCTGTCAGTTGAGACTGGTCATCTCTTAGCTGCCAGTTACTATTTTAATATCTATATTTCGTTTTTATTTTTACTTCATTTACATTGTTCTCACACGATAGTAGCGATAAGAAACATGTAACCGAGATATTTCTAATACATAACATGATTGAAAAGAGTGTCCAAAAAGTTTCTTGCACATTCTTTTCTATAGCGATCTACGCTTTGGAATGTGTAATTAGCATCTTTTTTTTCTGACTGACTGACTTCTTGACTTTTCAAAAGTGTCCGTAAATGGTTTATTTAAAATAAAATGCTTTGAATCTTTGCGTTCCAGGACCACGGGTTACCTTTTCAGAAGTCCTCCCATGGCCTTAGTTGACATCGGCCTGCTGGTCCCTACGGTTTTGCTGACATCTCTTCGAGGAACGCGTTGTACACGATGCGCTGTCGACGATTTGGGCTTAGTCCAGACAATAGCCGGATGGTCAGACTGCGAGATACACATTGCACGTCGCGGTCGTCCGAAATTCGTCGTTGATGTTACAAGGAGTAACATGGCCTACTTTTACGGTAACGGGACTTACTCCCAGTGGGATATAAAAAGAGGAGTAACGAAGTCGCGAGTAACAGTTAGTATATATTAAAATAAATAACATATTTACTATTGTATTTATTTTGAATATGGTCATGATGAGCCCTTTAATTTGATATCCATTTACCGTCCGGTAACCGTCCGGACCGAGCCCAAGTCGTCGACGGCGCGTATTGTTCCACGCGCGCCTTTGGGAGATGTCAGCAAATCGTAGGGGCCCAGGGGGGTCGAAGCCTACTGGGGCCACGGGTAGTGTGAAAGCGAAGCCCGGGGCCCCGGGATTTATTTATTTATTCTTTATGCACACAAAAGTACAGAGGCGGACTTAATGCCTTAAGGCAAAAAGGCAAAAGCAAAGAATGAAGAAAAAGTTGAGGGCAAAGATGGAACAGGAGTGGGTTTTTAGTCAGTAAAAGTCTGACACTATCTCTCGCTCCGCCCAAGAGCGGGATTTGTCATTAGATGATTTTCCCACCGAAAAAAACTTTGAAAAAAAAAAAAAATTACCTAAAATTTTATTATGACGTCTCACAGTCGCTATGTTGGGTTTTTTTTAACGTCACCTATCTAAGAACATTTGGGTTATCAAGACGAATCCGTTCAACGGTTTGGAAGATATGAGGTAATAAAGAATATTACATACATACATACAAGATACGTGCGAAAAAACATAACCCTTCTTGCAGTCGTGTAAAAAAAGTAGGTACGGAACTTCATATGACGCGAATGAAGATACTGATTCAGTAATGGAAACTATTGCTGTAATATTATATATTTTTTTAATTTGTTTCAATAAAAAAACTGTTTTGCCATTTGTGGGGGATTTTTTTCTTTACAACCTGAGTTTTGGGGGATTTCGGGGAACTCGAGACGGTCGTCTGGCAACACTACAGCCGTCAGGCAAATCTTAGGGATGTTGGCAGTGATGAAAAAAAATCGATGTATCGTTATCGTTATTTATAAAAATATCAATATCGGCCTCGATATATTGAGGGAAAAATATTGATGTATCGGTCAAACTTCCCGAGATCGGAAATCGGTTTTAAAATAATAATTTATTTAGTTCAGCCTTTTAGCTCAATAATAGGTAATAGTAATTTTTATACAAAACTTACATTATTTTAGTATAAGAGAAACTTAATCCTCATCATCATCATCATTTCAGCCGAAAGACGTCCACTGCTGGACATAGGCCTCCCCCAAGCGTCGCCACAGCGAACGGTCCTGTGCGTCTCGCATCCATCGGACTCCCGCAACCAAGTCATCGGTCCACCTTGTAGGAGGCCTTCCAACGCTACGTCTTCCGGTACGTGGTCGCCATTCCTGAACCTTTCGGCCCCAACGGCCATCTGTTCTGCGAGCAATGTGCCCTGCCCATTTTCACTTTAGTTTGGCGATTCTTCGTGCTATGTCGGCAACCTTGGTTCTCCTGCGGATATCCTCATTCCTGATTCGATCACGCAAGGAAACTCCGAGCATAGCCCTCTCCATTGCCCTTTGGGTGACTTTAAGCCTTCTGATGAGGCCCATTGTAAGCGACCACGTTTCGGAGCCATATGTCATCACTGGCAACACGCACTGGTCATAGACTTTCGTCTTGAGACACTGTGGTATATTGGACGAGAAGATACCGCGCAGCTTCCCGAACGCTGCCCAGCCGAGTCGGATTCGACGATTGATCTCTTTCTCGAAGTTAGACCTTCCCAACTGGACCGTCTGTCCCAGGTAAACGTAGTCGTCTACAACTTCGAGTGTAGAGTCCCCGACCTTGATAGGAGTGGGTGCTACATGGCTGTTTACCATGACTTTGGTTTTGTCCATGTTCATTTTAAGTCCCACTCTTTCGGAAGCTCTACTGAGGTCACCAAGCATTGTACTGAGCTCCTCCGTAGTCTCAGCCATGACTACTATGTCGTCGGCAAACCGAAGGTGAGTGATGTACTCGCCATTGACATTAATGCCTAGCCCTCTCCATTCCAAAACCTTGAAGACATCCTCCATTGCTGCCGTGAACAGTTTCGGAGAAATAACGTCTCCCTGCCTCACACTCCGCTGCAAGAAGATAGGTTTCGAGGTCTGGTCTTGTAGTCGGACTGACATAGTGGCGTTTTTGTACAAACACTTCAGCACTTCGATATACCGATAGTCATTTTGGCACCGTTGGAGAGACTGCAGTACAGCCCAAGTTTCAATCGAATCAAAGGCTTTCTCGTAGTCCACAAACGCTAAGCAGAGAGGCTGATTATACTCCTCAGTCTTCTGTATAACCTGTCGCAGCGTATGTATGTGGTCCACGGTGCTGAAGCCTTTTTGAAATCCGGCTTGTTCGGGAGGCTGGAAGTCGTCGAACCTGCGCGCGAGACGATTCGTGATGACTCTGGAAAACAGCTTGTAAACATGGCTCAGAAGCGAGATGGGCCTATAATTCTTAAGCAGGGCATTATCGCCCTTCTTAAAGAAGAGTACCACCACGCCTCTGCTCCACGCCTGTGGCGATTTTCCCTCGAGTATGACGGAATCAAATAGCTTCTGAAGGGCCATAAGGACCGGTTTTCCACCCGCCTTCAGGAGTTCGGCCGTAATTCCGTCCTCACCCGACGCCTTGTTATTTTTTAGCTGCTTCAGAGCCATCCTAATCTCGTACAGGCTGACGTCCGGGATATCTTCGGTGTAGTGTCGAGTCAATCAATCTAGCTCTTGGGTCGTTTACCAGATTTACAGCGGGTTTAGCGATTGACGTGTATAACTGTCCAAGGTGTCCCCGGTGATTCCGACGTCCAAATCCAAATTGCCCCACTCGCAGCTCGTCACCGTCTCGTTTGTCCAGTTTCGCGTTAAAGTCCCCCATGTGGTCATGGGTGGTGAAGTGAGTCTTAGAACCATGCATGGCTCTTGATATATCCTCATACATGGATTCTACTTCGTCGTCGGGATGTGTCGAGGTCGGGGCGTAGACCTGTATGACCTTCAGCGAATATCTTGATGATATTCTGAGTATAAGGTACGCCACCCTGGTCGACACACTCTCGATCTTCACCACATTGTTCACAAGGGACATGTGGAGGATAAACCCGACACCACCCTGGGACTGCTGGTCACCCTCCCGGAAATAGAGCAGGTTACCGGATTTGAGAATTATCGTATCCTCCCCCTGTCATCGGACTTCAGACAATCCCACAATACTCCATCGCAGCCTGCTCAATTCCTCCTCAAGTTCGGTGATCTTCTCGTCAGTCCTCAGTGTACGCGTGTTAAAAGTTGCCAGGTCGAGTCGTTTTATAGATGGGTAGCCAGATCTCATCCGGAGATTCTTCGCACCCCTTGTCTCGTCGTGGCCTTGACTGCTACCGGAGTCAAGGGTAGACGGGCTGCCGGGCACTAGGGGCCATTTTTTCTTTCTGCTTTTCATGTTGGGGGGGGGGGAGGGGTTGCCATAATCGCCACGCTTGGCAGACGGGTTGGCGATCGCAGTTTGATTGTTGTAATGCACAGAGGATGCTGCTGCCCATTCTCTGGTATGTCCCTTAGTCGCCTCTTACGACACCCTCGGGAAGGGATGGGATGGTGTTACTCTTAACGTCCGGACACCATACGGAACTTAATCCTACTAAATAATAATATTCTAATATTTAGAAGACCAATTTATTGTTTCAGGCAAAGCAGCATTTGTCCGGTAACGAAAGTAAAAACATACTCGTCATCGACAATAGTTATTTTTTCCGTCCGTTCTTTTTTTAAGGCTTTGAATTCCGTTAAATATTCTGATAATTCATTCATTTTGAAAAAAATATCGTTTTCGATACGATTTTCGATATTGAATATTCTGTATCGATATATCGATGTATCAGATCAAAATATTTCGGCTGAAAATATCGATATAATACGAATTAACAAATATCGATGTATCGATATTTTTTCAACAAGCCTATGTTATGTTGGTATGGTGCCACCTGGGGGGCTATTGGCTAACTTTTTCAATAACAGTTGACAACTAGCATTCATTGCACACTAAACTTAGTTGTCAACTGACAATTTCATAAAATTGGTATCACGTATCACACAAGTTACTAACAAACTACGGTGGAAATGTGGTGAATTATAATAATTTACGGTGCCTATTGTGACCACTCTAAAATTTTATCGACTATTATACAGCTTCAAAAGCTTACACAATCGCAATTTTAAAATTATCGATACAATAACATCTGTCAAAACGTGTTACGGCTATCAAAGGCACCAGTGGCTAATGACGTCATTGCAGTTGGTCACTGAAGATAGGCAATACGAAACTAGCTGTTTGACAGTTCAATGATGCACATTGTTAACAAGTGATCATCACTTGAACTGTCAACAGAGTTACGCAATAGCCCCGATGGTATAGTATTACTCTCTAGTCTGTGCACATGGTGCATGGTGCACAGAGTACCTTGTTTCGCTTGTTTGTGGTTTGTGCTTATAATAAAGCCATATATATTAATATACTCTTTGTAATAAAGCGTTAGCTCTCCCTGCGTTCCGAATTGCGTCAAAAGCGATAATATCGCGAGTCCGACCAACGCGCAGTCTCAACTATTACTCAATAGCCCTTATATTTTTAACCAACTTCAAAAAAAAAGGAGGAGGTTATCAATTCGGTTGTATTTTTTTTTATGTTTGTTACCTCAGAACTGCGTCGTTTATGGACCGATTTGCAAATATTTTTTTTCCCTTCATAGGATATGCTTCCAGATTGGTCCCATTTTTTTCAAAATCCAGTTCTGATGATGGAATCCATGAGGAATCGAGGAAACTCCTCAAAAATTGGTAATTTTAGTATTTTCATCAAGAACTTAAGCATTTACAGTCAATAAAAACTTTTTAGAAAAAAAAAATAACAGACTTCACTAAAAAAACACTAAAAGGATCAAAATAACTTTAATTTTGGAAGTCGGTGTTTCTAGGTATTGTTTGTTTCTTATTTAACACCGACTTCCGAAATTAAAGTTATTTTGATCCTTTTAGTGTTTTTTTTAGTGAAGTCGGTTATTTTTTTTTTCTAAAAAGTTTTTATTTCACACTTTTTAATTGCGATACACTTATAAACAGAGTGCCTATTTCTCATGACAATTCCAATTAACCCAAATACTGCTAGGTTACATTGTTTTATTATAAAGTTCCTGTGTCTACCTTCCTCCTTCCGGCTCCATAATCAGATCAGTTCGATAGTACCTTATAGCCAATTAGCATCTCACGACAATTCTAATAAGCCCAAACACGGCTAGGATACATTGATTAATTACGGAGTTCCTGTGCCTACCTTCCGGCTCCATCATCAGATCAGTTCGATAGTACCTTATAGCCAAAGTGCATCTCATGACAATTCTAATAAGTCCAATCACGGCTAGGTTACATTGATTAATTACGGAGTTCCAGTGCCTACCTTCCGGCTCCATCATCATCATCAGATCACTTCGATGATACCATTTTCAACGTAACTATTCAGAATCATTCATTTATTTGTATTGTCATAGTCGCTTAACTATGTATATGTTCATTGTAATATCTATTTGTGTATGAAGTTCCGTTGACCATTTCTGGTCTTCTTCATCAGTTCCACTTCATCAAATGTTACTTTTTGACTGTAAATGCTTAAGTTCTTGATGAAAATTCTAAAATTACCATAGGGTTGCCTATAATTTTTGAGGAGTTCCCTCGATTCCTCATGGATTCCATCATCAGAACTGGATTTTGAAAAAAATGGGACCAATCTGGAAGCATATCCTGTACAGGGAAAAAAAAAATTTGCAAATCGGTCCATAAACGACGGAGTTCTGAGGTAACAAACATAAAAAAAAAAATACAACTGAATTGATAACCTCCTCCTTTTTTTTGAAGTCGGTTAAAAAGTAACATCTGATGAAGTGGAACTGATGAAGAAGACCAGAAATGGTCAACGGAACTTCATACTCAAATAGATATCACAATGAAGATAATAGTTAAGCGACTATGACAATACAAATAAATTAATGATTCTGAATAGTTACGTTGAAAAAACTTTTTAGAAAAAAAAAATAACCGACTTCACTAAAAAAAACACTAAAAGGATCAAAATAACTTTAATTTCGGATGTCGGTGTTTCTCGGTATTGTTTGTTTCTTATTTAACACCGACTTCCGAAATTAAAGTTATTTTGATCCTTTTAGTGTTTTTTTTAGTGAAGTCGGTTATTTTTTTTTTCTAAAAAGTTTTTATTTCACACTTTTTAGTTGCGATACACTTATAAACAGAGTGCCTATTTCTAATGACAATTCCAATTAACCCAAATACTGCTAGGTTACATTGTTTTATTATAAAGTTGCTGTGCCTACCTTCCTCCTTCCGGCTCCATCATCAGATCAGTTCGATAGTACCTTATAGCCAAAGAGCATCTCACGACAATTCTAATAAGCCCAAACACGGCTAGGATACATTGATTAATTACGGAGTTCCTGTGCCTACCTTCCGGCTCCATCATCAGATCAGTTCGATAGTACCTTATAGCCAAAGTGCATCTCATGACAATTCTAATGAGTCCAAACACGGCTAGGTTACATTGATTAATTACGGAGTTCCAGTGCCTACCTTCCGGCTCCATCATCATCATCAGATCACTTCGATGATACCATTTTCAACGTAACTATTCAGAATCATTCATTTATTTGTATTGTCATAGTCGCTTAACTATATCTTCAATGTGATATCTATTTGAGTATGAAGTTCCGTTGACCATTTCTGGTCTTCTTCATCAGTTCCACTTCATCAAATGTTACTTTTTGACTGTAAATGCTTAAGTTCTTGATGAAAATACTAAAATTACCATAGGGTTGCCTATAATTTTTGAGGAGTTCCCTCGATTCCTCATGGATTCCATCATCAGAACTGGATTTTGAAAAAAATGGGACCAATCTGGAAGCATATCCTATGAAGGGAAAAAAAAATTTTGCAAATCGGTCCATAAACGACGGAGTTCTGAGGTAACACACATAAAAAAAAAAAAAAAAAAAAAAAAAATGATAAAAATAAAAAAAAAAAAAAAAATACAACCGAATTGATAACCTCCTCCTTTTTTTTGAAGTCGGTTAAAAATGGTATCATCGAAGTGATCTGATGATGATGATGGAGCCGGAAGGTAGGCACTGGAACTCCGTAATTAATCAATGTAACCTAGCCGTGTTTGGACTTATTAGAATTGTCATGAGATGCACTTTGGCTATAAGGTACTATCGAACTGATCTAATGATGGAGCCGGAAGGTAGGCACAGGACCTCCGTAATTAATCAATGTATCCTAGCCGTGTTTGGGCTTATTAGAATTGTCGTGAGATGCTCTTTGGCTATAAGGTACTATCGAACTGATCTGATGATGGAGCCGGAAGGAGGAAGGTAGACACAGGAACTTTATAATTAAATCAATGTAACCTAGCAGTATTTGGGTTAATTGGAATTGTCATGAGAAATAGGCACTCTGTTTATAAGTGTATCGCAACTTAAAAGTGTGAAATAAAAACTTTTAGAAAAAAAAAACTTTTTAGAAAAAAAAAAATAACCGACTTCACTAAAAAAAACACTAAAAGGATCAAAATAACTTTAATTTCGGATGTCGGTGTTTCTCGGTATTGTTTGTTTCTTATTTAACACCGACTTCCGAAATTAAAGTTATTTTGATCCTTTTAGTGTTTTTTTTAGTGAAGTCGGTTATTTTTTTTTTCTAAAAAGTTTTTATTTCACACTTTTTAGTTGCGATACACTTATAAACAGAGTGCCTATTTCTAATGACAATTCAAATTAACCCAAATACTGCTAGGTTACATTGTTTTATTATAAAGTTGCTGTGCCTACCTTCCTCCTTCCGGCTCCATCATCAGATCAGTTCGATAGTACCTTATAGCCAAAGAGCATCTCACGACAATTCTAATAAGCCCAAACACGGCTAGGATACATTGATTAATTACGGAGTTCCTGTGCCTACCTTCCGGCTCCATCATCAGATCAGTTCGATAGTACCTTATAGCCAAAGTGCATCTCATGACAATTCTAATGAGTCCAAACACGGCTAGGTTACATTGATTAATTACGGAGTTCCAGTGCCTACCTTCCGGCTCCATCATCATCATCAGATCACTTCGATGATACCATTTTCAACGTAACTATTCAGAATCATTCATTTATTTGTATTGTCATAGTCGCTTAACTATATCTTCAATGTGATATCTATTTGAGTATGAAGTTCCGTTGACCATTTCTGGTCTTCTTCATCAGTTCCACTTCATCAAATGTTACTTTTTGACTGTAAATGCTTAAGTTCTTGATGAAAATACTAAAATTACCATAGGGTTGCCTATAATTTTTGAGGAGTTCCCTCGATTCTCATGGATTCCATCATCAGAACTGGATTTTGAAAAAAATGGGACCAATCTGGAAGCATATCCTACAAAGGGAAAAAAAAATTTGCAAATCGGTCCATAAACGACGGAGTTCTGATGTAACAAACATAAAAAAAAAAAAAAAAAAATGATAAAAAAAAAAAACAACCGAATTGATAACCTCCTCCTTTTTTTTGAAGTCGGTTAAAAAAAATAACCGACTTCACTAAAAAAAAAATGACGGGTTGCACTCTGGGAGTGCCGGCAGAAGTGAAAATTTAAGTATTAACGTTGTGCGTTTTGGATATTTTGGAATGGTTATGGAATAATTTTGCACGAATTGCTTTTTTTTGCACACAATTTTGCACGACATCCGTCTTACGAATTTTCGATCAGGTCACGTGTCCTGACTCGAGTTTAACATTTTTTACCCATTACAAAATTTTTTGCACACAATTTTGCACGACATCCGTCTTACGAATTTTCGATCAGGTCACGTGACCCTGACGCGAGTTTAACATTAATTACCCATTACAAAAAAAGTGTACAACGCCGCTAAAGAAGTTTTCACTTCAAAAACACTAAAAGGATCAAAATAACTTTAATTTCGGAAGTCGGTGTTAAATAAGAAACAAACAATACCGAGAAACACCGACTTCCGAAATTAAAGTTATTTTGATCCTTTTGTGTTTTGACGTGACAACGTCTTATAAATTGGTTTGCCGGGTGACACTTCAAGAAACTGCGTTACGCTCCGCTCACGTTATGCGCTCACAATGAGAGCGAGTGAGAGGCACGTTATTTCATCCTTCTTCCTACTATACGAATGAATATTCACATTAAAATTATTTTACCACTCAAAGTCGTTGTCACGTAAAAATTTCGCCCGTATACCGACTTTACAGGCAACCAATTTTTTTTTTTTAGTGAAGTCGGTTATTTTTTTTTTCTAAAAAGTTTTTTGTGACTATTAAATTTGGTCGAATTCGCGATATAATCACTGTTATCGCAATTCGGAACACGGGGATACTCTTTGCTTTTATTAATGACTTGTTTGCCCAAGATATAGTATTCCTATCTAGTCTGTGCCCAAGATTATGTAAAAGTAACGCTCTTTATTGTTTAATAAAGGACTTTTTGGCGGGAAGTCGAACTAATCGCGCCTTTTTTAATTTTCTGTTTTCCGAAAATTGATTTTACGTGTATTATTTAATTTTGCTGTAAATATAGTCTTTGTACAAAGTTTAAAGGGTAAATATAAAAATTAGTGTAAATAGCAACGGGGGCGAGCCCCCCGACAAAGAACCTAAAAAAAGAAAACTTGATGACTCGCATCAAGTTTTCTTTTTTTCATCAGACTACAAAATGTTTACCAAAACAAATTATAAAAGACAATTTTCCGAGCATCACAGCACAGAGTGTATTGTGTATGTAGAATCACAGGACAATGATAAGCTGGGTATTAGAAACCCTATTACCCTAACAAAACTATTCACGGAACAAGTAAAAGGTATTGTAGGCGTCCATCCGATAAATGCCTACAAAATTGGTATCACGTTTAAAAAACCAGCGCCAGCTAACAATTTTTTGAAAATGGACCATTTTCTATTCCGAAACAAGCTGAAAGCTTTTGTCCTTGCCAATCTAACCGAAACGACAGGAGTACTAGATACGTACCTAAAGAATTGAAAAACGAAGAGATATAATATAAGAACATCACATGTGACGCTGAAGTAATCTCAATAAAGCGTTTTATGAGAAAAATTAATGGAAAGCTTGTCCCTTTGGGGACAATAGCTGTAACATTTGCAACTACAGTATTACCTCAATATGCATACCTGAATATGTTTCGGTACAAAGTGCATGAATACGTACCTCCTTTATTACAGTGCTATAAATGCCTAAAATTCAATTGTCTATTTCATACCTGTATATAAATTCATTATAAATACTATCGAAAAAATATGATAATAGGAATTATTAGTATTAGGTACTTATATGTTTAGATAAGATTTCATGTAGATGACTTTTTACTGTTTGCACATTGATGTTATGGTCTCAAATTTTTTCTTGTTCTTGAATAAGATTTGTAATAAGATTAAGAATAAGACTTGTAATAAGATTTTTATGTTAGTTATAAGTGTTCCTAGATTTATATAGACTTCTTATAATATCTATTATTCCGACTGAAGGACTTTGTATCCAGGGTCAAGAAATAAATTATAAAAAAAATAAATATAAATTAAAGAGTATTTAATTATATTTAGGAAAAGCGCGGGAAATTTCGGTCGGACCGGGTGTATTTTTTCGCGGCAAATTTTTTATATTTAAATTTAATTATAAAATTGGTTCAGATAAGGTTTTTATGTAAATATATTTTCTATATAGTGTATATAATATAATATTTGTGTACATTTTTGCTGTTTATAGGTAAGTTTTTGTAAATATTTGTAAAATAGTTAAAGACGAATCCCGGGTCGTATGAACGACCCGCCTATAATAGATGTGGGGGATTTAGGCCCTGGCTTAAGTCCCCCAGTAAGTAACTATGTAACAATTTCCACGAATGCAGATATGAGTGGTATGGACACTGATGGGTCTGTAGCCACTGCTAGTGATGCGTCAACCTCCGGAAAAGTTAGTGCTTCCCGTAAGAGGCGCTCACATAAGCATAAAACTGTTTGCAAACATTGCAATAAAACCAAAAGAAGTAGACAGGGGATGATCCCTGAGGGAACGTCTTCTGTTAACACTGATTGCATGTGTACTTCCAGCATAGAACCTACCCTTAAAATTAATGATGCATCAGTTTCACAAATTCTACCGGCTGAAACTTCTACTCATCAAACCTCACAGTTGAATCAAATCAAACAAACCGATCAAACAGTTGGTGTAGGTAGGAAGGAGTACCAGAGTTCTGATACAGGGCCTTACATAGTCCATGTTCAGCGAATTACTAATACAGAAAACAGTGGCACCATTCTGCACCCTATTGCTTTTGGTAATTTTCTTAAAACTAATAAATTTCAAAATATTGTTCCTGGCAGTGTAAAGAGAATTGGTAGAAATAAATGTGTAGTAGCTTTCACAAACCCTTTGGCTGCTAACTCATTCTTAAATAGTAATCTTTTGTCTGTTAATAAATTTAAAGCCTTTTTACCTACCTTTAATGTCACTCGTATGGGCTTGGTAAGAGGGGTCCCATCAGAATGGAGTGAGGAAGAAATAAAAGAGAATATAACAACTCCCATAGGCACTGGTGCAGTACTGAAAATTAGGCGCCTTAATTATAAAGTCATGGTGAATGGGTCACCTACTTGGAAACCTTCTCAAACTGTAGTTGTAACATTTGATGGTCAAGCTCTCCCTAGACGCATATATATATGCTATAATGCACTATCTGTAGAGACATATGTGTATCCAACAATTCAATGTTTTCGCTGCTGTCGCTATGGTCACACAAAAATTCAATGCCGTTCAGCTGCCCCTAGGTGTTTCAAATGTGCACAAAATCACTTGGGTGAAAGTTGTGTGGTGGAGGAAGATTCTGCATCATGTGTGAATTGTTCTGGATTGCATTATGCAACAAATAAGACTTGTCCTGAATTTCAGAGGCAAAAAAACATCAAACATACAATGGCTCACTCGTGTGTTTCATATGCAGAAGCAAGCAAAGCACATCCAGCCGCCTCAAAATCTTATGCAAATACTCTTAGTACAGGTACACCTGATTTTCACAACAAAAATAATTACTTCAGTTCACAACCAAAAACATCAACTTCTTCATCACACAAAAAGACTGTCTTTCTTAAACCCCGAGCTCCTCCCAAGTTAGCACAGGGTTATGACAGAGCAGCTCATAACGCCCTTGTTAGGGACCTTCAACCCCCATCTTTAGCGAATGGGTGTGCTTTGCCTAAGGAATCTGATATGAAACTGCAACAGAACGAGAATGAGCAAGTTGTTGATGTTATTATAAACCTAATCAAAATGTTATTATGTAAAAATATATCTTTTGAACCGTACGACGTGGAGCGCTTAAGTAGTTTGTTACTAAATAAAAACCTAAAAGATGGACACAATAATTCAATGGAACTGCCGATCAGTAATACCTAAAAAAACTGACCTATTTTACTTATTAAATAAATTTAAACCAAATATTGTAGCATTATCTGAAACCTGGATTAAAAGTAACCAAATATTTGGTATTCCAGGTTATGTTTGCGTACGCAATGACAGATCTGACGGATATGGCGGAGTGGCCATATTGATTAAAAATAATACCCCATTTTCACGTGTTTCTCTCCTTAGCTTCCGTGTTCTGATATTGATATTGTTGGGGTAATTGTTGGTAATATTACGTATATTTCCATTTACATTCCTGTTGCTAATATCAATGCCCTACAAGAACTTAGCAATATGTTGTCATCCCTTCGTAGACCATTCTTAGTAATGGGCGATTTTAACTGTCACCATCAATGTTGGGGAAGTGGTGAGACAAAAAGGGAGGGGATTCGTTTGTTAGAAATTATAGACGACCACAATATATGTATTCTAAACACTGGCGAGCCTACTCGTAGAACTAATGTAGGTGAGAGTGCTAGTGCTGTGGATTTAACTATATGCTCCCCTAGCTTGGCTTCATCCTTAACTTGGTCCTGCTTCTCTTCTTCTACCTTTGGAAGTGACCACTTTCCTTTGATAATTACTTCCTCAGAAAAGTTCATTACAATACCGAAAAGACTCCCTAGACTAAAGTATAGACTTGGAAGCGCAGATTGGGATGAATTTAAAAAGCTTGTTGATGCTAAAGTGGCTGAGCTCCCGCAAATTACTCGGGGTGGAGAAAACGATTGCTCTAAGGCTTTAGCGCTGTGCATAGTAAAAGTAGCAGATCAAGTATTCCCTTTAAAAAAAAAATCTTCTGATAAAATTCCTATGCCACCATGGTGGGACTCATCGTGTTCCGATGCAGTTAGAAAGCGAAAAGAAGCCGAGAAAACATATGGTGAGAACATGTCAGCTGAAAATTTAGACAACCTTAGAGTTATTATTAATGATACACGGATTTTTCTCAGAGATAAGAAACTTCAGGGATGGAGGTCATTTTGTATGTCTTTATCGCCCAGTACATGCCCGTCAGAAGTTTGGCGCAGTATTAAAAAATTTAGAAAAGCCTTCAGTGATACTGCTCCTTACACACAATTACCTCCATCTCTTATTAATAGTTTTCTTGACAAGTTAGCTCCAGCATCAGCTCCAGAGTATGATCAAGTTTACCCAAATTTTCCTCCGTTAAGTATTGGTGATAGTTCGTCTTTGAACTCTCCCTTTTCAATGTACGAATTGAAAGGGGTATTAACGTGCTTAAAAGACTCTGCCCCAGGAGAAGATGGTATACCGTATTCATTCTTCACACATTGTAGTGATAATGCATTATCATACTATTTACAAATAATTAATTCTATTATGGTTTCTGGAAATATTCCAGAATCCTGGCGTTCCCAAGAAATATTACCGATCCTCAAACCAAATAAAAATTCAAATGATATTCTATCATACCGGCCTATTGCGCTATCATCTGTTCTTACTAAAATTGCAGAACATTTAGTTAAAAATCGTTTAGAGTGGTATATAGAAAACAAGCAATTACTAGCAGGCAGTCAGTTTGGGTTCCGTAAAGGTAAAAGCACAACTGACAGTTTAAGTGTGTTTACCACTGACCTTCGCATAGCCTTTTCCAAGAACGAGTCAGTTGTTGGCGCATTTCTAGATATAACAGGCGCGTATGATAATGTTCTTATATCTGTCCTTAAACAAAAGCTGATTAAATTAAACGTCCCCACTCTGCTTATAAGGTTTATAATAAATTTGTTATCAGTTCGATTTGTTTCTCTATTTTCTGGTGACAAGAAAATAACGAGGACAGTGTTTAAGGGCCTTCCACAGGGATCAGTATTGTCACCTTTGCTTTACAATATTTATTCATATGATTTAGAATCATCTCTACAAAAATCTGCTGATGTTTTACAATATGCTGATGACCTTTTAATTTATACTACTCACAATAACATCTCGGATGCATGTAACGCGTTGACCGTCTCCCTAGGTCTTTTACAACAATGGTTACAAATTAATGGGTTAAGTCTTTCGGTAGAAAAAAGTGCTGTTGTAGTTTTTTCAAGGAAACGTAACATTCCTCCCCCAATCGTTACCTATGACAACATTACGCTTCCTGTGAAAAATCATTTTAAATTTTTAGGATTAGTCTTAGATAAAAAACTTTCTGGCAAACAACACTTTGATTTTGTGGTTGAAAAATGCGAACGTCAACTGAACATTATGCGATGTCTTTCCGGAGTATGGTGGGGGGCACATCCTTTTAGTCTTAAACTGTTGTATAATGCAATAATTCGAAGCATACTTGATTACGGAACATTCTTCCTTGAAGATGGTAACAGAAAGGGTCTTAAGAAGTTAGATAGCATACAGTCTAAAGCCCTTAGAATCATTTCTGGAGCCATGAAGTCAAGCCCGTTAAATGCCTTACAGGTAGAAGTAGGAGAACCTCCACTTCACCTGAGAAGGCAATATTTATCTGACCGATTTTTATTTAAATCGATGCAGTTTTCCAATCATTTGCTTCATTCAAAATTATTAAAACTTGACAAACTCGTACAAATTTCATCCTATTGGCGGCACAAAGATATTCCGTGTTTAGTTAAAAGTCTCAGAAAGTTTAATTCTATATCATCAAGTGTACATAGTTCACCTACTCTTCCTTTATTTGAATGCGAAACATTTGAACCTTTACTAGTCTCTCCGGCAGTACATTATGATCTCGGCATAGAAAAAAGTGATGTAGGGGCTAACATAAAGTTTAATGCAGCTGTTGGTGAAAATTTTATGGACTGTCATTACATTTTTACGGATTCATCAAAGACCCAGAATAGTTGTGTGGGAGTTGGTATATTTCATTCTCAGTACAAAATTGTTCAAATGGTAAAACTTCCTCCTGAAACGTCGGTTTTCACCGGAGAATGCTTCGGTTTGTTTAAGGCATTAGAGTATGTTTTGATCGCGAAACTTAAAAATGTTCTAATATTATGCGACTCTAAAAGTGCGTTACAAACCATCGAAAAATTTACATTTAAAATGAAACCCTTTTACCCCATTGTATTTGATATTAGAAAACAGTTGCACAAATGTATACTGAAAGACTACACTGTACAGTTTGCTTGGATTCCAAGTCACTCCGGAATCCAAGGGAACGAAAAAGCTGATCAATTGGCCAAACAAGCAATGCAGAATGGTGACATGTTTCCTTATAAAAACTTCTGCCATGATCTTGTCAGCCTCCCTAAAGATTATCTGCGGCATACTTGGGATCTTCTTTGGAGTGAAAGCTCTCAAGTAAAGGGCAAGGTATATGCCTCAATTCAGCCTTCGGTTCCAGTCAAACCATGGTTTTTTAAAATAAAATGCTCTAAGCCTATTGCAAGCATGATAATTCGTATGCGGCTTGGCCACGTCTGTACTCCTTTCCACCTTGCTAAGTTGCATATTGTGGACAGTAATCTTTGCGAGTGTGGTGATGATGTCGGTACTTTAGATCACATATTCTTCTCCTGTCCCCGTTATGATCGTTCATCCTTCCTCCGTTCTCTTGTTTCCTATAATGTTCCCCTTCCTACTTGTGTTTCTTGTTTAATAATGAAACCTATTGAATATGTTAACGTGATATCTGCATTCTTGTTAAAAAATGATATAAAAATTTAGTTAGTATATTTATTATCTATATCCTTTTTATCCTATGAAAATAAACCATTTCCTTTCCTGAACCTTACAAAATTCCTGATTCTCCGATATTTTCCTTAAAAATATTTCCCTACCTTTTACTACCTGAAACTGGCACAAAGATACAACTAGTGCCACACTACAAAAAAAAAAAAAAAAAAAAAATTATATTTAGTAAAAAGACTACTATAGTATACTGGCTATTTACTATAATCTTTGATTTAATTTATTGATTAAAAAAACTTTAATTGATGCTCTATCTTTTTAGTATAAAAATAATAATGGAAAAGCTACCAATGTGTAGGATATGTTTAGCGGAGAACGTTCGCATGTATGTAGTGGTAAACAAAGACCTGCATGAACTGTATGAGAGGCTGACTGATAATCCGGTAAGTTTTGTCCTGGACTTATTATCTACCTCGAGCAAGTATCATTTTCTCCGTGAACGTGTGTCCGTTACAGAAAGCAGTACTAACTACTGACTGTTTTCCTGAACACCATCGTTCTCTTGCACTTATCACAATGTATTTGCGTTCTGCGCAAAAGTTCGCGTTCTATACATATCTGAGTCGGCATCTCAGTGGGCACTGGAGAGAATCTTCTAATATTGATCTCTAAATTGGACTACATTTCGGCAGGCCCCGTCTTTCTAGAGCGTAATATCATCTTTCTCACAGTCCTTCCATCATTTCTGTGGTCATCCCTTCCTCTAGTAACTGTCCACCTTCACACTTTTATACTTACTATGCTTATGTTAATGGGGCAACTCAAGTCCCACTAACATGCAGCGTGCGTGGCCAGTAGAAATCACAGGAAATATAGTTCACTGGTAGGTATTAGATTTTAATAATATAAGTTTATTCGTCATGACATGAACAAAACACAAGCAGTCAAGCACACAGTAAATCAAACAAGTAGTAAAATAAACTTACATAGAATAAAGATCTGTTCTATAAAACTAAAGATTCTTTATTCTAACAGCATATGACTTCTCTGTATCACAATTGAATGTAATTTGTTGAAAGAAAAATGTTTGAAGCCAAGTTTTGTTGCAGTTTGTAACTGGAGACAGTAGACCGATGCTCGCTTGTTTCATCTGCTGCACTAAACTGAAGCAATGCTGCGAACTGCAGAGAAAATGTCTGGAAGCAGAAGAGCTGCTCACTCAGGTGATGAATGAGGATTGTGAGGTGAGGCATTTGTTAACAGATATACCTCCAGGGTTGACTATTGAGTTGGAGCAGTGAAGGTACTTAGCTTAACCTTTACAGCGTCCGTCCGGAACATTCTCATGAGACTTTGTTTAATTCAATTAATTAAACCCCAAGCGAAAGCTGGCATTCGCTTCCTAATTATGGTATTCGAAAGGGTAACTTGAGTTATTACCAATTGTATTCGTAGAATTGGAAAAAATTTACAGTAAGAAGAAGAAGAAAACATGCAACTTACTCATAAACTGTTTTATGTCATTCCCCTGCCTATCTCTAAAATGCTCTCTGCATAGATGGGATGTGGGACCAACTTTCCTGAAGTTTGGATGGAGCTTGGTATGTAATGGATCTAATACTTAAGTTATTTTTTTACAGCTAAATCCACCTATAAACCAAGACCACTTCGGGTGTTTTAATGGCTTGATTTTATCACCCATGGTGCATGTAAGCATAGAATCTGATGATGAATATCAAACAGAATGTGATGCTATCAAAGAAGAATTACCAGCTGTTTGTGAGGGACTAGATGATGTCATTGAGCCAGAGGAGGAACATCAAAGTGATGGTATGTTTCTAGGAATGAGAAATTTAATGATCCGTCTGTACATAGATTCAAAGAGGTGAAATGATTTGTTTATAAGTTTGTAAAAGGCAATCTCTGGAGCACTCACAGATCCCATTAGTTGAATACTTTCAGTGACAGTCACTGAGAGGTAAGAGGACTTTTTCTTCCAGATAATGCATGATTCCTGTGAAACAGGTCACAGGGGAGGAGTTGTGGGAAAAGCTGGTAATAATATCTGAAAATGTAAAGACATTATAGTTTTTAATAATAACTGTATTTCTCTGCTCGTAATATTTTCTAAAAGTATTTTCTTAGACAAAAAAGATGTAGAGATGTTCTTTATAACCGACTTCAAAAAGGAGTAGGTTCTATGTTCGGCTGAATGTATTCAATCGTGGACCGATTTTTTTTTTTATTGTATGGTTATGCTTCCGAGTTGGTCCCATAGAAATGTTGTTATGGTCTGATCATGAATTTCAAAGATATGGAACAGAACTCCTCATAGGATCACAGCAGAACAGTTGTAACAAGTAAAATTGCTTTGTTTATATGTGTAGTCGATGACTGACTGATAGAAGAGGGGGAATATATCAAACTGATCTGATGATGAAGCCTGAAGTTAGGCACCAGGACTCTGTAATAAATTAATGTAAACTAACCGTGCTTGGGATTATTAGAATTGTCGTGAGATGCACTCTGGCTATAAGGTATTTAAGTTTGGCTGAAGAATACTTTTTTTTTTTTTTTTGGTGGGAAAATCATCTAATGACATCCCCCGTACTTGGGCGGAGCGGGAGATAGTGTCAGACTTTTACTGACTAAAAACCCACTCCTGCTCCTTCTTTGCCATTTTTTTTCCAGGGCCCCGGGGGTCACTTTCGCATCACCCATGGCCCCAGTAGGCCTCGACCCTGCTGGGCCCCTACGGCTGCTGACATCTCCTTGAGGCGCGCGTGGAACACTACGCGCCGTCGACGACTTGGGCTCGGTCCGGACAGTCACCGGACGATCGGACGGCGAGCCACCCATTGCTCGCCGTCCGCAAGCCCGCGCCTACGGTGGCCGGAAATCGGGATCGGAATCCCGGCGGCGGTTGGGGCGTGAGGACCTTTGCCTCACGCGATCGGCCGCCTCCTTTGCTAGCATTACTGCTTCGCAGAAGGAGGCAACCGCCTGCCACTCCTCCTCGCTCCGCACCATGGCCTGTACTAAGGCCCGCCGCGAGAGATCGCTGCCGCCGATCGCCCACACGAGGACACGGCGGTGCTCTGCCCAAGCGGGGCACACCTCCACCGTATGCTCCACCGTGTCCTCCGGGCGGTCCACACAATGGTGGCACCCGGGCGTCTCTTCTGCACGAATTCGGTGCAGGAACCTCCCGAACTTACCATGTCCGGTGAGGACCTGCGTCATGCGGTAGGTAAGGACGCCGTGAGGTCTTTCCAGCCACTCCTCAAAGAGGGGACTTATCGCCATAATTATGGCGTGCCCAAAGAATACTTATTAGTGGTGGTACCATAACTAAAAGGTATAAAATAAAATAAAAATACATTAAAAAAATACAACAAACTTCAATGTAAAAAAAAAAACTCAAAAATGCAAAATAACTTTAATTTCGGAAGTCGGTGTTAAATAAAGAAGCGACAAAACTATTTAGAAAAACCAACTTCCGAAATTAAAGTTATTTTGCACTTTCAGTGTTTCTTTTTATATTGAAGTCGGTTGTGTTTTTTTTTGTAAAAAGTTTTTGGCCCGGGGCGTCCACTCGATGTCGGCTCCGCTGAGTTTCAGGCGTGGTGGGAGGGGTGTAGATCCTGTGATCATTGTCTGCGTCTTACACACGTTCCGATAGTCGCCATTTGGCGAGCCAATCGGGGATGAGGTCGAGAACGCGCTGCATCTTTACAGCCGCTTACTTTGCGTTCATCGATGTAGTGATGTACGACGCGACCGACGTCTGAGACGTAGGTCTATAACTACACTACGCACACGCGCTCAGACGCGTGGATTACCCCCCACCACCTTCCGATAAATATCTGGGACCGCTGGGTTGGCGTCGCGCACGGATATCGAGGGATATGCCTTGGGGGCGTGTTACCTGCCGCCACAGAATAAGAAATAGTACAAGTACAGAAATTGCACTGCGTGATAGCAAACATACGAATTTAAACCTAATAACAACAGCGATAATGTTCATAATACATTGCACAGCACGGACACGACCTTGAGTTTATTAGCCTACCAAATCCAGTGGCGCTCGTAACGATTCAAAATGCACCGTAAGTCCGCGCGCCGAGAGTTTCTTTTATTATGCCCGTTATGAACCTTTGAACTAGCCGCTTCTGTTGTAGGGTTGTGAACTTGTGAGTTGTTGTGAGACACAAAGTCATTAGTCCATTGGGACCATTAGGGGCGAAGTCCCTGGTCTTAGATCGCAAAGGACAACTAGAAGAACATAGGTGTGGTTTTAGTCAGTAAAAGTTTGACACGCCCTCTCGCTTCGCCATAGAGTGAGAGAAGATTTTTTAGGTAGGTACTTTACTAAATGTAAGTCATTCTTGATAAGAAATGCCTTTTAAAGTAGGTATGTACCTATATTATCTATAAAATTATATTTTCGTAAAATGCGAAATTAGTAGTAGGTAGGTACATTACGTTTTATAGCATAAAATAAATTCAAAACTTTTTTAAATTACATGGTAGATAAAATTGATTTACATGTAGGTACCTAAGTAGTAATTTCCATACTTTAATTAAAATGTATTTAAAGAGAGACATGTTATGTTTGTTTACATTTAGTTAGTTAGTTAGGTATCTAATTGTCTAAACAAATAGAACAAAAGTAAAGTCAAGTGGTACCTAGGTACTCGTAGGTACTTGGATATTGTCAATATTGTAATATAACTTTGTTGATTTCGGCCACAAAATTACCTATCTATTTTATGATTCAGCTATGCGTTCGTAGGTCATTTTTAAAAGATGATAGGTAGGTAGTTCACGATTAGTAATATTGTGAACACGATTATTTAAAAAACATTACCGGCGGCCGCCGCGCCAGCAAAAAATTACGAATCTAATAGTGAAAAATGATGATACGAAAAGGAACACGAATCGTCCTCGTATCTATAAACTGCAACAATAACCTACCTGTTATACCTATAATAATTATCATATAATAGCAAGAAAAGAGCCACTTTAAGAGTGTTGAAAATGTTATAATTACTTACCTTTCGGGATCCTTTGGAAGAGTAAAGAATGAAAAGTCCACATTTTTGTTGTTATTCATGCACCCATATGCTATGCAGTATCTATTGGCTTTTTGCGTGCCCATATTTATAATAAAACCTCTGTAGAAATGCGAAAATATTTTTTGTTAGCGCGCGTCAAGCGGCATGCGGCAGTTCGAACACGCGTGTGACACTCAACTGAACTAGCCTCGTAAAAAGGGACCCGAGACGTAGGTATAAATTCAAGCGCGCGCCGAGAGTGCGCCGGGCCTGCTGCCGCTTGCGCTTCGATATTATCAAATTGGTCTTAATAAGACACCGCCCTGCCGTGCCTTGTGAGCGTACAGCCGCCGTTCGAACATAATACGTTCGAACGGCGGCTGTACGCTTCAACCAGTCTTCTTGCAACAGGCTTTTTTACTCTATATGAGAAAAATCTAAAAATATATTATTAAGATAGCTTAGGGAAAATGCAGTCGGTAAGTGTTAGTTTTAGTTCATAAAATAACAAAATAAATTTTAAAATTGAATTCAAAGTTTTTTGTTTTTAACCGACTTCAAAAAGGAGGAGGTTATATATAGGGTGACTGGCAAGTAGTGTACGATACTTAAACACGTGATTGTGCTCATGATAACAAACAATTTTTACTATGGGAGCAAAGCCGAAATCGCGAAAAATATATCAGCTGTTCAGTACATTAGGCAAACATAAATGTACTGAACAGCTGATTTTTTTTTGTGATTTCAGGTTTGTTCCCATAGTAAAAGTTGTTGGTTATCATGAGCACAATCACGTGTTTATGTGTCGTACTACACTAATTACCAGTCACCCTATATGTTCGGTTGAATGTATGTTTTTTTTATTTTTTTTATGTATGTTCACCGATTTCTCGGTCAATTGTGGACCGATTTTGAAATTTTTTTTTTATTGAAAGGTTATGCTTCCAAGTTGGTCCCATAGAAATATTGTTATGATCTGATCATGAACTTCGAAGATATGGAACAAACTCCTCATAGGATCACAGCAGAACCGTCGTAACAAGTAAAATTGCTTTGTTTATACGTGTATTCGATGATTGACTGAAAGTAGAGGGGGAATATATTGAACTGATCTGATGATGAAGCCTGAAGTTAGGCACCGGAACTCTGTAATAAATTAATGTAATCTAACCGTGTTTGGGATTATTAGAATTGTCATGAGATGCACTCTGGCTATAAGGTATTTAAGTTTGGCTGAGGGGTACTTTTTAGTGGTGGCACAATAACTAAAAAGTGTAAAATAAAAACCTTTTTACAAAAAAAATACAACCGACTTCAAAGTAAAAAAAAAACACTGAAAAGTGCAAAATAACTTTAATTTCGGAAGTCGGTGTTAAATAACGAAGAGACAAAACTATTATAGAAATACCGACTTCCGAAATTAAACTTTTTTTTTTTTATTTCTTTAAAAAAATTAGGGACTTTTATAACGCACAGCGTATGTCAGTCCCATCGTACCCTAAGACAATTATTACAACAGATCAATGGATCAGGGCCATAAAGTCGAACAATTTTCTCGCATCATCGGAAGTCGGCTTACTTAACATTTGATGGAATGTACCTATATTGTTCTTGTTCAACTTCAAAGCCCTGAACAACTTACTCCTATCAGCCTCATATTGAACACATTCCATTAACAAATGATGCATATCTTCTACCACTCCACACACCTCACAGTTGGGAGAGGCTATCTTTTTCATTAGGAAAGCGAATTTGTTACATGGAAAATGTCCCGATCTGAGTCTGTGAGCTGTAACCACTAATTTTCTGTTTAGGTTAATATTTACAAACCAGGGTATACGAGGAGGCTGACACTGTATGGTTTTATACCAAATTCCTTTTTCTAATGATATTCTGTCAAAGTATTCCTTCCACTGATCATAACAAACATTTTTAAATTTTGGTAATATTTCGGAATAATCAAGAGTAATATTGGTTTGTTTTCCGTGTTTGGCTGCATATTTGGCCAACATATCAGCCTGCTTGTTACCCCGTTTTGCACTTTTCAGTGTTTTTTTTTTTTACTTTGAAGTCGGTTGTATTTTTTTTGTAAAATGGTTTTTATTATTATCTGTTCTTAATCGCCTTGAAATAGTAACCACCATGTTATTACGTCATTCGGCTGTGTAAACTAAAGTGACAGCTGTCTACTGGTCGGCCCACGGAATAGAAAGAACACTGGAAGTAGCTTGAGAAAATGTTTGTACCAGAACCGGTGTCGCCAAACTCATACATTTACGATTTACTCTTACTGCAAACCCGAAGATACGATTGACTAAAAAAATAATAATAAAATAATACTGACCAGTTATTGGATCTGTGCACACATGATAATTTTCGTACCCTATAAAACATTTATTGCATAAAAATTAGCAAAAATGAGTAAGTAAAATATATTTATATTTAATAAGATTATTAGTAAGTCTTTTTGAAAAGTCCCTTACTTTCACTAGAATATTAGATAAGTCTATCTCTTTCTATCCTTAAGTACCGCCTGCCTAATGTTGAAGTGCTGTGACAACTTCAAAACAAAGTTGATAAATTATTTGTCGATGATTCCCAATGGTAAATAAAAAATAATGTTACGTCTTAATGTTTATCTTTTAGATTTCCAAATATTCCGGAACTTAAAGAAAAGTGGATTAATGCAGCTCATAGGACCTCAAAACCTTTTATTTGGAAAACTTTGACGTAATCAATCCATTTAAAAAAACCAGTAATGGCCTGAGGGTCCAATCTAGCCGCGACATTAAAATTCATCATTATTTCAGCCGAAACACGTCCACTGTTGGACATAGGCCTCCCCAAGCATTGTCACAACGACCGGTTGTGTGCGTCTCGCTTCCTCGCATCCATTAGATTCCCGCGACCTTAACCAGGTCATCGATCCACCTTATGGGAGGCCTTCCAACGCTGCGTCTTCCGATATTTGGTCTCCACTCCAGAACCTTTCGTCCCCATCGACCGTTTGTTCCGCGTGCAATGTGCCTTGCCCATTGCCACTTAAGTTTGAAATATTTAGATTTTTTTAAATATTTTTTCCTTCGATAAAATTAAGCATAGATTTCCTCATTTCGATATGTGCACATTATAAAGACTCACACTGTATGTAAACTAAGTTAAAAAAATGCTTGCATATATGGTTAGATTACAAACTTAGTTCAGAAATTATTTTGTACAACTTTTCAAAAACTGTTCAACCCATCAAGTTCAAAATAATTTTCCTAGAAAGTCTTTATAAAGTTCTACTTTTGATTTTTTTTTTTTTCTAAACTTATGGTTCAAAAGTTAGAGGGGGGAGGGACACATTTTTTTTTACTTTTAGAGCGATTATATCCGAAAATATTAACATAATCCAAAAAATGATTTTAGTAAACCCCTATTTATTTTTAAATGCCTATCCAACAATATATCACACGTTAAGGTTGAAATGAAAAAAAAAAAAACAAACAATTTGGGATCCTAATAAAACATTTTATTCCACTTTTTACTTTACCACTTTGTCGGCGTGATTGTTATACATATTGGTACCAAATTTTAGCTTTCTAGTGCTAACGGTCACTAAGATTATCCGCGGACGGACGGGCAGACAGACAGACAGACTTGGCGAAACTATAAGGGTTCCTAGTTGACTACGGAACCCTAATTAAAATAAATATAATTTTCGTTTATTGATTGATTTACACCTAGTTAACACCCCAAGTTTAAAAAAAGCTGAATAAATCAACGTCGATTTTATAGATATCGATAATTATAGTTGCAAACTGACTTGTGCATTACTGTGTTTGCTGACATTGTTGCATTTGCCAATCACAACCGCTGCATTTTTCCCCGTCTCCCGGCCCGCAACGGTGCATCGTGTGCCTTGACGAAATCGGTCTATCAGCTCTCTAGTGGTTTAATTCTCTTTGATACAAACGTAATACCAAAATCATTTGCAGATTGAGCATATTTTCATCATATTATGATGATATTCGGATTTAGACAATATTTATCTAGGTTCCTACGTCTTTCTTGTTAAAAAATTACTTACTTAAACCGAAATTTAAGCGAATTGCATTTCGCAAATTTTTATAGCGTAAATTGCATGTTTTCATTTTGTTTTTTCTGTTTATAAACAACAATATTTCTAATATTGGTTTCGTAGGAAAATAGCTTATATTAACAAGTTACAAATTAAAACATTAAGTTTTCATTCATAATTTTTGGTGGTACGGAACACATCCAAATTTATCCCAAATATCCAAGAGTTAGTAGTGCTAGAGTGCGGGCGCGTCAACTTGGTGCGTCGCTGGGGACGTGCTTAATGTTGCCAGCCTAACAAATCTATTTTCGTTAATTTAATTAAAAACGCTCTTTCATAACAGTGTAATTTAAAGAATTTATTAGCTATACTACATTTATAGTACCTACTATAAAATATTTATCCTCTATTTTTTCAACATGCAGACATACATTTAGCCATTCTTCTGTCGTTACAGTTTTGAATGCCGCTTCAGTAATTGAGGCTATTTCGCTAGGAGCTTGATCAATATTGTTTTTAACCGACTTCAAAAAGGAGGAGGTTATATGTTCGGTTGAATGTATGTTTTTTTTTTATGTATGTTCACCGATTTCTCGGTCAATTGTAGACCGATTTTGAAAAATTTTTTTTTTATTGAAAGGTTATGCTTCCAAGTTGGTCCCATAGAAATATTGTTATGATCTGATCATGAACTTCGTAGATATGGAACAGAACTCCTCATGGGATCACAGCAGAACTGTCGTAACAAGTAAAATTGCTTTGTTTATATCGTGTAGTCGATGACTGACTGAAAGAAGAGGGGTAATATATCGAACTGATCTGATGATGAAGCCTGAAATTAGGCACCGGAACTCTGTAATAAATTAATTTAATCTAACCGTGTTCGGTATTATTAGAATTGTCATAAGATGTACTCTGGCTATAAGGTATTTAAGTATGGCTGAGGGGTACTTTTTAGTGGTGGTACCATAACTAAAAGGTGAAAAATAAAAAACTTTTTACAAAAAAAAAATACAACCGACTTCAATGTAAAAAAACACTGAAAAGTGCAAAATAACTTTAATTTCGGAAGTCGGTGTTAAATAACGAAGAGACAAAACTATTATAGAAACACCGACTTCCGAAATTAAAGTTATTTTGCACTTTTCAGTGTTTTTTTACATTGAAGTCGGTTGTATTTTTTTTTGTAAAAAGTTTTTTTCGGCAATACGTCTCTTTACAATTGCCCAAATCTTTTCTATGGGATTTAAATCGCAATGATACGGCGGTAAACGCATTTTAAAAAGGTCTTTAAAAAAAGGTGAAATGAAAGTACCTACCCATTTAAGTCTCAAGTATGTATGTTAATTTTATATAAAAAAAAAACAATTGTTTTTTTTTATGTATCTGGATTGGATTATAGGTTATTTTCATTAGCTTAATTACTAAATAAAAGGTATGAGAATTTTGTAAATCTTTTATTGAATATCTACTACTAAGCACTTTTAGCATCAGAATCCATGCTAGTATTGAAGAGTATATTGTATGTATATTGGTGTATAGAAGAGTCGGATGAGTCCATTGCTAATTTGTCCATTTTGAGATCCATTAACCTATCCGAATCAAATTATTTGTCTTCTATTTTGCTGACATGTAGACATACATTCATTCTTCTGGCGTTACAGTAACGCTTGCGCTTTCGTATTGCCTATTGTAGGGGCTTTGTTTATTTAAGTGCAATGGTATGATGCATTATCCAGCAGGCAGGGCTACCCCACTGTACCATTCCCAACCCGCGCAACCTCAACCCGCGGTTACGGATCTCTATTCGGATAGGTATATAAAAAAAATATTTAAAGAAAATTAAACGAAGTAATTATATTACAAGAATATGTTAAAATTAAATGTCGATAAAAATTATCGGCCAATAACAAGTGTTTACAAGTGCATGCTCCGTTCATTCTATTTATCTGTGCTTTATTAGGGCCTGCGCTCACTTGAGACAAGACTGTCTTAGACAGAATTGTCTACGACGTCGCAGACTTGTCTGCGACAAGACTGTTTTGAGACGTCCATTGTTGCCAACAGTTACACTAACTTACCACTAGAGTCAACTTTTGAAACCACCAAAAAACAACTAAGTAACAAAAAATTATCCCACACACTAAATAGCAAAATTTCCCACTAAAAAAATGTGTGTTGTACGAAATATAATAAGTAGGCATATAAGTTATTAGTTTCCTTTAATAATAAGTGATAAAAATTAACTATCAGTTGATTCAGGGCACAAATGGTATTTTGATCCCCCCATCAGTTGATCAAAATACCATTTGTGCCCTAGAAAAATCCACTAGCCACTAAAATTAATACTTCGCAATTAAATAGGGGGTTAACACTACCAGTTTTAGTGGAAAATCCACTAAGTTGGCAACACTGGCCGTACGCCGCTAGACTGTTTTGTCTTGATCGTGACGTAGACAAAACAGTCTTGTCGCAGACGTCGTAGACAAGTCTGCGACGTCGTAGACCCTTAGAAATTGATTTGGTGTAGCTGCTTTCTTCTTAGTGTGCGTGTGCAAATTTTAAGTATGTGTCGCAAATACACTATTTGTGAATGTTGTAATTATTTTGGTGGGAGATAAGCGGCATCGCTAGGACTCCTTATTATTCCGCAATTAAGGTATATCTCCGGATATCTATGGTGTCGCGTATGTAGCGTCGCATGGCGTGGCGTCGCGTGGCGTGGATCTAATGTAGCTCTACAAGTCTAGTTGCCATATAAAATGTATGGAGACCGATGCGCCCAGATCGGCGTACGTGACCCACGTGTGCGCAATATAGTTCTACCTTTAAAGTAGTCCTTGTGGTGTTGCTTCGTCAGTCTGTGTGACACAGCTGGATACTTCAGGAGCTACCGCCACAGACTGGACATTTTATTGAATATTTATACTTCTTTGTCAGTCCACAGTTATCTTGCTGTGTGCATATTAATTATGTAATTTTCCCTTCACTGTGTTTTCTAGAACTGGAAAATCTATACAATAGCCATTCAGATGCAGAAGATATACCAGCACAACAGTCTGAGTCTGATTCAGAAGATTATGTACCCTTAATAAAGATCAAAACGGAAGTGGAAGAAGAACAAGAAGTATCGAGGAAGAAGCGAAGAGTCAGTAAGACGACACGTGAGTATTAGTCAGGCTATGAACTCACGAAGCGGTTTTCACCCGCGCCCACCGCGGCGGAGGAACATTTGTTTTATTTCTAGACTCACGAGACCGGAGCTTTGTGCGGTTACGCAGAACTGTTGCGTCACACGTCGGCCAAGGGCGAGTTGGACTCGCGCACGATGTGTTCCGCACCATAGCTATACAACATTAAACACTATACATAAAATCACGTTTTTGGTATAGGTTCCCATACTTTTAACTTAAATATTTATTTTAATTTAATTTATTTTTAAAGTGAATATTCTGTGTATATTTCAACTGTCTAGCTATCACAGTTTATGAGATACAGCCTGTTGACAGACAGACGGACAGTGGATTCTTAGTATTAGGGTCCCATTCTTACCCTTTGGATACGAAACCCTAAAAAGTTGTGGGTGCATTCACAGATTGTCGAATTTCTGTACCCCCACCGGCCACTGCGAGCGCCAACCGATGGCGTCGCGTGCGGGCGCAACCCGGCCCGTTGTTGAGAGGAGCGCTCTCAACAGTAATCCTTGTCGAGTCGTTTTATCAGTCTGTGTAACACAGCTGGATATTTCAGGAGCTACCTCCGGAGACTTGACATTTTATTGAATATTTATGTTTATTTGTTACTTCCTCCAATTACCTTGCCACATTTATAAACAATTCCTTCACTGTTTTTGCTTTCTTGCAGATCTAGAACTGGAAAATCTAGACAATATCTATTCAGAAGGTATACCAGCACAACAGTCTGAATCTTATACAGAAGATGATGCGCCTTTAATAGAGAACAAAACGGAAGTGGAAGAAGAACAAGAAGTATCGAGGAAGAAGCGAAGAGCCAGTGAGACGACACGTGAGTATTAGTTAGTGAATCACTCTGTGAGCGAACAGGCCGACTCACAACACATCTGAATAAGGTACTGAACCCCGATTGCAGATACAACAGAACAGTTCTGTGTGGAATATCATTACCCTTGCTTTGGCTCTGCCGTAGTCGGGTACTTACAGCTTGTTTTGTTAAATCCTTTGGTAGTGCATGATCAGTAACATTTTGTTTTCTTATTTTATTTTATTAAGGACTAACGGCGAACTTCTTACCGCCTAATAGTCAATGAATATTGTGATAACTTTTAGCTGAACTGTCAAAAGATAACGCCATCTACTGGCATTATCAGAATCAGCCTAATTCATTTTAAAATTACATTTTAACAAGAGATGGCGTTGTATTAAAAAAATCAATTCATTGACTCTAATGAGAACCATTCCTTTTATTTTAATGTGTTTTGAATTTGGCGCTTATTTGATTTAAAATCGTAGGAGCGGTCATTGCGAAGAAACGAAAATTGCAAATACGAGGAAAAGAACTAGAAGACGTAATTACAGAAAATCAAAAGAAGAATGAAGAGTCAGACACAAAAGTTACCCAGAACACGTCAAATTTTTCGTCCAAACTTATTCCGAAATTTCAAGTACCATTGACTAATACAACACCTCGAGTTAATAATAGTGTTATTGATACTACTTTATACACAAATTGTCGTAATAATATTAAAAAACTTAACTTATCAAACCACACTCGTATACGCACGGGTGGAGCACCTTACAAGTGTGATATTTGTCAGTACAGTTGTAATAACAAGGGAGATTTAAAAAAACATATCCGTGTACACACTGGCGAAAAACCTTTCAAATGTGATATATGTCAGCATAGATTTAATCAAAAGGGTAATTTAACGCGACATAGTCGTATACATATAAGTGAAAAACCATACAAGTGTGACGAATGCCAGCGTTGTTATAGTCGGAAGAATAATTTGAAACAACACATTCGTACGCACACTGGTGAGAAACCTTTCAAATGTAAAGAATGTCAGCGCTGTTTTAGTCAGAAGGGTGATTTAAGACAGCACATTCGTACGCACACTGGTGAGAAACCTTACAAATGTAAAGAATGTAAGCTTTGTTTTAGTCAAAAGGTTAATTTAACAAATCACATTCGTATGCATACTGACGAAAAACCTTACAAATGTAAAGAATGTCAGCGCTGTTTTAGGCAGGTGTCTCATTTAACAAGACACATTCGTATGCACACTGGTGAGAAACCTTACAAATGTAAAGAATGTCAGCGCTGTTTTAGTCAGGTGGGTCATTTAACAACTCACATTCGTACGCATACTGGCGAGAAACCTTACAAATGTGAAGAATGTGAACTTTGTTTTAATCATAAGATTTCTTTAACAAGGCACATTCATACGCACACTGGCGAGAAACCTTTCAAGTGTAAAGAATGTCAGCTTTGTTTTAGTCAAAAGGTTAATTTAACAAATCACATTCGCATGCATACAGGCGAAAATCCTTACAAATGTGAAGAATGTCAGCGCTGTTTTAGTCGGAAGAGTAGTTTAAGACAGCACATTCGTATGCATACTGGCGAAAAACCTTTCAAGTGTGAAGAATGTCAGCTTTGTTTTTTTCGGAAGTCTTATTTAACACACCACATTCGTACTCACAGTAAATATGCACGCCATTGTCGGAAGACCCATTAAAAACAAAATACAAAATAACCAGCTTTAACGAAGGTAAAATTACAGTATTAACTTTTAACAAAGAGGGATTCCTATTGCGACTGATATTAAATACAGAATGATCATTTCAAATGTAATTTAATTCTTAAAACATATCCATTCGGTTCGTCGCACTGTGTGGAGATTGAGTCGGTTTGTGGCATAGGTCTATAAACTGTCATGTTTTTATAGTTATACAGCTGATTTTTTTTTGAGAATGATACTTTAACATGATATACAGTTTATGCATTTATATATGTATTTAATAGTCACTGAAAATGTAAAACATGAAATATTGAAAACTTATCAGAAAAAACAAATCCAAAATTAGTATGGATCTTTTACTCAACAACGCCCAGAATGCGGACCTATGTCAAACCTATTAGTTATCACTAGACACTTGTGTTGTGTAGATTCGATCGTTAAGTCCCCAACTCTGTTGCAAAAAAGCTCTATTATAAAAAATATGTACTTATATCTATTAAAGTATTTTTGTGAGCATGATTAATGGTTTTGAGTAATTCCTGTTTTATTTTTCCTCACAAAAAAGAAATATAAAACCCGACTGCGAAAAAAATTACTTTAAATAAAAACTGAAAACAAAAAAATAAGTTCAGTCCAGTAGTTTAGAAACCAATTTAATTGCACTAATTTAAACACATAAAATAAAACAAACAATACATCCTAATAAGGAAATTGATTGCAACAGTCGGGACCCATATTAATGCAATCATTTTAGTCTAGATTATTTTAATGGGTTCCGACTGTTGCAGTACGCTTTTCTGTATTTTAAATAAAATTGAAGTGTCTGTTTGTATTATCAAAAAACATTTGTTTACTAAATGTACGAGTATATCAAAGTGTTGTAAATAATAAACTGAGTTATGCTGAATTATTATGTTTTATTTGTCCTCCCACATGACAATCAATCTTTCTAGCACGCAACAACCAGACCATAGACATAGCGATATTCCCATAGATAATCATAAACATGAAAACACAGACTATCACAACATCTCCCCTTTTAGTATTATTTAAATTGTATGTAAATAGCATCAAAACATTTAATAGACTTATTATTATATACTATGTAGTTATTATATAAACTATGTAATATAATGTGTGTAATTAACACATAACATGTAACATTATAAATCTTAATTTTACAAAGCAATATTTTTAAATTTAGTTTCATACCTAAATCTTAATGTCTGACATACACATTAATCATCTATTATCTGTCAAATTATATAAGTCACTTATTTCTTCACAAGTTATTCTGGAACAGCTTTCCTTACTTTTTAAAACATACCTTAGGCACATATTTGCTAAAATATTTTTATTTATTAGGTACTTATGTCTAATGAATCATATGAATCGGAGTGGACATAGTCATCTAAATATCTAGGTGGCCTTGCCTGTCTTTTTGGTCTGAGATCTTCTAAATTACTTCTCTCCTCCAAAACGTCTGTTCTACTTGAATTAGTCTGACCAAAACCTGAATTTCCTGAATCTGTAACTTGATCTTCTGGACCCAAAAGACTGGCAGGGGCCTGAACATAATTGTCTACATCATATAAATTATCATTTGATATACGTTTGTCCACCGTTGGTGAAAATTGGGTTGGTGCTAGTTTAAGGTGCCATCTGTTTTTCCTAAACTGCCCCCTCTCAGTGTTTATTAAATACGATCTAAGTACTTCATACTTTTTTATTACAGTGCCATATAGTTTCAGATCGGTGACCCATACTCTATCATTTATCTTCAGTTCTTGTAAGTTTACAGCCCTATGTCTCTTATTATAATAATACATGCCCTTGTTTTTCCTCTCAATTTGCTTCTGTTTCAAATCTCCTATGACTACAGGATTGTTAAGTTTACTAGATATGATAGGCTTTTTTTTTTTCTCGGGTGGGATAATCATCTAATGACATCCCCCGCTCTTGGGCGGAGCGAGAGATAGTGTCAGACTTTTACTGACTAAAAACCCACTCCTGTTCCTTCTTTGCCATTTTTTTTTCCAGGGCCCCGGGGGTCACTTTCGCATCACCCATGGCCCCAGTAGGCCTCGACCCTGCTGGGCCCCTACGGTTGCTGACATCTCCTTGAGGCGCGCGTGGAACACTACGCGCCGTCGACGACTTGGGATCGGTCCGGACAGTTACCGGACGATCGGACGGCGAGCCACCCATTGCTCGCCGTCCGCAAGCCCGCGCCTACGGTGGCCGGAAATCGGGATCGGAATCCCGGCGGCGGTTGGGGCGTGAGGACCGTTGCCTCACGCGATCGGCCGCCTCCTTTGCTAGCATTACTGCTTCGCAGAAGGAGGCAACCGCCTGCCACTCCTCCTCGCTTCGGACCATGGCCTGTACCAAGGCCCGGCGCGAGAGATCGCTGCCGCCGATCGCCCCCACGAGGACACGGCGGTGCTCTGCCCAAGCGGGGCATACCTCTACCGTATGCTCCACCGTGTCCTCCGGGCGGTCCACACAATGGTGGCACCCGGGCGTCTCTTCTGCACGATTCCGGTGCAGGAACCTCCCGAACTCACCATGTCCGGTGAGGACCTGCGTCATGCGGAAGATAAGGACGCCGTGAAGTCTTTCCAGCCACTCCTCAAAGAGGGGACTTATCGCCATAATTATGGCTTGCCCAGCACTGGGTTGCAACAGTCGCTGTGGCCATTCCACCATGAGATCTCGCCGGAAGTCTTCCCGCCATGCCGCGACTTGGCGCGGCAGCGGAGTTTCACCCCGGCGTTGCATCTCCATGCGCAGATCGTGCATGCGTGCAAGGTCTTTTGCCTGCAAATCCCACGGTGGTTGGCCAGTAAGGAGGCTCGCTGCTTCACGGGAAATTGTGCGGTATCCCCGCACCATCCGGATGGCCATGACCCTTTGACTTGCGTTCAGCTTGGCTGCCAGTCGCTTTCGAAGCGACGGCGCCCATACCGGCGCCCCATAAAGGGCCATGGACCGAACGATTCCTGCATAGAGCCTCTGGCAGGAGGCGTCTGGACCCCCGAGGTTGGGCAGGAGCCGCTTGAGGGCAGCCCCAGTACGATCCAGTTTGGGGGCCAGACGTCGGAAATGCTCCTCGAAATTCCATCGGCTGTCGAGGACAAGTCCAAGGTACTTCATCGTCGACTCGACGCTGATGTCTCCCTCCTACCGTTAGTTGGGAACCCGATGGCCGTGGAAGCACATGGCCTCTGACTTGTGCAATGCCACCTCGAGTCCCAACTCTTGGATCCTCTCCACGACTGTCGCAACCCCGCGTGTCACTAGTTCGACCGCCGCCTGGTACGACTCTCCCCGCGCCAGGACCAGCGTATCATCTGCGTAGCAGACCACGCTGACCCCGTCAGGGAGATCGCCGCGCAGCACGTAGTCGTACCCGATATTCCACAAGGGTGGTCCTAGTACCGATCCCTGCGGAACACCGCACGACATCTCTCGCTGTTTCCATTCTCCCAGGTGACCAGTTTCTATAAACTACTAATGCTAAATATATATCCTGATTTTTTGTGAGTAGAGATTTAGCGATCTTTACTCCAGATTCTGCCTGGCCATTACTTTGTGAGTAGTACGGGCTACTAGTTATAGACTTAAACCCATACTCACTAGCAAAATTGTTAAATTTATTCTTAAATTGACTTCCACAGTCTGAGCGTACCACCTCTGGACAAGAAAACATCTCTTTACATTTTATTATTACACTATCTTCTGTCAAATCGTTTAATTTAAATATTTCTAGAAATCTTGAAAAGTAATCGATTCCCACTAAATACCAATAATTTTCAAATTTACGAGTAAATAGATCTATTCCTACTTTTTGCCACGGTCTGTCTGGTGGTGGGTCTAATACCATTTACTCTTTAAGATTTGGTGTATTTTCTATGCATTTAGGACATGATTTGACAATTTCTTCAATTTCTTTTGATATTCCAAACCACCACACAGATTGCCTTGCACGCTCCCTGCACTTAGAGATTCCTAAATGACCCTCATGAATTTTTATTAATATTTCTTTCTGCATACTACTTGGAATGACTATCCTAGAGTCCAACAGTAAAATATCATTTTCCATTGAGAAATTATCTTTGTATTGGTAAAACTGTTTAAAATAAGAAACAAACAATACCGAGAAACACCGACTTCCGAAATTAAAGTTATTCACGGGGTGACGCCAGGTTTGACATTGACGGCCACCAAACATCCAGCCAGTGCATGAAATCGTCTCACTCGCTCTGAAGGTCGATTTACATCAGACGAGCGAATGCTCATTCTATCCCCACTATATCAAATTCTTTTAGTGTAAACAGGCGTAGAGCATTCTTTCGTTGTTCTTAGTGCGTTCGCAAAGATTCTATGGAATATTCTAAGAATACTCGCTCGCTCGATGTAAACGGCGCTAGAGCGCGCGAACAGTCGCTTAGAGCGTTCTTGCGTGTTCGGACGTGCTCGCGCCTCTGAGCGGTCTCTTCAAAGCGTTCTTGTGTTCTAATGATTGTATAGGTACATATCTTATCGATTAAATTATGGATTGGTCTCAAGAAAAGATAGATCAGAGATAGTAAATGATCAAAATCCTCTGGCGCGAATCTACAAAACTTTTGGAATTGACCACTTTCTTCTTGTTTTTGCATATCCGTCATTGTTTCTCCTACATTATCCACTGTCCTTCGTTGCATTAAATTTGTAACCCACCAACGTCTCTTCCTTCTTTTATTTTTGAGTTTTTGCGACAAAATAATAAATGCAGCACTTGCAATTATGATATCGCTGTCAGAGTCAGACATAGCGAAGCATTACCAATACCAACCACAGAATTGACACGAATGAGCAAAGAATATTCGTTCAGATGATCTAGCTATCGTTTACACTAAAAGATTACGAAAGAATGTTCTTGTTCTAAGCTCTAGCTCTTTGTTCGTTTGATGTAAACGCTGAATGGGAACACCCAAAAACTCCGAAATATTTTATTCCGAATTTCGATGTTCCGATTTTCAAAAGTCCGAATTTCATAATACCTAAGAATTATAATGTCTATTATTAAAAATCACGAAATTTATTTTACCGAAAGTCGTAAATGCGATTTGTTAGTTTTCCGATTTTCATACGTTCGAAGAATCAAGTGCTCGAAGGGTTCTCGGTCCGAAAAACGATATTCCGATTTTCAATATTTCGAATAAACTAAAAGTCCACATGTTGTGCTACAAAATTTAGTGACAGAAACGAATCGCTGCAAAACCGACTTCACGCAGTCTTGTCTGCCCTACCCCTAGAGTGTAATTTAAACCCGCGTAGGCGCGGAGGGGTGGGGCGGCCCGCGAGCTGAGGAGTAGGTGGTTTGAAGGACCGCCGCCGCGGCTGAGGCTGATCTATAAGTCGGTATTTCTCGGTATTGTTTGTTTCTTATTTAACACCGACTTCCGAAATTAAAGTTATTTTGATCCTTTTAGTGTTTTTTTTAGTGAAGTCGGTTATTTTTTAACCGACTTCAAAAAAAAGGAGGAGGTTATCAATTCGGTTGTATTTTTTTTATCAATTTTTTTTATGTTTGTTACCTCAGAACTGCGTCGTTTATGGACCGATTTGCAATTTTTTTTTCCCTTTATAGGATATGCTTCCAGATTGGTCCCATTTTTTTCAAAATCCAGTTCTGATGATGGAATCCATGAGGAATCGAGAGAACTCCTCAAAAATTATAGGCAACTCTATGGTAATTTTAGTATTTTCATCAAGAACTTAAGCATTTACAGTCATAAAGTAACATCTGATGAAGTGGAACTGATGAAGAAGACCAGAAATGGTCAACGGAACTTAATACTCAAATAGATATCATAATGAAGATATAGTTAAGCGACTATGACAATACAAATAAATTAATGATTCTGAATAGTTACGTTGAAAATGGTATCATCGAAGTGATCTGATGATGATGATGGAGCCGGAAGGTAGGCACTGGAACTCCGTAATTAATCAATGTAACCTAGCCGTGTTTGGACTTATTAGAATTGTCATGAGATGCACTTTGGCTATAAGGTACTATCGAACTGATCTAATGATGTAGCCGGAAGGTAGGCACAGGAACTCCGTAATTAATCAATGTATCCTAGCCGTGTTTTTAGAATTGTCGTGAGATGCTCTTTGGCTATAAGGTACTATCGAACGGATCTGATGATGGAGCCGGAAAGAGGAAGGTAGACACAGGAACTTTATAATAAAACAATGTAACCTAGCAGTATTTGGGTTAATTGGAATTGTCATGAGAAATAGGCACTCTGTTTATAAGTGTATCGCAACTGAAATGTGTGAAATAAAAACTTTTTAGTAAAAAAAATAACCGACTTCACTAAAAAAAACACTAAAAGGATCAAAATAACTTTAATTTCGGAAGTCGGTGTTAAATAAGAAACAAACAATACCGAGAAACACCGACTTCCGAAATTAAAGTTATTTTGATCCTTTTAGTGTTTTTTTTTAGTGACGTCGGTTATTATTTTTTTTTAAGTTTTTTTTTTGTAAAAAGTTTTTATTTTACACTTTTTAGTTGCGAACTACTTATAAACAGAGTGCCTATTTCTCATGACGATTCCAATTAACCCAAAACACTGCAAGGTTACATTGTTTTATTAGAAAGTTCCTGTGTCTACCATTCACCTTCCGGCTCCATCACCAGATTAATTCGATAGTACCTTATAGCCAAAGTGCATCTCATGACAATTCTAATAAGCCCAAACACTGCTAGGATACATTGATTAATTACGGAGTCCCTATGCCTACCATCCGGCTCCAACATCAGATCAGTTCTCATCATCTTCCTGCCCTTGTCCCGTGTTATTTGGGGTCGGCGCAACACGTTTTTTTTCCTCCATTCTGCTCTGTCACTCGTCATACTATCACTAACTTCCTTTTCTTTCATATCACTCTTAACACAATCCATCCATCTTTTCTTTGGTCTCCCTCTCCCTCTCCATCCATCCACATGTAAACTCATAACTCTTTTAGTAACATGCGTTTCATCTCTCCTCTTCACATGACCATACCAAGACAAACGATTCCCTTTCAACTTTTCAGTCACTGGCGCCACTTTCAAACTTCCCCTAATATACTCATTTCTCACTTTATCCATTCTCGTCACACCACACATCCATCTCAACATTCTCATCTCCGCTACGTGCAATCTTTTTTCATCCGTCTTTTTCACAGCCCAACATTCTGATCCATACAGTATGACAGGCCTTATCACGGACTTGTAGATTTTACCCTTCATTTTGGGGGGCATCCGTGGGTCACAAATTGTTCCAGTGACCTGTCGCCATTTCATCCATCCTGAATTGATCCGATTTGATACGTCTCGGTCTACCTCGCTATCTCCTTGGATAAGCGACCCGAGGTACCGAAAGTCGGAGCAATTGTTACTATTGATCAGAAAAAAATTTGTTTGATGGGGTAAACCCGCCGTCCGCAAGCCCGCGCCTATAATAATAATAATAATAAATTATTTATTTCAGATTCTACATCCATATTTGTTAGTACAATGCGAGCTTACAAACAAGTGTTAGTAAAAAAATATTTAAAAAAAAAATATTAAAAAAAATATATTAAAAAAATATATTTAAAAAAAAAAATATTATTGGCTAAACAATAAGCCTATGGCCAACCATATCCCGATTTCCGCCAACGGAAATCGGGATCAGGATCCCGGCGGCTGGGGCGTGAGGGTCGTTGCCTCGCGCGTGCGGCCGCCTCATTTGGTAGCATGCCGCCTGCCACTCCTCGCTTCGGACCATGGCCTGTACCAAGGCCCGACCCGAGAGATCGTTGCCGCCGATCTCCCCCACGAGGACACTGGGGTGCTCTACCCAAGCGGGGCACACCTCTACCCTATGCTCCACCGTGTCCTCCGGGTGGTCCACACCGTTGTCCCGGGCGCTTCTTCCGCACGAATCCGGTGCAGGCATGTCCCGAACTGACCATGTCCGGTGAGAACCTGCGTCATGCGGAAGGTGAGTTCTTTCCAGCCACGCCTCAAAGAGGGGACTTACCGCCATAATTAAGGCGTGCCCAGCACTGGGTTGCGAACAGTCACTGCGCCATTCTACAATGAGGGCCATGCCGCGACTTGTTACGGCAGCGGAGTTTCGCCCCAGCGTTGCATCTCCACGCGCAAATCGTGCATGCGTGCAAGGACTATACATTTGACCTTAAGATCAAGGTCATTTATTTTGTGGTCAAGGTCACATTCAGTGTCCCTTGACTTTTCCCCACCCTTTTACTCCCACATCCCGCCAGATCCTGAAAGCTTGATTAGGAGTTGTTTGTGGTTGAAATTTTTATAAGTCTCTTTTTCATAGCAATTTTTGTTTTAGTATTTTTTCCTCAGTGCCCCGTTATGTATCCAAACTGTGTTTGAGCCAAACCCTTATAGAGTGTCACAGCGCTGTGGCCCACAAGGGAGCGCACATTACGTTCTTGAAATTGACAGAAACTACTAATAGTTGTAACAAGGAGAAAATAATAGCAATTAAGGACGCTTTTACAATTTTCACTCGCTCAATTTTAGGTAAACTAGTCGCAACACATCAACATTACGCGTACGCACACAGCACGCACACATAGAATCCATTGTTTGCTCAATTTTATACTTTGACCGGACTTGTCTTAATACTTGAAGGTATTATTTTACTTTTTCTGGTATTGATTGAGTGAAGTTTGTATTTTTGGTATCAGTGATTACTGATTACAGTACAATACGTTGGTACCTATATACTTAACCAATTCAAACGCTGGCCGTAAGTGAAAAATAAGAAGGTACCATATCGTTACCGAGAAATATCGACCAGATTTCTTTGTACACTTACGATTATTTCCAAAGCCTTATTTACTGATTTGAATTTTTTTTTCAAATCAGTAAATAAGGCTAGTCTAGTCTAGTTAGTTAGTTAGTCTAGGCTAGTAGTCTGGTCTAGTTTGGGGACCAGAAGATAATAACTTCATGCAAACTATAGTATCCTATTACTGAACCTTTGTGACCAACTTATTGAAAATAAACTTATTATTATTTCGTTTATTCATTCGTTTAAACATATAAATTATATTTTTAAATATTTCAAAGGCAAAAACATTAAAAAATATTAAAAAATAGTGTCCCACCGGTATCGAGAACAGGGTCCAAGCTACCGGCGGTCAGGGCTCCAGAGAAAGGAACCTCCTGACAATACGAGCCGTGTCCAGGAGTACCGCCCTCTGAATCAAGCCCTTGATCCAGCCGCTCAACGCGAGCCTCCTAAGGTGTTGGTCGAGGCTCTTGGCTATTAAGCCATTGGCTGACCCGACTATCGGTACAATGATCGCTGAGTCCACATCCCACATGTCGACAACCTCGCGAGGCAAGTCAATATACTTGATTTGTTTATCTTTCTCCGCTTTCACGAGGTCCTTGTCATGCGGAACGGATATATCAACAATCATTGCACGCCTCTCGCTTCGGTCCACCACCACTATATCAGGCTTATTGGCTACAATAGTCCTGTCAGTGATGATAGACCGATCCCATTACAAAGTGATATGACCATTATCAAGAACTGGGTCGGCCTCATACCTGTAGTATGGCACTTCCGATTCCACAAGAGAGTATTTCAGAGCAAGTTGCTGATGGATAATCCTGGCTACAAGGTTGTGTCTACGCAAGTACTCTCCGTTAGCTAGGCGAGAACAACCAGAGATAATGTTATTATTATTATTACTTGAATTTAATTTATCCGACAACACAACCCCCTTTGATATGAATAGTCTTCAAACTATGTATGAAGGAAGTAGGTAAAATTGAATACTGGATCTGTTCGTTAAAAATACCCTTATAAATATAATATGGTTATATAAAGTATGATTCCTTATTATTTTAAAATAAAATATAAAACCAAGCTCGATAAAGTAACACTTATAAGCATTTCACTACGTCTCAATACATTTGCTATTATATATCTTTGTCTTGGACGGCTTGATATTCTCACTTTACTCAGATTTCTATGTTAATTCATACGCTGCGCTCGTGGGTTAATTATATAAATCTCTCGCTACGTACGGAATTTAACTTTATCAACCTTTTTTATCCTTATTATATATTATATTACCAAATATATATATATATATATAACCTATCCCTCTGTTACACAATCTATATATAATTTTATTATATATATAAAATTATAGCGTTTTATTATATTTGTGGGCGACTCACATATATTTACACAGTTTACACACTACACGTAAACAATAAATATATAAATCACCTACATCTATCTATTTATATATATTTACACATACATATTTATTTATATATATATTTCCAAGTTGTCAACACACATATACACTGACACTAAACACAACGTATGGAATGACGTGACGCATTGGACACACGCATTGTCGATGACGCGCCGGCGACAGATTTTCTTCTACCGCCATGTTATTGATAATATTTGTTTCTCACCAGTCACGATCTACGTTGCTAGAAATATATACGTGCGCTCGCGCCGGTAAAAACTTGTCGACACCTACCCGTGCTAACTTATCGCTGTAATTGCAAGGACTTTTTCTATCTGTGTATTAGCCTGCTTGTGCTTAGCTTTTGCGCCTTCTAATCTACAGTGTTGTAGTGTTGTGTGTGAGGAATATACCTGGAGATTCAGCACGGACTTTTATTTATTCATCCACCTACCCAGTGAGTACCTACACCACACGCACACCGTCCATACAACCAAATTGGTGACCCCTACTGAACGCAGAAGAAAACGCTAAGATGAGCAGCGACGGTAGCGATACCGAGACTTCACAGCGCAGCCAACGCCCTACCCGGCGGCCAAGTAAGTGCGGCCGCGTTTCCACTGACGCGGACAACCCGTCAATGGAGTTATTCAGAGTTGGCGTTCGCATACCACCTTTTTGGCCTGAAAAACCCAACATCTGGTTCTGCCAAGTGGAAGGACAGTTCAGATTGGCCAGAATAACGGATGACGCCACCAAATTCTATTACGTCCTGGCACAACTCGATCGACAACACTCAGAGGAGGTCGAAGATATTATTATGTCGCCTCCTCAAACGGACAAGTACGAGAAGCTGAAGACCGAGCTCATCAAGCGCCTGTCGGTCTCCAAGGAAAGAAAAGCCAAGCAGCTTCTACAGTCTGAAGAACTCGGTGACAGGAAACCCTCGCAGTTTTTAAGACATCTCCAGAATTTGGCGGGACCCACTATACCAGACGACTTTATCCGCACCATATGGACCAGCCGCTTGCCCAGCAACCTCCAGACCATCGTGGCATCACAGATGAGCTTGTCCCTCTCTGAGCTCGCTGACCTCGCCGACAGAGTGCACGACATCGCTCCAGCATCTCCTCAAGTAGCAGCAGCATCGTCATCACGGCCAGACTCAACGAAGGACATGATGAGCCTCATAATGGAGCTGACGAGGAAGGTAGAAGCCCTATCTACCGAAAGGCATGGTCGCTCCCGTCCTCGTACACGTCAAACGTCAGGCCATCGTAGTCGCACACCATCCCGACGATCGCAGTCGAACTACAGGAAATTCCCAAACTGCTGGTACCACCACAAGTTCGGCAGCCAGGCGAAGAAGTGCATCCGCCCATGCGACTACAAAGCGGGAAACGAGCAGGGCAGTCGGTAATGGCGGCTGAAGATTGCCCTTCTACAACTGGTCGCCTGTTCGTGACGGATCGCAGCTCGAAAGTACAATTCCTTGTGGACACCGGAAGTGACTTGTGCGTCTACCCTCGAACTGCGCTCCCTCAGTGTCGTCGTACGAAGACCGAGTACCAGCTATGTGCAGCCAACGGTACATCTATAGCGACCTACGGCTACCTTCAGGTTGTATTAAATTTAGGCCTTCGTAGGGATTTCCATTGGCGTTTTATAGTAGCGGATGTCACAAAAGCTATAATAGGTGTAGATTTTTTATCTCATTATAATTTAATTGTTGACATCCGCAACAAACGATTAATTGATGGCACTACTAAACTATCATCTGTAGCATCAATAGCTTGTACTGATAGCCTAATATCAAGTGTAAAGGTTGTGACTGGTGAGAGCAAATATAGTAACATTCTTTCTGAGTTTCAGGAAATTACTCGACCCGCAGGCGTGCCATTCACACCAAAACACAACACGACACACCACATTCGCACCACATCAGGCCCCCCAGTATCTTGTTCTCCACGTCGCCTAGCCCCGGACAAAATGAAGATCGCCAAGGCTGAGTTCGAGGCAATGTTGGCGAACGGAACAGCTCGACCCTCGGAGAGCCCCTGGTCGTCACCTCTTCACCTCGCCCCGAAGAAAGACAACGGCTGGCGTCCCTGCGGAGACTACAGACTGCTCAACGCAAGGACAATTCCAGATAAGTACCCAATCAGGCACATACATGACTTCTCCCATAGTCTATCTGGTTGTACGATCTTCTCCACCATTGATTTGGTGAAAGCATACAACCAAATACCAGTCTGTGAGGAAGATATACCGAAGACCGCCATCACTACACCCTTCGGACTTTTCGAGTTTCCATTTATGACGTTTGGTCTGAGGAACGCAGGTCAAACTTTTCAAAGGTTTGTTGACGAGATGACTCGTGGCCTAGACTTTTGTTACCCATACCTTGACGATTTTCTGGTATTTTCGAGGAGCGAGGCAGAGCACGAGCAGCACCTTCGCCAGCTCTTCACCAGGATGAAGAATTATGGTATGCTCGTTAATACCGCCAAATGCGTCTTCGGAGTACCAGAGGTAAAATTTCTAGGCTACCACATCTCGCAACACGGAACTAAGCCTTTGGAAAGCAAGGTACAGGCAATCAGGGACTTTCCAGTCCCCAAAACTGCCAGGCAGCTGAGAAGGTTTCTGGGCATGGTGAACTTTTACCGGAGGTTCATACCTCGGGCTGCCCAGATCCAAATGCCTCTGCATGCCTTACTGACTGACAACATTAAAGCCTCACAGCCGGTCGACATAGGTGGAAGCTCGTTAAGGGCCTTCGAAGAGTGCAAGGACAGCCTGTGTGACGCAGCGCTACTGGCACATCCTGACTCACAGGCTAAATTGGGATTAGTCACGGATGCGTCTGATTTGGCAATCGGTGGAGTCTTGCAGCAGTTTAAAGATGGTAGCTGGCAGCCTTTAGCGTTTTTCTCACGCAAGTTGAGCCCATCTCAGCATAAATACTCGCCGTACGATAGAGAGCTCCTTGCTATCTACGAGAGTATAAAATATTTCCAGCATTGGCTAGCCGCTACCACCTTTACTATCTACACTGACCATAAGCCACTGTGTTATGCCTTTCATCAACGAAAGAATAACTGTCCGCCACGTCAGTTTAGATACCTCGACTACATTTCCCAGTTCTCAACCGATATCCAGCATATCGCTGGAAAAGACAACGTCGTGGCTGACACACTTTCTCGCGTTGATGAACTGCAAAGCCCAGTGGATCTAGACACCCTAGCCAAGGCTCAAGACTCCGACCCCGAACTTGCACAGTTCTTGACAGCAGAGTCTTCACTGCGCATTAAAAGAATGATGGTTCCAGGAAGTCGTACTGAATTGTACTGCGATGTCAGTACACCGACTCCTAGACCCCTCATTCCCAAACCATTGCGCAAACAAGTCTTCGACTCACTGCACTCGCTGAGCCACCCTGGCGCTAACGCAAGTGCAAAGCTTGTAGCACAACGCTACGTATGGCCACAGATGCGGAAAGACTGTCGCGACTGGTCTAAGGCATGTTTGGCTTGCCAGCGTTCGAAGGTGAATCGCCACGTCACCACCCCTGTGGGTACTCTCGATTTACCTTCGGCGCGTTTCAAATATGTCCATTTAGACTTGATCGGACCATTGCCCCCTTCCAACGGATATCGGTATTGCCTGACACTCGTCGATCGCTTTACGCGATGGGCTGAAGTAGTCCCAATTACCGATATTACGGCGGAAACTGTGGCCAAAGCGTTTTTGCTGGGATGGGTAGCACGGTTCGGTTGCCCTACCGATATTGTCACTGACCGTGGTAGGCAGTTCGAGTCCAACCTATTCCAATATCTCAGCAAAGCAATTGGTTTCAGGCACCGTAAGACCACTGCATACCACCCTCAGTGCAATGGTTTGGTGGAGAGATTCCACCGCCAGCTCAAAGCGGCTATCAAGTGCCACGCTGATATCAGCTGGACAGAATCTCTGCCACTGATACTGCTCGGCATCAGAAGTTCCATCAAGGAAGACCTGAACTCATCTTCCGCCGAGCTAGTATACGGTGAACCCTTGAGACTGCCTGGTGAATTTTTTGGCCATAAAGTTGACAAATGCACGACTGACATGACTGATTTTACAGCACGTATGAGAGCATTTGCCAGCCAACTACAGCCAGTCCCAACGACGCACCACTCAAAAGACAAGGTCTTTATTCACAAAGACTTGTTATCCAGTTCCCACGTATTTCTTCGGGACGACGCGTTGAGAGGTGCCCTTCAACCGGCATACACTGGTCCCTATGAGGTGATCGAGAGAGGTGCCAAAGTTTTTAAAATAAAAATCAAGGGTAAAACAGTCACAGTATCGTTGGACCGCTTAAAACCAGCCTACATACTGTCTGACACCAACAACACCACCCCTAGCGAAAACATGTCCGAAGAAACTCTTCCAATCCCAGTAGTCAAGACAACTCGTTTAGGAAGAAAAGTCAAATTTCCTGACTACTATCGACCCTAGCCTGGTCTCTGGAGGGGAGTGATGTGGGCGACTCACATATATTTACACAGTTTACACACTACACGTAAACAATAAATATATAAATCACCTACATCTATCTATTTATATATATTTACACATACATATTTATTTATATATATATTTCCAAGTTGTCAACACACATATACACTGACACTAAACACAACGTATGGAATGACGTGACGCATTGGACACACGCATTGTCGATGACGCGCCGGCGACAGATTTTCTTCTACCGCCATGTTATTGATAATATTTGTTTCTCACCAGTCACGATCTACGTTGCTAGAAATATATACGTGCGCTCGCGCCGGTAAAAACTTGTCGACACCTACCCGTGCTAACTTATCGCTGTAATTGCAAGGACTTTTTCTATCTGTGTATTAGCCTGCTTGTGCTTAGCTTTTGCGCCTTCTAATCTACAGTGTTGTAGTGTTGTGTGTGAGGAATATACCTGGAGATTCAGCACGGACTTTTATTTATTCATCCACCTACCCAGTGAGTACCTACACCACACGCACACCGTCCATACAACCAAATATTCTTAGGGTCAACATAAAAATGTTACTTATTTTACGTGTTTCAGCTAAGCATTATTCCTGTCACTGACACACAACTGTCAAACTACGACTACAAGATAAAGCACGTCGTTTATTTATCTCAGTAAAATTGTCTCGTGAGTTTCGCCGGAGACTGACAAACTAACAGACCGACATGGCTTTTAAGGTTGTTGACTACGTAACCCATAGAGGGAGGATCGCTACTCCTCTATGACGGGACCCTAAAAATAAATGACATTATACCTCCTCCTAACACCGCCACAATTGATAACCATGACATTATCCAATACTAACCATCAAGTTCAACTGTATCAATCGAAGAATTTTGGTCTACAGTTACTGTCCCTTACCATTTACTGAAATAATAATATACACGCTTGCTTTTTCAATTTACTTTGAATTGGCAGAATAGTCGACATCGAGTCTACTTGCCATTATTATAGAATAGAACAGAATAGAACCATGACATTAAAAAAACGGAACAGACTTCACAACAACAACAAAAAAAAGACGTGTGGCACTCGGGGACTGCCGCGGTAAAGCTATTGCATAGCATTTTGTATCAACTTATGCAATTATAATTAATAAATACCTATACACCTATATACTTTCTCATAAACAGCTGCTTATGTATTCGTCCGATTTCGGAGCAGCTCGTCTCGATTCGTGCGAGCTTCGTAGAGTCGTACAATACGGCTAGTTGCACGCACACAAACACCGTGTCGAAGACTGCCGAAAAGAAACGACGTTAGACAATGCACGGCCTTCAAGCCACACCTCCGTGCCCATCGAAGTGGGAAGCGTGAGGTTTTTTTTTTTGTTACGGAATTTCTGGATTCGGTCCCCGCGCTCAAGGCCCTCGATAGAAGCTATACAATAGCTTAAAAGCTATGCTATAGCTTAAAAACACTAAAATGATCAAAATGTAAAACGTTTTTTTAACAAAAACTAACTAATTGTTAGATAGTTTTTGTTAAAAAAAGAACTGTCAGTTTTGTTTATTTCTACTTTTTTTAGTGAAGTTGTTTTTTTTTTGTAATAGTTTATTTTTTTTTCACACTTTTTAGTTGTGATACGCCTATATCTAGAGTACTGACAGCCCATAACAATTCCAATAAGCCCAAAACACTGTTAGCATTAACATTAGCATTATCAGCCTTTTTAATGTTCCCACTGCTGGGACTCAGGCCTCCTCTCTAGGAGAGGGAAAGGGCCGTAATCCACCACGCGGGCCCAGTGCGGGTTGGTGAATGTCACATGTCTTCGAATTTTTGGTTCTAGGACATGCCGGTTTCCTCACGATGTTTTCCTTCACCGTTTTGAGAGCAGTGGTGATGAAATAAATTACACAAAGTAATGCGCCTGGCTGGGTTTGAACCCGCGACCTACAACTCGTAAGTCGGGGCCGTTACCACTCGGCCACCACTGCTCTAAAGAAACACTGTTAGGATTCATTGTTTTATTATGAAGTTGTTCCGGCTCCGTCATCAAATCAGTTCGATAGTGGCTTAAAGATAAAGTGCATTTATGACTATTCTAATAAATCCGATCACGGCTAGGATACATTGATTAGTTGCGTAGTTCCGGTGCCTACCTTAAGGCTTCATCATCATCATCATCGGATTAGTTCGATGATACCATTTTCAACATAACTATAAATCCATCTTTATGGATCTATTTAGATCCATTAAGTTATTTGTATAGTCATAGTTGCTTAATTATCTTAATTGTGTTTTCTATGTTAGTGTGAAATTTCATTGATTTGATTTTCTTAATCAGTTCCACTTCATCATGACACTTTTTGATTGTAGAGTGTAGACACTCGACTTCTTGATGAAAATACCAATATGACTATATGGTTGCCTATATTACTTGAAGAAGTGAGGGAACTGAATTAAAAAAAAAAATGGGATTAATATGGAAGCATAAACTTTTTAGTAAAAAAAAATTGCAAATTGATCCATATATGACGGAATTCTGAGGGAACATACATAAAAAACAACCGAATTGAGAACCTCCTCCTTTTTTGAAGTCGGTTGAATAAAAATTACATCCACCGTCTTAAATAAAAAGGATGGACATATTCGTAGCCACAACCCCCAAAAATGACTATCTAATCAAATTACTCAATTAAAGTTGTTAAAAATATTATTTTTAGTTTCATTCTGTATCAGTAAATCAATATCCATCCAATTCTAAAAATAAGTATGGTACTAGTACTTAGTTTTATTTAAAAAAGTATCAATATTTGCAGTCGCAGTATACAGATCGGCACAGGCTGCGACGTATTTATTTTTTTCAAGAGAGCGATTCACCCGACCTTTCAACAGCGCGTCTAAGCGCGGACTGAGGCTTGGAAGTTGTGCGTTCAATGATAAATGTATGAAGAATTTTTTGGAGTGGTTTTATTTTTGTCATAAATCCTAAAGTTATTTATGTAGGTTCAAAATAATTAGCTACATGGATAGAAGAATATATAAGCTGTATTATTTTATGATTTTTAAGCTAAAAATGTGTGTAACTGGATTTAACTTACGTGTTCCTATTCAGACCCCGTTTGTTTCTAATTTTCTACGATTAGTGCGTTGGTAAAATCGTATTTATATGAAAATTTTATATGAGACCATAATATTTTTTTTACGCCATCCTGGAGATGAATATATTGTCTTTTATTTGATACCATTACATCCTCATAGTTATGGTTCCTAGTGCATCATAATGGTACCCGAAAAACCGAGATATTTGTCAAAAAGCGTAAAAGCGTCCTTAATATGATAATGACTCCATAGCTAATTGTGTTTATTTGATATCACTGGGTGACATTCAACAAACAGATATCAACAAACTACTGTTTCAAAAGTATCGGGACGTCTGTCCTGAGTGATAGAAATGGTGGATGGTTATGTTTACATAAAAGTAGGTACGTCGTATACAAGAAGTTTTTTTATTTATCACCTTCAATTTTTTTTTTAATAGTAACCTAATTCTCAAAAAAAAAAAACATTAAAACATTCCATTTAGGAAATAAAAAAGTAGGATATAATTTAAAAAAAATTATGCGACTATCCGTTATTTCAAATTTGCGTGGTCATCTAGCGAAACGTAGGTATTGAGCGAGGTGATGCGGAAAGAGATAGGTAGTCAGCACAGCGCGCGCGCTTCTCAAACATCTCCTTCTATCTTTCTTTAGTCTATGTCACACGGTCGCACGCGACGCATGTGTTCTTAATAATTTCCGCGATCCCGTGCGCCGCACTGTGCCCGCCCGCCTTCACAGCGCCGGCCGGTATCGATACGATGTATTCAAATCGCAAGCATTGTGAAATGGTGCGTAGTTAAGTTCGTGGAGATCCTGTTCCTTTGCCGCTGCGGTAGGGGCTTCGACCCTGCAGGGCCCCTACGGTTTGCTGACAACTCCTTGAGGCGCACGGTACGCGCCGTCGACGACTTGGGCTCGGACCGGACAGTCGGAAGCGAGCTACCCATTGATCGCCGTCCGCAAGCCTGCGCCTACGGTGGCTGGAAATCGGGATCGGGATCCCGGCGACTGGGTCGTAAGGGCCGTGCCCTTTTGCGCGTGCATGTGCGGCCTCCTTTGTTAGCATTACTGCTTCGCAGAAGGAGGCGACCGCCTGCCAGTCCTCCTAGCTTCATACTATGGCCTGTACCAAGGCCCCGCGCGAGATATCGTTGCCGCCGATCGCCCCCACGAGGGCACGGCGGTGCTCTGCCTAGGCGGGGCACACTTCCACCGTATGCTCAGCTCCACCATGTCCCGGGCAGTGCATATAGTGGTGGCACCCGGGCATTACTTCCGCACGAATCCGGTGCAGGAACTTCCCGAACTGACCATGATTGGCAAGAACCTGCGTCATGCGGAAGGTGAGGACGCCGTGAGGTCTTTCCAGCCATGCTTTCTATGGTAGACGCCGGATAAACTTGGAATAACGGTCATTGGGGCTCCTACATTTGTTGAGATTCAGAAATAAAGTTATGTCTTTATTTTCGGGTTTGAATTGACATTTATCGCGATCCTTTATATTTTGTAGTAATGAAAAACAGTTAATTGCTTGTTTTCTGGTATTTACGCAGAGATATTAGGAAAAGGTATATATATATATCGTCACCGGAAAGCCAATACTACATAAACGCCAAAAGGCCATTTTACAATAGAGACATTTTAAGTTTTTTTTTTTACAAAACCATGTCTAACTTTTTTTCTAATTTAGTAATCGAAATACAGTAAAGGCAAAAAATAATTGTGACACTATTATCTACGTACTGGAATCGAGATATTCTGCATATTTAATGTAATTCAGGAGATAGCTGTCACTTAAGTACATATGCTCTGTAATCTTCTTAAGGAGAAAGTACTTATCTTCACAATAATATTTAAGTGCGGTTGTCGAAAAGTACTAACAAGTCAAGTCCTTTGAAATGTATGAAAGGAAAAAGTACTAACACGCATTACGGGTTGATGTAGTCTCAGCATAAAAGTACTTAAACGATATAATAATGTCTTAGGACCGTACAGAAAAACGGTGTATAGCATTAAAAGTTGATACCATTGTTATGCCAAAAAGACTTATTTAAAAGATATATCATTTAAATTTAAATATATTATTCTTATCGGACATAGACAACAATAAGTAAGTGCTAACAATGGTACTAGCGGCGAATAAAATAAATGAGAATACTATTGTAATTCCTAATTTGAATTCAACTGCATCTTTTTACTATATTGGTTGAAAAAGGAAAAAAAAAATTAAAAAAATTGTTGACAGTTTTCTTGTCAGTCTTAAAACTTAATTGCTTATAGCAAAAGTCACGCAACACACTACGAATAATAAACTCAACACAGTTTTATTATTAATCTAAATACAATATTATGTATTGGGTAACAGTTAGGCGCAATTTTCGAAGAGATCAAATTGATTAGGTCTAGTAGATTTTGAATACCTGTGTATCATATATCGCGTCGATGCTCAAGACTTTGAAGCCTCGACTCAACGAGTGCATCATTGCCAATGATCCTCCTGGCTCGCCTCTCAATTGCCTCAAGTGCATCAAGCTGGTATCGGGCAGATCCATCCCAAAGATGAGAGCAGTACTCCATACACGATCGAACTTGCGCTTGATAAAGTTTTAGCAGCTGTTCCGGCGTGAAGTACTGTCTGACCTTCGCGAGGATTCCCAGCTTTTTTGCTGCCAGTTGAGCCTTTGCTTCGATGTATGGCCCAAAGTTGAGAGTTGACGTCAGCGTGACACCAAGAAGATCAAGATGGTCTGTTATCGGCACGGTTACGCCCCGGAAAGTTGGAGCAGGGCTGAATTGGCTCCTTTTAGCGGAAAATAGACACGCCTGAGTTTTAGCAGCATTGAACTTGACCAAATTAGCATCGCCCCATTCAGAGACTGCCTCCAAGGATAAGTCCAAGCGCTCGACCATAGCCTCTTGGAGAGACTGGATCTGTGACCCACTAGCTTGCGCGCTGGATATGTAACTCTCAGCAACAGTGCTGTTGTCTGCATACCCAAAGGTACCGGGCTTAAGCAGATCATTTATGTGCAGCAAGAACAATGTTGCCAAGAGCACTGACCCCTGAGGGACCCCGGCATTAATGGCCATTTGACCGGACGAGCAGCCATCGATGACCACTCGGATGGACCGGTCACTCAGGAAGTCTGCAATCCAAGCACACAAACCAGCAGGTAAACCGAAAGAAGGAAGCTTACTAATAAGGCTTTCGTGCCAGACCCTATCGAAAGCCTTCGAGATATCGAGGGAGACGGCAAGCGCTTCCCCGTGTTTCTCGATGGTCTCACTCCAGATGTGGATGGCATACGCTAGAAGATCACCAGTTGACCGATTTCGGCGAAAGCCGTATTGTCGGTCACTTAGGATGTCATTAGCTTGTAGGTATGCCAGGAGCTTAGTGTTGAGTACACGTTCCATAGTCTTACAGAGAATGGACGTTACTGAGATTGGCCTGTAATTAGCTGGATCAGCTCGACTACCCTTTTTGGGCACGGGCTGTACGTTAGCTTGCTTCCATGCAATCGGCACTTTTCCAGCCTCAAATGAAAGCCTAAATAGGCGTGTCAGGATCGGAGACAGCTCAGGCGCACACGTTCTCAGAACAATTGCCGGTATCCCGTCTGGACCGCTAGCCTTGTTCACGTCAAGGTTACCCAGCACCCTACGGACGTCCTTCTGATGGATGCGAATATCCGACATACTCGTTTCGCAACCATCAGGATTAACAGGGGGCCGCGTGTCACCAGGATATAGACGAGAAGATTCCGCGAAGAGTGAGGCAAACAAGTTTGCTTTCTCCTCAGCGGTATGGGCCAGCAACCCGTCGAGTTTTAGCAGTGGCGGTAGTGAGGGACGGCAGAAGTTCAATTCAACCGACTTAGCCAGGGACCAAAACGCCTTACTACCAGCAGGGTATGAAGCAAGTTTGTTCCCAAAGCGGCTAATGTGGTCGAACCGAGACCTCCGCATCACCTTCTTGCAAGACTTGGCAGCTCTGTTGAAGGCTCTCTTCTTCTGACTCACGTCACTCGCCTTGTGCATACGAGCATCGGCCCATGCCTGGAATGCGGTGTGCTTAAGTGCGTTAGCACGATCACACTCCGCACCAAACCAAAGGCGAGCCTGGTCAGACATTGTTACGTCAGAGAATGGAATATAGTACTCCATCCCCCGCCGCAACACATCTGTCACAGCATCTGCGCACGACGATGGATCATCCGAAGAAAAGCAAGTAGGCTGCCAAGGATAACATGCGAAGAAAGATCGCATGCCATCCCAATCTGCTGACCTATATCGCCAAACCCGCCTGGTGCCTCTAAGGCAGGGATCGGGTGGAGAGTAGACTGATATAGATTTCACCAGACAGTGGTCGGAACTACCTAACGGTGATGATATCGACACTGAATAGCGGTCTGGATCTGTTGTCAGCAGAAGGTCCAAGCAGTTGGCCGTGTGCGAATCAACATCCGGCACCCTCGTAGCTCCCTGGACCAGCTGGGTGAGATTTAACGCTAGCGCAAGGTTTCGCGTCTCGAACAGCATGATCTGTACACTGGTATGGGAAAAGCCACTCCTGATGGTGGGCATTAAAATCCCCTAGTAACACTAGTTGTGCGGAAGAAGGGTACCTCTGCTGAGCCGCATCCGGTCGTCTGTTGATCACCACTGTGCGAACGGTAGACACAAGCATAGATAATTTTATCCATGCCTGTGTCCACCAGAGCCCAAAGCGTTGAGAACCTGGAATCTTCAAGGTTGCGGAGACGCCGATAGCAGATGTCGTCCCTGGCGTATAGACACACACCAGCGTGTGATTTAAAATTGTACTCCAGTGTAAACCCTGGGTAAGACAGGTACGACACGTCTGACGGACTACTTATCTGCGTCTCCGAAAGAAAAAAGAGGGAAAGTTTTTCAGTCTCCAGGTGATGATGGACTGCTGCGAGATTGGAGTGCAGACCTCTAATATTGCTAAGGTGCACTTTAAGTGAGAGGGAGTGCAGCCGCTGTTTTACTTTTCTCTTTTTCAACCCTGGCATATTACGAGTGAGGTAGGAGAGGAGAAGGAAGTGAAATGGAGTTCCATGCTGCTAACCTTCAGTCACGCACTGGCAGGACAGCATCATTGGGGTACTAGTCTAGAGACTGCGGGGACGCCCGAGCCCCGCCGGAAATGACCATCGGGCCCTCTCATCTGGTCGCCAACCAGCACGATGGTGCATTCCGGGATTTTTCATCAGTTGGCGGGGCAGCCTTTCATGTGTGGCTAGCACATTACTTGGGCCCCCAACTAACTGCGGTCGGCCAGCGGTGCACCGTGCCTCGGATCCCGCTACCCTCCGTGACTAGTCTCCCGATACGTCAATACCAGCGCGGGTCCGGCTGGTCTGCATACATTAGAACCGCCACTTCGACCCAACTCCTCTAAATTGGCTACTAGGCAAAGTCGTACCGCCAAACGGCCTAGCCATGTTCCGGTACGATACCCAGTGGGTGGTCACAATCACAAGCCGTCGGTCGAAACCTACCACCAGTTAATGTCACCTGATTAGCACCACCCGGGGACCAAGTGTAGGGCCTAGCTATGGGTATTCTCCTACGGACGCGGGTGACTCAGCCCCCTAATTTGTTAACTGTTTGCTGCGGGAACTTCATACACGCGTCACTCTTTTGTCGCTGCGGGGATCCGACTACAAGCAAAAGCAAGGTCGACTCATCGACTGAACCACCTACAACTCGCGCGCGAAATATAAATTATAAGTACTCAACGAATCGTAATCAAAACAAAATTTTATTTCAAAAGACTTAACTGAATATTTTTTGTACGTGTTTCACACATTTAAATGCTAAACAAACTATTAATATTTTGTCGAGTAAAATAATCCATACTTAATATAATAATTATTCGATTTCATTGAATGTAAAACATTCTGGATAGACACTCAAATACTTAGGTATGAAAAGCAAAGTTACTAAAACCGTTCCCTCTCAGAAAACTGCGAAGACAAAATATACTAACGCGCCATGCTCATCAATTCTTACGTAAAGCAAATTTACTTAGCTACATATCAACTCATAGTTACGGTTGGCAAAAAAATACTAAAGCGACATCAATGACTCAAACTACAATATTTTGAGTTGCTGAACAAAGTTAGAGTGGCTGATGTCAGTATAGAAAAATACTAAACTGACAACGACTAAAATATAATCATAACTTGCATTACGTAAGTATTTATTAAAACATCAAAATTATGATAAATACCATCCTTTTGCAGTGCTTAAGCGCCAAAAAAATGCTCAGATAATTACGAAATCCCGACTAATCGACGCATCAAAAAAAAAATCCAATCCAACGATATATATAACTCATTTTGGTCAAAATGGCGTTTAAGTAGTATTGGCTTTCCGGTGACGATAATACTTTATTACATACCAAGATTACAAAGAAGGATGGTCAATTTGGACCAGGAAAAAAAAGTGTTGTTACCGAAATGAGATTGTCATCATAACATAATATAATAACGATGTAATTATTGGATGGCATCAGTTTATTTTTAAAAGCAGGCGGAAAATAGATTTTCATTTTAAAAAAATATATATTTTTGTTTATTAGAATGCTTGATAATATCTTATTTATGAACGCATCCGTAATGTTAACGTTCTTAGAGAAGTCCAAACTTTTTCTAAAGTCGATATCGATTTAATTCCTAAATCTAAAGAAATTAAATCCAAGGTTATGTCAACTGTTTATAATTTTGTTATTTACTTAATCTAAGATAAGACATTAACAGATTTTTTGTTTTTTATTATTTAATTGAATTAAGTCATGAATTATAAAAATATTTAGCAGCTTAAAATTGAAAATGCCGTAAATCGATCGAATATGGAGCCGCCCTATTATTGACAAACAAGATTTTATAATTATGTAATATTTTAGGCTTGGGTACTAAGTCCTTTAAGCCATGTCTTCGTATGAATAGTTAATTTGAATATGGATGTAAACATTCTGAGGAATCAATTTATGAATAATTAAAACAGCCTCCGAGTGAAGTTTCGTAACTTCACTCAAAGATATGCCGCCAAAAATTATTTTTAACATCTTTTTGAAATGCTACAAATTATTAATAAACCATATAACCTTAAAAAACATTTTCATTATTTACTAGTTTCCCCATACTTTTAAAAATATATTGAATGCCGTAGTTAGTAATTTTCATTCAGGCAAATCAAACGATATTATGTGTCATCAAGTCACGTTTTACTATTTTTTATGGTCCAAGCATGTTAAGAGAATGACCATTGTTCTTTACAAATTGAAATTATAATACAAAAAAAAAACATACAATTAGCGGCCTTGTCGCACTCGGCGATTTCTTCCAGGCAACCTAGAATTTATTGTACGTATTGTAATTTATTGTATAGGTTTATTCCACGTTTATCTGGCACCTTGTATAATCACAATAAGACAAGATTTTGTAAATTGACGTTCCTACTCGTGAAAGCATGAAGGAAAAATTTGCAATTTATGTTTTGATAGCGATGTTTGGGGGCGCCAGGTGGGGCCACCGCCAAGCGCGTGAGACCGGCGCGGCGGCCGGCGGCGCGGCAACCTGTTTGTGTGTATGTACACAGCGCACAGCGCATAGTGTCTACAAGCATTATCATCTTTTGGATAATTTTGTGATGATACCTTATCTCATTTTTTTTTTTTTGTATTAATACTAAAAATAAAAACAGAAAGGAAAATGTCCAAAATGGCCCTGTGCAATAAAGAGTATGCGGAAAACACGATAATTAATTGTCGTTTCTATTATATACGTTGCAAATACTTCAGTAACACTAACTAGCTGTATGCCAAAAATGTTCATTTTTAATTAAATAGTATTCTATGGGAATAATAACATGCGCCAACCGCCACTACGAGTAAAATATAATGTTTTTTTTTGTAATGATTTTGGCTTTGATACTAAGTCTTTTTAGCAATAAAATGTCATGTCGTGTCCTTAATGAATTAGGGATGCCTAATCAATTGAAATCGATCGATTGAATTTATAATCTGTCGAATTTCTTTTTTATCTAAAAGTATATTTTAAAAATAATAAAAAGGTAAATGAGGTCATTTTTCAAGGTTATCTAATGATCGTTTAGAAAAGTGTGTGGTCTACTTTTAACTAACGATACGAATATTTACGACAATGTTAATACAAAAGTAATCCTTTTTTTGGATTTCACTTTATTTTTTTACTGAATACCTTAAAATTAAACAAAAAGAAAAACATTGTGAACTGGATACAGATGTTATTATGTACTTATTAATATTAACAATTAGTATAGAAGTGTTATTTTTATTAAAAACTTGTTAAACCTATTTTCAATGATATGACAAAAGTTGATGTAAGGCAGTTTGTAACCATTTACCATTGCCATAATAAATCTTAGGAAATATCGATTAATCGTATCGTATTTTTGGCGTAATTATGGTCCTCTGTAACCCGCACTTAGGTTTAAATGACGTTTGTAACCAAACTGAGTTTTTTATTACTATTTATGCACTAGTGCAATAATGTTAAAACCTTTTTGTTAAACGTTTTTGCTCTCAAAACAAATTTGTAATACGAAAAAAAATCATTTCAGGTTATTGCGTTCAATAGTAAAAAAAAATCCGGGCAAGTGCGAGTTGGACTCGCGCACTGAGGGTTCCGTACAAACTTACCAATGAAAACAGTTCAATTCCCAAATTGAGTTACAAAGATTTTTCCGAATCATAAAATAGTAGATTATGTGACTAGGGGATAAAGCAGTGTCTTTAAGTCGCGGGCGGCATGTTGAATTCCGAACGAAACGAAGGTTGCAAATTTTAATCCCGAACGATAGTGAGGGATTTATATAATTAACTCCCGAGCATTGCGAGGGATTTAATAAAGAAACCTGAGTGAAGTGAGGAATTCAAGCCACCCAAAACAAAGACAGCTTTATCCCCGTGTTGGATACTCTACTTTTGACACCATCTGTGAGATAATTAAAAGACAATTTAGCAAAACAAATCATATATTAGAGAAATATAAATATTATGTACAAGTTAATCTTAACTATCACTCAACATGTTTTGAGATTTGAAACAAACAAAGTCACTACTCTAAGATTCTATATTTACAATTTTCTTTATCGCCCCCGCTTTTTCATTACTTTTTTTTTTAAACTCTTCAGTAACCACGACCACGTTTTATTGTTTTTATTTTTATTTTTTGTTAGTGGCCAGTTTGAATTTTGAATAAACTTGCAGTGTTGCCAGTAGGGTCATGTCAGAAATAACCTGAAATATAAGAAAATGTAACCTTTTTGTATAAAAAATAACCTTTCATATTTTTTACTTTAAACGTTTTATAATGTTGATAGATTAGAATACCAGTTGTATTGAATTACAGAAACATCGATGAGTATTTGAGCACTTGCCCGCATATAAAAGTATACAAGTACGATATTGTCGAAAATTATACGCGAATTCATAGCCCGTAATCTTTCATACGAAGGAGCTTGGAAATTTAATAAATACACTACCACTTTTTATTCAATCTTTTAATATACCTGTCACTTTGTTTTTTACTACTCCATTTACGACGGTATCATAATGATAGCGTATATCTTTCGCTTCCATAAGGATATTTTAATTTTAAATGAAAAATTATCCATTTATTGGCAATCGGTAATATAATTCTACATTACCATATTATTTTTGACATTCGATTCACTTTCGCTTTTTGTTCAATATATGGTTCGAGAGAGCACACTTGAAGAAAAAAAATAACTGCCCTAGTCATTGGCAAAGTGCTCATACCCCTATGATTTTATAAAGGTCTATAGTTTTACAACTACCACTGCTAACGAAGCTTACCAACATAAAAAATTCTAAAACGAGCGTTCCGTCCGAAACGGAACGCTCGTTTTAGTAAAAAATTAAAAGTTAATTCTACAAATTCCAAAGTAACCAAAATCACCTAAAAGTAACCTTTTCATTAGTGTAACCTAAAAGTAACCAATGCAGTTCAAAAATCATCAAATCACCTAAAAGGTTACAAAAGTAACCTTCTGGCAACACTGCAAACTTGTTTGATGCACGTACATTTTAGTTCGCTTAATGTTGACGGTTTTTGACGTTCCAAATGCAAATCTCATTATTCCCTAGGGATCGCCCATACTGCATTATCTCCCTAGGGACAGAATGACTTGCTTTAAGTGTTGGTTGTATGACATATAAAAGGGCATTATCGAGCAGATGGTGTAAAAAAAAAAATATTTTGTGACGTTACTACAAATTTACAATTTTCAGATTTGTCCCTATACTTGTGTTATGAGACCTTATCTCATGCCAAATTTCAGGATTCTAGGTCAACGTAAAGTACCCTATGAATTTTGATTCGATTGAGAGATACGAAAATCGAAATACACGTTTTTTTGTGAAATAAACAAGCGGTATCTTTTTTTTCCGTTAACTTAAATGTTTTATTTTTTCACAGCTTTAAGGGACCGCAGACCTGAGTATAAAATTAGGTTTTAAATTCAACTCGATACATTCACGCGTTCCCGAGATAAAGGGTCTTGACAGACAGACAGACGGACAACAAAGTGATCCTATAAGGGTTTCTTTTTTTTATTGAGGTAAGGAACCCTAATTAGTGTTTTACTTGCTTATTTTAGGATTTATGCAATTTATTCGTGTTTAATTAAACCGTTTTAACTTGTACATGGTTAATAAATAAATTATTCATTCAAATAAAATTTGTTTTATCTTACATTTATTATAACAATGTACCTAGCTAGTCTGGCCACTTTGGTTTTTAAGCTGTCATTAGATCCCTACGTGAACAGATAACGCACGTGTCGCGAGATGGCCCACATTCCATATTGCGCACATGGTCTGCAGAGAGACGCCACACAGACACTAAAAATCGGAACCGACCTATGGTGATTGTCTTGGCTGCGCCCAACCTGGGTGTGGAGTACGTTTAATATGTTCCGAGGCGAGGGGCTCTCCGACGGGTCGACGAAATCATCAGGAGGTTTCAAGCGTCTCCTGTCAATAGTCGCATGTCTGAGGTAATGTTATCATGAGATGGACTCACGTTTGCTACAAATTTTTTACGACTTAAATCTCTGAGGCTCTGAGCTCAAATTGAGCACTGGATGGCGAGGGATTTCTAGGGGGTGCAATGCCGATTATTGGCAATACAGCATTCGCACCGGTGTCGGTTTAAGCCAACCAGTTTAAATTTAGCACGTTTCAATACGTGCTACAAGTATATAACAAAGATTATGAATTATCAATGATTAGATTATGAATGGAAAGTATTAACTTTCCATTCACGTTGATGATAAAAATTGTGGTAATATTTTTGAATATTTATAATTATTTAAATAATTAATTCGTATAGACTACACAATAAAAAACTATCATCGTACTAACTTCGTCCTACTTTTTCTACAGCTTAAAAATCATTATCCGGTATTAAAAAATCGAACTCATTAGTTTAATCAAAGAGCTGGCAACATATTTCTGGAGTTTGACGTATCACGTTATCACGTATTTATGACCATTGATTGACATTTGTAGTACCTGACTACCTGTCAAATAGATTTCCCTATTCCCGAAAAAAATGAATTTAGTGTTTCAATATTTTTTTGAATGAAGATTATTAAGAAAATTCGTATTAACTTCCTGGACGGCCAGAACAAAACGAGGGATCGGCTGCCACAACACAAGAGTTCCACGAAAGAAGTGCATACGATCACACACTCACATGTCATTTATTTACTGATATCTCGTGGACTGTAAAGCCGCGACAGCAGCATTCATTCAACATTGATTTTTCTAATTTATGTGTGATTTAGCTTATTGTTTTAAGTTCAAAGATGGAAAAAATGCCAATGTGCAGAATATGTTTAGTAGAGAACGTTCGTATGTACATAGTTGTCGACAAGGACTTGCATGAACTATATGAAACGCTGACTGACATTCCAGTAAGTTATACCTTATATCATCTTATTATATAACATCACCTGTGTTCAGTATCGCTCGTACAGCATAACAATATATGTTTTGTATGGGAAGTATTCTATTCCTAAGTTAAATACTATGTTGCAGTTTAAAACTGAAGACAGAAGACCAATTCTCGCTTGTTTCTTCTGCTTTGCTAAACTAAAGCAATGCTACCAACTGCAGAAAAAATGTCTGGAAGCAGAAGAGTTGTTTGCTCAAATGATCAATGAGGTGAGGTGTTCTACTAATAAAAGTAAGGCTCATATTAATAAAAGTTCCTCAGCCCAAGATCTCGTACTTGATACCAAGCTTGAGATCCTGATCATATTAAGCTGCTGATCCCCGCACGAACGCCGGCGTTCGTGCGCCATTGTCTTACTATTGTGTCTCTAATTACGCTACTCCAAAAGTTAATAAACCAGATTCACAAGCCCATGCTCAAGCTCAAGCTCTAGTTACAGCTTAGGTGTATGGCATAAGCTGAGTGTTGACTGATTAATAAATGAAACTCGACACTTAAGTTTACAACAATCTGTGTACTTGAGATGCCAGATCATGAGTGCAGACCGACCGGGACTTGAGGTTGTGATTAGCGTAGCGCGAAACTTGGAGGAAAACAATTAATTAATTAATTTGATGCCATATTTTAGATAGAAGTTATTGTCTTTAGTGTGTATGTAGTGTAGTTTTAATTAGTTAACTGTTTTTATTTTTCTTGTTCTAACAATGATTGTAATAATTAATTCAGTAAATTAATTATTACAATAAAATAGAGTACTATGATGCTATTTTATGGCCAATGTGCTTTCTGCTATCCATTTTCGTTTAAAAAGTAAAACAAAAAGATGAACAAGCTGTCCATGGATGAACACAAACAGATGTTTATGTTTAATTTGTAATCTGTGATTTGGTTTTGACACTAATGCTACATTGTGTTATGTTGAGGTAGAACTACACTGTGCAGACGTGTGCCACGTATGCGGATGTGAGCGCGTCGGTCTCCTTTCATTTTATACGGAAACTTGTAGAGCTACACTAGATCCACGCCACGTGATGTCATTCTACATACAAATCAGGCATGGTCCACGTGTGCGTCGGTCTAATGTTTTTCTAGCTTTATTTGTGCCCATTGCGTTGCGAAGTAAACATTTGCAAAGTATAAGAAAATAAATACTTGTCATTTTTTTATAATTTCAGCATATCTTGAGTAGCAAACTACTTCATAATGTGATACAGCGCTATTAATTAAAGTTGTAACAAAATAAAAGTATTTAATTAATCTTATGACAGCAGTAGCCTATTAGCAGTAACGAAATTTATTTTAAACTTTGGTCAATGTGACGTAATTGTTCATGCAAGCACAGCTTGAGTACAGCACATTGAGTAGATGATCTTGGCAACTTGAGATTCTGTACTCAAGTGTTTATTTAGCAATGGTCTTGAGATCTTATCTTATTGTGGGGCTGGCCCTAGGACAGAGCACTTCGACCCTTCTGGATCTTTTGTGCTATTCCCCTCCCTTCTACTCAATCCCTAGCCCTCCGTGCACCTTCTTCATGAGTCCCAGTATGGCCTTGATGGGGCTGAGCCTGTAGTCCTCAGGTCTTGGAAATGGTTGGCCCAGATACTTTAGTCTTTTGGAGCCTAGTGCTGCACAGTCGCACAGCAAGTGCAGCATATTCTCCTCTGCCTCTCCACAGATCCTGCAAGTCGGGTCGCTTGCTAGTTCCATGTTGTGGAGCCGTTTGTTGGTGGCATAGTGCCCTGTGAAGACTCCTGTGATTGTTCGGAGCTGTGATCTGCTGTACCTCCATAGTTTTTGGGTCCAGGCCTTATCTATCTCATTGAGAAACAGCTTTGCATGCTTCTGGCCTGTTCATGGTCACAGTATAGATATATGGAACAGTACGGAAACTACCTACAAATGTTCGAAACGGCTCACTTACACAAACATACGCATCGACGAGACTCCTAAGCGGCATTCGCTACTGACAGGACCGCGAGAAACGCTTAGGAGTCTCGTCGATGCGTATGTTTGTATGAGTGTGCCGTTTATATATTTGTAGGTAGTTTCCGTACTGTTCCATATATTTATACTGTGTCATGGTCTTGCGATTCTGACATTATTTAATCGGGCATCAAATGATATTGCACTTGAGGACGGAGTTGAGCACCGTTTATTAATGCGGGCCTAGAAGTGATACCTCTCAAGCTTGCATCTAGTGTGTCTGGATTCCACTATTTTCATAATTATTGCTAATTGTGAAGGCTCTTTTGAGTGACTACAGATCAATGAATATTATTTGTGCTTATTTATGTACAACAATGACTTTACCTAATACTGTAATAACATTTGACAGCCAAATCCTTCAGTAAACCGAGGTCAGCTAAAGTATTCCAGTGGACTTATAATAACTCATGTAGAGAATATCAGTATAGCTGGTTGTGAGAGACAAGATGATGTCATTGAGCCGGAGGGGGAACATCAAAGTGAAGGTACGTTTTTGAGAGTATATAGCCTGGTTAATTTAGACATCCAAGGTTACAATAATTCGCACCCAGCTGAAAATTGGTAGGATTGTTCAAATCACCATCATAAATGAAATCTAAAAAGTCCTCATCGATCCGACACCTGGGAAAAAAATACTCGGGGTCAAAGGTCACAGAAACGAGTTTTTCGCGATTTTCACCAAAACGGTAAGTTTTATCATAAAATTAGCTCAGAAAAAAATTTTAGATCAGATAATTATCTGAATTATCTAAGTACAAAAATTTCTCAATACTTTTTTTCCTAAGAGCCACCGTTTTTGAGATATAATGTTTCAAATAGTTGAAAGCGGTCATCGTCATAATATGCACACGTTTTCAGCCCACCCTTAAGGTAGTGTACTTAGTGCGTTTTTGAATCATTATATCTCAAAAACGGTGGCTCTTAGGAAAAAAAGTATTGAGACATTTTTGTAGATAATTATCTGATCTACAATTTTTGTCTGAGCTAATTTTATGATAAAACTTACCGTTTTGCTGAAAATCGCGAAAAACTCGTTTTTGTGACCTTTGACCCCGAGTATTTTTTTTTCAGGTGTCGGATCGATGAGGACTTTTTAGATTTCATTTATGATGGTGTTTTGAACAATCCTACCAATTTTCAGCCGGGTGTGACTTATTGTAACCTTACCCCTATTTTTTGTTCTAATTTGACTGGACTAATACTGATGATGATTATGAGATTAAAATGAAATGATTTACGTTCATAACTTATTCAATTAACAAAACATCAATTAATTTTATGCAATTCTATTTTTTACAGATGTTGAACTGGAAAATGTGTCCATCAGTTATTCAGATGTAGAAGATACACCAGCACTCCATTGGTCTGAATCGGATTCAGAAGATGATGTGCCTTTGATGGAATTGAAAACAGAAGTAGAAGAAGAACAAAAAGTATCGAGGAAGAAGCGAAGAGCCAGTGAGACGACACGTAAGTATTAGTTAGTGAACAGGCCAACTGGTTTGACAACATGAACTTATTGAAACAACTTCAGGCGTCCTGTCTGTACACTCTTGAGTAGCACAAACACACTGCTACACCTCGAGTAGTTGCCAGATGACTCACAGTTCATCTGCTTAAATTACTGAACACTGATAGCAGAGACAACAGAGCAGCTCTGTACGTGGGATTACTGGCGTTTCCATTTACTTAACTCCAGCTCTTTACTATGTCGTTTCTATTAAATACTAAACAATCCCAAGTCCGATCAAATGGAAAAATCGTATATAATCATGAATCGGGTAGATTCGTGTTGTATCACTAATCTAGCGCAACTTGATCCTTAATATTCAAAAACCTGCAAAAGCAACTCATCGGCTCTAATGAGAACCATTCGATTTCCTTTCATTTTGTGGTGTTTTGAATATGGCGCTTACTAGATTAATAACCACAGGGGCGGCCGTTACGACGAGACAGAAACTGCACATACGAAGAAAAAAACTGGAAGACGAAATCACTGAAAACCAAAAGAAGAATGAAGTGTCGGTCACAAAAATTACCCAGAATACTCAAAATTGTATGTCCAAACTTATTCCAAAATTTCAAGAACTTTTAACTCGTTCAACACCGCGAGTTAATATCAGTATTATTGATACTACTTTATACACAAATTGTCGTAATGATATTAAAAAAGATAATTTGACAAAACGTACTCGTATACGCACTGGCGGAGCATCTTACAAGTGTGATATTTGTCAGCACACTTTTAAAAAGAAGGGAAATTTAATAAAACATAATCGTGTACACACTGGTGAAAAACCTTATGAATGTGAAGAATGTCGACTTTGTTTTAGTCAGAAGGGTAATTTAATGAGACACATTCGTACGCATACTGGTGAGAAACCTTACAAATGTGAAAAATGTCAGGTTTGTTTTAGTGAGAAGAGTCATTTAATAAGACACATTCGTATGCACACTGGTAAAAAACCTTTCAAATGTGATATATGTCGGCGTCGTTTTATTCAAAAGAGTGACTTAAAACGGCATGTTCGTATACACGCTGGTGAAAAACCTTTCAAATGTGAGGTCTGTCAGAGCTGTTTTAGTGAGAAGGGTAATTTAACAAGTCATATTCGTACGCATACTGGCGAGAAGCCTTACAAGTGTGAAGAATGCCAGCTTTGTTTTAGTCGGAAGAGTACTTTAACACGACACAGTCGTACGCACACTGAGGAAAAACCTTACAAATGTGAAGAATTTGAGCTCTATTTTAGTGAGAAAGGTAATTCAACAATATAAATTTTATTTCAACTTATAATTCAAAGATAGTACAATTCTAAGTAACGCATTAAAAAAACACTTTTTACAAAAAAAAAATAACCGATTTCACTGGTAATTTCGATTATTATTTTTTTGTTAAGATTTTTATTTCGCACTTTTTAGTTGCCACTGTTGCACTTATAGCCAGAGTACCTATTTCTCATGACAATTCCAACCCAAACACTGCTAGGATACATTGTTTTATTATGAAGTTCCCGAGTTCACCTACCTTTTGGCTCCATCATCAGATCAGTTCGAGAGTACCTAATAGCCAAACTGCATCTCATGACAATTCAAATAAACGCAAACACGGCTAGGATACATTGATTAATTACGCAGTTCCAGTGCATATCTTCCGGATCCACCATCATCATCAGATCACTTCGATCATACCATTTTCAACATAACTATTCAGAACCATTCATTTATTTGTATGGTCATAGTCACTTAACTATCTTCATTGTGATATCTATGTGAGTATGAAGTTGTGTTGGCCATTTCTGGTCTTCTTCACCAGTTCCACTTCATCAAATACATATTACTTTTTGACTGTAAATGCTTAATTCCTCGATGAAAATACCAAAATAACTAAATGGTTGCCTATAATATTTGAGGAGTCCCCTCGTTCACTCATGGATCCCATCATCAGAACTGGATTTTGAATAAAATGGGACCAATCTGGAAGCATATTATTGGCATTTCGAGGATCCCCTCTAAATGGCAATGGCAATCCATTTCGGGGGCTTCGTTTTCCCCGGCTTCGGAGGTGCATAGGGCGGTACCCATTATCAGGTGGGTAAACGGGATCCCAGGGTGCGGCAAGACAGCCTGAATGGTGAATCGTTTTGACGAGGAGAGCGATATCGTAGTGACCACAACAACCGAAGTTGCTAAGGATCTCAAAGAGAAGCTAGCGCACCGATTAGGAGATTGCGTCAAGGCAAAGGTGCGCATTATGGCCTCAATTTTAGCCAACGGGGTCAGACCAGAGGAAAAATGCCGTCGCCTTACGGTTGACGAAGCCCTCATGAACCACTTTGGGGCCATATTCATGGCAGTGAAGTTGTCTGGAGCGAGCGAGGTCGTTCTCATCGGAGACGTGAGTCAGCCACCATTTTTGGACAGAGAGAACCTATTTAGGTTAAGGTATACCCGTCCAAACTTAGTTGCTGGCATTACCCAGGAGTTACTCTGTACGCATCGGAACCCAATGAACATAGCAAGGCGTCGCTGTCGCGGGTCCATTCCCTTAAAGTAGAAAGGTTCACGGGAGCGCGCATACCGATAACCGTCCAGAACACCTTATTCTTGGTCCATACGCAAGAAGCGAGAGCCTCTCTCGCCGACCAAGGCTATGGGTCTGGCAAAGGGTCGTGAATCCTCACCATCCACGCAGCTTAGGGGTTGACCTGCGATAGCGTTATTATAATTAACACCAAGTCAAGGAGGCTCCACATCCACGACAGCATTTCCCACGCAGTTGTCGCAGTGTCGAGACTCACGGCCAGCTGTGTGTCCTATACCGACGACGACGAAGCCACGGGCCGTTTCGCCCGGAAAGCGATGGATGCGCCTACTAAAATGGTCAAAACCTTAAGACGGCCATACAGCATCGAGACACCGCAGTCGCGGAAGCTCTGATGGAGATACTGAAGTCTCTAGACGTCAGAGCAACAAGAGCCTATCATCCAAACTCTACACACCAACCCTAAATCCATAGTTCTAAAAATATATTATATCATAGTGTACTTAATCCAGTACAAGATGTGTTAAACCTTAGTCTATAGTCCAAGTAACAAGTACATTGTAAAACCATTTTTAACCGACTTCAAAAAGGAGGAGGTTATATGTTCGGTTGAATGTATTTTTATATTTTTTTTATGTATGTTCACCGATTTCTCGGTTAATTGTGGTCCGATTTTGAAATTATTTGATGATGATTGAAAGGTTATGCTTCCGAGTTGGTCCCATAGAAATATTGTTATGATCTGATCATGAACTTCGAAGATATAGAACAGAACTCCTCATAGGATCACAGCAGAACTGTCGTAACAAGTAAAATTGCTTTGTTTATACGTGTAGTCGATGACTGACTGAAAGTAGAGGGGAAATATATCGAACTGATTTGATGATGAAGCCTGAAGTTAGGCACCGGAACTCTGTAATAAATTAATGTAGGTAATCTAACCGTGTTTGGGATTATTAGAATTGTCATGAGATGCACTCTGGCTATAAGGTATTTAAGTTTGGCTGAGGGGTACTTTTTAGTGGTGGTACCATAACAAAAAAGTGTAAAATAAAAAACGTTTTACAAAAAAAAAATACAACCGACTTCAAAGTAAAAAAAACACTGAAAAGTGCAAAATAACTAATTTCGGAAGTCGGTGTTAAATAACGAAGAGACAAAACTATTATAGACACACCGACTTCCGAAATTAAAGTTATTTTGCACTTTTCAGTGTTTTTTTTTTACTTTGAAGTCGGTTGTATTTTTTTTGTATAAAGTTTTTTTATTATAAGTGATTTGTAGTAAGTAAATTATTAAATAACCATTTAGAAAATCCAGCATAATAACTACATCAACTACACAACAACAGTACATCGCCCTACGATTCTAATACAACAATGCCTACAGGGTGTTGTTGGGGCTACCTCGGTACTGCAGTGCGTCGGGGATGTTCGCCGAGTCACGCATTGACTGATTCTATGCGACAATGCAGAAACGGTGCACATCCTTGGTGCGCAGGGTCCGCGCCAGCTCCAACACCTTCCTGAGGATGATGGCTGAGAGATTTGACTGTCACTATAATAACCATTGTTGCATAGGTAATGTAGTGACAATATAAGTATTTTTATTGTTTTTTAATTATTTTTATTAGACTATTAAATATATTTTTTTTTTAAATTTTTATTACTTTATTTTGGACATGGAAAGGAAAATGAATTGTATTTTAATATAATATAAATAATTGTGTATTTGTGTATATTGTAATTAATTGTAGTGTTATAATATGGAAACAATTTTCCTGACAAATAAATTATTATTATTATTAAGTGAAATTAACAGATAGGACAATATAAAAAAAAAGCAGTCAGAGGTGGACTCGCGTAGTTTCTAAGCTTAGTTTTTAAGTAAACAATTGTCAAGATGAGGGTATGATAGAGATGCCAATTTGAAAAAATAGTAAACATATACCTAACGATATAAATAACTGGGCAAGTGTGACTCGGACTCGCGCACTGAGGGTTCTGTACAAACTTTCCAATGTAAATAGTTCAATTCTCGAATGGATTACAATAAATTTACTGTTTTCATATTTATTCCTTTGACTGTGCTATAAGACCTTGCTTTATGCCAAATTTCAGGATTCTAGGTCAACGGGGAAGTACCCCATGAATTTTGATTCCCTTGAAAGTGTCGAAATATAAGTTTTTACGGCATAAACGGCCGTATCTTTTTTTTCGTTAAACTAGAAGTTTGATTGTTTCACAGCTTCAAGGGAACGCAGATCCGAGTATATGGTTTTAATTTCAACCCGATACTCTACGCGTTCTTGAGATAAAGGGTCTTGACACACAGACAGACAGACGGACGGACAACAAAGTGATCCTATAAGTATTCCGTTCTTTCTTTTGAGTTACGGAACCCTAAAAATGGCGCGGACCATCATGTCTGCGGTAGAATAGATACAAAAAAAAATACCAACCTAACCTAAAACAAGTGTTTTAGACCACCGTAAAGATAGTCATAATGTCATATATTTTTGAACGTTGCGTTGCTCGGCGAGCCTTGTACGATTCTACAAAAATATTTGACAAAGGGCATTGCTTATACCTGTCCCCAAAAATAACACCTGTTTCAAATCAGGTGAGATAGTGGTCAAGCGCGAACCTTCAAGAAAAAAAAATCTGTTGACGAGTACCAACAGATTTGTAATAGGTGTCATTCGAAGCGTCTAGTTGTTTATTATGGCGTTATACCTCTAAAAGTATGGGTTTAGGTTTTTAACCGATTTCAAAAAGAAGGAGGTTCTATGTTAGGCTGAATGTATTTTTTTTGTGGACCGATTTTTTTTTATTGATAGTTATGCTTCCGAGTTGGTCCCATAGAAATATTGTTATGATCTGATGAGGATCTTCGAAGATATGGAACGGAACTCCTCATAGGATCATAGCAGAACTGTCGTAACAAGTAAAATGGCTTTGTTTAAACGTGTAGTCAATGACTGATTGAAAGAAGGGGGGGAGGGGATATCATATCGAACTGATCTGATGATGAAGCTGGACACCGCAACTCTTTAATAAATCAATGTAACCTAACCGTGTTTTTTTTTTTAGGTGGGAAAATCATCTTATGACAAATCTCGCTCTTGGGCGGAGCGAAAAATAGTGTCAGACTTTTACTGACTAAAAACCCACTCCTGTTCCTTCTTTGCCTTCGTCCCAGGGCCCCGGGTTTCACTTTCACACTACCCGTGGCCCCAGTAGCTTCGACCCTGTTGGGCCCCTACGATTTGCTGACATCTCCCTGAGGCGCGCGTGGAACAATACGCGCCGTCGACGACTTGGGCTCGGTCCGGACGGTTATGGGACGATCGGACGGCGAGCCACCCATTGCTCGCGGTCCGCAAGCCCTGGCCTACGGTGGCCGGAAATCGGGATCGGAATCCCGGCGGCGGTTGGGGCGTGAGGACCGTAGCCTCACGTGATCGGCCGCCTCCTTTGCTAGCATTACTGCTTCGCAGAAGGAGGCGACCGCCTGCCACTCCTCCTCGCTCCGGACCATGGCCTGTACCAAGGCCCGGCGCGAGAGATCGCCGCCGTTGATCGCCCCCACGAGGACACGGCCTTGCTCTGCCCAAGCGGGGCACACCTCCACCGTGTGCTCCAACGTGTCCTCCGGGCGGTCCACACAGTGGCGACACCCGGGCGTCGCTTCCGCACGAATCCGGTGCAGGAACTTCCCGAACTTACCGTGTTCGGTGAGAACCTGCGTCATGCGGAAGGTGAGGACGCCGTGAGGTCTTTCCAACCACGCCTCAAAGACGGGACTTACCGCCATAATTGTGGCGTGCCCAAACCGTGTTTGGGATTATTACAATTGTCATGAGATGCACTCTGGCTATAAGGTACCATCGAGGTAATCTGATGATGATTAGCTGAGGGGTACTTTTTAGTTGTGATACCACAACTAAAAAGTAAAAAAAACTTTTTACATAAAAACTTTTTACAAAAAAAAAATAACCGACTTCACTAAAACAAAACACTAAAAGGATCAAAATAACTTTAATTTCGGAAGTCGGTGTTTCTCGGTATTGTTTGTTTCTTATTTAACACCGACTTCCGAAATTAAAGTTATTTTGATCCTTTTAGTGTTTTGTTTTAGTGAAGTCGGTTATTTTTATTTTGTAAAAAGTTTTTATTTCACACTTTTTAGTTGCGATACACTTATAAACAGAGTGCCTATTTCTCATGACAATTCCAATTAACCCAAATACTGCTAGGTTACATTGTTTTATTATAAAGTTCCTGTGTCTACCTTCCTCCTTCCGGCTCCATCATCAGATCAGTTCGATAGTACCTTATAGCCAAAGAGCATCTCACGACAATTCTAATAAGCCCAAATACGGCTAGGATACATTCATTAATTACGGAGTTCCTGTGCCTACCTTCCGGCTCCATCATCAGATCAGTTCGATAGTACCTTATAGCCAAAATGCATCTCATGACAATTCTAATAAGTCCAAACACGGCTAGGTTACATTGATTAATTACGGAGTTCCAGTGCCTACCTTCCGGCTCCATCATCATCATCAGATCACTTCGATGATACCATTTTCAACGTAACTATTCAGAATCATTCATTTATTTGTATTGTCATAGTCGCTTAACTATTATCTTCATTGTGATATCTATTTGAGTATGAAGTTCCGTTGACCATTTCTGGTCTTCTTCATCAGTTCCACTTCATCAAATGTTACTTTTTGACTGTAAATGCTTAAGTTCTTGATGAAAATACTAAAATTACCATAGGGTTGCCTATAATTTTTCAGGAGTTCCCTCGATTTCCCATGGATTCCATCATCAGAACTGGATTTTGAAAAAAATGGGACCAATCTGGAAGCATATCCTATAAAGGGAAAAAAAATTTTTGCAAATCGGTCCATAAACGACGGAGTTCTGAGGTAACAAACATAAAAAAAAAAAAAAAACAACTGAATTGATAACCTCCTCCTTTTTTTTGAAGTCGGTTAAAAATACAACAACTTCAATGTTAAAAAAAAATCACTAAAAATGTACAAAATAACTTTAATTTTGGAAGTCGATGTTTCTTAGTTTTGTCTCTTCGTTATTTAACACCGACTTCCGAAATTAAAGTTACATATTTTGTACCTTTTTAGTGGATTTTTATAAAATATTTTTATTTTAACCTAACTTAACCTAAGTTATGCGTACATAATACCCATTGTATGATACGTTTGGTTACGGTGACACATTGATGTTAATGCACCAGCACAAACGCTTGATCATATTGTAATAAATGACTAATACTAAATGTCTGTATGGAAAAATAAACACATTATTTTCTACAAGTTTTTTTTTTATTAAATAAGAGCCCCTTGTATTCTAACGTCGTATGGTGTTCGGACGTAAAGAATGGCACCATCCCATCACTTCCCGTGGGTGTCGTAAGAGGCGACTAAGGGACATACCAGAGAATGGGCAGCAGCATTCTCTGTGCATTATAACAACCACACTGCGATCGCCAACCCGCCTGCCAAGCGTGGCGATTGAGGCAAACCCCTCCAAAAATGATAAGCAATATAAAGTTATGGCCCCTAGTGCCCGGCAGCCCGTTTGCCCTTGTCTCCAGTAGCGGTCAAGGCCACGGCGAGGCGAGGGGTGCTAAGAATCACCGGATGGGATCCAGCTACCCTTTTAAAAACAACGACTGGACCTGGCAACATATAACACGCGTACACTGAGGACCGACGAGAAGATAACCGAACTTGAGGAGGAATTGAGCAGGTTGCGATGGAGTATTATTGGATTATCTGAAGTCCGAAGACAGGAGGAGGGCAAGATAATTCTCAAATTCGGTAACCTGCTCTATTTTCCGGAGGGTGACCAGCAGTCCCAGGGTGGTGTCGGGCTTTTCGTCCACAAGTCCCTTGTGAACAATGTGGTGAAGATCGAGAGTGTGTCGACCAGGGTGGCGTACCTTATACTCAGAACATCGCCACGATATTCGCTGAAGGTCATACAGGTTTACGCCCCGACCTCGAAGCAACGACGACGAAGTAGAGACCATATATGAGGATGTATCCAGAGCCATGCATGGTTTTAAGACTCGCTTCACCGTGGTCATGGGGGACTTCAACGCGAAACTGGGCAAACGAGATGGTGACGAGCTGAGAGTGGGGCGGATTTGGACGTCGGAATCACCGGGGACACCTACCTACTGGCTAGTTTTATGGAGAAGGAGGGCCTCTACATGATGAACTCCTTCTTCAAAAAACGTGAGCATAGGAGGTGGACCAGGCAAAGTCCCGACGGTGCGACTAGAAATGAGATTGACTTCATTCTGTCGACAAAGAAGCAAAATTTCAATGATGTCTCCGTGATCAATGCGGTGAAAACTGGAAGTGATCACCGTATGGTAAGAGGCACATTGAATATCAATATTAAGGTTCAAAGGTCTCGACTGGTGAAGTCTACGCTCCGCCCAGCACAGATCCAGATCCAAAACTCCGAGAGCTTTCAGCTCGAACTCCACAATCGTTTCGAGTGCCTAGGAAGCTCCGTGGACGAATATAACGATGGGTCCGTGGGAACTGTCCATACGGTCGGGTCTAAATTTTTCAAGACTCACTGTACAATTAAGAACAAGAAGCTGTCAAATCAAACTCGAGCTTATGAAGAAGAGGCGTGAGATGACTTTGCAGTCTTCAGATGATGCGTACACATAGCTTAATAAACGGATCTCAAAGTCTCTGAAACGCGACCTTCGCCGGTTTAATACCGAGAGGATTAAGGATGCGATTGAGCGGAATAAGGGCTCTAAAGTATTTGCACGAGATCTTCGATCTTATTGGGCAGAGCCAGCTCACGAAACTGAAGACCGACGATGGCAGAGTCATATCCGCCAAATCGGAGCTTCTGGGAGAGATCGAGGCTTTTATGGACAGTTGTACTCGTCAATCTCCGCACCCACTGCAAATCTAGCAAACAACCCAAGAGCTAGATTGACTCGAAAATTTACCGAAGATATCCCGGACGTCAGCCTGTACGAGATTAGGATGGCTCTTAAGCAGTTGAAGAACAACAAGGCGTCGGGTGAGGACGGTATTACGACCGAGCTCTTGAAAGCGGGTGGAAAACCGGTCCTAAAGGCCTTTCAGAAGTTGTTCGATTCCGTCATACTCGAGGAAAAACGCCACAGGCACGTAGCAGAGGTGTGGTGGTACTCTTCTTTAAGAAGGATGACAATACCCTGCTTAAGAATTACAGGCCCATCACACTTCTGAGCCATGTCTACAAGCTCTTTTCCAGAGTCATCACGAACCGTCTCGCGCGCAGGTTCGACCACTTCCAACCTCCCGAACAAGCCGGATTTCGAGCACCGTGGACCACATACGCTGCGGTAGGTTATACAGAGACTGACAACTGACTGAAAGACAGGAGTATAATCAGCCTTTCTGCTCACTGTTTGTGGAATAAAAGAATTCAACGCCGCCAAATCGGCGAATTCAACGCCGCCAAAACACAAGCGTGTCTGTTCACCGCCAAAAGGAGCCCGTTCACCTTGGCTCCTGCTTTTTGGAATGTATCCCTGGAGTGCACCGACCGCCTTCAGCTCTTGGAAGTTGAAATTTCCTCAGACCTCAATTTTGGGCGGTTCATTGAGTCCAAAGCCAAGGTAGCTGCTAGAAAACTAGGCGTTCTTGCAAAGTTCCGACGGTACCTCACACCGGGACAGCTTCTAATGTTATACAAAGCACAGGTCCGATCGTGAGTGGAGTACTGCAGTCACATATGGGCTGGTGCTGCAAAATACCATCTAGCAGCTTTGGACTCAGTGGAAAGGCGTGCGAAGAGGCTAATTGGGGATCCAGATTTGGTTAAGTCCAATCTACAAAGCCTCGAGCACAGGCGCAGGGTAGCCAGCCTATCGGTATTTTACAGGTTGCATTTTGGAGTGTGCGCGGGAATTGCATGACTTGATTCCGCCATCTCATTTCTACCATCGGACAACCCGACGTACGGCGAGTATCCACCCTTACGCTGTTGAAACTTCAACGGTCCGGACTAAGCGTTTCGCTTCGTCGTTTATACCGCGTACATCGAAGGACTGGAACGGTCTTCCCGTCCAACTATAATTTAGGTGCCTTCAAGGCTAGAGTGAATAGGCTCTTAATAAACTAGTGCGCCTCACCACCAATGATTGCATCACTGCTTACCATCAGGTGGGATCGCAGTCAAGCACTGGTTTATAAATATCAATAAAGAGGATAGTCACCACCCCTCTATAGAAATAGACTACCTACCTTAAAAGCGTATGTACCATTAAAACGTGTTAAATTAATTAGATTTAATTTTAAGGCGGCTGACTACATACTAATAAATAAAAAACTGAGCGAGATTCACTGGAAGTAGCGACTGGAATCTTGTGCAGATGTTGACCTCATGGTGGGGGCGTTTTATGAATCCGTTCAAACTATTGTCGATGCGAATGTTCCTAAAATTAAACTAGTAAGCAAAAATTTTCCTCTGTGGTACTCTAAAACCCTGGTGAAAGTTCTAAACGAGAAAGAAAAGCTGAGGCAACGTTTTAGGAAATATGGCAACCCGCGGGACGATATTGAGTACAGGCTGCTCGATGACAGAGCACGGTCGATGATTAAGAGCTTATAGTAAATATGTCCATTCTGTGGAAAACAATATCCGGTCTAGTCCCAAAGCGTTCTGGTCCTTCGTCAAGACTAAAACCTCTAAATCTAGCTCTATACCTTCCGAAATGACATTAAATGAGTTACACTCCTACCAACTTATCTGTGAAATGGCGAAAATTGGAACTACGGGCGTCATGTTAAAATGTCATTCGATTGTCAGTGTATACTACATTCGGGTTCTCTGGTTGTTTTGTCGTGATATGGCTGAATTTATAAATTTAAATATGCCGAAAGCTATTAAAAGTGATGCTTGAAACATTATTCTAAAGGTTAAAACCTTTTTTGAAGAAGAAGCTCGGGCGGGGTCTCCGATTTTTCAAATATACAAACGAATTTCGGCAGCGACAGGTTAGTGTTGTCAACTTTCTTGTTATAAATTACCCGATACTTAACTAATTATTTAAGTCCACGAAATATTCGTTTCTATTCTGCTGCAGGTTAGCGTAACGGTAATGTACATCTAATAGGTAACCTGCTAAGTGAGTGAGCAATCTAACCTGCCAGATTTCAAATTTCTACTAACATTATTATTTTATTATCTTATATTTCAGGTGTGAGTCAAGGACTAATTTCAAAAATAGTTACAAAGATATACAATTATGGTTAACCCAAAATAAAATTGACTACGGAGTGAATTTGACTAAACCTCAGCTTTTAGAAATAATTAAAGAGAAACAACCTGAACCTGTATAAGAGATAGAAAAAATTTTAGAAGACAATAGACACAAATGCTTATATTTACCACCTTATCACTGTGATCTAAATCCCATTGAACTCATAAGGAGCACAATGAAAAGAAAAGTTGCTGATGTAAATATTGAGCACAAAAATGCTGAAATTTCCCGCCTAGTTAGAGAAGCTTTTGACGCTATTACAGTTCATCGAGTGGGCACAGCATTGTAAACACGTTCGCAGGTTAGAAGGAGAATACTTAAAACATGATTTGTATTTAGATAAATCTTTTATTATAGTAGTGGTAAGTGACACTGAAACCGAAAGCGATAGTGATAATGATGATAGTGGTACGAAAATAAGCGGAGTATGGCCTCACAACCAGGATGAAGTTGTGTATGCAGGTTCATCTAAAGATCACAATGACTGTAAACCTGGTTTTCAATAAATCATTGTAAAGCAATTTGTTTTTTTTTATTACACTACTGTAGAGTATTCAGGCGCAGGGGTGGATGATTCCCGAAGAAAATAAAACGCACAGGAACTGAAGACTTCAGGATTTATTCTTGAACGATGTTTACAGGAAGCGAAGACAGCAAGCAAGCGATGACACCAAACGACGACAATCTTTTGGCCGTGAAGCGGCTATATATATACCCCTCGTAGGTGGGTGGAAGTAGTGGCGGTCTTATATGACCATTAAAATTCTTATTGGCCAATCACGTTCGACCGATATTTCGACGTGGGCGGAGGTAGTGGTAGGTGCGACCATACAAATCCTTGCCCTATTTCCAACCACGTTCGAGCATTAAAATGAATCTATTTACAATTCAACTACAATTTGAAACTTATTAACTAAAATCACATTATAACTACTTACAATCATTAAACTAACTAAGATTACTTGATACAACGCTAACATCTATCCATTAAAGTTATTCTTAGTTATCTAACTTAGTTATCTAATGTAAAATCTAGTTAACAATACAAATTAACAATAACAGATCAATATAACAAAACTCTCTTATAAGAGTAACTCTGCTGTTATTGCTCTCGAATATGAAGTCTAAGGTTGCGTCACTTTATATAAAGTTAATTAACAATCCCTACATAAGCTACTTTAAATTTACAAGTGGGCGAGGCCGCTGACAATAACTAGTGTTAAACTAGGAGATCGCTGTGCTCCTCAACAACTACACTACCACTAGGTACCACTGCTAATTATAATTAGTCAAATCTGGTGTTAGGGGTTAGGTACGGTCATAACTAAATGCATAGACATCCAGGTACCTCTTGCAAGGTAGGTACCTACTTAACTTCGCATTAAATGAAAGTTGTATCCCCTCTGTGGAACATTTTATTTGCTGAATTTCCACTTCATTAGATTACTTTTTATATAAAGCCATTGTTTATTGCTGAGAGACTAAACTGACAGCGTACCTACGTAACTGTAAATTATCAAATTCTTTTTATTTATTTTATTATTTTTATACAGGTATCATTGTTTTTAATTGGTAAAAACTGTAATTCTTAATAAACGATTGTCTAATGTGAAATTTCCTTCTTGAAAACTTACTCAATTTTGGGCACCTTATATTAATTAGCAACACTGAATCGACGGTGCCGTCCTCTTTCAGTTCACAGATAAGTTGGTAGGACTGTAGTCGCTACAACAGGCGATGACATATGTCAGCTTTTTGCTACTCAATTTTTGTCTACTTTCTCTGCCACTTGCGGAATAAACAGCACACCAACGAAGTCCCAAATATTCCCTCAATTTACTCTCAGCAAAGTCGCTTTCACTGAGAGAGAAGTTCTGAAATCCATCAACAGAATTGATGTTACCAAAGGTGCTGGTCCGGTCGGGTTGCCACCTTGCTTCATTAAAAAATGTGCTCGTAATTTGGCATATCCTCTTTGCTTAATTTTCAATACGTCCCTTGAAACTTCAAAATTTCCAACAGAATGGAAAAAGGCTAACGTAGTACCAATTTTCAAAAAAGACGATTGCGCAGATGTCCAAAATTACAGACCAATCTCCATCTTGTCCATTTTCTCAAAGCTTTTTGAGTCATTGATCTGCCATATATTAACTTCCCATGTTAAAATGCAACTCTCTCCTCAACAGCATGGTTTCTGCAGCAACAAATCCACCCTCACTAATTTGGTTTCATATGTTGATGAGATCTGCATGAAAATTGACTCTGGTCAACAGATCGACTCTCTGTATACCGACTTCAGCAGTGCTTTCGATAAAGTCGACCACAAAATCTTGCTGCTAAAACTACGTAATCTTGGTATACACGGACCCCTTCTGCAATGGTTCGGTTCATATTTATGCGAGCGAATACAAAGAGTGGTAGTTAATGGTTTCCAATCTCCAGAGTACATTGCAACTTCCGGTGTGCCCCAAGGATCTCATACCGGACCTATCCTCTTTATTGTGTTCACTAACGACATAGTCAACTGCATTAAACATAGCCAATGTTCCTTATTTGCCGATGATCTTAAAATCTATCGTCAAATAAAAACTTTTAGGGGTATGTGGAACAGAGAGTAAAGCCCCACATACCTCCGTTGAAAAGGGAGAATCCTCCAACCAGACGGGTGTTATGTCTGGCGGGCTACTGCCCGATAGATGATTTCGGGCTGTTCTATATGCGGAGAACTTTGATTGCGCGATGCAGGATTAGTTCTTATGTGACGCCATAGATGTCGCTACAAACTCAAGAAGACGTTGCTCTGCTCCAGTCTGACTTGAACTCATTGCAGAACTGGTGTGTGGTGAATGGGATGGCTTTAAATGCCAGCAAATATTATCACATAACATTTACTCGAAAAAAGCACCCCATACCATCTACTTACTCCCTACCCTACCCTACCTACTACTTCAATGGAACGTTGCTTCAGCAAGTTAAAAACATACGGGATCTAGGAGTAGTGCTTAGTAGCGATGTTTCTTTTGCCACACATATCAATAACATGATTAAAAAAGCCTTAAAAATGGTTGGGTTTATTAACAGAGTTGGCAAAGAATTTAATAGAGTCTCGACTTTAAAAATGCTATATAACACCTATGTGCGCAGTCTTTTAGAATATGCGTCTCCTGTCTGGAGCCCTACCTATAATATTTACACGGACCGAATTGAACGCGTTCAAAAGAAATTTACTAGGTGCTTGCGTTTTAAAGACCAAAAATGCCCATACAGAGCAAATTACGAAAAGCGACTGCGCTACTTCAAATTAGATACATTGAAGCAGCGAAGGGATTTGAACGATTTGTTGATGCTTCATAAAACTGTTAACGGGATATTCAACACCAGGCGTACTATTAATACGTTTGCTACTAAACCTTGCCGCACAAACCTGGGTCAACATGCTCCCCTAAATAGAATGTTGACTTCCTACAACAGAGCCTGCGCTACCGACAACAGCATCGATGTCTTCTTTGATAGCCTGCCAAAATTTAAAGACAAAATTACTGAATTAAATAACCTGACCTAACCCTAAATTGTTTAATATTTTCGTATTTAGAGCCATGTTCACTCGTTTATGCATAAGCTGTGGTTACCTATAATTGAGTGTGCATTATAGGACAAGGTTACGTGTACCAATTTTAATTTCTAAGTTTTTTTATTTTGTAACACTCGTTGGTGATCCTTAAATAAATAAATAAATAAACCTGTGATCAGCCGCCTGGTTCTATGTCTTCTTATTTTTAATTTTCAATTTTCATTTTATATTATGATAATGTAATTTGATAATAATTTGATAATATATTTTAATTTCATAATATAATTGAATAATTATAATGTTTAATAATGTAATTTTATAATATTTTAATTTCAAAAAAAGGTTGAATAATAATAATATTTAATAATGTAATGTAATTTAATCTATAATTGAAGGTAATAATAATGTTATTTTAATTTAATTTATTGTTAGTATATTAGTTTTTAATTTTAATTCTTATATTGTAATGACAATTTCCAGTTTTAAACCTAATTATAATTATAATCATTAATTAATAAGACCTAATGTAAATGCTGTGCATACCTGTAAGTGACTTTTTTACACAGGATGCCCTCGTAAATATGTTATAGTCAATGTGAGTCGCCAAACTGAAGTGTCAATGGGCAGGGCACATTGCTCGCAGAACAGATGGTCGATGGGAACGGAAATAAAAATATTGTAAAGTTATAATATTTTATAGAATACTAGGTTTCTCCATACAAACTTTAGACCCCTGTTTCATCCCCTCAGGGGCTGAATTGTGAAAAATCCTTTCTTAGTGCTCGCCTACGCAATAAAAGGAAGCCTTGTGTAAAATTTCACGCTCCTAGTTCCAGTAGTTTCGGCTATGCGTTGATATGTCAGTCAGTTAGTTTTTCCTTTTATTTAAATAGATATATTTATAAAGTACTGAACAAATATATAGGTGCGGCAGCTACGGGCTCGACGTCCACTTTATTAAACGTGACGTGCGAGTTGCGTCTGTCGAGAATGAACATTTATACTGATCGACCCATAAACGTGTGGACGGCTCGTGGTGGTCCATCTGCTGATACTTTCGTCAGCGTTCGCGGAAGCATCTGTAGAAGAGGAAGCTTAAAGCATACTGTCCAGTACTTACCGTAGCACCCAGGATATCTATGTCCGTATGATGTGTTCTGGAGAAAATTGAGGAGCAGGGATGTGCTGGTGGTCGTGCTCAATGTACTCAGGTTTTAGTTCGGGAACCAAACCAACTTTGTGAGGTGGGCTAACAATTTTCTTTTTTTTCTGAAGCAATGGTTTTGTTTGACATCTATTCAATCTATTATGTAAATGTTGGGTTGCTTAATAGATGGTGTTTATGTAAACAACATAAGTTACGCGGACGATATGATGCTGCTGAGCTCATCGGTGGGGGTCCTCAGAGAATTTTTGAAAGTATGTGAGGCCTATGCTGGTGCGCATGGGTCCTATATGAGAAGAAGAGTGAGCAAATGGTCTTGTAGGGCGCCGGGAGCGTTTAGGCGAATGCCATTCTGTGAATTGGACATTTTGCGAATTGGACATTCTGCGCCTAAACGGCCGGGAAATGTCACGATCATAGTGTTACCCTAAATAGCTTGATCGTAAATCGTGTCAATAAATTTAAATATCTAGGACATTTTCTCGTATCGTACTGACGGCCTTCAGGACGATGTATATCAAAGAGTAAGTATAGTAATATATAGATGTATATATTGAGAGGGAGCGTCGTAGGGCTTTAGCAGTCAGAGGTAAAATGCTGATCCACAGATTCCCCCGTTGCTCTAACGAAGTTAAGACTATGCTTTTTAAGGCATATTGTCAGAGCATTTACATGGGAAGTCTGTGAGTCAGTCACACCAAGAGGTCGCTGGATGCACTTCGCATTCAATATAATATCTTCAGGATGATGTTGGGGCTGCCTGCCTTTCACTAACGCACAGCTGTTTTGCGGTTTCTTATCTATTAAGTACATATGCACTAGCGCACTAGCTGTTATTTTTATTCAAAATGGCAGATAACTTAAAAACATTGATTAGGAAAACGTAGGTATATATTATTTTATCAGAGTATCAACGGGGCTAGGAAATATAAAGTACAAGCAAGCCAATTGGGTCGCGATAGGATGGCGGTAAGACAACCTATTCAAGGAATAATACACAACTCACTCAGTAATTCACCTGTTTATTTCTTCAGATAATCACACTGTTTCCTTAATACTTAATTATTAGTACAAAATGTTGACTGCTAAGTAGGTAAACTTATCGTAGTCGCCACTAGAATTTACGTCCGAACGCTACCAGTGCTCTGGTCAGACTGACAGTTGCTATTCCTCAACCTAAGGCTTATTGCCTCCCCTCTTTAATAAGAGCAGTGGTGGCCGAGTGGTAACGGCCCCGACTTACAAATTGTAGGTCGCGGGTTCGAACCCAGCCAGGCGCATTACTTTGTGTAATTTATTTCATCACCACTGCTCTCAAAACGGTGAAGGAAAACATCGTGAGGAAACCGGCATGTCCTAGAACCAAAAATTCGAAGACAGGTGACATTCACCAACCCGAACTGGGCCCGCGTGGTGGATTACGGCCCATTTCCTCTCCTGGAGGGAGGAGGCCTGAGACCCAGCAGTGGAAACATTAAAAGGCTGATTATGCTATGCTATGCTTTAATATTTTAAAAGCGTTATTTAAACGACTTTCGGTCTAGCACTCAAATCAATTTCAATGTTGCCACATAAAATAAACTTGAAAATTAAACTAAATAGGTACTAGGTTTTTATTGAAATCTAACATTCGACCATCCTGACCTCGTGCATGTCCTCATGCAGGCAGTCACGACGACCGACTGCAAAACGTAACCTAACATTTTCGGCCAGTACTAGTAACGTTTCATTAAAAAATAACAGTCTTATGCTCGTAGCATTACAATAAAAACAATGTGATTAGACGCAAAAATAATATTGCCTACAGCTAGCGCACGGTTCCAAATGGTAGTGTCCTATGGAGAAGAACCGGCAAGAAACTACATGGTTAACTCTTTCAAAAAAAAAATTATATGTTTTACAATATTTTCATATTACAATATTAGTAGATATGAGAGTACAATGTAGACTAATAAACTTTGCACCCAAAACAACAATAAAAATAGTACCTACCTAAACTATGAATCCGCGGAGTCTACAGTGTACTCACATTCACATTATAAAAAGAGACTATACAAAATTATAAATATACCTATCAATAAATGAGATGTATACAGTAATCAATTACTAATGAAGTTAAAGTGACTATGGTTTCAATACCTATATATAAAAAAAAATTGCAAAACAATGTCACAAAAAGGAAAAAGTTAGTCAAATAATCTTTCCATTAAAATCAACAATTCTTACTAAATACAGAGAATCTTTTCTAACAGTTCTTTCAAAATAAATTAAATACATATATATTTTTTTAACTATTATTTCAAAATAACATTTTTTTCGAAATCATGTACCTAGGTACTATTAGTGAACCCTTCCTTCTCACCAATAGCACACTTCAAATCATACAGTGCATGATCGTGAACCCTTCCTTCTCACGAGCACTACTCATAAAATCATCCATCAGATAGTGACTGCGAACCCTTCCTTCTCACAATTCACTACCGATAGAATTATCTCATTGCAAATCATACAGTGATCGTGAACCCTTCCTTTTCACGAATCACTAATGAAACTAATCTAGGAACATAGAATATACTCATTTATTTATTCAACCAGCGGGGCTATTGTGTAACTCTGTTGACAGTTCAAGTGATGATCACTTGTTAACAATGTGCATCATTGAACTGTCAAACAGCTAGTTTCGTATTGCCTATCTTCAGTGACCAACTGCGGTGACGTCATTAGCCACTGGTGCCTTTGATAGCCACCGTAACACGTTTTGACAGATGTTATTATATCGATACCTACTTTTAAAATTGCGATTGTGTAAGCTTTTGAAGCTGTATAATAGTCGATAAAATTTTAGAGTGGTCACAATAGGCACCGTAAATTTTTATAATTCACCACATTTCCACCGTAGTTTGTTAGTCACTTGTGTGATACGTAATACCAATTTTATGAAATTGTCAGTTGACAACTAAGTTTAGTGTGCAACGAATGCTAGTTGTCAACTGTTATTGAAAAAGTTAGCCAATAGCCCCCCTGAACGACAAAATGCCAATGACACTGATTACATTAAGTGCAAATAATGTAAACCACATTAAAGAAAATATAACACAGACATATAACTAAACCTCTCACTCAGTCTTTTCGCAAATCACCAGACATTCAGTCAGAATATCCTTCCATTCATCAGCGAATATATCTAGTTCATCTTGTCACATCTCAATAGAATCTTTAAACTGTGAGTTCACTGTCGATATCGAGGGTTACCTATATTTTGCCAGAAATCGCAAAGGCTACTACCCACTTCTTTCGTAAATATTAAACACGTCCATATTCCTTCAAGTCTTAAGCTAGCACTAGCAGACCCGAACTTCAATGTAACGTCGGTCGTAGATATCCGGGTAGGGGCTGAGGTAGTCTGGAATGTCTTAGGCAGCAAAACGATAGACTTAGGGAAAACCTACCTAAACTATGCGAGACCAAGTTAGGTTGGTTAGTTTCAGGAAGTATTTCGCGCCAATTATGTTTTTCCGCTATTGAATTTTGCCATCTTTCCAAAGTCACTCCCGACCTCTCTCATTTTTGGTAGCTTGACAATGTCGCTTCAAAACATTTACTCTCACTTGAAGAGAGAATGTGTAGCAATCTTTTGCACAAAACACTTAGAAATGACGATGGGGGATTCGTCGTCACTGTGACGTACAGAATCGATCGTTGTAGCGACGCTTGGGGCTTATGTCCAACAGTGGACGTCTTTCGGCTGAAATTATGGTGATGATGCCGTTAAAAGGGGACCCTAGTACATTAGGTCATTCTTTTTTAACCGACTTCATAAAGGAGGAAGTTCTATGTCCGGCTGAATGTATTTTTTTTTTTATATATGTTTACCGATATCTAGGTTAATTGTAGACCGATTTTGAAAATTATTTTTTGATTAAAAGGTTCTGCTTCTGAGTTAGTCCCATAGAAATATTGTTATGATCTGATCATTAACTTCAAAGATATGGAACGGAACTCCTCATAGGATTATACGTGTAGTCGATGACTGACAGCAAGAAGAAGGGGAGGAAATATATTGAACTGATCTGATGATGAAGCTGGAAAGGTAGGTACCGGAACACTGTAATAAATTAATTTAACCTGACCGTGTTTGGGATTATAAGAATTGTCATGAGATGCACTCTGGATATAAGGGGTATTTAAGTTTGGCTGAGGGGTACTTTTTAGTGGTGGTACCATAACTAAAAAGTGTAAAATAAAAAACTTTTTACAAAAAAAGAAAATACAACCGACTTCAATGTAAAAATAAACTTTAGAAAAAAAATAACCGACTTCACGAAAAAAAAACAACACTAAAAGCATCAAAATAACTTTAATTTCGGAAGTCGGTGTTAAATAAGAAACAAACAATACCGGTAAACACCGACTTCCGAAATGAAAGTTATTTTTATTCCTTTGTTTTTTTTTTTCGTGAAGTCGGTTATTTTTTTTTTAGTATTAAAATACATATAACATGATCATACTGTATGTAATATCGGTCGGAATAGGAACCCCACTTTTAATACTGTAATAACTAGTTAAAACTTTTTTTTTTGGGTCCACCAACAGTGGCGTGCGTACAAATATGTCTTTTGAAACGATGCTTCCGACTAAAACAACGCTGACATTCTTCACAATTGAAAGGTTTCTCGCCAGTGTGCGTACGAATGTGGCTTGATAAATTACCCTTCTGCCTAAAACTGCGCTGACATTCTTCACACTTGAAAGGTTTCTCGCCAGTGTGCGTACGAATGTGGTTTGATAAAGCACCCTTCTGACTAAAACAAAGCTCACACTCATCACACTTGTAAGGTTTCTCGCCAGTGTGCGTACGAATGTGTTTCATTAAATAATTCTTTTGCCTAAAACAGCGCTGACATTCTTTACACTTGTAAGGTTTCTCGCCAGTGTGCGTACGAATGTGTTGTGTCAAATGAATCTTCTGACTAAAACTACGCTGACATTCTATACATTTGTAAGGTTTCATACCAGTGTGCGTACGAATATGGCTTGTTAAAGCACCCTTCCGAATAAAACAATGCTGACATTCTTCGCACTTGTATGGCTTTTCGCCAGTGTGCTTACGAATGTGAATTGTTAAATAACTCTTCTGAGTAAAACAAAGCTCACATTCTTCACATTTGTAAGGTTTCTCACCAGTGACCGATTCTTCGTTTTTCTTTTGATTTTCTGTAATTACGTCTTCTAGTTTTTTTCCTTGTATGAGCTGTGTTTGTTTCTCCGCAACGGCCGCCCCTGTGATTTTAAATCTAGTAAGCGCCTAATTCAAAACACAATCAAGGAAATCGAATGATTCTCATTAGAGCCGAAGAGTTGTTTTCGCAGGTTTTCGAATATTAATGATCAAGTTGCGCTAGATCAGTGATACAGCACGAATCTACCAGATTCATAACCTTTAATGTACTTTTTAGTAACTACGCTGCTTACTTCCAAGTGTTTCATAACACGATTTTGCTATTTGTTTGTACATATTCAGTATTTAATAGAAACGACATATTAACTAAAGAGCTGGAGTAAAGTAAATGAAAACTGCTCTGTTATGTCTGCAATCAATGTTCAGTACTTTAAGCAGATGTGCTGTGAGACATCTGGCAGTAGGAGTGTGCTCTCCAGCGAGAGCAACAACTCGAGGTGCAGTAGTGTGTTTGTGCTACTCAAGAGTGTACAGACAGGACGCCTCAATTTGGCTTGGTAAGTTCATTTTGTGAAACCAGTCGGCCTGTTCGCTCACACAATGATTCACTAACTGATACTCACGTGTCGTGTCACTGGCTCTTCGCTTCTTCCTCGGTAGTTCTTGTTCTTCTTCCACTTCTATTTTGAATTGTGCTAAAGGTACATCATCTTCTGAATTTGGTTCAGAATAATGGAGTGCTGGTGTATTTTCTACATCTGAATAGTCCATGTGTACATTTTCCAATTTAAGATCTGTAATTTATGGAAAAAAATCTTAACAATTGCCTTTATTTAAACTAAATACTAAAAATAATTTATGGAGTAATATAAAAAAGTTTATGTAATATAAAATATTTTATTTTAATCTCATAACCATGAAAATATTTGATCTTAACAATATACCATCATTTTGATGTTCCACCTCTGGCCCAATGACATCGTCTAGTCTCTCACAAACAGCTGGTAATTCTTCTTTGACAGCAATGCTTTCAATATGGCTGACATCAACTATACTGATGTTCTCTACAGGAGTTACTATAAACCCACTAAAACACTTTAGCTGACCTCGGTTTACTGGAGTATTCGGCTGCAAAAGTTTATTACAGTATTAGGTAATCCTGATGTTCTTTATTGCACACAATCACAAACAAGTACAAACAATTTTCATTGGTCACCCAAAAGAGCCTAACAAATGGCAATACTTAAGAAATTCAACACATCCTGAGCAGTCCGTGACCTCTAGATAGTATCACTAGGTATCATTTCTACACCTACTAAATACCCTTCACACAACACACCACACGAACAACACCCACAAACACCACGAACACGAACACCTTACCTCATTCATCATCTGAGCAAACAGCTCTTCTGCTTTCAGACATTTTCTCTGCAGTTGGCAGCATTGCTTTAGTTTAGCTAAGCAGAAGAAACAAGCGAACATCGGTCTGCTGTCTTCAGTTACAAACTGCAACATAACATATACCATTTGCCTTAGGAATACAATACTTCCCATACAATATATGGGTACAATGTTCTGCTGGTCGAGCTACACTGACCAAGTTTGATGTTAAGTGTGGCTTTTGGAATACCTCTCGGCAACGTATTTGCATTGAAAGTTCGTCCTCGTCGTGGTGCAATACCTCTGCTGGCGAACCGCAGGGGGGCGTTCTATGTCCTCTTCTTTTCGCTATCTTTATAAACTCAATTTCTAATGAACTTCTCTCATCCTACCTATCCTACCTTTACGCTGACGATCTGCAAATATATTCGCAAGCTCCGCCACTTGAACTGTCCGAGGCAGTTAACATGGTCAACAAAGATTTAGCTCGTATTTCTGAGTGGAGTGTGGCCCACGGTCTGAAGGTCAATCCTATGAAGACCCAAGTCATTGTTATCGGCAGCCCCAGGTTGCGGTCAATGATCGGTCGACTGGACGCGGCTCCAATCGATTATTTTTGATGGCTCAACCATCTCATATGACTCAGTGAAGGACCTTGGTATTATTATTGATAGACTTTTCGTGGAGTCCTCAGCTGCAGGAAGTTAGCCGCAAGTTGTTTGCGTCTGCGGGGTCTTTACGAAGACTGCGCAATTTTCTTCAACTGCTACCAAAACTGCGTTCGCCCAATCCCTCCTTCTCCCAATCTTTGATTATGCCGATGTCATTTATCTGGATTTAACTGAAGTGCAGCTAGATAAGCTTGAGCGACTCCAAAACTTCTGTATTAGATTCATATTTGGATTATATTGGCGCATATTTTACCGTTGGTTAACATTGTCCTGTTTATTCCTACAACCCCCTTTATTTAAAAGAACGTTTTAACTTTCGAAACTTTTGATTCCCTCGCATACTACCCGGTTTTGTGACAAGTCGTTTGCGATCCAGGCGATGCGTTTGTGGAACTCGTCAAGTTAAAGACCATTTTCTTTTTAACCGACTTCAAAAAAAAGGAGGAGGTTATCAATTCGGTTGTATTTTTAACCGACTTCAAAAAAAGGAGGAGGTTATCAATTCGGTTGTATTTTTTTTTTATCATCATTTTTTTTTTATGTTTGTTACCTCAGAACTCCGTCGTTTATGGACCGATTTGCAAAATTTTTTTTTCCCTTCATAGGATATGCTTCCAGATTGGTCCCATTTTTTTCAAAATCCAGTTCTGATGATGGAATCCATGAGGAATCGAGGGAACTCCTCAAAAATTATAGGCAACCCTATGGTAATTTTGGTATTTTTATCAAGAACTTAAGCATTTACAGTCAAAAAGTAACATTTGATGAAGTGGAACTGATGAAGAAGACCAGAAATGGTCAACGGAACTTCATACTCAAATAGATATCACAATGAAGATAGTTAAGCGACTATGACAATACAAATAAATGAATGATTCTGAATAGTTACGTTGAAAATGGTATCATCGAAGTGATCTGATGATGATGATGGAGCCGGAAGGTAGGCACTGGAACTCCGTAATTAATCAATGTAACCTAGCCGTGTTTGGACTTATTAGAATTGTCATGAGATGCACTTTGGCTATAAGGTACTATCGAACTGATCTGATGATGGAGCCGGAAGATAGGCACAGGAACTCCATAATTAATCAATGTATCCTAGCCGTGTTTGGGCTTATTAGAATTGTCGTGAGATGCTCTTTGGCTATAAGGTACTATCGAACTGATCTGATGATGGAGCCGGAAGGACGAAGGTCGACACAGGAACTTTATAATAAAACAATGTAACCGAGCAGTATTTGGGTTAATTGGAATTGTCATGAGAAATAGGCACTCTGTTTATAAGTCTATCGCAACTAAAAAGTGTGAAATAAAAACTTTTTACAAAAAAAAAATAACAGACTTCACTAAAAAAACACTAAACGGATCAAAATAACTTTAATTTCGGAAGTCGGTGTTAAATAAGAAACAAACAATACCGAGAAACACCGACTTCCGAAATTAAAGTTATTTTGATCCTTTTAGTGTTTTTTTTTAGTGAAGTCGGTTATTTTTTTTTTTTGTAAAAAGTTTTTATTTTACACTTTTTAGTTCCGATACACTTATAAACAGAGTGCCTATTTCTCATGACGATTCCAATTAACCCAAACACTGCTAGGTTACATTGTTTTATTATAAAGTTCCTGTGTCTACCTTCCACCTTCCGGCTCCGTCACCAGATCAGTTCGATAGTACCTTATAGCCAAAGTGCATCTCATGACAATTCTAATAAGCCCAAACACGGCTAGGATACATTGATTAATTACGGAGATCCTGTGCCTACCTTCCGGCTCCATCATCAGATCAAGTCGATAGTACCTTACAGCCAAAGTGCATCTCATGACAATTCTAATAAGTCCAAACACGGCTAGGTTACATTGATTAATTACGGAGTTCCAGTGCCTACCTTCCGGCTCCATCATCATCATGAGATCACTTCGATGATACCATTTTCAACGTAACTATTCAGAATCATTCATTTATTTGTATTGTCATAGTCGCTTAACTATCTTCATTGTGATATCTATTTGAGTATGAAGTTCCGTTGACCATTTCTGGTCTTCTTCATCAGTTCCACTTCATCAAATGTTACTTTTTGACTGTAAATGCTTAAGTTCTTGATGAAAATACCTAAATTACTATAGGGTTGCCTATAATTTTTGAGGAGTTCCCTCGATTCCTCATGGATCCCATCATCAGAATTGGATTTTGAAAAAAATGGGACCAATCTGGAAGCATATCCTATAAAGGGAAAAAAAAATTTTGCAAATCGGTCCATAAACGACGGAGTTCTGAGGTAACAAACATAAAAAAAAAATGCAACCGAATTGAATAACCTCCTCCTTTTTTTTGAAGTCGGTTAAAAAGAGTTATGAATTTACATGTGAATGGATGGAGAGGGAGAGGGAGGCCAAAGAAAAGATGGATGGATTGTGTGAGAAGTGATATGAAAGAAAAGGGAGTTAGTGATAGCGTGACGAGTGACAGGACAGAATGGAAGAAAAAACGTGTTGTGCCGACCCCAAATAAAACGGGACAAGGGCAGGAAGTAAAGTAATCCAATGGTATTTTATTTTTTTTCCGTTTTTCAATGAAATAGTGTAATATACAGGGTGTTTGGTGCATCGTGTGCCAAATTGAAATGGTCGACGGGAGGGGTCATCTGCTATCCTTTCAGACCCCTAAACACTTCTCATGCCCTGTAGAATTTTTTTTCATCTATTTTTTATTGTTTTATTAAAATAAGACTCAAATATAATATATTACATATTATATCAAATATATATCTCACTCTTATAAAGTAAAATCTGTCACGTATCTCTCTTTTCGTGGGTTTTACTAGAAATAAAAAAAAAAATTGCATTTTTAACATTTATTTTATAGATTTTACAAATCCTGCTCAAATTGTTGGTCTGTGTTGTGAATGCATGAATTGTATTGAAAGCCGACAGAGGCCAACAATTTGAGCAGGATTTGTAAAATCTATAAAATTGCTTGCGGACGGCAAGCAATGGGTAACTCGCCATCCGATGGTCCGGTAACCGTCCGGACCAAGCCCAAGTCGTCTACGGCGGCGTATTGTTCCGCGCGGGCTCAATAAACCATAGAAGCCCAGCAGAGTCGAAGCCTACTGGGGCCAATTATCTGCTTCTAAAAGGAAGACTCGGCCTTGGTATGAAAGGCAAGGAAGGAACTAGAGTGGGTTTTTAGTCAATAAATGTCTTACACACCATCCCGCTCCGCTTAAGTTCTTGATGAAAATACCAAAGTCACTATATGGTAGCCTATAATATTTGAGGAGTTCCCTCGATTCCTCATGGATCCCATCATGAGAATTGGAATTTGAAAACAATAGGACCAATCTGAAAGGAACCTGTATGGGGATTAAAAATTTTTGCAAATTGGTCCCTAAACAACGGAATTATGAGGTAACACACATAAAAAATAAAATACAACCGAATTGATAACGCCTCCTTTTTTTGGAAGTTGGTTAAAAAAAATACTCTATTCAGGGGGCCATGAGACAAGAAGTAAACAGACTACTACTACTAAATTACTACTAAATTATAGACCAAAGATACTGCAAACATTTTACATTAATATGTGACATTTTGTCATTGGGCAGGTTATAATCTGCCATCTTTTTCACTATCAATCAACTTTTCTTTATTTATTAACACATAAGTACAATTGTTTCTAACTTGTTGATACAAGTGCCGCTTTCAGATATTTTCGTTGAATTCTTGTTATTCGCCGAAGAAACAGTGTGCAAAGAAAGCGCCAATGCATTCAACAGAAAAGGAGGCTGTTATTGATGTTTTCTTTGTTTACTTTTTGTCTCAAGCCCCGATGAATAGGGTATAGAGCTTCATGAGTAATGCTGAAGCACTGTACCTACATAGCAGCCTATTTGAGTACCTAATTTAATATATTAGAATATAAGGTACAACTTACTGGAATATCAGTCAGCGTTTCATATAGTTCTTTTAAATCCTTGTCGTTAATTATGTACATGCGAACATTATCTACTAAACATATTCTGCAAATTAGCATTTTTTCCATCTTTGAACCTAAAAGAAAAACTTATATGATATAAATTTGAAAGACAATGTTGAATATCTGCTGCTGGCGCGGCTAAACACTCCATGAGATAAACTCAGTAAATATCGAATCGAATCGAATAGGAAGTTGATTGTAATTATTTTAATAATTATAATATCAAAATCTTTACATTATAAAAAAACAATATAGTAGACCTAAACAAACAAAAATGATCAAATCACAATTTGACACCTGATATATAATGACAATGACAACCAAACTGACATTGACTAGCGATGTGCCGAGTACGGCTTGACTCGAGTCAGACTTGACTCCTACTTTGGACTCGCTTAATCGAGTACCAATTTATTTTGATTCGACTGTATTTAGCACCCACTTCGATCAAGATCGGAGACTCTACACTCGAAGTTGTATACGATTACGTTTACCTGGGACAGACAAACCAGTTGGGCAGGTCTAACTTTGAGAAAGAGGTCAATCGTCGAATCCGATTCGGCTGGGCAGCGTTCGGGAAGCTGCGCGATATCTTCTCGTCCAACATACCACAGTGTCTCAAGACGAAAGTCTATGACAAGTGCATGTTGCCAGTGATGATATATGGCACTGAAACATGGTCGCTTGCAATGGACCTTATCAGAAGGCTTTTAGTTACCCAAAGGGCAATGGAAAGGGCATGTTCGGAGTTTCCTTGCGTGATCGCATCAGGAATGAAGATAACCACAGAAGAACCAAGGTCGCCGACATAGTCCGAAGAATCGCCAAAATAAGTGGCAGTGGGCAGGGCACATTACTCGTAGACCTGATGGTCGATAAGACAAAGGTTCTAGAGGGTCGACCGTGCACCGGAAAATGCAGCGTTTAAATTGAAGGCATGGGCGTAACCAGGGAGGGCAGCTGTTCCCCCCTAGATTTTGTATACGTCCGTACTAACTATCTACTTTTGTCGATAAAAGTTAAAAAAACAACAACTTTTTGGCATTCGTAATACAACATACATAGTTCCACACAGTTACATTTCCAAAATTACAAAAATGTCAGGAAGAATTCGATTTTTATGATTTTTAGGGGTCCGTACCTCAAAAAGAAAAAACAGAACCCTTATAGGATCACTTTGTTGTCTATCTGTCTGTTGTCTGACCATTTATTTCGGGAACGCGTGGAGGTATCAAGTTGAAATTAAAACCATATACTCAGGTCTGCGGTCCCTTATAGCTGTGAAAAAAATCAAACTTCTGAGTTAACGAAAAAAAATATAGGGCCGTTTATGTCGCAAAAAACGTGTATTTCGACACTCTCAAGGGAATCAAAATTCATAGAGTACTTCCCGTTGACCTAAAATTCTGAAATTCGACATGAACAAGGTTTTACAGCACAAGTATATGTAGGAAAAATCTGAAAACTGTAAATTTGTAGTTATGTCACAAAAAAACTTTTTTAGCGATTCGGAATAATGTTCGTAACTCAATTCGGGAATTTAACTGTTTTCATAGGTAAGTTTGTATGGAACTCTCAATGCGTGAGTCTAACTCGCACTTGCCCTGTTTTTTTTAATGAAGGGATCACATCGGAAACCGAACTATGGCGCACTTTTTGGATAAATAAGCCGCAGCAGGACTTTGAAAGTATTGAGTTAATACAAGTAGCAGAATCTTTTTACCCAAAGGTGACGATAGCTCTAGAAATTTTACTAGCAATTCCTTATTCCACTGCTACAATCGAAAGAGCATTTAGCACACGTAGACGTGTAAAAACATGGCTAAGATCAACTAGGTATGACCGAAGATAGATTAAATCATTTAATTTAAATGGGCTTTGTATGTTGCTGTCGCGAAGAACGCGAAGCCATAGACCAAACATATAAATTCAACTCTAGCAACATCTAGAGGCGCCATCTTGAATAACTATGGTAAGCATAGATATTATAGACTTTGCAATAGCGTGAGATTATTTGGCGCCAACCGGGCGGGTAACTAGTAACCGCCATTTCTAAAAGTCACAAACTAAGTTAACGTGTAGTGTGATTGCTTGTGTACAGAGCGTGAATTATGTTAGTTAAAGACTTTTCGTGCCGTGTCTGGAGGAAAGAGATGTATCCAGAATTCGACGGCATGAAAGCTAAGTATTACTTATGTAAATTCTTAGTCAAGCTCCATGTGGTTATTTGTTGTCTCGGCGCAATTGATTCCTATAGATGTTAATGTTAAAGGTGAAAGCTAAACTGTATGAGGCCTGATAAAGTTAGGCCTAGTCCTTGTCGTGAACATGGACAGGTAGAGGGCACGGAGTAGGCAGGCCCAGGCTTTCTAGGTGGGCTGCTGAGGCCGGGTAGCCATCCCCCGGATTCCAACCCTCTGCAGTTAGGAGTAGGCGGCCTCTAGTATAATAGGGGTTTGCGCCGAGGCCTGGAGAGGTGTGTCTCTGGGATTCCAACTGTTTATATTAGGAGTAGGCGGCCTCTAGTATAATAGGGGTTTGTGCCGAGGCCTGGAGAGGTGTGTCTCTGGGATTCCAACTTGTTATATTACGGAGTAGGCGGCCTCTAGTGATAGGGGTTCGCTGAGACCTTGAGATGTATGTTCCTCTTGGATTCCGGTTTAAGACTCAAGAGTGTTACTTGAGGTCTTGCTCGGGTACGTTGTTACCCGAGTGATGGCACAGTTAACTGTAGCTACGGTGATTTAGCCACCTAGCTTTCGCTCCGGCATTTAAGCCGGGCACATTAGAGTCTCGCGTAGTTGAGCGAGCATGGGGTGCTGGACGCCTATTTGAGGGTCCTGGTAGTACCTACTGACCTTATCCAACCTCAAGTTTAATGGTACAGGATGAAGATGTTATTATGTCATATTCATCCTGGCGAGGCTATGATTATTATATACTTAATATTGAAATGATGTTCTTTATGTGAATTTATTAATATGTTGTTTACACTGTAAGGTATAAGGTTAATTGCGTCGATATATTCATGTTCAGGGAGCAATAACTTTTACAGGTGGTAGAAGTCCGATATATGCGAAGCAGACAATTATATGAGGGAAAGAAATATACCTACGAAAACTCAACAGCTCAACTCAACAGGTATGTGACGCATTTCCTACTACTCACTCCATAACTTCATTGTCGTTGCCTACACAGAATATATATATACATATAGTTCATCCCTAATTTATATACTCGTAGTAACTACACAGAGTTGTGTGTGTGTGAGGTGACGACAAAATGGTGGAGATGCTGGGATCTGCATCACATTACAATAGAGTACCTAAAAGGCTCATATTTGAGTAAACAAAGGAATGCAGAACATGCCGGTTGAGTGGAGCTTTAATTGTTAATAATCAGATAAATGTAATTAAATAAAAGGGGTTGTAAAACGCTCTTTAAAATTTCAATACACTGTAAACTTTCCGCCACGTAGCGACATCTATGGCTCAGCGACGGAATTAAGAATTAGTGGGAGTTCTCTAGGAAACTTCGCTTCAGTTATATATTTACATTAATATCAGCGTAAACCTTTCGTTTTCTTGGTCTAATTAACTTACTAATTTAACAGTAAGTAAGGCTCTCAATGGATAATGTAGACTTAATAAAGTATTATTTTGTACGCATTATTATAAATGGCGAACGGAAGTTCAAAACGGAAATGCATTTCATTTCATTGGATATAGAAAGTGAATGCAATTGACGGCACAAATATAATTCGATGTGTATTATGGTGAAAGGTCTTGTTATTTAAAAGGCTTATATAAATTTGTCAAATTAATAATGGCATTTTTCAATGCGAAATAACTAATTTAACATTTAAATGTGATTGAGTTGGTGTGACAATTATGGGAGTCATATTGGGTAAAAGATATAAGGTGTTGCCAGATCTTGGAAAAATTCCCCACATAAGTGGACTTTTACAGTATGCGAGGAAGCATGTTAATAAAATACAAAATAAATGGTAAGAAGAAAAGGAAGAAAATTAAAAGCTATTAAGCATTAACTAAAAATTTAGAAACTTTCTTTACAAACACAACCTTGAAAAAATGTTAAGTGAGAAATATTATTGCTGGAGATTACTTTGGAAGATAGGAAATTATTACGTGAAACTTCAACATAAAGTTACCACTATCAATATTAGTATTAAGGACCGATTGTAAGTGCTAGGAGCATAAAGTGATATCATATTATTGTGTATTAACTATTAGGGAATAAGTAACAAAGAGATGTCATTTAGTACTGGACTAACATGACATAGGTTGCGGTTTATCATGAGTGTATATGTTTTATACACCAACGTGAGTATGTGTTAAGATGTAAGCTAGAATTAGATAATAATAATTCATCATAAACAAATAAGAAATTTTAAAAACACTCAAAATATTTTCCCATATGATAGTTGATATCAGGGAGTCGCGATATCTTAGGTTTGCAACTCCACAATTTGTTGGCGGCGACTCTCGGCGTAATCACACGTAAGCGCGAGTTATTTTGAATTTTAAGACCTAGCCGTCAACCACACTGGATTTTACACTTCGCCGAAGGCGTATTACTTGGATTAAGACAATATAAAAGGAATTGGAATATTTGAACGAGTAATTTCATAAAACTGGTGAGTTTTACATTGTACCTAAACTTTGTTCAATCTTGTTGATTGCATAGGCAATTGAGATTCATAAGAAATACATACATTGAAAATTGGCAGGCTAGCGCTACTTTTAACGCGAATTTGTTCAGTAACTTTCGTAATATTAAAGGTCTAATTCATTTTTGTTGGTACCTACCGGTCCGCCATTTTTTTTTTGGTCTTTCGTGAAATTTTAAGTTCAACTTACTGATACTTACACTAAACAGGAAAGTTATTATGCATACCGTAAGAAAATTAGTAACTATTAAATGCAGGATAGGTATTTATAACATAAAATTAGTATAAAACTAATATTTTCAGTTCATAAATTACATTAAGATAATATTTTCATTATTGGTGTCATGAGTGAGTTAGATAGGGTGGTATGGTTTATTGAGAAATTTACCTACCTACATATCTATCACTGAATAAGGAAAACTTATATAGTAGAATTGAAATCATTCTAAGTGAAAGTTGATAAAGGTTATATATTTATTCATTATTTTAATTTGAAATAAAAACATAATTTATTGTATTAGCAGTTTTGACACTACATGGTAAATATGATAATTGACAACATATGAAAGGTGATACATCAAACAATTTATTGAGTGATATTGAATATTTAATTTTATTGTTGAATGACATTTAAGATTAACATTCTGATTTTACTTTTGACAGTCATGTGTTTGTATGTCAGTGTTTATTGTTTTTCTTTTGTGTTTTTCAATGAACAGGTATGATATTAATATTGTGTAATAGTGTAATAAAGTTGATAATAACTATAAAATATGTTAGTGATAAAACTTGATTATCTAAATAGCATGGTAATGTACTGGGAATAATGGAGTATTAATAAAATTGAAGTATGGTTTCAGATCATTTGATAAAATGCAAATAATTAACTTTATTGATTTATTTTTCAATAATTACATAGTAAATAGAAGCAATTCCATGAGTTTTGAGTTATTGTGGGAAGAGGTCAATATACTCTTTGAACACTGAGTATGTTCAAGTTTCCAAATTGTTAATTTATTAGTAGGAGAAGTTTTGAACTGTTAGCCAAAGTCGGAATTGAATTTAATGTGGATATTTAAAAATTATTTATGAGTTTGTCTTGTATTAATGGAAATCTTAAATAAATAATAATTTTAATAATCATTAATTTTCCACAATCTATAGAGGATTTTTTGCTCAATGGTATAGTTATTAGACTATGTAAGCATGTGTATGTATTACAGGAGTAGACTGCAACATGGAGGAAATATTATTGAATAAACTTAGGCTCATAATCGGAAAGATCAAAACTGACTTAGTTAACATACCAGATTCTATTACCATTGAAACATTGACACAAGGGCAAATAGCTTATAGCAAATTAGAAGCTTCAGTGAAACGGTTAAATTCGGATCTCTTAGAATATTTTCGGTTGGTATCAAACCCAGCTTCTGATGACATTTCTCAAATGAGTGAAGTACAACTTGAAGCAGAAGAAACTTTGGCAGAATTGAATACGAAGATAAATTGTATCCTTTCAGAAAACAGAAGTAAGCAAAATAATCAAGAAAATAACTCATCCTGTCGTCTTCCTAAACTACAATTGCCAACGTTTGATGGAGATATCCTAACATGGCATGAATTTTGGGATCAATTCAGATCGAATATTGATTCTCGAAATCTAACTGATGTTGATAAACTTTCTTATTTAAAAGCTTCTGTGACTGGTAATGCCAAGAAGGCTATTGAAGGGTTAGACACCACTAACAAAAATTACCAAATAGCTTTATCGATTTTGAAGGATAGATTCGGAAAAACTTCTTACCTCATTGATGCGCATTATGCGACACTTTATAGAATCAAAATTGCTAAAAATACATCAGAAGATTGTAGAAAAACTTTCAATGAAATTGAAAGGAATGTGAAAATATTGGAATCATTAGGTGAAGATATAAACCACAATCATCTTCGTTTCATGATAATGGAAAAGTTCCCGACTGACTTAATTTATGAATTAAAACTTAGAACGAATAGTGACTCTATTCAAGAATTGAGAAATCATTTGGAGAAGACCATATCTGCCAGGGAAGATGCAGAAAGAATATCTGGAAGGAAAAGGCCGAATGATAAAGAAAGTAGTACAGTAGAAACTTTGCATGTGCTGTCAAAGCTAGCATCGTTGGAAATACATCTAAACAAATCAAATGTCGTGTCTTGATGGATTCAGGTTCACAGAGATCTTATATAACATTTAAACTAGCTAAAGATTTAAAACTTTCTATAGAAGAAGAAAGTAATTTGACTATTTTTACCTTCGGGACAGATAAACCTCAAGAAATACGCAGCCCCGTGGTTGCTCTTCAGTTGCACTCACGAAAGGAGGAAATAGTTGTCTTATATGCAAATTGCGTTGAATTCATTTCAAGAGGAGGTATCCCTCACATAAATTTATCAGATATAAATAAATCTTACTTGTTGGCTGATGATGGATCACTAAAGAATCAGGTTCACATACTGATTGGAAATGATTATTACTTCAATATCATCCGTGAAGGGAAGATACAGTTAAGTGATAATCTATTTCTGGTAGATTCTATATTTGGTTGGCTTGTCAGCGGTCAAGTAGACACTGCATATGTTAATGAATTATCGGTAATAACTTACACTCAAGCGAGTAGTTCAATGGGATTAAATCAGCCTGATCCACCATTATGTAATGGTGATATCAAGAAGCTGTGGGAATTAGAATCTATAGGTATAACCGACTCGCCTAAAGAAAATAGAGATGAAGAAGCTGTTAAATACTTCAATGAAACAACTCAAAAAATTGACAATCGATATACGGTAAGCTGGCCATGGATAAAATATCCCCCAGACTTACCTGATAATTTTGGAATGGCATTTGGAAGATTAGCAAGTTTATTAAAACGAATGGATTGCAAGACTTTAGTAGAATACGACAATATCTTAAAAGATCAGATGGCCAGAGGCATGATTGAAATAATACCAAATTCTACAAAGTCAACATCAAACAAAATTATTCATTATTTACCGCATCACGCAATACAGCACTCAGGAAAACCTATCAGAATAGTTTACGACACAAGTTCCAAAAGTAAAGGTAGTAAAAGTTTAAATGAATGCTTATATCGTGGACCACTGATGCTCGAAGATCTTACAGGATTACTTCTAAAATTTAGAAGCCACCGTGTAGGATTATCATCAGACATTGAAAAGGCTTTTCTTCAAATGGCATTGCATGAGAAAGATCGTGATGTCACTGGATTTCTTTGGATTAAGGACACGTCGAAACCTGTATCAAAGGACAATCTTATTTATTTGAGATTTTGTAGAGTACCGTTTGGTGTTATAGCCAGTCCATATTTGCTTAATGCGACGATCAAGCATCACTTGTCAAATTCAAGCAAGAAACAAGTGAGAGAACTGGCAAATGATATCTACGTGGATAATTTCATATCTGGATCAGATTCGACAGCAGAAGCATTAACTCTCTACAAACATCTTAAAGAAACCTTTCAAGAAATATCAATGAATCTTAGAGATTGGAGTTCTAATTCTAAAGAATTTATTCGTTCAATTTCGGATGCATGTACCGATGAAAAAGTTAATGTATTAGGCTTGGAATGGGATATCAAGAAGGATACGCTGCAGCTGAAATTCAAGAATCCATACATGGAAATATACACAAAAAGAGAAATTCTTAAAGTTATTGCGTCAGTATACGATCCATGTGGATACGCAGTACCATACATTTTACCAGCTAAACTCTTTTTACAGCAACTCTGGAAGGCCAAGGTGAATTGGGATTCACCATTACCAAAAGAACTGACCGATGAATGGATCACCATCCATGAAGGATTAGATGCCATCAGGGAGGTGTCGATAAACAGATGCTACATGAAGAACACTAAAGGAAAGGACTATGAGTTACACTGTCTTACCGACTCTTCTTTGCAGGCGTACGCTACTTCTATTTTTCTAGTCAGCAAGTCTGAGAAAAGTTTTATCATAGGAAAATCACGTCTTGTACCAATAAAAGATCAGGACAACCTCAAAATTCCAAGACTTGAGTTACTCGGTGTATTAATTGGATGTAGATTAATACAGTTTGTTCTTAAATTTATCCAACAAAGCATAACAAGACAAGTCTTATGGACAGACAGTCAAATTGTCATAGAATGGTGCAAATCTAACAAGTTACTACCACCATTTGTGGCTAGAAGAGTTGAAGAAATTAAAAAGAATCAACAGTTAGAGATTAGATATATTCCATCGGAGCTTAACACAGCTGACGTCGGAACGAGACCTACCAGTTCGAGAGAAGATAAGAAGAAGTGGCTTATAGGCCCACAATTTCTAGTGAACAGTCCAGACAAGTGGCCAAATGAGTCTGTTACTGTGGAAACCCATTCATTTTCGGCTGGGGAGGGTCCGACTAAGGAAAGTAAGGATGATCCGATGGAAATAGATGATCCAGACAGAAACATTAATGACACAATGAGTAAGGATATATACATACAAAATAACGAAAAAGAAAAACCAGAACATAATAATAAACAAGATGGCACAATTATAAATTTAAAGAAAATTCAATCAGAACATTTTCCTTTGGAAGTAAGAGGAAAAGTGACAAGCTTAAGTCGCAATTTAGGACTATTTACAGATATAGACGGATTACTAAGGTGTAAAGGTCGTATGAAAAATGCAGATTGGTCGTTTGATAAACGATATCCTATACTTATACCCAAGAATGTAGATTTCACAGAAGAAATCATTATGAAAACACATCGTGATAATAAACATGTAGGAGTGAGTCATACTCTAGACAGGGTTAGACAATTATATTGGATTCCTCAGGGAAGATGTCAAGTTCAACGAATTATAAAGAAGTGTACAGAATGTGTTAAATTTACAGGAGGACCATATAAGTTACCATTAACACCAGCTTTACCAAAAGAACGGGTCAACTACAGCTCTCCGTTCACATATGTCGGAATGGATTACATGGGACCTCTGATAGTTAACAATAGTAACGGCAATTGCAAAAGATGGATATGTTTATATACATGTTTAGCAGTTAGGGCTGTACACCTCGAAGTAGTCAATGACCTCACAGCTGAAGAAGGATTACTTGCATTAAGAAGAATGGTATCTACGAGGGGTGTACCAGACTTAATCACGTCAGACAATGCGACACACTTTAAACTAATATCTGAAATATTGGAAGATCAATTTTGCGTGGAAAAGAAAATACGTTGGAAATTTATACCACAATTAGCACCGTGGCATGGAGGATTCTACGAACGGTTAGTGGGTCTTGTGAAGAACTGTATGAAGAGAACCTTGCAGAAACATTTGTTAAAAGACAGTCAACTCGTTACAGTAGTAAAGGAAATCGAAGCAGTTCTTAATACTAGACCTCTGACCAGAGTGGACTCAGAACCAGATCATGTACTAAAACCTTCAGATTTTCTCACTATGGGGAAATGTATCACAATGGAAGTATCTGGAAAGGATCCTACGGAAATTCAAGGTACAGTGACAAAGGATAACCTGATCCAAAGTTGGAAAAGAGCACTTGTCATCTTGAAAGAATTTAAAGACATATTCTCCAATCGTTATCTTCTCAGCTTACGAGAGAGATATAGTCACGGACCGAGGGAGCCAAGAGTAACGTCAAAATTGACTCCCAGGATTGGTCAAATCGTGCAAATCAAAGGGGACAATAAAAATCGAATAAGTTGGAAAGTCGGAAGAATAGTCTCTTTAATAAAAGGAGTAGATGGCATGTGTAGAAGTAGCTAAAGTTAAAGTAGGTGATACCGAGTTCACAAGGTCAATCGCACATCTTTATCCTCTTGAAATCGAAGATGGAGAAGAGAACTGTGTCAAAGAAACAGAGTCAAAGGATACTGAAGAACAAGACCTCCAAATTTCAGAATTTCAATTACAACCACCTGGAAACGTGGTTACCGAAAAATTACCAAGTCAAAAGGCCACCGAACTTCCTGTTGAAAATGAAAATAGTAGAGTACTTAATGAAGATGAATGTACCGTAGAATATTCGCCTGTTGTGTGTCAAGAAAGTGAAATAGACATTGCTAAGTCTGTTGAACCTAAGTCGTACATATTATCCGAGCCTAAGTCAAGTGACCAAACTGATTGTGTATCAATAGAAGAAAGTCACGAGTCTAGACCAAAACGAGTAGCTGCCACACGAGCCCTTGAAAAGATTAAAGAATGGACAAGCGTCCTGATCGCGCTACTTTTGCCTTTTGTCGGGAGTGTCGCGAAGAACGCGAAGCCATAGACCAAACATATAAATTCAACTCTAGCAACATCTAGAGGCGCCATCTTGAATAACTATGGTAAGCATAGATATTATAGACTTTGCAATAGCGTGAGATTATTTGGCGCCAACCGGGCGGGTAACTAGTAACCGCCATTTCTAAAAGTCACAAACTAAGTTAACGTGTAGTGTGATTGCTTGTGTACAGAGCGTGAATTATGTTAGTTAAAGACTTTTCGTGCCGTGTCTGGAGGAAAGAGATGTATCCAGAATTCGACGGCATGAAAGCTAAGTATTACTTATGTAAATTCTTAGTCAAGCTCCATGTGGTTATTTGTTGTCTCGGCGCAATTGATTCCTATAGATGTTAATGTTAAAGGTGAAAGCTAAACTGTATGAGGCCTGATAAAGTTAGGCCTAGTCCTTGTCGTGAACATGGACAGGTAGAGGGCACGGAGTAGGCAGGCCCAGGCTTTCTAGGTGGGCTGCTGAGGCCGGGTAGCCATCCCCCGGATTCCAACCCTCTGCAGTTAGGAGTAGGCGGCCTCTAGTATAATAGGGGTTTGCGCCGAGGCCTGGAGAGGTGTGTCTCTGGGATTCCAACTGTTTATATTAGGAGTAGGCGGCCTCTAGTATAATAGGGGTTTGTGCCGAGGCCTGGAGAGGTGTGTCTCTGGGATTCCAACTTGTTATATTACGGAGTAGGCGGCCTCTAGTGATAGGGGTTCGCTGAGACCTTGAGATGTATGTTCCTCTTGGATTCCGGTTTAAGACTCAAGAGTGTTACTTGAGGTCTTGCTCGGGTACGTTGTTACCCGAGTGATGGCACAGTTAACTGTAGCTACGGTGATTTAGCCACCTAGCTTTCGCTCCGGCATTTAAGCCGGGCACATTAGAGTCTCGCGTAGTTGAGCGAGCATGGGGTGCTGGACGCCTATTTGAGGGTCCTGGTAGTACCTACTGACCTTATCCAACCTCAAGTTTAATGGTACAGGATGAAGATGTTATTATGTCATATTCATCCTGGCGAGGCTATGATTATTATATACTTAATATTGAAATGATGTTCTTTATGTGAATTTATTAATATGTTGTTTACACTGTAAGGTATAAGGTTAATTGCGTCGATATATTCATGTTCAGGGAGCAATAACTTTTACAGGTGGTAGAAGTCCGATATATGCGAAGCAGACAATTATATGAGGGAAAGAAATATACCTACGAAAACTCAACAGCTCAACTCAACAGGTATGTGACGCATTTCCTACTACTCACTCCATAACTTCATTGTCGTTGCCTACACAGAATATATATATACATATAGTTCATCCCTAATTTATATACTCGTAGTAACTACACAGAGTTGTGTGTGTGTGAGGTGACGACAGTTGCTCAGTGTACAATTGTATATAGAAAATTTGCTAACGCTATGGGCAATTTTTTCAAGGAAGACGTCATAAACCATTTGCTGAAGACCCTCGAAAGTTGATTTTAAAATAGCTCTTCTAATTAGAGAATTTAAAAAAAAAATTGCCTAATTTAATTTACGTTTATTTGATATTTGACTAAGAGTTTATAAAAAATCTGATTTGCCCGCCCCGGCCCAGAACCTGGGTACGCCCATGTTGGAAGGCCTCCCACAAGATGGACTGACAACCTGGTGAGAGTCGCGGGAATGCGGTGGATGCGAGACGCACAGGTTCGGTCGTTGTGGAGACGCTTGGGGGAGGCCTATGTCCAACAGTGGACGTCTTTCGGCTGAAATGATAATGACGCCAGATTCGAGGCAGGGAGAATCGATTTGTACTCGCAGATTTGATTCTATTAGGGGAGTCCAACTGACTCGAGTCTAGTTATCGAGTTAGATTGACTCGCTCGTGCTGTAGTACTACATTCGTATTTTTAGATTTGAGAAACCTCTAGAACGTCAAAATTTTAATGTACAAGAGTTTCGATTATTCATTAAACCCCAAGCGAACGCCGGCGTTCGCTCGCTCATTGTCTTTCTATTGTGTCTCTAATTACTGTACTCAAAAGGAAAACTTTATCTAAGCTTATTTGATTCGTCTAGATGTGATATTTGTACGAAATTAATAACTAGATTTATCTTTTTAATAAGTAAAATTACTTGTAAATTTGGTAAAAAGCTTATTTAGAACCAAATTAAATTAACTTCTACTTACTTAAATAAAACAAATAGAATTTGATCTTTAAATTTCTAGTTCCTAGGTACCTCCTTAGTATGTTCTATGCTTTTATTTTTTGTAATATTTAAAAAGGTTTGATTTACTATCGTTGTGTCAATAAGCTCAACCTACATGCTGTTATAAGTTTTAGTTCTATTCGATTTTTCCTTTTTACTCTAAAATTGGTAACAAAATCAAGTTCTGCACTTGAATTTTTAGATTCGAGTTCGACTCGAATTTCTAGACTCGAGTCCCGGACTCAAGTCTTAGACTCGATTCAGTGTTCGAGTCAGGATTCGAGTCCTAGACTAGAACCGGGGAATCGAGTCATAATTCTAATAAAGTAAAAACCGACATGACTCGACTCGATTTACCAAAACAGTGACTCGGCACATCACTAAAATTGACTTAATGTACACTGACTGACACAAACTACTTTTTTTTTGTTAACATTATTGGCTTGGGTTTTAAGTCTTTTAAGCCTTATCTTCGTACGAATAGTTTATTTTTTCACCATTAGAATATTAACACATTCTAATGGTTTTGTAGTATTTGGTAGCAAATGTATCAAGTCAACCTTCTTGGCAATATTTTACTGAAGTAGTTAACACATAAACAATTTATAACGATTGTATTTAGGATGTTTTGCAATAGCTTTTTCCTGGTGACGTCTCTAGACTCTATGTCAGCAATATCTCATCATAGTTAGGTCAATGTATCTCATCGACATAATAATGTACAGTCAAACGGGGTAAGCATGGGGGCATGTTCTAGTCAATAGAAGTTAGTCCAGCAACTATTATTGAAAAAGTTAGCCAATAGCCCCCCTATTGGCTAACTTTTTCAATAATAGTTGACAACTAGCATTCGTTGCACACTAAACTTAGTTGTCAACTGACAATTTCATAAAATTGGTATTACGTATCACACAAGTGACTAACAAACTACGGTGGAAATGCGGTGAATTATAAAAAATTACGGTGCCTATTGTGACCACTCTAAAATTTTATCGACTATTATACAGCTACAAAAGCTTACACAATCGCTATTTTAAAAGTAACCTCTGTCAAAACGTGTTACGGTGGCTATCAAAGGCACCAGAGGCTAATGACGTCACTGCAGTTGGTCACTGAAGAATGATAGGCAATACGAAACTAGCTGTTTGACAGTTCAATAATGCACATTGTTAACAAGTGATCATCACTTGAACTGTCAACAGAGTTACGCAATAGCCCCGCAGGATGCTTAGAAGCCGAGAATTTTATTTGGTTTTTCAGATTGACTTGTTAAATTTGTTGCAAAATACTACAAAAATATTGGAATGTGTAGATCTATATTCTAATGGTAATTTTAACTTATGAAGACATGGCCTAAAGAACTTAGTATCTAAATAAATAACAAAGAACTTGGAAAAAAGACCTCGTGTTCCGAATTACGATAAAAGTGATTATATCGCGAATCCGACCAAATTTAATAGTCACAAAATACATTGGCTATTGAGTGATAATTTTAACGTTGCGCGTTGGTTGGATTCGCGATATCATCGCTTTTGACGCAATTCGGAACGCAGGGAGAGTCATTAAGTCACTAACATTGAATGTTAGAGTTTTTGGCGGGATTTCTTCGAGTGAAGTTCAGTGGCTGTTTTAATTATTTCGCAAATTGATTCCTAGTGGATATTGTGATGTAAAATTGGTGTTGTTTTGTATCCCAAGTGTCTGCGCAACTGGAATAATATGTGGAATCATTGAAATAGGCGCGGTCTCGGTAAAATGGAGCTGAGAATTTTATTGTAGTTTTAGCTACCTCAGCGAAGTTTGCTGAGAAGGCTGAATCGATACATTTGCTGCCAAATACTTCAAAAAACATTAGAATGTGTTACACCTGCATTCTAATGTAAAATAAAAAGAAACAAAAACTGATGACTAGGCAGCATGGTCTCTGACCTTAGCCTGTTCCACAAGGAACGAAAAAAAAAATGTCAATGTCAGGTGTCAAAAAACTGTGATTTGATTTTATTTGTTTTGATTAATTTAGTGCTAATTTTGTATTTACCGGTTTAAATACTGTAAAGATTTTGATTTAAGATTATAAAAATAATTCCTATAAACTTCCTAGACGTCCAGGAATATATAGCTTATTGCTCTGGCTGTCACAAAAGTTCCACATATGACGTGCATACGATCACACGATATTTACTGAGTTTATTTCGTGGAGTGTTAAAGCCGCGCCAGAAGCAGACATTCAACATTGTTTTTCAAATTTTTATGTATAATAATTCTTTTAAGTTTAAGATGGATAAAATGCCAATGTGCAGAATATGTTTAGTAGAGAATATTCGCATGTACATAGTTAATGACAAGAATTTACAAGAACTGTATGTAAAGCTGACTGATATTCCAGTAAGTCATACCTTATATATATTACATAAATGGCCTGCTCACAGCTGACGTTGCTAGGTGTCCGTAGATTGTGTGTTCGGCCAAATTAGGTGGAATCCGGCCTGTCCGACTCACGTTAGGTCTTTAAATTTGTAAATTTTTGGGGTTCCGTACCTCAGAAAAACGGAACCTTATAGGATCACTTTCTTGTCCGTCCGTCTGTCTGTCAAGACCCTTTATCTCGGGAATGCGACGAGGTATCGAGTTGAAATTAAAACCATATACTTAGGTCTGCAGTCCCTTGAAGCTGTGAAAAAATCAAACTTCTAAGTTAACAAATAAAAAAGATACAGCCGTTTATGTTGCAAAAAACATATATTTCGATACTCTCAAAGCTATCAAAATCCATAGGGTACTTCCCATCGACACAGAATCCTGAAATTTAGCATAAAGCTAGATCTTATAGCACAAGTATAGAAATATATCTAAAAACAGTAAATTTGTTGTTACCTACGTCACAAAAAAAAAACTTTTTGCAATTCGGAAAAATCTTCGAGACTATTCAAGAATTGTAGTTTGTAAGGTTGAACGGTACTCTCATTGCGCGAGTCCGACTCGCACTTGCCCAGTTTATTTTTAGATTTGTCATTGTATCGTCTTACCTTGTATCACTAGTGCTAGTGGCACAGACTAGCAGTTATATCAGACAATTTTATTGTTGCTACATTAAAATTTAGAAAGGTCAATAAAAAAAAGGTTTCTAGAATTACTTAAAAAAAATTGTTTGTCTTTTTATCCAAAAGTCCGGCTAAACTGGCTAGTCTGTCCAGATTTTCTATTTTGAGACGTGGCAACCCTACTCACAGTTGACTTTTAACTGTGGTCAGTGTTGCTCGGACAGCATAACAATGTATGTAGTGTATGGGAAGTATTCTATTCCAAAGTCAAATGTAATATGTTATGTTGCAGTTTGTAACTGAAGACAGAAGACCGATGCTCGCTTGTTTCTTGTGCTTTGCTAAACTGAAGCAATGCTGCCAACTGCAGAGAAAATGTCTGGAAGCAGAAGAGCTGTTTGCTCAGATGATGAATGAGGTGAGGTGTTCTGCAACTAGTGAGGGTATTTAGTAAGTGTAGAAGTGATACCTAGTGGTACTATCTAGAGGTCATGGACTGCTCAGGATGTGTTGAATTTCTTAAGAGTGTCAAACCCAACATACATTTTCACTGTTTTTTATACAACTGCTCTTACCTGATTATGACATTATTGCACATCTGTTCCTTAGCTTAAAATTTTAGAAAAACAGATATCTTGTGAATGTTATCCAATTTCATATTGAAATCAAATACTTTTTTGTAAAACTAATCATGTAAAGACCTCTGAAAATCTGCTGTTTTGTGTGAACTTTGGCCGTTCATAAATTAAAAAGTATAAAAAAATATATCTGTAGAAAGCTTGCATAATTATTTATTCGATAGTCTGAATGACAAAAATTTGTAATGTTTTACAAAACATACACACACGCGTTTTTTTTTTGTTTGTTTAGCTACTACTTCGTGACGTCATCATCACAAGCTTGAAGGAAGTGATGATGACGTCACGAAGGCTGCGCTGACGTTCATTGTCGAGGGTCACCAGTTTGGAGGTAGGCGGAACGGAGTGTAAAGTCCCGCAAACCTCCGTTTTCAACGGAGGATCCTCAGACCCGACGGGTGTTATATCTGGTGGCCAACTGCTGATAGATGATTTCGGGCTGTTCTATAATAATATGTTCTAATCGCGCGGAGAACTTTAAGGATTAGTTCTTATGTGACGCCATAGATGTCGCTATATTTTCAAAAAAACATGTAATTCCTGAAACATGTTTTATAATCTATATATATAAAAGAAAGTCGTGTTAGTTACACTATTTATAACTCAAGAACGGCTGAACCGATTTGGCTGAAAGATGGTGGGGAGGTAGCTTAGAACCAGGAGACGGACATAGGATCCTTTTTTTTTTTGAGTAGGGTAGAGTAGGGTAGAGTAGGATAGAGTAGGGTAGAGTAGGATATAGTAGTCAGTTGACGGGAGCGAAGCCGCGGGCAAAAGTTATCCTTACTATTAGGCGGTACGAAGTTCGCCGGGTCAACTAGTATAAAATTAAATGATTGCTATTTTACTATTTTTCAGGTTCTTTTGCAGCCGAATTTAATAAAAGTTGTTTGTACTTGTTTGTATACACTAAAGAACATCAGCATTACCTAATATGTAATAACCATTTGCAGCCGAATCCTTCAGTAAACCGAGGTCAGCTAAAGTATTCCAGTGGGCTTATAGTAACTCCTGTAGAGAACATCAGTATAGTTGATGTCAGCCATATTGAAAGCATTGCTGTCAAAGAAGAATTACCAGCTGTTTGTGAGAGACTAGACGATGTCATTGAGCCAAAAGTGGAACATTTTAAATATGGTATGTTTTAAATAACAGTAATTTAACCTTTTGAGTGCGTAACAATAGTAAGACAATGGCGCGTGAACGCCAGCGTTAATGCGGGGATCAACAGCTTAATGATCAATTTTGTCAATATATCTATGCAAACATGATGTATGTAAGAAAGAATCATCAACTTTTTAACCGACTTCAAAAAAAAAGGAGGTTCTATGTTCAGCTGAATGTATTTTTTTTTATGTATGTTCACCGATTTCTTGGTCAATTGTTGACCGATTTTGAAAATTATTATTTTGATTGAAAGGTTATGCTTCCAAGTTGGTCCCATAGAAATATTGTTATGATCTGATGATGAACTTCGAAGTAGAAATAAAATGTAGGTACGCGACGAAATACGACGAAAATAAACAAGCGACATTTCGAAAATGTAAAAATGGTACATTGTAGTGGTCATTAAAGATTAATATAAAACGATGTTTTTGAAAAAAAATTACAGTTTATTATCAAAATTCAACTAAATTCAATTATTTAACCCATAAAATATGAATCGTTTAAAACTCTGCCGTCCGGTCCATGGTGAGATGGTGGGACAGAGATTGAGATAAAAAAAGAGTGAGAAGGAAAGACCTTCTCACTCTTTCTTTATCTCTCATTCTAGACCCGGAGTGGGGAATACACAGTTCTCAGCATCTGTACGCTTCATCCTTTATCGATGGTTTTAGCTACATCGCCCCATGAAAACCGTTAGATAGTTTTCCTAATCCTGATAGGATTTCAAATGGCGCTCGAGAATTTCGAGGTGCCGTTTTTTTTTACAACTTTATGACTCGCCCATTTGCAATAGAGCGCAAAATCCCCACTTGGGCGCCCAAGTGGGCCTACTAATAGACGTGACATCACATTATTAGTATATTTATACGTATTTGTAAGTTTATCCAGTTATTCTGCGCATGTATTAACAAGGAGGTCTTTACTGTTTTTGCATACAGAACTAGAACTGGAACTTCTAAACAATAGCTATTCAGACGCAGAAGATATACCAGCACAACAGTCTGATTCTGGTTCAGGATATGATGTGCCCTTAATAGAGATCAAAACGGAAGTGGAAGAAGAACTAGAAGTACCGAGGAAGAAACGAAAAGCCAGTGAGACGACACGTGAGTATTAGTTAGTGAATCATTGTGTGAGCGAACAGGCCGATTGGTTTCACAACATCATCATCATCTTCCTGCCCTTGTCCCGTGTTATTTGGGGTCGGCGAAACACGTTTTTTTCTTCCATTCTGCCCTGTCACTCGTCATGCTATCACTAACTTCCTTTTCTTTCATTTCACTCATCACACAAACCATCCATCTTTTTATTGGTCTCCCTCTCCATCCATTCACATGTAAACTCATAACTCTTTTAGTAACATGCGTTTCATCCCTCCTCTTCACATGACCATACCAAGACAAACGATTCCCTTTCAACTTTTCAGTTACTGGCGCCACTTTCAAACTTCCCCTAACATACTCATTTCTCACTTTATCCATTTTCGTCACACCACACATCCATCTTAACATTCTCATCTCCGCTACGTGCAATCTTTTTTCATCCAATTTCATAACCTAAAACAACTTCAGGCGTCCGGTCTATTCACTTATGAGTAGTACAAACACACTGCTACACTTCGAGTAGTTGCTCTCGCTGGAGAGCACTTTCCTACTGTCAGATGTCTCACAGCATATTTGCTGAAAGTGCTGAACACTGATTGCAGATAAACAGAACAGTTCTATGCGTAGCAGTGGCGGAGGGTGGATATTTTCAGAAGGGTAGTCGAATTATTAAAAGTTCACTCACCAAATTTCGCCTGCTCAAAGGTGCAAAAGTAGACCCAAATCCATCCCTGTGTTTATAATAATTAATGTTTCCTAGAAAGGACTGAACGCTGATTGCGGATACAACAACAGTTCTATGCGTAGAATTACTGGTGTTTTCATTTATTGAACTCCAGCTCTTTGCTGTAATTTCTGTTAAATACTGAGCAATCCGAAGTGCGAATAAATGGAAAAATCGCAACTGTTTTTGTTGTGGAATTCGTAAATTCAACGCGACGCGGCAGCGTATTTACATTCTGTACATAGCCAGAACGCATCCATAGGATACATTGTATTGTATGCTCGCGTATACATTGTATTGTAGTGCAATTTTTAAATTTGCGATTACAATGTATACAAGAGTAGTATGCAAATACTCGCGTATACTTTGTAGTAGCCAAAGTAACTAGCTTTGTTCCATAATATACAGTGCTAGTCCGCATGCAAACTAATCGTGTATAGATCGGAATAGGCGCGAAAAACTCTAGATTCCAAACTATACGCGAGCAGTTGCATGCTCGCCATTTTGATTTGTTGACCTCTCTTTCTATTATAATATGGTAATCATATCTGCGTATCTATTCTAAACATTGCATCATCTTTCGGCACGTGCTGTTTGTTTTGATTAGCGGTTTTTTGTTGTCTCTGCATAATTTATTATAAAAAAGTAGTAAGTAAATACGTTTGTTTACTTTATACAAATGTGAAAAATGATTACCAAAGACACTGCAAGTAAATGTGGTGAATACAAAGAAAAACTGTTTGAGTTTGAATCTTCGGAAAAGTTTGAAGTAAGTAATCATCAAGTGCAAGCTGGGAGCCCAAATGATTCACTAACATTAGAAGGGAATCTGGCGCTCGGCGGCCGCTGCAGCGGCACGCTCGCTGCGCTCCCTCGCCTTCACGCTTTAATGGTCACTGTTCTAACCTAACCTAACCCACATGATCACTTCGTTAGCTCGCCATCGTATTCTAATGGTCACTATTCTAACATGACCTAATCCAGGCGCGATTATTCCGATCTACGCACGATTAGTCCATATTCGTACTGGCACGAGTATTTGCGTACTACTGTTGTATACATTGTAATCGCAAATTTGAAAACTGAACTACAATGTATACGCGAGCAGTTTCCTATGGATGCGTTCTGGCCATGTACAGAATGTAAATACGCGACGCGGCAGCTTAATCCTACTTGTGCGCGAAATCTCCGCTTTAGCCTCCATTTTATAAAACAAGTCACCGCAACGCAAGAGTTCGTGCGACAATATCTACTCTTCACTTGTCGCCGCACCGCACCAACGTGTGGCTGGTCACTTAGGCCACCAAAATAGAGTGTCAGTTGTTTGTTCCAAACACGCCGCATAGCTCCGCGTTCGCCGTCGAGTTAAGTCGTTTACGCGACAAAGGGTGTACACGTACAGTTATATGTACACCTTTTGTCACTCGGCTCATAATAACGAATCGATTGACTTCTCTTGCAACAAATGCGGTTCAGTAGGTAATAGGACCGCTTCGGTAGAACATGCGTACATGAGAACATACATAGACTGCTACAATCATAACCAATGATCGGAGTAGGTAGATTGATTTTTGGTACTTGTATCATAAATGCACACAGAAAGAATAATATGGATAAGCCATTTATCCGGAAAGTAATTCCGGTATTTCCGGATTCAATTAAATATTGTTAATGTTGGTAGTGTTACTACTCAATTCAAAATTTATAGGAAGGTATAATGTTCTGATTGGTCGTTGGGTTGTGTCAAATCGTGACTGTGTACCGTTAAAAAAAATATGAAGGATATAATTTTGCTTATTTTAATACAATTCCTACCTAAGTTCCGGTTTTTTTTTAATAATCAACCAATTCCAGAGGAATGTCCATATTAATATATACGTTTCGGATCAATGACTCCAATTCAATCTACCTATCCGATCCGATCCTCCGATCACTGATTATAACCCTTGCTTATGGCCCTGATGCAGTCGTGTAATTACAGCTTATTTTAATAAATCCTTTGATCATGCTTGATCTTGCTAATATCCGAAAACCTGTAAAAAACAACTCTTTGGGTCTAATAAGAACCATGCGATTCCTTCTGATTGTGTTTTAAATTTGACGCTTACTAGATTAATGATCACAGGGGCGGCCGTTGCAAAGAAAGGAAATCAGCACATGAGAGGAAAAAAACTAGAAGACGTAATTACAGAAATTCAAAAGAAGAATGAAGAATCGGACACAAAAGTTACCCAGAACACTCAGAGTGGTTCATCCAAACTTATTCCGAAATTCCAAGAACCTTTAACTAATACAACACCTCGAGTTAATGTTAGTGTTACTTTAGACACAGATTGTGGTAATAATGTTAAAAAACGTAATGTAACAAAACATATTCGTGTACACACTGGTGAAAAACCTTTCAAATGTGAGGAATGTCAGCGTTGTTTTAGTCAGAAGGTTTATTTAACAAGACACATTCGTACCCACACTGACGAGAAACCTTACAAATGTGAAGAATGTCAGCAATGTTTTAGTCAGAAGGGTTATTTAACAAAACACATTCGTACACATACTAACGAAAAATCTTACAAATGTGAAGAATGTCAGCTTTGTTTTAGTCAGAAGGTTCATTTCACAAGTCACATTCGTGCCCACGCTGGCAAAAAACCTTACAAATGTGAAGAATGTCAGCGTTGTTTTACTCAGAAGGTTCATTTAAGACGACACATTCTTACGCATACTGGCGAAAAACCTTATAAATGTCAAGAATGCCAGCTTTGTTTTAGTCTTAAGACTACGTTATTAAGTCACATTCGTACGCACACTGGCGAGAAACCTTACAAGTGTGAAGAATGTCAGCTTTGTTTCAGTCAGAGGACTACTTTATTAAGGCACATTCGTACGCACACTGGTGAAAAACCTTACAAGTGTAAAGAATGTCAGCGGTGTTTTAGGTGTAAGCAACAATTAACAAGACACATTGGTACGCACACTGGCAAGAAACCTTACAAATGTGAAGAATGTTAGTATAGTTTTAGTCATTAGAGTATTTTCACAACACATTTGTCGTAGACACGCTGGTGAAAATATCAGATTCCCACCGTCTTAAAGTGTGGGCACGCCACAATTATGGCGGTAAGTCCCCTCTTTGAGGCGTGGTCGGAAAGACCTCACGGCGTCCTCACCTTCCGTAAGACGCAGGTTCTCACCGAACACGGTAAGTTCGGGAAGTTCCTGCACCGGATTCGTGCGGAAGCGACGCCCGGGTGTCGCCACTGTGTGGACCGCCCGGAGGACACGGTGGAGCACACGGTGGAGGTGTGCCCCGCTTGGGCAGAGCAACGCCGTGTCCTTGTGGGGGCGATCGGAGGCGGCGATCTCTCGCGCCGGGCCTTGGTACAGGCCATGGTCCGGAGCGAGGAAGAGTGGCAGGCGGTCGCCTCCTTCTGTGAAGCAGTAATGCTATCAAAGGATGCGGCCGATCGCGTGAGGCAACGGTCCTCACGCCCTTACCGCCGCCGGGATTCCGATCCCGATTTCCGGCCACCGTAGGCACGGCTTGCGGACGGCGAGCAATGGGTGGCTCGCCGTCCGACCGTCCGGTAACCGTCCGGACCGAGCCCAAGTCGTTGACGGCGCGTATTGTTCCACGCGCGCCTCAGGGAGATGTCAGCAAATCGTAGGGGCCCAGCAGGGTCGAAGCCTACTGGGGCCATGGGTAGTGTGAAAACGAAACTCGGGGCCCTGGGACGAAGGAACAGGGGTGGGTTTTTAGTCACTAAAAGTCTGACACTATCTCTTGCTCCGCCCAAGAGCGAGATTTGTCATTAGATGATTTTCCCACCTAAAAAAAAAACCCGTCTTAAAGTGTGGGCTGTACATTTACAACGCTCTAAAATAATTAATCGTTTTATATATGTAGTTGCAACAAAGTTAGTGTTGGTGTTACTTTTGTGTCTAGATAAGCCGACCAACTTTGTTTTTTTTTTTTAATAATATAAATTAGTGCTTGAATGCCATCCCACCCGATGGTAAACAGTGTTGCAATCGTTGATGGTGAGGCGCACTAGTTCATTAAGAGCCTATTCACTCTAGCCTTGAAAATACTCGGACGGGAAGACCGCAGCAAGCAAATTGTTTCAGTACTTTAACGTAAGCGGTATAAACGACGAGGCGGAACGCTTAGTTCGGACCGCTTAGTTCGGACCGCGGACGCTTGGTTCGCTTAGTTGGGTTGTCCGATAGTACAAAGGTGATGGCGGAATCATGTCATGCAATTCACGCGCACAATATAAAAAATGCATCCTGTAAAATACAGAAAGGCTGGCTACTTACGCCTATGCTCCAGGCTTTGTAGATTGGATTAACCAAATCTGGATCACCAATTAGCATCATCGCACGAATTCAAAGCTTCTAGATGGCATTTTGCAGCACCAGCCCATATGTGGCTGCAGTTCTCCACACACAATTTGACCTGGGCTTTGTAGAACATTAGAAGCTGTCCCGGTGTAAAGTACCGCCGAACCTTTGCAAGACCACCGAGTTTCTTAGCAGCTACCTTGGCTTTGGATTCAATGAACCGGCCAAAGTTAAGGTTTAAGGAAACTTCAACTCCCAAGAGCTGAAGGCAGTCGGTGCACTCTAGGGATACATTCTGGAAAGTAGGAGCCAAGGTGAACGCGGTGAACAGACACGCCTAGGTTACGGCGGCGTTGAATCCAACTAGATTGGTTTCGGCCTACTCGGAGTCTGCCTGTAGTGAGACATTCGTACGCTCTACCATAGCCTCTCTTTCGGACTGGATTAGCTTCTTACTAGCCCTAGCAATCGCCAGGTATCTCTCTACAATTGTGCTATCATCTGCATACCCATAGATACCGGGCTTCAGCAGATCGTTGATGTACACCAGGAAGAGAGTTGCAGAGAGAACAGACCCCTGAGGAACTCCGGCATTAGTCATCATGGGCTCCGATGAGCATCCGTCGAAGATAACTCAGAAAGTCTTCTACCCAGCCAATCAGGAGAAATGCCGTACGCTAGAAACTTACTAAAAAGGCTAGCGTGCCATATCGGGACCCTATTACTAAAACTCCGCTATCCGTCCATCTATCTGTTTGTCCGTCTGTCATCATGCTGTATTTCATGAACTGTGATATTAGCAGAGGTCGGAGTAGGTAGATTGATTTAAGGTCGTTGACGTCAAACGTAGAGGATAATATGGATATGCCTCCAAAATACCGGAACTTCATATTTATTGTGATATTTGTTCCGGAATTTTGAAATTATCACGAATTTGTGTTTAAGGTGAAAAACGTATCAATAATATCAATCTACGCTGCCAGTGTTAACTAATGGTGAAAGAAATCAGTATTTTATTTTACTTATACAAAAATACCTTGGAATAGTTACACCGTATTTTGTCCCTTACTGTTGAATTAGAAATGACGCTACACAGTATGAGACAAAACTTAGACAGGGCCTTCCCGCACATTATGGATAAAATGGCATGTCCATATTATAATATCTTGACGCAAGTATATAAAATCAATCTACCTAATCCAACTTCTGGATATTAGACAGTTGAAATTTTCACAGATGATGTATTTCTGTTGCCGCTATAACAACAAATACTAAAAAACAATAAAATAAATATTGAAGGGGTTCCCATACAAAAAACGGTATTTTTTTGCCGTTTTTTTGCTACGCACGGTACGTAACCCTACGTGCGCGAGTCCGACTCGCACTTATTGTTTGAAACTAATCTATTTACGTTTTTGAAGTGAAACTTCTTTATCGGGGTTGGACAAAAATTTTGTGTAACATTTTTTCGTTACGCGTCACATTTTTCCGTTACGCGCCATCTTTTTCTTATCCCTACCACGCGTGATTCGAAGTATACTTTCTCCAGCGGAGTAGGGATTGGTAAATGTCTCCAATGTATTTTGCGGCCCGTTTTGAGTAGTTACATTTTTGAAATCCAGGTGGCGATTGCATTTAACCAATTTCTGTAAAGTTGCATATAGTAAATTATTTTTTGAAAAATAACGTCATAAAGAAGTTTCACTTCTTACGAGTGTACGCTAGTACACGCACACATTTTTTTTTATTGTTTTGCATTACATGCATTGCTAAGAGGTAGAGAATCTCATAACACGAGCAAGTCTTTCTTAAAAGGTAAACTCCAAATTATATAGGTATATACCTAGGACTGGCCTGTTGGTCTAGTGGTTAGTGGCCCTGACTGCTTTGCTGGAGGTCGTGGGTTTGATTCCCACCCGGGACAAATGTTTGTGTGATGAGCACAATCATTTGTTCTGTGTCTGGGTGTCATTTATCCATAATTTGTATGTATTTAGAAATATTTAAGTATGTTTATCAGTTGTCTAGTACTCATAACACAAGCTCTACTTAGCTTGGGACTAGACGGCGTTGTGTGATAGTTGTGTGAATATTATTCTTATTATATAAACTCGTTAAAAAATAAAAGGCCCGTTTTGTCATTTGAGAACGTTACTTGGAACCTAGAATGTAACTTGGACCGAAACTGAAAAAAAACAATATAATAATAATTAATTAATAATAATAATAATAATTTGTTTTTAAGAAATATTTAAAAATGTAAATAATATGTTTATATAGAAAATAAATGTAATAATAATAATTATAATTCTTTATTGGCATAATATACACGATTTCGATCATAGGATTCCCTAACACCTGCGCTAGTAGAAACTGTATTGCAGGTGTTAGTGTCTTCCCTACAATAAAGTGACATTAATCATACGTCAGACAGTGTGTTGAGAAAGTAATAAAACTAAAGAAAAACATTTTTTTTTTAATTAATAGTAGACAAACATGCTGCCATGCGTGTGTGTATGAGTTTTGTGTAATGGTGTGTCTGTGTGTTTTTCTGTGAGTGAGTTTGTGTATATTAGTGTAATTACTTAGTGTTTTAATAGTTATATAAGTACTTAAGTGTTTTTATATTAGTACATAAGTGTAGTAATTACATAATGATTACATAATGTAATATAGTCGGTTACATAACGTAAATAATAAAAACATCAAATGTCAAAACGAGCCTTGTATTTTTTGACATCTCACTTTCAGACTGTATTTTTTTAAAAATTGTGATGTCAAAAGTTTAGTATTATTTCTGAAATAGAAGTCCTACTAAACAATTGAAGTACAATACCATATTCAACAATGTCTTACTCTTGTAATAGGATTGTTTTGGTAGTGTAATAATATTCTTAAGGACTAGTGCTTCGAGTGTTTTAATTTGTTGTCGTATTGTCGGCGCCGCGTTGTTTATTGTAATTGCGCAGAACTCTGATACAACTACGGTATTATAAATAAACTAGCTTCTGCCAGCGGCTTCGCCCGCGCCGCGTAAAAAAAGGTTTTTCTTTACAAACTTTGGATCCCCGTTTCATCCCCTTAGGGAGTGAATTTTAGAAAATCCTCTCTTAGTACTCGCTTACGTCTTAATAGGAAGCCTTGTGCAGAATTTCACGCTCCTAGTCCCAGTAGTTTCGGCTGTGCGTTGATATGTCAGTCAGTCAGTTTCTCCTTTTTTATTTATATAGATAATAAAAGAGATGAATAAAACACTGTTTTTTTTCTGTTCAACCGTACGAACAATGAACTCGCTTTCACACTCATTCCAAAACTGATTCGAGTCTAGGACATTTATTTATTTATTTAATTAATTTAAACAGAACGGCCGAAGCCAATTACACCATTTAAACACGTACAGAAAAAATATAAAACAATAATTAAAATTAAATTTAAAAAAACAGACAAGTCAGAAGTCACGCAGGACTTTTAAGGGGACCTATTTAATAAACATTACACACAGTCATACATTCATCTCACAAAATTTCATACATTCTGACAATATCGTCTTCCATTCTTCACCAAACATATCAAAATCGGTGTTTTTGTCTAGGAGAGCATTAAGCGCAGAGTGTCCGCGGTATGGGTGATTTGGAGTGAGCAACTGTACGACACGTCGGAACTGCCAGGAGCCGATGCTTCCTGCCACGGCTGTAGTTGTTTGGCACATACAAATTACAGATAAGGTTTTGTAGGTCAGGAGCATCTATAATTCCCCTGAGTATTTTGAATGCTACAATCATCTGGTCGCGTGACCGTCTAGCTTCTAAGGACATGTTTGGCTCCCAGGATTAGTCTGGAAGCATTGAAATAATTCTCTGAACAAAGAACTAAGTTTGAGACTATGAGTAAAGTTCATAAGGCTGCCATAATAAGTGTAATAAGTATGTATTGTAATATCGTTTTTTTTTTTTTCAAATTAAATAAAATCCTAAATCTCAGAATGTGAACGAAGACGATATTAATTTGATTTGACCTGAACCAATAGTTAGTGACAGTACAGCACAGCAGAGTACAGTACAGCTCGGCGGTTGTTTAAGTTGTATCACCATATTTACGTGCCTACATTGATGTTAACGTAGTTCACACATTTTCGCCTAGATGGCGTAGGTATATTAAATTAGTTCTTAATTCGATTTTTTTTTTTTTATTTATTTATTTATTTATTATTAGGCTTTTCAACAATAAGCACGCTGCTAATACATCACAATTCGCACAATACCAAAAAATCTGTTATAAATAGTTCATTGTGGTCTTGTCAAGTAATTTATTTAAAAATAAAGTGGTAAATTCAGTGCCGCGTGACCAGTTCTAACAGCGGTGATCATATTTTTGTTTTCCTATCGATATCGACCTATCTCAGTGGAACACGTGCTAAACCAATTTGATCTCATATTTCGGAAGTCGGTGTTAAATAACGAAGAGACCAAACTATTATAGAAACACCGACTTCCTTCCGAAATTAAAGTTATTTTGCACTTTTCAGCGTTTTTTTTTTACATTGAAGTCAGTTGTATTTTTTTTGCAAAAAAAAATAATTATTTTACACTTTTTAGTTATGGTACCACCACTAAAAAGTACCTCTCAGCCATACTTAAATACCTTATAGCCAGATTGCATCTCATGACAATTCTAATAATACCAAACTCGTAATTTATTACAGAGTTCCGGTGCCTAACTTCAGGCTTCATCATCAGATCAGTTCGATATATTCCCCTTCTTCTTTCAGTCAGTCATCGACTACACGTATAAATAAAGCAACTTTACTTGTTACGACGGTTCTGCTGTGATCCTATGAGGAGTTCTGTTCCATATCTTCAAAGTTCATGATCAGATCATAACAATATTTCTATGGGACCAACTTGGAAGCATAACCTTTCAACCAAAAAAAAAAATATTTCAAAATCGGTCCACAATTGACCGAGAAATCGGTGAACATACATAAAATAAAAACTTTTCACAAAAAAAAAATAACCGACTTCACTAAAAAAAACACTAAAAGGATCAAAATAACTTTAATTTCGGAAGTCGGTGTTTCTCGGTATTGTTTGTTTCTTATTTAACACCGACTTCCGAAATTAAAGTTATTTTGATCCTTTTAGTGTTTTTTTTTAGTGAAGTCGGTTATTTTTTTTGTTGTAAAAAGTTTTTATTTCACACTTTTTAGTTGCGATACACTTATAAACAGAGTGCCTATTTCTCATGACAATTCCAATTAACCCAAATACTGCTAGGTTACATTGTTTTATTATAAAGTTCCTGTGTCTACCTTCCTCCTTCCGGCTCCATCATCGGATCAGTTCGATAGTACCTTATAGCCAAAGAGCATCTCACGACAATTCTAATAAGCCCAAACACGGCTAGGATACATTGATTAATTACGGAGTTCCTGTGCCTACCTTCCGGCTCCATCATCAGATCAGTTCGATAGTACCTTATAGCCAAAGTGCATCTCATGACAATTCTAATAAGTCCAAACACGGCTAGGTTACATTGATTAATTACGGAGTTCCAGTGCTTACCTTCCGGCTCCATCATCATCATCAGATCACTTCGATGATACCATTTTCAACGTAACTATTCAGAATCATTCATTTATTTGTATTGTCATAGTCGCTTAACTATATCTTCATTGTGATATCTATTTGAGTATGAAGTTCCGTTGACCATTTCTGGTCTTCTTCATCAGTTCCACTTCATCAAATGTTACTTTTTGACTGTAAATGCTTAAGTTCTTGATGAAAATACTAAAATTACCATAGGGTTGCCTATAATTTTTGAGGAGTTCCCTCGATTCCTCATGGATTCCATCATCAGAACTGGATTTTGAAAAAAATGGGACCAATCTGGAAGCATATCCTATAAAGGGAAAAAAAAATTTTGCTAATCGGTCCATAAACCAAGTGCACCTCTCTAACATTCGAGGACTGCACTCCAATATCAATGCGGTCCACCATCACCTTGAGACTGACAAGCCCCACTTACTTTTCCTGACAGAGACGCAGATCAGATGTCCGTCAGATGCGGCGTATCTCGACTACCCGGGATACTCATTGGAGCACCATTTCCTGCAGCGTGCCGGGGTCTGTGTGTACGTCCGCAATGACATCTGTTGTCAGCGTCTCCGTCACCTTGAGGACCCTAATTTCTCAACGTTGTGGTTGTTGGTGGACACCGGTGTGGACAAAATTGTCTATACTTGTGTCTACCGATCGCACAGCGGTGACCAGGAGACGACTCAACTGTTTGGCCACCTCAGTGAGGCCGCCGATAAGGCTCTGCATCGGCACCCTGATGCGCAGTTTGTCGCTCTGGGGGACTTTAACGCCGTCAACAAAGACTGGCTTTTCCCGTACCAGAGGACCGACCACGCTGGGAGAGAAGCGCGAAACTTTGCAGTATCGATGGGCCTCTCCCAGTTGGTAAAGCAAGCGACAAGGGTGCCTGATGTAGTTGGTCATACTGCCAATTGTCTGGACCTTTTACTGACCACCGATCCGGACAGATGTATCGTAACAGTTTCCTCACCACTAGGAACTTCAGATCACTGTCTGGTGAAGTCTGTATCGTCCTTCTCCCCACCTGACTGCGACTCACGCGGTGAACGGCGAATGTGGCGTTACAAGTCAGCAGATTGGGATGAGATGCGGCACTTCTTTGCATCTTATCCTTGGCAGCAGGTCTGCTTCTCTTCTAAAAATCCGTCGAGCTGTGCAGATGCCATATCCGATGTGATACGTCAAGCTATGGAGTATTTCATTCCCTATCGCGACGTACCCATCGGTGGCTCAGCTCACCCATGGTTCAACGCCGATTGCGTTCAAGCTGAACAACGTAAGCATTCGGCGTTTCTCGCCTGGGTTGACGCTCGTGACCACAAAGCTCCGGATCTGAGTTCAAAGAAGAGAGCCTTCAACCATGCTGCCAAGTCCTACAAAAAGGCACTAAGGAAGGCTCGCTTCGACCGCATTAACCATATTGGTACAAAGCTCTCTGCGCAGCCGTCCGGTAGCAGAGCATTCTGGTCCCTTGCCAAGTCGGTCGAAGCGAACTTCTGTCGGCCCTCATTGCCTCCGCTGGTTAAACCTGATGGAACACTGGCTCATACAGCGAGAGAGAAAGCGGGTCTCTTTGCATCTCTCTTCGCCCATAATTCTCGTCTTGACACTGGTAGTGCTACTCCACCGACTCTACCTCACTGCGATACTTCGATGCCCGAGGTCCGCATAAGGAACAAAGAGGTTCTGAGAGCACTGTGTCGTCTTGACGTGAATAAAGCTAGTGGACCAGATGGTATACCAGCGATTGTTCTCAAGGCTTGTGCACCCGAGTTGTCTCCTGTACTGACGCGTTTGTATCGCCTCTCATTTGGGACTGGTATAGTGCCCAAGTCCTGGAAGCTTGCCAACGTGCAACCCGTGCCCAAAAAGGGCAGTCGTACCGATCCTACCAACTATCGGCCGATTTCAATAACCTCCATACTCTGCAAGATTATGGAGCGTGTATTGAACTCGCGCCTCTTGGCATACCTGGAAGGTAACGATCTCCTCAGTGATCGACAGTACGGGTTTCGCCACAATCGATCTACTGGGGACCTTCTAGTTTATGCCACCCACTTGTGGGGCGAGACCTTCGAGAAGAATGGGGAAGCGATTGCTGTTTCCTTAGACGTCTCGAAGGCCTTCGACAGGGTATGGCACGCTAGTCTATTGAGTAAGCTTTCAGCGTACGGCGTTTCCCCTGGTCTGATTAACTGGGTAAAAGACTTCCTGAGTGAACGTTCTCTCCGAGTTGTTATCGATGGATGCTCATCAGAGCCCATGACGACTAATGCCGGAGTTCCTCAGGGGTCTGTTCTCTCTGCAACTCTCTTCCTGCTGCATATCAACGATCTGCTGATGCCCGGTATCTATGGGTATGCAGATGATAGCACAGTTGTAGAGAGATACCTGCCAGGTGCTCGAGCTAGTAAGGAGCTAATCCGGTCCGAAAGAGAGGCTATGGTAGAGCGTGCGAATGTCTCACTTCAGGCAGTCTCCAAGTGGGGTGAAGCCAATCTGGTGGGATTCAACGCCGCCAAAACACAAGCGTGTCTATTCACCGCTAAAAGGAGCCCGTTCACCTTGGCTCCTGTTTTTCAGAATGTATCCCTGGAGTACACCGACCGCCTTCAGCTCTTGGGAGTTGAAATTTCTTCAGACCTTAACTTTGGGCGGTTCATTGAGTCCAAAGCCAAGGTAGCTGCTAGGAAACTCGGCGTACTTGCAAAGGTCCGGCGGTACTTCACACCAGGGCAGCTTTTAATGTTATACAAAGCACAGGTCCGTTCGTGTGTGGAGTACTGCAGTCACATATGGGCTGGTGCTGCAAAATGCCACCTGGCAGCTTTGGACTCGGTGGAAAGGCGTGCAAAGAGGCTAATTGGTGATCCAGATCTGGTTAATTCCAATCTACAAACTCTTGAGCACAGGCGTAGGGTAGCCAGCCTTTCGGTGTTTTACAGAATTCATTTTGGAGAGTGTGCGCAGGAATTGCATGACTTGATTCCACCATCTCATTTCTACCATCGGACAAGCCGACGAACGGCGAGTATCCACCCTTACGTTGTTGAAACCTCTACGGTCCGGACCAAGCGTTTTGCCTCGTCGTTTATACCGCGTACATCGAGGGACTGGAATAATTTGCCTGCTGCGATTTTCCCGTCCGATTATAATTTGGGTCTCTTCAAGGCTAGAGTGAATAGGCTCTCAATAAATTAGTGCGCCTCACCATCAACGATTGCATTACCACTTACCATCAGGTGGAATCGCAGTCAAGCACTAGTTTATATCAATTTAAAAAAAAAAAATAAAAAAAAATAAACGACGCAGTTCTGAGGTAACAAACATAAAAAAAAAAATGATAAAAAAATAATAATAATAATAATACAACCGAATTGATAACCTCCTCCTTTTTTTGAAGTCGGTTAAAAAAACATACATTCAGCCGAACATAGAACCTCCTCCTTTTTGAATATCATCATTTTAGCCGAAAGACGTCTAGGTACTGATGGAGATAGGCCTCCCCAAGTGTCGCATTATTCAATAATAACGAATAGAATAGAACAGAATAAATTTTATTGTACACCAAAATAGTAATGCACGTGGGCCTGCGAGTCGTACGTGGGGTGCACGCAACGGCGGCTGGCGGAACGAGCCCAGCGGTGGCAGCGGCGGCGCGTGGGCGGCACATCATGGTGCGCCTGACGCGCCGCTCTCTGCGCGACGAGCTGCTGCAGAGCGCACGTGTCCGTCGTGGAGCCACCACGGCAGACTTAGGTCTTCCTGCGCCCCCACATTATTTTTTCTTGAACGAGAGACTCACGAAAACTAAGAAGCACCTGTTTTATCGTGTGCGCGAGATGGCCGGTCGACTCGGATGGCGATTCACGTGGACCAAGTACGGACGTATCCTTGCTAGGCAGGGTGATGGGAAGCCTACTCACTGCATTCGCACAGAGGAGGATCTGTCCCGTGTTTTTGGCGGTGATGTGTCTGCTGAAATAATTATTTAGCTTATTACTTAGAGTCATAGTTCACTTAGTTTATCTAATTTTAAGTTCTAGTATTTTTGAATAAATTTTGTGTTTTTATACTATGTATATATCGTTCTGTCACATGATTAATTGCATAAGAGTTGCATCATTATTGTACCCTAAGACCCTAATTTGGTTGTCTAGAATAATATAATATGTTTAGAGCAGTCGCTCTCCGAGCTCGGTCTGTAATAACTGTGTACCCATTCCAATGTTCAATATAATATATTCATAATATCGTAAAGCATCCAACCAGAGTTTCAATCAGTTCTTATCCGAGTGACCCTACTACACAACACATCAAACCCAGCACACACAGACAGCCCTGGCAAACTACAATTTCCCCAAAAAAATATCCCAAATCTGAAAATCGATGCGACTAGACCATGATATGCGACCATGTTTACTTTTATATATAAGTTGAAAAGCACATATACGCAGCTGAACTTAGTTTTTTACAAACATCTTCGGCTTGTGGCTTCCAGGTTAGTTGGCTATCTATCATTATTCCTAGAAACTTTGCGACCAGTACCTACTTGGTCTACTTTTTGTCCACTATAATGTAAATTTAGTGATTGTGGTAACTTGCGTTGCGTTTTAAATGATAGATAGGTACCATGACGCGACGTAACAGATCACGATTCATACGAGTTAAGGGCAAGCCACACCGCCAGCTAGCGGGCGGGCGGGCTAGGCGGGTGGGCGAAGCGAACGAAGGAAACTATACAAACTACGCGAAATATTGGCGAGCTAAACTATGGGGTTCACACCGAAAACTACGGACAGACGAGCACTACACTGCTATTCGAAAGACGAGCGTCGACTAGTCTACTCGAAACGGGGAGGACGGGCGAACGAACCGGGCGCGCCAACGAGGTGAACGAGTAGCTTCGCTGGAATCGTCGGATATTTCGTTAGCTTAGCTCGTTAGGTTAGTCGGTAGCTCGCGGTGTGAACCGAAGTATGTAAAGAGGTGAAACGATGTTCGCCCGCCTAGCCCGCCCGCCCGCTAGCTGGCGGTGTGGCCTGCGCTTCAGTGTCTATGTTTGTATCTTTTGAGCCGATATTCCAAATTATACATATCAGTGTTCCGGAACATTTCAGTGATTCAGATGGAAATGTTCCAATCGCAAAGATGACACGCTTTGCCCACGCCTCAAGCACTGAAAAAAGTGCCTAAAATAATGTGGAACTAGTGATAATAAAATTCAAAATTAGTTCCATTACTTCCAGATTCTTTTAAAATGGAACTAGCGATTTAAAAAAACCTCACTAGTTCCATCATGGAATTGTTAATGGTACTAGTGACAACGAACGAAAAATATCTGAGCACAGTTTGGCACTTTTGTAGTGATCCTGAGAAAATAAATAAATACCTACTTTTTGGATGTACTTGGCAGTGGTATGGTATCTGATGCTGACTTACAATACGTTGAGCACCATAGATTCGGAAACATTTCCAACTGTCCGGAGCCCGTTCAGGAAGATATAGTTCTGAGGCTGCTGCGCAGTCTTAAGTCAAATGCCCAGGGTTGTGACCAAATTTCGCTTGAGATACTGATTATGACTGTTCCTCGTACCCTTGCAGTTATAACAGCCATCATTAACCGTCACATCACCACTTCCTCTTTTCCGGATCTGTGGAAATTGGCCACAGTTAGACCTATCTTTATGGTATCTAATCCTACCAGCGTAAAAGAACTTCGCCCTATTAACCTACTGCCTTCTCTTTCTAAGGTCCTAGAGAAGGTTGTCTCCAACCAGTTTCAGGCTTATCTTGAGGAGCACAACATTTTGCCGCTTGCTCAATCTGGTTTTCGCAAGGGGCATAGCACAGCCAGAGCCCTTCTTGACGTAGTTGAAATATTCTTGAAGCTAGAGACAAGAGCATGGGAACCATGCTTGTTCTACTAGATTTTTCACGTGCTTGTGACTCCATAAATACTTCACTCCTCCTCTCGAAGTTATCTTACTATGGATGTCAGCCCGAGACCGTTCAGTTGTTTAGAAGCTATCTGACTTACCATTCTCAGTTTGTCCAAGTGATGGAACCATTAAGTCCTCTGGTCCTAGGTGCGTGAACAGAGGTATACCTACCCCAGGGATCGATCTTGGGGCCCGCTCCTTTTGATTTTGTATAGTGCTGACATCACCAACTGCCTACTCAACGCTAAGTTCCACCTCTATGCTGACGATTTGCAGATGTATCTACTTGCCTTTTCTTCACCACCAGACTAATGACATTATAAAAAGAATGAACGAAGATTTCGATAGGATCACAGCCTACCTAGTCTATGAGAAACTCACTGGTTTTGAACCCAGTCAAATCTAAATATTTAATCATGGGATCTAGAGATTTTTTAAATAAAGTGGGTAATGGTGAATTGAACATAATGATTGACGGTTGTTCCATTGAAAGGGTAAAGGAAGCGCGTAAACTTGGAGTGGTATTTGATGAGCACTTGCATTTTGAGATTCATATTACGGAAGCTGTGCGCAACTGCTTCTGCCGTCTCAAGCTCTTATACCGTGTACGTCGCTAAATAAGCGTCTACCTAAAACGTGTAGGTAATATTATTTATTTTATACTTTGCCCTGCGGGGCTATTGCGTAACTCTGTTGACAACTTGATGATCACTTGTTAACAATAGCCCCGCTGGGGGGCTATTGGCTAACTTTTTCAATAACAAATGACAACTAGCATTCGTTGCACACTAAACTCAGTTGTCAACTGACAATTTCATAAAATTGGTATTACGTATCACACAAGTGACTAACATACTACGGTGGAAATTTGGTGAATTATAAAAATTTACGGTGCCTATTGTGACCACTCTAAAAGTTTATCGTCTATTATACAGCTTCGAAAGCTTACACAATCGCAATGTTAAAAGTATCGATACAATAACATCTGTCAAAACGAGTTACGGTGGCTATCAAAGGCACCAGTGACTAATGACGTCACTGCAGTTGGTCACTGAAGATAGGCAATACGAAACTAGCTCTTTGACAGTTCAATGATGCACATTGTTAACAAGTGATCATCACTTGAACTGTCAACAAAGTTACGCAATAGCCCCGCATGTATTTTATACAATACCGAATACGCAGCCGGTAATGTGTGTAAAAGACGAGAGCAGGGAAGGTAGTGATGTAATTTTAGGGCACCCCGACGCAGACAGGTTAGGTTAGGGTTATCTTTAGGGTTCCGTACCTCAAAAGGAAAAAACTGAACCCTTATAGGATCACTTTGTTTTCCGACCGTCTGTGTGTTTATCAAGAGCCTTTATCTCGGGAACGCGTGGAGGTCTCGAGTTGAAATGAAAACCATATACTCAAGTCTGCGGTCCCTTAAAGCTGAGAAAAAATCAGACATCTGAGTTAACGGAAAAAAAGATACGGCCGTTTATGTCGCAAAAAACGTGTATTTCGACACTCTCAAGGGAATCAAAATTCATAGGGTACTCTTTCCGTTAACCGAGAATCCTGAAATTTGGCATGCAGCAAGGTCTCATAACACAAATATAGGAAAAAATATGAAAACTGTAAATTTGTAGTTACGTCACAAAAAAAAAACTTTTTTGCTATTTGGAAAAATCTTCGTAACTCAATTCGGGAATTGAACTGTTTTCATAGGTAAGTTTGTACAGAACCCTCAGTGCGCGAGTCCGACTCGCATTTGCCCAGTTTCTTTTTATCAGCACCTGGAAATAGAAGCCTTACTTTAAACTCCGCAGACAGAAATAGGTCCTGAGCAAATTACGTTGAGCACTTGTAAGCAAATTACGTTAGGTTACTTATAGCCAGAAGCTCACTTTAATTTTCAGGTCATATTTCTTGTCCGCGGAGTCTAGGTGGTTATAAAAAGAATAACCCTAACCTAACTTGTCCTTCCCTGCTCACGTCTTCTACACACATTGATTTTAAGTAATAGAACGTTTCTTTTGCCCATATTATAGGTAGGTTGGTTAACATTAATAAATATAGACTGAAATCTATATTTTACACATTGCTGGTGGACCAGCAGGTACTCTATACAATCCCTACGAGTTGTACGATGTATGGGGTCTGAAAACCGAAAAGAACGCAGCCATCCGTTCCTGTGACCACGGTAATATTATCTATACAGTATTGTAACTCGGCCGTATCTTTGAAATAAATGCCTACAGCCGCGCGGTACGTAAACATGCGATAGGACTGCCCGCACTATGGCTGCCCGCCTCCAGCATTTTAATTACATTTGCCTACTTTGTGTTTCCATTTAGTATTGTGATTGTAAATATACTTTTTTTATATAAACAAATAAAATACTTTGTGAATTGAATAGGAAGTGTTCAATATTTGCGACCGAAAAATATTTGCGCCTCGACTGAGACGTACCTACGAAATGCTTTAAGTATTATTAAATTTTAAAGTACAAAAATCCGCATTCTAAAGCTTAATTAAAAATTGTTTTGGGAAACATGGACAAGGTGGAGAAAAAGGAATATCTTTTACTTGGTTATAGATCCCTGCAGCTACTTTACAATTTATATGATTGGTTTTAAATGAAGAATTCATGCAACCAAAAACAGCACAATATATCCTACTCGTCATATTAAATATATAAATATGTACTTGAACTTATTTTTATTGAAAAAATCGCGCGGCACAGACGCGACTGTCTGCATCCCGAGCGCACCTCGAGATCGAGGCGCGTAGGTATAACTCGCGTTTCGTCCGTTTGTATGAAGTTGGAATACTGTATAGATAATATCGATAATATTACCGTGCTGTGACGCAATTACGCAAACTAAGCTCACATGCGCAAATAGTGCAGTGAGCGTTCCGCGCACTGGGATAAAATGTTTAGCGAGCTAGAGCTCACTCACCTCGCCTTCTGCATGTAGTTTTGTTCATAATCAACTGTGTTTTGTGTTTCATTACCCGACGACCCGTTTCGCACAGATATTTGTGTTGGGTCTAGGTGTTTGTGGTACCTTCGTTATTTCGCAGTATGTAAGTAGAACATTTATTTATTTGTCGGTCAATTAGTGTGCATTTCTCTTCTCACACTTCGCCACTTTTTCGAGTCCATCAAATGAGCATGAGCACCCATAAGGTTTTCTAAAAGCCGGCGTCCCTGTAAATAGTAGGTATACGAGTACGAGACGAATTTGCGAATGGAGTTTTGGTGAATCATTAGTGAACCACCTACCCATTTACATCTTCATTCCATACACTAACCAGTGAAGGAAACATCGTGACGAAACGCATGTGCGGCACAGCACTGCACTGGGCTCGCGTAGTTAGATATAGGTACCTTGGTTATGACCGATTCCGAACCGGTTTAGGGTCCGGGAATATAAGTAAAAAGACTGCTACTTTATTGATTCACAAGCATTCTATATTTAAACCATACTTTACAAATATAAAATACGTTCTAATTCAACTCGACAAATATAGCACTATTTCTTTTTCCTACAACTTTTAAATACCAAGTGAATAATGTTATTTTTCTTTTCAAACTGCCAAAATCTAAAATTATTCTATATTTGAATCTTGCTTTTAAAAACATAGACAATAATAAATTTGTAGATGCAAAACCCCTCTTAATTTTAAATTGTCTCAAATAAAATTAATTAGTAGGTAAGCGTCACATGTAAAAATACTTTTTGGCACAATTTTATAATAATTTATTTAAGTTGAACAATTTTCGATCAAGGTAAGTATTAGAGTTATACAATGTTGTCATTCAAAAACAAATTTTAATGTTGCCAACATATTGGGGGCCGTAAAATATAAAAATATCTTAGTCACAAACTTAATCACAATGAACGTTTTATAGTCTAAGATCACAATGAAAACAACATTATGTATGAAATTCAAACATTGGAACTGTAAGACTAAAATACCATGGCTGCGCCATCGAAACGGTGACAAATATATTATCACACGCTCTTGAAATATAGACCTAGGATTTATTCTTGTATTTTTACAAGTTTCGACAAATTGAAATCTGTGTTTTACAAAAAACTCCAGATCTCTGCGATGTTTTTTCTACTACTATTTTGTACCCTTCCTGAAATTTTTGTACCTCACACGGTGTAAACGAAATTTCATGATATTGTTGGCCCCGCCATTAACGCGTTATAATGGCGGGACCATGCTTGTACGCCAAAACTATAACGAATTTCAGCATTCTGATAAAACTAGTATTAAGTACGCGATTTAGTACCTCCGAAAATCAACAATAAGTGACGAAGATATTATTAGTTTCTTTACAAAATTTTTATTTTTTATTTTTGACATTTTCTACGCCTGAATAATTTGACGACCAAAAATACGTCAGGTAAAAAGTTTTACATTTCGTGCAGGCGCTTTATTATTATTTATGTATTTTATTTAGATTATTACATAACACTATGTTATTAATAAATATTGAGTAGGCCATACAGGAAAATTATTATTGTACGTTTTATATATTTCAGTTTCCGCGTTCTCCGCGTTTCAATGGCACGGCCATATTCAAACCCTTAAAACTTCTTAACCATAACTTTTACAAATTTATGGTTTTGGGAATCAACTTTTACAATTTTTTACAAAATCTTGGCAGTTTTTTTTTTAATTATATTCATGCCCGCGCGGTTGAAACGCTCACGTGTTATGCGGGCCATAGGCCAAGAGGAAGGGTGTTATCCTCACGAAGTAACACTAGATCATCTTTTACATATTTTTACTCCATTTTGGTGTAGTTTCTTATTAGGTGTTATCATTTCAAAGGCTCTGGATAAGATAGATAGATAGAGCTATATCTACCAGTCAAAAATGGACAGCAGTAAGGTGCGAGAAATCGTCGCAGTTAGATGACAAAGATATTATTGGCCACGAATTTAACCTTTTGAGTGCGTAATTAGAGACACAATAGAAAGACAATGGCGCGTGAACGCCGGCGTTAATGCGGGGATCAACAGCTGCCTCAATCTGTTTGAGGATGGTACATAAGTGACTGGCCTGTTGGTCTAGTGGTTAGTGGCCCTGACTGCTATGCCGGAGGTCGTGGGTTCGATTCCCACCCAGGACAAATGTTTGTATGATGAGCACGATCATTTGTTCTGTGTCTGGGTGTAATTTATCTATATATGTATGTATTTAGAAATATATAAGTATGTTTGTCAGTTGTCTAGTACCCATAACACAAGCTCTGCTTAGCTTGGGACTAGACGGCGTTGTGTGATAGTTGTGAAAAAAAAAAAAAAAATTTGTGTTCGACCAGACTGGTAGCGCGGTGCGGGGAGCGGCGCAGATGCGGAAACGCGCGCGTTGTGTGTCTGTCCGTAGTCGTGCCATCATAAAGGGCCTTACGTGATATTCAGCACACGATATTCATGCAGACTGTCTTCTTTTTTGTTCCGAGTAAGAACGGTCTAACCCTACTACTACGCGACATCGACTAAGACTGTCTGAATTTCGAGTAGTGTAATAGGAGGATAGGAGTGGGTGGTAACAACGCACGCGGTTAGCTCGAACTAGTATGAGTTACCCGCTGCCGTGCGGGTTTCCGCTCGCCGCCCTCGCTTTCGCTGCTGCTACTTGTATGAGCGCGTCCCGTGTCGAGTAGCGGCTACTCGACATAAATATCGAAATTCGAGGCTCGAATATTCTCGTACAATTTATGACTACGAGAACAAAGAACAAACCGAATAAAAATAACGAATAGGTAAACAACATTAATATACGAAATAAAGAACAAAATAACAAATAACAACAAACAAAGAACAAAAAAACGTGTGGCACTCGGGGACTGCCGCGGTAAAGCTATTGCATAGCATGTAGAGTCGTACAATACGGCTAGTTGCACGCACACAAACACCGTGTCGAAGACTGCCGAAAAGAAACGACGTTAGACAATGCACGGCCTTCAAGCCACACCTCCGTGCCCGTCGGAGTGGGGAGCGTGAGGTTTTTTTTCGTTACGGAATTTCTGGATTCGGTCCCCGCGGTCAAGGCCCTCGATAGAAGCTATGCAATAGCTTAATAAAAAAACAACAACGTACAACGACGACACACGACGACGACGACGTACGTATAATTGTACGAGAATAAAGGGATATTCCGGAAGAAATTAAACTCTGGATGCTCAATGCAAGTTAGTTGAAATTTAATTAGGTGTTAACAGTAAGAGGACTGAACAAGTAAAATGTCATTGAGGCTGGACACATTACAAACTAATACGCCTTGCTGCTATGTGATGTTCATCAGGCGTTCCAAAGTTGAGAAGTGCTTGTCCAGCAGTGCATTGACGCAGGCTGATGGTGATGATGATGACGACGCTCCAACATAAGTCGTAAACCGCAATTTTCCTTTCAAGTTTGTACGGAACCCTTAGTGCGCGAGTCCGACTCGCACTTGCCCAGTTTTTATTTTCTCGCGGCTACAGGACATGAGTTAATCTCGGGCAGGGGGGTATCTCCGAAATCGAGAGTTTACGGAGATGGTAGGCTAATAATTTAGGCTGTACCTACTTCATATACTTTATACATTTAGCTAACATTCATCATGATTTGACCGCTAAGGTCACGATACCGTAGAACAAATATAAAATTGACCCAGTCATTTCTTAGCCTGACTACCTCATCAAGTTGAAGAATAAAATTGAAACCTAGAATAAGCTTTACGAGGAATTCATATGACATTTTATAAGATCTGCGAACTAAACAAAAAAATTTTTTTACACGATTGCTCCCAAAAAAGGAGAGTAGGTACTTAATGTTCTTAAACTTTACGCGAACGAATTCGCAGGTAACAGCTACTTATAATATTATGAGTTTTGTAATATTATTTTCAGAAAGTAACTACTTATAATAAAGACTGATTCGAAAAATCTTTTTACAAAAAAAAAATTCAACCGACTTCAAAGTAAAAAAAAAAACACTGAAAAGTGCAAAATAACTTTAATTTCGGAAGTCGGTGTTTCTATAATAGTTTTGTCTCTTCGTTATTTAACACCGACTTCCGAAATTAAAGTTATTTTGCACTTTTCAGTGTTTTGTTTTACTTTGAAGTCGGTTGTATTTTTTTTTTTTTGTAAAAAGTTTTATATTTTACACTTTTTAGTTATGGTACCACCACTAAAAAGTACCCCTCAGCCAAACTTAAATACCTTATAGCCAGAGTGCATCTCATGACAATTCTAGTAATCCCAAACACGGTTAGATTACATTAATTTATTAGATGGAACTCTGTAATAAATTAATGTGCCTAATTTCAGGCTTCATCATCAGATCAGTTCGATATATTCCCCCTCTACTTTCAGTCAGTCATCGACAAAGCAATTTTACTTGTTACGACGGTTCTGCTGTGATCCTAAGAGGAGTTCTGTTCCATATCTTCGAAGTTCATGATCAGATCATAACAATATTTCTATGGGACCAACTCGGAAGCATAAACTTTCAATAAAAAAAAAAAAATTCAAAATCGGTCCACAATTGACCAAAAAATCGGTGAACATACATAAAAAAATAAAATAAAAAACATACATTCAACCGAACATAGAACCTCCTCCTTTTTGAAGTCGGTTAAAAATAAAAACATAGATACCTAATTCAAAGATTTTATTATCTTAATTGACTACCGAATACATTAATTAATTATTACACAATTGATACCGGTACTGAAAAAATCCGGTATTTGAAAGCCCTAGTTCAAATGCTTAGGCCCGAATAAACGGTGCTCAACGCCGTCCTCAAGTGCGATATCATTTGATCCCCGATTATACGATGTCAGAAGCTCAAGATGGTTGCTAATTAATAAACACATGAGTACAGAATCTCAGTTACCAAGATCAGGTCAGGTCAGGTCCTCAATGCGCTGTACTCAAGCTCTGCTTAGGTACGTATGCGATTACGTCACATTGACCGAAGTTTAAAACAAAATTCGTCACGTTAGGTTACTGAAAGAAAGAAGAAAAGATAGAAACTTATTGTATTACTTATTGTATTTCACTAAAAATGTGACTAATGAGTAAAAACACTGAATCTCGAACTACACTCACTCACTCTGCTTACTTTTTTTAAATATATATTATTATTTTTGTTTACAAGCATTCATGTAAGGAAGGATGCTGGTGAACAAAAAAAAAAGAATTATTAAAATCAGTCCAGCCGTTCTCGAGTTTTAGCAAGATTAACGAACATTTTTATATTTAATAGATAGATTACTCAAGTTAGCAACATAAAATTCTATCTATTCTGTAAATCTTCTACGTTTTAACCGCGTACAAAGATCGGAAAAGTGTTTACCGGGCCGTCCGCCCTCTGTGAGGGACGGGCGCGGTTGCTAACGCTCTAAATAGCTCTGGGGGGTTACCATGACGTTCAAAGTAAGATTGTTTCATTCTTATTTCAGTGTGGGTAAGAGACAGAGCTATAGGTACAGGTTGTCTAGCGCCATCTCTTCCCCACACTGGAAATAAGAATGAAACAATCTTACTTTAAAGTACGTCATGGTACAGGTCATGTTCAATAGTCTTTGTCAGTTCGACACATTCAATATCATCTAACCGTTTAGAACAATTATTTAAAACTCTATTTTTAGTCTTCTTCTTATTTTCGTGTCAATGTAGTCTAACTAAATTTTATCTGACCAGTATTTGGCAACCTCTACGGCTCTGTTATTGGCCTCGTATAGATCCTGAAAACTGCCGGTGGTTGTGCAGGATGGACAGCATAGCAAATGACGTATGTCCTGTGCAGCGGCTCCACACTGGCACTGTGTTAGAGATGGGTCGAGGAAGCCCCATTTGGCCAAATTGTTTTTACAGCGGCCAACCTGGGTCCGCAGTCGGTTAAGAGATTTCCACATTGGCCACTGCAATTCTATTTTTAGTACGTGTTGACTTAACCCAGGACCTTTGAAGACAAGAGACAACATAAATTAAAAATTCGATTTGATAAAGGTGCAATATCTACATTTTTGATATCCTTAAATAAATAAATAAATTATTTATTTATTTCAAGTAACATTGACTCATATAAGAAACGCTAAAATAACTTCTAAAGCATATTTTTTACGATCTGATTGTTTTGGTGAACACCACAGCTCAAATAAATGCCTGCCTCCTTGAAAAGGAACATTTGAGTTTAGGTAGTACCTACCTGGAATAAAAATATAAAATTAATAACACATTGCGGTCGCTCGTGCACATCGGTGCAGCTAGAATGATGTTCCTCATAAAGTAGACAGATGTATCACAATCACAATGTTAAACTAAATCGGGAGAGGGCCAGTCACAAGCAACATTTTGCAGCTCGCCATCACGTTACTGTAAAAAATTGCGCTAGAAATGAGCTGGTGCACAAATAAATAAATGCGAAAAACATTATATTCACATAACACTCACCCACTAAGTTCACCACACACAAATAACAAAATTATTAACAATTCTTGGAAATCACTAGACACAACACCACAGTAGATGCATTAACTTTTAAGCTATTACATAGCTTCTATCGAGGGCCTTGAGCGCGGGGACCGAAACCAGAAATTCCGTAACGAAAAAAACCTCACGCTCTCCACTCCGACGAGCACGGAGGTGTGGCTTGAACGCCGACAGAGACCGAACACCTATTTTAGAAAAGTCGTTAACGACCTGTGTGGCGCATTGGTACAGCGTTCTACCTATGTTATCATCGTGCCTCGAATTCAAATCTCGGTCAAACAAAATAGTCTTTTTGTATTATAATAGATTATAGTAATGTTCTATGATAACAACTGAACATACTTGTAGCAATTTATGAAGTAAACAAGAAAGAAAAAAATTTGTTTTCTTATCGGTCACCACGCTCAAAAAGTGTAACTTGAATTAATATCAAAGAAAAAGAAATACTGCATAAATAAAATAAATAAATAATTATAATTGTATAAGTTGATACAAAATGCTATGCAATAGCTTTACCGCGGCAGTCCCCGAGTGCCACACTTATTTTTATTTTTTATTTTTATTCTTGATAGGTTCGCGCTTGACCGCTATCTCACCTGATGGAAAGCGACGATGCGGTCGACGATGGAGCGCGCTTACATAGAAGTAACCTATTCACTCTTGACTTAAAGATTCCCGGGTTGTAGCCATCAGGAAACACAGATTCCGGCAAGGAATTCCACTCCTTAACTGTACGCACAATGAATGTGTTCCCAAAACATTTAAGATTTTAAGATCTTTCAATAAGTGATAGGTCATTGAAGTATGTAGCCCTGATATTTATACCCCTATAGAGTAAAGCGCTTATTACACCACTCGATATTCAGACAGTCTGGTTCTGACCTATGGGTGGACCACCGTGGCTGATAATAATAAGCATATGCATAATCAGCCTTATAATGTTCCCTCTGCTGGAACTCAGACCTCCTCTCTAGGAGAGGATATGGGCCGTAATCCACTACGCGGGTCCGGTGCGGGTTGGTGGATGTCACATGTCATCGAATTTTTGGTTCTAGGACATGCCGGTTTCCTCACAATGTTTTCCTTCACCGTATTGAGAGCAGTGGTGATGAAATAAATTACACAAAGTAATGCGCCTGGCTGGGCAACTCGTAAGTCGGGGCCATTACCACTCGGCCACCACTGCCCAGGCTGATAATGTTTATAAATATTACTGTAAATTAGTTTTGCCCTTATTTATATATTTATTTAATACTTCATGCACATAAAGGTACAGAGGCGGACTTAATGCCTTAGGCATTTTCTACTAGTCAACCTTTGGGTGATGCAGAGAAGAATAGTGGTAGGTGCGACAAAAGAAAGAAAAATAAGAGGTTAATATTAAAAAGATATACAAACGAATCATAGATACAACACAATAGGTAAATATAATATATGCATAATTTAATTAACTAAATATATAGGGTGACTGGTAATTAGTGACCGATACTTAAACACATGATTGTGCTCATGATAACAAACAATTTTTATTATGGGAGCAAAGCCGAAATCGCGAAAAAAATATCAGCTGTTCAGTATAATAGGCAAACATAAATGTACTGAACAGCTGATTTTTTTTTCGCGATTTCAGGTTTGTTCCCATAGTAAAAGTTGTTGGTTATCATGAGCACAATCACGTGTTTAAGTATCGTACACTAATTACCAGTCACCCTATATATACTCAAAAACAAAAAAACAAAACATGGTCCCAATCGACAAACAGAGAAATATTAACGTTGTGATGATACTACTGCCAACTTCTTACGCCTCCCTCCTTCTCGCCTTCTTTTTCCTTGTTCTCGGTTTCCACCTAGTTCTCAGTTACTGCCCGATGCAGTGCAGCTCCCTTCATAGAATCGTATCAGAACTGTTGCAACAAGTAAAATTGTTTTTTTTATACCTAGCTGTTGTTGATGACAGATAGAAGAAAGGGTAGAGGTATGTTGAACTGATTTGCTGATAAAGACGGTAGGGTAAGTAAGCACCAGAACTCCGTAATAGTCTACGTACATGTTGTGTCACTTTGATTTCTCGATACTTCTTGTTCTTCCATTTCTATTTTGAATTGCATTAAAGACACATCATCTTGTTCAAGGGGCCGCAGACCTGAGTATATGGTTTTAATTTTAACTTCACCTGTTCCCGAGATAAAGGGTCTTGACAGACAGATAAACAGACAGACGTTTGCAATCCCGCACGCGTGATGAAATCCGCATAATTTTAAAAAACACCCTTAAAATTTGACTGAGGGGTATTTTTACCGCAATTAAAAAGTGTAAAATAAAATACTTTAGACGAAAAAAAAATACAATAAAATAAAAGACTTCAATATAAAAAACACGCAAAAGTGCAAAATAACTTTAATTTCGGAAGTCTGTGTTTCTGAAACACCGACTTCCGAAATTAAAGTTAGTTTTGCACTTTAAAGTGTCTACTTTTACATTGAAGTCGGTTGTAGTTTAGGTACTGAACCCTAAAAAATAACCACGAAGGCTAAGGCGGGAGGTGTTTGTCTTATAACCTAACCCAGGGATGGCGAACTTATGGCACGCGTGCCAATAGTGGCACGTGGCAATGAAATTCGGGCACACAAATACAAAATTACTTAGTATCTAGATAATTTGCAACAATAGAAATCAAAGTTAAATAAATAGGTTCTTTTTTCGATAAATCAACAAAAAAAAGAATGGCGGCACACATTAGGTTTATTGAAAAACGGAACCCATAAAGGATCAATTTATTGTCCGTCCGCCTGTCTGTCTATCTGTCTGTCAAGACCCTTTATCTCAAGAACGCGTGGACGTATCGAGTTGAAATTAAAACCATATACTTAGGTCTGCGGTCCCTTGAAGCTGTGAAAAAATCAAACTTCTAAGTTAACGAAAAAAAAATTATTGTAACATCACAAAAAAAAACATTTTTTTTTTCGATATGGGAAAAACTAAACTCCAATCAGGAATTGAACTCTTTACATAGGTAAGTTTATACGGAACCCTCAGGTCGCGAGTCCGGCTCGACTCGCGACTTGCCCAGATTTTTTTTATAAGAGATTTTGGCACCTTCATCAATAAAGGTTCGCCATCCCTGACCTAACCCGTTCGTGTCGGGGTTCCATAAAATTACGCCAATTCCTTCCCTGCTATCACCTTTTACTCACATTAATTTTAAGTAATAGAACTTCTTTTCCAAACCAAAATCTTTTTATTTTACACATTGCCGGTGTATCAGCTCTATACAATCCCTAGGAGTTGTAAACATTACCTGGGTAAAGTATGTAATGGACAATAACATTCATAATATTTCATACATTGCCTGGACGCCCCAGGTATTCTGTACATTGCCTTGGTACTGTATAGAATACCTGAAACAGATTGCCGGTATCATAAACAAATATCCCAAATGGCCCTTCTCACCAAAACAACCCGGATAGACATTTGAACGGTTTTTCACCAGCGTTTAAATGATGAATATGGCTTTTTTTTTAAGGTGGGAAATTATCCAATGGCATCTCCCGCCCTTGGGCGGGGTGTCAGACTTTTACTGACTAAAACCCACTCCTACCGGGTTACCATGACGTTTAAAGTAAGATTGTTTTATTCTTATTCCATTGTGGGTAAGAGATGGCGCTAGACAACCTGTATAGCTCTGTCTCTTACCCACTTTGAAATAAGAATGAAACAATCTTACTTTAAATTGAACGTCATGGTAATCCACCTGTTCTTTCTTTGTCTTCGTTCCAGGGCCCCAGGATTCTGGCCCCAGTAGGCTTCGACCCTGCTGGGCCCCTACGGTTGCTGACATCTCCTTGAGGCGCGCGTGGAACACTACGCGCCGTCGACAACTTGGGCTCGGTCCGGACGGTTACCGGACGGTCGGACGGCGAACCACCCGTTGCTCGCTTTCCGCAAGCCCGCGCCTATGGTGGCCTGAAATCGGGATCAGAATCCCCGGCGGCTGGGGCGCGAGGGCCATTGTCTCGCGCGTGCGGCCGCTTCCTTTGCTAGCATTACTGCTTCGTAGAAGGAGGCCACCGCCTGTCACTCCTCCTCGCTCCGGACCATGTCTTGTACCAAGGCCCGGGGCGGGAGATCGCGGCCGCCAAGCGCCCCCCACGAGGACACAGCGGTGCTCTGCCTAGGCGGGGCACACCTTTACCGTATGCTCCACCGTGTCCTCCGGGCGGTCCACACAATAGTGACACCCAGGCGTTTCTTTCGCACGAATCCGGTGCAGGAATCTCCCGAACTGACCATGACCAGTGAGGACCTGCGTCATGCGGAAGGTAAGGACGCTGTGTTGTCTTTCCAGCCACTACTCAAAGAGGGGAGTTACAGCCATAATTGCGGCGTGCCCAGTACCGGGTTGCGACAGTCGCTGTCGCCATTCCACCATGAGATTCTCTCTCCGCCAACCCACGAAATAGCGCGACAGCGGGGTCTCACCTCGGCGTTGCATCTCCACGCGCAGATCGTGCATGCGTGCAAGGACTGTTACTACCAAATCCCACCACGGTGGTAGGCCAGCAAGGAGACTCGCCGCTTCGCGGAAAACCGTACGGTATCCCCACACCATCCGGATTGCCATGACCCTTTGGCATGCGCTCAGCTTGGCCCTCGGTCGCTTTCGTAGCGACGGCGACCATACCGGCGCTCCATAAAGGGCCATGGACCGAACGATTCCTGCATAGAGCCTCCGGTAGGAGCCCTCTGGACCCCCTAGGTTGGGCAGGAACCGCTTGAGGGCTGCCCCAGTCTGATCCAGTTTGGAAGCTAGACGTCGGAAATGCTTCTCGCAATTACATCGGCTGTCCAGGACGAGTCCTAGGTACTTCATCGTCGACTCGACGACGATGTGAACTCCTCCTACCATTATTTGGGAACCCGGGGGTGACGCGTTCCGAGGGCCATGAAAGCATATGGCTTCGGACTTGTGCAGTGCCAACTGAAGTCCCAACTGCTGCATCCTTTCCACGACTGTCGCAAGTTCGACCATCCTTCCAGTCCTTGGCCAGGACAAGCGTGCCGTCTGCGTAACAGACCACGCTGACCGCCGTCAGGGAGGTCGCCGCGCAGCACGTAGTTGTACCAGATTTTCCACAAGGGCGATCCTAGTACCGACCCCTGCGGAACACCGCACGTCCTCTCTCGCCGTTTTCACTCTCCCTGGTGACCAGGGTAGATGATGTATATGAACATGGCTGAGTAAAATTGCTCAAAAATATCTTACTGATATGATTTTTCAACAGCGTGTCTACATCGCATATGATTTCTTAAAGTACTCTTTTGACTAAAACAACGTTGACATTCTTCACATTTGTAAGGTTTCTCCCCTGTGTGCGTACGAATGTGCCTTGTTAAAGTGGCCTTATGACTAAAACAAAGCTCGCAATATTCACACTTGTATGGTTTTTCACCAGTGTGCGTACGAATGTGTCTTATTAAACTACCCTTCATACTGAAACAACGCTGACATTCTTCACACTTGTATGGTTTTTCACCAGTGTGCGAACGAATGTGTCTTACTAAACTATCCTTATCACTAAAACATCGCAGACATTCTTTACACTTGTGTGGTTTTTCACCAGCGTGTCGTCCACATCGCATATGTTTTGTTAAAGTACCCTTTTGACTAAAACAACGCTGACATTCTTCACATTTGTAAGGTTTTTCACCAGCGTGTCCACATCGCATATGTTTTGTTAAAGTACCCTTTTGACTAAAACAACGCTGACATTCTTCACATTTGTAAGGTTTCTCGCCAGTGTGCATACGCATATGATGTATTAAATAACCCTTATCACTAAAACAACTCTGACAGACCTCACATTTGAAAGGTTTTTCACCAGTGTGTATACAAATATGTCGTATTAAATTACTCTTATTAATAAAACTAAGCTGACATATATCACATTTGTAAGATATTTTACTAGTGCGTATACGAGTGTGATTCGTTAATATACGTTTTTTAATATTATTACAACAATTTGTGTCTAAAGTAGTATCAATAACACTAATATTAACTGGAGGTGATGTATTAGTTAAAGGTTCTTTGAATTTTGGAATAAGTTCGGACGTACAATTTTTTGTGTTCTGGGTAACATTTGTGTCTGACTCTTCATTCTTCTTTTGACTTTCTGTAATTACGTCTTCTCGGTTTTTTCCTCGTATTCGTTTTTGTTTCGTAGCAACGGCCGCCCCTGTGATTTTAAATCTAGTAAGCGCCAAATTGAAAACACAATCAAATTATAGGAATGGTTTTTATTAGAGCCGATGAATTTATTTTATACTATTCATAGAACATTAATTTCAGTATATACGAAACCTGAATACAGTTTGTTCAGAATCAGTAACTGAATCGATTCCAATATTTTTTACAACATGTTATATTTTTTCCCAAAAAATATTTAAAAATGGTTACAAGCGGCACACCAATGTATATGTGGTTGGTGTTGGCACACCGCGCGGCTTTAAGAGCATTCATCCGTTAAAACCACGCAGAAGCCAAAATCAATGATTTCCGACGGAAAATATAACAATAATGTGCACTACAATACAATTAATTATTTAGTATCACTGTAGAATAGAAAGACTAAAAATCTGAAAGACCTCGGCCGGTACAAAGCGCTGACGCGATTTCGCGTCTATTATATAGTGATATTAAATAATTAATTGTAGTGTAAACAAAAAAGTTATTAAAAAAATTATTGTACCATGTCATAGATCGTAAATGCGTTCAATTAATAAGTCTAAAAAAAACAAAAATGCCTCATATATTATCCTAAACTAACACGTTTAATATCTCCAAAAACGGCTAAAAATGACAGTTTTGAGATTACTTTTCTTGAATGAAAACTTACAGCAATCGTGTTTTTTTTGGGCCATGAACTAGTCAATGTTATCATTTTTTTTTAAGTAAAATGTTGTAAGTTTACCATACACGGTTTAACTACTATCTCGCATCTGCGTAGACCGTCGACCGCTAGTTTTAAAAACGGCTTGGATAAGAACTGTTCTAATGGGAAAACTATACGATCATTTGAAAATGTTTTTGGAACATACACTAGATTATGAAATTCCCAATAATATGACGTCAATATCTTATCTAGAAATTAAACACATTAATGTTATATTGTCCGTCGGAAATCATTGATTTTGGCTTCTGCGTAGTTTTAACGGATGAATGCTCTTAAGTACCTATAACAAGCAATCATATCATGTGCAACACAGGTCACGGCAGGTCATAGCTGCGAACTAAGTACTAGGTGCGAACGCACAGAGGGCGCAGGGTAAGACAACCCCTCAGTCACCCGGATGCCACAGGTTGATGCACACGTGTCACACTACCGTTCCAGTTGTATAACGCAAGCGCGCGGCCGCCGTTGGCCTAGCAGTGTTTTGACTTTTGTTGGTTGATCTTGTACCTACCTATTATCGTACGTAAAATCTATTGTGTCACTGAGTAGGGAATGATTAGCAAGACATTGTAAGTAATGATCAAGTCAATTATTGTAAAGTGATGATTAACATTTTTAAACACGCCAAGATGGTTAATTCTAGAAAGATATTATTTGTACCTACAGATTGCCGTTTTCAAGTAATGCGATGTATAACTCTTTTCATTTACTTTGAACTTTAAATGGTTGGCATATGGCGCAACACATCGCATCGACTACATTTCATCACTTACGGCTGCATTTACTAATAAACTACTTTATACACTTGACCATTGCGACAGTCCAAACCCTGCAAGTATGGTGGAAAATCTTATCACTAGTTTTTTAACACAAATTACAACACAAACTGTTTTTTTTTTATCAATGAGCGCTAGACGGCGTGAGGGCGCCGCGTGGTTATAATATATTTGTAAGGACAACAGGCAACATAACAAGCTAATAACTTCGTGATTTTTCATGACACGGTTTTGAAATTTTGTACACAGAATCTTTACATGAAAATACTAGACACGTGCTTCAGGTTTCGGATGTACTAAAACTTATGTGGTATATAAATATGTTACCGGCAATCTGTATAATCCAGGTAATCTATGCAATAACTAGGCAATGTGTACAGGATTACTGGTAACTCAACGTATTCCTTGCAGGACGTCATAGTAGGATTAAAACGCAACAAATTAAGCCACCAAATGTTCTACCGAAATTCAGTAGTTTTTGAGTTGATAAGATTTTTCGTTTTTTTTTTAAGCAAAATCCCAGATCATTTGAAGCCTATTTGAACATTATTCACTTCGCGACTATACTGAAATTTAAGTTATTATCATAATTGATGCCGTAGTGAATTTCTGTAGAACATTTGGTGACTTAATTTGTTGCTTTTTAACCCTGCTATGACGTCTTGCAAGGAATACATCGAGTTACCAGTAACTCTGTAGAATATCTGGAGCGTCCAGCCCATGAATGAAATATTATGATTATTATTGTTCCTAATTCCTAGGAATTGTATAGGGTACCTGCTGGTCCACTGGTAATGTGTAAAATAAATAGATTTTGGTCTACATTTATTAATGTTAACCGACCTACCTATAATGATGGACAAATGAAACATGTTTATATGTTTATTCACTAAATTATATTATACCACCACCACCATATTCTGTTACTTTTTTAATAATTATATGTATAAGACGTGAGCAGGAAAGGAATTGATGTAATTTTAGGGCACCTAAACACGAACAGGTTAGGGTAAGGTTATTTTTTTTATAACCACCCTGAGCCCGCGGACAAGAAATCGGACCTGAGTATACATAATAAAATTAAAGTGAAATTAAAAATTCTTCTGGCTACAAGTAACATAATGTCATTTGCTTACAAGTACTCGGGTCTTATTTCTGTCTGCAGGGTTTATAGTAAGGCTAGATAGATAGATATACTCTTTATTGTTGTACACCATAAATATAATAGGCTTCTATTTTCGAGTGGTGATAAAAAAAAAAATCCTTAACCTAACCTCGAGGAACTTACGAGTTGTAGGTCTCGGTTTCAAACCCAGCGCCCAGGCGCATTCCTTCTGTAATTTATTTCATCACCACTGCTCTCAAAACGGTGAAGGAAAACATCGTGAGATTCAAATATTCAAGATTCAAAGCAAACCGGCATGTCCTAGAACCAAAAATTCGAAGATATGTGACATTCACCAACCCGTACTGGGCCCGCGTGGTGGTTTACGGACCATTCCCTCTCCTAAAGAGGAGGCCTAAGTCCCAGCAGTGGGAACATTAAATGGCTGATTATGCTATTATGCTAACCTCGGGGTGCGCTAAAATTACATCACCTCCTTCCCTGTGCTCTTCTTTTACACATATTACTGGCTGCGCATTCGGTGTTGTATAGAATATCTAGGCAAAGTATAAAATAAATAATAGTTTATTCATTACCTACAAGTTTTAGGTATTCTATACATTACCTAGGTTTTGTATAGAATACTGGATTATAGAGATTGCCGGTAACACATATATTGAAGTAATTATGTAATCGGAGCATGTTTACTCAATAATGTAAGCTGTAATTAAGTATACAACACATGATAATGTGTGGTGTACGAAGTTTGTATTGAGTTGAAAATTTGTGTTGTGTACTTGTTGGTAACCAGTGTTCAGAGTACTTTAAACAGATGTGCTGAGAGACATCAGGCTCCCTCACACAATGATTCACTAATTAATACTTACGTGTCATGTCACTGGCTCTTCGCTTCTTCTTCGATACTTCTTGTTCTTCTTCCACTTCCGTTTTAATCTCTATTAAAGGCCAATCATCTTCTGCATCAGACTCAGACTGTTGTGCTGGTATATCTTCTGCGTCTGAACAGCTATTGTATAGATTTTCCAGTTCTAGCTCTGCAAGTAAGCAAAAACAATGAAGAGCTACTACTTAATACATGCGCAGGATAACTGGATAAACCAACAAATACGTATAAATATAGAATGAGATGTCACGTCTATAGTGTATGTAGTTTCTGAAATATCCTCTCTATCATCGGGGCGGGAGATAGTGTCAGACTTTTACTGACTAAAAACCCACTCCTGTTCCTTCGTTGACTTTCGTATCAGGGCCGAGTCTTCCTTTCAGAATCAGACCTTTGGCCCTAGTAGGCTTCGGCTCTGCTGGGCCCCTACAGTTGCTGACATCTCCTTGAGGCGCGCGTGGAACAGTACGCGCCGTCGACGACTTAGGCTTGGTCCGGACGGTTACCGGACGGTCGGACGGCGAGTTATCCGTTGCTCGCCGTCCGCAAGCCCGCGCCTACGGTGGCCGGAAATCGGGATCGGAATCCCGGCGGCGGTTTGGGGCGTGAGGACCGTTGCCTCACACGATCGGCCGCCTCCTTTGCTAGCATTTCTGCTTCACAGGAGGCGACCGCCTGCCACTCCTCCTCGCTCCAGACCATGGCCTGCACCAAGGCCCGGCGCGAGAGATCGCCCCCACGAGGACACGGCGTTGCTCTTCCCAAGCGGGGCACAACTCCACCGTATCCTCCGGGCGGTCCACACAATGGTGACACCCGGGCTTTTCTTCCGCACGAATCCGGTGCAGGAACCTCCCGAACTTACCATGTCCGGTGAGGACCTGCGTCATGCGGAAGGTAAGGACGCCGTGTTGCCTTTCCAGCCACTCCTCAAAGAGGGGATTTACCGCCATAATTATGGCGTGCCCAATCCGTTCTAGTGTGGAATCCTAACATCATATAGGTTCATAGAATATTGACGAGTTACGCGATGCCTGTGTAGACGACTTAACGCGATGGCGAGCGCGAAGCGACGCGGCGCGAATGGAATAAACAAAGTATTATCTATTGCGGTGGCCTACCTAACCAATCGCACGTGGGGGTGACGACGAGCTGAGCGAAACCGTTGCAATCAGTTGGTTTGTTATTTTCGCGCGAACTCTTGCGGTGCGGACACTTGTTTTGTAAAATGGCAGCTAAAGCAACGACTTCGCGTGCACTTAGAACAGAGCCGCCGCGTCGCGCTGAATTCGCATGAACCGCACCGGATCACTTCGCCACCGCAACCGCACTAAATCGCCCCGGACGCCGCGTTAGTCTATAGCTCAGTAGTCTGCACATACGTACGAGTGGCGCGTGGTGGAGTAACGATGAGGCGAAAGTCAGTTAGCGCGACAAGGCGCTGCATGGCGGACCGAGGTCAGGTGCGATCTCATAGCAATATTATGGAAACAGTGATTGTCGCAAGCCAGCGCTGGGCACGCCACTGTGCAGGCAATACGGCTCCTCTTTGAGGAGCGGCCACAGATGCGCCCCGACGTCCTCAGTTTCCGCCTGAAGCAGGTCTTTACTGCACACATTCATGTGTCGGGAAGAAACGCTAGGGTATCATCATTGTGCGGATCGCCCGGAAGACTTAACTTTACTCGGTTAAAAGCCAATGTAGCTGCTAGGAAACTCGGCGTTCTTGCAAAGTTCCGACTGCACTTATCATCGGAATAGCTTCTAATGTCAAAGCACAGATGTCCGAACGTGTGTGGAGTACTGCATCCGCATATGGGCTGGTGCTGCAAAATGGCATCTAGCAGCTCTGGACTCAGTAGAAAGGCGTGCAAAGAGGCTAATTGGGGATCCAGATTTGATTGAGGCCAATCTACAACGCCTGGAGCACAGGCGTAGGGTAGCCAGCCTTCGGTGTTCTATAGGATGCATTTTGAGTGTGCACAGGAATCACATGATTTGATTATACCACCGGACATTCCAACGTATAGCGAGGGTCCACCCTTACGTTGTTGACGCCTCTATGGTCTGGTCTAAGCGTTTCGCCTCGTCCTTTGTAACGCGTACATCGAAGGAAACAATTTTCCTGCAGAGGTCTTCTCGTCTAACTATAATTTAGGTGTCTTCAAGGCTAGAATGTATAGGTGCTTAATAAACTAGTGCCCTTCACTATCAACGATTGCAACACTGCATACCATCAGGTGGGATCGCAGTCAAGCACTAGTTTATATCATTTAAAAAAAAAAGTCACGGTGGAAGGAGGTCTGTCCCACTTGGACGGAGCACCGCCATGTCTTTGTGGAGGCGATCGGAGGCGGCAGATTCAACTAGCTTCTGGCCGCGAACTTTTTATCTCTTTGGGGGTGAATTTTGGAAAATCCTTTCTTATTACTTTATACACAAGTAGCTTTTGCCCACGGCTTCGCTCCCGTTAACTGACTACTATATCCTACTCTACCCAACTCTACCCAACTCTATCCAACTCTACCCTACTCTACCCTACTCAAAAAAAGTATCCTATGTCCGTCTCCTGGTTCTAAGCTACATCCCCACCAACTTTCAGCCAAATCGGTTCAGCCGTTCTTGAGTTATAAATTGTGTAACTAACACGACTTTCTTTTATATTATAGATCATAAAAGGCACCTCTGCTTGAGCTGGCCGTTAATAAGTCAGTGAGTCGGTCAGGACTTGGCCTTTTACTTATTTTGTTTGGGTGGCTTACAGATAACAATATAAAATATAACAATATGGTAGATCACGATAAGCCATTTACAAGCCTCCACATATTCCCGCTTGGGCAGAGCAACGCCGTGTCCTCGTGGGGGCTATCGGTGGCGGCGATCTCTCGCGCCGGGCCTTGGTACAGGCCATGGTCCGGAGCGAGGAGTGGCAGGCGGTCGCCTCCTTCTGCGAAGCAGTAATGCTAGCAAAGGAGGCGGCTGATCGCGTGAGGCAACGGTCCTCACGCCCCAATCGCCGCCGGGATTCCGGTCCCGATTTCCGGCCATCGTAGGCGCGGGCTTGCGGACGGCGAGCAATGGGTGGCTCGCCTTCCGACCGTCCGGTAACCGTCCGGACCGAGCCCAAGTCGTCGACGGCGCGTGCTGTTCCACGCGCGCCTCAAGGAGATGTCAGCAACTGTAGGGGCCTAGCAGGGTCGAAGCCTACTGGGGCCAAGGGTCTGATTCTGAAAGGAAGACTCGGCCCTGGTACGAAAGGCAATGAAGGAACAGGAGTGGGTTTTTAGTCAGTAAAAGTCTGACACTATCTCCCGCCCCGCCCAAGGGCGGGGGATGTCATAAGATGATTTTCCCACCGAAAAAAAAGTATTGTTGAAAGTTGCAGTTAAGTACAGAAGTAATTGAGATATTCAAAGTTTTGTAGGAAGATTTGTAGGAGAATTTCCTTACATTATTGTCTTTTATATTAAAAGACAATAATGTAAGGCAATTACAAAACATTGCTTTTAGACATAACAATGTTTATGGATGCCAAGCTGCCTTATATATATTAGACCAGCTTCTGCCAGCGGTTTCACCCGTGTTAAAGTCGGTTTTTCTATTCAAGCTTTCATCCCCTTAGGGGGTGAATTTCGGATAATCAGTTCTTAGCGGATGTCTACACTCTACAAGGAACCTACCAGCCAAATTTTAAGTTTGTAGGTGTTATAGTTTCTGAGATTTCATGATTTATCAGTGAGTTGTATTTCGCTTTTATATAAGCCTGAAACCTGACTGAACTGATTGGACCCTGGTTCTAGTGACACAACTATATCTATCGCCTCTATTGTTACAAAGATGAAGAATCTTTCTAACATACATGATGTTCACATAGATATATTGACAAGGTATAGATTGATCATTCTTGATCATATAAACATACCATATCTCAAATTTTCCTCCTTAGGCTCAATGACATCATCTAGTCTCTCACAAACAGCTGGTAATTCTTCTTTGACAGCAATGCTTTCAATATGGCTGACATCAACTATACTGATGTTCTCTACAGGAGTTACTATAAGCCCACTGGAATACTCTAGCTGACCTCGGTTTACTGGAGTATTCGGCTGCAAAAGATTATAACAGTAATAGGTAATCCTGATGTTCTTTACTGCACACAATCACAAACAAGTACAAACAATTTTCATTGTTCACTCAAAAGAGCCTAACAAATGGCAATACTTAAGAAATTCAACACATCCTGAGCAGTCCGTGACCTCTAGATAGCATCACTATGTATCACTTCTACACCTACTAAATACCCTCACTAGTTGCAGAACATCTCACCTCATTCATCATCTGAGCAAACAGCTCTTCTGCTTCCAAACATTTTCTCTGCAGTTGGCAGCATTGCTTTAGTTTAGCAAAGCACAAGAAACAAGCGAGCATCGGTCTTCTGTCTTCAGTTACAAACTGCAACATAACATATTAAATTTGACTTTGGAATAGAATACTTCCCATACAATACATACATTGTTATGCTGTCCGAGCAATACTGAACAAATTTTTAACATTTTTTTAAATGTTTTATAGGCTCTCGTTAGACCATGATCTCATATGATGGTAAGCGCTGATGTGGTCTACGATGAAGCACGCTTGCCTAGAAATAACCTACAGTTGATGTTAAGTGTGGCTTTTGGTATACCTCTCATACAGAGAAACATCCTGGAGCTTCCAAAGAATCATTCTGGAGCACTGTACATGGGCCAACCTGTAAAAAGTCAGCTGTGAGCAGCCTATATAAGTAATATAAGGTATAACTTACTGAAATATCAGTCAGCGTTTCATATAGTTCTTGTAAATCCTTGTCGTTAACTATATACATGCGAACATTATCTATTAAACATATCCTGTACATTGGCATTTTTTCCATCTTTAAACTTAAAAGAATTTAACTTGGTTAACATATAAATTAGGAGAACAATGTTGAATGTCTGCTGCTGAAGCGGCTTTAACACTCCACGAGATAAACTCAGTAAATATCGTGTGATCGTATTCAATTCACTACTTTCGCGGAACTCTTGTGAGTTGTGACAGCCGGAGCGATAAGCCGTATATTAAATTTAATCTAAATCCTACCAGCATTTAATTCTCATTCTCAATGATGTAATTAGACCAAAACAAAACAAACCCAACATACTATAGTAGTCTTTGAAACCCAATCAATTTTTTTTTTCTGTTTACTCCTTAGGGAAGGCTATAGTTCTTCGACCATATCGCCTAGTCTTTCGTCTATGTTTTCTTGCCTAATAAGTCTTCCGTAATAGTTGCTTCTTTTTGTTTTACATTAAAATGCAGGTGTAAGTGTGTAACACATTCTAATGTTTTTTGAAGTATTTGGCAGCAAATGTATCGATTCAGCCTTCTCAGCAAACTTCGCTGATGTAGCTAAAACTACAATAAAATTCTCAGCTCCATTTAACTGAGACCGCGCCTATTTCAATGATTCCACATATTATTCCAGTTGCGCAGACACTTGAGATACAAAACTACACCAATTTTACATCACAATATCCACTAGGAATCAATTTGCGAATAATTAAAACAGCCACTGAACTTCACTCGAAGAAATCCCGCCAAAAACCTCCACTTAAAATCAATGACATTTTTACCGCAGTTCTTAGATTATATGGGTGTTTTTCACAAAAAATGACCCTAGCAAAATCGGACTGTCCCACAACTTTAAACATTTTTATTTTTATTTTTTTATATGGCACATATGGAAGTAAAAATTTGTATGATTTAGGTAAATATTTCAATATACCATTAAATTAATAAGTACCAGAAAAAGCAGATAGTTATTTTTATATTAAAAAAAAACCAAAAGAGGACGTAAAAATATCATGTGTCCCACGGTGCTCTTGGAGATTTCAAATACATCTAACTTGTAGAATATTAGTCTTTAGGTACAATACCTATGTTTAAGTTTTTGAACATAGTCTCTGTATTTCTATAAGCGTATTTTCAATTTTTATGGGATAAATTTATAGTTATTTTAAGAAATATCATTATTTTAATGTTGTCCTACGAAAATCGTAGTACCGGAAAATCCGATTTCGTCACGGTGAATTCGATATCGTACACAAGACAAAATCTACTAATTTGTATTTTTTCTGCCTTCCTGGCAACATTATGATCGTATTAGGATACCGCCATTGTTGTTTTAAAGTCAGTTGCGACAAAAACTGAGACGAAAGTGTGTCATCGGCGCGCAGAATTTTTTTTCTGGAGAGTGACAGTATTTAAAAGGTAAATAAACTGTTTTCTTTACTTTATGATATTGTATATAACACAATAAACTAACCTATATTAGATAAGTATAGCAAGAAACAAGTTAATTTAACTAAATATGAGTTATTTTCAATTTTAAAAGTATCGTGGAATGAAAACGTCACCTCCTGTGCGTCATGTTACATACTACCGGAACAAAATCGTGACGAACTTGAATTGTAAAGCTTAGTGTACAATGAAATATTTTAAAACATTGATTTAATTACCCGACTACGGCGAAGTAAAAAGAAGGGTTATGAATTTTTACCCGCCATAGACGAAGCAAAATGGAAGGTTAAGATTTTGACCGGTAATGTATGTATGTATGTATTGTTCATCTATTTCCACATAACTTATGAACTACGTTGGAAGTGTCTTAATGTCCGCGCGTGTGTTAGGTATCAAACGAAAGGGCTTAAGAAGCACATTTCATCGGCTTTGTTTGGATGCACCTGATAATTGGAAATAACTTCAAAAAAACTTCATTATTAAATATTTATTAAATGCATTAAAATAAATAAGGTGTTAGCTGTTTTTTTAATAGACAACAAATATCGAACGGTTCGTAGGAACATAATAATTTCAGACGAGAATATTATCTTGTTTTTATACTTTTTAGAGCATGACTTTTCAGTAGTCGGGTTATTGTTTTGAACTTATTTTTCATGTACTTACGTGTTACCTTTTATAAAGAAGTAAAATTGGTATTGTGTGCTTGTACGTAGGTACTCACCATAACAGGTACTCATAGACTAAAAAAAAAATTAAGATTAAAAATATAAAGCTCTCCATTATTGCTGAATGCTAAGAATAGATTACTTTTCACTTAATTTTAATACGGCATTTGATGTTGGTTCGTATTATTTAAAGAGATATAGACATAGGACCTTTTTTTGTTTCAGATCACAGTTCGCATTTAGCATGCTTACACGTATGTGCGATGCGAGGAGATGGAGGGGTCAAAGTAAACTACATGTTAGTTACTACTCCAAGAGTCGAGTCCTCTTCCACCTTTAATTAGCAACATTATATACATAGTTACGACGTGATGTTATGTCGATAATCTACAATCACGTATTCACATACTAACTACCTTAGCATATTATACTACGTGCTGTACGTGACGTGCTGATGTACGTGACATCACACCACATCACCCCCCTTAAATTTAAAAAAAAAAAAAAATTTACAAGGTTTTTTTTTTTTCACATTACAAACTATTACCTACTCTAACTCTTACAATACACTTTTGTTCTATTCTTATGTACTATATCTATTTTATTTTTATACTTAATCACAACATTTGGTGACTCGTCTTTTACAACTTCAAAAGGTCCATTATAAATACATTCCAATTTATTGCCAGTTTCATTCTTAATCAAAACTAAATCACCTTCCTTATAGGTTACAGAATTAAGATTCTTATCATAACAATGTTTCCTAGCTAATTTACTCGCTATTAAATTCTCCTTTGCATCATTTTGTGCCCTTTGCAATCTGTACTTAAATTCTAAAGGATAAGCATCAAAATTATACAATGGTTCAACACTTTCTCCTTGAAGACTACTTGGTAATCTGCATATTCTTCCAAACACTAATTCATAAGGTGTATATTTGGTAACAGTATTAACTGTCGTATTATAAGAAAAACACCAAAATGGTATCCAAGAACTCCATGATGATGGGTTATTATTCGTCTGTATCCTCAAATATGCACCTAATGTTTTATGTACATTCTCCAAAGAACCTATACTCTCATGATGATATGACGTCGACATGACTTTATTGATGTTCAAGATATCACATAGCTCTATCATTACTTTCGAAACGAATTCACTACCCCTATCCGTAGCTATTGTTCTCGGTATTCCATATCTCAAAACAAAATTCTCTGCCAAAGCTTTTGCTACCTCATTTGCGGATTTATTCTTTAACGGATAAGCCTCTACAAACTTCGTAAGTTCACATTGAATAGTTAATATGTAAACATTGCCTCTTTCGTCTCTATCAAGGGGTCCTACTATGTCTAAATAAATCTTCTCAAACGATGTTGATGCAGTAGTCGTAACCGTCATGGGTTCCCTAGTATTCCTAGAATACTTTTGCTTACAACACTTATCACATTTACCAACGTACTCCACTACGTCTTTCTCTATAGAAGGCCAATAATAATACTTCTTTATATTATTCACCATCCTACGTATTCCTGCATGACCACTCGTGGGTAAAATATGGAAATCATTCAAAATAACCTTCTTCTCATCTTTCCCTTCTATTTTCCGTAAATCCTTCACTACACACAGTTTAAAATCCCCACAAATCGAACTTCTATTTTCCTTCAAATATTTTGCCATTCTTGTAATGAAATCAACGTTATAACGATTTTTCATAATACTACTTCTTTAATGCCTTCTTCAATACAAAAACTGACTATGTCTTTCGATAACTCGTCTCGCGAAGTTCCCGATAAAGATTCATAGTTTACATAAATACTCGAGTTTTCTGGCATATACACTATATTGCGCGACTTTGAAAATATCTTCCTACAACCCTTATTATTACTGTTGTTATTATTATTGTTACGTAACATTTTCTCCCAATCATCTAAACAAATCCCAATGTCATTTCCTTGTTTCTTAAGCACTTCCACGATCCTAGGGTGATCAGTCCCAGATACCACGGAGTCCCTATCACAAACATTTGGCTTTCCCAACTGCTTGTACTGCGCCCTCGTCATTACGGATATCGTCTTTTCCCGTATCAACTTCAAATCCTCACTCGTTATCACTATTCTAGAAAGTGCATCCGCTAGAACATTCTCTTTGCCCTTAATATATTCAACCTCAAAATCATACTCCTCTAAACACAAACGAAACTTAGTCAACCTACTAGATGGATCTGTCATGTTAAACAAATACAGTAATGGCCGGTGATCCGTCTTTACAACGAACCTCCGTCCGTACAAATACGGTCTAAAATATTTAACTGACCAAACTATTGCCAACAACTCCTTCTCTATTATCGGATAATTTAACTCACTCTTCCATAACGACCTACTAGCATATGCGATGGGTTTTCCGCTCCCATTACACAACACACTCCCTATTGCATATCCAGAACTATCGGTTTGCAATATAAAAGTATTGCTATCAGAAAAATCTGGATAATCCAACACCGGTGGATTCATTAACGCTTCCTTAAGCAACAAAAACGACTTCTCGCACTCATCGGACCAACTAAATACAACACCTCTCTTACACAGCCTATTCATAGGTACCACTATATCAGCAAACTGTGGTATGAATTTTCTATAATAATTCGCAAACGCTACAAATCGCTTTACCTCATCAACCGTCGATGGACGCGGATAACCTCTAATAACTTCTACCTTCTCTGAATCTGGTGAAATACCTTCCGCCGATATCACATGCCCCAAATAAAGCACTTGCTTCTTCAAAAATTCACATTTTGACGGATTCAACTTTAGATTTACTTCCCTCAAGCGTGAGAATACTGATATTAGGTTTCGATTATGTTCATCTAAATTCCGTCCAAAAATAATGAGATCATCCAAATAAATCAGACACCTGTCGTAATTCAATCCAGACATGGCCACAGTCATTAATCTACTAAACGAACTCGGACTTATCTTCAAACCCATTGGTAACCTACACATTTGATACTGCCCCTTGTCTGTTGTGAAAGCAGTGTACTTCCTACTACTCTCCTCCAAAGCACACTGATAATAAGATTGTGATAAATCACAGTGACTAAAGTAAACTGCGCCTGACATCGAATCCAAAATCTCAGTTATATTCGGCAATGGAAACTTATCATCCTGTATCTTTTCATTCAACTGCCTATAATCTATAACCACACGCCATTTCTTCTCTCCACTACGATCCGCCTTTTTGGGTACCACCAAAACAGGACTAGACCACTCACTAACCGCCTCCTCAATGATATTACTCTCCAGCATCTCCTGCACTTGCCTATCAACCTCCTTCTTCTGTGCATAAGGTATCCTATACTGCCTCTTGTACACCGGAGTAGCACTCTCTTTCAAACGTATAGACTGCTCATATACGTTAGTGACAGCTAATTTATCACCCGGAAGATGAAAAACATCCGAAAACTTCGCACACACTTGCTCAACCGACAACCGCTCCTCGGCGTTCAAATAGTCGAGTTCAAGTAAAGAAAGTACCTCTTTTACACGCTCAACGTCCGTCCCTGGCTCCACGAAATTACAACAATCAAAATCACTCAACGGACAAACTTCCACACCGGACATACTACACACAACTTCCTCGGAGTTCGTATTTAAAATCCTAACGGGCACCATCCCGTTTTTAGGCCTTACTAACACACTAGCCAAGAAAACGCCTTTCCGCAATTCTTCCCTAACTACCACACAATCTTCCGCTCTATTAACGGGGTAATACCTAACCACCTCACAACGCGGTGGAATAGTCAACAAGTAATCATAGGACTTAAGTGGCATCGAGACCACCCGCCGTTCACGATCCCTAAGAGAGAACCTATTCGCCGAAAAATCTATAATACCACCATACTTCTGCAAGAAATCCTGACCTAATATACCAACCGACTTACATGGCAAATCATCAAATATATAAAACTTATGCGTGAAAGAACACCGTCCATATTCCAACGTTAAATATACATAACCTATAGCCCTCAAACTACCTCCTACACCATTTATCACTAATTCTTCCTTAACTACCTTACAGCACAAAGCATCGTTCAACAAGAAACCACTCTTTACAGCCGATATCGACGCGCCCGTATCTACTAACCATTCCGCATTTATATTATACACTAGAAAATTAACCCAATTAATACTATCGCAAGCTAAAATACACTTAGTCTCGAAAAAACTGCAAGTGGTGGTCAGTTGCTTCATTACGTCGTGACATTGACGTCTCGCCTGAGTCAGCATCACTACGCGCATGCTCGAAACACGCTACACGCCTCCGACCTTGTTGAGTCGAATGACCACGATGAACATTATTGCTACGTCCGCGCATTCCACGATTATGCCATACGGTGGCATTTTTGCGCGTACGCTCAACAGCTGTTTTATGTTGCGCGTATCCATTTCCTACCGTAGACCGCCTATAACCATTTCCGCGACCTCTATTATCAAAACCACCCCTCGCGGGCCAACGCTGATACGCCATGACTTGTGCCGACGATGCACAACCTTCGTCTTCTGCTACCCTGATCGCATCCTTCAAAGAAGTCAAATTTAATCAAAAGAGCATTATCTGCTTCCACTAACATAGAACTATATAGTCCTATGGCATCAATTAAGTCTTGCGTAACTTGCTCATCGCCACTCATCTTCGGGAGTAGGCTAACTGCCGTTCTCAAAGAAAACTTTTCCGCTGCCATGTTTTGTTCCGTTTCGGTTTCGCTCCCAAACTTAATAGTGTCTACGTATAATGCTTCTATCTTACATACCAACTGAGCCAATTCTTCCGAGAAATTACTAGATTTTGAAACTATACACTTAAATTTACGATAAAGCGCTTTCACCTCACCAATCTTACTATCAAAATTCCTGCCTTCTCGCCTACTAGGGCCTAACTTGACAATAGATTCCCTTAATAACTTAAGTTGTACAAATAGCGACGTTAACTCCACTTCCATTTAAATTATTGTCTCTAAACTTAACGATGAACACAAGCACCGAAACACACTTATTCACTTCCACTCAAGAAACACTTACTTCGTTCCTCCGACGGCTCCTGGTCAAGCCATCTGTACAGCCTTCTGGACTTCCCGCTGTCTCATCTTTTCTTCAATCCAGTTGTGGTGACATCTCCGATACATGCGAACCGCCAACCCTATGATGACAACTGCCATACACACAGCCACAAACAGCAACACGGTCTTGATAGCCGCCAGCTGCTCCTAAGTAGCCGTTGCGGTATTTGCACCACTCGTAGACGCCTGGGCGATAATCACCTCTTCCTTGGACGTCGTGCTCCCCATGGCCTGCGCCGTGACGCGACTGACGTGATACTCAACGAAGACAATCAAACCGCGAACCACGAACCGTGACTAGCTCCCGGTCGGCAACTACAACGCCGTCCAGCCGACTGGCAAGGTCGCCATGCGATGCGAGGAGATGGAGGGGTCAAAGTAAACTACATGTTAGTTACTACTCCAAGAGTCGAGTCCTCTTCCACCTTTAATTAGCAACATTATATACATAGTTACGACGTGATGTTATGTCGATAATCTACAATCACGTATTCACATACTAACTACCTTAGCATATTATACTACGTGCTGTACGTGACGTGCTGATGTACGTGACATCACACCACAATGGATGATCATTCTGCTAGCAGCTATGGTAGTCTATTGGGACGTTGACAAAATCCTAACATATTTTGATTTAAATCAATGTTACATTAATAATGCTAAGTGGCCTTGGCCTGTTACACATTTCAAAATTACTAAAAATTGTTTCGGATGTCGGCGAAAAATCAACAATAGTATGAAACTGCAGCATTTTACTTTGGCTATGAGTCAAAGTGATATCAGGAAATTACTTGAGTGCTCTATTTTTTGGTGTTCTTTTTGTATGCATTCTATTTATGACCATTTTCCTGAGGACGAGTGTGAGGTTTGTGTGTGAGAAAGTAATTAATAGTTATTTAAGAAAGCAATTATTTCGTTCGTTACATCGAAGGAGAGAATGGTGCTTACGGCAGCAGAAAGGGCAAAGAGATATCACGAAAAATTAAAGCAAAATCCTGAAAAATTAGAAGTTCAGCGCCAAAAACAGTTGGTAAGACTAAAAAGAAATCGGAAAAAGATAACGGATCTAACAGAAGAAGAAAAAATAAAACAACGAAAAATATGGAGAGAAGAAAAGAGAAAACTAAAACTAAAAAAATGTACTAAAGAAAACGTAAAGCCGACAAAAGAACCTTTGAAAACTAAAACTATAAGTCACTGGCGATAAATTTAAAATTTTACTTTCATCTATCTCAAATTGATAATTTTATATCTTTTAATAATTTTATGTGTAAAACCAAAGGTTTAATGAATCTAAAAGTTCAGTAAGTTAGTGCTTTATTCTTTGTAATTGTGTTTTTAAAACGGCAGTGTGGACATTGCTCAAATTATTCCTGTTCGTCACGCAATTTTCGTAATAGTCACTGTCCCATATTATGAATGGTACAAAAATGGTTTTAAAATATCTATTTTTAATTTTATTACATTTATTTGGTCATCATCAGTATTTTGTTATTATCGAAAATTTCTCATTCTGCTTGATTTTTGAATTTGTAACACGTATCATTAGTAATGACAACTTTTCTAGTGCGATGTGTCCGACAAGTGACGAACATGCTGATTATTTAATAATCTAATAGAATTATGCTACCCTTTTGTTAATTTTTTTAAAGATTTTAAGCATATATTTATGCCAATATAAGTTGATTTTGTTTCAATACTTGTTTGATTTCCGATTGATTATATTTTGTGACGTACAGGAATACTTTGCATCATATTATGCTAACAGAAAAACTTGAATATTTCTTAAAATTATGGTATAATTTTAATTTAAATAGCATATTTAGCTAATTAACAATATATTCTTTAATATCAGAGTAAATATAGAACATTTCATGAAATACCAAAATTATATTTCCTGTCCGTCACAGGGTCAATTTTTCTGAAAATCACCCATATATACCTCTAGATGTAGCCATGAGACTGCAGGGAAGTGCGGAAGTGAGAAGCATTGTATACGAAATAAGAAAGAAAATTGAGACCAAACATAACATGCTCTGTCTCATTCGACGTGCCGGTTTTTTGCTTGGCGAACTTTAAAAAGTTAGCCAAACAAAGGCCTGTCACTGTCACTGAGAAGTCGACTCGAGTAAATTTTTATGTTTTTAGAATTATTTCGGCAATTAAATTAATAGTTTTAGTGTATGTATGAGAAATAGACTCCAATAGCTAAGTTTTTAGTGTATATTACAGTGGTGATATTTAAGGAAGTTGTATAGTTCTGTCTCATGTGTGGCCACGAGGTGGCTACATCTATAGGTATTTAAGGGCCTATAAGCCTATTACACTACGCGATATTCAGACAGTCTTAGTCGATGTCGCGTAGTGTAATAAGGGTTAGACCGGTCTTACTCGGAACAAAAATAGTCTGAATATCGTATGCTGAATATCGCGTAGTGTAATAGGCCCTTAAATCTAAGCTGCAGTTCTTTGTTATTTTTTCGTAATGCATTTGGCTTGGATACTAAGTTCTTTAAGCCATGACCTCTTATGAGTAGTTCATTAGATTACCGTTAGAATATGTGATGAATCATAAACTTCAAGCTTCAGTTATATAAATATTTTATTCACTTTGATCAACACAATTTCATATTTATCATTTTATTAACAATCATTTTCAAATACACGGATTGGTAGGACATGTTCACTGTTCAACAACTCAGAGCAGACTAGACTGACTGTCCAGAATGACAGTTACAAACTCAATGTTTCCCCACCACAAACTTTCACAAACACTCGGTCCGACCAATCAGAGCAAAGTAAACAGTACGTAATATCAATTGACTAACTAATATACATTAGGGTTTATCAATAATTAACTGCAAGTAAATATTTCATTTTAACAATTATAATATATTTATACAAAACTAATACATAAACTCTAATACCATAAATCATTACTTAATGTCTACAACAAGTACCTTATGTTCATGTAACTACTAGCGCCATCTATCGCTTATAGATGGAAGTTGAACGATTTATGAATATTTTCTTTAAAAATCATTACATTCGGCCATCCGACATCGTGCGATCTCCTGACGCACGATTACAATTTCAATGATAGACCACATTCATATAAATTATGATACTTCATTCAGTTCGACAAGAAAATGAGTTTTACATTCAAATTCATTACATTCGGCTTAGTATTGATTTTAATTTAGGTTTGCTTCCGGATAATTAGTTTGTCGTCAAGTCATATGTTTAGAACATTCATCACTAGAAGAATAGTGTTGTAAGGTTTTTTGTGAAAAGCTTTTCTACATGTCTGGGATCATAAAACTTACCATATAATATATTCCAGTAATTTTATACTTCAAACTTTTGTTTTTGAATGGATCTATAGATTTTAAAATGAGGTTAATGTAATTTTACCTTCTTATTTGCAATCAGATCTACTAATCTTAATCAGATCACTTATGCTGTAGGTAGTAGCAGGGATTTTACTGGTAACGTAAGTATTCTTTTGCTTGTCTAACTTGGATATTGGAGCTCACCTCATCTCTTAAGCTTTGTAACGTGTTTCGTACTTCGTAATGTCGTAGTCTATCGTTTAAAGTATCTCTGATCCTAGCTTTGTGGCAGTCTTTCTAGTGAATGAATTACCAGAATTAACAAGACTCCATTGAATTTTCCAAGATAGGCATATGTTTCATTGGTGTTCGTTATAAACGTTGAAGTAATTTTATTTTGCTAGGGCATTTAAAATAGTAGTCATTTTTACAGCGTTAAGAACAAGGTCAATACCATGACTATCGTAAAAGCTCTTTAGAGTAGATAAAGTATCTAAAAGAAAGCCACGATTGCACTATTATTCGAGATAGTAAACCAATGTTAAATATATTTTATAACCAACACTATCAGTCGAAACAATTGGTCAACTTTCTGTAAGTATAAGGTAAAATTGACCAGCTTTTTGTCAAAGAGTATAGTCTTCGTTATTTACCCACACTGAATTCACGACTTAACATAATTATACATACTTTGTCATTAGGTTTTTCATCTGGTTCAGCGTTAAGAACTTTGAATCTAGGTCTAATATTTATAATGTTGATAATCAATTCTCAGTCTCAATACTATAAACAGAAACAGAGGATTCGTCTTAGTGTCTGTAGACAGCATGGTATTACGGCTTAAGGTATCTACATACGCGTCCCAGATCTTACACTCTCAATGGTTAACTAAACTCATGAATGTATAGCCACCATATTGCTATACGTTGTGTGGCGTCTTATTTAGTCAGGGTTCATTACATTCACTATTTGAAACCATAATATAAAACAAAACTTAAGCGTTTAGAATAAAAGCGACTCTTCAGCTGGAGAGCCCATGGGCTTAATTGTACTAATATTTCCCCTAAATCTATGGCCCCAGCATCTGTGTGCAAATTCGTATCAAGTTAAGGTTATAATAATGATGCTTGAATTGCACTGTTTATCAAACTTTATTTTAATTTGGAACATTTAAATTGACCCGCCACTCTAGTGTATGCATTTTAAATCTATTTTCCTCTTAACCGAATTATAACAATATAATATCTAGCTCAAATTAAATCTTTTAATATTATTATATATAACCTACTTGTAAAATAAATATCATTTAATTGATGTATATCTTTTGCGGTGATGTCTGTGCATAGATTTGTTGATGATATAGTCAGAAAGATTTGACACGATAAATATAAGATCCGTCTATACAAATATTTCCAGAATGATGTGAATCTATAGCTGAATTTGGTTGCGCAAGGTAAGTTTTAGAAAATTAAATCAATTTTACTGTTGAACAGTACAAGGTTCTTGTGAAAGGATAACGTACCTTTACAAATTGCAATGGATGGTAACTCTGCATAAACTTTTGACTGACAACTAATACTTCTATATCGGATTCACGCAAAAGACTACATCGCTGTTAAAATCTATATAATACCCAATAAAATTGATCATTTATTTCTACTTGTTTGTAAAGCGTTTGATTGTCATCAATATCCGTATATAAGCACTGATTTGTCATAAAAATATTCACATAAGTTTCACCTTAAGTCGTACCAGCTAACATTTCTGCTTGAAACTGACCATAATTCTGCTCATTAGAAAAACTATTGTTAGTTTAGTTTACCACTTCGTAACTAAATACTACACTTTGGTAGGGTTTCGTAACATTTCTATTTTCTTTTGGTAAGCCTAGCAAGTTTTTGAGACAAAATGTATAGTCAGTTTCTGATCCTATTTGCATACAAATCAATTACAAATACTCTTTCTAATCCAACTTAAATACTCTCAAAATTTACTGGAGTGATCGAACTCCCGTATCACATTATCCTAATGTTTTATGTTCAAACTTCGATACTTGTACGTTTTTCTCTTTGGAAAATCATTTAACCAACATAAGGTACCTCATTGCTTCTTGCGTCGTGGTGGTGTAGTCGACGAAGAGGTTGAATTATAACTTCTGCACTTCCTTCCAGATCGTCTCTTTGCATCATTCCTCTTCGAGTCTGTTTTGTTCGAAACAGGAACTATCCGTTTGCTCAATAAGACTGATGGTTTTTCTTCTGTAGTCCTGACGCAATCGGACTCCAAGGCCTCAAAAATAAAAGAAATCAGTGGTTTTAAAAACATTTACATGAATTATAACTTGTACCATTCATTTAGAACTCGCTTTTTTTCAAAAATAAAATCTCAATATAAAAATCTTCTTTCAATTCATTTTATCTATACTTATAATATCTTCATAAGCTATAACAGAATGTTCAATTAAAAGAAACTTATCCAATAAACAGGTCAAAATGATATGAAGCAATAATAAAGAAATGAATATGGAAATAAACTTAATAAATCATTCAATTCATTAACATCATTATTAAGCCAACATAGTCACACTAAAATCACTTAAGTAGGTAAATTCATACGTTACTTACGCTCTTGATGATAATTTCGTCTGCATTGGGCACACTTAACCCGAATCTTTATTGGCTCACTTGGCCTAGTCCAATGTTACATATGGCCAACTCTAATGGCGCACTTGGCCTCAAATGGCGCACTTGGCCTCAAATGGCGCACTTGGCCTCAAATGGCGCACTTGGCCTCAAATGGCGCACTTGGCCTCAAATGGCGCACTTGGCCTCAAATGGCGCACTTGGCCTCAAATGGAACACTTGGCCTCAAATGGAACACTTGGCCTCAAATGGAACACTTGGCCTCAAATGGAACACTTGGCCTCAAATGGCACACTTGGCCTCAAATGGCACACTTGGCCTCAAATGGCACACTTGGCCTCAAATGGCACACTTGGCCTCAAATGGCACACTTGGCCTCAAATGGCACACTTGGCCTCAAATGGCACATAGCATAACAGCATAATCAGCCTTTTAATGTTCCCACTGCTGGGACTCAGGCCTCCTCTATCTAGGAGAGGGAATGGGCCGTAATCCACCACGCGGGCCCAGTGCGGATTGGTGAATGTCACGTCTTCGAATTTTTGGTTCTAGGACATGCCGGTTTCCTCACGATGTTTTCCTTCACCGTTTTGAGAGCAGTGGTGATGAAATAAATTACACAAAGTAATGCGCCTGGCTGGGTTTGAACCCGCGACCTACAACTCGTAAGTCGGGGCCGTTACCGCTCGGCCACCACTGCTTCTCAAATGGCACACATGGCCTCAAATGGCACACATGGACTTATCTAACGGCACACTTGACCTCATTAAGGCTCGCTTGTCTTCTTCAAAGGCACGTTTTGGCCTCATCAAGGCACGTTTTGTTCTCATCGAGGCACGGTCGGCCTCATCAAGGCACGGTCGGCCTCATCAAGGCACGGTCGGCCTCATCAAGGCACGGTCGGCCTCATCAAGGCACGGTCGGCCTCATCAAGGCACGGTCGGCCTCATCAAGGCACGGTCGGCCTCATCAAGGCACGGTCGGCCTCATCAAGGCACGGTCGGCCTCATCAAGGCACGGTCGGCCTCATCAAGGCACGGTCGGCCTCATCAAGGCACGGTCGGCCTCATCAAAGGCATACTCGGCCTCATCAAAGCACTGAAATCAAATCAAAGCATTTATTTCAAATAAAACATTTACACACTCCAGATACTCTTGAATTGCCAAGGCAGTCAGTCAGCAAATTGACGGTAATTGCATATTCCTAAGTGTAGATGTCTATGTGCAAGGAAATCCATTTACACCCTAAATCCACAAACACGGTTTCGTATTTTTTTTTCGCTTCTAAATTCAAATTCATTTATTGTTTTTATGGTGGAAATTCAGTTCATAAAATTATTATTGTAACATACCCATTAGCGGTACAACATTTAAAGGAGATTGGGCACTTATAGATTCACTTTTTGACGCGTATGGCCATTTGAGTTATTGTATAAATCATAACTATTATTTTTATTGATTTTTTTACTTAAATTCATTGAAATCATTTGTGGGGTTTCTATTTTCACTTTAATTAGTATTTAATACAATAAATACGTCATTCGTTCCATTATAGTGAAGCGACTTCTTACTCAATTATAATCGATCGATTAAACATTAACGTAAATCGTGGAACAACAAAACAATCTACATTCGCCACTAAAAAATACTAAGAGTTGTCATTATTATTTTTCTTTAATTATGTCAATATTTCTTTCGTTAAAAAGCAATTTCTGGGCAAAAATAAAACAATTAAGATATAATCGATAATGTTATAACGCCGTAGTCAATTGATGTGTCACAACACTATTCGATGAAATGTCAAACAACATCGTTTACCGTGTTAACTGCCGGCAAGCCGAGAATATTGTTTTTAGCTTTTCTTTGCTAACAAATATAAATTCATGTCGAGTTGAGTTTTAGGATTCTTACACGTTCATTTACTATATCGAGCGATTTGACTCTTTTTGTGTGTGCTGTGAAGTGAATTATTAGAACGTTTTTACGTCTATGGTGATTTGATCTAGACTTAAAATAATATGTCGTGCTGTTTAAGCTGTTGATCCCCGCATTAACGCCGGCGTTCACGCGCCATTGTCTTACTATTGTGTCTCTAATTACGCACTCAAGAGGTTAATTGTTCTCTTTATATTAGCACACCCACTGTCTAGCTGCCAAATCAGAGAGGCAACTGATTGCCTGGCCCGGAGGTAGGATTTCAAAACGAATTGTTTTAAGATGTAACATAACCTCAATACTCAAATTTTTTTTTTTTAAAACTCCATAATATATCATTTTCAATTTACCCTTGTTTTAAAGCATGACACTACCCCTTGTTTGTTTCTAATTTTCACTATTATACTGTGTCAAAAGTTGCGCAACCAAGTCTCATAGTAACTTGCACAATCTCCTTTACAATTATATGTCAAAAGGAAAAGAAAATTATCATAGCACACAAAGTAATCCAAGGCAACATAATGACAATTACCGCTATGGAAAATAGGTTAATTATACATAGCAATTGTCTTTTGTCGTAATTTAGCATTATGCATGATCAATTAAAACAAATAAAGAAAAAACAACCCAATTTAAAATATAGGAACTAAAATGAACCACTAGTAGTTAAAGTGTCAGCGATGTCCAATTTTAACTGTCAGCGTTCGTTTACGAACATATCAGTACCACTCAGTTCACACATTTGAAGGGAACCGAATGATTCAACACACGCGCCACCATCAGTATGAAAATTGAGTGAGTATAACACTTGTCTAAAATAACATTAGCACTCTTGGAAAAAATATCTCGATCTCATTTAGCTTTAATTTAGGCACACATAACCTAACATTCCTGTTATCACTGCACATATTTGTAGGCTTTTTGTAGGCATGTACCACTTCTGAAATGTGATGAATCATAAACTTCAAGCTTCAGTTATATAAATATTTTATTCACTTTGATCAACACAATTTCATATTTATCATTTTATTAACAATCATTTTCAAATACACGGATTGGTAGGACATGTTCACTGTTCAACAACTCAGAGCAGACTAGACTGACTGTCCAGAATGACAGTTACAAACTCAATGTTTCCCCACCACAAACTTTCACAAACACTCGGTCCGACCAATCAGAGCAAAGTAAACAGTACGTAATATCAATTGACTAACTAATATACATTAGGGTTTATCAATAATTAACTGCAAGTAAATATTTCATTTTAACAATTATAATATATTTATACAAAACTAATACATAAACTCTAATACCATAAATCATTACTTAATGTCTACAACAAGTACCTTATGTTCATGTAACTACTAGCGCCATCTATCGCTTATAGATGGAAGTTGAACGATTTATGAATATTTTCTTTAAAAATCATTACAAATATGGTGACTGCAAATGTATCAAGTCAACCTTCTCGGCAAACTTCGCCGAGGTAGCTAAAACCATAATAAAATTCCCAGCTGCATTTTGATTTTTCAATGATTCTACATACTGTTCAGTTGCGGAGACACTTGAGGTACCTATAAAACTAAACAATTTTCCATTACAGTAACCACTAAGAAACAATTTGCAAATTATTAAAACAGCCATAGAACTTCACTCGAAGAAATCCCGCCAAATCTCGCCACAAACTGACTGTTCTTTAATGTTGCTCATAGACACATGAAGAGTAGCCAAGAGAGGATCTTGGGAAAGTTGTACTCATTTTCCAACAGAGTTACGGCTTAAGCTGTTGCAAAGGATTCAGTTTGTACTTAAATTGTTACTATTGGCACCACCTACAATTCCATTGCAGAAAAAAAATGTGCATCTAAATAGGTTTTGTAGTAAAAGGCAAGTGGTCACCGGTTTCTTGGTCAACAATAGACAGATTGTAAATTTTTGGTTTTTGATTGGTAGGGTACACTTTCGAATTGTTTATAGAGAAATATAGTCCATCATCTAATGATGAACTTCAGAGATATGGAACGGAACTTCTCATAGAATCATAGCAGAACTGTCGTAATAAGTAAAATTGCTTTGTTAAAACACGTAGTCGATGGCTGCCTAAAGGTATAGATGTAGGAGGTAGATAAAAAAAAATCCTACACTGATTTTATTACCGACATGGTTACACATGTAAGTACCCAGTGCAACAATTAATTGAGGAGTGCTTTGGAGTGTGCTATTCGGGAGTATCGCAACATGCCACTCGAACTTAGGCCGCGCTTACCTCGTTTGCCCATGCATAATAAGAATAAGGCGCTGGTGGCTGCTCTGGATTTGCAGTTGTCAAACTATTTTGACGACTGCAAAGATCTCACTGATACACACTTGATAATGTACTGCGCAGCTGTTGCGGCATGTCGTGTAGCTCACGTCAAATTTCCAAACAGTGACGTAGCTACACGACCGAAACCAGCTGTGCCGGCCTGGCAGTGCAGGATCGAGCGTCGTATTGGCTGGGCCAGAGCACTCATCGGCAAACTAATCTGCTTCAGGGAGGGCAACACTCGCCCAAGCGTGATGCGCTTTGTGAGGCGGGCGTTTTCGGGGACTGACATCAGCCCCCGAGATTATATGTCCCGTGTCACGGAGCGCATCGACTTCCTGAAGCAGAAGGTGTATGCATGGGCAAACCGTATCCGCAGGTATAAGCGGCGGGTGGAGCGATACACCCAGAATCGCACATTCCGGAGTAATGAAAGGTGGGTTTATAGGGCTTGGGAGAGACGATCCAATACCACAAATGGGGGCAATTGACATCAGCCCCCAAGATGTAGCTCGTGCAGTCCGTCTGTTGCCAAACTGGAAATCTCCAGGGCCGGATGGGCTGCACAATTTCTGGATTAAGCGGTTTACAAGATCGCACGCTCGCTTGGCATATCAGTTCCAGTCTGCCTTAGAGTCAGGGTCGCTACCCCAGTTCCTAACAACAGGAATAACCCACCTGCTCCATAAGTCAGGTAGTACTGCGGAGCCTAAATCTGTTAGCCGATCACGTGTTTGCCGACGGTCTTTAAAGTTCTTACATCCATACTGAGAAGCAAAATTAATAGTCATATTGACAAAAATTTAATCATGTCACCTTCTCAGAATGGATGTGGGAACGGGTCCCGCGGTACTAAGGAGCTGCTCCTCATTGATATGACCATTAGCCAACAGGTTCGACGTTCCCGAAAGGATATGTCGACATGTTGGATAGATTATAAGAAGGCCTATGACTCTTGTTCCTCATACATGGCTCATGAGGGTGCTGGAATTGTATAAAATTGATACAACAGTACGCACCTTCCTGATGTCGTGTATGAGGCAATGGAGTACGGTTCTCCGCTATCCAGGATGTCGACATACCTAGAGGAATAGCAAACCTGTAAGGATCGAGCGAGGTATATTCCAGGGAGATAGTTTGAGTCCACTTTGGTTTTGCCTAGCTTTGAATCCTCTAAGCACACTGCTGGAAAATTCAGGTCTAGGCTATCGGTTGAAGAGAGGTGGTTAGGTAATATCTCACCTACTTTACATGGATGACCTGAAACTTTTTGCCCCCAACAATCTGCAACTGATGGAGTCAACCAAACAACCTTCAGTAAGGTAACTGAAACCTTCAGTAGTGCCATCAGGATGGAGTTTGGTGTGGACAAATGTGCGGTCATGCATGTAAAGCGAGAGGAGATTGTGAAATCCGTGGACAATCAACTCACGGATTCCATAAACCTGAGATCCCTCTCTCCAACCGAAACCTATAAGTATTTGGGTATGTCGGAAGCTCTAGGCATCAATATCACTGACATGAAGCAATCGTTGAAGGAGCGTTTCTTTGGACGCCTGAAGGTATTCAATAGCCTTCTTTCAGGCAGAAACAAGGTGCGCGCCTTCAACGGTTGGGTATGATGTATTGATGTACTCTTTCGGCGTATTCAAATGGACTCAAACGGAACTTGACGCCCTGTATAGGAGGGTCCGCACACTGCTGACTGCATACCAAATGCATCACCCACGATCGTCGGTGATGAGATTGTATATCCCGCGGAAGTGTGGGGGTCGAGGTTTTTTAAATGCTAAGACCCTACACAACCGCAAGGTATGCAGTCTCAGGGAATATTTCATAACTGCCGACGTGGGTATGAATCGAGATGTAGTGGCAGTGGACAAGGGACTCTCCCCGCTCTCCCTGGACAATGAGAACTGGCGCAAACCGGTAGTGCTTGACACTAACGATCGCAGGGAAGTATGGCAGAGCAAGGAACTTCACGGACGCTTTTTCCGGGCCCTTCACGGCCCCGATGTAGACCAATTGGCGTCCGTAGCCTGGCTGCGTTTCGGTGACCTCTTTGGGGAAACCGAAGGTTTTGTCTGTGCAATTATGGACGAAGTTATCATGACGAATAACTACCGGAGATTTATTGTGAAGGACGGCACGGTTGACATCTGTCGGGCATGTCACCGTCCGGGAGAATCAATTCGTCACATTATTTCTGGTTGTTCTCGTCTAGCTAACGGAGAGTACTTGCATAGGCACAACCTTGTAGCCAGGATTATCCATCAGCAACTTGCTCTGAAATACTCTCTTGTGGAATCGGAAGTGCCGTAATACAGGTATGAGCCCGACCCAGTTCTTGATAATGGTCATATCACTTTGTACTGGGATCGGTCCATCATCACTGACAGGACTATTGTAGCCAATAAGCCTGATATAGTGGTGGTGGACCGAAGCGGGAGGCGTGCAATGATTGTTGACTTATCCGTTCCGCATGACGAGAACCTCGTGAAAGCCGAGAAAGATAAACAAATCAAGTATATTGACTTGGCTCGCGAGGTTGTCGACATGTGGGATGTGGACTCGGCGATAATTGTACCGATAGTCGTGTCAGCCAATGGCTTAATAGCCAAGAGCCTCGACCAACACCTTAGGAGGCTCGCGTTAGGCGGCTGGATCAAGGGCTTGCTTGATTCAGAAAGTGGTACTCTTAGACACGGCTCGTATTGTTAGGAGGTTCCTTTCTCTGGAGCCTTGACCGACGGTAGCTTGAACCCTGTTCCCGATACCGGTGGGACACTATTTTTTATATTTTTAAATGATTTTTTATTTTTTATTGAAATATTTAAAAATATAATTTATATGTATATATTATACGAATGAATAAACGAAATAATAATAATTTATTTATTTGCCAGAATGTAGGTGTACAAAGTAGTATGATCTTAATTTTAATTAGGCCCATTTAAATTCTACCATAACTTGTGGTGTGCAAATATTAATACAGTGTTCATCAAATTTATTAAAAATGTCGTATTCATATTTCAGTTATCACTATAATAGCTACAAGATGTCTGATTAAACAAATTAATTGTAAATATTTAATTTCACAAATCATTAATTAAAAATGTCATAATAATGTGACATCAGAGGTTACCAATACCTGCTATCACTATAAAATAATTAAATGGTCCATGCGTATTGATAAAATATCAAAATAATAAAAATCAAAGTCACCAATATCTCTACTATCACTATCAAATGTTAAATTCTATATAATAATTATAATGTCCATGAATATTATAAAATGTCAAAATTATGATAATAGTAAATGTCAACTTAAAAATAAAATGAAAGTATTTATTGAACTTCACATGAATTCAAAATGTCAAAAAAAAATCTAAAATATTAAATGTCAGTTTAAAAATAGAATAAAAATGTAAATAGAACCAAAATTGACATTGCTTTCCTTCTTTGCGTTCATTATATGACATATATTCATTGACACTGTAAAAACATTTTTGCGTCAGCCATTGAATCAACTTTTTTTTGAACATAGGTAAAGGTAGTTCTTTTAAGGCATTTGGTAATTTATTGTAAACCTTAATAGCCATTATAAACGAATTTCTTTTATATAAATCAAGCTTGCATTGTGGCAAGGAGAGCCTATGTTTATCTCTAGAGGCAACATTCCTTTTAGTTACATCTCTATGCTTAATAAAATATTCTGGATGTTGTCATACAAATAGACATAATTCTTTGACATACATGCATGCTAATGGTAATATATTGTATTTTTAAACAGCGGTTTACAGCTATAATATAACCAGCTCCACAGATTGCACGCACACATTTTTTTTGTACAATAAATGCTTTATTGATGTCCACCGAGTTACCCTACAATAAGAGACCGTATGAGAGTACGGAGGAAACATAACCGTGATATGCGCAAAGAGCCGCTTCAGTTGAAACTGTGGCTCTTAATCTTCTTAGTGCATAGATAAATCTGTCTAGTTTGTCACAAACATAGTCGACATGCTTTTTCCAATCGCAGTTTTGATCTAGTTGTATGCCCAGAAATGCAGTACTTACTACTTGTTCGATAGTAGTGTCATTATATTTAATATTTAGCGTTGACGGTTTTCTCCTATATGTTTAAAATTGGATCATTTTCGTTTTCTCCATATTAATTTGCAGGTTATTGGTGTTCAACCAGTGTATTATATTTTTGACAGCCTCATTAATTTGTTGCTCGTAGGTGTCTACTCTTTCACCTTTCACAACAAGGGTAGTGTCATCAGCAAATAAAATCAGTGTGGCGAGTGATATTTGGGAGGTCATTGATCTAGAGGAGGAACAAAAAAGGCCCCAATACACTGTCTTGCGGCACTCCGAAATTATTTTCCTTATAGTCGCTTCTATATGAATCCTTTTTTCCATTACGTATTTTGGAGATTTCCACACTTTTGTTGTCGCTTTTTCTGGTAGCTTCTCAACCAGTCGTTCGCTTATCCTCTTATCCCGTATTTTTCTAGCTTGTGTAAAGAGCAATTCATGGTCCACAAAATCGAATGCCTTGCTCGTGTCCAAGAGGATAGTCGCGACTGGTAAGCCTTCATTTACCGCCTGGGTGACAGTCTTCATCAAATTAAAACATGCCAATGACGTGGTACTATTTTTTCTAAACCCAAATTGTTCATCTTTAAGTAAATGGTGCCTCATCGTAAATTCTTGAGAGCCTTCTCAGCATGATTTTCTCCAAGATTTTTAATATGATTGGTACTTATTAGTGTCACTGGCCTCTTTGGGGTTCTTTATGTCAGACGTATTACCTTTTTTAAAAAGTGGCTTTACTATTGACTTTTTAAAATCTCAGTGAATGCACCTTCTTTATCAAATAACTTAACTATTGGCAAATAGATGAAGAGCACAATTTGATTACCTTAGTTGTAATGTCATCCAATCCTACTGCACTTGTATTTTTAAGATTTTGTATTATTCTGAATACCTCCGAAGCATCAGTAGGTTTAAGAAATATTGTGTGTTCATTATTACCATCCATAGTCCTATTTATTTCGTCAACATTGTATTTAAAATTGTTATTATTTGTCGATTGAATGTAAAATTGATTAAAATAGTCACTTATTTTGATGGTTAAAACACCTCTTTGAGTAAAATTGCACTAACAAAATACTTTACTTGTACCTATGTTTTTTTCAACTGTGTGTCTACGACGAACATGTTTTGTTAAAAAACTCTTCCGACAACAATTATAATGACATTCTTTACATTTGTAAGGTTTTTCGCCAGTGTGCGTACGATTGTGTGCTGTTAAATTACTCTTCTGACTAAAACAACGCTGACATTCTTCACACTTGTAAGGTTTCTCGCCAGTGTGCGTACGAATGTGATTTTTTAAAGCAAAGTTATGACTAAAACAAAGGCGACATTCTTCACATTTGTAAGGTTTCTCGCCAGTGTGCGTACGAATGTGATTTTTTAAACTATTCTTAAGACTAAAACAAAGGTTACATTCTTCACATTTGTAAGGTTTCGCGCCAGTGTGCGTAAGAATGTGATTTTTTAAAGTAGTTTTATGACTAAAACAAAGCTGACATTCTTTACATTTGTAAGGTTTCTCGCCAGTGTGCGTCCGAATATGGTTTGTTAAAATACTCTTCTTATTAAAACAAAGCCGACATTCTTCACATTTGTAAGGTTTTCCGCCAGTGTGCGAACGAATATGTTTCGTTAAATGACTCTTCAGACTAAAACAAAGCTGACATTCTTCACATTTGTAGGTTTTCTCGCCAGTGTGCGTACGAATGTGTTTTGTTAAATGATGCTTCTCACTAAAACTGCGCTGACATATATCACAATTGAAAGGTTTTTCACCAGTATGCGTACGTATGTGTCTCGTTAAATTACCCTTCTCACTAAAACAAAGCTCACATTCTTTACATTTGTAAGGTTTTTCACCAGTGTGCGTACGAATATGTTTTATTAAATGATTCTTCTGATTAAAACAATGCTGACATTCTTCACATTTGTAAGGTTTTTCGCCAGTGTGTACACGAATATGTTTTATTAAATTTCCCTTGATAATACAACTGTACTGACAAATATCACACTTGTAAGCTCCACCCGACCGTATACGAGTGTGTTTTGATAAGTTTTGATATGTAGAATCAATAGTACTAATATTAACCCAAGGTGATGTATTACTTGAAGGTTCCTGGCTTTTCGGAATAAGTTTGAACATACCATTATGAGTGTCCTGGGTAACTATTGTGTCAGATTCTTCTTTCTTCTGTTGATTTACTATATTTACGTCTTCTAGTTCGTTTCGTCGTATGTGCACTGTTTGATTCTTCACAACGGCTGACCCTGTGATTTCAAATCTAGTAAGACCCAAATTTAAAACAATCAAATTAAAGGAAATCGAATGGTTCTCATTAGAGCCTAATAGTTATTTTTGCAGGTTTTCGAATATTAATAATCAAGTTACACCAGCGGGGCTATTGCGTAACTCTGTTGACAGTTCAAGTGATGATCACTTGTTAAGAATGTGCATCATTGAACTGTCAAACAGCTAGTTTCGTATTGCCTATCTTCAGTGACCAACTACAGTGACGTCATTAGCCACTGGTGCCTTTGATAGCCACCGTAACACGTTTTGACAGACCTTATTGTATCGATACTTTTAAAATTGCGATTGTGTAAGCTTTTGAAGCTGTATAATAGTCGATAAAATTTTAGAGTGGTCACAATAAGCACCGTAAATTTTTATAATTCACCACATTTCCACCGTAGTATGTTAGTCACTTGTGTGATACGTAATACCAATTTTATGAAATTGTCAGTTGACAACTAAGTTTAGTGTGCAACGAATGCAAGTTGTCAACTGTTATTGAAAAAGTTAGCCAATAGCCACCCTGATCAGTGATACAACACGAATCTACCAGATTCATAACCTTCAATTTACTTTTTAGGTTTCAGTACCTCAAAATGAGAAAAACAGGGCAAGTGCGAGTCGGACTCACGCACTGAGGGTTAGTTAAAGTATTTTTATGAAAATTTACAGTTTTCAGATTTTCCCTATACTAATGCTCTGCGACCCTACTTCATGCCAAATTTCAGGGATCTAGGTCAACGGGAAGTACCCTATGAATTTTGATAACCTTGAGAGTGTCGAAATACACGTTTTTGCGACAAAAATGGCCGTATCTTTTTTTCTCTCGTTAATTCAGAAATTTGATTTTTTCACAAATTCAAGGGACCGCAGATTTGAATATATGGTTTAAATTTCAACTCGATACCTCCTCGCGTTCCCGAAATAAAGGGTCTTGACAGACAGACAGACAGACGGACGGACAACAAAGTGATCCTATAAGGGTTCCGTTTTTTTTCTTTTTGAGGTACGTAACCCTAAAAACGGAACTCTTATAGGATTACTTTGTTGTCCACCTGTCTGTCTTGCTGTCAAGACCCTTTATCTCAAGAACGCGTGGAGTTGAAATTAAAACCATAAACTCAAGTCTGTGGTCCCTTGAAATTGTAAAAAAATCAAACCTCTGATCACGGAAAAAAAGAGACGAAATATTTTTCAGCTTATCAAAAAAATGGAGGACTGAAAAAATCATATATAATCATGATCGAGTAGCGTAGCGTAGAGCAGTGGTAGCCGAGTGGTAACGGCCCCGACTTACGAGTTGTAGGTCGCGAGTTCAAACCCAGCCAGGCGCATTACTTTGTGTAATTTATTACATCACCACTGCTCTAAAAACGGTGAAGGAAAACATCGTGAGGAAACCGGCATGTCCTAGAACCAAAAATTCGAAGACATGTGACATCCACCAACCCGCACTGGGCCCGCGTGGTGGATTACGGCCCATTCCCTCTCCTAGAGAGGAGGCCTGAGTCCCAACAGTGGGAACATTATAAGGCCGACTATGCTATGCTATGCTATGCTATGAGTAGCGTAATAAATAAGCTTTCTTATTTACATACAAATTTCTTCGGAATAATAGCCTAATTTTGACCTCTCCTTTGGCATTAAGAAAGGTCTCATAGCGTCTCTGGAACACTCTCCCACATTCCCTTCGCGACAGGGCTTCTCTGGATGTCTTTAAGAGGAAAATTAAAGAGCACTTCCTTTCTCAATTGATATAATATATATATATAGGGTGACTGGCAAGTAGTGTACGATACTTAAACACGTGATTGTGCTCATGATAACAAACAATTTTTATTATGGGAGCAAAGCCGAAATCGCGAAAAAAATATCAGCTGTTCAGTACATTAGGCAAACATAAATGTACTGAACAGCTGGTTTTTTTTTCGCGATTTCAGATTTGTTCCCATAGTAAAAGTTGTTGGTTATCATGAGCACAATCACGTGTTTAAGTATCGTACACTAATTACCAGTCACCCTATATATATATGTATATTATACATATTAGACGTATTGATGTAGGTTTATGTTGTACACTGGATCCTACCCTCGAATGTGATCTCTCTCTATCACTCAAACGTTTGCTGGGAGAAAACTCATTGTTGAGTTAGCTCGCCTTTGTGCATAAATTATCAAATCGATGTATTAAGTTTTTTTTTTTTGTAATAAAAATAAAGAAGTATAGGGAAAAATCTGAAAACTGTAAATTTGTAGTTACGTCACAAAAAAAAAACTATTTTTGCGTTTCAGATAAATCTTCGTAACTCAATTCGGGAATTAAACTGTTTTCATAGGTAAGTTTGTACGTAACACTCAGTGCGCGAGTCCGACTCGCACTTGCCCGGTTTTTATATTTTTATCTTTTCCATTCGTTCGTACACGTTTAGTATTTAATAGAAACGACATAGTAAAGAGCTGGAGTTAAGTAAATGAAAACGCCAGTAATGCCAAGCAGACCTGTTCTGTTGTGTCTGCTCTCCAGCGAGAGCGTAGCAGTGTATTTGTGCTACTCAAGAGTGTACAGACAAGACGCCTCAAGTTGTCTTGGTAAGTTCATGTTGTCAAACAAGTCGGCCTGTTCGCTCACACAGTGATTCACTAACTAATACTCACGAGTCGTGTCACTGGCTCTTCGCTTCTTCCTCGATACTTCTTGTTCTTCTTCCACTTCTATTTTGAATTGTGTTAAAGGCACATTATCTTCTGAATTTTGTTCAAAGTAATGGAGTCCTGGTGTATTTTCTACATCTGAATAGTCCATGTGTACATTTTCCGGTTTAAGATCTGTAAATTAAAAAAAGAAACTTTTTACAAAAAAAAAATAACCGACTTCACTAAAAAAAAAAAAACACTAAAAGGATCAAAATAACTTTAACTTCGGAAGTCGGTGTGTCTCGGTATTGTTTGTTTCTTATTTAACACCGACTTCCGAAATTAAAGTTATTTTGATCCTTTGTTTTTTTTTTTTTAATGAAGTCGGTTATTTTTATTTTTGTAAAAAGTTTTTAGTTCACACTATTTAGTAGCGATATACCTATAAACAGAGTGCCTATTTCTTATGACAATTCCAATTAACCCAAATACTGCTAGGTTACATTGTTTTATTATAAAGTTCCTGTGTCTACCTTCCTCCTTCCGGCTCCATCATCAGACCAGTTCGATAGTACCTTATAGCCAAAGAACATCTCATGACAATTCTAATAAGTCCAAACACGGCTAGGTTACATTGATTAATTACGGAGTTCCAGTGTCTACCTTCCGGCTCCATCATCATCATCACATCACTTCGATGATACCATTTTCAACGTAACTATTCAGAATCATTAATTTATTTGTATTGTCATAGTCGCCTAACTATCTTCATTGTGATATCTATTTGAGTACGAAGTTCCGATGACCATTTCTGGTCTTCTTCATCAGTTCCACTTTATCAAATGTTACTTTTTGACTGTAAATGCTTAAGTTCTTCATGAAAATACCAAAATTACCATAGGGTTGCCTATAATTTTTGAGGAGTTCCCTCGATTCCTCATGGATTCCATCATCAGAACTGGATTTTGAAAAAAATGGAACCAATCTGGAAGCATATTCTACAAAGGGAAAAAAAATTTTGCAAATCGGTCCATAAACGACGGAGTTCTGTGGTAACAAACATAAAAAAAAAATGATGATAAAAAGAAAAAAAAATACAACCGAATTGATAACCTCCTTTTTTTGAAGTCGGTTAAAAAAATACTTAACAATTGCCTTTATTGAACTCTTTAAACGGCAAGTGCAGCTCATGGGAAGTGTACTCTCTACGCCAAGCCCTTTACCTATTTATTATTAAACACCTACACAATGCTAGTGAATGAATACTACACAACTACTACAAGGAAATGACATTTTTTTAATATTATTTTTAGCTGTTTTCTGTAATATCAGTTTCAAATGCGACTCTAGCACATTTATTTGTTGTAAATTCATCGTTTGCCATCGACTTACATTCTAGTGATAGACAAGACCGTTCATGGAAAATATTTGTCATAAAAAACTTTTTACAAAAAAAAAATACAACCGACTTCGAAGTAAAAATAAAACACTGAAAAGTGCAAAATAACTTTAATTTCGGTAGTCGGTGTTTCTATAATAGTTTTGTCTCTTCGTCGTTAAATAATAACACAGACTTCCGAAATTATTATTTTACACTTTTTAGTTATGGTACCACCACTAAAAAGAACCCCTCAGCCAAACTTAAATACCTTATAGCCAGAGTGCATCTCATGACTATTCTAATAATCCCAAATACGGTTAGATTACATTAATTTATTACAGAGTTCCGGTGCCTAACTTCAAGCTTCATCATCAGATCAGTTCGATATATTCCCCCTCTACTTTCAGTCAGTCATCGACTACACGTATAAACAAAGCAATTTTACTTGTTACGACGGTTCTGCTGTGATCCTATGAGGAGTTCTGTTCCATATCTTCGAAGTTCATGATCAGATCATAACAATATTTCTATGGGACCAACTCGGAAGCATAAACTTTTAATCAAAAAAAAAATTTTCAAAATCGTTCCACACGTGACCGAGAAATCGGTGAAAATACATAAAAAAAAAAAACATACATTCCCACATACATTTACACATATAACCTCCTCCTTTTTGAAGTCGGTTAAAAATACTGAGAGTTAAAACAAAAGTTCGCTGCAGCGCTATACTGGCATGATGTCGTCTAACAAAACTATCAAAACATACAGCGCCTAGATAGCTTTTAGAGGATACTTTTTTCGCGACCAAAATATCTTAAGCGCCATGAATTTCATGGCACTTACGCGTTTCGTTCAACATAGTGTAATGTTCAAGTTGTATGGATTACACTACACCTGAGTCGATTGAAGTGAGTGTTCGGCACGCGTAATCTAGTGCGTCGTACATATATATCGATGTTGTTGGCATTCAAGTAGCCGATTACGTTTCTCATTTGTAAGCGTCAATGGCGTTCAAAGGGTTAAACTAAACACTTATTTTTAGTATTTAGTTTAACCCTCTGAACGCCATTTATGGAGAAATATAAAATAATTTATGTAATATGAAACATTTTATTTTGATCTCATAACCATGAAAATACCTGATCTTAAAAACATACCATGACATTGACGTTCCTCCTCTGGCTCAATAACATCATCACAAACAGCTGGTAATTCTTCTTTGACAGCAATGCTTTCAATATGGCTGACATCAACTATACTGATGTTCTCTACAGGAGTTACTATAAGCCCACTGGAATACTCTAGCTGACCTCGGTTTACTGAAGGATTCGGCTGCAAAAGATTATAACAGTAATAGGTAATCCTGATGGTCTTAATTGCACACAAACACAAACAAGTAGGTACATACAATTTTCATTGTTCACTCAAAAGGCAATACTTAAAAAGTTCAACACATCCTGAGCAGTCCGTGACCTCTAGATAGTATCACTAGGTATCGCTTCTACACTTACTAAATACCCTCACTAGTTGCAGAACACCTATGGCTGTTGGTAAACACTGGTATGGACAAAATTGTTTATGCCTGTGTCTACCGTTCGGACAGCGGTGATCAGGAGACGACTCGGTTGTTCGACCACCTCAGTGAGGCTGCCGATAAGGCTCTGCATCGGCACCCTGATGCGCAGCTCGTCGCTCTGGGGGACTTTAACGCCTGCCACCAAGACTGGCTGTTCCCATACCAGAGGACCGACCACGCTGGGAGAGAAGCGCGAAACTTTGCAATATCGATGGGCCTTTCCCAGCTGGTCAAGCAATCGACTAGGGTGCCTGATGTAGTTGGTCATACTGCCAATTGTCTGGACCTTCTGCTGACCACCGATCCGGACAGATGTATCGTAACAGTTTCCTCACCACTTGGAACTTCAGTTCAATGTCTGGTGAAGTCTGTTTCGTCCTTCTCCCCACCTGACTGCGACTCACGCGGTGAACGGCGAATGTGGCGTTACAGGTCAGCAGATTGGGATGAGATACGGCATTTCTTTGCATCCTATCCTTGGCAGCAGGTCTGCTTCTCTTCTGAGAGTCCGTCGAGCGGTGCGGATGCTATATCGGATGTGATACGTCAAGCTATGGAATTTTTCATCCCTTATAGTGACGTACCCATCGGAGGCTCAGCTCACCCATGGTTCGTAAGCGTCAGGACCCCTGGACCACTAGCGATATTTGATGTTTAGAGAATACCAAAATTAACTACCTTTTTGCTACTATTTGGTACCTACCTTCAAATATTTGGTACCTCTATTGACAGCGAGAAAACGCCAGAAGAAAGTGGCCAGACATTCTGACGTCAGGATGTCTGGACCATTTTTTTTCTTTCATAGTTCTAGACAACACAGCTAATTTATCTTTTTGTAAATATTTACTACCTTTTTAGTACCTCACCATATATTTTTTTCAAATTTTTTTAGCATACTTGAAAAAAGTTAGATGTGAAATATTTTTTTCAAAATGGATATTTATTTTGCCACATATGCCATGAGATATCTGATGTTTAGAAAATACCAAAATATACTACCTTTATGCTACTACTTGGTCCCTAACGTCAAATACTTAGTACCTCTATTAACAGCGAGAAAACGCATGAAGAAAGTGTCATCAGGTTGTCTGGACCATTTTTTTATTTTCATGGTTCGAGCCAACACAGCTAATTTATCTTTTGAAAAGTATTTACTACCTTTTTAGTACCTCAACAAATATTTTTTTCAGCTTTTTTTGGCATACCTGAAAGATGTTACGTGTATTTTTTTTTATTCAAATTGGATATTTAATTTGCCACATTATGACATGAGATATATGATGTTTTAAATATACCTAAATACACTACCTTTATGCTACTGCTTGGTACCTAACATCAAATACTTAGTACCTCAATTAACAGCGAGAAAACGTATGAAGAAAGTGTCATCAGGTTGTCTGGACCATTTTTTTTTTCATGGTTCGAGACAACACAGCTAATTTGTCTTTTTGTAAATATTTACTACGTTTTTAGTGCCTCAACATACATTTTTTTCAACTTTTTTTAGCATACTTGGAAAATGTTAGATGTGAAATATTTTTAAAAAAAATGGATATTTATTTTGCCACATATGGTATGAGCTATCTGATGTTTAGAAAATACCAAAATATACTACCTTTATGCTACTATTTGGTACCTAACGTCAAATACTTAGTACCTCTATTGACAGTGAGAAAACGCGTGAAGAATGTGGTCAGACATTCTGACATCAGGATGTCTGGACCATTTTTTTTTCATGGTTCGAGACAACACAGCTTATTTATCTTTTTGTAAGTATTTGCTGCCTTTATAGTACCTCAACAAATAATTCAGATCTTTTTTGTCGTACCTGAAAAATGATACGCATTAAAAAAAATACATGATGGATATCTAATTAGCTACATAGACAGCATGAGATATATGATGTTTAGAAAATACCAAAATATATATTTTTTTTTTACTATTCAATAGCTTTAAAAATGAAACTTCAACGGTACGCACCAATATTTTTCCGCACTTCCGCCAAACTGGTTATCACTATAGTTTATTTGGTCACCCATATTGCAACAAACTTATTACCCTTAACATTCTAAAGACTAATCTGATCTATACTTTTTATTTCCAACAATATTTGTACAAATAAAAAAAAAAAAAATATATATATATATATATAATATATTGAGGTGCTGAGAAGATAGTAAATATTTGTAAAAAGATAAATTAAGTAGCCGCATTATTTAGACCTATGAAAAAAAAAGATGTGTAGCCATACCGATGTCAGGATGTCTTACCGTTATTTTAACGCGTTTATTGACTGAGCAAAAAGTAGTAAATGTTGGTATTTTCTAAACATCAAATATCTCATGCTATATATGTAGCTAATTACATATCCTTCATGTTTTTTTTTAATGCGTTACATTTTTATAGAACGACGAAAAAAATTTAATTATATGTGTACTAAAAAGGTAGCAAATACTTACAAAAAGATAAATTAGCTGTTTTGTCTTGACCATGAAAAAAAAATGGTCCAGACAACCTGATGACACTTTCTTCATACGTTTTCTCGCTTTTCATTGAGGTACTAAGTATTTGATGTTAGGTACCAAGCAGTAGCATAAAGGTAGTGTATTTAGGTATTTTTCAAACATCAGATATCTCATGTCATAATGTGGCAAATTAAATATCCAATTTGAAAAAAAAATACACGTAACATCTTTCAGGTATGCCAAAAAAGCTGAAAAAAATATTTTTTGCGGTACTAAAAAGGTAGTAAATACTTTTCAAAAGATAAATTCAACCTGATGACACTTTTTTCATGCGTTTTCTCGCTGTTAATAGAGGTATTAAGTATTTGACGTTAGGGACCAAGTAGTAGCATAAAGGTAGTAAGTATATTTTGGTATTTTCTAAACATCAGATAGCTCATGCCATATGTGGCAAAATAAATATCCATTTTAAAAAAATATATTTCACATCTAACTTTTTCCAAGTACCTATGCTAAAAAAAGTTGAAAAAAAATGTATGTTGAGGCACTACAAAGGTAGTAAATATTTACAAAAAGACAAATTAGCTGTGTTGTCTCGAACCATGAAAAAAAAATGGTCCAGACAACCTGATGACACTTTCTTCATACGTTTTCTCGCTGTTAATTGAGGTACTAAGTATGTGATGTTAGGTACCAAGCAGTAGCATAAAGGTAGTGTATTTAGGTATTTTTCAAACATCAGATATCTCATGTCATAATGTGGCAAATTAAATATCCAATTTGAAAAAAAAATACACGTAACATCTTTCAGGTATGCCAAAAAATGCTGAAAAAAATATTTGTTGAGGTACTAAAAAGGTAGTAAATACTTTTCAAAAGATAAATTAGCTGTGTTGGCTCGAACCATGAAAATAAAAAAATGGTCCAGACAACCTGATGACACTTTCTTCATGCGTTTTCTCGCTGTTAATAGAGGTACTAAGTATTTGACGTTAGGGACCAAGTAGTAGCATAAGGGTAGTATATTTTGGTATTTTCTAAACATCAGAAATATCTCATGGCATATGTAGCAAAATAAATATCCATTTTGAAAAAAATATTTCACATCTTACTTTTTTCAAGTATGCTAAAAAATGTTGAAAAAAATATATGGTGAGGTACTAAAAAGGTAGTAAATATTTACAAAAAGATAAATTATCTGTGTTGTCTAGAACTATGAAAAAAAAATGGTCCAGACATCCTGACGTCAGAATGTCTGGCCACTTTCTTCTGGCGTTTTCTCGTTGTCAATAGAGGTACCAAATATTTGAAGGTAGGTACCAAATAGTAGCAAAAAGGTAGTTAATTTTGGTATTCTCTAAACATCAAATATCGCTAGTGGTCCAGGGGTCCTGACGCTTACCATGGTTCAACGCCGATTGCGTTCAAGCTGAAGAGCGTAAGCATTCCGCGTTTCTTGCCTGGGTTGACGCTCGTGACCGCAAAGCTCCGGATTTGAGCTCAAAGAAGAGAGCTTTCAACCGTGCTGCCAAGTCCTACAAAAAAACACTGAAGAAGGCTCGGTTCGACCGAATTACCCATATTGGCACAAAGCTCTCTGCACAGCCTTCCGGAAGCAGAGCATTCTGGTCCCTTGCCAAGTCGGTCGAAGCGAACTTCTGTAAGCCCACATTGCCTCCGCTGGTTAAACCTGATGGAACACTGGCTCACTTGGCGAGAGAGAAAGCAGGTCTCTTTGCATCTCTCTTCGCCCATAATTCTCGTCTTGATACTAGCAGTGCTACTCCACCGACTCTACCTCACTGCAACACCTCGATGCCTGAGGTTCGCATAAGAAATAAAGAAGTTTTGAGAGCACTGTGTCGTCTAGACGTGAATAAAGCTAGTGGACCAGATGGAATACCAGCAATAGTTCTCAAGGCATGTGCGCCCGAGTTGTCTCCTGTATTGACGCGCTTGTACCGCCTCTCATTTAGGACTGGTATAGTGCCCAAGTCCTGGAAGCTTGCCAACGTGCAACCCGTGCCCAAAAAGGGCAGTCGTACCGATCCTGCCAACTATCGGCCGATTTCAATAACCTCCATACTCTCCAAGATTATGGAGCGTGTGTTGAACTCGCGCCTCATGGCATACCTGGAAGGTAACGATCTCCTCAGTGACCGACAGTATGGGTTTCGCCACAATCGGTCTACTGGGGACCTACTAGTGTATACCACTCACATGTGGGGCGAGGCCCTTGAGAAGAATGGAGAAGCGATTGCTGTCTCCTTAGACGTCGCGAAGGCCTTCGACAGGGTATGGCATGCCAGCCTTTTGAGTAAGCTTCCAGCGTACGGCATTTCCCCTGGTCTGATTAACTGGGTAAAAGACTTCCTGAGTGAACGGTCTCTCCGAGTTGTTGTCGATGGATGCTCATCAGAGCCCATGACCACTAATGCCGGAGTTCCTCAGGGGTCAGTTCTCTCTGCAACTCTTTTCCTGCTGCATATTAACGATCTGCTGATGCCCGGTATCTATAGGTATGCAGATGATAGTACAGTTGTAGAGAGATACCTTCCGGGTGCTCGGGCTATGGTAGAGCGTACGAATGTCTCACTTCAGGCAGTCTCCAAGTGGGGCGAAACCAATCTAGTAGAATTCAACGCCACCAAAACACAAGCGTGTCTGTTCACTGCCAAAATGAGCCCGTTCACCTTGGCTCCTACTTTTCGGAATGTATCCCTGGAGCGCACCGACCGCCTTCAGCTCTTGGGAGTTGAAATTTCCTCAGACCTCAATTTTGGGCGGTTCATTGAGTCCAAAGCCAAGGTAACTGCTAGAAAACTAGGCGTTCTTGCAAAGGTCCGACGGTACTTCACACCGGGACAGCTTCTAATGTTATACAAAGCACAGGTCCGATCGTGTGTGGAGTACTGCAGTCACATATGGGCTGGTGCTGCAAAATGCCATCTAGCAGCTTTGGACTCAGTGGAAAGGCGTGCGAAGAGGCTAATTGGGGATCCAGATTTAGTTAAGTCCAATCTACAAAGCCTCAAGCACAGGCGCAGGGTAGCCAGCCTATCGGTATTTTACAGGTTGCATTTTGGAGAGTGTGCGCGGGAATTGCATAACTTGATTCCGCCATCTCATTTTTACCATCGGACAACCCGACGTACTGCGAGTATCCACCCTTACGTTGTTGAAACTTCAACGGTCCGGACTAAGCGTTTCGCTTCGTCGTTTATACCGCGTACATCGAAGGACTGGAACAATTTGCCTGCTGCGGTCTTCCCGTCCAACTATAATTTAGGTGCCTGCAAGGCTACAGTGAATAGGCTCTTAATAAACTAGTGCGCCTCACCATCAATGATTGCATCACTGCTTACCATCAGGTGGGATCGCAGTCAAGCACTAGTTTATACAAATTAAAAAAAAAAAAAACCTCACCTCATTTATCATCTGAGCAAACAGTTCTTCTGCTTCCAGACATTTTCTCTGCAGTTGGCAGCATTGCTTTAGTTTAGCAAAGCAGAAGACACAAGCGAGCATCGGTCTTCTGTCTTCAGTTACAAACTGAAACATAACATATACCATTTGACTTAGGAATAAAATACTTCCCATACATTGTTAGAGTTGATGTTAAGTGTGGCTTTTGGTATACCTACCTCTCATACAGAGAAAAAGGCTAAACTGTACTATACAGGGCCACGAGTTTTGAGCTCATAATTTTTTATCGAAAAGGTTTATGTGTAAAAAGTAATTATGCAGTCTCAATGATAAGAAACATACAGGGTTTCTGGTAACTGGAAGTGTTCCTTGCAGGACGTCACGGTAGGACTAAAATGCAACAAATTAAGCCACCAAATGTTCTACCGATATTCAGTAGTTTTTGAGTTAGTAAGATTTTTAGATTTTTTATGCAAAATCCCATATTAAATTATTTGAAGCCAATTTGAAAACTATTTATGGCGCGACAATACTGAAATTGATCTTTCTTGGTAATTAAAAGTCCAAAAATGACTAAAATTTTGGCAAATATCACTAATCAGATTTAATTTTTAGTAACTTTTGCTAATACTCCATACAAAATGTTGTCTACTTGTGTTCATTCACTTTTTACCTTGTTTTTAGTATCTATGACAAAGGTTCATACAGCCACAATAAATATTTAACAAAATTCAACATTAATTTACATTAAAAATTACAAATAATGGTGCGAAATTGCATAACATACATAATTAAGTGAAATTAGCTTGTCCAGTGCTAAAGTAATAATATCAAACAAAATAAAAAAAAATTTTTGTTACGAGAAACGAAACACAAAAATACTTGCCCTATCGCCAGTGACCGGTAATTCTTATTATATAGTTTTTAGTAAGAAATTAAAAGTAAGATGAGACAAATGTTTCGCATACCAAATATAGGGCACATTTTTTGAACCACCCTGAAAACTATATTTTAATGCACAAATATTATTATAAAATGTCACACATTAAGGAAAAGGGACCTCCCTTGTCTTTAACCTTTTGAGTACCATAATTAGAGACACAATAGAAAAACACGTTCGCTCGGGGTTTAATGAATTAATGTTCCACAACTATCACACAACAACGTCTAGTCTCAAGCTAAGCTGCTCTGCGTTCAAAAATAACCAGAGTAGCTTCAAGTTGCAACCCAGAGTTGTTCTTTAATAACTCGAGTAGCCGCCCTAGAGTTAACCAAAGTAACTCTTAACTCCGAGCAGAGTAGATTGGTGTAAGTGGCAAGAATGACAGTTGCTTGTCATTGACAGTTGAACTCTACGTTCGTGTTCAAGAATGCGAGCTTAGAGTATCTATCCTGATGACGTCATTAGAGTTAACTCTAATCTCATTTTTTAACGCAGGGCAGGGCTTGTGTTATGAGTAGACAGCTGATAAACATACTTATATATTTCTAAATACATACATATCACAGATAAATTACACCCTAACACAGATGAAATGACTGAGATCATCACACAAACATTTGTTCTGGGTGGGAATCGAACCCACAACCTCCGGCAGTCAGGGCCAATAACCACTGGACCAACAGGCCAGTCATTCACCTCAAAATTTCAATTTTGAATATCTCCAAAAGTATGCATTTCCTAGATTCGGGGACACCCTCTCTCCTGCCCATACTATTTTCATGGCCCATAGTCAGCTGTGAGCAGCCTATTTAGGTAATATAATATAACTACATCTACACTACAAAATTAAAAAGAGGTAAAGTTTATTATTTTCTTTGTAGGAGGTAAACTCTGAAAGTACTTGTCTAATTGTTAAATTTTTTTCTCTAATAAAAAGCTGCATTATTCCTAAGTGACATGTGCTATATTATAAGTACGCAGGCGATACCGCGGGCAAAAACTAGTTAGGATATAAAGTATAACTTACTGGAATATCAGTCAGCGTTTCATATAGTTCTTGTAAATCCTTGTCGTTAACTACGTGCATGCGAACATTCTCTACTAAACATATTCTGCACATTGGCATTTTTTCCATCTTTGAACTAAAAAGAATAACTTTGTTAACTCTTATATTAGAAGAACAATGTTGAATGTCTGCTGCTGGCAGTAAAAATCGTGTGATCGTATGCACTTCTATCGTGGAATTCTCGTGACAGCTGGAGCGATAAGTCGTATACTCCTGGACGTCCAGGAAGTTTAAAGGAATTATTTTAACAATCTTATTTAAAAAATTTCACAGTATTTGCTGTCTTCAAACTTTCTATAATTATTATTTTACTCTTTGAACTTTAATAATCAAAACAAAAAGTATGTAAATAAAGCTAACCTAACACGTGCCTAACACAGCGACCTTTTAGTAGTCTTTGACAGCGACCCAACTGGACCCAACAGCGACCGACCGACCGAGCAAAGACATTAAATATTAGTGTTGCCTTACTATCGAAATCCTATCGATAGGTTGTCGATACTATCGTGATCTCGAAAAATAGTCAGAATATCGATAGCCCTACCGATACTATTGAAATTTTACAATACTATCGATAGTATCTATGCAAGAAATTGAGCAATACTATTGATAAAGTGCAATACTATCGATAGTATCAATACTATTGGGTATAGATACTATCGATAGTATCGATACTATCACTATTATGATGTATTTTACTGCAATCACTGTCGATACTATCGGTACTGTCGATAGTTTTACTACATCGATATTTACCCAAAGTTCAATAGTATTGCAACGGGATTTTAGTACTTAAACATTATTAGTTCATGATTATTATTCATCATTTCAGCCGATAGACGTCTACTGCTGGACATAGGCCTCCCCCAAATGTCGCCACAACGAACGATCCTGTGCGTCTCGCATCCATCGGATTCCCGCAACCTTCACCAGGTCATCGGTCCACCTTGTAGGGGAACTTCCAACACTGCATCTTCCGGTACGCGGTCACCACTCCAGAACCTTTCGGCCCCAACGGCCATCCGTTCTACGAGCAATGTGCCCTGCCCATTGCCACTTTAGTTTGGCGATTCTTCGTGCTATGTCGGCAACCTTGGTTCTCCTGCGGATGTCTTCATTTCTGATTCGATCACGCAAGGAAACTCCGAGCATAGCCCTTTCCATTGCCCTTTGGGTGACTTTGAGCCTTCTGATGAGGCCCATTGTGAGCGTCCACGTTTCGGAACCATATGTCATCACTGGCAACACGCACTGGTCATAGACTTTCGTCTTGAGACACTGTGGTATATTGGATGAGAAGATACCGCGCAGCCTCCCGAACGCTGCCCAGCCGAGTCGGATTCGACGGTTGACCTCTTTCTCGAAATTAGATCTACCCAACTGGACTGTCTGTCCAAGGTAGACGTAATCGTCTACAACTTCGAGTGCAGAGTCTCCGATCTTGATCGGAGTGGGTGCTACATGGTTATTTACCATGACTTTGGTTTTGTCCATGTTCATTTTAAGACCCACTCTTTCGGAAGCTCTACTGAGGTCATTGAGCATTGTGCTGAGCTCTTCCATAGTCTCAGCCATGACTACTATGTCCTCGCAAACCGAAGATGAGTGATGTACTCGCCATTGACATTAATGCCCAATCCACTCCAGTCCAGAACCTTGAAGACATCCTCCATTGCGGCCGTAAACAGTTTCGGAGAAATGACGTCTCCCTACCTCACACCCCGCTGCAGGAGGATAGGTTTCGAGGTCTGGTCCTGCAGTCTGACTGACATAGTGGCGTTTTCGTACAAACACTTCAGCACCTCGATGTACCGATAGTCAATCTGGCGCCGTTGGAGAGACTGCAGCACAGCCCAAGTCTCGATCGAATCAAAGGCTTTCTCGTAATCCACAAACGCTAAGCAGAGAGGCAGATTATACTCCTCGGTCTTCTGTATAACCTGCCGTAGCGTGTGTATGTGGTCTATGGTGCTAAAGCCTTTTCGAAATCCGGCTTGTTCGGGAGGCTGGAAGTCGTCGAACCTGCGCGCGAGACGGTTCGTGATGACTCTGGAAAACAGCTTGTAGACATGGCTCAGAAGTGAGATGGGCCTATAATTCTTGAGCAGGGCCTTGTCGCCCTTCTTAAAGAAGAGTACCACCACACTTCCGCTCCATGCCTGTGGTGTTTTTCCCTCGAATATGATGATTATTATTAAGCAAATATATCAACAATATAGTCGGCAATTATTACTTTATGAACTTACAACTTAACCTTTTGAGTGCGTAATTAGAGACACAATAGTAAGACAATGGCGCGACTTAAGTCGAGATTCTTCGCTCAAGCAGTAATCGGTTGAACGCAGTTTAAGTAGTACTTGAGTAAGGTTCTGTAATACGGGCCTTAGAGTCTACGTAGTAGCGATGTGCTGAGTACGGCTTGACTCATATCAGACTCGATTCCTATTTTGGACTCGCAAACTCGAGTACCAATTTATTTTGATTCCAGTACTCGAGTCAGGGAGAATCGATTTGTACTTGCAGACTCGATTCTATTAGCGGAGTCCAACTGACTCGAGTCTAGTATTCGAGTTACATTGACTCACTCGTGCTGTAGTAATACATTCGTAGTTTTAGATTTGAGACACCTTTAAAACATCAAAATTTTAGAGTGCAAGAGTTTCGATTAAAAAACCTTCTTTAAGCTTATTTGATTCGTCTAGATATGATATTGGTACGAAATTAATAACTAAATTTATCTTTTTAATAAGTAAAATTACTTGTAAAATGGGTAAAAAGCTAATTTGGAACGGAATTAAATTAACTTCTAAAATTACCTCTTATTGTTACGTAATAAAATAAATAGAATATTTTGATCTTTAGATTTCTGGTTCCTAGGTACCTCCATAGTATGCTCTATGGTTTTATTTTTTGTAATATTTCAGAAGGTTTGATTTACTATCGTTGTGTCATTATGCTTAACCTAAATGCTGTTTGATGTTTAGACCTATTCGATTTTTCCTTTTTACTCTAAAATTGGTAACAAACTTGAGTTCTGGACTTAAATTTTTAGATTCGAGTTTAAAAAGTAGTCAGGAATTTATAAACTCGAGTCCCGGACTCGAGTCAGTTTTCGAGTCCTAGGCTCGAGTCAATATTCGAATCCTAGACTCGAGTCAGTATTTGAGTCCTAGACTCGAGTCAGTATTCGAGTCATAGACTCAAACCGGGGAATCGAGTCATGATTCGAATACTGAACTAATACTAACCGACTTGAGCCGACTCTATTCACCAAAACAGTGACTCGACACATCACTACTCAATGGTATGACTTAAGCCTGTTGATATTTTTTTAAATATTGGATTCTCGATATATCGATATTTATAATATATCAATATCGGAGTCTGATATATCGAAAAAATATATCGATATTTCGATATATTGATATTTTTTTGGATTTCATTTTATCGGCAATAGAAAAAAAAATTTTTTTTTGAGCTGACACGAGAGTCTTATTTAAGATAAATCTTAAAAAAAACTATCGTACCTAAGTCTGATCATTTTTTTTTTATATATTAATGATAGACTCGCGTTTGACCACCATGTCACCTGATGGTAAGCTATGATGTGGTAGACGATGGAGCACGCTTGCCTAGAAGTAGCCTTCACACTTGACATATAGACCCCTAAGTTGTAGCTATCAGGAAACACAGACTCCGGCAAATAATTCCACTCCTTGGCTGTACGCATAACAAATGTGTTCTCAAAACGTTTTGTGCGTATGGGTGGGATGTCTACCATGTACCGGTGGCACAACGCCGTACGTCTAGTGGTCCGATGATGGAACGGACTTTGGTATGCAGGCCCCGGTATCTTTGGGTATGCAGACGACAGCACTGTTGCCGAGAGATATGTGTCTGACGCACGTGCTAGTGGGTCACAGATCCAGTCATCCCTTTATCAAGCGCAAGTACGATCGTGTATGGAGTACTGCTCTCGTCTTTGGGACGGGTCTGCCAGATACCAGCTTGATGCGCTAGAGTCGATTGAGAGGCGAGCCAGGAGGATCATCGGCAATGATTCACTTGTTGAGTCGAAGCTCCAAAGCTTTGGGCATCGCCGCCGAGTTGCTAGCCTGTCGGTTTTCTATCATTTACATTTCGGGGAATGTGCACTGGAATTGCACAATCTAATTCCGCCAAGTCCGTTCCATCATCGGACCACTAGACGTACGGCGTTGCGCCACCGGTACATGGTAGACATCCCACCCATACGCACAAAACGTTTTAAGAACACATTTATTATGCGTACAACCAAGGAATGGAATTCCTTGCTGGAGTCTGTGTTTCCAGATAGCTACAACTTAGGGGTCTTTAAAACATTTATACGTACCAAAATCTCAGTACCTAACAGTTTTTAAAATCCTCGTTTTATGTTTTTTTTTTAATTCTTGACAGGTTCGGCTTGACCGCTATTTTACCTGACGGAAAGCGACGATGTGGTCGACGATGGAGCGCGCTCTAGTAAGCAACCTACCTGTACTCTCTTGACTTATAGATTCCCTGGTCGTAGCCATCAGGAAACACAGATTCCGGCAAGGAATTCCACTCCATAACTGTACGCACAAAGAACGTGTTCCCAAATCGTTTTGTGCGTTTTGTTCAGCTGTTTGACTATTACAATTATTAGGCACTAAAAGATTGATTGTGGAATAAATTTTTTCAGATGCTACATCTATGTAGCAAATAAATAAATTAAAAACAGGAAAAACATAATATAGTGTAAATAAAGTACAGTAGATTAGGTTTACGATGATTTTGTAGTTTAATTAATTGGCGAGAAAAATATAAACTGATTTTTTTTAATATTGAGTGTCGATATCTACATTTCAATTTTGAACTTTCGATAGCTCGTCCAAAAAAGTATCAATAATAAATATCGATATTTCTAAATAATAATATCGATTTTACGATATATCGATATTTTATCAACAGTCCTAGTATGACCGTTGATTGACATTTGAATGTTTCCCTGCGTTCCGAATTGCGTCAAAAGCGATAACATCGCGAATCCGACCAACGCGCAACGTCACAATTATTACTCACCCTTTATTTAGTGACTATTAAATTTAGTCGGACTCGCGATATAACCACTTTTATCGCAATTCGGAACACAGGGTTTGTATGTACCTCTTCCTGTCAAATTGTTTTCCGCTTGTCCCGCCCGAATTTATAAAAAAATAAACTGATAACCTCATTAAGATAGTACTTTACTGATAACCTCGACTTTATTCACAGAGTACTTTGGTAATATAACTTTAGTTGGTAGTGGTAACAGCTAAACACGTGCTTTTGTCAGTTCTACGGATTTTTTTCGATTTTAGTGAACTTTTAACCGAGTGAAACTTGATCGAGACCGTTCCCTGTGCTTGTGTTTTTGGTTAAGGTTTGATTTTATTTGTGATTGTCCCTTTTTAATTAGATATAAGTCGTCAAGATGAATTCCTAAAAGCCTCCTGACCCTGATCCCCTTGACTAACTGTTTGATATTTCCCCCGTTTTGACCATAACCCTCCCCATGACTCTGAAATACCCCTGCAAGATTAGTATTGATACAGAGACCTTGAACCGTAAAAGGGTTGCTGGTTCTCGCCCTGCTACTTCAAACATACCCCTTAAGATACCGAAAAATGTTATCGGTAGACTAACATACACCAAAAGCGACAATCCACCCTATATCATGCATGTATATTTAAAAGATTAACAAACCTCAGGCGTAACACAGTTACAACCAGTTAAGTTTGCTTTGTTTTTGACGGTTAATAACGTCAGTTATGTACGTTTCGACGGGATCAAACAAATAGGCAGAAGTCGTGTCTCAGTTGAATTCAGATCTCATCAAGATGCCAATAGTTTCCTCAATAACACGGTAGGTTTAGGTAGAAATAACTATGTGGCTGCCATCCCACAATTCAATTAATTGCCATCATTATCGTTGGGGATCAGATACTTGCGATAAGCTATGACATAGGCTTGCTGGATATATTGGATGATCTAGAACCCTGTCACATCAACAATGGCAGTGCTACACGCAGGTCTGCACCTGGGCAGACCAGTAGTTGTGTTGACTTCACATTCTGTTCATCCAATATAATAATATTCCACAACTATCACACAACACCGTCTAGTCCCAAGCTAAGCAGAGCTTGTGTTATGGGTACTAGACAACTGATAAACATACTTATATATTTCTAAATACATACATATATAGATAAATTACACCCAGACACAGAACAAATGATCGTGCTCATCACACAAACATTTGTCCTGGGTGGGAATCGAACCCACGACCTCCGGCATAGCAGTCAGGGCCACTAACCACTAGACCAACAGGCCAGTCAAAATAAAGTAATATATCTAGCCTTCTCATTTGGCGACGCTTGGATATGACCCATGGAAGTGACCACTACCCCATCATAATTGAATTCCCTTCCAAAAATACTCCCTCTTCAAGGCTTCCTCCCCTTTTTAACCGACTTCAAAAAAAAGGAGGAATTTATCAATTCGGTTGTATTTTTTTTTATCATTTTTTTTTAATTTTTATATTTGTTACCACAGAATTCCGTCGATTATGGACCGATTTATATATAGGATATGCTTCCAGATTGGTCCTAATTTTTTTAAAAATCCAGTTCTGATGATGAAATCTATGAGGAATCGAGGGAACTCCTCAAAAATTATAGGCAACCCTATGGTAATTTTGGTATTTTCATCAAGAACTTAAGCATTTACAGTCAAAAAGTAACATTTGATAAAGTGGAACTGATGAAGAAGACCAGAAATGGTCAACGGAACTTCATACTCAAATAGATAGTCACAATGAAGATAAATAAGCGACTATGACAATACAAATAAATGAATGATTCTGAATAGTTACGTTGAAAATGGTATCATCGAAGTGATCTGATGATGATGATGGAGCCGGAAGGTAGGCACTGGAACTCCGTAATTAATCAATGTAACCTACCCGTGTTTGGACTTATTAGAAATGTCATGAGATGCACTTTAGCTATAAGGTACTATCGAACTGATCTGATGATGGAGCCGGAAGTTAGGCACAGGAACTCCGTAATTAATCAATGTATCCTAGCCGTGTTTGGGCTTATTAGAATTGTCGTGAGATGCTCTTTGGCTATAAGGTACTATCGAACTGATCTGACGATGGAGCCGGAAGGAGGAAGGTAGACACAGGAGCTTTATAATAAAACAATGTAACCTAGCAGTATTTGGGTTAATTGGAATTGTCATGACAAATAGGCACTCTGTTTATAAGTGTATCGCAACTAAAAAGTGTGAAATAAAAACTTTTTACAAAAAAAAATAACCGACTTCACTAAAAAAAAAAACACTAAAAGGATCAAAATAACTTTAATTTCGGAAGTCGGTGTTAAATAAGAAACAAACAATACCGAGAAACACCGACTTCCAAAATTAAAGTTATTTTGATCCTTTTAGTGTTTTTTTTTTGGGAAGTCGGTTATTTTTTTTTGTAAAAAGTTTTTATAAAATACCAATTTAATTCGGCAAACTGGAATTTATATTCAAAATTGAAATGAGGCGGAAGGCCCATGTCCAACAGTGGACGTCTTTCGGCTGAAATGATGATGATGATGATGAGGCGGAAAAGACAGTTAACTGCGATATAAACCTGGAAAACCTCCTCACCTTCAAGCGAATATTAGCTAAGTCCAGGAAATTCTTTAAAAAGAAAAAACGTGAAGGTTGGTCAAAATTCTGTTGTTTGCCGAGTCCGTCCACACCGGTTTTGACAGTCTGGCGAAAGGTGAGGCATTTTAGGAGTAGTTTAGCACCTGCCTCCTCAAGCAAACATCACAGAAGAACTGGGGTACCAATTTTTCTTAAAACTCGCTCCGGCTTATGTTCCAAGCGTAGAGGAAAGCAGTGTTGGCATTAATGATGTAGACAACACTGCCGACCCAATGAACATGCTATTTAGCCTAGAGGAATTAAAAACTGTGCTATCCCATGTCAGAGACTCTGCTCCGGGTGTGGATGGATTCACCTACTCTTTTATTTCCAAAACTGGTCCAAAAACCAATCACTAATACTACCTGGATTTGGCTAACTTCTGCTTTACTTCCGGATACTTACATTTCCACAGAATGGAAGGTTCAAGTTGTCATCCCGATATTAAAACCAGGCAAAGATCCTAATGATCATTGCTCATATAGGCCTATAGCAATAGGCCTATCGTCATACTTGTAAAACTTTTGGAAGATTTAGTTAAAAACCGTCTGGAGTGGTTGGTGGAGAATGGGAGGCTGCTCCCGTCGACACAGTTCGGGTTTAAGATAGGTATGGGCACAGCTGATAGTGTAGGTACCCTCACTTCAGCGGTCCGGCTGGCCCTCAGCAGGAATGAGTCCGTGGTTGTTGTCTTTCTAGACATATCAGCTGCCTATGATTCTGTCCTCAGGCAAAAGCTGGACGAGCTGAGAATCCCGGCTAGGATTTGTCGTATCATCGTTAGCATCTTTACCATTCGCCCCATCCAATTAAGAATCCCTGGGGCGGACTCTGATCAAAAAACGGTCTGGAGAGGATTACATCAAGGATCTGTTCTTAGTCCCCCACTGTATAACATATATACAGCTAATTTACCCTCTTGTCTCAATTACGACTGCGAAATCCTTCAGTATGCTGACGATATTGCACTCCTGGTTCCTGGCAGTTCTATTCAGGATGCCGCTCTATCAATGAATGTCTCTTTGTCGTCGCTTAATCAATGGCTTCTTGATCACGGTTTGTCTTTAAGGCCCGTATTATAGAACTACAATCAAGACTCAAGCATTACTTAAAACGAGTCTCAGTTGGAGTTTTCATTTTAGAACTTGACTTGAGCAGAGAAACTACAATCAATAATCACCTGAGCAGTGTCACTTTAAAATGACATTTTTTACGTATTATAGAACAGTGCTTGAGTGAGCTCCACTCAATATGTCCTTATTTTAAAATCACAATCAGCTCAGAATCTCTGCTTGAGGCGAGATTTGATCTTTGTTTTCGCAAGTGTAGTCGAGACCACGCTTGAGCATAGAATCTCATGGAAATTGTGGATTTAAATCAGAGATCAAAATCTCTACTCAAGCGTAGTTTCGTTTGATTTGAATTTGAGGATAGTTCTAAAATAAACTGAACGCCTAAGTCGAGATTCTTCGCTCAAGCAGTAATCGGTTGAACGCAGTTTAAGTAGTACTTGAGTAAGGTTCTGTAATACGGGCCTAAGTGCGCCAAAGAGTACAGCGGTCGTTTTTACCCGCAAGCGTTCTGTACCGTCAATAGATATTAAAATTGATGGACAAACCATTCCAATCAAGGATAAGGCTAGGTTTCTGGGAGTAACTTTGGACTCAAAACTGTCTGGGGTCGACCACATTAACAACACGGTCAAAAAATTTGAACGATCTGTGTAGGTCCTTATGAGCCCGGCGCGGGCGTAAGCCGCTTGCAACTGCAAGTTGACGCGTATCGCGGAATATAGCTATCTCTGTTTGACAAAAACAAGCGAGCGACTGACGCAGTGCGCAGCTGTGTGTGTATGTGAGCGTATTGCAATATTGTTAGTAAAATTAGGTATGTTCATTATTTGCTTTATTTTTGCCGAATACTTTAGGGAATCGTTAGTGAATGTACAGACTAGTAATGCGTTTTTTGGAAATTTTATTACCGTGCCGATATCTCAACATATTAGGATAACTAGCACACACTAACAAATCAGAAAATGTTATGGAGCCGAGTGCTTTTTTTATAAGTGGAAAATCAGTCAATGAGTTCAGTCAATGAATCAGGCCATCGGCGGCAAGGCAACGAACTCTCGCGCCGGTCCCTGGTACAGGTCATGGTTTGGAGCGAGGAGGAATGGCAGGTTGTCGTCTCCTTCTGCGAAACAGTAATACTAGCAAAGGAGGCAGCCACACGCACGCGGGAACGGCCCGCACGCCCCAGCCGCCGGAATCCCGATCCTAAATTCCAGCCAATGTGGGCGTGGGCTTGCGGACGACGAGCAATGGGCAGCTCGCCGTCCGGCCGTTCAGACCGAGCCCGAGTCGTCGACGGCGCGTAATATTCCACGTGCGCCTCAAGGAGATGTCAGCAAAACCATAGGGGCCCAGCAGGGTCGAAGCCTACTGGGGTTGGGCACGCCAAAAATATGGCGGTAAGTCCCCTCTTTGAGGCGTGGTTGGAAAGACCTCATGGCGTCCTCACCTTCCGCATGACACAGGTTCTCACCGAACACGGTAAGTTCGGGAAGTTCCTGCACCGGATTCGTGCGGGAGCGACGCCCGTGTGTCGCCACTGTTTGGACCGCCCGGAGGACACGGTGGAGGTGTGCCCCGCTTGAGCAGAGCAACGACGTGTCTTCGTGGGAGCAACTGGCGGCTGCGATCTCTCGCGCCGGGCCTTGGTACAGGCCATGGTCCGGAGCGAGGAGGAGTGGCAGGCAGTTGCCTCCTTCTGCGAAGCAGTAATGCTATCAAAGGAGGCGGCCGATAGCGTGAGGCAACTGCAACGGTCCTCACGCCCCAACCGCCGCGCCGCCGGGATTCTGATCCCGATTTCCGGCCACCGTAGGCGCGGGCTTGCGGACGGCGAGCAATGGGTAACCCGCCGTCCGACTGTCCGGTAACCGTCCGGACCGATCCCAAGTCGTCGACGGCGTGTATTGTTCCACGCGCGCCTCAGGGAGATGTCAGCAAATCGTAGGGGCCCAGCAGGGTCGAAGCCTACTGGGGCCATGGGTAGTGTGAAAACGAAACCGGGGGGCCCTAGGACGGGTGTGTTTTAATCAGTAAAAGTCTGACACTATATTTCGCTCCACCCAAGAGCGAGATTTGTCATTAGATGATTTTCCCACCTAAAAAAAAAACCTTCCGCATGACGCAGGTTCTCACCGAACACAGTACGTTCGGGAAGTTTCTGCACCGGATTCGTGCAGAAGCGACGCCCGGGTGTCGCCACTGTATGGACTGCCCGGAGGACACGGTAGAGCACACGGTGGATGTGTGCCCCGCTTGGGCAGAGCAACGCTGTGTCCTCGTAGGGGCGATGCGGCGGCGATTTCTCACGCCGTCCGGAGCGAGGAGGAGTGGCAGGCGGTCGCCACTTTCTGCGAAGCAGTAATGCTAGAAAAGGATGCGGCCATCGCGTGAGGCAACGGCCTTCACGCCCCAGCCGCCGCCGGGATTCCGATCCCATTTCCGGCCACCGTAAGCGCGGGCTTGCGGACGGCGAGCAGTGGGTAGCTTGCCGTCCGACCGTCCGGTACCCGTCCGGACCGAGCCCAAGTCGTCGACGGCGCCTATTGTTCCACGCGCGCCTCAGGGAGATGTCAGCAAATGGGAACACCCAAATACTCCGAAATATTTTATTCCGAATTTCGATATTCCGATTTTCAAAAGTCCGAATTTCATAATACCTAAAAATTATAATGTCTATTATTAAAAATCACGAAAGTTATTTTACCGAAAGTCGTAAGTGCGATTTGTTAGTTTTCCGATTTTCATACGTTCGAAGAATCAAATGCTCGAAGGTTTCTCGGTCCGAAAAACGATATTCTGATTTTCAATACTTCGAATAAACTAAAAGTCAACATGTTATGCTACAAAATTTAGTGTTGGAAACGAATCGCTGCAAAACCCGATTTCACGCAGTCTTGTTTGCCCTACCCCTAGAGTGTAATTTAAACCCGCGTAGGCGCGGAGGGGTAGGGCGGCGGTGGTGAGCGTTAAGGGCACACCGAGTTTCTAGCGCTCATCGATTTTAGGTATTCTATGCGCTACGTGTATGTGTGCGTGAGGCACACCGGCAAGAGAGCGAACGGCTAGCTAGACAGATAAGAGCACTGCGCCAAACGCTCGCCGCGCGCGTCGAGCCGTGCGCCGATCGACTAGCGAGGTGCTACCAATATTTACAAAATAAAAATAAAAAACGATTTGAAATACTTTTATTGGAAATATTCACGATATTGAAACCTTTTACAGATTTTACACAATTTTTAAAATTTATAATTTACCGTCGTTAGGCAGGTATCTATGATCAATGAAAAATGAATATTAGGTATAATTTACTTAGTCGAATAATACTCAATTAATTACCATATATTATGACAATATTCTAAGTACAATAGAAACTTAAAAGTGATCTCAATAACGTAAAATAACATATCGGCTAAAAAAGTAGGGTAAAAGTCCCAGTAGACGACCCTTTATTTTCAATTTCAAATTATTATTTTTTTCTTCAAAGTAGATTCAGTAAAATACTTTTGTTAGTACAGGAAGAAAGAAGCCAGCAAAATTGTTATTTACGATACCATCGGTTAGTATACCGGATGATTTTTTACCGGTTACAAATTTATACAGGTGTTCTACCCATGACTATGAACAACTTTCACTATAGGACCATCTCGGAAATCACGAAAAAAAAACATCTGTTTAATACAAAAGTTCAATACCTACTTGACCAAAGTCAAAGTTAAAGCATTTATTTATGTTTATCAGTTGTTTAGTACCCATAACACAAGCTCTGCTTAGCTTGGGACTAGACGGCCTTGTGTGATAGTTGTGGAATATTTTATTTATCTCAGGACCCTGAGGTCCTGGACCTTTGGGAGGCGTACGAGGAGCCGAAGCCAACTCGCAGAGGCCCTTTAGATAATTATAATGGAACATGATACCAACCGACGATTATCCCTGTACGCGCTATGCTAGTACACCCAAGGACAACCCCCGGTTATTGAAAAACTGTTGCGACATATGGAGAACAAAGATAATAGGGCTATGGTTTTTGGAGTCTTAAGTGGACTGGTAACATGGAACTATGTCAAGACTATGGCCCCTGCCTGAAAACGTTATTAATATGCATCGAAAAAAGGCAGGGGGTGACTTGCACACTCAATAAATGGGCCCCCAAAAACGGCCGCTGGCACGAAGTGATGTAGCAACAAGAGGGCAACATATCCTGAGGTGCTTGAGGAGTGGAGAGGTATACCACGGCTATCAGGACAATCCCGGAAGTACGGTCAAGATCCCTACCAGCACCTTACTGGATTATACATCCTTCTCCCGAGCACGTTTGCTCTTGCGAATCTCCACTCAAGCCAGCCAATAAAGGCAAGAGAGAGGTGGGAGCTCAGTTCCTCGTCAGTGTTCACTACGGCCGGCCAATAAAGGCAAGCCGGAGATGAAGAACAAGAATTCTCCCGGGAGATCGGGTCCGTGGGGTCGCTAATGCCCAACAGTTCGCCACAAAACTGCGCTGCGGATTGTATCTCTCTTAGTCTAGCCCCTCACCCTAGGCATATTATGGCAAAGCAAACTCTACCGATACAGACCTAGGGTATATTGGAGCACGCAAGCCCCACCACGACGTCAACGTAGAGATACGGCGATGGGGGTGGAATATTATTATTATTATCTTTATTTCATTCATATTAGTTACATTTTTAAATATTTCAAAAATATAAAATAAAACATTTAAAAATATAAAAAAATAGTATCCCACCGGTATCGGGAACAGGGTCCAAGCTACCGGCGGTCAGGGCTCCAGAGAAAGGAACCTCCTAACAATGCGAGCCGTGTCCAGGAGTACCGCTTTCTGAATCAAGCCCTTGATCCAGTTGCCTAACGCGAGCCTCCTAAGGTGTTGGTCGAGGCTCTTGGCTATTAAGCCATTGCCCGACACGACTATCAGTACAATGATCGCCGAGTCCACATCCCACATGTCGACAACCTCGCGAGCCAAGTCAATATACTTGATTTGTTTATCTTTCTCGGCTTTCACGAGGTTCTCGTCATGCGGAACGGATATGTCAACAATCATTGCACGCCTCTCGCTTCGGTCCACCACCACTATATCAGGCTTATTGGCTACAATAGTCCTGTCAGTGATGATGGACCGATCCCAGTACAAAGTGATATGACCATTATCAAGAACTGGATCGGGCTCGTACCTATAGTACGGCACTTCCAATTCCACAAGAGAGTATTTCAGAGCAAGTTGCTGATGGATAATCCTGGCTACAAGGTTGTGTCTATGCAAGTACTCTCCGTTAGCTAGACGAGAACAACCAGAGATAATGTGACGAATTGATTCTCCCGGACGGTGACATGCCCGACATATGTCAACCGTGCCGTCCTTCACAATAAATCTCCGGTAGTTATTCGTCATGATAACTTCGTCCATAATTGCACAGACAAAACCTTCGGTTTCCCCAAAGAGGTCACCGGAACGCAGCCAGGCTACGGACGCCAATTGGTCTACATCGGGCCCGTGAAGGGCCCGGAAGAAGCGTCCGTGAAGTTCCTTGCTCTGCCATACTTCCCTGCGATCGTTAGTGTCAAGCACTACCGGTTTGCGCCAGTTCCCATTAGCCAGGGAGAGCGGGGTGAGTCCCTTGTCCACTGTCACTACATCTCGATGCATACCCACGTCGGCAGCTAGGAAATATTCCCTGAGACTGCATACCTCGCGGTTGTGTAGGGTCTTAGCATTTAAAAAACCTCGACCCCCACACTTCCGCGGGATATACAATCTCATCACCGACGATCGTGGGTGATGCATTCGATATGCAGTCAGCAGTGTGCGGACCTTCCTATCCAGGGCGTTATTATTATTATTTCAAATAGGCATATATAAGGCAGTTTTGAACGTCAAAAATTACATTAAAATAGGATTGATTCTAGTCGCCCCTTCCAAAATGTATGAAACAGCTTTTTTTTTTTGGGATTTCTGAGTTGGTCCCATAGTGAAAGTTGTTCATATTCATAGGTAGTTTTTAGTGAATCTGCTGTTACATTTGAAGTCGGTTACACGTTTTTTGTTAAAAGTTTATTTTAATACACGTACAATTTTGTACACATGTGCACTATTTTATAACTTTTTCCGCTTCTCTTCTGGCATAATAGTTGCGGAAGGTATAGCTTTTTTTCGTTTTGCTGACTCTTTCTTGTCTATTGCGTCTAAAATATATTGTGGCTCACGAATTTCCATTTTTCTGTCCAGTCTTGAATCGATTATTTCTGGTAGAAGAAATTTATCCTGGAAATTGAAAGTTATAAAGATAAGGTAGTACTTAATTTATAAATATTTAATTTATTATAATTATTGTAAAATAAGTATAAGCAAAGCACCACCCTATCGCTTTGGGATATCCAGTAATTATAGAAATGTTGTGTTAAATAAATAATGTTTTCTTAGACAGATCTGGTCTTGTAGTGAAGTGCCAACAACTGGTACATTTACCCTATAAAACAGAAAACGATAAAGAGTTTTCCAGTGTACCTATTTTTAAAAATATCGTAAGTAGGTAGATAAGTGACAATTAGGTACTTTTAATAACTAGGTATAATAGGTACCACACGAAAAAAAAATTACGAAATTCACAAAGACTGCATTCGAACCTTGATACTCAGCACTTACCGAGTCATCAGTATGAATTACTAGAAGTAGAAAGTAGGTAGGTACTGTACTGAGTATACTTACGAAGCAACCGGGCGGTAAGTCCCCTCTTTGAGGCGTGGTTGGAAAGACCTCACGGCGTCCTCACCTTTCGCATGACGCAGGTTCCCACCGAACACGGTAAGTTTGGGAAGTTCCTGCACCGGATTCGTGCGGAATCGACGCCCGGGTGTCGCCACTGTGTGGACCGTCCGGAGGACACGGTGGAGCACACGGTTGAGGTGTGCCCCGCTTGGGCAGAGCAACGCCGTGTCCTTGTGGGGGCGATCGGCGGCGGCGATCTCTCGCGCCGGGCCTTGGTACAGGCCATGGTCCGGAGCGAGGAAGAGTGGCAGGCGGTCGCCTCCTTCTGTGAAGCAGTAATGCTAGCAAAGGAGGCGGCCGATCGCGTGAGGCAACGGTCCTCACGCCCTTACCGCCGCCGGGATTCCGATCCCGATTTCCGGCCACCGTAGGCGCGGGCTTGCGGACGGCGAGCAATGGGTGGCTCGCCGTCGGACCGTCCGGACCGAGCCAAGTCGTCGACGGCGCGTATTGTTCCACGCGCGCCTCAGAGAGATGTCAGCAAATCGTAGGGGCCCAGCAGGGTCGAAGCCTACTGGGGCCATGGGTAGTGTGAAAATGAAACCCGGGGCCCTGGGACGAAGGCAACGAAGGAATAGGAGTGGGTTTTTAGTCAGTAAAAGTCTGACACTATCTCTCGCTCCGCCCAAGAGCGAGATTTGTCATTAGATGACTTTCCCACCGAAAAAAAAAAAAAAAAAAATCGACGCAACCGGAGTATTCTCTTTGTCTTCAACATTTTCAGCCTGTAGGTTTCTTGCTCTAAAAAGATATATTAAATTGTTTTTAAAATACCCCATTAAAAATAAATAACACCACCTAGTAAGGCAACTAGTAAATAAGTAGGTAAATATACGAGTTTTACTTACTTCATTTTTTCATGCAAGCGTTTAGCATTGGTTTTTCGCCAACCCCTTCTATCCCTTGATTTCTTTATTTTGTTCCCCATTTCGAATACGCTACAGTGAATTTTCATACAATTTTCTTGGTTACGTAATTAAATCCGTGCGTAAGCGCAAGCGACACAAGCTCTGCGTCCGATGGCCGACGCAGGACTAAAGCGGACAGGAGGGCGGCGCGGTAGCTCTCTGGAAACTCGCGCGACTTTAGGTATTTCCTTCTTAATTTTAAACTAATACACATTTTGAAAATGTAAAGTATATACGTTATATAAAACATGTAGTTTTGTTATTATTCAAAAACTGATGAACATCCGCGAAGTATTCACGCCGTACTAAGCGTTTGTTGTGTTTTTTAGAGATAACTTTGTGAATTTATTCTATCGAGCCAACTTTATCAAATCGTGTTTCAATCGTGTATACTGGCTAGTATATATGCCCAATAATACCAATTTATTTCCTTAGATTTTTATTTAATTGTTTACTACTTCAAACAACCGTTATAAAAACGTGTTTTTGTGTATAAAAAGCTCGGTGCCCCGTTAAAACCATCTGCGACGATAAGCTCGCGTGGGGCCGCCCAAACCCCGCAGCGCCGGAGCCGTGACAGAAACAATGCTTGCTGCATTTTGCATGCCTGCTTGCATGCTGCATGCCTGCTTTCATGCTGCATGCCTGCTTGCATGTTGCATGCTTGCTTGCATGTTGCATGCCTGCCCTCATGTCGCATGCTTGTTTGCATGCTGCATGTCTGCTTGCACGCTGCATGCCTGCTTGCATGTTGCATGCCTGCTTGCATGTCGCATGCTTGTTTGCATGCCGCATGCTTGTTTGCATGCTGCATGTCTGCTTGCACGCTGCATGCCTGCTTCCATGCTGCAATAAATCAGCTGCATGCTGGTAAACGCATCTGTCATTAGTTTTTTAATTCTACCCCCTCATACTACGACCTCTGACGAGCATTTATGTGTTTATTTGTCTAGCTATACAGTTTTACGAGGCGTTTTTATTTCGGAATTTTATTGATGTTTCGAATTATCATTAAGTCGGACTTTTCGTTATTCGATCTATTGAAACTCGGTATTTTGAGAATAGTAATTATAAAAGTTAGGAAAATTGAAATTTAGGAATTATAAAAATAGGAGTAATGATAAGTAGGAGTTGTTATATTCGGAATTTTGAACCATTCGGAATTATGAAAATCGGTATTTTGAAATTCGTATTTGTGACTGTCGGAATAAAGTTTTTCGTATATATGTAGTGTACCCGTCAGCAAATCGTAGGGGCCCATCAGAGTCGAAGCCTACTGGGTCCAAGGGTAGTGTGAAAGCGAAATCCGGGGCCCTGGGACGAAGGCAAAGAAGGAATAGTAGTGGGTTTTTAGTGAGTAAAAGTCTGACACTATCTCCCGTTCCGCCCAAGAGCGCGATTTGTCATTAGATGATTTTCCCACCTTAAAAAATAAAAAAGCCTACTAGGTTCACTTCTGAAAGGAAAACCTGGAACGCAAGACAAAAAGGGAATATAGGAGTCGATTTTAGTAAGTAAAAGTCTGACACGCTCTTTCGCTCCGCCCAAGAGCGCGAGAAATCATTGGATGATTTCTCACCCAAAAAAAAGTACCTAAGCATTTGAAGTTTAGTAAAAGGAATATATATATTTATTAGTGTTGATGTTCATAAGCATATAAATAATTTGCATCACAAAAAAAAAAAAACAAAAAAAAGTAAAAGGAATACAGAAAGTCAATGGAAATATTACAGTAAAATTTACAACGCGACCGAAGTAATGACATCACGTACACACTGACACTGACGCACACACACGCACTCTCGCTTGCCGCGATAGCACTACTAACTCTTGGAAACTTGGGATAAATTTGGATGTGTTCCGTAATACCAAAAAAGATGAATGAAAACTTAATGTTTTTTCATTTTTTTTTTCTATAATTTGTAACTTGATAATATAAACTGTTCCTACGGAAAGAATATTAGAAATATTGTTGTTTATAATACAGAAAAAACAAAATGAAAACATGCCATTTACGCTACAAAAATATGCGAAATGAAATTCGCTTAAATTTCGTTTTAGGTAAGTATTTAAAAAAAAGAAAGATGTAGGAACCTAGATAAATATTGTCTTAATCCGATTATCATCATAATATGGTGGAAATATGCTCCATCTGCAAATGATTTTGGTATTACGTTTGTATGGATAATTCAGCTATCGCCGTCGCCTTAAGGCCTTGGCCGGGGTGTGGTGGAGAGCTCACCCACACCCTTAAATTAGTCTATAATACTCTGGCTAGAAGTGCGATGGATTATTGCAGCTCTCTTATAGAGCCCTGCAACAAAAATGCGCTGAAAAGATTAACTAGTATCCAGGACCTGTACCATGACGTTTAAAGTAAGATTGTTTCATTCTTATTTCAGTGTGGGTAAGAGACAGAGCTATACAGGTTGTCTAGCGACATCTCTTACCCACACTGGAAATAAGAATAAAACAATCTTACTTTAAACGTCATGGTAAGTACTGGTCCTAATTTGAGAACCTCTGGATAAGACCAGAACGCAGAAATTTTCGTCATCCAGTAACCTATAATCACATACTTAAAATCTAAAATTTCAAGTCTGTAGGTCATTTAGTTCCGAAGTTAAGCGAAAGCAAAGTTTCGCATTTATGACACTCACTCACTCATGATCATCAGAATAGAACTAGTAGGTACTTCCCATAAACTCAGAGAGCTGAAATTTGGTACAGAGATGTATGTTCACCGATTTCTGGGTCAACTGTGGACCGATTTTGAATTTTTTTTTTTTATTGTAAGGTTATGCTTCCGAGTTGGTCCCATAGAAATATTGTTATGATCTGATCATGATCTTCGAAGATATGGAACAGAACTCCTCATAGGATCACAGCAGAACCGTCGTAATAAGTAAAATGGCTTTGTTTATACGTGTAGTCGATGACTGACTGAAAGTAGAGGGGGAATATATTGAACTGATCTGATGATGAAGCCTGAAGTTAGGCACCGGAACTCTGTAATAATTTAATGTAATCTAACCGTGTTTGGGATTATTAGAATTGTCATGAAATGCACTCTGGCTATAAGGTATTTAAGTTTGGCTGAGGGGTACTTTTTAGTGGTGGTACCATAACTAAAAAGTGTAAAATAATTTTTTTTTCAAAAAAAAAATACAACCGACTTCAAAGTAAAAAAAAAACACTGAAAAGTGCAAAATAACTTTAATTTCGGAAGTCGGTGTTAAATAACAAAGAGACTAACTATTATAGAAACACCGACTTCCGAAATTAAAGTTATTTTGCACTTTTCAGTGTTTTTTTTTACTTTGAAGTCGGTTGTATTTTTTTTTGAAAAAATTTTTATTAGATATAAACAAGCAGCTCCATCGAGACTTGGCTAGTTTTTTACAAAATGTTTTTGGTGGGATTTGATTGTTCCCAAAGCGGCTTGGACGCGTATTTCCATTGTATACAAGGCCAGAACGCAGCCATAGGAAATTGCTCGCGTACACTTTGTATTGCTATTTTTAAATCTGGAATTACAATGTATACACGAATTCTGCGCACTGGTCTTGTATAGTTTGTAACGTGTACGCGCGCGTCCTAGTTCCAAACTATACTACAGTTATCATCACTTACGCCTGAAAAAAGCTGCGATATAGTTTAATAAAATCATTTATGCATATAATGGAATGAAGTTTTAACATTATTAATGTAGCATTAGATAAAAAATAATGGCTTTTAACTTAACCAAACCCAAACGATTCACTAACATTAGAAGGGGATCTGGATTTAATGGTCACTGTTCTATTCTAACCCACATGATCGCTTCGTTAGCTCGCCACCACGTTCTAATGGTCTCTATTCTAACCTGATCTTATCCAGGCGCAATTTTTTACTTAACCTAACCCAAATGTTTAACTAACATTAGAAGGGGATCTGGCGCTCGGCAGCCGCTGCCGCGGCACGCTCGCTGCGCTCGCTCGCCTTCACGCTTTAATGGTCACTGTTCTAACCTAACCTAACCCAAACCCACATGATCGCTTTGTTAGCTCGCCATCGTGTTCTAATGGTAACTATTCTAACATGACCGAATCCAGGCGCGATTATTCCGATCTACGCACGATTAGTCCATATTCGTACTGGCACTGTATATTAAGGAATAAGTTTAGGTAGTTAGGTCACTACGAAGTATACGCGAGTATTTGCGTACTACTCTTGTATAGATTGGAAGACCTTGATTAAAAAGTGATTTCCAACACACTTGCTCAGAAAGTGACTCTTATTGCACTGCATTTAGGTATATAATGGCACTTGTTACCAAACTGTGACATTTTGATTACCATTACGCACTAGTGCTATAATGTAGTTAAAACCTTTTTGTTCAACCTCTTTGTTCGTAAAACAAATTTTGAATTCGAATAAAACTCCCTTCAATAGTATATAAATTAGTGTCTTACTTATGTACTTATTTCATCCAATTTACAAGTTAAAATGGACAAATTTAACTTGTACAAACGATTTATTTCATAAAAAACATTTAGTAAATAAATCGTACATTCAAATAAAATTTGTTTTTTTTTTGTGGTCTATGGCCGCCATTTTTAGGTGCGCGTGGTTTTTGGCGTGATTTTTTTTATTCCAGTGAAGTTCAGTGGCTGTATTAATTAAATAAAATTAAATACATTATCGTAAAAACTTTTCACGCAAGAAAACTTAAACGTAAGACTAGGCAGTATGATCAAAATACCTTAGCCTTCCTCTAGGGGTAAATAAAAAAAATGATGCGCGCGCCGCGCTTGTGAAAACAGATTTTTACCGCCATTTCACAGAAAATTTTACTAGTTTTACTGTTGTTTTCTTCACAAGTGTATTGAAAAACGTCGTATGACACACGTGAGTAATTAATGATTACTGTTCTTGGCTCTCTTAAGACCCTCGCCACGGCTCGGGTCTAAATACCGCCTCGACGGTAATCACTAACATTACACACTTATATCATAATGTACTATTCCAATCTATACGCGACTAGTTTCACACCCTTACGTTCTGGCCATGTACAGAATGTAAATACGCGGCTTGGACATCGAGATAACCTGGATCCCCGGTCACACGGGAATTGTTGGCAATGAGTGCTCTTATTCGTTAGCAAAGTATGCCACAACGAATCCGGTTGATCTAAAGCACTACGTGGTTCATAACTACGATTTGCGGAATGGTGCCAAACCCAAGTTATTTAACTCGTGGACTGAAACATGGAAGACTACCTCTAAAACCAAGGGCATCTACTATGCAGCTATACAGCCCGAAATTCAACGTAGGCCTTGGTTCTTTAAATGCCCTAAATTGTCGAAGAGAACTGTATCGTCACTCTGTAGACTGAGACTCGGACATTGTTGTAGCCCAGTGTTCCTGAATAAGATCCATGTCCGAGATAGTTCTCTGTGCGAGTGTGGTCTTGCGGACGGTACTTTAGACCATATCTTCTTCTCCTGCTCCTTGAACAATTAATCTTTCGACCTCTATCAAAAAAATTCACAATGTAATATTCCTCTCCCAACCAATTTTCATTCCCTACTCTCCCACTTCTCTCCCAAATTAACTTTTTGGCGACATTTTTAAATGAAAATAAATTAAAATTCTAATTGGTGCGTTATTAATGTGTTTATAATTGTTCTGTATTTAGTAGTTTATGTGTTGTATATATATCATATCATAGATAAATTTGTAAATTAGATTATGTGTTACTAACACTTGTGTTTGTCCTTTCAGCTTACCTACTAACATCTACTACGAACATCTCTCACAGCTCGATGGTCGAGTCGCCGTCTCAACGTGACACTGGCAAAATAGTTGCAATCGGCTCAATTGCAAAAAAAAGTGAACTTTAGTACTTAAATATTTTGAATAAAGATTATTAAGAAAATTCGTATAAACTTCCTGGACGGCCAGAACTATACGGGGGATCGGCCTTCACAACACAAGAGTTCCACGAAAGAAGTGCATACGATTCATACATTCACACGTCATTTATCTACTGATATCTCGTGGAATGTTAAAGCCGTGCCCGCAACAGACATTCAAAATTGTTTTTCCATTTTTTTTTTAAGTTAACTGAGTAATTTTTTAAGTTCAAATATGGAAAAAATGCCAATGTGCAGAATATGTTTAGCAGAGAATGTTCGTATGTACATAGTGTTCGACAAGTACTTGTATGAACTATATGAAACTCTGACTGATATTCCAGTAAGTTATACATTATTATCATCTTATTATTTAACATTATCTGTGGTCAGTATAATATAAATGTTTTGTATGGAAAGTATTCCTAAGTCAAATGGTATATGTAATGTTGCAGTTTATAACTGAAGACAGTAGACCGATGCTCGCTTGTTTCTTCTGCTTTGCTAAATTAAAGCAATGCTACCGACTGCAGAGAAAATGTCTGGAAGCGGAAGAGCTGTTTGCTCAGATGATAAATGAGGTGAGATGTTCCGCTAATGTAAGTGCAGTTATAATAATAAAAGTTCCTCGGGCCATGATCTCTTACTTAATACCAAGCTTGAGATCTTGATCGTATTAATAAATGAGATTCACAAGCTCAAGCTCGAGTTTCGGCTTAGGTTTACGTCAGAGTGTGGACTGATTAATAAATAAAACTTGACACTTAAGTTAACAACAATCAGCGTACTCGAGATGCCAGATCAGCGGGGCTATTGCGTAACTCTGTTGACAGTTCAAGTGATAATCACTTGTTAACAATGTGCATCATTGAACTGTCAAACAGCTAGTTTCGTATTGCTTATCTTCAGTGACCAACTGCAGTGACATCATTAGCCACTGGTGCCTTTGATAGCCACAGTAACACGTTTTGACAGATGTTATTGTATCGATACTTTTAAAATTGCTATTGTGTAAGCTTTTGAAGCTGTATAATAGTCGATAAAATTTTAGAGTGGTACAATAGGCACCGTAAATTTTTATAATTCACCACATTTCCACCGTAGTTTATTAGTCACTTGTGTGATACGTAATACCAATTTTATGAAATTGTCAGTTGACAACTAAGTTTAGTGTGCAACGAATGCTAGTTGTCAACTGTTATTGAAAAAGTTAGCCAATAGCCCTCCAGGGCCCAGGGGGGCTATTGACTGTTGATGTTACAGACTGTTCCAGTCTCCTTCCCAGGTACAAGGATTGCGAGGTCGTCAGCATACCCTATTGTGTAGTAACGGTTTGCGTTGAGTATTGTGATGAGTTCATTGATAACAAGATTCCACAGTAGCGGGGAGAGTACCCCTCCCTGTGGGCAGCCTCTGGCTATCAAGGCCAACTGCTGTTCTTCCCCAAGGTGAACTACTCGTTTGCTTAACATATTAGTAATCCAGTCGATTAATACCTGATCTACCCCGTGCTTGGCGAGGGCGGCACTTATGCTGGAGAAGTTAGTTCTGTCGAAGGCTCCTTCGATGTCTATAAAAGTGCCCTTACCATCAGAAAGGTACCTTTTAAAGGTACCTTTCTGATGAATCGCTTCCTCTATCTGGCTTACCTCCAGATGAAAAGCAGACTCTGTCGACATGGTAATCAACATGCATACAGCTCCTGAGCTGTATGCATGTTGATTACCATGTAGTAGTACTGTTTTTAAGGTGCCATCTCGTAGTTCCCTTTCACATAACCTTTCCATCGTCTTTAGTAGGAATGAGATCAGACTTCTAGGTCGATAGGTTTTGGCGCTTGTATGGTCACTCTTACCTGGCTTAGGGAAGAATATTACTATCACTTCCCTCCATCCTTTGGGAACGTATCTAAAGGTCAGCCACGCTCTCATTAGAGGCACTAGACTTGTTGCCAGAGGTGTAGAGTAGTTACCAGAAGCAGGGGGGACCTCCTGCTTCTGGTAACTGTTTCTCGGCCTGATCCCAACCCCGAGGGACGTCGACTAACCTGCCGTTCAGAACCTGGAACTTGACGTACACCGATCCCAGACCTATCGAAAGTCGGCGCTCAACGTGCATCAGGGTCTGAACTTGGTCCTCAGGGATGTCCAGCACCACGAACCAGCATGCTTCGTGCTTGATGTATAAGCACCAACCTCTTCACGTCGACCTAGGGGTTCTGATAACAGAGAGCTTGCCCAATATTCCTAGAGTCCTTGTATACTCCCTGGTCGTCAGGTATTGCGATGACCGCACCTGCTTCTGGATTTCCAACTTAGCTACGGACGACTAGCGAGGTGCTAGCCGGGAGAGCCAGTTCAGAGACTGTCTGCTTCAGGATACAACGCTATTAATTAAAGTTCTAACAAAATTAAAGTATTTAATTAATCTTACGACATAGCAGTAACCTTCTTCTTCTTCTTTTCGATTCGATGGTAAACTCGTCAAACTGTTTGGGCCCAATAGGTGGCTACATTAATAGCAGAATCGGTAGCACTCATCAAATCCACCAAAGAGCAGGTGTATGGGCACTTGCGGCATTCCAATATGTGGCTCATGTTTTGAACAGAAGCATCGCACTCACATTGGGTATCCGATGGGTCTATAAAACCCCATTTTGCCAAGTTGTGTTTGCAGCGGCCTACCTGGGTTCGCAACCGATTTAGTGCTTTTCATATAGGCCACTGCAAATCGCACCCAGGCGGGAGTTGTTCTTGGGGTTTTAAGAAGTCAGATGGTGGTAGGTGATGCCCATCCTAAAGCTTTATTCTTTCTTTAGGTGGCGGGTCATCGATGGCCTGTGTGCTACGCAGGAAGCTCTTCCGCCTTCCGGCTCTTAAGCCTACTTGGGGCTGTTTTGTGTTCGAAGAGGGGATGTCGGGAATCGGATTCTTGAATTTTCTTTTCAATCGCGCATGTGACTTCCCTACGTACAGCAGGTGGAGCAATACCAGCCAACGGATAAAGCTTATTAAGCGGAGTCGGTTTAAGGCGTCCCGATATAATTCGACACGTCTCGTTCAGGGCGATGTCTACTTGTTTTGTGTGTACTGATTGGTGCCACACGGGGCACGCGATTTCACCAGTAGAGAGGCATAAAGACATGCCAGTTGTGCGAAGGACATCAGGTGCTGCTCCCCAGTTGGTAGATATAAGACGGCGCAACAGGTTGTTCCGGGACCCAACTTTCTGCTTCGTGTGAGGCACTGCACGTTAAAAGTCAACGCTCTATCCAACGCCACACCCAGATATTTCGGGGTTTTACAGAGCTCTACGACAGTACCCCGCCACGTGATGTTGGGCGAAGAGCATTACTGTCATAATACTTACTAAGCAACTCGAGCGTCTGTGTCATAGCAGTTTCAACTTCTGCGAAAGTAAGCGATTGCGCCGTCAAGGCCAAATCATCGGCATATAAAAAGCGTTCAGTATGCTTCGTTGTGGGCTGGTCGTTGGTGTAGATGTTAAACAACGTGGGGGCCAACACGCTACCTTGACGGAAACCGTTTTTTTATCGACGCCATCTGCTCTAATCAATAACCTAACATGAGGAATTTTATTTTAAACTTCGGTCAATGTGACGTAATGATCCACGTAAGCACAGCTTGAGTACAGCGGAACTGATCTTGGTACCTTGAGATTCTATACTCATGTGTTTATTAATTAGCAATGATCTTGAGCTTCTGACATCAAAGAATTCGGGATCAAATGATATTGCACTTGAGGACGGAGTTGAGCACCGTTTATTAATGCGGGCCTAGAAGTGATACCTCTCAAGCTTGCATCTAGTGTGTCTGGATTCCGCAATTTTCATAAGTTTTGCTATTTCTGAAGGCTCTTTTGAGTGACTACAGATCAATGAATATTATTTGTGCTTGTTTATTTACGAGTACAACAATGTCTTAACCTAATACTGTAATAACATTTGACAGCGAAATCCTTCAGTAAACCGAGGTCAACTAGAGAATTCCAGTGGGCATAAAGTAACTCTTCTAGAAAACATCAATATAGCTGGTTGTGACAGACTAAATGATGTCATTGAGCCAGAGGAGGAACATCAAAGTGATGGTACGTTTTTGAGAACAGAAAATACCGATGATGATTAAGAGATCAAAATGAAATGTTTTACGTTAATTACTTATTCAATTAACAAAACATCAATTATTTTTAAGCAATTCTTTTTTTTACAGATGTTGAACTGGAAAATGTGTCGATCAGCTATTCAGATGTAGAAGATACACCAGCACTCTATTGGTCTGAATCAGATTCAGAAGATGATGTGCCTTTGATAGAACTAAAAGGAGAACAAGAATTATCGAGGAAGAAGCGAAGAGCCCGGTACACGACACGTAAGTATTAGATAGTGAATCATTGTGTGAGCGAACAGACTGACTAGATTAACAACATGAACTTACCTAAACAAGTTCAGGCGTCCTGTCTGTACACTCTTGAGTAGCACAAACACACTACTGCACCTCGAGTAGTTGCTCCCGCTGGAGAGCACACTCCTACTGCCAGATGGCTCACAGCACATCTGCTTAAAGTACTGAACACTGATTGCAGACACAACAGAGCAGGTCTGTGCGTGGGATTGCTGACGTTTACATTTACTTTACTCCAGCTCTTTACGTACTAAGCCGTTTCTATTAAATACAGAACATGTACGAACAAATGGAAAAATCGTGTTATGTAACGCTTGGACATAAGCAGCATAGTTACTAAAAACCGGCCAAGTGCGAGTCGGACTCGCCCATGGAGGGTTCCGTAGCAGCAAGTAACATAATAATAATCTTTGTATCAGGTTCATATTTGGCTTGCGCAAGTATGACCACGTTTTATTTGAGTTGATTGAATGAAAGGTAAAATGCGGTTTACGATTTATGACATACTAAAAAAGAACTACTGACCAGATCTCGTTCAAACCAATTTTCGTTGGCAGTTTTTATAGTAATGTACATCATATATTTTTTTTAGTTTTATCATTCTCTTATTTTAGAAGTTAGAGGGGGGGGGACACACATTTTACCACTTTGGAAGTGTCTCTCGCGCAAACTATTCAGTTTAGAAAAAAATGATATTAGAAACCTCAGTATCATTTTTGAAGACCTATCCATAGATACCCCACACGCATGAGTTTGATGAAAAAAAAAATTTTGTGTTTCAGTTCTAAGTATGGGGACCCCCAAAATTTATTGCTTTTTTTCTATTTTTGTATGAAAATCTTAATGCGGTTCACAGAATACATCTACTTACAAAGTTTCAACAGTATAGCTCTTATAGTTTCGGAAAAAAGTGGCTGTGACATACGGACGGACAGACGGACAGACAGACAGACAGACAGACAGACAGACAGACAGACATGACGAATCTATAAGGGTTCCGTTTTTTGCCATTTGGCTACGGAACCCTAAAAAGTAACTTGAAGGTTATGAATCTGGTAGATTCGTGTTGTAAAACTGATCTAGCGCAACTTGATCATTCATATTCCAAAACCTGCAAAAATAAGTTATCGGCTCTAATGAGAACCATTTGATTTCCTTTTTGATTGTGTTTTGAATTTGACGCTTACTAGATTTAAAATCACAGGGTCGGCCGTTGCGAAGAAACAAAAACTGCACAAACGAGGAAAAAATCTTGAAGACGTAATTACAGAAAATCAAAAGAAGAATGAAGAGTCAGGCACAAAAGTTAGCCAGAACACGTCAAATTGTACGTTCAAACTTATTCCGAAATTCAAAGAACTTTTAACTAATACAACACCTCGAGTTAATATTAGTGTTATTGATACTACTTTAGACACAAATTGTAATAATATTAAAAAACGTAATTTATCAAAACACACTCGTACACGCGCTGGTGGAGCACCTTACAGGTGTGATATTTGTCAGTACAGTTGTAATAACAAGGGAGGTTTAATAAAACATATTCGTGGACACGCTGGTGAAAAAATTTTCAAATGTGATATCTGTCAGAGTTGTTTTGGTAAGAAGCATCACCTATCAAGACACATTCGTACGCACACTGGTGAGAAACCTTATAAATGTGAAGAATGTCAGCTTTGTTTTAGTGAGAAGACTAATTTAACTAAACACATTCGTAGGCACACGGGCGAAAAACCTTACAAATGTGAAGAATGTCAGCTTTGTTTTAGCCAGAGGAGTATTTTAACATGCCATATTCGTACGCACACTGGAGCGAAACCTTACAAATGTAAAGAATGTCACCTATGTTTTAGTCATAAGAGTACTTTAAAAAATCACATTCGTACGCACACTGGCGAGAAACCTTTCAAATGTAAAGAATGTCAGCTTTGTTTTAGTCAGAAGAGTATTTTAACACTACACATTCGTACGCACACTGGCGAAAAACCTTACAAATGTGATGAATGTCAGCTTTGTTTTAATCGGAAGAATCATTTAACACAACATATTCGTACGCACACAGGCGAAAAACCTTACAAATGTGACGAATGTCAGCTTTGTTTTGGTCGGAAAGATTATTTAACACAACATATTAGTAAGCACACTGGCAAATCACCTTATAAATGTTAAAAATGTCAGCTTTATTTTAGTCAGGAGGCTACTTTAACACAAAACACATTGGTACGAACACTGGCGAGAAACATTACAAATGTGAAGAATGTTAGTATATTTTTAGTCATAAGAAAACTTTCACAAAACATATTCGTCGTAGACACGCTGGTGAAAATGTCAGATACCTAATGTCTTAGCGTGTACTGTGCATTTTCAACGCTCTAAAATAATTAATCGTTTTGCATACAACGTGGCGCTGTCGATACGACATTAAATTAAAACACTCGTAGTACTAGTCCATAGCAATATTATTTAAACTACCAAAAAATTCCTAAAATCGAAATCTAAAAAATTTTTTTTTTAAACAAACTAAATGGCATAAAATCGTAAACAAAACAGAACACAATTTATAAATATCGGTATCGGATATATAAGTATCGGTTGCGGGATTAAGAATCGATGTTCCCGCCCGCATCCTCTGGACAGCTTGAATAATAATGCGCCCATTGGTCGGACCAGGGGGGCTATTGGCTAACTTTTTCAATAACAGTTGACAACTAGCATTCGTTGCACACTAAACTTAGTTGTCAACTGAAAATTTCATAAAATTGGTATTACGTATCACACAAGTGACTAACAAACTACGGTGGAAATGTGGTGAATTATAAAAATTTACGGTGCCTATTGTGACCAATCTAAAATTTTATCGACTATTATACGGCTTCAAAAGCTTACACAATCGCAATATTAAAAGTATCGATACAATAACATCTGTCAAAACGTGTTATGGTGGCTATCAAAGGCACCAGTGGCTAATGACGTCACTGCAGTTGGTCACTGAAGATAGGCAATACGAAACTAGCTGTTTGACAGTTCAATGATGCACATTGTTAACAAGTGATCATCACTTGAACTGTTACACAAACTCGGGTGTTCCCATACCTCTCTATAGTTAAAGCGGCGTTTCTGTGGCACTCCTCATAAATTAAAATCATGTCGCAGTACTCCGAAGCTGTGTAATTGTAACGAGGCATGATAATTCGAAAATAAGAATGTTTTTATTTGTTTGATAAGGTTTAGGAAAACGTATTTCATTAGGTTTAGTTATTAAAGACTGAGTTTAGATCTAGAATTACTGTCATGAGGAATATTTGTCTCAGGGGAAAGTCTGAAATGAAATCACTCCACTGATATAATTTAAGTTCACACAAAAAGGTTTTTTTTTAATGGTTGAAATCATCAATTAATGACTTCTCTCGCTCTGGGTGGAGCGAGAGGGCCTGTCAGAATTTTACTGACTAAAACCACACCTGTGTCCTTCAGTTGTCCTTTGCGTTCTAGGACTACGGGTTTCCTTTTCAAAATTCCCCGCGGTTCTAGCTAGCGGGCATCGGCCCTGCTGGGCCCCTACGGTTTGCTCTGACATCTCTTTGAGGATCGCGTGGATCACTACGCGCTGTTGACTAATTACCGGACGGCCGGACGGCGAGCTATCCATTGCTCAACGTCTGCGAGCCCGCGTCTACCGTGGCTGGTAGTCGGGGTCCGAATTTCGGCGGCTGGGACGGGAGGACCTCGCGTAGTGTGACCTAGCGTGCAGCCTCCTCCTTCGCTAGCATTACTGTTTCGCAGAAGGAGCCCATTCCTCCTAGCTCCGGACCATAGCCTGAACCAGGGCCCGGCGCGAAAGGTCGTTGCCACCGACTGCCTCCACGAGGACACGGCGGTGCTCTACCCAAGCGGGGCACATCTCTATCATATGCTCTACCGTGTCCTCCGGGCGGTCCACATAATGCTGATACCCGGGCGTTTCTTCCGCCTGAATCCGATGCAGGAACCTCCCGAACTTGCCATGTCCGGTGAGGACTTGCGTCTCAAACATAAAGGGTACGAAACCTAATGTAAAATGCTTCGGTTATTATCAAAATTCATAACGTACTGGTCAGAGATTCCCACGCGACTGCAACGTGCATCCGCCGCGAAGACGTTAATGGCGAGTCGGCTATGAGTGCAAAAGAGATGCGCTATTCAAATATCGTGGCGGAACGGAAGACGACCGCGGGACGCTCTTATTGAGCGTGAGGATCTGTGTGTTGCTGCTTTGTAAATAAGTAGAATTTCACCCATTTCTGAAGATTTTTATGTTTTCGTAAGATATTGACAGAATATGAATAGTAAACCAATATAGTAAGGTTTAGAATAAGAAGATTACAATAAGATCTTGCAATAAGATTCGAGTTTGTTGAATTGTTTGTTTACTTTATTGATAAGGATTTATCTCACTGTTATCAGTTGTTGATAAAATTTAATTATGGTGACTAGTGTTTTTAAGTTTAGAGGTCGAAAATCTGGAATGTTCGCGTCTTTTGTTGTGTCTAATTACATTTTGAAAATGTTTAATATAATAACCAAAACTTTGTGTATTTAGTTAGGATCGAACTAGAAACTGATGTTTTAACAGCTAGAATTCCCATTAGAATCGAATTGGAGAAATTATTGTTAGTTTTGTGTTCACGAATGCAGTCGATCTAACATTTTTGACAATGTTTGTTGATTCTAGAAATATTTTTGTATGTAAATATATTATGTTATGTCAACTTTATTGTTTTATTATAAAGTACTTACCTATAGATCGAAAGGAACTTTTTCAATAAGTAGGTATGTTGTCATGATTATGTAAAGAAATCAATAAATAAAGGCGTCCGAAAGGGTTCGGCAGAGGCAAAATGAAACATGAAAAATGTCTCAAAATACGCGGTTCTCTGATGTAACTTAGCGGGGTATAGGTAAGAGATGACCCGATTTTCGGTTCAATGTCAGTCGCAAGCTAGTCAACACGAGAAAAGAAAGCCGAAGTCCCTTTTCAAGCTGAAGATTGTGTTTTATTTCTCTTCGGTTCCCACTCTGAGGTCCTCCTACGCACTCCGTTGTCATATTACCAGAGGTCGGAATTAGGTAGAGTTATTCATGTACTTGCATCGATATGTTGATATTAATATGGATCTTTCCGGGATTTCTTATGAAAAATCCCGTGTGGCCAACAATATTACAAATAAATAATAATAAAAACCTCAGAGATAGTTATGACAATTAAAACAAAGATAATAATTAACATACAATTTTTATTCGTTTTTTTGAGGTTAACAAAGGGGATTGCCCAATCCCAGGCCAAAGATGGTCATCAAATATTACTCAAAAAATTGGTTGGAGTGTAGGTAACGGGGCACTGAGGAAAAGACGGCCTTCGGGATCCGGTGGGATGTGGGAGTAGAAGGGTGGTGAACACTTCACGTGACCTTGACTTCAAGGGCATGTATAAAATGTTGGGAAACGTCTAGAACATCCATGGTGAATGACCTTGACCTCAAGGATAAATATATGAAATAATATAATAATATAATATAATATTCCATAACTATCACACAACGCCGTCTAGTCCCAAGCTAAGCAGAGCTTGTGTTATGGGTACTAGACAACTGATAAACATACTTATATATTTCTAAATACACACATATATAGATAAATTACACCCAGACACAGAACAAATGATCGTGCTCATCACACAAACATTTGTCCTGGGTGGGAATCGAACCCACGACCTCCGGCATAGCAGTCAGGGCCACTAACCACTAGACCAACAGGCCAGTCAAGGTCAAATGTACAAAATGTTAAGAAACGTCAATAAAGCCAATGTTTTAGCCAAAAAAGGACCTTGGGAAAATTTGGGCTTATTGTCCAACAAAGTTATGGCATATTGCAAAGGATTCTGTTTATTCTTAAATTGTTACTTTTGGCACCACCTTCAATTATTCCATTGCAAAAAAAGATTTGCACCAAAATAGGTTTAGTAGAAAAATAAAATTGGTCACCGATTTCTTGGTCAATAATGGACAAATTTTGAATTGTTGGTTTTTGATTGGTAGGGTATACTCTCGAATTGGTCCCATAGAAATATAGTCCATCATTTAATGATGAACTTCGGAGTTGTATTACAGAGTTCCGATGCCTAACTTCAGGCTTCATCATATCAGTTCGATATATTCCCCTTCTTCTTGCAGTCATCGACTACACGTACATAAGCAATTTTACTTGATAAGATGGTTCTGCTGTGATCCTATGAGGAGTTCTGTTCCATATCTTTGAAGTTCATGATCAGATCATAACAACATTTCTATGAGACCAACTCGGAAGAATAACCATTTAATAAAAAAAAAAAACAATTTAAAAAATCGGTTCACAATTGACCGAGAAATCGGTGAAAATAAATTTAAAAAAAATACATTCAGGCGAACATAGAACCTCCTCCTTTTTGAAGTCGGTTAAAAAAACACGTATTTTCTGTAACAAGTATTTTAAAATATTCGAGAAAATGACGAAATTACCGAATGCTAACAGAGTTTTCAGGCGTTCTCTTTTTTCCCGTTACCTTTTCGTCAAATAACGCGTTGGATTGATTTAGATGAAGTACAGATCCCGGTATGGATCTTGAGCGCTGACTTTTACTTGCACAGAAGTAAAATATCAGGTCTCTTTGGTGGTATGAAGTGAGACGCGGGGGCGGGGAGTGTTAGTGATTAGCTCGCCGCGCATCGCATCGACGACACTCGTGATTGGTTCCCTGCGCTTGCGGCACGTACCTGACAACGACGAGTATACTTCCGTGCCATTAAATTGACTCGTTATTTTTAATCCATCGATTTTTTATTATTTTTTATTAGTGGTTATTATGTCACCAAAAATGGTTTAGCCGAGAACGCATAACAGGCACACAGAGAAAGTTCCTTTCAAAAGTAGGTAAAATGTTAGGAATTTCTTCGTAGGCGTGTTACAAATCCTCGAAATATTCGTCTTTGCTATAATATGCATACCTTCCGGTAGAAATTCTCTAAAAGATAATGAAAACCGTATGAAAATCTGTTGCATGGTTAATAAGTAAACGGAAAAACAGACAGACAAACACAGCGACTTTGCTTTTAAAAACTATTTATGTTTTTTTTTACTTTTACCTTCAACCAGAATTAAGAAGATAGCAGGTACTTAGATGAAAAATAAAATAAAATAGGTGTACATTTTTTTTTGCCATAAGTGCACGATGCGCAAAGCGATTCCCGCTCTTTCGCCGAGCGCTCAAGATCCGTGCCGATACCTGTAACAAGCTTTTAAAACTATGCTCGATGTTGACGATAGGCGAGTGAAAAAGTACCCTCTTAACAAAACTCTTAACAACAGTTTGCTTCCCACGTCGAAAGGTTAAGAGGAACAATACAATTAAAATATGTTCGAACACGAATATTACGTCATGTTCTAGTCAACAGAAATGAAGTTAGTCTAGGATGCCAGGAAGCCGAGAATTATATTGTAGTCTACCTAGTACCTGATCAAAGTTTGCCGAAAAGGTTGAAAGGTAATTTTAACATAAGAGTACATGGCTTAAAAAACTAAGTATCTAAGCCAAAAACATTATAAAAAAAACGGAAAAATATGCCTGCGTTCCGAATTGCGACAAAAGCGATAATATCCACAGACCATAAAGGATACTACATATTATCGCGTATCCGACCAACGCGCAACGACGCAACATCACGAAATTATTACTCAAAAGTCCTTACATTTTGTGATGTGACTATTAAAGGTCGGATTCGCGATATACAGTCAAACGGGGTGAATGAACACAAAACTTTAATTAAGATTTTTACTTTGATAATTATAAAATCATATTTTTAGTTTCAATAAAGTAATGTGTTTTAATATACCATTTCTATCATTTTGAGTACTCAAATACTACAAACAATTTTTCAATAACGTGGCAATCCCCATTATAGTTTTGTTTCTATTCACCCCGTTTTACGGTAATCACTTTTATCGCAATTCGGAACGCTGGGTATGTCATTGTCATTGAATGTCAGGTGTCAAATCGTGATTGATTTTGTTTATTTTAGTAGTTTGTTTTATTCTATCATATCGGTATAAATACTGTAAAGATTTTGATTTAAGATTAATAAAATAATTCCTATATACTTCTTGGATGGCCAGGAATATACTTATCTAGGCTGTAGTTGGCAGAAGTGCATACGATCACACGATATTTACCGAGTTTATCTCGTGGAGTGTTATAGCCGCGCCAGCAGCAGACATTCAACTTTGTTTTTCTAATTTATACGTTAACTAAGTTATTCTTTTAAGTTTAAGATGGATAAAATGCCAATGTGCAGAATATGTTTAGTAGAGAATGTTCGCATGTGCATAGTTGTCGATAAGAATTTACAAGAACTGTATGAAACGCTGACTAATATTCCAGTAAGTTATATCTAATATATTACTTAAATAGCCTGCTCACAACTGAGTTTTGAAGCTCTAGGATGTTTCTGTGTATGAGAGGTATACTAATTGTGCTCCATTGGTGTAATTGCTGCAAGGCGTTCCGATGTGAGGATAAAATAAATAAATAAATAGTAAAAGCCACACTTAACATCAACAGCTGTGGTCAGTTTTGCTCAGACAGTATAACAATGTATGTACCATATGGGAAGTATTTTATTCCTAAGTCAAATGTAATATATGTTATGTTACAGTTTGTAACTGAAGACAGAAGACCGATGCTCGCTTGTTTCTTGTGCTTTGCTAAACTGAAGCAATGCTGCCAACTGCAGAGAAAATGTCTGGAAGCAGAAGAGCTGTTTGCTCAGATGATGAATGAGGTGAGGTGTTCTGCAACTAGTGAGGGTATTTAGTAAGTGTAGAAGTGATACCTAGTGATGCTATCTAGAGGTCACGGACTGCTCAGGATTTGTTGAACTTTTTAAGTATTGTCATTTGTGAGGCTCTTTCTTTTGAGTGACCAATAAAAATTGTTTGTACTTGTTTGTGTGCAATAAAGAACATCAGAATTATCTAATATGCAATAACCTTTTGCAGCCGAATCCTTCAGTAAACCGAGGTCAGCTAGAGTATTCCAGTGAGCTTTCAGTAACTCCTGTAGAGAACATCAGTATAGTTGATGTCCGCCATATTGAAAGCATTGCTGTCAAAGAAGAATTACCAGCTGTTTGTGAGAGACTAGACGATGTCATTGAGCCAAAGGAGGAACATTTAAATGATGGTATGTTTTACAAAGAAATTATACTCCATTCACTTCTGCATTAGACAAAAGAGGTGCATAGAAGCATGTTCATGAATTGTCCACAATACAAGGCAACAAGATAATTATTTAACATTCATTCAATTTTTTAACATGGACACTAGTAGTAAAAGTAAGAACTAAATAATTAATTTAATTAAAAGCCTCATAAATTCAGAAGATGGATAGTTCAAATGAATTCATTTCAGTATAACAGTTGGTATGTAAGTTGATTATAATAAATTCAGCATCAATCTTAACTGTAATAAAGCATAATATACATAATTATAATGTACTTTTATTACAAAGTGTACCCTATTAGTGTGTCTTCTATTATTAATTTTGATTTTATTATTTAATTTTTATTGATTAAATTTAAATATGTATTTACAATTTTATTTTATTATCTAATTGTATATAAATAATTTCAATTTAATTTAATTTAATTATATGCATTAATTTTATCAACCTTCGAATCCAACTTGGCTGGGCAGCGTTGGGGAAGTTCCGCGGTATCTTCTCATCCAATATACCACAGTGTCTCAAGACGAAAGTCTATGACCAGTGCGTGTTGCCTGTGACGACATATGGTTCCGAAACGTGGACGCTCACAATGGGCCTCATCAGAAGGCTCAAAGTCACCCAAAGGGCAATGGAAAGGGCTATGCTCAGAGTTTCCTTGCGTGATCGAATCAGAAATGAAGATATCCGCAGGAGAACCAAGGTTGCCGACATAGCGCGAAGAATCGCCAAACTAAAGTGGCAATGGGCAGGGCACATTGCTCGCAGAACGGATGGCCGTTGGGGCCGAAAGGTTCTGGAGTGGCGACCGCGTACCGGAAGACGCAGTGTCGGAAGGCCCCCTACAGGGTGGACCGAGACCTGGTGAAGGTTGCGGGAATCCGATGGATGCGAGACGCACAGGATCGTTCGTTGTGGCGACGTTTGGGGGAGGCCTATGTCCAGCAGTGGACGTCTATCGGCTGAAATGATGATGATGATGATGATGATGATTAATTTTATAATATGATTTGGCCTTTAATTTTACAAACTATGATTTTAATTGTGACTGTTTTGATTATATTTGTATACGAGTCAATGCTACTTGAAATAAATAAATAATTATTATTATTAAAACAACCATTTTTAACTTCTGTCTAATGTTGTCGCGAACAGAGTACTCCATTCAATTCTGCATTAGACAAAAGTGGTTCATAGAAGCAGGTGTGCACAACATTTATTTTTCGAGATAAATTCAATCAATTTTAATAAATAATGGTTTCAATATAAAATTTTAACATTAGCTACTTAGATAAATTTTACTATTGTAAGGTACTAAGTAAACACTTTTTACCAAGCGGAAATGTTTTTTTTTTTTTAAATAAGTAAACATAACTTTATTTCAAACAATTTTACAAGTTATTTATAATGGTGTATCAACAAGTTTCCTCATTACAAAACAAATGAATTGTACACAATACAAGGCAACAGATAGGTAATTATTTAACATTCATAGAAATAGATATAACTAATATTATAAATTGTTTACATTTAAAATAAAGACTGGTGTATCAACAAGTTTTTTACTTACAAAACAAATAAATTGCACACAATACAAGGCAATAAGATAATTATTTAACTTTCATAGAAATAGAAATAACTAATATTATAAACCATTTACATTTAAAATAAAGCCTGGAAAACTTCTTATTCCGGTTGTTCTGGTAGGTTTTGCCGGTGATAGTGGTGGCTGATTAACCTTCTTATTCAATCTCAATATTAATTTGAACCAATTTTCAAAATTATACGATTCCATCTCCAATTGGTAGTGTCCATCACCTTTTTTTAGCTTGAAATATCAATGCAGCATCCTCTAAAATCCCATCTGATGATCCTGTAAAATTAAAATAAACCAGAGTATATAATTCTTCTGTACATGTGTTTTTCACCTAATTCCTAAACGGCTTGTTCGATTTGGGTGATACTTTATATGAATATTAAGTTGTCCCTGAATGATTTGAAAATTTAATTGAAATGGCTAGGTGGCTTCTTATGGTGGTTCTTAATTTTATTTTCAGAAAAAAAGCTAGCTTTCGGGCAGGACAATGTCTGCCGGGGCCGCTATCAAATTCAAATTCAAATTATTTATTTCAGATAAACATCCATATGTGTTAGTAGTGGTACAACTTAGCCTAATGTTAGTTTTAAAATAAAATTTAAATAATAATTAATAACCAATGAACCATTGTACGAACAGTTCAATGGTTCATTAGTTTAAGTGGATAAGTGTGTCAGGACACTTATCCACCTTTGTAAGAGGGGGGAGTCCCACCTATCGGAAAACACTCAGGATGCCATTGGAGGAGGAACGCAGGCGCGCCAACATGGAAGCGCATCGCTTCCGCATGATCGCGGCAAACCCGTCAACACATGCGTCCGCAAACATCCCTGACGCACTACATCGCCACGGCAACCCCAAAAGCACCCTGAATGCGTTATTGTACTGTACGCGCAGGTCGCTGTATGCCCGCTGGGTATACTTGGTCCACAGGCTGCTGTTATTTAAATGTGCTCGTTGGTTTATCCAGTAATCGTGCGCATCTATTACACTCTTCACAGTTTCTGTTTACAGAGCTAACGCTGGAACGTCTAAGTAATAGCTATTCAGACGTAGAAGATGTGCCAACACAACAGTCTGATTCAGAAGATGATGTGCCGTTAATGGAAATTAAACAAGAAGTATCGAGGACTAAGCGAAGAACCAGTGACACGACACGTAAGTATTAGTGTATCATTGTGTGAGCGAACAGGCCGACTGGTTTGACAACATGAACTTAACAAAAACAACTTCAGGCGTCCTGTCTGTACACTCTTGAGTAGCACAAAAACACTGCTACACCTCGAGTAGTTGCTCTCGCTGGAGAGCACACTCCTACTGCCAAATGTCTTACAGAACGTCTCTAAGTAGGTACCTTAAAGTACTGAACACTGATTGCATATACAAGAAAATTGTTCTGTGTGTGGGACAATATCGTAACCCTTGCTTTTGGCTCTGCCATAGTCGGTTAATTACAGCTTATTTTGATAAAGCCTTTGATCATGCATGATCAGTAGGATTTAGAACTCTTCGGCTCTGATGAGAACCATTCGATTCCCTTTCATTTGATTATGTTTTGAATTTGATACTTACTAAATTAATAATCACAGGGTCGGCCGTTACGAAGAAACCAACACTGCACATTCGGGGAAAAAGACTAGAAGACGTAATTACGGAAAATCAAAAGGAGAATGAAGAGTCAGACACAAAAGTTACCCAGAACATGTCAAATAGTCCGTCTAAACTTATTCAGAAATTCGAAAAACCTTTAACTAATACACCTCAAGTTAATATTAGTGTTATTGATACAAATTATCGTAATAATATTAAAAAACGTAATGTAAAAAAACATACTCGTGTACGCCCAGGTGCAGCACCTTACAAGTGTGATATTTGTCAGTACAGTTATAAAAACAAGGGAAATTTTGTAAAACATATTCATGTACACACTGGTGAAAAACCTTTCAAATGTGATATCTGTCAGAGTTGTTTTAGTCGAAAGGATCATTTAACAAAACACATTCGTACGCACACTGGCGAAAAATCATATAAGTGTGAAGAATGCCAGTGTTGTTTTAGTCGAAAGGATTATTTAATAAGTCACATTCGTACGCACACTGGCGTAAAACCATATAAGTGTAAAGAATGCCAGTGTTGTTTTAGTCGAAAGATTTATTTGACAGAACACATTCGTACGCACACTGCTGAAAAACCTTTCAAATGTGAAGAATGTCTGCTTTGTTTTAGTCGTAAGAATACTTTAACAAGACACATTCGTACGCATACTGGAGACAAACCTTACAAATGTGAAGAATGTGAGCTTTGTTTTACTCATAAGAGTTCTTTAAAAAGTCACATTCATTCGCACACTGGTAAAAAACCTTTCAAATGTGATATTTGTCAGAGTGGTTTCACTAAAAAGGGTAATTTAACGTGTCACATTCGTACGCACACAGGAGACAATCCTTTCAAGTGTGATGTTTGTCACCGAAAGTTTAATGTGAAGAGCAATTTAAAAAGACACATACGTGCGCATATTGGTGAAAAACCTTTTGAATGTGATAACTGTCAACGTAAGTTTAATGAAAAGAGCGATTTAATAAAACACATTCGTACGCACATTGGTGAAAAGCGAAAAACCTTTCAAATGTGATATCTGACAGAATCATTTCACTCAAAAGGCTCGTTTAACGAGTTACTTTCGTACATACACTGGAGAAAATACTTAAATGTGATATATGTCAACGTAAGTTTAATGTGAAGAGCAATTTAACAAGATACTTTCGTACGCACATTGGTGAAAAACCTTTCAAATGTGAAGTTTGTCTGCGTAGATTCAATAAAGTGTGATATAACAAAATATTTCTACGCACACTGTTGAAAAACCTTATAAATGTGTTGTCAGTCAGCATTATTTTAGTCGAATGATATGCTGCTAAATAATAGATTAATCGTGAAACAAGATTGCTTTTTATGTAAATTTTGAACCTTTAAATAAATAATATGTTCTTCTCTATTTTAACCATAATTTTTAACGTATTATGCTAATTCAAGTGGAGTTTGTGTAAAAAAATGTATACTACACTATCGGTGCCCATTTATTTAAAAATATACCTACTGAATACTAAATCCAAAATTGGTATCACAATAACGGATCCTAACGTTTAAAAATTAGTTATCCGATTTTAATTGAAGAAAAGACGATTTTCATTAAAGTATTACTTATTTTAAAATTTAGTTTTAACAGCACAAAAATGTTTAAGGGTGAAAAACACCGACCCTTTGTTAATCTGTGTCATGCTTGTTAACAAAAAGCCCATTGATTGAATGAGTAGCTCACAATAAGAAAGATAAGGAAAGCAAATGGTTTACAAATGCTATCCCTTTTATTGTTAACGTTGAAAGCTCCAGAAATCTCGACATGATTTAGTACGATCTTGTCACTCGTACGGTGTATGCGTTTCGTGTTTTTCTCCCTGTGTTCATCTCCTCTGTTTCTTGTTGCTATCCCCTTGGACCCTGATTTGCCTACCCAATCGGTAGGCTTGTCGTTTTGGTGATCTCTGCTATATTGGCTATGTGTATTCTTGACTTTGGCTTGCTCAACGATTCGGACAAACGTGCAGTGCAGTGACGAATAAAAAATGGCTCAGTACACACCGTGCGAATATGCCGAAATGCATTACATTTACGGCGAATGCAGAGGCGGCGTTAGAGAAGCTGCTCGACTTTATCGGGAGAGATATCCCAATCGAAGACATCCAGATCATCGGGTTTTTGTGAGAGTGCATAACGCATACACCGAGGGGAGGATACCTGGCACAGGCGTAGGCGGTGCAAGTGCGGGACGACCGCAAGTACACAACGATGGAGAGGTACTGAATTTAATTGCTGAAGATCCTTCAATTTTGGGCCGTGTCTTAATTCGTAGAACAGCCAACATCAACTAGAACTGTACACCGAATTCTAAAAAGACATGAATTGTACCCATACCACTATCAAAGGGTACAGTCGTTGCTACCAAGAGATAGTCCTTTAAGAGTAAGATTTTGTAGAGAAATGCTACGCAGAATAAGAGAAGACCTGCATTTTTTAAATATTCATTATGGAGCGACGAGTCATCCTGTAAAAAAGATGGATATTTAAATCTAAATAACTTACATAGCTGGCAGCTAGAAAACCATCTTGTAAGGCAAGACAGATCACAATATCAATTAAAAATAAACCTTTGGACCGGAATCATTAACGGACGGTTTTTAGGAGCCCGTTCACCTTGGCTCCTGCTTTTCAGAATGTATCCTTGGAGTGTACCGTCCGCCTTCGACTCTTGGGAGTAGAAGTTTCGTCAGACCTCAATTTTGGGCGGTTCATTGAGTCCAAAGCCAAGGTAGCTGCTAGAAAACTAGGCGTTCTTGCAAAGGTTCAACGGTACTTCACACCAGGACAGCTTCTAATGTTATACAAAGGACAGGTCCGATTGTGTGTGGAGTACTGCAGTCACATATGGGCTGGTGCTGCAAAATGCTATCTAGCAGCTTTGGACTCAGTGGAAAGGCGTGCGAAGAGGCTAATTGGGGATCCAGGTTTGGTTAAGTCCAATCTACAAAGCTTCGAGCACAGGCGCAGGGTAGCCAGCCTATCGGTATTTTACAGAGTGCATTTTGGAGAGTGTGCGCGGGAATTGCATGACTTGATTCCGCCATCTCCTTTCTACCATCGGACAACCCGACGTACGGCGAGTATCCACCCTTACGTTATTGAGACTAAGGGTTTCGCTTCGTCGTTTATACCGCGTACATCGAAGGACTGGAACAATCTGTCTGCTGCGGTCTTCCCGTCCAACTATAACTCTTAATAAACTAGTGCGCCTCACCATCAATGATTGCATCACTGCTTACCATCAGGTGGGATCGCAGTCAAGCACTGGTTTATATCAATTTAAAAAAAAAAACTATTTTTATTAGTGAGACCTACTTTTATTATACCTTTTTGAAATCGGTATTTAGTAAGTTATTATTTTTTTTAATGAATGGGCACTGACAGTGTATTAGGCATGTTCTTTTTACAAAAATCCCACTTAAATTTGCATGATGTGTCAAAAATTAAAGTTAAATAAAAGAACTTATTTTTTCTTTAAAAGTTCTAAATTTACATAAAGCGATCTTGTTTCACGATTGCTCTATTATTTAGCTGCATAGAACAGAAATCAAAATGAAAAAATAATGGTTATTGTTGAAAATACAGGCCATGAGGTGTGGCGTCGTGGGCACACTCGATCCGTTCCCGAGAACGAGTAGACGTCATTCTGAAGTAGCGCCTGCTTACTGATAATTTGGTTGTTTCATTTATAAACCCGAATCCCTAAATAGTGATTTTAGTGAACACCACATTATATCAAAATATTAAAAATTCATCAAAAAAATAAAATGTTTTTTTTTTTGGAGACCCTTGGAAAAAATGGTTAAAATTATAATATGTTATAGTTGACTATCTGGTATATCGAATCCTTAACGGTGGACCACTATTTATCTGGAAGAACTCCAAAATTCCTAGACGAATTTGGATGCACCAAAACACTACCTTTATAGAATGTTCGGAAAGAGAACAGTCTTACCGTAATAATATAATCTTTAATTGGGTAAGTTACACCCATATGATTACACAACATTCACATTAATTTAAATTACCAATAAAAAATCATAAATAAAATGGCCTCAAAAATTTCATTTACTACAAGTACTACAACACAACAATTAAATAAACAATACAAAAATCTACACTTATAAAGAGATAGTTTGTTTTTTACCCGACTGCGAGAAGGGTTATGTTTTTCGCGCGTATCTTGTATGTATGTAATATTCTTTACTACCTCATATCTGCCAAACCGCTGAACGGATTTACATTATTAGCATATCGTTAGATTCGTCTTGTTAACCCAAGTGTTCTTAGATAGGTGAAGTTGAAAAAAAATCAGCATAACGACTGTAGGACGCTATACATTGGAGTAAAAATTTTTTTTTTGTTTAGTGCAATATGGGTATCAAATTCAAGAGCTCATCATGAGGATTTCAAAATGGTATATCATGACCATATTAAAAAAAATACAATAGGAAATATGTCATTTATTTTTAACCGACTTCAAAAAAAAGGAGGAGGTTATCAATTCGGTTGTATTTTTTTAAATCTTTTTTTTATGTTTCTTACCACAGAACTCCGTCGTTTATGGACCGATTTGCAAAATTTTTTTTTTCCTTCATAGGATATGCTTCCAGATTGGTCCCATTTTTTTCAAAATCCAGTTCTGATGATGGAATCCATGAGGAATCGAGGGAACTCCTCAAAAATTATAGGCAACCCTATGGTAATTTTGGTATTTTCATCAAGAACTTAAGCATTTACAGTCAAAAAGTAACATTTGATGAAGTGGAACTGATGAAGAAGACCAGAAATGGTCAACGGAACTTCATACTCAAATAGATATCACAATGAAGATAGTTAAGCGACTATGACAATACAAATAAATGAATGATTCTGAATAGTTACGTTGAAAATGGTATCATCGAAGTGATCTGATGATGATGATGGAGCCGGAAGGTAGGCACTGGAACTCCGTAATTAATCAATGTAACCTAGCCGTGTTTGGACTTATTAGAATTGTCATGAGATGCACTTTGGCAATAAGGTACTATCGAACTGATCTGATGATGGAGCCGGAAGGTAGGCACAGGAACTCCGTAATTAATCAATGTATCCTAGCCGTGTTTGGGCTTATTAGAATTGTCGTGAGATGCTCTTTGGCTATAAGGTACTATCGAACTGATCTGATGATGGAGCCGGAAGGAGGAAGGTAGACACAGGAACTTTATAATAAAACAATGTAACCTAGCAGTATTTGGGTTAATTGGAATTGTCATGAGAAATAGGCACTCTGTTTATAAGTGTATCGCAACTAAAAAGTGTGAAATAAAAACTTTTTAGAAAAAAAAAATAACCGACTTCACTAAAAAAAAACACTAAAAGGATCAAAATAACTTTAATTTCGGAAGTCGGTGTTAAATAAGAAACAAACAATACCGAGAAACACCGACTTCCAAAATTAAAGTTATTTTGATCCTCTTAGTGTTTTTTTTTTAGTGAAGTCGGTTATTTTTTTTTTCTAAAAAGTTTTTTTCTTCTTTTTAGTTTTTATCTAAAGTTATTTTTTACGCAGTCGGTTTTTTTATTTTTTAAATTCATTTTTTTTTTGTTTGTAGGAAAGTACTGGTCCGATTGCTAAAATATTTTCACCAACCAACCATCCACCAACCATTTTTTAACCGACTTCAAAAAGGAGGAGGTTATATGTTCGGTTGAATGTATGTTTTTTATTTTTATTTTTTATGTATGTTCACCGATTTCTCGGTCAATTGTGGACCGATTTAAAAAATTTTTTTTGATTGGAAGGTTATACTTCCGAGTTGGTCCCATAGAAATATTGTTATGATCTGATCATGAACTTCGAAGATATGGAACAGAACTCCTCATAGGATCACAGCAAAACCGTCGTAACAAGTAAAATTGCTTTATTTACACGTGTAGTCGATGACTGACTGAAAGTAGAGGGGGAATATATCGAACTGATCTGATGATGAAGCCTGAAGTTAGGCACCGGAACTCTGTAATAAATGAATGTAATCTAACCGTGTTTGGGATTATTAGAATTGTCATGAGATGCACTCTGGCTATAAGGTATTTAAGTTTGGCTGAGGGGTACTTTTTAGTGGTGGTGGTTTTTTTTTTTTTTTTTTCGGGTGGGAAAATCATCTAATGACATCCCCCGCTCTTGGGCGGAGCGAGAGATAGTGTCAGACTTTTACTGACTAAAAACCCACTCCTGTTCCTTCTTTGCCATTTTTTCCAGGGCCCGGGGGTCACTTTCGCATCACCCATGGCCCCAGTAGGCCTCGACCCTGCTGGGCCCCTACGATTGCTGACATCTTGAGGCGCGCGTGGAACACTTCGCGCCGTCGACGACTTGGACTCGGTCCGGACAGTCACCGGACGATCGGACGGCGCGCCACCCATTGCTCGCCGTCCGCAAGCCCGCGCCTACGGTGGTCGGAAATCGGGATCGGAATCCCGGCGGCGGTTGGGACGTGAGGACCGTTGCCTCACGCGATCGGCCGCCTCCTTTGCTAGCATTACTGCTTCGCAGAAGGAGGCAACCGCCTGCCACTCCTCCTCGCTCCGCACCATGGCCTGTACCAAGGCCTGGCGCGAGAGATCGCTGCCGCCGATCGCCTCCACGAGGACACGGCGCGGTGCTCTGCCCAAGCGGGGCACACCTCTACCGTATGCTCCACCGTGTCCTCCGGGCGGTCCACACAATGGTGGCACCCGGGCGTCTCTTCTGCACGAATTCGGTGCAGGAACCTCCCGAACTTACCATGTCCGGTGAGGACCTGCGTCATGCGGTTTTTTTTTTTTTTTTTTTTTTTTTTTAGGTGGGAAAATCATCTTATGACAAATCCCGCTCTTGGGCGGAGCGGAAAATAGTGTCAGACTTTTACTGACTAAAAACCCACTCCTGTTCCTTCTTTGCCTTCGTCCCAGGGCCCCGGGTTTCACTTTCACACTACCCGTGGCCCCAGTAGGCTTCGACCCTGTTGGGCCCCTACGATTTGCTGACATCTCCCTGAGGCGCGCGTGGAACAATACGCGCCGTCGACGACTTGGGCTCGGTCCGGACGGTTACCGGACGATCGGACGGCGAGCCACCCATTGCTCGCCGTCCGCAAGCCCTCGCCTACGGTGGCCGGAAATCGGGATCGGAATCCCGGCGGCGGTTGGGGCGTGAGGACCGTTGCCGTTGCCTCACGCGATCGGCCGCCTCTTTTGCTAGCATTACTGCTTCGCAGAAGGAGGCGACCGCCTGCCACTCCTCCTCGCTCCGGACCATGGCCTGTACCAAGGCCCGGCGCGAGAGATCGCCGCCGCCGATCGCCCCCACGAGGACACGGCGTTGCTCTGCCCAAGCGGGGCACACCTCCACCGTGTGCTCCACCGTGTCCTCCGGGCGGTCTACACAGTGGCGACACCCGGGCGTCGCTTCCGCACGAATCCGGTGCAGGAACTTCCCGAACTTACCGTGTTCGGTGAGAACCTGCGTCATGCGGTAGGTAAGGACGCCGTGAGGTCTTTTCAGCCACTCCTCAAAGAGGGGATAGTGGTGGTGGTACCATAACTAAAAAGTGTAAAATAAAAAACTATTTACAAAAAAAATACAACCGACTTCAAAGTAAAAAAACACTGAAAAGTGCAAAATAACATTAATTTCGGAAGTCGCTGTTAAATAACGAAGAGACAAAACTATTATAGAAACACCGACTTCCAAAATTAATGTTATTTTGCACTTTTCAGTGTTTTTTTTACTTTGAAGTCGGTTGTATTTTTTTTGTAAAAAGTTTTTTATTAGTAAACTTCTTTATTCCTAAGTGACATAGGGCGGATATCTGAATTGAGTATTTTGACTTAAGAGCCCGGCGAACGGCGCTTGCAACTGCAAGTTACCGCGTATCGCGGAATATAGCTGTCTCTGTTTGACAAAAACAAGTGAGCGACGATATCTCAACATATAAGGATAACTAGCACACAGTAACAAATCAGAAAATGTTATGGAGCCGAGTGCTTTTTTTATAAGTGGGAAATCAGTCAATGACTTCTCCCACTCTTGGGCGTAGCGAGAAGGCGTTTCAGACTTTTACTGACAAGAAAACCCACTCCTGTTCCTTTTTTGCCTTCGATCCAGGGCCCCTACGGTTTTGCTGACATCTCCTCAAGGCGCACGTGGATCACTACGCGACGTCGACGACTCGAGCTCGGTATGGACGATTACCGGATACCCATTGCTCACCGTCCGCAACACCACGCCTACAGTAGTTGGAAATCGGGGTCAGGATCCCGGCGGCTGGGGCGTGAAAAAGACCGTTCCCTTACATGTGCGTCGTGGTGGTCTACACAATGGTGACATCCGGGCGTTTCTTCCACACGAATCTGGTGTAGTAAGCTCCCAAACTTATCATGTCCGGTGAGGTGTCGTCGTGCGGAAGGTGAGGACGCCGACACGTCTTTTGAACTACTCCTCAAAGAGGGGATTTACCGCCATAATTATGGCGTGCCCAACACTGGGTTGCGACAGTCGCTGTCGCCATTTCACCATGAGATCCCGCCGAAACTCTGCCCCCATACCGCGACTTGTCGCGTCAGTGGAGTTTCGCCCCGGCGTTGCATCTCCATGCGCAAATCGTGGAAGGACAGTTTCCTCTAGATCTCATGGTGGCAGGCCAGCAAAGAGGCTCGCCGCTTCGCGGGAGACCGTGCGGTGCGCCCTGTGGCATGCGTCCAGCTTGGACACCGGTCGCTTCCACATCGACGGCACCCACACCGGCGCTCCGTAAAGGGTCCATGGATCGAATGATCGCTGCGTGGAGCCTCCAGCAAGAGGTCTCTACCTCCTAGGTTGGGCAGGAGCCGCTTGTGAGCAGCCCCAGTCCGTTCCAGTTTGAAAGCCAGACGTCGGAAGTGTTCCTCGAAATTTCACCGGCTGTCGAGGACGACGGCTGTTGAGTTACATTAGAATGCGGGTGCAACACATTCTAATCTTATGCAGTACTTGGCAGCAAATGTATCAAGTCAGCCTTCTCGGCAAGCTTCGATGAGGTAGTCAATACTACCATAAATTCTCAACTCCATTTAACAACTGGGATCAATTTGTGAATATAATTAAAACAGCTTTTTTTTTTATTCCTGATAGGTTCGCGCTTGACCGCTCTCACCTGATGGAAAGCGACGATGCGGTCGACGATGGAGCGCGCTTACTTAGAAGTAACCTATTCACTCTTGACTTAAAGATTCCCGGGTTGTAGCCATCAGGAAAAACAGATTCCGGCAAGGGATTCCTCTCCTTAGCAGTACGCAATATGAATGTGTTCCAGCTACTAAACTTCATTAGAAAAAATCACGCCATAAACCGCCAGCGTCTTAATAAGTTAAGGAATATAAACATAGGAACTGTTGAATTAATTCCGGTCATTGATCTAATGACTCTCTCTCTTTCTCTGACTGCAATTAGGTACCCCAAAAAGCTACTCCATATCTTAAATAAAACAGACTCAAAGAGACCATGAAAAGCTATAATAGTCGCGTCAGTGCCAACTTTTTAGTCAAATCTATATATATATAGTTATATATATATAAAAGCGAAATACCACTCACTAATTAATCACGAAATCTCAGAAACTTTAACATTATATAAACTTAAAATTTAGCAGGTAGGTTCCTTATATGGTCTAGACATCGGCTAAGAACGGATTTTCCGAAATTCACCCAAGCCCTAAGGGGCTGAAACGAAACGGGGTCCAAAGTTTGTATGGAGAAACCGGCTTTCACGCCGGGCGAAGCCGCTCGCAGAAGCTAGTTAGGTATATAAAATATCGGCAGATTGCTTAATTTCTTGCACATCTCTTCAGCCTGTGGTTTGTGGTTTCCAGGGGGGGCTATTGGCTAACTTTTTCAATAACAGTTGACAACTAGCATTCGTTGTACACTAAAATTAGTTGTCAACTGAAAATTTCATAAAATTGGTATTACGTATCACACAAGTGACTAACAAACTACGGTGGAAATGTGGTGAATTATAAAAAATTACGGTGCCTATTGTGACCAATCTAAAATTTTATCGACTAATATACAGCTTCAAAAGTTTACACAATCGCAATTTTAAAAGTATCGATACAATAACATCTGTCAAAACGTGTTACGGTGGCTATCAAAGGCACCAGTGGCTAATGACGTCACTGCAGTTGGTCACTGAAGATAGGCAATACGAAACTAGCTGTTTGACAGTTCAATGATGCACATTGTTAACAAGTGATCACCACTTGAGTTACGCAATAGCCCCGCTGGTCAGTTGTCAATTATTGTACCTAGAAATTTTCCAACATTTGTATTGTCTGTTGTGTCCATTGTATGCGATAGTAAAGCATCCGGACGTATAATCCTCGGCACACAAGTTGAACCATCATGGCGGTCGACCTTGAATGCGCAGTAACCGATTTTCGGGTCTCAATCGAAGTGAGAGGCTGCGCGTAACCATAGCAAATGGTTCAACTTATTTTCCGCGTAGGTACTATAAACGCGTATAAAGTACATTACGTTTGTTTTTTTTTTAAATTTATAATTAAGTTATTAATTGAAAGTTATTATACGAGAAGGTTGCTTACCTACAAAGAAAAATAATATAATGGATATGTAATGGTAATATTGCACCTACCACAATTTGTCTCTGCATCACCCAAAGGTTGACTGGTAGAAAATGCCTTAAGGCATTAAGTCCGCCTCTGTACTCCTTTGTGCATAAAGAATAAATAAATAAAAACAAATTATATTTGATTGAACAATTTATTTACTAAACATGTACAAGTTAAAATAGTTTATTTAAACACGAAATTGGATGTAATTAGAAAGTAAGACAGTAATTTTTACTATTGAGCACAATAACCTAATGTGATTTTTTTCGTATTAAAAAGCAAAAAAGGTTTTCCAAAAAGGTTTTAACTAAATTATCGTACTAGTGCATAATGGTAGTCAAAAAGTCAGTTTGGTTACAAGCGACATTAGGTCACCTAAGTGCGGAGCAATTACAGTCACTCTCTGAGCAAGTGTGTTCAAAATATATTCTATATTCACATTGTGAATGGCCCTTCTCAGCAAAACAACTAGAGACATAACATTTGAAAGGTTTTACACCAGCGTTTATGTGAATTTGGCTTTTCAAAACACCTTTTTGAGTAAAATTGTGCTAACAAAATATTTCATTCGTATGGTTTTTCACCAGCGTGCCTACATCGAACATGTTTTATTAAAGTACTCTTATGGCTAAAACAACGCTGACATTCTTCACATTTGTAAGGTTTCTCGCCAGTGTGCGTACGAATGTGAGTTGTTAAATTACTCTTGTGACTAAAACAAAGCTGACATTCTTCACACTTGTAAGGTTGCTCGCCAGTGTGAATACGAAGGTGCCTTGTTAAAGTAGTCTTATGACTAAAACAAAGCTCACATTCTTCACATTTGTAAGGTTTTTCGCCAGTGTGCGTACGAATATGTCTTGTTAAATGACCCTTCTGACTAAAACAAAGCTGACATTCTTCACACCTATAAGGTTGCTCGCCAGTGTGCGTACGAATGTGCCTTGTTAAAGTAGTCTTATGATTAAAACAAAGCTGACATTCTTCACACTTGTAAGGTTTCTCGCCAGTGTGGGTACGAATGTGTGTTGTTAAATAACTCTTCCGACTAAAACAAAGCTGACATTCTTCACATTTGTAAGGTTTCTCACCAGTGTTCGTATCAACTAGAGGTGTTGTATTACTTGAAGGTTCCTGGGTTGGCGGAATAAGTTTGGACGTACAATTTTTAGTGTTCTGGATAATTATTGTTCCTGACTTGTGTTCATTTTTCTTTTCATTTTCTGTAATTTCATCTTCTAGTTTGTTTCCTAGTATGTACAGTTTTCGTTTCTTTGCAACGGCCGCCCCTGTGATTATTAATCTTGTAAGCACCAAATTCAAAACACAATCAAATAGGGAATAGAATAGTTCTTATCAGAGCCGAAGAGTTTTTCGAATATTACTATGCATGATCAAAGGGTTTAAACAATATAAGCTGTAATTACCCGACTACGGCAGAGCTAAGAGCAAAGGTTATGATATATTATACACAGAACTGTTCTGTTGTATCTGCAATCAGCGTTCAGTACTTTAAGCAGATGGAGGAGTGTGCTCTCAAGTGAGAGCTTCTCAAGATTACGATATACGTTTATGTACAGACAGGAAGTTGTTTTTGATAACTTTATGTTGTTAAACCAGCCGGCCCGTTCGCTCACACAGTTTCACTAACTAATACTTACGTGTCGTGTCACTGGCTCTTCGCATCTTATTCGATACTTCTTGTTCTCCTTCCACTTCCGTTTTAATTTCCATTAGGGGTACATCATCTTCTGAATCAGACTCGGATTGTTGTGCTTGTATATCTTCTACGTCTGAATAGCTATTGTTTAGACGTTCCAGTTCTAGCTCTGTAAGCAGAAACTGTGAAGTGTTTAATACATACGCACGATAACTGAATAAACCAACAAACAAATAAATTCTAGCGGTCACGGCAGACGTTGTCCTGCCCGATAGCTGGCTTTATGTCAAAAACATTTTAGGGGGATGTACTGTTTGCGTCCGTAGGATCTACTTAAGTTCTGAACGAGAGTTGTGCTAAACGAGCAGTAAAAACGGCGGTAGGCCATAGCATTGGTTGCCGGCCGAGTTAAAAAGTTATTGTGTCGAATGTTTGATTGTGGAGTTGATCCGAAGCACGGTGCCCCGCTGGCCAACCGCAGGTAGTTGAACCCAAGTAGTGTGACTACCCGCCAACTACGAAAAATCTCAAGGTGGCACCTTCGTGCCGGTTAGCGGTCGGACGGGAAGATCCGATTTCGATCCCTGGGAGGTTTGGGCGTCCCCGCAGTCTCCAGATCAACTCCCATAAGCGCAGCAACTCTGGCCAAGTTGTTGCACCTAAGGTAAAGGTCATAAGAAGAAATGCAAGTGTCTTCTTCACTTGGAAGCAAATTTGATTAACACCAATCTACAAAGCCTGGAGCACAGATGTAGGGTAGGCCAGCCTTTCAGTATTTTATAGGATGCATTTTGCAGTGTGCGCAGGAATTACATGACTTGATTCCGTCATCACCTTTCTACCATCGGCCAACGCGACATACAGCGAGAGTCTACCCTTACGTTATTAACATCTCTACGGTCCGGACTAAGCGTTTCGCCTCGTCGTTTATACCGCGTATATCGAAGGATTGGAACAATTTTCCGGCAGCAGTCTTCCCGTCCGATTATAATTCGTCAAAGAGTGAATAGGCTCTTGATAAACTAGTGCTTTACATCAGGTGGGATCACAGTCAACCATTAGTTTATATAATTTAATTTTAAAAATTAAATTAAGGACCCGATTGGTTCAATTATATTTTCAAACCATTCAGGGACATTCAAATATACACACAAAATTTCATCCAAATCGGTTAAGCTGTTTCTAGAACCCACATACAGAAGAATATACATAAAGATATAATAAGATGTCGGTGTAAGACAGTCAAACTATGAGTTTATCATCTGCTTAACCGGACTAGCCTGCATTAAAACCTTCAGTCAAGACTTACGAGTAACCTAAACTAACTAAGACAAGAGCACAGGCCTCGGCTAAGGGCGTCGGGTGGGGAGGACTGCAAGGGATGGGCTGGATCGAACAACTGACGAAGCAATACCATAAGGATTACTTTTATCCGTCTAGTGTGAAAACCTAACATCACATAGTTTCATAGAATATTGACGAGTTACGCCAGGGTACAAACTTTGGACACCCGAGTTATCCCCTTAAGGCGTAAATTTTGGAAAATCCTTTCTTGTTCTGTTTACATGATACCGGTCAAACACGATTTAAGGCTGAATTAGTTTAGCGTAAGTCAAACTCGCAATATTAGTCCACGAGAGAGCAAAGCGAAATCAGAATTTTAGGGCACCCCGAAATAGGAGCCTCGCCGAGCGGGGCTCCACGCGTGTAGGGAGAACTGATTTGGCCTAGGTTAAACTAGTTCATCCACTGACCTCTACTATTTACCACTGGACAGGCTGTTCCATACGTCTGACAGCTAATTTTTTGTGCTTATTTGAAGCGCCACTCGCGAGCGTCCAGAGAACTAATTTTGCAAATGGCTGCAGAGAAGTGTACAGTACTTTGATTTGCATTTTGAATTAATTTACCTTGGCGCGACATTACCAGGGGCCCAAGTCTGCTATTTAAAAAAAATCGTCATTTTAACACGATTCTATTGTCATTTTGCTAAAAGTTCGTAATCTGCTAATCAATAATGATCGATCATTGATCGGTCAATGGTCTCGTAATAGAGTTGTGGTAGAATGATAATATCGAGCTTATTAAAAGCAATGACTGCACAATGACGTTCTAATGGGTTTTTTTTAAGTGTGGAAATCATTTAATGACTTCTCGCGCTCTGGGCGGAGCGTGAGGGCGTGTCAGACTTTTACTGACTAAAACCATACCTTTGTCCTTAAGTTGCTCTTTACGTTCCAGGACTACGGTTTTCCTTTTCAGAAATTCCCCGCGGTCCTAGCTAGCGGGCATCGGCCCTGCTGGGCCCCTACGGTTTGCTGACATCTTGAGAAGCGCGTGGATCACTACGCGCTTCGCTGACGACCGGGCTCGGTCCGGTCAATTACCGGACGGCCGGACGGCAAGCTACCCATTGCTCGACTACCGCAAGCCCGCGTCTACCGTGGCTGGTAGTCGTGGTCAGAATCTCGGCGGCTGGGGCGTGAGGACATTCGTTCCCTCACGCGTGCGACTTCCTCCTTCGCTAGCATTACTGCTTCGCAGAAGGAGGCCACCGCCTGCTATTCCTCCTCGCTTCGGACCATAGCCCGAACCAAGGCCCGACGCGAGAGATGACGTTTTAATGGTAGGTCACCGATTAAAGGAACTGTCAAAATTTTTGCATATTACCGCATACGTCAGACATTCATTTGTCAATATGTACGAGATTACTATTCTATGCCACTTCTTTCAGTTGGAAAGTCAATGACACCATTATATTAGTAGAACTGAACTTGTCAAAATCAACAATTATCAAATCAATGATAGAACATTTTGACACTACAAGCGAATATCAAACGGGCATATCAAAGGCGAATATCAAACGGGCACAAAAGCATTTTGACAGCCGCCAGTCCAGTGTGGTAAATAGTAGAGAGCAGTGAGTTCATTCTAAAATCGGGTTTGGCCAGTAACATAATACATCAGAAAACGCAACCCTGTGAAAAATTTTAGCGTTCTAGGTCTATGGGTTAGCTGCATTGATGAGCCAACGAGTGAGTCAGAACTTGCCTTTCATATTTATACAGATAATAGGGGCTAAAGTAAGAAATTGTCGTTTTTTAGAACGGATTGCTTTGAAGTGTTGTTGTCAATCTTTGGATTGACTTGGAATTATAAGTTCAAATATTTTTTTCAAAATTAAGTATTTATTGGTTTGTTTGTTATTTGTATTTTCTGTAATATCTTTGATGTGTTAACTTCAAAGCAACCCGTTTTAAAAAACGGCAATTTCATAGTTAAAGACCTTATATAATCCCCTAACTTATAATATGCATACATTTCAATTTCGTCTCATAGAGTTCTAACACTTCAAACAGTACCCCCTGAAAGATTTGGCTACTTTAGCCATTCTGAGACCTGGTTGAACTAATTGGACCATGTTTCTAGTAACATTATTATGTCTATCGTCTCTTTTATAAATAATAATAATAATAATAATAAATTTATTTCAGATTCTACATCCATATTTGTTAGTACAATGCGAGCTTACAAACTAGTGTTAGTAAAAAAATAAAATTAAAAACAAAAAATATTATTGGCCTCTCTACTAAACAATAAGTGGCCAGTCCGGGTGGACCCCCCGATGATGGTGGAAAATCACTGTACGACTGCATGCAGCCGTATCCAGCGAGCCAGCATCGGGGAGTCCCACCGGTCCACCAGCGCGCGCAGGATGGTGTTGGGACTGTCGCGCGTACGGCGCATGATAGAAGCGCACCGTTTGCGCATGATGGCTGCGAAGCCGTCTGTGTGGGCCGCCGCGAACATCGTGGAGGCGCTGCAGTGGCGCGGCAGTCCCATCAGCACCCGGAACGCGTTATTGTATTGAACGCGCAGATCGCTGTATGCCCGCTGCGTATAGTTAACCCACAGGCTACAGGTGTAAAAGGTCTGACAGTACGCTTTAAAAAGCGCAACTTTGACAGTCCCCGTACACCGTGAAAACCTGCGGGCCAACATGTTGCATCGGACAGACAGCGCTCTGCGCTCCCTGTCAATATCCACTCTGTCCTTAAGGTCCTCGGTGACCCAGTGGCCCAAATACTTAAATTGCTCGACTTTCTTTAGAGCTGTACCACATAATGAGAAATTCGGAACGAATGTGTATCGCTTATTGTCTGGCCTGAAAATCATTATCTCACTCTTTTTTACGTTGTAATTGAGCCCATGAGTCACCGCATAGGACTCACAAATATTCAGGAGCCTCCGTAAGGCACCAATCGACGGGCTCAACAGCACCATATCGTCGGCGTAGCTGATGTTATTGACGCATATTCCATCTATATGACACCCGATTCCAGTGCTGCCGAGCTCCTCGATCAGTCGGTTGACATACAGGTTGAAGAGCGTAGGAGAGGTCAGCCCCCCCTGCCTCACCCCGCATTCCAACCCGTACTCCCCCGAGAGCGAGCCTGCCCATTTCACACAATTCTTCTGCTTGTTATACCAATGCATAAATAATAGCATAATTTCTCCAGGTAGACTAGTTTCATCCCTTAATTTACCCCATAGAATATCGTACGATACAAGATCGAAAGCTTTCGATAAATCAAGGTAGCAAGCATACACTGGAGTCTTTCTACTAGTGTAATACTGAACAGTCTGCTTGAGGCACAGGATAGCACTCTCGGTGGAAAGGCCGGGCCTGAAGCCGAACTGCGCGTCGTTTAGCGAGACGTGTTTATCCATGTGCTGACCAAGCAGACTGTCCAGCACTTTGGCAACCACTGTGGCAAGGGAGATTGGTCTATAGTTATTTACATCTGATGTATCACCAGTTTTATTTTTGATGATGGGAATAACTACAGTACGCATTAAATTATCGGGCAGATGGGAGTGGCCCAAACACAGGGTAAAAAACATAGAAAGCACTCTGGGCAGGTGAACACCCGCGTGCTGCAGGTGCTCGATGCTGAGGCTGTCGTGACCTGGGGATTTACCTCTCACCATGCCTCTGATCACCGCACGCACTTCCTTTGTAGTAAAATAAACACTACGCTCACTACCTTCCCCAGCATCGAGCTCCAGCCGCGCTCGCCCTAGAGGAGAGTCCACCCTGAAATGGTGGGAGAACATAGTGGCGATATCGATAGGTTCATGCAATCCCGCCACGCTGACGGGAAGACCCGGCTTATGAAATTAAAAATATGAAGAATTTTTATAAAGTACATGATGTTTGCATAGATTATTGACAAGGTGTTTTTTTTTTTTTTTTATGGTGGGAAATCATCCAAATGACTTCTCGCGCTCTGGGTGGAGCGAGAGGGCGTGTCAGACTTTTACTGACTAAAACCACACCTGTATCCTTCAATTACCCTTTGCGTTCTAGGACTACGGGTTTCCCTTTCAGAAATTCTCCGCGGTCCTAGCTAGCGGGCATCGGCCCTGCTGGGCCCCTACGGTTTGCTGACATCTCTTGAGGAGCGCGAGGATCACTACGCGCTGTTGACGACTGGGCTCGGTCCAGTTAATTACCGAACAGCCGGACGGCGAGCTACCCAGTGCTCGACGTCCGCAAGCCCGCGTCTACCGTGGCTGGTAGTCGGGGTCGGAATTACGGCGGCTAGGGCGTGAGGACCTTCGTTCCCTCACGCGTGCAGCCTCCTCCTTCGCTAGCATTACTGCTTCGCAAAAGGAGGCGACCGCCTGCCATTCCTCCTCGCTCCGGACCATAGCCTGAACCAGGGCCCGACGCGAAAGGTCACTGCCGCCAATTGCCTCCACGAGGACACGGCGGTGCTCTGCCCAAGCGGGGCACACCGCCACCGTATGCTCCACCGTGTCCTCTGGGTGGTCCACACAATGATGACACCCGGGCGTTGCTTCCGCCTGAATCCGATGCAGGAACCTCCCGAACTTGCCATGTCCGGTGAGGACCTGCGTCATTCGGTAGGTGAGGACACCGTGTTGCCGCTCCAGCCACTCCTCAAAGAGGGGACTTACCGCCATAATTGTAGCGTGCCCAGCACTGGGTTGCGACAGTCGCCGTCGCCATTCCACCATGAGATCCCGCCGGAACTCTGTCCGCCATGCCGCGACTTGGCGCGGCAGCGGAGTTTCGCCCCGGCGTTGCATCTCCACGCGCAAATCGTGCATGCGTGCAAGGACTATATTGACAAGGTGTAGATTGATCATTAAACTTGATTGAAAAACATACCATATCTGTAATGTTCCACTTTTGGCTCAATGACATCATCTAGTCTCTCACAAACAGCTGGTAATTCTTCTTTGACAGCAATGCTTTCAATATGGCTGACATCAACTATACTGATGTTCTCTACAGGAGTTACTATAAGCCCACTGGAATACTCTAGCTGACCTCGGTTTACTGAAGCATTCGGCTGCAAAAGGTTATTACATATTAAGTAAACCTGATGTTCTTTAGTGTACACAAACACAAACAAGTACAAACAATTTTCATTGATCACTCAAAAGGAGGCTCTTTTTTACAAATGGCAATAGTTAAGAAGTACACATCCTGAGCAGTCCATGAACTCTAGATAGTATCACTAGGGTGATACATTGTACACTTACTAAATACCCTCACTAGTTGCAGAACACCTCACCTCATTCATCATCTGAGCAAACAGCTCTTCTGCTTCCAGACATTTTCTCTGCAGTTGGCAGCATTGCCTTAGTTTAGCAAAGCAGAAGAAACATGCGAGCATCGGTCTTCTGTCTTCAGTTACAAACTGCAACATAACATATAAACTCGTTAAAAAATAAAAGGCCCGTTTTGACAATTGAGAAAGACAATAAAATAAATAATAGTTAATTATTTATTAAAACTTCATGCAACACAAAAGTACAAAGGCGGACGGGGGTTTTAAAAAAATACATACATTTTTTTGGTGCGTTAATTAATATGATGGATTATATGCGAGTATTTTTTTGCGCTTACTTTATAAGTAGCATGCTATTTTCAATTATTACGAAACGTCACAAAAACAGTTACGTTCTCTTTTTTTTTAAATACTAGTGTTGTATTCAAAACAATTTATTACTGAATTTCACCAGCTTCATTCGATTTTAATAGTACCTAATTAAATATTGTCTAGTGATCTTTACTGAAAAGAATGAGCTTAGCGCTTAAAGCCGTAAATAAAATTTTGAATTAGCGACACTGGTTTCTATAGAATGGCTTGTCTCTGACCAAGCGGCACGTAACTGCGTCCACGCGCGCACTGCGCAGTCTTTCGTTCGCCATCTTGTGAAGTTCACTGTACGCTCGTTTATGTTTGATATTTTTTTCTACTTATGTCTATTCCAACGAAGCCAGACAGCTACCAAACCTAACAGATACGAGCTCCTAGAGAAGATAAGACAGCACTTCTGGGAGAGATAGAGCCACATCGGAGAGTACATTAATTCTGAGCTGCAGCAGCGCACCAAATGGCGCACTGGACAACCACGGCTCACCTGCAGGTACAATGGCGACTAGTGCGCGTGTGTCGCCTCTATCCAGGAGCCGACGGCGCGGCGTCAGCAGAGTCGCTGACGTCACAGCCTCAGGGGGCATTGTACGAAAGACTGTAAATAAATTATGCCTTTTGCCAACTGCAGAATCCGAAGGCGACAACGAAGCAGAGAGGGCCGCGTCCAAACCACAATAGTAACTCCAGCAGGAACTCGAATAACTTCACAACTGATGAATGACCAAATACAAAATAAGGGGCAATATTTACCTCATGTACACAACTAATTATTATAATTAATATTTATTTCAGAATGCACATTAAAAAACATTCTGGCTGCGGTAACGTTACCCCAGTTGGAAATGTTTTTGTCAAATGACTAAAAAAGTACAGGTGCAACAATTATTAAAATGGGCTCAAGAAGTACAGAAACTGGGCAACTATTTATAATCTGATTTAAATGATTTATATAACCATAGCCGCTAAAATACCCAGAATAGCAATTAAAAAAGGTCAATAATAATAATTACCTGTTATGATGCCGACCGGGCAACTTTTTCTAATAGCTATTCTAGGATTTCAGCGGTTATGGTATGCTTGTAAATTTTTACTTATGTATGATAGGGTACAACAGACCCTTTTGACGTGACAACGTCTTATAATTCGATGGAGCCGGCTGCACGCACGAAAAAGTATGACGCATGCGGCGTTACCTCGCTCTGAGGCGTTCCATTTAAGGCTTGAAGTGCAAGCGAGAGCGCGTTCGGACTCCGCGTTCGACATTGTTCAACATCTGTCTCTCTCCTACTTGAGTGAGCGATGCGTCTCCGTAGTGACAACTGCTATAGAATAATACATTTTACATGTTTTCGTCACGTATAAAGTGCAGTGAAAAGTGAATGTCGTGTTAATTGTTTATTTGTATTTATGCGTACAAATAAATGTAACACGTTGTCACGTTCAACTATCGTCAGTAAACCGACTTTACAGACAACCGATTTTTTACTTGTTATTCCTGGTGTTACGGTAGTTTTGTACATGCCTCTGCTACCTAATAGTTGTTTAATAAAATATTGTAATTATTAGTAGGTATTCAACAGTTGTATTCCTTGCCGGAATCTGTTTTTTTCTGATGGCTACAACCCGGGAATCTTTAAGTCAAGAGTGAATAGGTTACTTCTAGGTAAGCGCGCTCCATCGTCGACCGCATCGTCGCTTTCCATCAGGTGAGATAGCGGTCAAGCGCGAACCTATCAAGAATAAAAAAAAAACTAATAAAAGTTGTCCATGTTTTTTTTTTTAAATTATTTTCGTCATATCTTGGAAAGTGCACGAGTGGACCATGTGTCTTTGGAGAAAATGTGGCTAAAAAGTACAAACTAAATATGAAATTACAATACGAAATGCCAGGAGATGCGCGAGATACTATGCGTTCCAAATAAGAATAGGATCGATTGCCATGTTGTGACGTCACGTCATACTGTCAAATCGCAAGAAATTGGGCAAAATTGAAGAACTCCGAGAAGAGCAAAATTGAAAATGGATATGATTTGATCTGGATTCTGATTAAACTATTTGCGTTCACAGTTCGTAAATAAATCAAATTTTAAAAATTTCTTGTTTTGCTTACCATAATAACTCTTCGATTTAACAGTATGATGTGACGTCACAACATGGAAATCGATCCTATTCTTATTTGGAACGCATAGTACAGACGTTTAAGTATGTGTTGCGTAAAAAATGGTTTTGTTCGATTTATTCCTAAACTATTATACCTTGTTGAAAAAAAGTAACAAAATAAATTGTTGTCCTTTACTATAAACACAATAGCATAATTAGATATATTTAAATTCTATCATTTTTAGTTTCTAGTTCCTACGGCCGACTTCTTTTATGGAGACGAATCACTGTGCGCCGTCGCGTCCCTAAAGGCTTTCTGTGGCAGTCGTTTCACTTTTAGTACTTATTATCTAGGATGGAGTACTTGTTGGTGTTTGTTTGGTGTTTTAAATTTTGGCATTCCTACGGACTTGGATTTGCGCACAGTTTTGGACATTTGGGAAACTACGTTCTGCTGTTGAAATCTGGACTTTGTTATTCCTCACAATTATATTGCAAACTAGCTTTTGCCCGCGGCTTCGCTCCCGTCAACTGACTACTATATCCTACTCTACCCAACTCTATCCTACTCTACCCTACACAAAAAAAAAGAGGAACTATGTCCGTCTCCTGGTTCTAAGCTACCTCTCCACCAACTTTCAGCCAAATCGGTTCAGCCGTTCTTGAGTTATAAATAGTGTAACTAACACGACTTTCTTTTATAGATATAGATTAATACTTCCACACTACGCCTCTCTCTAAGTATAAGTAAACAATTTGTGAATTATAACGAAATGTGTCTTTCAGTGTAAGTAAACTATCAGTGATTTATAAAACTTTTAAAGAAATAAATACATGTTTTTGTAGCTTATTGTTTCATTTTAATTTAATTTAGAATTCTTGAGATATAATTTCTAACACAATAGGTAGGTGGAAAGTTTTCTGTAAAAAATAATAAAATAAAATAAAATCTTTTTATTTCAGACATATTTGGTCCATATAGTTACGAGTACATTTTACATTTTCATTATTATATTATTAATTGATTATATTCTGTATTACTTTATATTGTTATTATATTAATCATTCAATTTAATTTATTATATTAAGTATATTATTATTATTACATATGTCATATTGTTATTATATTATTATTATTATTAATTTAATTTATTTAATTGTCATCATTATATTATATAAAAATTAATTTAAGTATTTGCCGCCCTCTGGGGCCCCGGGCACGCGCACTTGAGTTTGAACCCAGTGTCCCAGAAGAGGGCTGTCCAGCTTGTGGCTGAGCACGTTCAGGATGGTGTTGGCACTCCCACGCGTACGGAACATCAGCGAGGCGATGCGGCGCCGCAGCACAGTGTGAAAACCGTCTGTGTGCGCGTGCGCAAACATCGCAGACGCACTACAGCAGCGTGAGAGCCCCACCAGCACCCTGAACGCGTTATTATATTGTACTCGGAGAGCGTTGATGGCCCGCTGCGTGTAGTTGACCCACAGATTGCAGGTGTAGAGAGTTTGGCAGAATGCTTTAAACAGAGTGATCTTTACCCCTAAACTACACCTCGCAAATCTGCGTGCCAACATGTTACAGCGGAACGCCATCGCCCTCCTCTCTCTTTCTATATCCCTATCATCTTTTAAATCCTCGGTGACCACATGGCCGAGGTATTTGAATTCATTCACTCTACGAAGAGCGACAGCGTTAAGCAGCACAGGTGCCACATCCCCCAGTTTACGACCCCTGGCTTGAAATACCATGAGTTCGCTTTTCCGCTCATTGTACATTAGACCGTGTACTCTGGCATACTCCTCACACACGCCTATCAGCTTTCTGAGCGCGGCCACTGATGGGCTGAGCAACACCATATCGTCTGCGTAGCTGATACTGTTGATACAGTGACCATCAATCGAGCAACCCACTCCGATGTTGCTCAGCTCAACAATTAGCCCGTTCACGTACAAGTTGAAGAGTGAAGGAGATGTTAACCCCCCCTGTCTCACTCCACACTCCAACCTGTACTCATCAGAAAGCTCGCCAAGCCATTTGACCTGATTAGTTTGGTGATCATACCAATATTTAAACATATTAATTAGCTCACCCGGCACACCTGTACTCTTTAATTTACACCAGAGAATATCATACCTAACCAGGTCAAAAGCCTTGGAGAGATCAAGAAAGGCTGCATACACAGGCGTGTTCCTGTCTGTGTAATACCTGACAGTCTGCTTGAGAGACATAACTGCGCATTCTGTCGAAAGTCCTGGTCTAAAACCGAACTGTGCGTCGTTTAAATTTAAGTGTTTTTTAAGCTGTCTCTCAAGCAGCCCATCAAGCACCTTGGATGTGGTTGTAGCCAATGATATCGGGCGGTAGTTGCACTTATCAGAACTATCTCCAGTCTTGTTTTTAATTATAGGCACTACCACCGTCTTCATCAGCTCATTTGGCAGGTAGGAATGCCTAATACAGGGCGTGAAAAGCAGTCCCAGGAGCCTCGGGAGGTGTGGCCCCGCATGCTGAAAATGTTCGATGCTGAGGCCGTCGTGTCCGGGCGACTTCCCTCGAGTCATGCCCTTTATTATTAGAGCAACTTGTTTTGCTGTGACACGCTCAGGCACCGTTGACACGACGACCTCCGCATCCCTAGTCTGCTCACCTTTTAGCGGAGACTCCACTTGAAAGTGACACCGAAACACGTTTGCAATGTCTTTTGGTTCACAGATGCCGTTGACACTCACAGGGACGCTAGGTTTTAAAAAGTAAGCCATGGTCACTATTGATTCACTCTAAACAGATTTTTATTACTTACAAATAAAATAAAGTTTTGCTTCCATCGGTAGTACTACATATTAATAGAAGTTCTTTACAAAAAAGAACTCGTTAATACTTAATTTCATCGATAGATAATCACGACTTATTTCTATGCGATATTGTACAACAGCTCCTAAAATATAAACCTAGGATTTTTTGTGTATTTTAAGAAGTTTCGACAAATTCAAATCTACGCTTTACAAAAAACTTCAGACCTCTACGATTCTTTTTCAGCGAGATATCAGCGATAATATGTTTGTCACCGTTTCGATGGCGCGACCATGGGGTTTTAGTCTTAAAGCTCCTGAAATATAAACCTAGAATTTTTCGTTGTATTTTTAACAAGTTTTGACAACTTCAAATCTGTGTTTTACAAAAAATTTCAGACCTCTGCAATGCTTTTTCAGCGAGATATCAACAATAATATGTTTGTCACCATTTCGATGGGCGCGGCCATGGGGTTTTCGCTTTATAGCTCCTAAATTAAAAACCTAAGATATTTTCCATAACTTTGACTTTATGGTTTAGGGAATCAACTTTTACAAATTTTTACATAATCTTGGCATATTGTTTTTTTAGTTATCGTCACAGCTTGAAAGCTAAGCTTTCAACGCGCCGGAGGATGATCACGCAACACCCGCGTGTACCAGCAGTGGCGAGGAAGCGCGGGCGGAAGGGTCCACAGCTGATCTAGCTGCCGGCCACGCACCGCCGAACACTCTCCTACAAATTCGGTAATCGACGGACATACCCAAAAATGGGCACTCGTTTTCCCAAAATTGTAGAAACCAAATTAAATTAATGTCTTATAAACTAGTCATCTATTATTTAATATCTTACATCCTTCTTTCTTATCTTGCATCTCATAACAATTCTAATAATCCCAAACACGGTTAGATTACATTAATTTACCTTCCCGCTTGATCATCAGATCAGTTCGATACATCCCCTCCCCCTTTTCTTTCAGTCAATCATCGACTACACATATAAACAAAGCTATTTTACTTGTTACAACAGTTCTGCTGTGATCCTATGAGAACTTAGGAATAGAATACTTTCCATACAATGGGTACATACGTTGTAACGCTGTCTCAGCAACACAGTTGATGTTAAGTGTGGCTTTTGGTATAGGTACCTCTCATACAGAGAAACAACCAAGAGCTTTAAGTAAAAGAATCATTCTGGAGCACTGCACATGGCCCACCCTGTATATAGTTAGCTGTGAGCAGACTGTTTAAGTAATATATTAGGATAAAAGGTACAACTTACTGGAATATCAGTCAGTGTTTCATATAGTTTTTGTAAATCCTTGTCGTTAACTATGGACATGCGAACATTCTCTACTAAACATATTCTACACATTGGAATTTTTTCCATCTTTAAACTTAAAAGAATAACTTAGTTAACATATAAATATGAACAACAATTTTGAAAGTCTGCTGCTGGCGCGGTTTTAACTCCACGAGCGAGATAAACTCAGTAATATCGTGTGATCGTATGCACTTCTTTCGTGAAACTCTTGTGACAGCCGGAGCGATAAGCAGTATATTTGAGGACGTCCAGGACGTTTAAAGGAATTATTTTAATAATTTTATATCAAAAGCTTTACTTTACAGTATTTACTGTCTTTCAATTTATAGATACCAATTAATCAAAACAACAATCAAAATAAACAAAATCAACTTCAACTTTTCAATTGGCAACCAAATCACAATTTGACACCTCACACCTGACATTCAATGACATTTTTTTTCTCCTTTCGTTCCTTGTGGAACAGGCTAAGGTCAGAGACCATACTGCCTAGTCATCAGTTTTTGTTTCTTTTTGTTTTACATTAGAATGCAGGTGTAACACATTCTAATGTTTTTTGAAGTATTTGGCAGCAAGTGTATCGATTCAGCCTTTTCAGCAAACTTCGCTGAGGTAGCGAAAACTAAAATAAAATTCTCAGCTCCATTTTACCGAGATCGCGCCTATTTCAATGATTCCACATATTATTCCAGTTGCGCAGACACTTGGGATACAAAACAACACCAATTTTACATCACAATATCCACTAGGAATCAATTTGCGAATAATTAAAACAGCCACTGAACTTCACTCGAAGAAATCCCGCCAAAAAACCCCATTCAATGACAATTGCCAGTTTTTTATTTTTTTGTTTATTTTATTGGCTTAGATAATAAGTTTTTTTAGGCTATGTCTTCATTGAATAGTTAATTTTTTTACCGTTACAATATATGAATGTACACATACTCATTGGGCACGCCACAATTATGGCGGTAAGTCCCCTCTTTGAGGAGTGGCTGGAGCGGCAACACGGCATCCTCACCTACCGCATGACGCAGGTCCTCACCGGACATGGCAAGTTCGGGAGGTTCCTGCATCGGATTCAGGCGGAAGCAACGCCCGGGTGTCATCATTGTGTGGACCACCCGGAGGACACGGTGGAGCATACGGTGGAGGCGTGCCCCGCTTGGGCGGAGCACCGCCGTGTCCTCGTGGAGGCAATTGGCGGCAGCGACCTTTCGCGTCGGGCCCTGGTTCAGGCTATGGTCCGGAGCGAGGAGGAGTGGCAGGCGGTCGCCTCCTTCTGCGAAGCAGTAATGCTAGCGAAGGAGGAGGCTGCACGCGTGAGGGAACGAAGGTCCTCACGCCCTAGCCGTCGTAATTCCGACCCCGACTACCAGCCACGGTAGACGCGGGCTTGCGGACGTCGAGCACTGGGTAGCTCGCCGTCTGGCTGAAAAACCCCCAAAAGCCTGAGAAGACTCAAAAGCTCATTTTTAAGAAGATGCCGAGCATGTATTAGGGCACAAGGGAAGCAATTTGAGCATTTATTGTAATTTATTTAAATAAATGTTTATTAAAGTTAACTCCTCTGTTTTTTTTACTATCACCTTATCCTTCAAGATATCATTTACAGACCGGCCGGCCGGTCGGCTGTAGATTAATTATTATGTAATTCGAACCGTAGTACGACCTTACAACGATTCGAATTCAAAGTCACATTACTTGCATTTAAAATAAAATGCTCTTATTAACTAAAATAGCTTATTTTTCGTATTTTTTAAAAAGAAATTTTACTAGTATTGTATCTTTCCAAAATCACCATTAAACAAGCTATTTTTTAAGTTTGTTGTACAAAACTGCCACACACATTTTTTTTTCACCACTGTAGGTTAAACTTAAGTGATAAGAAAATAGTTCTGTGCAAATTTAAACAAAAAATAGTATTTCTTGAAAACATTCTTGTCTTTGATAGAAAAAAGACTTATCAATGAGTAAAGTAACTATTCACGAATAATTTGATGTAAAAAAAAAGTACTAGAAAAGGATTTTTTCATTACGAGATGCTTAAAAATCTGTTTCAAGGTAGAGATTTTTCGGTATTTCGAAAAATTTTGTAAAACTGTAAATCCGTAAAATTTTGCTGAACATATATTGTGTTGTATTGATAGGTAGTGACCCTAGCTATCACCCCCTGCAGTATGTCGTGCTATTTACTGGACACCCTGTATAGCGTTAGATTTACATACTCTTTGCAGTATCCCTCTTTAGTCTGTGCATTACACCAACCTACCCTGCTAGGAGTTAGAGTTAGTTGGGTTAACTCTAGGGTAGTTACTCGAGTTATAAAAGAACGACTCTGGGTTGAAACTCGAAGCTACTCTGGTTATTTTTGAACGCAGCCCTGAAATCCCGCCAAAAACTTTGACAGTTCGTTAATGTTGCCCATATAAAGTGTAGCAAAGAAAGGACCTTGGGACTAGTTGAGCTTTTTGACCAATAGAGTTATGGCGTAGCTATTGCAAAGGATTCTGTTTATACTTAAAAGGTGTACTATTGGCACCACCTTCAATTTCATTGCAGAAAAAAATACGATTATTTTGTAGAAAAAGATAAATCACCCATTTCTTGGTCAATAATTGACAAACTTTAGATTATTGGTTTTTGATTGATAGGATATAATCTCGAATTGGTCAGAAATATAGTCCATCATCTAATGATGAACTTCAGAGATATACATTATGAAATGGAACTCCTCATAGGATCATAGCAGAACTATAGAACCAAGTAAAATGAGGATCAATCACTAAATAGCAAATCCGATTTTTAACACGCTTTTATTAGCTTCCCTTGTAACTAACTATGTATGTAAGAAAATCTTGGAATCTTAAATACTCTTGAAAATCTTGGATACTTACAGCAATTTAAGCGTATTTTTTTTTGACTATTTCACAACTATCACACAACGCTGTCTAGTCCCAAGCTAAGCAGAGTTTGTGATATGAATACTAGACAACTGATAAACATACTTATATATTTCTAAATACATAAGTACATAAGATAAACTAAACCCAGACACAGAACATTATGATCGTATTAGTTCCAGAAACGCGTCCGAGAATGAAGCGACTCACTGTTGTGACGTCATCTGTCATGATCAGTCTCCACCGCGAATGAATACGGTTTTAAACGATCAAGCTGTTCGTCGCACGGATCATGAGAGATGACGTCAACGTAAATAGTCCAGCGAGAGCGCCCGTTTCCAAGTAGCCGTTCAGAAAAACTTTAATAGTTCCACTATTTTTGACGGATTTTAATAATTTAAAAAATTAAATGCTCAGTAGATTATTACACATACGATGTACTTAGTAAAAATAATAGTTTATAAAACTAAAAAACACGCTTTTAGCACGCACTAAAAATTACAAAATAATTCGGACATTTAGTTTAATGACTCAAGAGTTTTCCCTTTGCCAAATCTTCAATAGATAGATTAGATATTTTCTATGATTTATTATGAAAGAAAGCGTGGAGCGTTTATGTAATCTTTACTCTTTTTGGAAAAAACGCTCCACGCTTTCTTAAAAATATCTAATCTATCTATTGAAGATTTGGCAAAGGGAAAACTCTTGAGTCGTCATTCGCGTTGGAGACCGATCATGACAGATAACGTCACAACAGCGAGTCGCTTCATTCTCGGACGCGTTTCTGGAACTAATACGATCATAATGTTCTGTCTCTGGGTTTAATTTATCTTATATACTTATGTATTTAGAAATATATAAGTATGTTTATCAGTTGTCTAGTATTCATATCACAAACTCTGCTTAGCTTGGGACTTGACGGCGTTGTGTGATAGTTGTGGAATATTAAAAAAAAAATACGCTTATATTACTGTAAGTATCTTTTTCATTTTTGGACCGATATAAATAATTTCTTCACAGTATTTACTGTTTTTTTTTTTTGACTCTATAAGTCTGTACACTCCACAAAAATCATTACTGATCCTCATTGCTTTGTTGATACTTGTAGTCGATGGCTGACTAACGGCTAACGGTAGAGGTGTAGCAGGTTGGTACATCGAAATGATCTTGAGGCCGGGAGGTAAGCACCGTATCTTCATAATAAATCTCCTGAAGAACCTAGCCGTTTTTAGGCACTTTGTTTAAAAAGTTTCATTGTACTGATGTAATGATTGAGCCGGAAAGTGGAAGTTAGGAACAAAGTTAACCTAACTACTTCAAAAATATTAGAATGTGTAAATCCATATTTTAATGGTAATTAAATTAACTATTCTTAAGAAGACATTGTTTTAAAAACTTAGTATCAAAGCCAAAAACACTAACACAGGTACTATTTAGATAATTATATAAACTGCGTTCAAAAATAACCAGAGTAGTGTAGGGTCTTTATGTAACCGTTCAAAAATGCTTCGAGTTGCAACCCAGGGTCGTTCTTTTATAACTCGACTAGCTACCCTAGATTTAACCCAACTAACTCTAACTCCGAGCAGGGTAGGTTTGTATCTATCTCAATGGTTTGGTGTAAGCGGCAGGAATGACAGTTGCTTGCTTGGCATTGACAGTTGAACTCTATGTTCACGTTCAAAAATGCGAGCGTAGAGTATCTAACCCGATGACGTCATTAGAGTTAACTCTAACCTCATTTTTGAACGCATTACGCAGGACAGAATTGTCAATTATGTCAAATTGTGATTAAAGGGCCTATTACACTACGCGATATTCAGCACACGATATTCAGACTGTCTTATTTTTTGTTCCGAGTAAGACCGGTCTAACCCTTATTACACTACGCGACATCGAATAAGACTGTCTGAATATCGAGTAGTGTAATAGGCCCGTTAATTTTGTTTGGAAGTTTTTGGCGGGATTTCTTCGAGTTAAGTCCAGTGGCTGTTTTAATTAATCGCAAATTGATTCCTAGTGGATATTGTGATGTAAAATTGGTGTAGTTTTGTATATCAAGTGTCTGCGCAACTGGAATAATATGTGGTATCATTGAAATAGGCGCGGTCTCGGTAAAATGGAGCTGAGAATTTTATTGTAGTTTTAGCTACCTACCTCAGTGAAGTTTGCTGAGAAGGCTGAATCGATACATTTGCTGCCAAATACTTCAAAAAACATTAGAATGTGTTACACCTACTTTCTAATGTAATACAAAAATAAACAACTATTACGGAAGACTTACGCAAGAATACATAGACGAAAGACTAGGCAATATGATCGAAGAACTATAGCCTTCCCTAAGGGGTAAACAGAAAGAAAAAAAATAGTTTGGATCACAGAGACTTGACAGAGACTAGTACTAGAGAATAAATAATCACTAGCTACGGAATCATTTCACAGAGTACATTTTTATATATGATCATTTTACCTAGATCAATTTGGTATATAGTCTAAAGATTTTGATTTAACATTATTAAAATAATTCCTATAAACTTCCTGTCCTGGACGTCCAGGAATATATACGGCTTTTCGCTCCGGCTGTCACGAGAGTTCCATGAAAGAATTGCTCTCGTGGAGTGAATTTATATGTTAACTAAGATATTGTTTTAAGTTTAAGATGGATAAAATGCCAATGTGCAGAATATGTTTAGTACAGAATGTTCGCATGTACATAGTTAACGACAAGAATTTACAAGAACTGTATGAAACTCTGATTGGTATTCCAGTAAGTTATACCTTATATACTAATATATTACTTAAATAGCCTGCTCACAGCTGACTTTTGAAGCTCTAGGATGTTTCTGTGAATGAGAGGTATACCAAAAGCCACACTTAACATCAACTGTGGTCAGGGTTGCTCAGACATTATAACAATGTATGTATTGTGGTGTACATTATTTCTCTGCTTTCATTTATATGTATATATTGTTTGTATTAAATGTATTTTATTAGTTAGGTATGTATTGTATTAATAGTACACCACACATTTTTTTTTTCTCCTCTGACAAATCCTTCCAAAGGTCTGTAAAGAATCACTTTTAGCGATAAGACCGCCCATTGTGACACCTTTTTCATTTTAAGTTCCTATGTAATTTTATTATTGGTGTACAATAAAGAATATATCTGTCTACCTATCTATTGTATGGGAAGTATTCTATTCCTAAGTTAAATGTGTTATGTTGCAGTTTGTAACTGAAGACAGAAGACCGATGCTCGCTTGTGTCTTCTGCTTTGCTAAACTAAAGCAATGCTGCCAACTGCAGAGAATATGTCTGGAAGCAGAAGAGCTGTTTGCTCAGATGATGAATGAGGTGAGGTGTTCTGCAACTAGTGAGGGTATTTAGTAAGTGTACAATGTATCACCCTAGTGATACTATCTAGAGTTCATGGACTGCTCAGGATGTGTACTTCTTAACTATTACCATTTGTAAAAAAAGAGCCTCCTTTTGAGTGATCAATGAAAATTGTATGTACTTGTTTGTGTTAGTGTGCAGTAAAGAACATCAGAATAACTTAATATATAATAACCTTTTTCAGCCGAATACTTCAGTAAACCGAGGTCAGCTAAAGATTTTCAGTGGGCTTATTGTAACTCCTGTAGAGAACATCAGTATAGTTGATGTCAATCATATTGAAAGCATTGCTGTCAAAGAAGAATTACCAGCTGTTTGTGAGAGACTAGATGATGTCATTGAGCCAAAAGTGGAACATTACAGATATGGTACGTTTAGAATTTACACCTTGTCAATATATCTATGCAAACATCATGTACTTTAAAAAGAATCTTCATATCTTTAATAAAAGAGGCGATAGACATAATAATGTTAGTAGAAACATGGTCCGATTATTAGTTCAACCAGGTATCAGAATGGCTAAAGTAGCCAAATCTTTCAGGGGGTACTGTTTGAAGTGTTATAATAAAATTTCTCCCCTCATATTAGAACTCAAGGAGACGAAATTAAATGTTGTGTCTAATACACACTGCATATTATAAGTTAGGGGATTATATCTGTATATATGTCACTGGCAATCTGTATGATCCGGTATTCTATAATACAATACCAAGGCAATGTATAGAATACCTAAAACATGTAGGTAATGTATGTAATAATATTGTTTTTATACTTTGCCTAGTTGGTGCCTAGTTCGTTTCGGTCGTTGACGAGCTGCGAGTGGGGCAATTTGGATTTGGACGTCGGAATCACCGGGGACACCTACTGGCTAGCATTTTGGAGAAGGAGGGCCTCTATATGATAAATTCCTTCTTCAAAAAACGTGAGCATAGAAGGTGGACCTGGCAAAGTCCTGACGGTGCAACTAGAAATGAGATTGACTTCATCATGTTGACGAAAAAGTAATGTCTCTGTGATCAACGTGGTGAAAACTGGAAGGGATCACCGCGTGGTAAGAGGCACATTGAATATTAACATTAAGCTTGAAAGGTCTCGACTGATGAAGTCTACGCTCCGTCCAGCACAGATCCAGATCCAAGACCCCGAGAGCTTTCAGCTCGAACACCACAATCGTTTCGAGTGCCTAGGAAGCTCCGTGGATGAATATAACGATGGGTTAGTGGAAACTGTCCATACGGTTGGGTCTAAGTTTTTCAAGACTCACCGTACAAATAAGAACAAGAGGCTCTCTGATCTGACCCTCGAGCTAATGAAGAAGAGGCGTGAGATGATTCTGCAGTCTTCAGACGATGCGTGCATATACCGGCAGCTCAATAGACAAATCTCGAAGTCCCTGAAACGCGACCTTCGCCGCTTTAATACCGCAAGGATTAAGGATGCGATTGAGCGGAATAAGGGCTCTAAAGTATTTGCACGAGATCTGTCTATTGGCCAAAGCCAGCTCACGAAACTGAAGACCGACGATGGCAGAGTCATATCCGCCAAATCGGAGCTTCTGGGAGAGATCGAGGCTTTTTATGGACAGTTATACACGTCTATCGCTAAACCCGCTGCAAATCTAGTAAACGACCCAAGGGACTCGACACTATACTGAAGATATCCCGGACGTCAGCCTGTACGAGATTAGGATGGCTCAGAAGCAGCTGAAAAACAACAAGGCGTCGGGTGAGAATGGAATCACGGCCGAACTCCTGAAGGTGGGTGGAAAACCGGTCCTTAAGGCCCTTCAGAAGCTATTTGATTCTGTCATACTCGAGGGAAAAACGCCACAGGCGTACAGCAGAGGCGTGGTGGTACTCTTCTTTAAGAAGGGCGATAATGCCCTGCTTAAGAATTACAGGCCCATCTCGCTTCTGAGCCATGTCTACAAGCTGTTTTCCAGAGTCATCACGAATCGTCTCGCGCGCAGGTTCGACGACTTCCAGCCTCCCGAACAAGCCGGATTTCGAAAAGGCTTCAGCGCCGTGGACCACATACATACGCTGCGGCAGGTTATACAGAAGACTGAGGAGTATAATCAGCCTCTCTGCTTAGCGTTTGTGGACTACGAGAAAGCATTTGATTCGATTGAAACTTAGGCTGTACTGCAGTCTCTCCAACGGTGCCAAATTGACTATCGGTATATCGAAGTGCTGAAGTGTTTGTACAAAAACGCCACTATGTCAGTCCGACTACAAGACCAGACCTCGAAACCTATCCTCTTGCAGCGGGGCGTGAGGCAGGGAGACGTTATTTCTCCGAAACTGTTCACGGCAGCAATGGAGGATGTCTTCAAGGTTTTGGAATGGAGAGGGCTGGGCATTAATGTCAATGGCGAGTATATCACTCACCTTCGATTTGCCGACGACATAGTAGTCATGGCTGAGACTACGGAGGAGCTCAGTACAATGCTTGGTGACCTCAGTAGAGCTTCCGAAAGAGTGGGACTTAAAATGAACATGGACAAAACCAGTCATGGTAAACAGCCATGTAGCACCCACTCCTATCAAGATCGGGGACTCTACACTCGAAGTTGTAGACGACTACGTTTACCTTGGGAAGGTCTAACTTCGAGAAAGAGATCAATCGTCGAATCCGACTCGGCTGGGCAGCGTTCGGGAGGCTGTGTGTGCGGTATCTTCTCGTCCAATATACCATAGTGTCTCAAGACGAAAGTCTATGACCAGTGCATATTGCCAGTAATGACATGGCTCCGAAACGTGGTCGCTTACAATGGGCCTCATCAGAAGACTTCACACCAGTCACCCAAAGGGCAATGGAAAGGGCTATGCTCGTAGTATCCTTGCGTGATCGAATCAGGAATGAGGATATCCGCAGGAGAACCAAGGTTACTGACATAGCACGAAGAATCGCCAAACTAAAGTGGCAATGGGCAGGGCACATTGCTCGCAGAACAGATGGCCGATGGGTTGGCTGGTTTTATTCTATTCTATTCTATTCTATGGCCGTTGGGGCCGAAAGGTTCTGGAATGGCGGCCACGTACCGGAAGACGTAGCGTTGGAAGGCCTCCTACAAGGTGGACCGATGACTTGGTAACGGTTGCGGGAGTCCGATGGATGCGAGACGCACAGGACCGTTCATTGTGGCGACACTTGGGGGAGGCCTATGTCCAGCAGTGGACGTCTTTCGGCTGAAATGATGATGATGATGATGACTTTGCCTAGGTATTCTATACAATACCGAATGCACAATGGGTAATGTGTGTAAAATACGAAAGCAGAGAAGGAAGTGACTTAATTTTAAGGCTTCTAGACATGGACAGGTTAGGTTAGAAGGAAGACTAAGACTACCATGCTATACCCTGTTAAAGGCCTTCCAGACATCTAAGGAAACGGCAATCGCTTCCTCATTCTTCTTGAATACCTCGCCCCGCAAGTGGGTGGGGACCTATTAGTGTATGTCACACTAGTAAGTTCCCAGTAGACCGATTGCGGCGAAACCTGTACTGTCGGTCACTGAGGAGATCGTTACCTTCCAGGTATGCCATGAAACGCGCTCAATATATGCTCCATAATCTTGCATTGTTGGTAGGATCGGCACGACTGCCTTTTTTGGGCACAGGTGACACATTGGCAGATTTCCAGGACTTGGGCACTATGTCAGTCCTAAATGAGAAACGATACAAGCGTGTCAATACTGGGACTCACAGCGTTAATACAGAAATTCAAATAACATTCATACACCATTGTAAGTAAAAACTAGTCGCACAAGATAGACCTTAAAAAACGGTTCCAATTTCTTTGCGACTCCCACATGAGGTTCTTAGGTCATCAGATAACTTGAAACTTAAAATGCCAATGCATTCAACTACTTTCCTGGATAAGTCTTTTACTGTCCAGGCCACTCGTCTATGGAATGCTTTGCCTGTGGCAATAAAACGTGTGCAAACCCTGCCTGTATTTAAAAGCCTTGTAAAGGATTTTGGAGGTAGGCGAAACAGAGAGTAAAGTCCCGCAAACCTCCTTTGAAAAGGGAGGATCCTCCGGCCAGACGGGTGTTATGTCTGGTGGGCAACTGCCCGATAGATGATTTCGGGCTGTTCTATATGTTCTAATCGCGCGGAGAACTTTGATTGCGCGATGCAGGATTAGTCCTTATGTGACGCCATAGTTGTCGCTACATCACTCCCCTCCGGAGATCGGAGATCGATGGTTCTTGATGCTTTTTGATGCGTGCCAGGCCAGTGATAGTTTGGTTCCAGTGGGTCGGAACCGAATGCCGCATAGTTCTCGGTGAGTCGGAACTGTCTGCGGTGATGCCCCAGTGAGTTGGGGTGGTGCTGTCCCAGTGAGTCGGGATGATGCCCCAGTGAGTCGGGGTGATGATGTCCCAGTGAGTCGGGATGATGCTGCAGGCTCCAGTGAGTCGGAGTAGTGCTGCTGGCTCCAGTGAGTCGCAGCGGTGCTGTGCGACGTAGTGGCTTGACTGCTGGCGTCGACCAGGAGAGGTTCTTCGTGGCTCTTCATATGACTGACCGAAGGTGCAGTGTGTTTCGCCAAGGTCGCTGATGAGGCTGAGGGTGATGACCAGGTATGATCAGGTGTAGATGCTGGTGGTCAGGATACCCTTTATAGCCGTGAGTGCTGGCTGTATGGCTCGCTGCTCGAAAGCTTGAGGAAGTGATGATGACGTCACGAAGTAGTGGCTGCACGAAGGCTGCACTGACGTTCATTGTCGAGGGTCACCAGTTTGGGGGTATGCGGAGCAGAGAGTAAAGTCCCGCAAACCTCCTTTGAAAAGGGAGGATCCTCCGACCAGACGGGTGTTATGTCTGGTGGGCAGCTGCCCGATAGATGATTTCGGGCTGTTCTATATGTTCTAATCGCGCGGAGAACTTTTGATTGCGCGATGCAGGATTAGTCCTTATGTGACGCCATAGATGTCGCTACAGGATCATTACTTGTCACTGTGATCATGTCTTCGTTTCATCACTTATTCTCTTGCTTATATATTTAAAATTTGTATGTAGGTATGTGTGTATCGTATTTTAGTATTAAGTATCTATCAAGTTTTTTTTTAACTTTTATATTTGCACCAAGTGCAACCCCATTTTTACCCGACTACGGAGGGTTATGATTTTGACAGGCTATGTATGTATGTATGTGAGTATGTTCATCTGTTCCCTCATAGCTCCTAATCTACCAATCGGAACTCGACATATGAGGTATCGTTAGAACCGTCTTCATTGTCCGCTGAACATAGGCTACTTGACGTGTCACAAAAGTCGACATGGCGCCCTCTAGCGGACAAAAAGTATGTGTTAAAAAATAAAAATGGAGATAAATACGCCGTGTTTGGTATCATTTGAAAGGGCTACATTTGTAAATTTCGAAAATATTGCTCAAATTTAAAGTGACGGCAGTCTTCGACACGGTGTTTGTGTGCGTGCAACTAGCCGTATTGTACGACTCTACGAAGCTCGCACGAATCGAGACGAGCTGCTCCGAAATCGGACGAATACATAAGCAGCTGTTTATGAGAAAGTATATAGGTGTATAGGTATTTATTAATTATAATTGCATAAGTTGATACAAAATGCTATGCAATAGCTTTACCGCGGCAGTCCCCGAGTGCCACACGTCTTTTTTTTGTCGTAGTCGGGTTTTAGTTTTTTACTTTATTTTTTGTGTCCAGGCAACGTCTATCCATTCCGGGTTGCCTGGAAGAAATCGCCGAGTGCGATAAGGCCGCTAATTGTATGTTTTTTTTTTTGTATTATAAGGTTTCAATGTGTAAATTTGTAATCTTGGTATGCAATAAAGTAAAATAAATAAGTACGACACAGACTTCACCAGCCAGAGATCTGAAGTTCCTATTAGTGAGGAGACTGTTACAATACATCTGTCCGGATCTGGCCGTCAATACAATACATCTGTCCAGTCACCAGACGGTCCAGACAATTAAGTACTATGGCATACATATACATGCAGGCATACATCATGCCGGAACACGACGGTTCGCTTGGTGGCATGACTTTGTCAGGTGGGTGATGATAACTTTTAAGCCGGCAGCCGATGCTATGGCCTACCACCGCATTTACTGCTCGTTTAGCACTACCCAGGGGACACGTGTAGGGTGGTCAGAACTTAAGTAAATCTTACGGACGCAAGCGGTCATACCCCTAAAAATTTTTCGAACAAAAAGCTTGCTACCGGGCAGGACGACTAGTATTTATATGCGTTTGTGGTTTATCCAGTTATCGTGCGCATTTATTACACTTTTCACAGTTTCTGTTTACAGAAGTAGAACTGGAACGTCTAAGCAATAGCTATTCAGGCGTAGAAGATACACAAGCACAACAATCTGAGTCTGATTCAGAAGATGATGTACCCCTAATGGAAATTAAAACGGATGTGGAAGGAGAACAAGAAGTATCGAGGACGAAGCGAAGATCCAGTGACACGACACGTAAGTATTAGTTAGTGAATCATTCTGTGAGCAAACAAGCAAAAACAACTTCAGGTGTTCTGTCTGTACACTCTTGAGAAGCACAAACGCACTGCTAAAGTGCTAAACCTCGAGTAGTTGCTCTCGCTGGAGAGCATATTCCTACTGCCAGATGTCTCACAGCACATCTGCTTGAAGTACTGAACACTGATTGCAGATCAGACAACAGAAAAGTTCTGTGTGTGGAATATCTTAACCCTTGCTTTTGGCTCTGCCGTAGTCGGGTAATTACAGCGTATTTTGTTAAAGGATTTGATCATGCATAGTAATATTTTAAAAACTGCAAAAAGCAACTCTTAGATTCTGAAGAGAACCATTTGATTCCCTTTCATTTAATTGTGTTTTGAATTTGGCGCTTACTAGATTAATTATCACAGGAGCGGCTGTTGTGAAGAAACAAAAACTGCAAATACGAGAAAAAAAACTAGAAGACGTAATAACACAAAATCAAAAGAAAAATAAACGCAACTCAGTCACAAGAGTTATTCAGAACACTATAAATTGTACGTCCGAACTTATTCCGAAAACAAAGGATTATTTAACTAATCCAACACCTAGAGATAATATTAGTATTATTGATACTACTTTAGACACAGATAATAATATTAAAAAACGTAATTTAATAAAACATATTCGTGTACACACTGAAGAAAATTCTTTCAAATGTGATGTCTGTCAGAGCTGTTTTAGTCAAAAAGATCTTTTAACACATCACATTCGTACACACACTGGCGAGGAACCTCACAAGTGTGCAGAGTGTCAGCTTTGTTTTAGTCAAAAAAGTACTTTAACAAGGCACATTCGTACGCACACTGGGGAAAAACCTTACAAATGTGAAGAATGTGGGCTGTGTTTTAATCAGAAGGGTCATTTAACAACGCACATTCGTACGCACACTGGCGAGAAACCTTACAAATGTGAAGAATGTGAACTTTGTTTTAGTCATAAAACTACTTTAACAAGTCACATTCGTACGCACACTGGCGAGAAACCTTACAAGTGTGAAGAATGTCAGCTTTGTTTTAGTCGGAAGGGTTCTTTAACAAGTCACATTCGTACGCACTCTGGCGAGAAACCTTACAAATGTGAAGAATGTCAGCTTTGTTTTAGTCATAAGACTTCTTTAACAAGTCACATTCGTACGCACACTGGCGAGAAACCTTATAAGTGTGATGAATGTCAGCTTTGTTTTAGTCATAAGACTACTTTAACAAGTCACATTCGTACGCACACTGGCGAGAAACCCTTCAAGTGTGAAGAATGTCAGCTTTGTTTTAGTCATAAGAGTAATTTAACTTTTCACACTCGTACGCACACTGGTGAAAAACCTTACAAATGTGAAGAATGTCAGCGTAGTTTTAGTCTTAAGAGTACTTTAACAAAACATATTCGTCGTAGACACGCTGGTGATAAATCTTGTAAATGTAACGACTGTCAGAGTTATTTTAGTGAGAAGGTCCATTTATCAACCTTACAAGTGTGAAGTATAAATAAAATATATTTGTCTACACACTGGTGATAGACCTTTCAATTTGTACGGTCTATCACCAGTGTGTAGACGTGTAAGACGCGTAGTTTTAGTAGTAGTAGGAGGGTAACAAAGTAATAGACGCAGAAAAACGTTATCTACGTTTTTGAAAGTGCAATAACATACCTACACATAAATATTTTCATCTTTTGTGTGACTGACCTTGACAATTCAAAAGTGCCTGTAAATAAATGGTTTAATTGAAATAAATTCTTTGAGTTTTTCTGTACAATTAATTTTAAATTATGACTTAGTTTTAAGAATTATTTTACTTTATTAAAGCCCGCGTGTATTTTTATATCTAAGGGCCTGTGCTCACCACGTTTTTTAAACGCGCCGTCGACGCGCGTTTGTAGCGATACAAACGCAATACGCACGCGAGTCAGACGCAGCCTGTAGACCTTTAATAGGATAAAAGCGCGCTATCGACGCACGTTTCTAAAACGCGCGTCAACGGCGCGTTTAAAAAACGTGGTGTGCACAAGCCCTAAGTAGGTACCTAAACTTGAGGCTGTGACTTGAAACTTTGTTTTTTAATTCTTATTAAATGACTAAAATCATAAAAATTGTTGTTTTTTTTACTATTAATCAAAACCACTTTTAAATTTTTTGATGTGAACAATGGGACTAAAACAAAAATTCGTTTGTCCCATAACAAAATCAGTGTGATGATCGTGAATAAAAATAACGAATTCTCATTCGTCCCACGAGGGGGAGTTCATCTATATAGGATTGTACTCATGATTACAAACAACTTTCCCAAAGAAACTTTTTTTATATACTCACTAGTTTGTAAGTACATTCACTGATTAGGTACGTGCATCTATGGGTTTGCAAGCTGCGCTTATGTTCTATCACTATTGTAGGTACGACGGCGTCACGCGGTTAACAGCTGAGCGGACGCCGGTCGCAGGCACGCGCACGTATTTAAACAGCTGTTTTATTATTGTGATAAAACTAATGAGAATATAAAAAAAGTTTCTTTGGGAAAGTTGTTTGTAATCATGAGTACAATCATGTGTTTAAGTATCGGTCACTAATTACCAGTCACCTTATATATAGGGTCACTAATTACCAGTCACCTTATATATAGGGTGACTGGTAATTTGTGTACGATACTTAAACACGTGATTGTGCTCATGATAACCAACAACTTTTACTATGGGAACAAACCTAAAATCGCGAAAAAATATCCGCTTTTCAGTACATTTATGTTTGCCTAATGTACTGAACAGCTGATATTTTTTTCGCGATTTCGGCTTTGCTCCCATAATAAAAATTGTTTGTTATCATGAGCACAATCACGTGTTTAAGTATCGTACACTAATTGCCAGTCACCCTATATATAAAAGGGGAAACTGACTAACTGACATATCAACGCATAGCCGTAACTACTGGGATTAGAAGCGTGAAATTTTGCACAAGATTTCCTTTTATGACGTAGGGGAGCACTAAGGAAAGATTTTCCAAATTTCACTCCCTAAGTGGATGAAGCGGAGGTCCAAAGTTTGTATGGAGAAACCTACATTCAAGCGAGTGAAGCCTCGGGCATAAGCTAGTTATTTAATATTTATTTCGAAAGGAAAACATTAGACAAGAAATCAAAAACCTACTCAAGTTTTGAGGCGCGTTTTCATGAATGTTAGAGATCGCTCTGAAGAGTGCCAGAGTGACGAAGGACGATTTTTTAAAAATAATTGTCCGACGTCTATAGATTCTGGGTTTTGTAATTTAACGCATTTTTTGTCTGGACGGGTCGTGCATTTTATGTATGAGACAAAACAAGACGATGATAATGTACTTAACATGTGATATTTGTTAATTTATTAATTTGAACTGTAAAAAATTTAAAACTTCCATAGAACCCTGTCGCACTAAAGAACACTTGGCTTATCAAGACAAATCTAACGATATCTTAGTTATATATAAATCCGTTCAGCAGTTTGGAAGATATGAGGTAATAAAGAATATCACATACATACGGATATCTATGCATACATATATGTATGCATAGATATCCGTATGTATGGCGATACCGAAATCGCGAAAAAAATATCAGCTGTTCAGTAGGTAGGTACATTAGGCAAACATGAATGTAGGTACTGAACAGCTGATTTTTTTTTCGCGATTTCAGGTTTGTTCCCATAGTAAAAGTTATTGGTTATCATGAGCACAATCACGTGTATAAGTATCGTACACTAATTACCAGTCACCCTATATACCTACATAAAAACATGAAAGATACGCGCAAAAAACATAACCCTTCTTGCAGTCGGGTAAAAACAGTGAAAATGTATGTTAGGCTGGACGCTCTGAAGTACATCTATTTCACACATCTTCCTTTATTCTTTATTATACACACAAACAAAAAAACTTAACCTTAATAAGTACATTGATTTGATAATTTATGTACAAAGGCGAGCTTAACTCAACAATGAGATTTCTCCCAGCAAACCTTTGAGTGACGAGAGATCACATTCGAGGGTAGGATCCAGACCTACATCAATACGTCTAAATGTCTAATATATGGATATAATATATATAGGGTGACTGGTAATTAGTGTACGATACTTAAACACGTGATTGTGCTCATGATAACCAACAACTTTTACTATAGGAATAAACCTGAAATCGCGAAAAAAAATCAGCTGTTCAGTACATTTATGTTTGCCTAATGTACTGAACAGCTGATATTTTTTTCGCGATTTCGGCTTTGCTCCCATAATAAAAATTGTTTGTTATCATGAGCACAATCACGTGTTTAAGTATCGTACACTAATTGCCAGTCACCCTATATAACAAAATATACTAATATTATGGCAATTGAGAAAGGAAGTGCTCTTTAATTTTCCTCATAAAAACATCCAGAGAAGGGCTGTCGAAGTTTTTTTTTTAATGGCATATCATCAAGTTTCCTCTACAAATCATATGAATTGTACACAATACAAGGCAACAAGATAATATTTAACATTCATACAAATATAAATAACTAATATTAGGTACTATAAGTAATAATAGTATAATGAAAAAAAAAAAACGATCCAGATACTGACAACCCCTGCTTCTTTTAGGTTTTTAATATGGATATAGTAGTCTAAGTAAGAACTAAATAATTTATCTAATTAAAAGCCTCATAAATTCAGAAGATGGATCGTTCAAATGAATTTATTTAAGTATTTTTATGTTGATTATAATAAATTCAGCATCAATCTTAACTGTAATAAAACACAATATACATAAGTAGGTACATAGGTATATTGTTACTTTTATTACAAAGTGTATTCTAAAACAACTTTTTTTAACTTCTGTCTAATGCTATCGCGAATAGAGTAAAGCTGCTGCCAGCAGGAAAGTACAGAGTATTATCCTATGGAACAATAATCCCGTGATGTAGATAGGTAAAGTGGATATATGTGCTAATCCTAGACACGATCTACTCGTATTCCAATTTTATCAAAGTCCAAAGCGTGAAGAGGTAACAAACGTACCTACATACAAACTTTCCCCTTTATGATATTAGTAAAGAAAGAAAGAAAACATTTATTTGAGACTACATATATTAGTGTGATCTACACGTTCACGATCACGCACTCGCGTGACGATCACTCTGTTAGGGCGGCACCTTGCAGCAACGAGATACAGATAGCGGCACGAATCTTGAGCGCTCGGCGAAAGAGCGGGGATCGCTTTGCGCATCGTACACATCAGCGAGCCAATCACTGTACAAGGATTGCACTCCCTGCCCCTGCATTATCTTCTCATACCACTATAGACTATAGAGACCCGATATTTCACTTCTGCGTGCTTCTGCGCAAGTAGAACTGTAGAAGTCAGCGCTCAAGATCCGTGCCGGTATCTGTAGGTACCTAAAATGTTGTCATTGCTGAAGGAGTCGTTTGAAACCTGGTATCGTCTTTATTGTTAGACGCTGAACTGTATATTGTTCGGAGGGTGGTGTGTGTGTGCGCCAGGATGTTGACATTCTCCGCAGCGAGACATAACTTCGCACGCAGCACTACCAGCCAGACGAGGTGCGACGTGAGGCGCTGGAGACCGCCAGCTTAGCTGTAAGTACAGTCTGTCTCGGGAAAAAATAAATAACCGACTGCATTAATAAAAAAAACTTTTTAGAAAAAAAAAATAACCGACTTCACTAAAAAAAACACTAAAAGGATCAAAATAACTTTAATTTCGGAAGTCGGTGTTTCTCGGTATTGTTTGTTTCTTATTTAACACCGACTTCCGAAATTAAAGTTATTTTGATCCTTTTAGTGTTTTTTTTAGTGAAGTCGGTTACCTATTTTTTTTTTCTAAAAATTTTTATTTCACACTTTTTAGTTGCGATACACTTATAAACAGAGTGCCTATTTCTCATGACAATTCCAATTAACCCAAATACTGCTAGGTTACATTATTTTATTATAAAGTTCCTGTGTCTACCTTCCTCCTTCCGGCTCCATCATCAGATCAGTTCGATAGTACCTTATAGCCAAAGAGCATCTCACGACAATTCTAATAAGCCCAAATACGGCTAGGATACATTGATTAATTACGGAGTTCCTGTGCCTACCTTCCGGCTCCATCATCAGATCAGTTCGATAGTACCTTATAGTCAAAGTGCTAACCATGACAATTCTAATAAGTCCAAACACGGCTAGGTTACATTGATTAATTACGGAGTTCCAGTGCCTACCTTCCGGCTCCATCATCATCATCAGATCACTTCGATGATACCATTTTCAACGTAACTATTCAGAATCATTCATTTATTTATATTGTCATAGTCGCTTAACTATATCTTCATTGTGATATCTATTTGAGTATGAAGTTCCGTTGACCATTTCTGGTCTTCTTCATCAGTTCCACTTCATCAAATGTTACTTTTTGACTGTAAATGCTTAAGTTCTTGATGAAAATACTAAAATTACCATAGGGTTGCCTATAATTTTTGAGGAGTTCCCTCGATTCCTCATGGATTCCATCATCAGAACTGGATTTTGAAAAAAATGGGACCAATCTGGAAGCATATCCTATAAAGGGAAAAAAAAAATTTGCAAATCGGTCCATAAACGACGGAGTTCTGAGGTTACAAACATAAAAAAAAAAAAAAAATAATGATGATAAAAAAAAAAAAGAATACAACCGAATTGATAACCTCCTTCTTTTTTTTGAAGTCGGTTAAAAATAACTTTTATTTCTGAAATCGGTGTTTCCCGGTATTGTTTGTTTCATATTTAACACCGACTTCCGAAATTAAAGTTATTTTTATTAGTGTTTGTTTTTTTAGTGAAGTCGGTTATTTTTTTTTTTAAGTTTTTGTTTTTTGCGTTAAGTTGTCACTGTTTACACTGTGTGATTCAATATTCTATCAGGATAGACTATCGGGAATAATAAAGTATTTTTGTGCTAAAATGTTATTCTTCTTGTGAGTAAGTAAACACTGTTTCATAATCACCGTTTTTTACACTTCTTAAAATAAGTCATAAATAACACTTGCACTGGACTACCGCGACTGTATGGAACTAATATTTGTAATTAAGCTTCGTTTGTGCTATTTTTAAACTATTTAAATACGCGGAGTAGAGGCAATCTGTGGCACTCACGTGAGTTACGATATTTATTTCTCTTCGATATGATAATATCGCATCGGTAATCCTAATACAGTGAAACCTGCAGCGCTATTCTTTAAGAAAACAGCCTTGAGCGCAGCGCTGGCCGCAGCGACGCAATCCAAATACGTACATAGGATTTACAATCCAATGGACCTATACAATGCCCAGCGCTGCGCTCAAGGCTGTTTTCTTTGAGAATAGCACGACCAGGGGCGCCGACTATGTGGGTGCTCGGATACTCGAGCTTCCATGAGAAATAAACAGTGGGTGCCGAGCACCCCTGAGAATAGACATCAAGAAACAGATCAGTAATCGCCTTTTATTAGGTTATGTATAAATTATAATATTTCTTTATAATAAAAACTATTTATAATAAACTACTTTTAGAAAATATAATTAGTATTTAAGTACCTACGCAGTATGTAAGTAGGACATTTATTTATTTGTCGGTCGATGAGTGTGCATTTCTCTTCTCACTTTTCGCCACTTTTTCGAGTCATCAAATGAGCATTTGGGGATAGAAGTAGGAATCGTGTGACTCCAAAACAGAATGTGTATATTTCCACCATGCACCTCCTTTTATACTAGTTTACAATATTACCTGCTAAAACTTAACCAATAGTAACTTAGTATCTACAAAACAATGAGCGCGGTTCGGGCGCGCAATGCTTTTGTTGGGGCAGCTGGGGTAGCAGGTACCAAGGCTCGCACGTGGGACCCTGGAGTACAATGGCTGCGTAGCGTGGGAATGCTTTTGGGTCGAGCAGGTAGCGAGGCTCACACATGTTTCTAGCGTAGTAACAGTGATGTGCTGTAGGGTGGCTACAAGCATGAGCACCCATGAGGTTTTCTAAAAGCCGGCGCCCCTGAGCACGACTGGATAACTAGGACTTCAAGGGACCTGCAAATTTGTCTCACTTAAACAGGTATTCCATTTCCCCAGTGTCTCCGTTATCCAGCTATAAATAAATATCTGTCTCATTTACAGAGGTAGACGTGAGAATAGGGTTATTTCAGTACCTAATAGAGGTGCGATTATTAAATGAAATAACGTATTTATGTAAACATACGAGTCATCTTTATTAGTAAATAAAAAAATAAGTGTGGCACTCGGGGACTGCCGCGGTAAAGCTATTGCATAGCATTTTGTATCAACTTATGCAATTATAATTATTTATTTATTTTATTTATGCAGTATTTCTTTTTCTTTGATATTAATTCAAGTTACACTTTTTGAGCGTGGTGACCGATAAGAAAACAATTTTTTTTCTTTCTTGTTTACCTACTTCATAAATTGCTACAAGTATGTTCAGTTGTTATCATAGAACATTACTATAATCTATTATAATACAAAAAGACTATTTTGTTTGACCGAGATTTGAACTCGAGGCACGATGATAACATAGGTAGAACGCTGTACCAATGCGCCACACAGGTCGTTAACGACTTTTCTAAAATAGGTGTTCGGTCTCTGTCGGCCTTCAAACCACACCTCCGTGCCCGTCGGAGTGGGGAGCGTGAGGTATATTTTTCGTTACGGAATTTCTGGATTCGGTCCCCGCGCTCAAGGCCCGCGATAGAAGCTATGCAATAGCTTAAAATGTAATACTTGAACAAAAATAAACAAGCAAGTTTTTTTATAAATAGTACAAAAAAAAAACTTTTTACAAAAAAAAAACAACCGACTTCAAAGTAAAAAAAAAACACTGAAAAGTGCAAAATAACTTTAATTTCGGAAGTCGGTGTTTCTATAATAGTTTTGTCTCTTCGTTATTTAACACCGACTTCCGAAATTAAAGTTATTTTGCACTTTTCAGTGTTTTTTTTTACTTTGAAGTCGGTTGTATTTTTTTTGTAAAAAGTTTTTTTTTACACTTTTTAGTTATGGTACCACCATTAAAAAGTGCCCCTCAGCCAAACTTAAATACCTTATAGCCAGAGTGCATCTCATGACAATTCTAATAATCCCAAACACGGTTAGATTACATTAATTTATTACAGAGTTCCGGTGCCTAACTTCAGGCTTCATCATCAGATCAGTTCGATATATTCCCGCTCTACAGTCTCTCTCAGTCAGTCATCGACTACACGTATAAACAAAGCAATTTTACTTGTTACGACGGTTCTGCTGTGATCCTATGAGGAGTTCTGTTCCATATCTTCGAAGTTCATGATCAGATCATAACATTATTTCTATGGGACCAATTCGGAAGCATAACCTTTCAATAAAAATAAAAAAATTCAGAATCGGTCCACAATTGACCGAGAAATCGGTGAACATACATAAAAAAAAAAAAAACATACATTCAACCGAACATATAACCTCCTCCTTTTTGAAGTCGGTTAAAAACAGATACAGCATGCGTCAATTATAACAATATTTGGTCTTTTGGCACATTAAATTCGACACAACTTTATTTCGGGATTTGATTGCGCACTCGAGGCATACAGACGTGCTCATCATTATAATTAAAAATATATAAATTAACGGCTCTGCATAATTAGTGACCTACTTTTGTGTACCTACGTATTAGCGAGTTTATTAATAAGTGCTGATAAGTTAGAATAATGATTGTGTAATTATTTACTAAATAAAAAAATTAAAAAAAATGGAAGGCAGCCCCTTCAATCGCAGCGGGTTGACGCGACGCAGCCCTCCATCAACACCTACACCGACGCAGCCCCAACTACCAACACGTGACCAAGCCAAGGAAGGCGAGAAAATGGAGGCAATACCGACTCCCGAGATTCAGAACTGGATAAGCTCCATTGACCAGTGCCTACAAGAAGTATGCAGTATCGCGGCCGATGGTAAGCTTAACTCTGATCAGAAACTCAAAATAAATTCTCTTTGCCGTAAGGTTGGACATGGAGTCTCGCAAATGGCTGTTCAATACCAGTCATTAAAACAGTCTGCCTACAGGACCCATAACTCCCTAAACCTTTTGACTGAAGAACGAAATTTAATGGACTGTATTATGGAGATGAAAGAAGCGATCAACAAATCTTGTGCCCTACAGGCGTCAACTGCACCAACATCTTTTGCAGATATGGTGAAGAAAGGGTCCAATAGTTTTGTTCGTCCTAACTCTTTTAGCTCCGTGGCGATTTACCCTCGTGACCACTCAAAGACCAGTGATGAAACTAAAAACATTGTCCAAAAAATCATTTGCCCTGGTGAAATGAAGTTAAAAGTCCGAGGCATACGCAAAATTGGAAAAGGAGGACTCATCATCAGCACGGAGACCAAGGAAGACCTGGATAAGCTCAAGCAATCGGTCCAACTCGCCTCGCCATCTCTTACCGTCGACGAACCTCAAAAGCGCAAACCGCGCATAATAGTGATTGGAATTCCTTCTTCAATGGCTGAAAACGAGGTTTACAAATGTATTTTTGAACAAAATTTGGCTGACAAACTTCCGACTATGTCTAGAGATACTTTTTTGAACTCAATAAAACTTAGCCACAAATCTGGCAGAAAAGACGCTGAGAATTGCAATTACATCTTAGAAGTTCCCGCCCAAATCCGTAAGGCTCTCATCACACAGGACCGGTTATTCATTAATTGGACATCCTGCCCGGTACGAGACTTCACACTGGTTACAAGATGTTACAAATGCCAGCAGTACGGTCACGCTGCTAAGACGTGCAAAGTTGCAACCCCATCATGCGGCCATTGCGGTGAAGAAGGGCACACCATGCAAGATTGTACAAAAAAAGGCGACCCACCTAAATGCGCAACATGTTTGCGCTTCAAAAAACCTGCCAACCACAAAACGGGAGATCCAGAGTGTCCTGCTAAAAAAGCTGCTGAACACAGGTATATAAATTCGATAGACTATGAAGGCGCCTAAGAGCGCCACATATATTTTTTTTTACACTTTAGACTTATTTTTATTTTTTACTGTTTTTAACTCTTCATATTACTTATTATTAGTGTAATGGATACTAACTTAATTACCGACATAGATAATTCATTTGTACCTGTTTCAAAGACATGTGAAGTTGAGGACTGCAAACAATATATTTCCGATTATGTAAAGCCACTAACTATACTAACTCAAAACATTCGCAGTATTTATAAGAATATAGATAGCTTTAACATTTTGCTTCAAAGACTTAGCTTAGATTGTGATATAATTGTGCTAACCGAATGCTGGCTATCTAATCGCCAAGATAACCTCCCGGAAATGCCGGGTTATAACTTATTCTGTACTAACATACACAATAATCAAAATGATGGTGTAGTTGTCTATTCCAAGGAATCATTAATGGTCACAGTAGAGGAACCTAACTTCCGAGACTGTATGTGTAATTGTTTGATAATTAAAATCGGTGCAAACACAGCAATAATCGCTATGTATAGATCCCCTGCCGCTAGAAACTTAGAATCGTTTCACGCTTCCTTGAACCAGATTCTTCAGGACCTAAGCTCTTTTAAGAATGTTATATTAACGGGTGACATAAATATAAACATTAACCCTGAAATCTCTGACTCAGGAACCCAAGAATACCTCAATATCTGCTCATACTATGGCTATCTTCCGGCACACACTCTGCCGACCCATCAAAGCGGTTCCTGCCTTGATCATATGTTTATCAAATCCAGCCTACCGTATGTTACGCTTGTTACTAACTCGTCAATTACCGACCATCACGCTGTTCTACTAACCCTAAACTTAACGCTGCCTAAGCTAATTCGTCCCCAGACCAAAACGCAATTAAACACAAACAAACTCGAACATGATTTATGCAACCTTGACTTTAGCCCAGTTTACAATTCAACTGACGCGAATTTTGCTTTATCGTATCTAGTAAAAAATGTCCAATCAGTAATATTACATAGTACAGCTGTTATTAAAGTAAATAAAAAACTTTATAATTTGAAACCATGGATTACTCCTGGCCTAATTCGGTGTATGCGGCAAAGAGATAAGCTCCATCAGAAAACGAGGAGATTTCCAGACGATCCTATTATTAAAATAACCTATAAACGCTACAGGAATTATTGTAACGATCTCTTAAAGAACCTAAAAAGGAATTACGATAAAGATGAATTAAAAAGTGCAGGAAATAATTGCAAACGTCTTTGGAAACATATTAAAAACGTCACTTATATGACAAAACGACGTGAATCAAATTCGAGTTTACTGCTTACTAATCCTTCGCCACTCTTGTCAGCTAACCATGTTAACAACTACTTCTTGAATGTCGGGAAAACTCTTGCTGAACAAATTTCAAAACATTGCTATGTTCAACCTTTTTCCCCAAATATGTGTGATAATTGTCCCTTAAAATCTTTTGGCTTGCTAGACACTGACGAAGACGAAATTACTCGAATAATTTGTGCTCTCAAGGATGACTGTGCGGTGGGCTGGGATAATATTAGCAGTAAGATCCTTAAACAATTTAAACATATCCTGGTACCTCCCTTAACTCATATATTTCGTCTCTGTTTTTCTGAAGGTATTTTCCCTAAATGCTTGAAAAAAGCAGTTGTAGTCCCTATCTTTAAATCCGGAAACAAAGACTTGGTTAATAATTATAGGCCAATATCGTTACTTCCATCTATATCTAAAATACTAGAGAAAATTATTAATAGCAGACTAGTTAACTATTTAGAGAAAAATAATCTTCTATCATCTTCGCAATTTGGTTTTCGTGCCAAGCTATCCACGGACGACGCGGTGCACAACTTGACCGATCATGTCTCCGTGGAACTTGCTAAAGGAAACCAGACCCTAGGGGTCTTTCTTGACCTCGCGAAGGCCTTCGACACGGTATCTGTTTCTATACTCCTAAACAAGTTAGAGGCCATGGGAATTAGGGGAACGCCGCTAAAACTTTTAAGCGACTATTTAGACGATCGATACCAATGTGTTAGAATTGACGATATCACAAGCGATGAACAAAAAAACACTAGTTTTGGTGTTCCCCAGGGAAGCATTCTGGGCCCAACCCTTTTCTTGATTTATATTAATGATTTGTGTAATTTAAATATTAAACAAGGCAAAATTATTTCATATGCTGACGACACAGCCTTAATCTTTTCCGCTAAAACCAGCAATGAATTATACGAATACGCTCAAGTAGGTTTAAACAATGTGACTAATTGGCTTCAAAGCAATTTACTAACATTAAATGCTGACAAGACTACTACTAATTCTCATCTTTATGCCCACAAATGTGGATTCCACTCAGTCAGTACATGTAATTGTCCTTTTATCCTTAAAACATGCGACATTAAATATCTCGGGGTTACAATTGACAAAACACTCTCCTTTAGACCACATATTGAAAGTTTAGTTAAAAGAGTGCGAAAATTAATCTATATTTTTAAAAAATTGCGAGCAATTGCAGACTCAAAATTGATTAACCAAGTTTATCTGGCACTCGGACAATCTGTAATTCAGTACTGTATTACTTCGTGGGGTGGAGCACCAAAAACTTATTTGTTACCTCTAGAAAGAGCTCAGAGAGCCATTTTAAAAGTAGCCAATTTCCATCCGTTCCTCTATCCCACAGATTTGCTATACAAGTCCTGCAACGTACTGACTGTTCGCCAGCTTTTCATCATGCGTCTGGTATTAAAACAGCACACCATGCTTCCCTTCTACCCTGAAATTACTAATAAGAGACGGAACGATATTGTATGCAATTCCAATACTTTTTCAAAATATGTCTTTGTAAAAAGGTATTTCACATTTTTAGGCCCATTTTTGTACAATAGATTAAATAGAAAATTAGGTTTGTATAAATTAAATTATTATAGCTGTAAAAAGATTATTGTGCAATACTTACTCAGCATCTCGTACGGAGAGACAGAAGATCTCCTTTTAGTTTGTAAATAAAACATGCGTTGCTTTTAGTTAAATAAATTTAGGTTATTTAGTATAGTGAATTTTAATGATTGTTAATTTATTATTTCTTAGATTCTTAGTACTTTTTAGCCTGACATACAGGTCCAACCTAGTTCAGGCAAAAATGCAATGTATGCGTTATAATTGTTTTTATGTACCTATCTTAATATAAATGTGCCACTTTTATTAAATAAACGATATTCTATTCTATTCTATTCTATTTCGTGTCTTCCTACTTTCAAACGGATACTTAATAACTTTATTTTTGACGTAGGTACTGATAAAGATTCGAGCCTTCATTTCGGCATTTATCAAATAAACATTCGTATGATAGTAAAGCAAGGGTCATTGAGGCAAAAAATTAGCCAAGTGCGAAATTTGCGGGTTTTTTTTTCGGTGGGAAAATCATCTTATTACATCCCGCGCCCTTGGGCGGAGCGGGAGATAGTGTCAGACTTTTACTGACTAAAAACCCACTCCTGTTCCTTCGTTGCCTTTCGTACTAGGGCCGAGTCTTTCTTTCAGAATCAGACCCTTGGCCCCAGTAGGCTTCGACCCTGCTGGGCCCCTACAGTTGCTGACATCTTCTTGAGCCGCGCGTGGAACAGTACGCGCCGTCGACGACTTGGGCTCGGTTCAGACGGTTTCCGGACGGCGAGCTACCCATTGCTCGCCGTCCACAAGCCCTACGGTGGTCGGAAATCAGGATCGGAATCCCGATAGACTTCTTAGTCTTAGTCTCATTAGTAAACAAGCTAATGACAAGTAAAGGTTAGAGAAGTGTTAAATTGATGTTATCTCAGTTACAGAGGCCAATAAGTACATACCTATAAAAATTGAAAGAAAACAATTTAGAAAAAGTATTCTTTAAAATAAATACTCAGTAAAAGAGGTTAAATACACTCGCTGTCACAATTATAGAGGTAACTATGACGAAAAAATCGAAGAACGAATCCCATATACAGTATGTTAACCAACAGAGGGCGTTCCCGTTAACCAGCAATAGTATATCCATACAGGCTAAAAAAAATATTACCATTCGAAAACAAAATGTTTTTATATTTTTTAATATTAAAATATTCACTAAAAATTTTAAATTGATACGTAAAAGAAACACTCTGTACACGCGTACTTGAAGGACGGCAAAATCGCAATTTACCTATTTATGAATGACGGGCCGCGCGTGCGGCGTTCTGCCTAGCCCCGCCCCCTGCCCCCGGATGTCCACCTAATTTTAGTCGGAACCAATATCACGCGCTGACCGGACGTGCATTATTTTCGCATTGCAAGTAATTGCAACATCTTGCGTCATTCTTGTGTGGAAAATGCCGCGTTATCAGTTCAGTGCTCAGGAGTATGCGAACATGGTGCTCATTTATGCGGAGTGTAATTATGATGGTGCACGTGCTTTGAGGATGTATGCTGAGAGGTACCCCAATGCACATCAACCGCGGAATTCTCGTGTTATTTTGAGTGCCCTGGTGCGTATTCGTAACAATGAACCGGTAGTGCCGCATCGTTCTGGTGGCCCCCGACCCGTGATCTCTGTGCGGCAGGAAGAGAACGTGCTAAGGCATTTTGAGGAGGAGCCCGGTTCAAGCACTAGAAGAGCCGGCCGCCTGTTAAATATGAGTCACGTCGCAGTCTTTAAAATTTTAAAGAAAAACAAGCAGCATGCGTACTCTCTTCAAAAAGTACAAGGTCTGCTTGGTCCAGCTGACTTCGAGCGCCGGTTAACTTATTGCCAGTGGGCACTGCAGAGATGCGCGGAGGACACCCGGTACGGTCCCGAGGCGTGGCCACCACGGTCACCTGACTTAACGCCACTTGACTTCTTTTTTTGGGGTTGGGTCAAACAACTTGTTTATAAAAAAGAAAGCCACTCGCGGGTGGAGATGGAAATGCGAATCCGCACAGCATTCCGTGTTATCAGGAACCGCATACGCGAGGACCCGCTTTTAATGCGACGAGTGCACCAAAATAACCGTCGGCGATTGCAACAATGTGTAGACAGAGGAGGTCAGCATATTGAGCAGTTCAAAATCTAAGTAAGTTTTTAACATTATTTAAATGTATCATAATAGCTAAAACATTTCGAAAACATTAAAATAAAAAATAACACTAAACGACTGTGCTACAAAATTGATAAGTTCAGAAGGCCCACTCTTTCCTAAAACTGCTTTTATACTCAGGGAGTACCCCGTTCAACGAACGTGTTACTACTGTGACGTTACACGATTGCTATGAATAAACGCAAATACTTAGGTATTACGAAGGCAACTGCATAAAGTAAAAGTTTTTAATTTCTGTATTGGAGAAAAAAATCTTGCTAACGTGTAATGACGTCATTATCATTTAAATCCTAGCCTAACTGTCTAATACTCTGTATTTTAATTTTAATGTGATTGAAACGTGGCTTAGATAGGTAGGTACATGAATTTATGTTTTTTTTATTTACCTACTATGTTTGCGAATAGGTCCTTCCAAGTCCAAGGTGCCTCAGTGACGCATTCCTTTGTCAGCCGGACATTTGAGACGGGTTGTTATATGTTATTGCTAAAACTACACATACTTACATAAATGTTTAATTTTACTGATAACAACCAGACGACGACGCACGCCTTTAAGTCGCCACTCGCCTTTGACTCGCCGCTCGCCATTCAGCGCGGCGCGCGGCGTATTGCGACGTTGCCGCTTTGGGCAATGCTACTACGCTACTACTATTCCGCGCGCTACTATTTTGATTTTAAACAGGAGGTTTCGAATTTATTGTCAATTAATTATTTTTTTGAATTCGGATTATTTTATGCTTATTTTTCTATGCTGATATTTTTATTTTAATCTATTAATGATACAGATTAACGAGTTTAGGGGAACGCCCTTTGTTATTTAACTTACTGTATAGAGGTCTGCTTTGTCTCACTAACAGAGGTACAGTCAATCGGGGTGAATATGAACGCAGGGGTGAATAGGAACAAAAGCTTGAAGGGGATCTTCGCGTTAAATAGGTAACAATTTTTCCCAGCATTTAAGTCCTCCTATTTATTCATTATTATTGTAATAAAAACGGTTGCTTTGATAGAAATCAATTATATAAATATATATACCAATGTAAAAAACCTAATTAAAGTTTTGTATAATGTGTTCCTATTCACCCCGTTTGACGGTAATTCAGTGCTAAAGTGTTGGGACCTCAGCATGAGTTCCAGTTATCGAGGTTTCCCACTTAACCGAGTTTCACTGTACATCGATATTTTAGGGACGATATTATCAAAAACTCGATATATCACTGCATCGCTAGTTAGTTCGCGCTGCTCACGGCCGCTCGCGCCGCTGCTGCTGTGAGATTACTAGAATCGATCGAAACTTTCTGAGTCGGAATCGAACCTTTGTAATAATCTTTTTAGATTACGGTGCCTCAAAAAGAAAAAACTGGGCAAGTGCGAGTCGGACTCGCGTACTGAGGGTTCCGTACAAACTGAAAAGGTAAATTGCGGTTTACAATTAATGACGTATTAAAAAAAAAAAATACTAGATCTCGTAACTAATTTTCGGTGGAAGTGTGCATGGTAATGTACATTATATATATATTTTTTTAGTTTTATCATTTTCATATGCACTGGCTTCTGACGTTTTATGACGAATATGTCGTGTTAAATCACTCTTTTTAATAAAACTACGCTGACAAATATCACATTTGAAAGGTTTGTCACCAGTGTGTACACGAATATGTTTTATTAATTCTCCCTTGTTATTACAACTGTACTGACAAATATCACACTTGTAAGGTGCTCCACCAGTGCGTATACGAGTGTGTTTTGATAAGTTAAGTTTTTTAATATTATTACGACAATTTGTGTCTAAAGTAGTATCAATAGTACTAATATTAACTTGAGGTGTTGTATTACCTAAAGGTTCCTGGGTTGTCGGAATAAGTTTGGACATACAATTTTGAGTGTTCTGGGTAACTTTAATGACGGATTCTTCATTCTTCTTTTGATTTTCTGTAATTACGTCTTCTAGTTCTTTTCCTCGTATATGCTGTTTCGGTTTCTTCGCAACGGCCGCCCCTGTGATTTTAAACCTAGTAAGCGCTAAATTCAAAACACAATCAAATTAAAAGAAATCGAATGATCCTCATTAGAGCCGAAGAGTGCAGGTTTTCGAATATTATAGATCAAGTTGCGCTAGATCAGTGATACAAAACGAATCAACCAGATTTATAATCTTCAAATTAATTTTTACCAACTATGCTGCTTACGTTCAAGCGTTTCATAACACGATTTTTCCATTTGTTCGAACATGTTCAGTATTTAACAGAAACGACATAGTAACAAAAGACCTTGAGCTTGATAAAGTTTGAGCAGCTGTTCCGGCGTGAAGTACTGTCTGACCTTGGCGAGGATTCCCAGCTTTTTTGCAGCCAGTTGAGCCTTTGTTTCGAATTCGATGTATGGCCCAAAGTTGAGTGATTCATGTCAACGTAACACCAAAAAGATCAAGATGGTCGGTTATCGGCACGGTTACACCCCAGAAAGTTGGAGCAGGGCTGAATTGGCTACTTTTGACGGAAAATAGACGCGCCTGGCCTTCAAACCTGACCAAATTGGCATCGCCCCTTTCAGAGACTGCCTCCAAGGACAAGTTCAAGCGCTCGACCGTAGCCTCTCGGAGAGACTGGAGCTGTGACCCACTAGCTCGCGCGCTGGATAGCTCTCGGAAACAGTGCTGTCCTCTGCATACCAAAAGGAACCGGGCTTCAGCAGATCGTTTATGTGCAGCAAGAACAATGTTGCCAAGAGCACTGACTCCTGAGGGACCCCGGCCATTAATGGCCATTTGATCGGACGAGCAGCCATCGATAACCACTCGCATGGACCGGTCACTCAGGAAGTCTGCGATCCAAGCACACAATCCAGCAGGTAAACCGAAAGAAGGAAGCTTAATCATAAGGCTTTCGTACCAGACCCTATCGAAAGCCTTCGAAATGTCGAGGGAGGCGGCAAGCACAGTTGACCGATTTCGGCGAAAGACATATTGACGGTCACTTAGGATGTCATTAGCTTCTAGGTATGCCATGAGCTTAGTGTTGAGTATACGTTCTATAGTCTTACAGAGAATGGACGTTACTGAGATTGGTCTGTAGTTAGCTGGGTCAGCCCGACTACCCTTCTTGGGCACGGGCTGTACGTTAACTTGCTTCCATGCCATCGGCACTTTTCTAGCCTCAAATGAAAGCCTAAATAAGCGTGTCAGGATTGGAAACTAACCAGGCGAACACGTTCTTAAAACAATTGTCGGTATCCCGTCTGGACCGCTAGCCTTGTTCACGTCAAAGTTACGCAGCACCCTACGGACGTCCTTCTGATGGATGTGAATATCAAACATACTCGTCTCATAACCATCAGGATAAGCAGGGGGCCGCGCATCACCAGGATCTAGAAGCGAAGATTCCGCGAAGAGAGAGGCAAACAAATATGCCTTCTCCTCAGCGGTATGGGCTAGTGATCCTTCAGTTTTCAGCAGTGGCGGTAGTGAGGGACGGCAGAAGTTCGATTCAACCGACTTAGCCAGGGACCAAAACGCCTTACTACCAGCAGGGTATGAAGCGAGTTTGTTCCCGATGCGGCAAATGTGATCGAACCGAGACCTCCGCATCACCTTCTTACAAGATTTGGCAGCTCTGTTGAAGGCTCTCTTCTTCTGACTTACGTCATTCGCCTTGTGCATATGAGCGTCGTCGGCCCATGCTTGGTATGCCGCGTGTTTAAGCCTGTTAGCGCGTTCACACTCCGCACCAAACCAAGGGCGAGCTTAGCCAGACATTGTTACATCGAAGAATGAAATGTAGTACTCCATCCCCTGCCGCAACACATCTGTCACAGCATCTGCGCACAACGATGGATCATTCGAAGCCAAGGATAATATGCGAAGGAAAATCGCATGCTATCCCAATCTGCTGGCTTGTAACGCCAAACCCGCCTGGTGCCTCAAGGGCAGGGATCGGGCGGAGAGTAGACTGATACAGATTTCACCAGACAGTGGTCGGAACTACCTAACGGTGATGATATCGACACTGAGTAGCGGTCTGGATCTGTTCTCAGCAGAAGGTCCAAGCAATTGGCCGTGTGCGAATCAACATCCGGCACCCTCGTAGCTCCCTGGATCAGCTGGGCGAGATTTAACGCTAGTGCAAGCTTTCGCGTCTCTCGACCAGCATGGTCTGGGTCTTACACTGGTATGGGAAGAGTCACTCCTGATAGTGGGCATTAAAATTCCTCAGTAACACCAATTGTGCGGAAGGGTACTTCTGCTGAGCCGCATCCGCCGCCTCACTAATGTAAGGTACTGTGTGAGTCTGGTCGCATCCTGATCACCACTGTGCGAACGGTAGACACAAGCATAGATAATTTTATCCATGCCTGTGTCCACTAGAGCCCAAAGCGTTGAGAACCTGGAATCCTCAAAGTTGCGGAGACGCCGATAGCAGATGTCATCCCGGGCGAACAAACACACACCAGCGTGTGGTTTAAAATTGTGATCCAGGGTAAACCCTGCGTGAGACAGGTACGGCACGTAAGACGGACTTCAAATCTGCGTCTCCGAAAAAAAAAGAGGGAAGGTTTTTCAGTCTCCAGTTTAGGTGATGATGGACTGCTGCGAACGCCTCGTGCTCCGTGCCTCGGATCCCGCTACCCTCCACGACTAGTCTCCGCAACGAGTCTGGCTGGTCTGCATACATTGGAACCGCCACTTCTACCCAACTCCTTTAAATTGGCTACACTGGGCATCGTACCGGAACACGACTAGGCCGCTTGGCGGTTACAAGCCGTCGGTCGAAACCTACCACCAGTTAATGTCACCTGATTAGCACCACCCAGGGACCACGTGTAAGGCATAGCTATGGGTATTCTCCTACAGACGCGGGTGACTCAGCCCCCTCAGCTTTATCAAGCGCAAGTTCGATCGTGTATGGAGTACTGCTCTCATCTATGGGACGGATCTGCCCAATACCAGCTTGTTGCACTTAAGACAATTGGGAGGCGAGCCAGGAGGATAACTGGCAATGATGCACTCGTCGAGTAGAGGCTTCAAAATCTTAAGCATCGACGGCGACGCCGAGTTGCTAACCTGTCGGTTTTCTACCAGTTGCATTTCGGGGAGTGTGCGTCGGAATTGCATAGCCTAATTCCGCCTAGCCCGTTCCATCTTCGGACCACAAGGCGTACGGCGATGCGCCACCGGTACATGGTGGACATCCCACCTATACTATACGCACGAAACATTTTGGGAATACATTCATTTCGCGTACTGTTAAGGAGTGGAATTCCCTGCCGGAGTCAAGAGTGAATAGGTTACTTCTAGGTAAGCGCGCTCCATCGTCGACCGCAACATCACTTTCCAACAGGTAAGATAGCGGTCAAGCGCAAACCTATCAACAATTTAAAAAAATAGTAAAATAAATGAAAACGTCCATAATCCTACGCAGACCTGCTGCTGTTCAGTACTTTAGGCAGATGTGCTGTGAGACATCTGGTAGTAGGTGTGTGCTCTCCAGCGAGAGCAACTACTCGAGGTGTAGCAGTGTGTTTGTGCTACTCAAGAGTGTACAGACAGGACGCCTGAAGTTGTCTTGCTAAGTTCATGTTGTCAAACCAGTCAACCTGTTCGCTCACACAATGATTCACTAACTAATACTCACGAGTCGTGTCACTGGCTCTTCGCTTCTTCATCGGTACTTCATGTTCTTCTTCCACTTCTATTTTGAATTGTGCTAAAGGCACATCATCTTCTGAATTTGGTTCAGAATAATGGAGTGCTGGTGTATTTTCTACATCTAAATAGTCCATGTGTACATTTTCCAGTTTAAGATCTGTAATTTAAGAAAAAAAAATATTTAACTCTTTAAACGCCAAGTGCAGCTCATGGGAAGTGTACACTCTACACCGAACCCTTTATTTGTTATTAAACAACTACGAAATGCTAGTGAATGAATAGACTCTGGCCAGCGAATGATGGCAGCGAATTATTTATTTAAAGTTCATATATGGCAGCATTTAAGGACTGTCAAAATTGTGTCATTGACGTTTCATACTTCATTCATATTGTGTTTACGTGAATCTTATTTTCGTTTATTTTGTTATATTAGTAATGTGGAAAACAATAAATAGTTCGACGAGGAGGCTTCTCTATAAGATAATTGGTAAATTTAAAGACCAAAAAAGTGAGATTAATCAGAAATCTGCAGAGAAAATGCGAAGGCTACAATACTAATACAATAAGTTCATTTATAGGTTAGTGTTTTGAATATCTAGTAAAACAGCTTGATACTTTTCGATTATTTATAACAAATTGCAATATTATATAGGGTGACTGGTAATTAGTGACCGATACTTAAAAACGTGATTGTACTCATGGTTACAAACAATTTTCCTAAAGAAACTTTTTTTATATACTCACTAGTTTGCAGGTACATTCACTGATTAGGTACGTACACCTATGGGTTTGCAAGCTGCGCGGGTGTTCTATCACTATTGTAGGTACGACGGCGTCACGCGGCTAACAGCTGAGCGGTCGCCAGCGCACGCGCGCGCGTATTTAAACAGCTGTTTTATTATTGTGATAAAACAAATGAGAATATAAAAAAAAAATTTGGGAATATTGTTTGTAATCATGAGTACAATCATGTGTTTAAGTATCGGTCACTATTTACCAGTCACCCTATATATACTATGTATAGGAGATATCGACATTGAGCAGTGAAACTTCTAATAGTGAGAACAGTAAAGGACATGGAAAATAGGACATTTCGGATGCGCGCTATTTAGCGAAGCTGCGGTGAACATTTGAACGATATTATATTCCATACATACATAATGGCATCAATCGGCCATTCAAATAAATAAAAAAAATCGATAATATCTCACACATAATTTGTTTTATTCAAATTTAAATATTCCAGGGAAGTGCTGATTGAAATAATACCCTTTATTTTACCGCCCATATGTGGCTGCACTACTCCACACACGATCGGACCTGCGCTTTGTATCATGCGAAGTTGTCCTGGTGTGAAGTGCCGTCGAACCTTTGCAAAAATGTCGAGTTTCCTAACAGCTACCGTAGCTTTGGACTCAATGCTCCGCCCAAAGTTTAGGTTTAAGGAAATTTCAACTCCCAAGAGCTATTCTAAAAAGCAGGAGCCAAGATGAACGGGCTCCTTTTGGCAGTGAACGGAAACGCTTGTGTTTAGCGGCGTTGAATACCACGGCAGGCTTCGTCCCATTTATGCCTGAAATGAGACATTCGTTCGCTCTCTCTCTCTCAGACTGGATTAGCTTCTTACTAGCCCGAACACTTGGCAGGCAACTCTCTATAATTTTGCTAGTATTTTTTTTATTCAACATTTTCTGTAAAAGCTCAGGAAAGTTGAACGGTAAACGTTAATGCGCCCAAGTTAAAAACAAAAAAGCTAGTTTCGTTTATTGTCAAACTATGGTTAGTATGACCACGTTGCGTTAGGCAAATAAATAAAAGTGGCCTAAAAGTCAGTTCCGCGGCTATGTAAAGCAAATGCTCCAGGGCTACCGTAACACGTATTTACTTTCATAATCAAATAAATCATCAACAATGAACTGAGAGGGTTAATGATTTATTTGTTTACCACTTGGTAAACCCATATTATTTTAATTAATTCTCAAATCATATTTTAATGAAAAAAATGTGTTTTAAATTGAGTCGCACGTGGAACACTACGCGCCGTCGACGACTTGGGCTCGGTCCGGACGGTTATCGGACGGTCGGACGGGGAGCTACCTATTGCTCGCCGTCCGCAAGCCCGCGCCTACGGTGGCCGGAAATCGGGATCGGAATCCCGGCGGCGGTTGGGGCATGAGGACCGTTGCCTCACGCGATCGGCCGCCTCCTTTGCTAGCATTACTGCTTTGCAGCAGAAGGCGATCGCCTGTCACTCCTCCTTGCTCCGGACCCCACGAGGACACGGCGGTGCTCTGCCCAGGCGGGGCACACCTCCACCGTATGCTCCACCGTGTCCTCCGGGCTATCCACAGAATGGTGTCCTCCGGGCGATCCACAGAATGGTGGCACCCGGGCGTATCTTCCGCATGAATCCGGTGCAGGAACCTCCCGAACTTACCATGTCCGGTGAGGACCTGCATCATGCGGAAGGTAAGGACGCCGTGTTGCCTTTCCAGCCACTCCTCAAAGAGGGAATTTACCACCATAATTATGGCATGCCCAGAGCTACCCTAGGCTAGCATTCGCATTCACCTCAAAGTTATAAAATAAAAAATAAGGATGTGTTGTTATCTGTTGGATAATATTTTTTATTTGTGCAAAATAAATATCACATGTTTAATTGTTAAATAAACATGCATCATAGAGGTATCGCATATTATTTTCATGGATAATCAAAAGTATCAACTCCGTTTAAGGCGCGTACAGCCAGGGTGAACAGCTTCATTTTATTTATATTTGGCCTTCTTTTTGTTGTGCCATCTTTCGTTGGCCAGTCTACTACTACTACTAAAGGGAGATCAAACTTTTTTAAATATTGTTTATTTTTTTTATTTTTACTTGTTTTCTGTAATATCAGTTTCAAATGTACCTCTAGCACATCTATTTGTTGCTTAAATTCAATGTTGGCATTCTAGTGGTTAATAACGTTTGTCATTTGTAAGTGTCAATGGCAATCAAAGGGTTAAACTAAACACTAAAAATAATTTATGGAGAAATGTAAAATAATTTATGTAATATGAAACATTTTATTTTGATCTCACAACCATGAAAATACCTGATCTTAAAAACATACCACTACATTGATGATCCTCCTCTGGTTCAATGACATCATCTAGTCTTTCACAAACAGCTGGTAATTCTTCTTTGACATCAATATTTTCAATATGGCTGACATCAACTATACTGATGTTCTCTACAGGAGTTACTGTAAGCTCACTGGAATACTCTAGCTGACCTCGGTTTACTAAAGTATTCGGCTGCAAAAGTTTATTACAATATTAGCTAATCCTGGTGTTCTTTATTGCACACAAACACAAACAAGAACAAACAATTTTCATTGTTCACTCAAAAGAGCCTTACAAATTGCAATACCTACTTAAGAAGTTCAAAACATCTTGAGCAGTCCGTAACCTCTAGATAGTATCACTTCTACACATTTTTTTAAATTACATAATATATACACAATAACTCCCTATCTAAAATATGGCGTCAAAAAATTCCTCCGCATCGCTGTCGACTGGAAGTGTGCCCAAAAGACTGGCGGCATTGCCACGTTGTATGGCAATGCTTAATCTCTGACCGAGGTAAAAGCCAACCCTTTGGTCTCGCGAAGTGTCAACTAGCCGTTTGGATAATTCTTTAAAAAGGGCATGAGCACACGGACCCCACGGCCCAAGAGTCTCAACCCCAAACGGCTCAAAAATATAACTACCGACGAGGTTGTTATATTTCCGCCGCTTGAGGTTCTCCGCAGCCGCAGCGGCAGCACCAGCACAGCGCGACGAGCTAGGAATATGGGATGGCGCAAGAGTGTCGACACAGGTAGCGTCCCATACTATATGGCCTACCCATCTTCCATGGAAATAAAGACATACCGTCCGGTCTCTTACCATCGTCGCGTGCCAGGCCATGAGGTTCCAAAACAGCCGGAACGCCGACGGTGACAAGGGCTCGTCGAATGATGTCATTAATATTCGCGTGCCGCGCTATACCTACGTCCCGCGCTTCGACTGCATGACAGGCCGTGGTGACCGAGGCTGTTGACAACTTCGCCACAGTGGCAGCGATGAGGCGAACAGCAAGGAGCGCCTAGGCGTAGGGAAACAGCTAGGCGGAAAGTTGTATCGTCGAACAAGGTGCCTATGTTCGACGATGGTAGTGCGTGGAGCCAGAGGCCCGACTCCCACTCTCCCACAGCCAGTAGGCGCGCACGCTCTGCAGTAGTAGCAGATGTCAAGATTAGGTTTTCCTGAACTACTTTGCAGAGCGGCTCATCCCAACGCCTCTGGGAAGAGGGGTTGTCGGGCGGATTTGTATTCGGGCAAGCGAGTCTCCAGGCATTCATAGCCTCGGTGAAGCACGGCACATCAAAAGGAATCAGTGTTGAAGTTAGAATATTCCTGATTAATTTGTCAGTGCGGTGGACCGAAGATATGAATGCCGGTAAACTAATACTGGTAATTTTGCGGACGCCGAGGCGGATACGGATGGGAAGAGTAACTTGAGCCCAAGCTCGATCGTCCAAGGTCACATTTAAAATTAATGTAAGCGTATGTATTAATTGGTCCATCCAGTCCAGGTAATTTGGTCCATTTTTTCTAAAAGTAGAGGGTGCTTCCATAAGTGGGAAGAACGAAGGAAATATATTAATTTAGGGCCGAAACAACAATAACGAATAAGGGTAATGGCCGAATGCATGTTAATTTGAAGCAATCTTTCCGAAACGTCATTGAAATTTTGTATCTTTTCCTTCACAAAACTGGGAAAGGAATTCTCAAAGATTAGGGAACCCAAGGAGACGAAGAGAACTTTTATCGATAATTTTGATTGCAGGGGCTATTGCATTGAATTTTGGAAGAGTCAAAAGTCTGTCAGTATTGTCAGATAGGAATAATTCACATTTAGAAAAGTTGAGATCTAGTCCTATATAAAAGAGAGTTCTACACTTACTAAATACCCTCACTAGTTGCAGAACATCTCACCTCATTCATCATCTGAGCAAACAGCTCTTCTGCTTCCAGACATTTTCTCTGCAGTTGGCAGCATTGCTTTAGTTTAGCAAAGCACAAGAAACAAGCGAGCATCGGTCTTCTGTCTTCAGTTACAAACTGCAACATAACATTTAGTATTTATTTTAATATTTCCCATACAATACATAAAACAGAGTTGCCCTGCATTCCGAACTGCGATATAAGTGATAATATCACAAATCCGACCAACAAGCAACGTCAAAATTATTACTCAATACCCAATATATCAATATAATGTATTTATTTAGAAATAAATAAGTATGTTTATCAGTTATCTAGTAATCATAGCACAAGCTCTGCTTAGTTTGGGACTAGATGGCGTTGTGTGATAGTTGTGGAATATTATATTGCGCTATGAGTAGGTACTAGATAATCGATAGTTGTAATTATTCATATTTTTCTTGCTTTTTTTATATAGCCTCTTTTTATAATGTGAATGTGAAAACACTGTAGACTCCACCAATTCTTAGATTACTTCCTAAAACGAGTCACTTTTTTTTTTTTTTTTTTTTTTTTTTTTTTTTTTTTTTTTTTTTTTTTTTTTTTAATTGATATAAACCAGCGCTTGACTGCGATCCCACCTGATGGTAAGCAGTGATGCAATCATTGATGGTGAGGCGCACTAGTTTATCAAGAGCCTATTCACTCTAGCCTTGAAGACACCTAAATTATAGTTGGACGGGAAGATCGTAGCAGGCAAATTGTTCCAGTCCTTCGATGTACGCGGTATAAACGACGAAGCGAAACGCTTAGTCCGGACCGTTGAAGTTTCAACAACGAAAGGGTGGATACTCGCCGTACGTCGGGTTGTCCGATGATAGAAAGGAGATGGCGGAATCAAGTCATGCAATTCCTGCGCACACTCTCCAAAATGCAACCTGTAAAATACCGATAGGCTGGCTACCCTGCGCCTGTGCTCGAGGCTTTGCAGACTGGACTTAACCAAATCAGGATCCCCAATTAGCCTTTTCGCACGCCTTTCCATTGAGTCCAAAGCTGCTAGATGGCATTTTGCAGCACCAGCCCATATGTGACTGCCGTACTCCACACACGATCGAACCTGTGCTTTGTATAACATTAGAAGCTGTCCCGGTGTGAAGTACCGTCGGACCTTTGCAAGAACGCCTAGTTTTCTAGCAGCTACCTTGGCTTTGGACTCAATGAACCGCCCAAAATTGAGGTCTGAGGAGATTTCAACTCCCAAGAGCTGAAGGCGGTCGGTGCACTCCAGGGATACATTCCGAAAAGCAGGAGCCAAGGTGAACGGGCTCCTTTTGGCGGTGAACAGACACGCTTGTGTTTTGGCGGCGTTGAATTCAACTAGATTGGTTTCGCCCCACTTGGAGACTGCCTGAAGTGAGACATTCGTACGCTCCACCATAGCCTCTCGTTCGGACCGGATTAGTTCCTTACTAGCCCGAGCACCTGGAAGGTATCTCTCTACAACTGTGCTATCATCTGCATACCCATAGATACCGGGCATCAGCAGATCGTTAATATGCAGCAGGAAAAGAGTTGCAGAGAGAACTGACCCCTGAGGAACTCCGGCATTAGTGGACATGGGCTCTGATGAGCATCCATCGACAACAACTCGGAGAGACCGTTCACTCAGGAAGTCTTTTACCCAGTTAATCAGACCAGGGGAAATGCCGTACGCTGGAAGCTTACTCAGAAGGCTGGCGTGCCATACCCTGTCGAAGGCCTTCGAGACGTCTAAGGAGACAGCAATCGCTTCTCCATTCTTCTCGAGGGCCTCGCCCCACATGTGAGTGGCATACACTAGTAGGTCCCCAGTAGACCGATTGTGGCGAAATCCGTACTGTCGGTCACTGAGGAGATCGTTACCTTCCAGGTATGCCATGAGGCGCGAGTTCAATACACGCTCCATAATCTTGCAGAGTATGGAGGTTATTGAAATCGGCCGATAGTTGGCAGGATCGGCACGACTGCCCTTTTTGGGCACGGGTTGCACGTTGGCAAGCTTCCAGGACTTGGGCACTATACCAGTCCTAAATGAGAGGCGGTACAAGCGCGTCAACACAGGAGACAACTCGGGCGCACATGCCTTGAGAACTATTGCTGGTACACCATCTGGTCCACTAGCTTTATTCACGTCTAGGCGACACAGTGCTCTCAAAACTTCTTTATTTCTTATGCGAACCTCAGGCATCGAGGTGTTGCAGTGAGGTAGAGCCGGTGGAGTAGCACTGCTAGTATCAAGACGAGAATTATGGGCGAAGAGAGATGCAAAGAGACCTGCTTTCTCTCTCGCCGAGTGAGCCAGTGTTCCATCAGGCTTAACCAGCGGAGGCAATGTGGGCCTACAGAAGTTCGCTTCGACCGATTTGGCAAGGGACCAGAACGCTCTGCTACCGGACGGCTGTGCAGAGAGCTTTGTGCCAATATGAGTAATGCGGTCGAACCGAGCCTTCTTTAGTGCCTTTTTGTAGGACTTGGCAGCATGGTTGAAAGCTCTCTTCTTTGAGCTCAGATCCGGAGCTTTGCGGTCACGAGCATCAACCCAGGCGAGAAACGCCGAATGCTTACGCTCTTCAGCTTGAACGCAAACAGCGTTGAACCATGGGTGAGCTGAGCCTCCAACGGGTACGTCTCTATAAGGGATGAAAAACTCCATAGCTTGACGTATCACATCGGATATAGCATCCGCACAGCTCGACGGACTCTCAGAAGAGAAGCAGACCTGCTGCCAAGGATAAGATGCAAAGAAATGCCGCATCTCATCCCAATCTGCTGACCTGTAACGCCACATTCGCCGTTCACCGCGTGAGTCGCAGTCAGGTGGGGAGAAGGACGAAACAGACTTCACCAGGCAGTGATCTGAAGTTCCAAGTGGTGAGGAAACTGTTACGATACATCTGTCCGGATCGGTGGTCAGCAGAAGGTCCAGACAATTGGCAGTATGACCAACTACATCAGGCACCCTAGTCGCTTGCTTGACCAGCTGGGAAAGGCCCATCGATATTGCAAAGTTTCGCGCTTCTCTCCCAGCGTGGTCGGTCCTCTGGTATGGGAACAGCCAGTCTTGGTGGCACGCGTTAAAGTCCCCCAGAGCGACGAGCTGCGCATCAGGGTGCCGTTGCAGAGCCTTATCGGCAGCCTCACTGAGGTGGTCGAACAACCGAGTCGTCTCCTGATCACCGCTGTGCGAACGGTAGACACAGGCATAAACAATTTTGTCCGTACCAGTGTCCACCAACAGCCACAGCGTAGATAAATTAGGGTCTTCAAGGTGACGGAGACGCTGGCAGCAGATGTCATTACGGACGTACACACAGACCCCGGCACGCTGCAGGAAATGATGCTCCAGTGAGTATCCCGGGTAGTTGAGGTACGCCGTATCTGACGGACATCTAATTTGGGTCTCCGTCAAGAAAAGCAAGTGTGGCTTGTCAGTCTCAAGATGGTGGTGGACCGCAACGAGATTGGAGTGCAGCCCTCTAATATTTGAGAACTGCACTTGAAATGAGAGGACGTGCATCCGCTGTTGACACTTGCCTTTCTTTTTACCTTTCATTGTTTTGTGTGTGGAGTGAATAGGAGAGATGGAAGATGGCGGTTGAGCGAGGTGATGCGATGTTGAACCCAACAACACAACCAGAGTTGCTGTGCCAATGGAGGGTTGATCTGGAGACTGCGGGGACGCCCGAACCCCCCCAGGGATCGCCATCGGGTCCTCTCGCCCGGTCGCCAACCGGCACGATGGGGCCACCCTGGGATTTTTCGCAGTTGGCGGGGCAGCCTTTCGTGTGTGGCTGGCACACTACTTGGGCCCCCAACTACCTACGGTCGGCCAGCGGAGCACCGTGCTTCGGATCCCGCTACCCTCCACGATCAAACGTCCGACACAACAACAGCTGGCGCATCATACCCGGTATACGTCACAACACAACTGCTCAGACCCATCTTCCACCATACGGCTTCACCAGACATCACGCCGGAACACGACGGATCGCTTGGCGGCATGGTTTTGTCTGATGGGTGGTAACCTTTAAGCCGGCAGCCGATGCTATGGCCTACCACCGTCTTTACTGCTCGTTTAGCACTACCCAGGGGACACGTGTAGGGTGTTCATAACTAAGTAAATCCTACGGACGCAAGCAGTTCATCCCCCACTACTTACTTTTTTTTTATATGATTATTTTTATTGTGCTTTGGGTACAATATTGACTGGTCTACACTGTTCTTACATAATATCTATTAATACTGTAATATGAAAATATTTCGAGGAGCATTTCCGACGTCTGGCTCCCAAACTAAATCGGACTGGGGCTGCCCTCGGGCGGCTCCTGCCCAACCTGGGGGGTCCAGACGCCTCCTGCCGGAGGCTTTACGCGGGGATCGTTCGGTCCATGGCCCTTTATGGCGCACCGGTATGGGCGCCGACGTTGCGGAAGCAGCCGGCGGCCCGGCTGAACGCATGCCAGAGGGTCATGGCCATACGGATGGTGCGAGGATACCGGACGATTTCCCGCGAAGCGGCGAGCCTCCTTGCTGGCCAGCCACCATGGGATCTGGAGGCAACAGTCCTTGCACACATGCACGATCTGCGCATGGAGATGCAACGCCGGGGCGAAACTCCGCTGCCGCGACAAGTCGCAGCATGGCGGACAGAGCTCCGGCGGGTTCTCATGGTGAAATGGCGACAGCGACTGTCGCAACCCAGTTCTGGGCACGCCACAATTATGGCGGTAAGTCCCCTCTTTGAGGCGTGGTTGGAAAGACCTCACGGCGTCCTCACCTTTCGCATGACGCAGGTTCTCACCGAACACGGTAAGTTCGGGAAGTTCCTGCACCGGATTCGTGCGGAAGCGACGCCCGGGTGTCGCCACGGTGGCGGCGATCTCTCGCGCCGGGCCTTGGTACAGGCCATGGTCCGGAGCGAGGAAGAGTGGCAGGCGGTCGCCTCCTTCTGTGAAGCAGTAATGCTAGCAAAAGAGGCGGCCGATCGCGTGAGGCAACGGTCCTCACGCCCTTGCCGCCGCCGGGATTCCGATCCCGATTTCCGGCCACCGTAGGCGCGGGCTTGCGGACGGCGAGCAATGGGTGGCTCGCCGTCGGACCGTCCGGACCGAGCCCAAGTCGTCGACGGCGCGTATTGTTCCATGCGCGCCTCAGGGAGATGTCAGCAAATCGTAGGGGCCCAGCAGGGTCGAAGCCTACTGGGGCCATGGGTAGTGTGAAAACGAAACCCGGGGCCCTGGGACGAAGGCAACAAAGGAACAGTCAGTAGTCAGTAAAAGTCTGACACTATCTCTCGCTCCGCCCAAGAGCGCGATTTGTCATTAGATGATTTTCCAACCGAAAAAAAAAAATGAAAATATTATAATCGACCACTTCTTTTAAAAGAGTAACCATGGAGTTTCTGGCCGGTTCTTCTCCATAGGAAAAGACCAATTTGGAACCGTGCACTAGCTTCGGACGTTTTATAAGTGCAAATCTCAGACCAATAAAAAAGTAAAGACGGAGCCGTCGTAAACCAAAGCGACGAAATAAGTGAGGACTAGTTTTGGCTTTGTGTGCGTAACTTGGTGTATTACATCGTAGATTTGTAATGTGTGCTATAGAAAAAATGTTGCAAGCGTTGCGCTGCGACTCCCAAGTGCGAGAGATATATTTTGGTTAAGTTTTATTATTATGTAGGTAGTATAGTGTTTATCTTTGTTGTATGAAATGAAAGATAATTTCATTTAATGACAATTATTTATTTTCATATTAAGTGAAATTATTAATTTAAAAAAACACAAAACTTACATAAAATAATAATAATATATATCCAACGACTATCGGGTGAGGTGCAGGTCATCCAGCGTAACCGTATGTTGGATGACGCCGTACTACACACGAAGGTACTACAACAAAGAAAAGCCGTAGTCACACGCTATTAAAGTGTTTCGATTATTACCTACCTATAACGTGTGACTACGGCTTTTCTTTTTGTTCTATTCTTGTTTTTCCAGTTACTTTGTTTATTTCAGCATCTTGTTTCATACTTTTTCAGCGTCTTTTTTTTTGTCGTAGTCGGGTTTTACTTTTTTTTATTTGAAAGATTTTGGTTTTAAATCATTGTGCTTCTATACTATTTATTTTGGTATGAACAAGTGAAGTCCTTTCAAATGATACCAAAACGACGCATTTATCTTATTTTTTTAAACACAATACTTTTTGTCCACTAGAGGGCGCCACATTGAATTTTGATGATATTTTTTTATAAGTACCAGTGAAGCCCTTTCAAATGATATGAAACACGGTGTATTTTTTTTTTTTTTTAAACCTGACTTTTTGTCCGCTAGAGGGCGTCACTTTAAATTTGAGCAATATTTGGAAATGTACAAGTGAAGCCCTTTCAAATAATACCAAACACGGCGTATTTATCTCCTTTTTTATTTTTAACGCATTACTTTTTGTCCGCTAGAGGGCGCCATATCGATTTTTGTGACACGTCACGTAGCCTATGTTTAGCGGACAATTAAAACGGTTCTAACGATACCTCATACGTTGAGTTCCGATAAGTAGATTAGGAGCTATGAGGGAACAGATGAACATACATACATACATACATACATAGCCTGTCAAAATCATAACCCTCCGTAGTCGGGAAAAAAAGTAACAAAAATCATATAAAATCTCAAAAACGAAGTCGGTACCGACAAACTTTTATTATCGAAGAGTTCTGTACAATTTATTTGTATTAGATTTATGCAGCAGTTTTTTCATAAAACTCGATTTTTCAAAGCACTACTATCAGATTTTACGCACCGTCTAATTTAATTTCAGTTCGGAACGGTGTTTGTGTGCATGCGAACCATACGAAGTGCATATAATTTAGCGTCTAACTGCTCATACTTGATATAATCGCTGTCGGTCACAATGTCAGATGAGACATCGCCATTTTTGGCCTCACCCATCAGCGAGTTCGAACCCGCGACTAGTTCAGCCTTAAGTGTGGCTTTTGGTATACCTCTTATAAAGAGAAAGAAATCCTAGAGTTTCAAAAGAATCATACTAGAGCACTGTACATGGGCCACCCTGTATATAGTCAGCTGTGAGCAGCCTATTTAAGTAAAATAATTTGTCTACACCTTCACTATAATATTATAAAGAGGTAGTTTGTTATCTGGTGTAGGAGGTAATCTCTGAATGTGCTGGTCCGGTCCACTTACTAAATTTCTTCAACAATAGAACGCTGCTATATTCCTGAGTGACATAGGCTATATTTTATGTACGCAGATGAAGCTGCGTACAAAAGCTCTTCACTACATAGTAAAAAACAAACTTGCTTCCCGCTATCTGTCCCTATGTATGCTTAGATCTTTACAACTATACAATGGATTTTGATGTGGTTTTTTTTTCAATAGATAAAGTGATCCAAGAGGAAAGTTTATATGTATAACACATGCATAATAGAGAAACACTGTTAATTTTAGAGGTTATGTGATATCGTAAATAACTCATTTTTTTGTACTTACATTGCAAACGCTGGCTAAACCATACAAGGTATATCAAAATAATGTACTACAGTATTGTACCTACACCTTAAAAAGGTCTACAAAAAAGTCCACGATGGTAATGTCTATCTTATCTTAGGGATAACCCAAAATAACAATTTTTTATCCTTTAGTTTTTATGAGAAATAATGGCTTATTTACAAAGCGATTTTAAGCAATACAGCATTAATCCTTATACAATTAAGTACCTTAAAAACATTGTGCATTTTAATAGAGATTAATATGGCCCTTCACACCATGTAATTTAAATGAATATTTTAGAAGATATTACAGATTTAAAATGCAGGGACATAGCGGTTGCAGTGGTATCACCATTGCACCCGCGCGAAGCTGGGGCGGGTCGCTAGTTACGAAGGTATAACTTACTGGAATATCAGTCAGAGTTTCATACAGTTCTTGTAAATCCTTGTCGTTAACTATGTACATGCGAATATTCTCTACTAAACATATTCTGCACATTGGCTTTTTTTCCATCTTTGAACTTAAAAGAATAAGTTAACACATAAATTAGAATGATAAATGATAAATGATATTTATTTTGTAAATAGGTTTAAAAAAACACTTTTACACGTCAATTTTTTTTTTCGTCATTTTTAAACTAGATGAGGCCGGTGTTTCCTAGCTGACTACCCTGAGAAGAAACACCGAAACAAACTCAGGGGTCAAAGTCTCTTTTAAAGTCCATACAGTAAATATGTAATGGTCAAATCACATGAGAACCATGCAGATTTGTCTGAAATGGTCTTTTGAAGAAAGAACCTTACAGATTTGAGTGGACCTGTCCAGTCAGTGCAAGCATTTGTCAGTATTCGTAAAGCTCAACTCAGGACTACTAAGGAGCTCAACTACTTGACGAACAATACCAAGGAAAGGACATTTGGGTAGGCCGCAGAAAATACTCAAATTGCCAGACATACGTTAAAATTACTGAAAAGGAAAAAAAAGCAATCAACATAGTCCTCACGTTCACAATAATAAAAAGAAAAATATTGTTTACAATGCTAAGTAAACATTGATGTCAAAAATTAATAGAGAAAGAGAAAAAAAAAAAAAGAAGTCTAATTGCAAAATAAAAATAATCTACAATATCAAATTGTAATAAATAATAATAATAAAAAGCAAAATTGAAATTAAAAACAAAAAAGAAAAAAAATAATAATAAGACAACAGTTGCAGTGCGTACTGGAGCAGGTCAATCCCAAGCCTTTTGGTCCTCAACATAGTCCTTTATAGTGTAAAAGGCCTTTTGGCAAAGTTTTCGCTTTACAAATAATTTGAATTTATTAAGGCTTAGTTGTTGAATATGACTAGGAAGTTTATTATAGAAGTGTATGCATTGGCATCTAAATGAGCCCCCTATTTTTTTCAGCCTGGTTGTAGGAACCACAAATTTGTGTTTGTTCCTAGTATTAAAATTATGAACATCACTGTATTTTTTAAACATGTTTATATTTTTATGTACATACAAAATATTCTCGTAAATATACTGTGAAGGTACAGTCATTATATTAATTTCTTTAAATTTATCTCTGAGGGAGTATCTGGGACTTAATTTATAAATCGAACGAATAGCCCTTTTTTGCAAAACAAAAATTGACTGTATTTCGGCGGCATTTCCCCACAGTAGAATACCGTACGACATGACACTATGGAAATAGCTAAAGTAAACTAAACGGGCAGTCTCTACATCAGTTAAATTTCGAATTTGTCTAACAGCGTATGCTGCAGAGCTAAGTTTTTTTGATAATTTGTCTATATGTGGGCCCCACTGAAGCTTAGCATCTAGAGTTATGCCCAAGAACACTGTATTATCTTCAGGACTCAACTCTTTACCTTTTATTAGCACACTAGTTTCTACTTGCCTAACATGAGGCATGGTAAACTTTATACATTTAGTTTTTTTTTCATTAAGTAGAAGGTTATTTACATCAAACCAGTGTACTATTTTTGAAAGTGTTATATTTATATCGTCAGTAACCGGCTGCTGACGTTTAAGTTTAAACAAAAGTGAAGTGTCGTCTGCAAACAACACTATGTTATGGTTATCGTCTATGAGGTAAGGTAAATCGTTTATATAAATAAGAAACAAAAATGGGCCAAGAATTGAGCCCTGGGGGACACCCATTTTTACTACAGATCCAGGAGATCTTTTTCCGTTTACATCAACTCTCTGAATCCTTTCACTCAGATATGATGTAAGAAGATCCAGGGAGGAGTTCCGGATTCCGTAATGGTGTAGTTTCCTGATTAATGTTTCATGGAGAACGCAATCGAAGGCCTTTGACAAATCGCAAAAAATGCCCAGGGCATCGCATTTGTCTTCCCATGCATTATAAATATGTCCTAAAAGTTCAACACCGGCATCGGTTGTTGAACGACCCCTTGTAAAACCAAATTGTTTGGTATGTAATAATTTATGTCTGTTAAAAAATCTTTGTAGTTGCTCTAAAATAAGTTTCTCAAATATTTTACTAAAAGTGGGTAGCACTGAAATGGGTCTGTAATTCGTGGGGTCAGATGTACTACCCGTTTTGAACAATGGAATTATTTTACTATTCTTCATTAGATCAGGAAACTCACCGCGATCAATACAATTATTAAAAATAAAAGCTAAAGAAGGAGCTATAATGTGGATTATAGACTTAACAACTTCCACAGAATTACCCCATAAATCTGCAGTCTTTTTTATATTCAGGGAGTTAAACGTCTTAATAATATCTACATAAGTCACATGTTCGAAATTAAAATCAGAATCGCAAACTTTAACATTTTCTTTAAGCAGAGACTCTGCAGCAGTGGGTGACGAGTTCAGAGATTTTGTTGTCGATATGGGGATCTCTGAAAAGAAGTTCTCAAAAGCCGCGGCAACCTGTGAGTCCGATGTGACGTGTGAGAAGAACAATGTTGAATGTCTGCTGCTGGCGCGGCTTTAAAACTCCACGAGATAAACTCAGTAAATATCGTGTGATGGTATGCACTTCTTTCGTGGAACTCTTGTGACAGCCGGACCCAGCCGGACCGATAGGCCGTAGGTATCAAGTCGTATATCAAAGTACTCTGTGTCGTATATTCATAGAGTAATATTATACGTGTAATCCTGGTCGTCCAGGTTAATTAAAAATTTGACACCTGACATTTCAATTTCAATGACACATTTTACCCCGCGTTCCGAATTACGATAGATTACACCGTCGCCGCCGCCGCCGCCGCCGCGGCCGCGCCGCGCGCCGCGCCGCCGCGCGCCACGCCAACAGCCAGCCAGTGTTGATATCTGTGGTTGATATCGACATTTCAATTCGGAACGACCAGTTGTCACGCTAACAGTGATTTTGACGTGATTCTGAAAGCGGCAAATTCAAATTCACTTCGCGTTAGCAATTCAATAAAATACTGGGCAAGTGCGAGTCGGACTCGCGCAGTGAGGGTTCCGTACAAACTTGAAAGGTAAAATTGCGGTTTACGATTTATGACGTATTAAAAAAAACTAGTAACTAGATCTCGTTCAAACCAATTTTCGGTGGAAGTTTGCATGGTAATGTACATCATATATTTTTTTTAATGATAAATGATATTTATTTATTTGTAAATAGGTTTAATTTTATCATTCTCTTAGAAGTTACAGGGGGGGGGGGGGGGAAACACACATTTTACCACTTTGAAAGTGTCTCTCGCGCAAACTATTCAGTTTAGAAAAAAAAACCATTAGAAACCTCAATATCATTTTTGTAGACCTATCCATAGCTACCCCACACGTATGGGTCTGAGTATGGGGAACCCCCAAAATTTATTGTTTTTTTTCTATTTTTGTGTGAAAATCTTAACGCGGTTTAGGGAATACATCTATTTACAAAGTTTCAATAGTATAGTTCTTAGTTTCGGAAAAAAGTGGCTGTGACATACGGACGGACAGACAGACAGACATGACGAATCCATAAGGGTTCCGTTTTTTTGCCATTTGGCTACGCTACGGAACCCTAAAAATATCCTGGGCCAAATACTTTTTTTGTTGGTCTGAGCCAAATACAGCTCTGACCAACAAACAAGTATTTTTTTAGTTCTTTTCTATTTTAATTACTTGATTTTCATGTATTACAAATGTAACATTCTCATCCTTAATCAACTGATTAAGACAGATGGCGCTGCCGTCTGAACAAGTTCGGCTCCGTGTAAAAAATATATTTAAAAATAGTTATTACCCCTAATTTTATAATTATATACGTCTAAAGTGCATAACTAGAAATAGTGCCTCAGTGCCAATGTGGACTATTAATAATTATAACTATAACTGTCCTTTTCAACTAAAACAATATAAACATTTGTAAATAAACAAAAAAAAAACAAAATTTTTTTTGTTTGTTAATTGTCATGGTGTACAATAAAGAATGTCATAGGTCTTATAAACAAAGTGATTTCTAACATTTTTAAACAAACAGTGATTAAATAAGTCTTAAACATTTATCTAAATAGCAAAACAAAGTATACTTTTAGTGATTTTAAAACAAACATTTAGTGTAAACAATTATAGTGCAAGCAAATCGTGTAAAGGAACATTCCAAGTGATTTAAAAACTCAAGGCATTCCAGCAATAAAAACTAAATATAGATATTAAAATAGTAACTGGCAGCTAAGAGATGACTAGTCTCAACTGACAGCACCCGTTCACGGACATGACGCGAATATTAATATTAGCACCACTCAGCTAAACCATTTTGAAAGAAACCAAATGATCTAACACACGCGCCACCATCAGTGAGACATTTGAGTGAGCATGTCAAACTCTCAACTGCCAAGCTCATTTATGTCAAACAAGTCCAATAATAACCTAAAGACTATAAATAGCTCCTTGTACTCACGTTTACAAACTGAAAAAAATAGTAATAATTTCCAAGCTAATTAATTTTACACCCTAGTGGTAATGGACTGTCAATAACGACTCCATTGCGTCTCCTCCAGGCGAACATCGACCACTGCGCCTCCGCTTAGGATCTGTTGCTCCAGAGCATGGCGCAGTGGTCGATCAATATCGCCGTGGTCTCCGAGCCGTACTATGTCCTGCGCAGGGGAGACTGGGTTCAGGACCTGGACGGCTAAGTGACCCTAATTTCGTCGGCCGCCGCCGGTACCCCGACCCTCGAGGCTGTCACGAGGGGGCGGGGTTGCGTGGCAGCACGGTTCGGGGACATTGCAGTGGTAGGCGTCTACGTGGCATGCCTTTTAAGTTTTGTCGTTTGAAGAAAAAAACACAACTAGAACCTTATATAGTACTTTTTATTGTTTTTCAATGAATTCACCACGTATCTTAATACACTTTTCCATTCGCTCAAACCAGTTATTATAACATTTATTCCACTCTAAAGTGGAGGTGTTTAAAATGGCTGACTTGAAAGCGTCGACTGCTTCTTCACCGGACTGGAACCTTTGACCACGAGAACTTTTCTTAATTTTAGGAAATGTAAAGAAATCGTTAGGGCTTAGGTCAGGACTGTATGGAGGATGGTCAAGAATTTCTACTTTTTCCTGTTTCAAATACTCAATCGTTTGACGAGCGCTGTGTGAGCTTGCGTTGTCGTGGTGCAGGATGATGCGTCGCTTTGAGTTAGATTTTCGAAGTTCGGCGATGACTTGTGGTGAACAAACTGGTAAACCACTCTGCGATAACCGTTCTACGATCTTCAAGTGCAACAGTCGCAACATGTCCGTGTTTTCCAACGAACGTGGCCACCATCTTCTTTGAAGTGCTTCGAGAACGAACAGTTTTAGTCGGCTTTGGCTCGTCTTGAAAGACCCAGATTGTAGATTGTTGTTTGGAATCAGGATCATAGGCATAGATCCAAGATTCGTTACCACTGATGATGTCGTAGACGTGGTTTGACTCTCCTCGGTTGAACCTTTGCAGAGTTTTCTTACACCATCTGACGCGGACATCCTTGTGATCGTCGGAAAGCAGTTGCGGTATCCAACGGCAAACTAGCTTTCTCACACCAAGCGCTTCATGCAAGATCTTCTGTATGGTTGTCCCTGAGATACCTAATAGAGCCTCTATCTCTCGATACGTCATATGACGATCTTCGAGAATTAGCTGTCTCACAGCAATGATGTTATCTTCAGTGAAGGCGGATTTTGGGCGTCCTTCGCGAGATTTGTCACTAACACTAGTATGTCCACGCTGGAATTGTAAATACAAGCGTTCCACAGTCCGCAGACATGGGGCTTCATCAGTGAACACAGATGATAGCTCTTCAAAACACTGAAGCCGTGTCAGGCCTCTTCTAAAGTTGTGGAAAATTATTGCATGAACATTTTCCTTAGAAAGATTCATTTTCGTACGTAACCTGATAGATTCCAATCGACGCTGTGACTAAACAATAGCATTAATCCTAATACTTTCAACTGTTTTGAGATTCAAAATTTAAACACATTCGAATATAGAACAGTTCCAAATTCAAAATAGCCGGGAAATATGGAAACGACAGAACTTAAAAGGCATGCCTAGTACCTGTCCCCGAACAGATCTCTCGGCGATTTTCACATCTCCCTAATGGAGCTGAAAGCCGTCGTCGCTGGGTTTGGTTCCCTCCCCGTGGTCGTGTGCGGGGACTTCAATGCCAAGAACTTGGCTTGGGGTTCCCGGTTCACGAACCAGCGGGGTCAGATGGTAGAGGACTGGGCTCTGGAGACAAGCCTGGTCGTCCTAAACCGGGGTTCTGTCCCCACGTGTGTGCGGATGCGGGGTGATTCAGTGGTGGACATCTCGTTTGCCAGCCCCGCTCTGTCACCGCGTGTCGTCAACTGGCGCGTTATGGAGGGGGTGGAGACGTACTCAGACCACCGGTACATCCGGTTTGACGTCTCCGCCCAAACCTCGACCGCGCCGGTCCGACGGAACCCTTGTGGTCCGCGTTGGGCGCTGAGGCAGATGGACCGGGAGCTCCTCCTGGAAGCCGCGACGGTACAGGCCTGGGTGCAAGCACTGGACAGGCCTGTCGACATCGACGTCGAGGCAGAGTGGTTCCGGGAGGCCATGTCGCAAATCTGCGACGCAGCAATACCCCGAGTCCATCCAGGATGTGCTCAGCGCCAGGTATACTGGTGGTGGCCGGAGATTGCGGCACTGCGCAACGCGTGCAATGCCGCGCGACGCCGGTATGCCAGGTACCGCAGGCGCCGCATCCGTCCACCGGATGCGGAGGCCAGAGAGGCGGAGCTGTACGAGGGATACAGAGAGGCAAAGCGCACCCTCCGAGCGGAGATAAGGCGGGCCAAACTCGAGGCCCGCAACGTGTGGCTGAGGACTCTGAATGGGGACCCATGGGGACGCCCCTATAAGGTGGTGCGGGACAAAATCCGCCCCTGGGCTCCCCCGCTGACGCAGAGTCTCCGGCCCCAGCTTGTGGAGGGTGTGGTGAGCACTCTGTTCCCCGCGCGAGGGGAACACTCTCCCCCGCCCATGGCTCCGCCACCAGCGGTGTCCGACGTGGACCTCGATGGCGACGACGACGAAAATGCTCCAGAGGTGACCGAGGTATTGAGAGTGGCGGTACGAAGGCTGAGTGCCAAAAATACCGCCCCAGGACCCGACGGCTTGCCTGGGAAGGCCTGGGTCCTGGCCATGGAGGCTCTCGGGCCTCGACTAAAAGGGCTCTTCAGCGCATGCATGGAGAGGGGCCAGTTCCCACTTCGCTGGAAGACGGGGAAACTGGTCCTCATCGCGAAGCCGGGACGCCCTGCGGACTCTCCGTCCGCGTACCGGCCCAATGTGCTGCTCGACGAGGTGGGCAAGCTCTTTGAAAGAGAATTGCAGACCGCCTCGTCGCGCACCTAACACGGGTGGGGCCGGATCTGGCGGACGGCCAGTTCGGTTTTCGCAGGAGGCGCTCCACGGTGGACGCCATCATGCGCGTGCGAGCTCTCACGACGGGGGATGGCCCAGGGCAGGTATGTCGTGGCGGTGTCTCTGGACATCGCCAACGCCTTCAACTCCCTGCCTTGGAGTAGCATTAGGAGGGCACTCCGGTATCACCGGACGCCCGACTACCTCTGTCGTGTGGTCAAGGCGTACCTGTCGGACAGGTACATCATCTACCCTGGTCACCAGGGAGAGTGGGAACGTCGAGAGATGTCGTGCGGTGTTCCGCAGGGATTGGTACTAGGGCCGCCCTTGTGGAACATCGGATACGACTACGTGCTGCGCGGCGACCTCCCTAACGGGGTCAGCGTAGTCTGCTACGCAGACGACACGCTGGTCCTGGCGCGGGGAGAGTCGTACCAGGCGGCGGTCGAACTAGCGACACGCGGGGTTGCGACAGTCGTGGGCAGGATCCAAGAGTTGGGACTCGAGGTGGCATTGCACAAGTCCGAGGCCATGTGCTTTCACGGCCCTCGGAACGCGCCACCGCGAGGTTCCCAACCAACGGTAGGAGGAGTCCACATCGGCGTCGGGTCGACGATGAAGTACCTGGGACTCGTTCTCGACAGCCGATGGGATTTCGAGGAGCATTTCCGACGTCTGGCTCCCAAACTAAATCGGACTGGGGCTGCCCTCGGGCGGCTCCTGCCCAACCTGGGGGGTCCAGACGCCTCCTGCCGGAGGCTTTACGTGGGGATCGTTCGGTCCATGGCCCTTTATGGTGCACCGGTATGGGTGCCGACGCTGCGGAAGCAGCCGGCGGCCCGGCTGAACGCATGCCACAGGGTCATGGCCATACGGATGGTGCGAGGATACCGGACGATTTCCCGCGAAGCGGCGAGCCTCCTTGCTGGCCAGCCACCATGGGATCTGGAGGCAACAGTCCTTGCACACATGCACGATCTGCGCATGGAGATGCAACGCCGGGGCGAAACTCCGCTGCCGCGACAAGTCGCAGCATGGCGGACAGAGCTCCGGCGGGTTCTCATGGTGAAATGGCGTCGGCGACTGTCGCAACCCAGTGCTGGGCACGCCACAATTATGGCGGTAAGTCCCCTCTTTGAGGCGTGGTTGGAAAGACCTCACGGCGTCCTCACCTTTCGCATGACGCAGGTTCTCACCGAACACGGTAAGTTCGGGAAGTTCTTGCACCGGATTCGTGCGGAAGCGACGCCCGGGTGGCCACTGTGTGGACCGCCCGGAGGACACGGTGGAGCACACGGTGGAGGTGTGCCCCGCTTGGGCAGAGCAACGCCGTGTCCTCGTGGGGGCGATCGGCGGCGGCTATCTCTCGCGCCGGGCTTTGGTACAGGCCATGGTCCGGAGCGAGGAGGAGTGGCAGGCGGTCGCCTCCTTCTGCGAAGCAGTAATGCTAGCAAAGGAGGCGACCGATCGCGTGAGGCAACGGTCCTCACGCCCCAACCGCCGCCGGGATTCCGATCCCGATTTCCGGCAACCGTAGGCGCGGGCTTGCGGACGGCGAGCAATGGGTAGCCCGCCGTCCGACCGTCCGGTAACCGTCCGGACCGAGCCCAAGTCGTCGACGGCGCGTATTGTTCCACGCGCGCCTCAGGGAGATGTCAGCAAATCGTAGGGGTCCAGCAGGGTCGAAGCCTACTGGGGCCATGGGTAGTGTGAAAACGAAACCCTGGGACGAAGGCAACGAAGGAACAGGAGTGGGTTTTTAGTCAGTAAAAGTCTCCACCCAAGAGCGAGATTTGTCATAACAACTTATAATATGCTTGCCTGCATAGTGTGCGTTTAATACAAGATTTAAATTTCGTTTCAGTGAGTTCTAATATTTGGGGAGGTATTTTATTATTTTATTTTATTTATTTATTTGGGATCTCCAACAAAGGATACACAGTAAACACATTATAAATTACAAATATGTAGTACGAGGGGTCCTTTAGCGTGTGCTCCTTCAGTTACAGGAGACCTATTGACGTGTAAAAGTGTTTAAAAAAGTGTTAAAACCTATTTGCAGAATAAATATCATTTATCATTTTTACCACAGCATGCACATAGAATTATGTGCATGCTGTGTATTGTGTGATATTATAAAATATCAAACAGTACCCCAAGAAAGAAGAGGCCACTTTAGCCAGTCTGAAACCTGTTTGACTTATTGGTCCCTATTTCTTGTAGCATAATTATGTTTATCGCCTCTTTTATAAAAAGATGAAGATTTTTTCTAACGTACCTACATGATGTTCTCATAGACAAGGTACCGTCATGATGTTAATATCCTTAAACAGTTTCCTTAGAGAATTGCACCGGCGGATATTGTAATTGGCTCCGATGGCTCTTTTCTGTAGAACAAAAACCGGGCAAGTGCAAGTCGAACTCGCGCACCGGGGTTCCGTACAAACTTACGTACCTATGAAAATAGTTCAATTCCCGAATTGAGTACCTACAAATACTTTTCCGAATCGCAAAAAAAAAAAATTGTGACGTTTACAGTTTCAGGTTTTTTGCTATATAGGGTGACTGGTAATTAGTGTACGATACTTAAACATGTGATTGTGCTCATGATAACCAACAACTTTTACTATGGGAACAAACATGAAATCGCGAAAAAAAAATCAGCTGTTACTGTGCTGAATGTGGCCGCGCCATTGGAACGCGGAGAACCGCGCAGCCACGGAGATCTTTAAAACTACGCGCTGCAGCAGCTTACTGTCTTACAGCTCCTGAAATGTAAACCTAGGATTTTTTGTTGTATTTTTAGAAGTTTCGACAAATTCAAATCTATGTTTTACAAAAAACTTCAGACCTCTGCGATGCTTTTTCAGCGAGATATCACCGATAATATGTTTGTCACCGTTTCGATGGCGCGGCCATAGGGTTTTAGTCTTACAGCTCCTGAAATATAGGTAAACCTAGGATTTTTTGTTGTATTTTTAGAAGTTTCGACAAATTTGAATCTATGTTTTACAAAAAACTTCAGACCTCTGTGATGCTTTTTCAGCGAGATATCAACGATATTTTTGTCACCGTTTCGATGGCGCGGCCATGGGGTTTTTGCTTTAAAGCTCCTAAAATATAAACCTTGGAATTTTTTCTATATTTTTACAAATTCAATCTATTATTTACCTAAATTTCAGGTCTCTGCAATGCGTAGTTTTAAAGATCTCCGCGGCCGCGCGGTTCTCCGCGTTTCAATGGCGCGGCCACATTCAAACCCTTATAACTTTTAACCATAACTTTGACAATATTATGGTTTGGGGAATCAACTTTTACAAATTTTTACATAATCTTGGCAGTTTTTTTTTATTAATTATCGTTATGGCCGCGCGGTTGATACGCTCACGGTTCCATTGTATCGTCATCTGTAAGTTTACTATTTACCTGTTTATTTCTGACAACAACACGATATTGGTTTTCTAGTTCAGATACAAATTTTTGTTAATTGAAATTTGTTATTAGAACTTTTATAGGGTCGTGTTGCAATCGAGGATTTACATTCATTATTGAGCAATGAGCGATAACAACAGTCTTTTCTTTCAGTACTAACTGTAAGTTTTCCTTCGCATTGTTTGCTATGTCCTGTGAATTTGACGGTATAATTATCACTCGCTGTATTATTTTTAAAAATCCATGTGCATCGATTTGACGTATACTTCCAAATATACTCTCTCGTATAATCCGTCCATTTATTTATCGGCATTCGTTTCATATTACGATATTTAACGTTTAATTTATTTTTACTGTTTCTAGCATAACAATAAGATTGTGGTTTAATGTGTTCCCATTCTTATTTTATTTCAAAAGAAACAAAATCTTTGTCATTGTAATTAGGTACTAAAATTACTATTGTCACTGCTTCTATCATCAATATTAGAATGGTCACTACAACGGCTTCGACTGGAATTGTCTTGAATACTTATCTGTTTCTTCTGGTTTCTTTCTTCATTCACATTTCCAGTGCCGAAAAAATATTTGAAATTCCTTTTAGCCGAGAAATACAGAGCATAAGCAGACATTCGCGAACACAATGTTTTACTTAACTGCTTGTAAACCACACTGCACGAAGACGGTAACTAAGATTCACTTTTAAAATAAGCCTGAGACTGAATGAAAACACTTTTTTCTTCTTCCAAACTCACAGATAGTCTCTTTCCACGCTTCATGTCAGGTTTTTGCAGATCACATACAACAAATCAACTGGTCTACGTGTTTCACTCACAATATAAAAAATGTAGGTACATGTATTTTTTAATAATACCTACCCCTCTTTAGACCATCAAAAAAAGTGTTGCCGCTTAGGAAAAAATAAAGTCACGTGATATTTACTAGGGATGTTACGGAGGTGTTCTTATCGGAACCGAAGTCGAATTCGGAGATTTGAAATTTGTTTTAACGGAACCGAAACCGGGGCCGAAACCAAAATCGGAACCGGAGATGAACCATGGATGGAGTGTAGGGGACAAATGAGAACCTATGTTAAGGCCGGGTCAGATAAATGAATAAAACAATGCTATAATTATTCTGTTCAGAAAATACAAACCATACTGATAACATTACAAGTGTTACAACACCAACAGGAACAGGACGTAGTTAAATAAAGATGCAAGGTTTACCAAAAAACTGTCTTGTATTTTTCTTAATTCGCATGTACAATATTTAATAATCGATACTTAGAATAGAATAGGATAGAATAGAATAGGATAGAATAGAATAGAATAGAATAAACTTTATTGCACACCAAAATAGTAACAAAACTTTTATACTAGGCAACTTAAATCTATGGGTACAAAGGCGGTCTTATCGCTGACAGCGATATCTACCAGACAACCTTACTTAGCACTAGCTTACTGATTATTATTCCAACTATCTATCCACCTATCGCGTTGAGTTCCAAAAACCAAGAGAGCGCGCAGCCGGCCAAACGTTCCGTTAGCCCACCTTAACCCCTCCATTTTTGCGCGGGAAGGAGCGAGTTCTCTGATTGGTTCCCGCCGATTTGCGTCAACCAATCACAGAGCGACCACGGATATACTAAAAGGTTAAAGTTGCCAGCGTAAAATATTAAATTAAAGCTGTATTAATACGTGTATCGATTAAATAAATCGATTAACAAAATTAAAATTCACAAACCCTAACAATCGACCGTCCTGACAACGTGTATATGGGCGCAAAACCATTATTTGATAAGGGTTTAATTTGATCACTTCCTGTTTATTTATTTTAATATTGCAACATCCTGTTGAATGTATTTAAGGATTTAATTTGATAACTTCCCTTTCGATTATTTAAAATATTACGACATCCTGTTGAATTTATACAAGGATTTCAATTGATAACTTCCTTTCGAATTACTTTAAATATTGCAACATCCTGTTCAATTTATGTCAAATTAAATGACGACTTCCTTTCTAATTCTTAAAAATATTGTAGCATCCGGTTAAGCTTGTGAGGATTTAACCTGACCACTTCCTTTTTATTTCTTTAAAATATCAGAGCATCCGGTCATATTTAAATAAGAATTTATTGTGACAATTTCCGTTTCGTTTATTTATTTTAAATATTTTTCTACCTTCATAGTGAATTTTTATGCTTGTCAATTTCTGTGTATAAAAACCGATGTAATGTGATTAGAAAGGCACTCTTTCGCCGCCCATGGAATAAACACCTTGAACTGGAGTAAGGTATTTCTTTATTATCACTTCCTGCCAATCTATATTGTTGTGACTGTGTATTTTGTGTGACGTCGACACCGATGGCGATCATACGCCGACATGTACGTCCCCGGACACGACACCAGGTGGAACCCTAACAATCGGACCGCTGGCAGGCTGTTTAGTTTTTGTTTTTACATCATTATTTATTATTTGACTCTACAGTTACAGTAGTTTCAATTTAATTTGTACACTTCTATGAAAAATAAGAAAATCTTAAAAATAATCTAAATCTATTACAACAGTTTTAATCAATTCCCCAGAAATTGCCGCTAAAACGACACTTATACGACTTTACAAATTAATAACAATTTGTGTTAGAATTAAGCTCATTAACATAAATATTTAATTTAAATTGAGGACAAATTCAATAAAGTTTACATAAATGCAATAGCTAACAGTTCACTCAATTGGGGTAAATATCTGATATAAATACTCAACTACTAAAGGGATGTGAAATACAAATCAACTTAATAAATTCATTTAACAATTTCCAAGTCTAGTTACTGAATTACATCTATGGGATCAGTAATATCGTGTATGACTTATATTATTAAATTTCTCTTTGATCAGAAAACAGCGATCGATATATGTTTTCTATCACTTTCAATCAAACTTTGCTTTAGGGTCCGAACGATCGATTAATCGGTTTACCCATCATATAACTACTAACCCGAACGATCGATTTTTCGGGGCCTAACTGATGCCTACAAGACGATCGATTTACTTGTGGCAGTCAGTAGGACATTAATTGTTGAATCAAGTCACGATCCGATCGATTCTCGTGCCTGATCTGAAACAATGAACAACACGCATCTGTAGTTAAGTGTCTCTAAAACTTAATGGATCGGATACACTATAGATCTTGGGAAAAATTCAATAAGATGGTCAAATTATGGTTCATTATGGTCCTCATCGTCAGTGCCACTGGTATCAGAATTATTCACCTCTAGGGCCGCAGTGTGTATCCAGGGCATCATGCGATCTGCTGCCACGGTTGTAGGTCGTTTGTTTTGCATACTGGTCAATCCTGGAACCGGTGCTACCTTATATCTATCCCTACCTAAAACTGTGGTAACACGATAGGGCCCTACAAACGAGGGCATGAGCTTTTTACTCTGCCCGTCATTATTAAAACAAGTCTTAGTAATTCTGACAAGTTCGCCTTCGACATAGGTCCGGGCTGGTACCCTATTTCTATCATAACTCTCCTTTTGCTTAGTCTGTTCATTATCAATCCTTTTCTTGACCTCCTCTCGAATAACAGTAATTTCACAGTTTTCACGCGAGTCTTTGGTAACTTCGTTAAGAATGGGATTTATTTCACTACTCATATTAGTTCCAAATAATACCTCTGAGGGAGTCCTACCAGTGGTTTTCTGACCCCACTGAATTTTCCCTAAATGACTATCCCAATCCTTTTCACCGTATTTAACAGTCATCGCTTTTAACTCGAGAATGGTTGTAACGTTCAACCTGGCCATTTGACCTTGGACTGGCTACTGTATTTAAAATATGTTTAATTCCCTTATCTAGGCAGAATCTATTAAAAGCATGAGATGTAAAGCAGGAACCACGATCGCTAACAAGACGATCAGGGATCCTGAATGTAAAAAATATATCTTCAAGAACTCTAATTGCATTCAAACTATTTGTATTTCTGACGGGTTTGATAAAACAGAATTTAGTGAAGGCTTCTACAACTACCAGTAAATAAGTGTAGCTTCTTTTTGACTTAACGAAAGGCCCGAGGTGGTCAACATGCACCGTATGAAATGGCACCTCTATTTTTGTGATGGGATGGAGCAGACCTTCGTGTGTATTAGTCTTATTCTTTGCATATGCACATTCAATGCATGAACTAACATATTTTTTGACAAACTTGGACATTTTGCTAAACCAATAATGTTTTTTTATTCTTTCGAGGGTCTTCTCCACCCCAAAATGGCCAATATCGTCATGGTTCATCCGACAGACTTGCCATCTCGCACCTTTTGGCACTACCCAACGAACATTATTTTTATCATTACCTATACAACGAAATAATTTGTTATCCTTGACCACGAAATTATCTTTTATGTATCTGAGTTCCTTCTCATTAAGACTATCTTTTAAAATATTTTTAATCCTACATAGTTCGGTATCGCCAAGCTGAAGCGTATGTAACCAATCCTCACTAGTGATTGACATAACAGAAAATTGATCGGTGGGATTCTCCCCTGACCTCTCGATTGGATTACGGGATAGCGCGTCTACATGGCCCATCCTTACGCCTGCTCTGTACTCAACCGAACATTGGAACTCCTGCAGTAAGAGCCACCAGCGTGCTATTCTCGGGATCAGGTCTCTTTTTGAGAACGTAGATCGTAGAGCACTACAATCCGTAATGATAAATGATTTCCCTAGTAGATATACCCTAAACTTTCGCAAAGAGCAGATTACTGCTAGAGTTTCGAGTTCGTATGAGTGGAAATTCTTCTCTTCCGGAGAAGTCTGTCGACTGTAGTACGCTACTGGACGAAAAGCATCACTGCCTTCGGAGCGCTGCAATAATATTCCTCCAAGACCTAGTTTGCTAGCGTCGGTGTGAAGCTCCGTCTCTGCTGCAGGATCATAGATTGCGAGAATGGGCCTATCAACCAACTTGGATTTCAAGACTTCAAAAGCCTCCTCTTGACTATCACCCCCATGTCCATGAGGAGTCCTTTTTTAGCAACTTACTGAGAGGCAAGGCGATTCGGGCAAAATCTTGGATAAATTTACGGAAATAACTAGCCAGACCCAGGAACTGGCGTACAATCACCCAGTAAAAGTGCTTAGATACCTTAACGCCTATTTTCCCTTGCACGTTAGAGTTCAAGTTTTCGAAAATTAAACTAGATGGCGTTGGTTTCTTCACAGCTAAGTGGCGAGCAAAGGCAATCTCACAAAGTATAAACTTGACTTTTAGTTTAACAAATAATAGACACATGCGTCATCATTGTCGTCAACAACTGATTGTAGTTCATAATTTCATCAACTTAGCATAAGTCAAGATGGCCTAGTGGTATAGAGCACACAGATTGAAGCGCAAATCAGTGTGCCGCAAGTTCAAATCCCACGCAAATGTTGACTTTTTGTAAGTTCTTACCCGATTGGAAGTTATGGATTAGCATTACATATTATTATATTAAATTATTCTTTAACTTGTTCACACATTTCTTAGAGTTAGAAAGGGATCACAAAAAAACTAAATAAAGAATTAGATTTCTGCGAGGTAGACATAAGTTTTAACTTGACCGAAATGAACTGTCGTTTGGTTGTAGTTGTTGGTTAGTGACGTGTGGTTAACAGTATTGTAATATTCGCAAAATGCAGGCTAATATTAGTATTGAAGTGAGGGCGACTATCATTGGGCTGCATAAAAGCGGTCTTAATAAAACACAAATATCTGAAGAAACCGGACTGAATGTGAGTATAATAGCTATTAATGAATTGTAACTTTATTATAAATTAATCTTCTAATTAAAATGTATGCCATTTATGAATCCATCCATCGTATCTTTATGAGGCTTAACACGTTCCCTGCGCCATCATTTTCAAAGAACTTTCAGCTGGTGCTTTGGAGATCTAAAAGATCTCGAAACTAACCTACCCTTTGGTGCGTTTGAGACCTAATCAGTCTCCTAAAGATACAGTTTTGAAAATAATTTATATGTTCCAAAAAACAATGACATATATTTTGAAGTTTTTGTGGGTGAAAGATAGCCTATTGCTTTATATTTTGCTAGGTTCGCACGCAGTTATGACATTTGAATAAACTACAAATACCAAAAAAAAATTTGATATCGATTGTATCTCGTACCGCAACCGAAGATAGTTCAATATGTGTAGTAAGTAGTGATGGGAATAAAATAATATCTCAGTTGTCGATTGTTTTCTTTATAAGTACGTCAAATATTTCATCATCAGGATCACTGTCATTCCAATGTCAATTTGCCATTGCCAATTTGCATTATTTTTTTGCCATTGTTTGCCAATGGGGGGCAAATTTGAACATTTTCCAATAATTTTATTATACTGGACGATGCAGCAGTATAATCCGGTGTTGATTTTTTGTTAGAAATCTCACCAAAATAAATAGATTTTTTACACTTTTTTCTCTTAAAAGCAGTCATTGTTTATCAAAAATAATCAACACGTAGGTAAATACGCGAGTGCTATTTCCAAAACGTGCGCGCGACCTTCCACGTCGATGCTAGGACAACACTAAAACGAGTCACGCAGCGCCCGCGCCGCACACCCTCCCTCTCTTGCGTCTACGAGGCGTACGATTCCACGAGTACCGACATATCTCCTAACGCAAAGAATCAAAATAATTACAGTACTGTGCGTTAGGGACCTAATCCATCTCTAATTTATTTTTTTATGTCCTTGAATTCAGCTTTAAGTAGTAAGCAAATATGTATATTTGTCCTACTCATACTTAAAGAACTTTACACGTTAGATCCTCCCGCAAGGAGTGAAACAACACGATTATATTCAACGCACAATACAAAAGTCCTGCAAGAGATCTGATAGATCTCGTAATGCAACGAACGTGTTAAAAGAGAAATACATAAATCGTTGGGTTTATTGGATTTATAAATGCAGTTTTATTTTAAAATTATATTCAATAATTATGATTGTTAACATTTTATATAATGAAAATGAAGTCAAGTAGGTATAGCTGCCTAATATATTTTTTTTTGTTTTAGAAAAATACTGTAAGTCTTTGGATAAAAAGATATGAGGAAGAAGGTAGCCTTGCTAGTCGAAAGAGAAGTGGGAGACCGAAGCTTATTAGCGAGGCGCAGCGACGACATATGGTGGACGTAAACGAAACAAATGGTTTCGCACCAACGAGACATTTTGCGGAATTATATGACACCTCGATGGATACTGTTCGCCGTGCACTTCACGCTGAAGGCGTGCATCACAGAAAACCTGCTAAAAAGCCGTACTTGACAGAGAGGCATAAACAGGAACGATTACGTTTCGCACGTGATTATTTAGATTTTGATTGGAATACTGCGGTATTTTCAGATGAAAAAACATTTAAATCCAGTCAAAAGGGCAGGCTTCACTTATGGCGCAAGAATAACACTCGCTGGTGTGATAAAAACATTATTCCTAACACCGAATCAGGTCGAATCACAATTAATATGTGGGGATGGATGAGTGCAGCAGGACCAGGAGAACTGGCTTTCATTCCTCCACGCGTAAACAGTTCAACTTATGTGGAAGTGTTAGACTCAATTATGCTACCTACTGTGCGCAACATTTACCCAGCTGATGAGTTAGCACAATTTCCGTTTGTCCAGGACAATTGTCCTATTCACCGAGCGAGTACTGTGCGTGAGTGGTTTCACAATCACCCGGAAGTAATTGTTATTCCATGGCCAGCGCGATCACCCGACCTCAACCCCATAGAAAATCTATGGGGTTTGATGGTGCAAAGTTGGGACTCGCGGAATGAGAGGTCTACGGAACAATTAAAAACCCATTGCATGGAGGTATGGGAAAGTTTTAGAGGGAGCGAAATATGCGGTAATATGGTTGGGTCCATGCGCAAACGTCTACTTGACTGTATCGAAAATAATGGGGGTTATACAAAATATTAAGTTTTAGTAAAATCAGTCGGTGTAATTAAATATTTAGTAGGCCATTTTAATTTAACATATCCATGATTATTCGTTAACAAACACTGTATTATATTGTGTTTAGAGGAGACCGAGGAGATTTGAAACAAAGGTGATTTGAAACAGTACCAATATCTCGGAACTTAAAATCGTTAGCGAGTTGGCAACGTCGCTTTTCAATCCCTTCCCTCCGCCCGCTGACATGTCAGTACAGTACGCGTCGGGGACGTAAGGCGAGCGGTTGTTGAGTTCTGCGTCCCATGTGACAAAAATCGTGAAAAGTAAGTTTTTAACGTTTTTTTACGATGCCTATATTTTGATAAAGTTCTTGTATTATGGCTTAAGTTATATATGTTTCGAAAGATCATTAACTAAAGAGTTATTATATATATTTGGTACATTTGATTTCTGTGTATTTGCATCTTGATTGTGCATTTAATGAAAATTGGGACGTTTTTTCTTACTGAGGAGATTTGAAACAGGCTGTTTCAACTCTCCTCGTTTTCAATTTTATATCAGAAAGCAGTCAATAAATAACGGGCACATATTTTTTTGTTGGTTTAATTTATTTACTTTGTTTCAGTATGCCTACTGATTATAAAAAAAAAACTGACAGAGGTATGGCGAGTCGCGAAATGTACGATCTCGCAGCGGAAGAAGTAACTTTGCGACAGAAAAGTCTCCGTGACGCGGCTTCAAGTTTCAACCTGAACCATACCTCCCTCTACAGGTATATTAAAAAAAAAACTGCCTATGAAGCAAACAAAACGGAGACTGCTCCAACGGTGGGATATCCTGAAAAGACTGTTTTTACAGCTTCAGAGGAGAAGGTACTGTGCAACTATCTTTTAAACTGCGCTGCTGCTAACTTTGGCCTAAGAACTAAGGAAACCAGAACTTTTGCCTATAGGTTGGCTGTAGAATATAATAAAAAAATTCCTTCTTCTTGGACTGAGCATGAAATGGCTGGAGAGGTTTGGCTTCGATCTTTTATGAAACGTCATCCTGTTCTTTCTCTGAGACTACCTCAACCTACAAGTATCGCTCGAGCTACCAGTTTTAATAGAACAAACGTTGAACTTTTTTTTCAAAATTATACCGCAGTAGTTGACAAACACCAATTGCAAGGAAAGGATATATGGAACGTTGACGAATCTGGCATCACAACTGTTCAGAAACCAGACCGCGTCATTGCCCGACGAGGACAGAAACAAGTGAGTGCCATGACTTCCGCAGAGAGGAGAACATTGGTTACTATAGCACTAGCAGGAAATGCCCTTGGGAATCACATACCCCCAATGTTCATCTTTCCGCGGAAAAGATTTAATGATCACTTTATACGCGATGCACCTACTGGATCAATTGGCACTGCGAATGGGTCAGGGTGGATGCAAGAAGAAGACTTCTATATATTTCTTAAATTTTTCAAAGACCAAATTAGGCCATCAAAAGAAAATAAAGCACTATTGTTATTAGATAACCACGCTTCACACACAGCAGTTAAAAATATCGAGTTCTGCAAGGAAAATGGCATAATTTTATTGACTTTTCCACCTCACTGCACACATAAATTGCAGCCAATGGACAGAGCCGTTTTTGGGCCAGTGAAAAAAGCAGTTAACACTGCTTGCGACAATTGGATGCGTTCTAATCCAGGAAAAGTAATGTCCATCTATGATATTCCTGGGGTAGTGAAAACATCGTTTGATATAGCCGTCACACCGCGCAATATATCTTCCGGATTCATCCATACCGGACTTTGGCCAGTTAACACTGAAATATTCCAGGACGCTGATTATCTTCCGAGTCAAATTACTGATCGACCTTTGGCAACTTTCGTTAGTACTGGCCCATCCAGCTCTAACTTGGTGGGAATTTCAAGAAGTGAAGAACCCGTGCCATGTCCTACTTCTAGCACAAGTGATGAACGTCCCCTTGCAAATAGTATTTTTCATGATTCTCGAACACCAAGTCCATCAATCTTAAATTTACCGGCTACTCCTCCTCAAATCAGCAACGAAACAGAAGACGTACCCAAGTCTGCAGAGTGCCCTGATTAGAATTCACCTGATCTGGCTATATCTGAGGTAATGCTTAATACTATCACGATGCCTTCAACCACTGAATCCGTTGTTCCCTCAACAGTCCTTACATCTCATATAATACCTGTAGCATCTACATCACGAGATACTTCAGTTAGTATGACAGCAATTCCATTCTCACCTGAAACTCTTAGACCCTTGCCAAAGGCTCCACCAAGGAAAGGAAATCAAACAAATAGACGCAAAGTGAAATCCGCTATCTTAACCGACACTCCCGTAAAAGATGAACTAGCTGCAATCGAAGCAGCTAGAATGGCTAAGAAAAAGGTAAAAAAACCTAATTTTGAAGGAACAGATACAAGAAAAAGATCAAAACCAGGCACTAAAACTAAAAAGATCAAGGTTGTCAAGAAACAAAGAGGAATCGAAGACAGTACAGAAGAAGAAGAATCCTTTTGCCTTTGTTGTTTTGAGCCATATTCAAATAGCAGAGCCAAAGAAAAATGGGTGCAATGTCTGGAATGTAAACACTGGGCTCATGAAGCTTGCACTGGTGGGGAACTTTCTTATGTTTGCCACAATTGCTTGTCCGATTGACGTTTTTTATTTTCATAATATTTTTAATTTTGACATTTGTGAGATTATTGTAACATAAATATTCGAAGAAATATTGACTAAGACTGATTGTAATACTTAAGAAACGACTGAGAGTTAATAATTATTTTATATAAATGTAAAACATTTTGTTTATCTGACTGTTTAATATAAATGTTACGAATAGGATGTTATAGTAGGTACTTTTAATTACTTAACTGATATATATCAGTATAAAATACCAATTAAAAAAGTTGTTTCGTTCTTGAAAAGTTTTTTTTTATTAAATACCTTTAAATTATATCATCATTTTTATTTTACAACCCATAGTACTACTCAAAAATCATATGTTTCAACTCTCCTCGACCCCTGTTTCATCTTACCTCGGTATGAGGGGAGTTGAAACAAGTTGACTTGTTACGGTTAAGTCGATTTTTCACCACATTATTTAACGCTTACAATTTCTTTAAGTTAGTCATTCGCAAGTGTAAAGAATGACCTATCGATTGGTACTAATATCATACGATTTCTGTCTATAGTATTTTGTATATGAAACAAAATGTCAAAATTGTTTCAACTCCCCTCGGTCTCCCCTACTTTCGTTTAAAACAGCTATATATTTTAACTTGTGCCATCGCCTTATCTTAAGAATGCAGTGAACTCGCTATCAATTTTGTTGACAATAATCATGATTCTATTTCGTTTTTTATTCTTCTACCCACACTGTTCTAACATAATAGTTCAATTTATTTTTCTCATCTAATTGACGATTATCTTGTGAGAACTAAAGTTCTTTTAACAGAAATTGAGGTTTAGTTTCAATCTTCTTTTCGTCAAGAAAATGAACAATTAAGTTATGACCTCAATACATTCATTGTGACGTTACATACAAATAAAATTTTTACAAAGTCTAAATCATATATCACTTTTCAATAAATAACTGGATATAAACAATTATATTTTATTTTATTAAAATTTTAATATCCTTTCATTGTTACGTTATTCATATTATGAATGGTCTAAGTGGGTATACAAACAATCTTACACGTAACATAGATAACGGTTACAAGATAATTTTTTTGTCTAGGTAACAATTCGGCGTCACAATTCTCATATATGTTTAATTTGTAAATATAAAGAATAATTTTTTTTATTAAACACGTCTTTTTATTTCCACCTTACAACATTGAAAAGATGTAACAACTAAATAATTGAAAATTACGAATGTGTTCTTCTTGTGGTTAATAGATCATATTCGTAATTTGCAACTATTTAGTGCAAAAAATGCAATAGTATTTTTCATAGAAATATAAAAAACAACTATATTAATATAGATTGGGAATTTTCAAAGTAATAAATAACCACAACGGACCGACCATGATTTGAACTCGGGCTACGTTGTTTGCGAATCCAACACTTAGTTCATACGGCTAACAGCACATGACACGTTTGCGTGAATTTTATCAATGCAATGGTAAGAAAAAGTCGCCTCTGTGACTGTGTGATGCATATTCAATGGCACAGAAAAATAATAATGATATTTTAAGCTCAGTGCGACGACAGTTCCTTAGTATGTGTTATCAGTGGAATGTGGATACTCATACACGCGCACACATACGCACGGAAGTGTCGTGCGTGCTCGCTCGGTTCGTAGCAATGTAATCTTTAACTTTTGCGGCCTCACTGTAAATCCATATTCAACCTACCCTCTAAAGTTTGAAAACTAACACATAGATAATCAAATATTTATAAATTGATATTCAATTTTAATATCTTCATCTCTTTAAAAGAAATTATAAATTATTTCAATGTTTGAAGAAACAAAAAGAAAGTACAAAAATAAGCATTAATTAAGCATTAATCATTTGAAGCACAGCGGCGCCATCTATTAACAGTATAATGTAATGTTGTCGATAGCAACATTTCAATCAGGTTTTACGCTAGATGGCGTCATTTCTCGCTTCACACGATTTTATTTCTGTACTTCCTATGCACTTTTGCAGCAGACTTTACATTATGAACATTCTCAGGTCGTGGAAAATTCATGACACTAACGATTTTCTTATCACCTGGCCTAACCCCCGCTGCACTAATTTCGTAGCCCAGATAATCAATTTTGTCTCGTAAAAAGTCGCATTTCGAAAGATTCAAAGTGAGATTTGCTTTCTCCAAAACCTGCAATACCTCCTCAAACCGTTCCAGACATTCACTGAAGTCCTTACCAAAAATAAGGACGTCATCTAAATAAGCAGTTGCCTTGTTGAAACGAGACGACCCTAATATCGAATTCATCATTCGTTGAAATACAGCCGGTGCATTCGCCAAACCAAACGGCATGCGGTTAAACTCGTACTGGCCGTCTGGCGTGACAAAAGAAGTGAGATGTCTGCTCTGTTCCGAAATTTGCACCTGGTAATAACCTGATGTAAGGTCGAGTGAAATGAAACAAGCCTGGCCAGTAAGACGTGCTATTTCGTCTTCAATAATGGGCATAGGATAGCGCTCCTTCACCGTGATAGAATTGAGCATACGGTAATCGACACACATTCGAAATGATCCATCCTTTTTGCGTACGAGTAGAATTGGACTAGCGTACCCTGAGATCGACTCCCTTACTATCCCTGCATCCAGCATCTCCTTCACCATTGCCCGTACCTTTTCTCGTTCATAATGCGATAGCCTATATGGGCGGTAGACGACAGGGCGTTCACTGGTTAACTCTATATTCATTTCGGTCGCGTTGGTACAACCTAGGTCCCTAAGAGAAGACGCGAAGCAATGATGATATTTTCTAAGCAACTCGAACAACCTTTGTTTTACGTCTTCTGGTACCTTATCACCGACACGAATAAGATTCTCATCGAAGTCGCCCTCAATCGCCATAGGGATTTCTGGTGGTTCAACGACTACCCTACTAACAACCTCTACTCGTTTTGCACGACATAAAACTAAATCATTAGTGATCCAGCAGGAGTTCGAGCATGGGAGCACGGTTATACAACGTGTCCCAGAAATCAAAGTCAAGCCGAAAACGGGCAATAGGCCCAGTCGTGACAGTTATTAGAAAAATATAAAAAAACATCTTTCAAATTTTATGGATTCAAAAATAAATCTCAAAAAGTGACACCCTGTGATGATCTTTCAAGTCCCGTGACTATAAATATTAACTTTTCGTCAGTTTTTTTTCTGTGACGTAACCATGAATAACCCTTCTGTAAATTACAGTTAAAAGTTAAAACATAACTACCTCAGTTTTAAATAAAATGTTAGATTTTTGCCCAACATTGAATTCAAAATTATTACATCACCCAACTTTAACCGCGTGTAGTGTAAAAAAAAATGTACTACACTATTTTGGCAAGTAACTTTAAAAGATGGCGCGTCTAGTCTGGATTCCAAAATAGTATGCCACTTACTAATTTACTACTTCTTAATTGAGGAAAAAAAAATTTTTGTTAGTTTTAGGTGCGTTTGAAATAAAATTCAGTTGTTGGATTTTGGTGAAGCGTCAATGCCTTTTCTTAAGGTATATGTATTTTTAGAGAATAAATAATATAAATTAGTTATCTTTCCCGCATTCTCTAAGTTAATTGAGTCTCTGTTGACGATTTCCTTCACCAATATCTACGACCGCAACGCCCACTGGTGACGTATCGAATGCTTTCTTGAGACGCTCGCTAAAGACCGCTAGATGGCGTCCAACCCGCTAACAAAACAGTTGTGTCCGCTACGCAAATCGACATTGCGTCGAATAAAAACCGCTCCGCCTATCAAAATCCCATATCTGTTGAAAACCTGAGAATTCTCCTGTAATAAGTGTATTTGCTACTGTGAGACATTAAGACCATAAAGTGCAGTGTTGGTTTCACGAGTTCTGACCAGCCCACCGGTGGATGGATGAAGATTTAGCTCGCCGGCCGGCAGCACACACGACAGACCACGCGTCCGTGGATGAAGCGCTTTCCTGACGACGAGTGGGGTCACTGGATTAGCAAGGTACGTGGGCTCTGAATTGCTATAGATGTCGCTAGATTCTGGTTCGCAGGGAATCGTCAACAGGGATTTAATTTTGTGTAATATAACCATAATTTCACCGCCATATTGGTAGTCTTAAAACACCATCCCCATTCAGGTGATTGCTATTTACACGCGTCATCATAATTTTTTGGTCCTTTCGAGCCTGGATAGATAACCAGGTAACCGCTCCCTAGTTAGATTTTTACGTAATATTTGGTGAAAATCATAATAGGTATATATAGGTTATAGATATTTACGTAAACCTTTGGTAAATTATTCTTGCCTATAAACCGCTCTCCGCTATAACATAAACATAATTGACAATAGATTCTACGTAGGTTTTGGTAAATCTGTCAATATTGTTTCATAGAATTTAATGTGATACGTATTTCACTTTGATAACATATAATAGGAGGTAGTTTCACATCATTTCGGCTTTGTGCGTATTAGTGATTTTTATTCAGATACCGCCACAGAGCGGGAGGATACTTTACGATTGCTAACCGCCTGATAAGTTTACCCGCGCATATTTTTAGATATTGCTCTTGATATTAACTTAACAAAATGACTGAGAAACAATTAAAGCCGGAAGATTTACTGACTATCCTTCATGAAAAGAAAGGATTGTTATTCAAACGCCTTAATCGAATAAATGAATTATCGAAAAATATTTCGTCGTTCGATACGAGAAATAGTGAAAGTTTTATGACTGAATCGGAAACTATTGACGACATTCGTGATAAATTTGAATCGTATGTCGATCAAATTAACCACATAAACATTAATTTGAAACCTGGTTCGAGTCCCGACTATGCTTGTTTAGAATCCTTTGAAGATTTGTTTATTCGCATTAAGCGTATTAGGAACAAAATCGACAGTAGTCAATCTCAGTTATCACAATGTAGTAATTCGAAAACGCTTTTTGAACCACTAAAAATAAAGCTGCCTCCGATTGCATTGCCATCTTTCGACGGGAAACCTGAGAATTGGCCTGTTTTCTATGAGTCGTTCAAGTCGAATATTCATGACAATGATCAGCTGACTGACTCGCAGCGTGTGCAGTATTTAGTGGGTAGACTTACACATAACGCGTTAAAGATTACAGCCGGTATTGTGCCTACGGCTGATACCTATCATTTTCTATGGGACAGCTTAGTTAATAAATACCAGGATAAGCGTACATTAGGTATACACTATTTAAATAATATATTAGATTTAAAAAGTTGTTTGTGTAACGCAAATGGTCTCGATTCTTTCATTGAAACATTTAGTGCAAGTATTTCTGCCTTGAAACAACTTGGTATTCCGGATCTTGCGGATTTTATTCTCTTGCATTGCGCTATGAGAAAAATAGATTCACAGACTGGTCAATCGTTTGAACTTTCCGTTCGCGATGTTGAAATACCTACAAATAAATTGTTAATTAGCTTTGTTCAAGATCAGGCTAAGATATTAGCACGCTCGAATTTATCTCATTCGAACGCGAAAAATAATTATAATAAACCTCATAGTCCCGCATCTCGCGAGCCTCGCAGGCAAACGAAAGCGTTTGTTGTGAATGTATCGCCTAATTCTACAGCTCCTCCCGCTCCGCCCCGCTCCGTCTGCGCGTATTATAAAGATAACGCTCATGTTCATTTGTATAAGTGCGCTAAGTTTCAATCCGCGTTGACTCCTAGAACTAGGTTTGAGTTTATTAAATCCGTACATGGTTGCGCAAATTGTCTGAGCACGTCGCACGGTTTGAGTAATTGCAAGTCGACCTCAGTCTGTAACGTATGTAAAAAACGCCATCATACTTTATTACATTTTTAGAAAAATAATAAACAATCGCATGTAGCTGATGTTAAACCGACGAATTGCAATGTGGCCGTCGCGTCCAGCCTGGCTGTGCCGCTGGCCACTGCGCCCCCCGCGTTCCCCCCGCCCCACGCGGCGTCTTGTGGTTCGGGTGACGTTGCTCAAACATGTCCGACCCATAACACGGCCGTATTATTGGCTGCAGATACGAGGGCTAAGTCGGCAGTCTTGTTGTCGACCGCTCAGGTTTATGCGCGCGCTAACAATAATAGTTCGGGCCATAAAACAATAGTTAGGTGCTTAATTGACAATGGTTCGCAAAATAATTTAATAACTACAGATTGTTGTAGAAAACTCAACTTAGTAATAATTCCTTTGAATAATTCTTTTGTCAAAGGAGTTGGTTCTGTGTCGCGGCCGATAATAGGTTATGTGAATCTAGATATCGAGTCTCGCGTATACCCGCATCAAAAATATACTATTTACGCGTTAGTAGTTGAATGTATTACGGATCAGCTACCTTCGCACCATATTAAGTGGGATTGTCATGTGGACTTCCACTCGCTTCCGCTCGCTGATTTAAGCTGGAATATTCCAGGAGATATTGACATAGTGTTAGGCGCTCAACTGTTTCCGTATATTTATTTGGGGAATAGGGTAGACTTAGGTTCAAATGCGCCACCCGCATTATTGACCACATTCGGGTATGTCCTTATGGGTTATTTTCCGCCTAGTAAAGATAATTTAAATTTACCTAGCTCTTCTTTCACAGCATTAGCCCTTAATGATTCATTACAAAAGTTCTGGGAATTGGAAGAAGTTGAAAATAAACGTTTTTTATCTCCTGAGGAAACCGAATGTGAGAATATTTTTTCCTCGACCGTGTCACGTGACGATGCGGGACGTTATACTGTCGCGTTACCCTTTAGTAAGGATCCCAGCGAGTTGGGTAACTCCCGTGCCGCCGCGTACCGTCGACTGGTTGCGCTGGAGAGAAAACTCCGCCAATCGCCGACGTTGCGGGAAAATTATAACGCAGTGATCCAAGAGTACATAGATAATGGATACTTAAGTCCAGTCGACGAATCCGCCATTTCGGATGACGGGTACTACATCCCTCATCACGCTGTCGTTCGGCTAGACAAGCCGATGCCGCGCGTCGTATTGGATGCGAGTGCCAGGATTCATACCGGTTTATCTTTAAATGATGTACTCCATATTGGTCCGAATTTACAAACAGATTTGTTTCTTCTTTTAATCAATTTTAGATTATTTCCTATCGCTATAAATTTTGATATTAAGCAGATGTACTTACGAATTTGCGCACCTGTTGAGCAGCGTAAGTACCTACGCATTTTGTGTCGATTCAGTGTGAATGATCCTGTGTTGACATTCGCTTTTAACCGCTCACCTTTTGGACTGAAGTCGAGTCCTTACATAGCTATGCGCACTGTGCGACAGCTGGCCTCGGACAGTCCGCATTATTATATACTTAAATTCGCTAGACCGAAGGTTCGTTGTGAACCCCGGTCGCCGCAGGGATTGTCAGCGGCGGAACGAGTTATGATCCGTGCTGTGCAATCTGTTCATTTCGCAGATGACATTGAGCTCATCATATGTGGTAAATTGTTGCCAAAGAAACTTGGCAGTTTATCTGTCTTTTTAGATGAAGAGGGTATATTACGCATTGGGGGAAGACTTTCAAAGTCATACCTTCCCTTTGATGCTAAGCATCCTTTTTTACTCCCCAAACATGATCCTGTTGTGGATTTGATAATTCGTCATTACCATGTGATGAATTGTCACACTGGGCCAGGGCTACTTGTGTCTATTTTACGACAGCGATTTTGGATACTAGATGCCAGGACTGTCATTAGGTCCAAGTTGCGACAATGCAACACATGCTTTAGAGTTAATCCGACGCATCCCACTCCAATGATGGCGGACCTTCCTGAATACCGTGTATCGGAATCAAAGGCATTTGTCCATACTGGAGTGGATTATGCTGGTCCCATACGCATAACTCTCTCTCGTCGCAGAGGTCAACACGCTCAGAAGGCTTACATCTGCTTGTTTGTGTGCTTGGTAACCAAGGCTGTCCATGTAGAGTTAGTCTCTGAACTTGCTACCGACGCCTTTTTATCCGCGTTTGAACGTTTTATCTCGCGTCGAGGGCCAGTATCCTGTCTCTATTCGGATAACGCTACCAATCTCGTTGGTGCTAAAGCTCAGCTAGATGAACTTTATAATTTCTTAATGAGGTCAAACCTCAATTCGTCTCTTTTAAATGAGTTATCAACTCGCCGCATTAAGTGGAAAATGATTCCACCTCGCTCCCCACATTTTGGCGTTATGTGGGAAGCCAATGTAAAACCATAAAAACCGCATCCTTATAAAGGGACTGACAATGTCGCTCGCGTTGCAATGGTGAGGACAAGGTTCGGTAATTTTGAACGCTCTGTCACAAAACTATATCCTATTCCAACGCAATAAAATTTCATTTTAACGATACTCGTAGTTTTTTAAGGTTTAGGATTAGTATTCGAAATGATTTTTATTTTCCGCATTTAGTCATAAAGCTTAGACTTTCCGATCATGATCTAGGTTAGTAAATCTTTACAATTTTAACCTTTCCCTTTGAAAGCACTTGCGTCCTTCCAAGGGGGGGAGCATGGTGAAGCGTCAATGCCTTTTCTTAAGGTATATGTATTTTTAGAGAATAAATAATATAAATTAGTTATCTTTCCCGCATTCTCTAAGTTAATTGAGTCTCTGTTGACGATTTCCTTCACCAATATCTACGACCGCAACGCCCACTGGTGACGTATCGAATGCTTTCTTGAGACGCTCGCTAAAGACCGCTAGATGGCGTCCAACCCGCTAACAAAACAGTTGTGTCCGCTACGCAAATCGACATTGCGTCGAATAAAAACCGCTCCGCCTATCAAAATCCCATATCTGTTGAAAACCTGAGAATTCTCCTGTAATAAGTGTATCTGCTACTGTGAGACATTAAGACCATAAAGTGCAGTGTTGGTTTCACGAGTTCTGACCAGCCCACCGGTGGATGGATGAAGATTTAGCTCGCCGGCCGGCAGCACACAGACAGACCACGCGTCCGTGGATGAAGCGCTTTCCTGACGACGAGTGGGGTCACTGGATTAGCAAGGTACGTGGGCTCTGAATTGCTATAGATGTCGCTAGATTCTGGTTCGCAGGGAATCGTCAACAGGGATTTAATTTTGTGTAATATAACCATAATTTCACCGCCATATTGGTAGTCTTAAAACACCATCCCCATTCAGGTGATTGCTATTTACACGCGTCATCAGATTTCTTTAGTTATAATTTTTATTAAATCAGATTTACCATATTAAATGTTCAAACTGTTTGCCTTCAGCTGAAATGCAAGCTCTACATCTCTTTAAAAATGATCGCGTAATAAGACGGGAATTTTAAATGGTAAAGTTATTGGTCCAATCGAGCTGCCGGAGAACTTAAATGCCCAGGGGTATTTGGACTTTTTACAAAACCAATTACCAGAGTTATTGGAAGAAGTGCCACTGAACATTTACGGCAGCATGTGGTACCAACATGATGGCTGCCCAGCGCATTATGCTCGAACAGTACGTGTACGCGATTCTCAATCATGAATACCCCGATTTGTGGATAGGGCGGGGTGGTACAATTTCGTGGCCTGCTCGTTCACCCGATTTAAACCCCATAGACTTTTTTTACTGGGGTACGTTAAAGGATATCGTGTACTCTAAACCAATACAAAATTTAGACGAGCTGCGTCAAAGAATTGCAGAATCCGCTGAATACGTCAACTCGAGACGATATGCCCGTCTTATTACGCGATCATTTTTAAAGATATGTAGAGCTTGCATTTCAGCTGAAGGCAAACAGTTCGAACATTTAATATGGTAAATCTGATTTAATAAAAATTATAACTAAAGAAATCCAACAACTGAATTTTATTTCAAACGCACCTAAAACTAACAAAATTTTTTTTTCCTCAATTAAGAGGTAGTAAATTAGTAAGTGGCATACTATTTTGGAATCTAGACTAGACGCGCCATCTTTTAAAGTTACTTGCCAAAATAGTGTAGTACATTTTTTTTACACTACACGCGGTTAAAGTTGGGTGATGTAATAATTTTGAATTCAATGTTGGGCAAAAATCTAACATTTTATTTAAAACTGAGGTAGTTATGTTTTAATTTTTAACTGTAATTTACAGAAGGGTTATTCATGGTTACATCACAGAAAAAAACTGACGAAAAGTTAATATTTGTAGTCACAGGACTTGAAAGATCATCACAGGGTGTCACTTTTTGAGATTTATTTTTGAATCCATAAAATTTGAAAAGTACATGACTAAGATGTTTTTTTATATTTTTCTAATAACTGTCACGACTTGGCCTATTGCCCGTTTTCGGCTTGACGTTGATTTCTGGGACACGTTGTATAGATCCGACCATTTTCAGAGCGATAGAGACCTCCTCAAACAAAGTACTGTTTATTTGGTTTCCCAGCGACGATATTTCTCAAGAGAACGCTGCCACATGTGGAGGGTTCAATCCATGCCTTCACTGATGCTGCACCGAAGAGCTCTACCAATCCTTTTGCCCTAATCTTTAAAGAGGACTGTTAGATCCGGATCTGGTTGTGGCATTTCATTGCCAATATCGATAAATTGTAGCCTAGTTACATCCTTATAAACTATGATGTGAGGTTGTTCAGTGAACGACTGCCCTATAAGCGCGGATTTCTCTAACAAATCATCACCCACAATCTTGCATGAAACCTGAGCATTGACGCCATCCACCTCGAAATTAAGCAGCAACCCTCCCGGCGACTCTATTTTACCGTTTCCAAACCCTTTTAATAATGTTGGTATATGATTGTGAGTCAAGCCTAATTCACTCACTACAGACTCCTTTATAAGCGTGACTTCACTCCCAAAGTCTACAAAGGCTTGCTGTAACGTACCGTTAATTTTTACATCCTTCATAAACTTCGAGTTCGGGTGCAAGTCGCGACATTGACTGGTCACATCGATACACATAGCTTTTGGAATATGGCCACTGGGTTTTACAATATTGTTTTGTGTCTGCGCGTCACAGTTATCAACTGTATGCCCTACTTTGTTACATTTTGTGCATTTTATAAGCGGTTTAGGACAATGTAGGAAGCTGTGACCTCTTTCCTTACAATTGTAGCAACCAGGGAATGAACCCGACTTAGCACCCGATCGTTGACTGGGCTGACTATTAGGGGTACTAGAGTGATCGGTTTTGTTCTTGTTATGGTTTCGATCGAAACGCTGATAAGAATCTCTACTGCTCATCAAGAATTGCAAGAGTTGATCGGGGTGAGAGGACCATAAAGCTAGAGCACCCGATTTGAGGGTCCTATCACTGATCCCATGAATGATACAGTCTACCGCACGTTTCTCAACAATGTCACATTGGTTAAACAAGGCCAGGTTTTCATAAAAATAAACCTCTATAGGTTCATTATACCTACTCCTTCTTTTAAGCATGTCCTCCAAGGCCTGACCGTAATTCTGTTCGCAAGGGAAGGCGTTCATTAGTTTATCCTGCCATTCTTGCCAGTTAAACAACACAGAGTTTAAACCTTCATACCAAGTTTTGGCGAGGCCTTGGAGTTTTTGCATAGCAAAGTGAACGACGGTTTTGTCATCCCAACCGTACACACTAGCACATTCGTTGACCTTTTTGAGCCATACGTCAATTCGTTGGTTTTTTGTAGATGGATCAAAATTAGGCAGTATGTTCATGTGATCAATTTTTTGAAAAGAATGTGTGTCTCGGGCGGGTCGAGATGACAAACTATCTTTCAGACATTTGAAAACATCAACAATATATTTTTTAGATATAGATGGGCTACGTGACCTTTTAGAATATCCCGCGACGTTATGATGCTCAGCCTGTGGGTCGCCACCGTCATTATGATTGGCCTCCGCTCGTCGCCGCTGATGATCAGATGTCCCACCGCGATGACTGCGACTGCGCTCGCTACGCTGGGTGGCGTGCCGTGAAGATGTGCGCCGTGCGCTGCATCGGCTGCGACTCCGGTTACGGGTCTCCGCACGTAGAAGGCGCTCCCGTTCTTGTAGCAGCTGCCGCTCTAGGAGCTTGACTCGTTCATGGCTCGTACTCAGTTCTTGATCCCGGTTGCGACGAGGGCTGCGACTTCGCAACCGACTACGGCTGTGGTCTCTCACCCGGCTCCTACTTCGACGCTCCATCGCGAAGGGCGTCTCAAGTCGTCGATGACTGGAGTCCATGCTTGGACGCCTAGATGTCCCATCCATGATGCAAGATCTCAAAAGAAAAACAAAAACATCATTAACTTTGATCTAATTAATTTACGTCTATTTCATACGGTGAACTATGTACTCTGTACGCGTATGCAATTCAAAGCTGGCAATTGAAAAAGCGTAGGACTATTACTAAATTATGACTACATTCTATTCACTAGTTATCGCTTACATATTGAAAACGGAGCAGTCATATGTTATATATATCTACCTTTTGCAATATGTCTGAAAGTAACGTGTGCGAATCAAGTTAAAGTTAATGTTTCTAGAAATTAAAATATTACAAAGAATAATCTGGTATATCTTAGTGAATACAAAATAATTCGAATATTCGTGATAGATATTTTGGGGGCTGAGTCACCCGCGTCCGTAGGAGAATACCCATAGATAGGCCCTACACGTGGTCCCCGGGTGGTGCTAATCAGGTGACATTAACTGGTGGTAGGTTTCGACCGATGGCTTGTGACCACCCACTGGGCAAAGACGTACCGCCAAGCGGCCTAGCCGTGTTCCGGTACGATGCCCAGTGTAGCCAATTTTGAGGAGTTGGGTCGAAGTGGCGGTTCTAATGTATGCAGACCAGCCGGACCCGCGCTGGTATTGACATATCGGGAGACTGGTCGCGGAGGGTAGCGGGATCCGAGGCACGGTGCACCGCTGGCCGACCGCAGTTAGTTGGGGGCCCAAGTAATGTGCTAGCCACACATGAAAGGCTGCCCCGCCAACTGACGAAAAATCCCGGATTGCACCATCGTGCTGGTTGGCGACCAGATGAGAGGGCCCGATGGTCATTTCCGGGGGGGCTCGGGCGTCCCCGGACTAGTGCCCTAATGATGTTGTCCTGCCAGTGCGTGACGAAGGTTAGCAGCATGGGACTCCATTTCACTTCCTTCTCCTCTCCTACCTCACTCATAATATGCCAAGGTTGAAAAAGAGAAAAGTTAAACAGCGGCTGCACTCCCTCTCACTTAAAGTGCACCTCAGCAATATTAGAGGTCTGCACTCAAATCTCGCAGCAGTCCATCATCACCTGGAGACTGAAAAACCTTCCCTCTTTTTCCTTTCGGAGACGCAGATAAGAAGTCCGTCAGACGTGTCGTACCTGTCTTACCCAGGGTTTACCCTGGAGCACAATTTTAAACCACACGCTGGTGTGTGTTTGTACGTCAGGGACGACATCTGCTATCGGCGTCTCCGTAACCTTGAAGATACCAGGTTCTCAACGCTTTGGGCTCTGGTGGACACAGGCATGGATAAAATTATCTATGCTTGTGTCTACCGTTCGCACAGTGGTGATCAGGAGACGACCAGGCTCACACAGTACCTTAGTGAGGCGGCGGATGCGGCTCAGCAGAGGTACCCTTCCGCACAACTGGTGTTACTGGGGGATTTTAATGCCCACCATCAGGAGTGGCTTTTCCCATACCAGTGCACAGACCATGCTGGTCGAGAGATGCGAAAGCTTGCGCTAGCGTTAAATCTCACCCAGCTGGTCCAGGGAGCTACGAGGGTGCCGGATGTTGATTCGCACACGGCCAACTGCTTGGACCTTCTGCTGACAACAGATCCAGACCGCTATTCAGTGTCAATATCATCACCGTTGTCAATACAAAAAGTCACTAGAAGTCACTAAATGTTTTTAATCAATCTTCATCAACAAAATTACTGATTACATATGTAAATTAAAAACAAATATAAAAATCAGTGGACTAATTTCACCTTTCAACAAAACAGCATGCAGCTGAGCTAAGCTGTCCTGCAATGCAAGAGATGTTAAATGAGGACCCCATTGTAGCCTTGAGTCGTAGCGTAATCCCTAGGAAAACCGTTTTATCGACAAATTCTAGTTTCTCATTGTTCAATACTATAATACAACAGTAGCTACTTTTGACATTCGGTAAGGAAAATCTTATGCATTTCGTTTTTTTTCCCATTTAGAACTAGATTATTATAAGTGAACCAGTTTTGGACCTGCAATAGGGCGTTATTTTCGTCGTCAAGATTATTAATTGTTCTATTTATCTTGAAAATTAAAATGTCGGCAAACAACACCATACTATTATTAAGTTCGTTTTGCAACAAATAGGGTAAAGCGCAACTGAAGGAACCTAGGTGTGGTTTTACTCAGTAAAAGTCTGGCACGCCCTCCCTCTCCGCCCTAGAGCGGGAGAAGTAATTAGATGATTACCCACATAAAAGAAGCTTTCTGTCAGTTAATGTTCCGTCAAAATCGGTCAAGCCGTTTCCAAAATTTCCATTCCCCTGGGTATCAAGATGTCCTCCTGACCACCGGAATTAAGTCCCGTTCCCGCGAGAATATAAAAAGTAGCTTAAGATACTCATTATAATATTAGCTATATCCCAATAAAAAGTAGCCTAAGTTACTGCTTGTAACATTTGCTATCTGTCAGTGAATGTCCTGTCAAAATCGGTCAAGCCCTTTCGGATGGTAGCCGGAACAAACCGAAAACTAATAAAAAATTTCAAAGTTCACTTTTTTATAGGTAACTAATACACTTTGATATACAGTTTGGAGGTATGCGGAACAGAGAGTAAAGTCCCGCAAACCTTCGTTGAAAAGGGAGGATCCTCCAACCAGACGGGTGTTATGTCTGGTGGGCTACTGCCCGATAGATGATTTCGGGCTGATCTATATGTTCTAATCGCGCGGAGAACTTTGATTGCGCGATGCAGGATTAGTTCTTATGTGACGCCATACTCGTACATTGAGTAAACAAATGTTTTTTGATAATACAAACAGACACTTCAATTTTATTTAAAATACAGAAAAGCGTACTGCAACAGTCGGAACCCATTAAAATAATCTAGACTAAAATGATTGCATTAATATGGGTCCCGACTGTTGCAATCAATTTCCTTATTAGGATGTTTTATTTTATGTAATTAAATTAGTGCAATTAAATTGGTTTCTAAACTACTGGACTGAACTTATTTTTTTTCTTTTCAGTTTTTCTATTTAAAGTAATTTTTTTCGCAGTCGGGTTTTCTTTTTTGTGAGGAAAAATAAAACAGGAATTACTCAAAACCATTATTAATCATGCTCACAAAAATACTTTAATAGATATAAGTACATATTTTTTATAATAGAGCTTTTTAGCGACAGAGTTGGGGACTTAACAATCGAATCTACACAACACAAGTGTCTAGTGATAACTAATAGGTTTGACATAGGTCCGCATTCTGGGCGTTGTTGAGTAAAAGATCCATACTAATTTTGGATTTGTTTTTTCTGATAAGTTTTCAATATTTCATGTTTTATATTTTCAGTGACTATTAAATACATATATAAATAAATGCATAAACTGTATATCATTTTAAAGTATTATTCTATTTAATAAAAAAAAATCAGTTGTATAACTATAAATCATGAAAGTTTATAGACCTATGCCACAAACCGACTCAATATCCACACAGTGCGACGAACCGAATGGATATGTTTTAAGAATTAAATTACATTTGACATGATCATTCTGTATTTAATATCAGTCGCAATAGGAATCCCTCTTTGTTAAAAGTTAATAGGTACTGTAATTTTACCTTCGTTAAAGCTAGTTATTTTGTATTTTTTTTTTAATGGGTCTTCCGACAATGGCGTGCATATTTACTGTGAGTACGAATGTGGTGTGTTAAATAAGACTTCCGAGAAAAACAAAGCTGACATTCTTCACACTTGAAAGGTTTCTCGCCAGTGTGCGTACGAATGTGTCTTGTTAAAGCAATCTTCTCAATAAAACAAAGTTCACATTCTTTACATTTGTAAGGTTTCTCGCCAGTGTGCGTACGAATGTGTCTTGTTAAAGCAATCTTCTCAATAAAACAAAGTTCACATTCTTTACATTTGTAAGGTTTCTCGCCAGTGTGCGTACGAATGTGTCTTGTTAAACTATCTTTTCGACTAAAACAGCGCTGACATTCTTTACATTTGTAAGGTTTTTCGCCTGTATGCGTACGAATGTGACTTGTTAAATTAACCTTTTGACTAAAACAAAGCTGACATTCTTTACACTTAAAAGTTTTCTCGGCAGTGTGCGTACGAATGTGTTGTATCAAATTAAACTTCTGACCAAAACAACGCTGGCATTCGTCACACTTGTATGGTTTTTCGCCTGTATGCGTAAGAGTGTGACTTGTTAAATTAACCTTTAGACTAAAACAGCGCTGACATTCTTTACATTTGTAAGGTTTCACACCAGAGTGCGTACGAATGTGATGTATCAAATCATTCTTCCGACCAAAACAACGCTGGCATTCGTCACACTTGTATGGTTTTTCGCCAGTGTGTACACGGATATGTTTTTTTAAATTTCCCTTGTTATTACAACTGTACTGACATTTTTCACATTTGTAAGGTTTCACGCCAGTGTGCGTACGAATGTGATTTGTTAAAGTATTCTTTTGACTAAAACAAAGTTGACATTTTTCACATTTGTAAGGTTTTTCGCCTGTATGCGTACGAATGTGATTTGTTAAATTACACTTTAGACTAAAACATAGCTGACATTCTTTACACTTGAAAGGTTTCTCGCCAGTGTGCGTACGAATGTGTTGTATCAAATTAAACTTCTGACCAAAACAACGCTGGCATTCGTCACACTTGTATGGTTTTTCGCCTGTATGCGTAAGAGTGTGACTTGTTAAATTAACCTTTAGACTAAAACAGCGCTGACATTCTTTACATTTGTAAGGTTTCACACCAGAGTGCGTACGAATGTGATGTATCAAATGATTCTTCCGACCAAAACAACGCTGGCATTCGTCACACTTGTATGGTTTTTCGCCAGTGTGTACACGGATATGTTTTTTTAAATTTCCCTTGTTATTACAACTGTACTGACATTTTTCACATTTGTAAGGTTTCACGCCAGTGTGCGTACGAATGTGATTTGTTAAAGTAATCTTTTGACTAAAACAAAGTTCACATTCTTTACATTTGTAAGGTTTTTCGCCTGTATGCGTACGAATGTGATTTGTTAAAGTAATCTTTTGACTAAAACAACGTTCACATTCTTCACATTTGTAACGTTTCTCGCCAGTGTGCGTACGAATGTGACGTAGTAAAGAAGCCTTAACACTAAAACAGCGCTGACATTCTTTACATTTGTAAGGTTTCTCACCAGTGTGCATACGAATGTGACTTGTTAAATGACCCACGTGACTAAAACAGCGCTGACATTCTTTACATTTGAAAAGTTTTTCGCCAGTGTGTACACTGATATGTTTTTTTAAATTTCCCTTTTTATTACAACTGTACTGACAAATATCACACTTGTAAGGTGCTCCACCAGTGCGTATACGAGTGTGGTTTGATAAGTTAAGTTTTTTAATATTATTACAACAATTTGTGTCTAAAGTAGTATCAATAACACTAATATTAACTCGAGGTGTTGTATTAGTCAACGGTACTTGAAATTTCGGAATAAGTTTGGACGAAAAATTTGACGTGTTCTGGGTAATTTTTGTGCCTGACTCTTCATTCTTCTTGTGATTTTCTATAATTACGTCTTCAAGTTCTTTTCCTCGTATTTGCAGTTTTCGTTTCTTCGCAATGACCGCTCCTACGATTTTAAATCAAATAAGCGCCAAATTCAAAACACATTAAAATAAAACGAATGGTTCTCATTAGAGTCAATGAATTGATTTTTTTTAATACAACGCCATCTCTTGTTAAAATGTAATTATAAAATAAATTAGGCTGATTCTGATAATGCTAGTAGATGGCATTATCTTTTGACAGTTCAGCTAAAAGGTATCACAATATTCATTGACTATTAGGCGGTAAGAAGTTCGCCGATAGTCCTTAATAAAATAAAATAAAAAAACAAAATATTACTGATCATGCACTACCAAAGGATTTAACAAAACAAGCTGTAAGTACCCGACTACGGCAGAGCCAAAAACAAGGTTGATGATATTCCACACAGAACTGTTCTGATGTATCTGCAATCGGTGTTCAGTACCTTATTCAGATGTGCTGTGAGTCGGCCTGTTCGCTCACAGAGTGATTCACTAACTAATACTCACGTGTCGTCTCACTGGCTCTTCGCTTCTTCCTCGATACTTCTTGTTCTTCTTTCACTTCCATTTTGTTCTCTATTAAAGGCGCATCATCTTCTGTATAAGATTCAGACTGTTGTGCTGGTATACCTTCTGAATAGATATTGTTTAGATTTTCCAGTTCTAGCTCTGCAAGAAAGCAAAAACAGTGAAGGAATTGTTTATAAATGTGTGGCAAGGTAATTGGAGGAACTAACAAATAAACATAAATATTCAATTAAATGTCAAGTCTCCGGCGGTAGCTCCTGAAATATCCAGCTGTGTCACACGGACTGATAAAACGACTCGACAAGGATTACTGTTGAGAGCGCTCCTCTCAACAACGGGCCAACGGGCGGAGTTCATAGCCTGACTAATACTCACGTGTCGTCTTACTGGCTCTTCGCTTCTTCCTCGATACTTCTTGTTCTTCTTCCACTTCCGTTTTGATCTTTATTAAGGGTACATAATCTTCTGAATCAGACTCAGACTGTTGTGCTGGTATATCTTCTGCATCTGAATGGCTATTGTATAGATTTTCCAGTTCTAGAAAACATAGTGAAGGGAAAATTACATAATTAATAATTATGCACATAGCAGGATAACTGGGGACTGACAACTGGGGGCTGGGGATGTAGGGTATGTATCTACATACCACAATAATATAGTTTATTTATGTATATTATAAAATCACACACCACGACAACAGCAACACAATTATTTAATCACATTTATTAATATTTATTATGATACACAAAACGATATCATATTTCGGAACGCATCGGTGGTGTCGAAGGACTAAGTTGCATGTGTGCGTGCGATGGCCACGCACACAGTTTAACCTACGTCGACCTTCAGTCCCAGGGAGGGTAATCTTAGAACATTTGACCGGGTAACAAAAAATCATGTACCTCCGTAAGACCTCCGGATACCCGATACAGATGTCGCTAGCTGACGTTAAACGACTAAATTGAAAATGGCTTGACCACGGTTCAGCTTCACTGACCAAGCGACCATTTTATTCTTGTATCATTAAGTCCATCAAGTGAATGTCAAATGTTACCATTAACAAAAATAACTAAACTACCACACTTTTTTAGCAAATACAAAATAAGCGTAATTAATTTATTGAAATAATAAAATTTGTTTTTAACAATTAAATTTTCATTATTGGCATTAAATTAAATACAAATTGTATTCTCAAACTTATAGTAAATATTTTATTTTGGTCTGGTAGTAGCTTTTTGTACTTGACGTATTGTAATACGTCATAATACGTCAAGACTTGGCTGGCAGCCATTTTTTTTTTCATTTATTTATTTATTTCATAGTGTTTCTATTAATTATTCTAAGTACTCTGCGATAAATTATTACAGTTACTGCTAGTGCTACTATACATAAAAAGGTACTCTGTGGCTAGTGCTGTATTTGTAAATCTTCATAACAAGACGCTATTTTGCCCCAATTGCCGTGTAAAAGACTCGCTAAGTGATGAAAGACAAAAACCCTGTTTACTGAAGGTGATATTATTTTGAGTGGAATAGCATTTTAGCAAAAAGCTGGTAAATATAATGATACATCAAATTATTACTTGTTGCTTGGCTGGCTGATTTTCAAACTTCCTTCACTCTAGTCTTAGTCTTAGGTTCTAATTTTGTGACTGAAAAGTTTAGTTTAAAATCAATAAAAAATATTGCAAGTGAACAAACTCCAGGAAATGGAGACCCGGTTACTTTTGTTAACATGTCAATAAGTGTAATTATCGACGAAGCTAACCACTGTCATTAGTGGTCTTTGATCTGAAAGAAAAACAAAACCTCTCATATCTTCTTCAACAAGATTCTAGTTAGAATTATATTTGCTATAATATCGTTTTCTGGATAGATCCTAACTAATTACACAATGTTCTTGCTAATTAGTCATCATATAAAAAGTCTCATTAACAAAATCTAATTACGTAGAGATCGCAAACATTTTAGATTTTCGACTTTATTCAAATCCTTACAAATTGAGATCTATCGTTATAAACAGCTTCTATTAGTCTAAAAAACACTAATTAACATGAATAGAATCTTATCAACAAGTAATAACGCAAGACAAATCCTTATTATTATGGCAAACAGACAAATTCAAGAAATTCTTTAATAAGATCGATTTTTCTTACAAAATCTTATAGGATACTTATACCTACATATCGTTATTCCCGACCTTACTAATTAATGTACGTTTTAATTATAAACAGAATAGAGACAATATCCAAAGTCATATTCTGTCATCCATAATAAAACAATAGAAATACGTTAGATGCTGCTTATTTACACAATTATATTAGCAAAACTCAGTCTTCAACAATTAAACCTAATGAGATAATACCTAATTAATCGAAATAAACATCTAATAAGTGAAAACACATGATAAAAACTACTTGCGTGCTAGGTGGTTATTTAACCTCTCCTTATTTCGTGGCCTGATGTTCCAATAAGGGTATTTCTCATTTTCCAAAAAAAATACTGTGATCCTAAATTATCTAACTGGTTGGAACTAAATGATAATGTTGTGCTTTGTGATATTAAAGTATATTTATGATACAATATTTTAGAGACAAAAAATGGTACATTTAATGCTAATTTTATTTTTTTTATATTTTTTTTTAAACAAAATTGTCCCTTCCGTGGATGTGATCATACAGGTTTTATGAAGAAAAAAAAAAAACTGTGTTTTATCTATTTCTGTGAATGTGAAAAAAGGTAAGCTAATAATATCTTAAATGTATTTACACGGTAAATGTAATAACATATTTTAAGAAGCTACTAGAAGATACATAAAATTTTCTCATAAATATTGTGATAATTTTTTTTGTCACTTCCATGGATCAATGTCACACCGGCCATGCCAGAAAAACAACTCGAGCGTTTCCGAACGTAACTGGCCATAAACAAGGCCTGAGACGCCATCTTTTTATTTCAGTTGTCAGTTTCTACCGGCGGCGTAGCATCTGTGTGAAAATAAAAAATAAAAGTTCATTCTTAAAATTTGTCGAGCATAAGAAGTCACATCTGTGTAGGTCGTCAAAGGTATGTACTTTACAACTATGTTAATAGGTTGTGTGATTTTAATGCGTTTTGGTGTAAAAAAACACGTGGCTAAACATGCACGTTCATTCCAGATTTGGAGGTTATGTAATCAGAGATTGAACAGACAAAGTCACATCCGTGGAGGTCACATCTCTGGTTCCATGGATAAAAATTTGCCCATGGAAGTGACTGCTATCCACGGAAGTGACTTTGTATGGAGAGATCTTGTGCAGGTTTTACGGTGCGAACAGACTATGTAACATTGTTATATAACTTGTGTTTTATAACAATGTTACATGGTCTGTACGCACCGTTAGGGTGGTGGTTTTGACGTTATTATTTGGCTTCATGAAAAATATTGCTATTTTCCATTTTAGATGGGGAAACCTAAAACTAAAAATCGCCCAAAAACTGCGGAAGAGATACGTCAGCAAAAGCGAGAGTGTGAGCGAAGGCGAAGAGCTCGCATAAAAGAAAATGCTGCCTTATACGAAGCTTCTAAAGAAAAAGATAGAGAACGAAAGAAGAATAAAGTGAAGCTTGTAGTTGATATGACACCTAGAGAACATCGGATGCAGCAAAAACAGTGGAGAGAACGCAAATTAAGGAGTCGATTGAAACAAAAACGTGCTAAAATCTTATTAAATCATTTAAGAGAGAACACTCCAGAAACTACTGATGATGAGGCAGTTTTACCCATCCGACCAGAATCAGCATCTATCTTAGAAAGCGTTCCTGAGATAGTGGCCCGTCGACCGTCTAATTGTGACAGTGATGTTACCACATGCTCGGAATTAATTAGATCGACACCGCCAATGCTGTCAGACCTTAGTCCAAGCTCTTCACAATGTGGGACAGAGAGCCGACAAAAGAAAAAAGGTGTACAAGCATCAAGAGTAAGACGTGAGTTATCAAATTTGATAATAAAAAAACAAAAAGAGACTATACAGGCTATGAAGAAAAAAGTACATACCTTACAAGTGAAGTTATTGAGAGCAACTGAGCGAAAGAAATACATGGTTAGTGTTACGAAGAAGAGAAGCCCTCTCAAGGTAAAAACAGAAGTATCAAAGCCAAAGAAACTTCGGACAGCCGTTACTAAATTCCTTCAAAGAGACGACAATAGCAAAATGTGCCCCGGAAAAAAAGATTGTGTCACCAAAAATAAAGTAAAAAAGCAAAAAAGATACCTCTGTGACACTATGCTAAATCTACACAAGAAATTCCTGACAGAAAATACTCTTAAAATTAGCTTTGCTTCTTTTTGCCGACTAAGACCTTTTTGGATTACAGTACGAAAAATATCTGAAAGAGACACATGTCTTTGCGTGGTTCATGAAAACATGCAACTAATGTTTGACAAATTAAAGTACCTCAACATAATTTCTTATCTGAATTTAAGGGAGCTCTGTAAAAATATAGTATGTGACATCAATTCAGAGATATGCATATCACGCAAATGCACGACGTGTAAGAACAAAGTCCCAAATATTAATGTTTTTGATGACTCGACTGAAATTACTTACAAATCATGGACAGTGATTAAGGAAAACCGGATGATAAAAGGCAAGGAAAAAGAAATACGCAGAACAGTGAAGAAAGAAATAAAAATAACGAAAAAGACATTGCTGTTGAAGTTCATTGAAGCTTTGGACAAATTTTTGCAACACCAGTACACTATAACGCATCAGTACTTAGCTACAACTCAACTTAAGGCTAACCTTTCTGTGGGAGAGATTTTCATGCACATCGACTTCGCAGAAAATTATTGTTGCAAGTATTCCGATGAAATTCAAGCAGTACACTTCGGTGCTTCAAGGCTGCAAATAAGTTTACATACCGGCGTGTATTATTACAGATGCCCTGACAGTAGTGAGGTGAAGAGTAAATCTTTTTGCACGCTTTCGGAATGCTTGCGGCATGACGCTGGTGCAGTTTTTGCTCACATGCAAAAAATTCTGGATATGATATGTTTGTCACATCCTATAAAAACTTTGCATGTGTTAAGCGATGGGCCTACAGCACAATATAGGAATAGGAAGGCATTTTTTCTATTTTCTCAATATATGACGCAGCGCTACGGGATACAAATTGCTTCATGGAACTTTTGCGAAGCCGGTCATGGCAAGGGTCCGATGGACGGAGTTGGAGCCGTTATAAAAAGGACAGCAGATCGGTTAGTAGCTCAAGGCGAAGATATCCCTGATTTTACCGCTTTCATTAGAGCCGTAGAGTCAAACATAACTAACATTTCGATTTCTGTCGTGACTGAAGGGAACATGGAAGACATAGACAGAGTTTTGACCGACCAAGGAAAAAGCATAAGCGGAACCTTAAAAATTCACCAGGTCACTTGGGTTGTTACCAATCCTAAAAGGATTTATTTGAGAAAACTCACATGTATTTCTTGTGAACCTGGTAGCGTTTGCTCTCACTATTCACTGTCAAAAGGTTTTATTGATTTTGTCAGCAGCCCAACTGTAACCGACTTTATGCAATCGCAAGAGATATTGAGTCCCAATAATAAAAAAGTTGTTTCGCGGCCTGAAATAAATGAAGACGTTCATACAAGTCCAAAAACAGGTAAAGAAAACATGCCAGTGAAGGAAGTACACGAGAACATGCCACCTAATTCAAAGTTTATAGAACTAAAGGATGGGATGTGGGTTATTGCCAAGTTTTTGTTAAAAAAAACGGAAAAGCATTTCGTCGGTCAAGTAATTGGATTTGATGGCGATGAGCCCAGGATAAAATTCGCGAAAAAGAAACAAATTACAAAGGATCATGCTGTTTTCGTTTGGATTGACCCTGAGGACATATTTCCTGTTCCTCGCGATGATGTAATGTGTGTTTTGAAAGAGCCTACATCCGGTCGGCGGGGACGATTGTTGTTTAACAATACCGAACTTAAAAATTACAGAAATATTGAGTAAATGGCCACAAACAGAATAAGTATTTAGATGGTCATTTATGCACAAATGATAAATATATTATTTAAAATATTTCCTAAATGTAAGAATTTATTAAAAAATATGAGACTGATTACTGAGACTGCATAATAAATAATTGACATGAAAGGTTTGTTTTTAAGTTGAAGTTTATAAGAAAGACCCTGTGTTACATATTCATAAGATACCTAAATAAAAAATAAATAAATGATACAATATGTAGTAGAACCTTTTATTTTCAAAATATTATTTGTTTGGTTTTTCCATGGACAATATTTATTTAGATATTGTCTCTTCCGTGGATCTGATGGGGTCAGTTCCATGAAGCGCGTTTCTTCAACCTTTTTTATATACTCATTAAGATAAATAATAGATTTTTAAATGATAAAATAGTAGAATGTTTTATTTTAAAAACATGACTTCATTGATCTTTCCATGGACAATATTTATGTCCGGATTGTCACTTCCGTGGATCTGGGGTCACTTCCATGGAGGGCAATTTTATTTCAACCCTTTTAATTGAATATATAAAAGACTGCGAGCTCGGAAAGTATTTTTTATATGACAACTAAGACCAAATCTGTTATAATGCATCATCAATTACATTTGAATACCATTTTCAGTAGATTACATTTTATTCTATTAAAAAATGAGAAACACCCATAAAGTTGTTTTTATATTTTCAGATGTACCTGTGTTACTTTCCAAATCCTGAAACATTTGCAGAAAAGTTCCAAGTTTGGGTGAAGAGTATTGGGGGTGATATTGCGAGTCTGGACAGTGCTACTGTCCAAAACACTCGAAGAATTTGCTGCTGGCACTATGAGAGGCAGTTTCTGTATCCAAATAATAGACTTAGCAAATTGGCTGTTTCTGCCTTGACTTTACCTACAGGAAATATTTCAGGTATCTACTTAACCAAATATTATAATAACTTCTGAAAGTCTTCAAAAATCTGATTTAACCTGTCCTATAAAGGTTAAAACATGAGTATGTTATTTATTATGCTTTAATAAGCACAAATTGTTGGCTATGGGCTATGCCTCTACTTATAGCAATTTATTGTTTCACCATGACTCAAAGGAACACTCCTTTGAGTCAAATATTGTGTATTGAGGAAAATATTGTGAGAAAACCATTCACCAAACCAATACTGGGCCAGAATGGTTGATTGCAGCCGACTGTCTCATAAAGAAAGTATACCTATGTTCCAGCACTGGTAACATCATCTTTTAATATTGAAGTTCAGTTCATAAAAATTTACAAGTCCGTGATAAGACCTGTCATACTGTATGGTTCAGAATGTTGGGCTGTGAAAAAGATGGATGAAAAAAGATTGCATGTAGCGGGAATTGAAGGATACAGGTGTGGTTTTAGTCAGTAAAAGTCTGACACGCCCTCACGCTCCACCCAGGAGCGCGAGAAGTCATTTTGATGATTTCCCACCTAAAAAAAAACAAAAAAATGTAGCGGAGATGAGAATGTTGAGATGGATGTGTGGTGTAATAAGAACGGATAAAGTGAGAAATGAGTACATTAGAGGAAGTTTGAAAGTGGCGTCAGTGACTGAAAAGTTGAAAGGCAATTGTTTGTCTTGGTATGGTCATGTGAAGAGGAGGGATGAAGCGCATGTTACTAAAAAAGTTCTGAGTATACATGTAGATGGATGGAGAGGGAGGCCAAAGAAAAGATGGATGGATTGTGTGAGAAGTGATGAAAGAAAAGGGAGTTAGTGATAGCGTGACGGGTGACAGAACAGAATGGAAGAAAAAACGTGTTGCGCCGACCCCAAGTAATATGGGATAAGGGTAGGAGGAAGTAGTAACTTTAAAAGAATTTCTTCATAATTTAGTAGTAAGCATGTTGGATTTGTAGGACAAAAGCCAGTAGGTAATTAAAAACTAGGCAAGTGCGAGTCGGACTCGCGCACTGAGGGTTCCGTACAAACTTGAAAGGTAAATTGCGGTTTACGATTTATGACGTATTAAAAAAAAACTACTTACTATCGATCGGTCGATCTCGTTCAAACCAATTTTCGGTAGAAGTTTGCATGGTATTGTACATCATATATTTTTTTTAGTCTTATCATTCTCTTATTTTACGGAACGGCGAGTATCCACCCTTACGTTGTTGAAACCTCTACGGTCCGGACCAAGCGTTTTGCCTCGTCGTTTATACCGCGTACATCGAGGGACTGGAATAATTTGCCTGCTGCGATTTTCCCGTCCGATTATAATTTGGGTCTCTTCAAGGCTAGAGTGAATAGGCTCTCAATAAATTAGTGCGCCTCACCATCAACGATTGCATTACCACTTACCATCAGGTGGAATCGCAGTCAAGCACTAGTTTATACCAATTAAAAAAAAAAAAAAATTTTAGTAGTTACAGGGGGGGGGACACATTTTACCACTTTGGAAGTGTCTCTCGCGCAAACTATTCAGTTTAGAAAAAAAATATGTTAGAAATTATTTGACTTTGACTTTGAATAACATAAATATCATTTTTGAAGCCCTATCCATAGATAACCCACACATATGGGTTTGATGAAAAAAAAATTTTGAGTTTCAGTTCTAAGTATGGGGAACCCCCAAAAATTAATTGTTCTTTTTTTATATTTTTGTATGAAAATCTTAATGCGGTTCACAGAATACATCTACTTACCAAGTTTCAACAGTATAGTTCTTATAGTTTCGGAAAAAAATGCCTGTGACATACGGACGGACAGACAGACAGACTTGTCGAATCCATAAGGGTTCCGTTTTTTGCCATTTGGCTACGAAACCCTAAAAAGTAACGCCAAGTCTCAAGATTCTTGACGACAAAATGGTTTCGATTGTAGTCTTACGATTAAACTAAGCTAAAACTTATAAATGGTGACCCCCCATAAAGTGGTAACCTTATGGGGGTCATCATTTATAAGTACCCCTTAATAGCACTAAAATCTAAAGCAGTGAAGTAGGTACACGCTTGCAACTTTATATGGTGGTGTGTTAAGACGCGCCCAACCCGTGGTACTTTTCCCATACAACCGCTCTTACGTGATTATGTCATCATTACATATCTTTCTCAAGATATTTTGGAAACGCATTTTGTGGTTTATTTCTAGTTTTATATTGAAATAAAAAAATAAAGGTCAAAACAAATCCATTAGAGACCTCTGAAAATCTGCGTAAATATTTTATGTAAACTTTGGCCCTTCATATTTTAAATATGTAGCAGGGTGGAATAGGCACGTTAGGGACGCTCACCGGAGGGCCAGGTTTTTTTAAATATGTAGCAGGGTGGAATAGGCACGTTAGTGACGCTCACCGGAGGGCCAGGTTTTGTTTTGAGATGTGGGTATCTTATGGACGTTCTAGATCAAGGTATTATTATAATAATATGTGCCAATCTAAAAAACTATTTAAAGAAAAAATAAAGTACTGTCAAAATAATGAATATCAAATAAAAAAATAATAGTTTAAAAAACTAAAAAACACGTTTTTAGCACGCACTAAAAATTACAAAATAATTCGGACATTTAGTTTGATGACTCAAGAGTTTTCTCTTTGCCAAATCTTCATTAGATCGCAGGTAAACATAAACAATTTCAGTTCGTGATGAACGATAAATAATTACCTATGCGAAATGGTTATAATTAGGTAATCATCTTTATTGAATATTTACTATGATTTATTATGAAAGAAAGCGTGGAGCGTTTTGTCCAAAAAAAGTAAAGATTACATAAACTCTATCATAATACATAATATCTATCTAATGAAGATTTGGCAAAGGGAAAACTCTTGATTCATCAAACTAAATGTCCGAATTATTTTATAATTTTTAGTGCGTGCTAAAAGCATGTTTTTTAGTTTTTTAAACTATTATTTTTATTTTATACTTTTTAGTCTTCTTGTTATTCGAACTTAATTTACTACTTACTGATTTAAAATATTAATAGGTATTTAAAGATATTTATTATTAACAAACTTATCAAATTTCACAGTTTTACGCATCCAAATTTAATACGGCGTTAGCACGCATTCTTTCCATTTCCGCCAATGCGTCAGTGTTGCAAGGAGTTTTCCCCGTGAGCTTTGAACAGTCCAGTTCCCCTATTTGAAGGCCATCTAAGGACTTGACGCGACTTAGAGCAACATAAGCTTGCCCGGATGCAAAAGTACGGGGTCCCAAATATACTACAGCACAATCCACCGTACAACCTTGCATTATGTAATTTCGCATTATTTTCAGCAAACCCTTTCATTTTATACCTAAATCATAGGGCTGCATTTCAAATAGCCAATCCGCTACCTTGGGACGGCCGCCATGTTGGATTTAGGTCACGTGATTATTTTTTTCGTATCCCATTCAGCAAACCCTTTCATTTAATACCCATATCATGGGGGTGCATTTCAAATAGCCAATCCGCCATCTTGGATGTCCGCCATGTTGGATTTAAATCACGTGACTATTTTTTTCGTATTCCTGACAGCAAACCTTTTCATTTGATACCCATATCATGGGGGTGCATTTCAAATAGCCTGTCTGCCATCTTAGACGTCCGCGATATTGGATTTAAGTCACGTGACTATTTTTTTCATTTTCCTGACAGCAAACCCTTTCATTTGATACCCATATCATGGGGGTGGATTTCAAACAGCCAGTCCGCCATCTTGGGGAGGCCGCCATATTGGATTTGTAATGACGTTTCTTAGCTAGTCATGTATTGTCATCAGAATTCAGAGCGTGTGCAAAATTTCATCCTAATCGAAGACCGGGAAGTGGGTCAAATTAAGATTCCAAGATTTTCTTACATACATAAAGTGCGTTTTTTAATCCCAGATAATGATTTGACAAGTCCAAGTGTCAAACTCCAGAAATATGTTGCCTGCTTTTTGATACAAGTGATGTCTCCAAATTCGATTTTTTTATACCGGTTCTTTTAATAATACAACCTCTAAGGAAAGTAGGCCCAAAATACGATAGTGTTTGTTTATAGCAAAGTCTAATATGAATTGAAGATTGAAATAATTAGAAATATTCAAAAATATTACCATATTTTTTTACACTCGGACTTTTACTTAAACTGAGAACTCACAAAACCGTTTTTACCCGCATCCGCTGCGGTTGCGGGCCCGCAGCTTCTGTAGAATGCTAGAGATATATGTATTCTGCCCCCCGCTGCACCGGCGGGCAACTAGTAGAATGGTGTGGGCCACGGTCACCCGCAGACTCGGCAGGTTGCGCCCGCACTCTCTGCGGTCGGTTAACACCCGTAGTGGCCTTCAGGGGGTAGAAAAATCCGATGCGAAATCCGAAAATCGATTGATGCACCCAGAACTTTATAGGCCTTCTTTTTTTAATTTTTCTGTGAAGTAAGTATAACGCAACAGCTCGTTTCTGGTGTATGTCCACGGTGGTCTGGAGCTGATAATGAACCGCCCGTCTTGCGATTGTCATCTGCCAAGTTTTCAAGCGATAACCCCCACTGCGACGGCTATATAACCACACAAAACTCCGGTCTCGTGGGTTTAGAAATAAACTAGCTCCACCGTGGCGGGCGCGGTTGAAAACCGGTTGAAAATCATGAATTCTTAGCTACTTTCTTTTACCAGGGAGCTCCAGTCACAACACAATTTTATATCCGGTTTACAAGAGCGGAACGAGACAGTCTCAGTTTATGCTTTAGAATTAAAAAAGTTATCATCATTGGTCGTCAATATTTTTTCAAGATGGGAATTCATCCAATGACTTCTCCCGGTATGGGCGGGGCAGGAGAGCGTGTCAGATTTTTACTGCCTAAAACCAGATCGGCTCTACTGAGCTCCTACGGTTTGCTGACATCTCTTTGAAGAGCGAGTGGATCACTAAGCGCTGTCGACGAATGGGGCTCAGTCCCGGCAATTACCGGACTGCTGGACGGCAAGCTACCTATTGCTCGACGTTGGTATTGACATTGTGGTAGTCGGGATTGGAGTCTCGGCGACTGGAGCGAAAAGATGTTCGTTCCCTCACTCGTGCAGCCTCCTCCTTCGCTAGCATTACTGTTTCGCAGAAGGAGGCGACCCCCTTCCATTCCTCCTCGCTCTGGACCTTGGCCTGTACTAGAACCTGACCATGTCCGGTGAGGACTTGCTTCATGCGAAAGATGAGGACACCGTGACGCCTCTCCGGCCACTCCTCAGAGGGGACTGACCGTCATGATTATGGCGTGCCCATTAGTCGTCAAGCTGTGAATTCACATGACTGCATTACAAGAAACGGACACTTGATTCGTTTATCGCTACAATTTTATAAGAGATCCATGCGAAAATAGTACAAAAAGAAGACTTATGATTGTTTAATTTTAACTATTATTAGTTTTCAAACCGAAGTCCTATCATTACCTATTATTAAAGTTGTAATAAAATGTCAGCAAAAATATCACTGAGTAATTCTATATTTTGGTCTGGGTTTGGTGATAACAAATCGAGACGAAAAAATAAAATGACGCAGCTTTTGCTAGTCTTTAATTCTTAGGCTTAAATTATATTTTATTTTATGAGTTAGACATTTGCATCTTTCAAATTACCTTCAGAAAATACAAAAACTTACCATAATTAGTTGCATTTTAAAATGAAACTATTTTTACGAATATTTTCGGTTTTTTTGTTCAATATCGGTTGCGGTACCTACCTACCACTATTTATGAAATGGAAAAAACATGCAACATTCGAATTGTCAAATCATTATCTTTAATTAAAAAACAGACTTTAGTTACAAGTGAAGCTAATAAAAGCGTGTTAAAAATGGACATCATTCGAGTAAGAACTTTGGGGATTTTTGGAAAAATACTCACAAACTTAATCCAAGGTCGGGCTCTCCGGCGAGTGTCGGGGGTGCGCATGAACCACGGGACATAGCCTGTGCCTTTCAGCGGCATTTTAGTGTGGTATCACCGCTCGGGTCCGCGTCACAGGTGCTCGATGCTGAGGACGCTCAGTTTGGGTTCAGACCCGGTTTGTCAACTGAGAGTGCTATCCTCTGTCTTAAGCAGACTGTGCAGTACTATACGGACAGAAACACACCAGTATATGCATGCTTCTTAGATCTTTCAAAAGCTTTTGACCTGGTGTGTTATGACAAGCAGTGGCAGAAGCTACAATGTGAAACAGATGTGCCACATGAGATAGTATCTTTGCTCCGGTACTTGTACAGTAAGCAGCAGAATACCATTAGATGGATGGGTGCGCAGTCGGACGTGTACAGGTTGGAATGCGGAGTGAGGCAAGGGGTTTATCCTCGCCACGCCTTTTTAACCTGTACATGAACGGGCTGATCGCTGAACTCAGCAACACTAATATCGGTTGTTCCATAGACGGAGTGTGTATGAACAACATAAGTTACGTGGATGATATGGTGTTGCTGAGTCCATCGATCAGTGCCTTACGTAAACTTTTTCGCATATGTGAGTCATATGCGGAGGCCCACGGGCTCAGGTACAATGCTAAAAAGAGTGAATTTATGTTGTTCAAATTGGGTACCAAATGTTACTCTTCTGTACCTCCTATCACTCTTTGCGGTATTCCTTTAAAAAGAGTGCAGCAGTTTAAGTACTTGGGCCACTGGGTCTCTGACGACTTGTGTGACAATCTGGACATTGAGCGAGAGCGCAGAGCGCTGTCTGTTCAGTGTAATATGTTGGCTCGCAGGTTTGCGCGATGTACTAGACCTGTGAAAGTGACTCTATTTAAGGCATATTGTCAGTCGTTTTACACGTGCAGCCTGTGGGCCAACTTTACGCAGCGGGCGTACAGCGCACTGCGTGTGCAGTACCTACAACAATGCTTTTAAGATACTGTTGGGGCTTCCACGGTTTTGTAGTGCTTCGACTATGTTTGCTGAGGCGCGGACGGATGATTTTTTCGCAATCATAAGGAAGCGGAGCGCCTCACTATTAAATCGCCTACGAAGCAGCTCAAACACCCTCAAGAGACCATCCCACCGCGGTGGGACCTGTCCCTGTTGCAGAGGTGGATGCAGCTTCATATTAGCGCTTCTCCTCGTATTGTTTGACCGTATTGTTTTTGACTGTGTGTATTAATTATTGTTTGTCTAATTTGGTATGTTAATGTGTATTATTTCATTTATATTTATGACATTTTGTATTTAATTTAATTATATCTATGACATTGTGTATTTAATTTAATTGTATGTAACATTGTGTATGTAATTTTAATGTCTATTTTTGTAATGTTTTATTTGACTTGATTTTGATTTTTAACCGACTTCAAAAAGGAGGAGGTTATATGTTCGGTTGAATGTATGTTTTTTTTTTATTATTTTATGTATGTTCACCGATTTCTCGGTCAATTATGGAGCGATTTTGAAAAAAAAATTTTTTGATTGGTAGGTTATGCTTCCGAGTTGGTCCCATAGAAATATTGTTATGATCTGATCATAAAACTTCGAAGATATGGAACAGAACTCCTCATAGGATCACAGCAGAACCGTCGTAACAAGTAAAATTGCTTTGTTTATGCGTGTAGTCGATGACTGACTGAAAGTAGAAAGGAATATATATATATATAATAATTGCTTTGTTTATACGTGTAGTCGATGACTGACTGAAAGTAGAATATATAGAAAGGAATATATCGAACTGATCTGATGATGAAGCCTGAAGTTAGGCACCGGAACTCTGTAATAAATTAATGTAATCTAACCGTGTTTGGGATTATTAGAATTGTCATGAGATGCACTCTGGCTTTAAGGTATTTAAGTTTGGCTGAGGGGTACTTTTTAGTGGTGGTACCTTAACTAAAAAGTGTAAAATAAAAATCTTTTTACAAATAAAAAAAAAATACAACCGACTTCAAAGTAAAAAAAACACTGAAAAGTGCAAAATAACTTTAATTTCGGAAGTCGGTGTTAAATAACGAAGAGACAAAACTATTATAGAAACACCGACTTCCGAAATTAAAGTTATTTTGCACTCTTCATTGTTTTTTTTACTTTGAAGTCGGTAGTATTTTTTTTTTGTAAAAAGTTTTTTATTATACTTATAAAGTAGCAGGCTGAAAGATTGTTATCTTGTAATTAAGATTTGCTTTTAAAGTTTCCCTTACCCGGTTCCAGTGGTCAAAGCTGGTGGTCCATGGCCTGTAATTAAGGGTGATCTGCCGTACTCCCTGAAGCATAAATTCATCGACATGTGTAACCTGCCCGTCCTAACCTACGGTGCTCAATCTGGTCTCTCACCGAAATACAAAAGTTTCTTCTTGGAGTTTGCCAGAAAGCTATGGAGCGCAGCATTCTGGGCGTAAAAAGAACAGACCGAATACTGAATGACATGCTGCGCTCTAAAACTAACGGGCATAATAGACGTGGGCAATAAAGCTGCCAGGCTCAACTGGGATTGGACGGATCATGTCAGCCGCATGCACAGGGACCGCTGGGCAGCTGGCAGGCGTCCCCACACAGTGGGTCCCTACAGAAGGAAAGCACCGTCGAGGCCGACCTAGAAAGAGGTGGTCGGATGATTTGGACGCGTACCGCGAGGACTGTTTAGAGACGGAGCGGGAGAAACGGATGTTTGGACGGACTTGAGGGAGGCCTTTGCCCAGCAGTGGGACAGAAAGGGCTAGTTAAAAAAAAAACTTGTGACTTATTCACAAGTTTGTCTTCTGTAAATGTAACATTTACCTACCCATAACTAACAAATTTAATTCTATTAGATAGCAATTTACTCAATGAAACTTCTTTTTTCAGGTTCCCACAGAGTTCTTCATAAGTTTCCAAACCCTGAAAAAGGCATTGCTCGTTTTAGAGCATGGGTCTATGCTATTGGTGGAGAGATTTTGAGCCTTAGTAATGAAAATATTTACAAGCTTCGTCGAGTATGCCATGCTCATTTTGAAGAGAAATATTGTTGCCGTTATAACCAAATTTCTAACATAGCCATACCAACATTACTTTTGCCAGGTAGGTGCATTACTAGTTAGTAGGTGCTATACAAATAATTGGTACTATTTTGATTTATCCAATGATACATAATTCAAAAAAGCTATGCAAACTTTAACAGTATGCTTACGAGTTCCTACATTTTGAAACATTTTTTTTTTTATATTTTTGGTTTATGTATTATATATATATTTAGCATTTTTTGGCATTTTACTTTTGCAAGTTTTAACAGATTAACCCAGTTAAGTTTAAAAAATATGACTTGGAAATTAGTATGAAAGACAATATTTGTTGGGACTCAATAAGATTTGGAAATTTTATCCAATCTGATCTTGAAGCAATTCAATGTGGGTGTCATTATAACACTTTTAAGTGTTTTATCTGCTCCATTACCTCATTGTTTGGTGGAAAGTATGTTTTGATTGTATTAAAGTTGCCTTACCTTTCTTGTTGCAGGACTACTATCCATTGCAAAATTTACCCACACTGGTAGAATATCATTAAGGGAAATTGAAAATTTAGCATCTACATCAAAAGGTGAGTTCACCAAAACTCTTAGGCCGAGATTGATTAACATTACTCATCTTGTGACAGTTGTGCCACAGTGACTGGAATAATGCTCAGCCAGAAGCATGTGAATTTTTTATTTATAGTGTGCTTTTCTCCATAAATGACAAGAAATGCAGACAATACAAAATAATCAATAGGATTTCAAAATTTAGACATTTGAAAATGCTTGTAAATCGGCTAAAAAAATCAACTTCTTAGTAATATAATTGTTTTATTATGATCATGATGCCCTGAGTTAATTTAAGTGGCATTTAGGGCAAATTACCTTTTCACCCATGCATGCCACTTTTGAGTAGGAATTATTTAAATATTGTGATCTTATTGCAAATAAGCACCAACACAAATTCACCTATAATTATTGCTGTATTTTTCATTTTTCAGGATCACAATCTCCACCAAAATCTCAGATGCCAGAAAAAGAAAACAAGGAACTTTCACAAGGTTGGGTCATGTAATTAAATATTTCCCTACTACCAGTATCTTAATTTTAACTTGTATGGTTATACCCACTGTTTTTGTTTTAATCAGTTCAGGACCTAAATCACTTCCATTCATCTTATAGTCAACATAAAGATACCAACTTATTGCTGTATTTTTCATTTTTCAGGATCACAATCTCCACCAAAATCTCAGATGCCAGAAAAAGAAAACAAGGAACCTTCACAAGGTTGGTTCATGTAATTAAATATTTCCCTACTACCAGTATCTTAATTTTAACTTGTATGGTTATACCCACTGTTTTTGTTTTAATCAGTTCAGGACCTAAATCACTTCCATTCATCTTATAGTCAACATAAAGATACCAACTTATTGCTGTATTTTTCATTTTTCAGGATCACAATCTCCACCAAAATCTCAGATGCCAGAAAAAGAAAACAAGGAACTTTCACAAGGTTGGGTCATGTAATTAAATATTTCCCTACTACCAGTATCTTAATTTTAACTTGTATGGTTATACCCACTGTTTTTGTTTTAATCAGTTCAGGACCTAAATCACTTCCATTCATCTTATAGTCAACATAAAGATACCAACTTATTGCTGTATTTTTCATTTTTCAGGATCACAATCTCCACCAAAATCTCAGATGCCAGAAAAAGAAAACAAGGAACCTTCACAAGGTTGGTTCATGTAATTAAATATTTCCCTACTACCAGTATCTTAATTTTAACTTGTATGGTTATACCCACTGTTTTTGTTTTATATCAGTTCAGGACCTAAATCACATCCATTCATCTTATAGTCAACATAAAGATACCAACTGTACCTTTGTAACACTTATTTATGTCTTTTGTATTCCAGCCACGGTCAAACTAGGTGTTAATATTGATAATCTTGGATTGCAAGAATGCACTATACCTGCACAGGACAGCTGTAAAATTGGCCATACTGGTAAGTAGTAATCTGTTACATGGCATGATCAAATATTAAGTACAACAGACACAATGTTAAAATAATCCTTTTAATATTCTATGTATTATAAAACAAAGTCCCCCGCTGCGTCTCTCTATCTGTTCGCGATAAACTCAAAAACTGATGAACGGATTTTCATACGGTTTCTACCAATAGATAGTGATTCCAGAGGAAAGTTTAGGCATATAATTTGTCAAGGTTTTGTCTAAATTGGCTGAAATATGACGATTATTATTGAAGAGGTCGGAAAAAAATACTGACGTTCTTGAGCAATTTAATGGTTTTGTTTTCTAATAGATTTATTTTATTTGCAGGTTCAAACACTACTAAAAAGGTAGTAAAAAATATAAAAATGTCAGGAGTATAACTTATACAAAAAATTGGTTAGAACAAGAATAAAGTTGTCTAAATGCCAGAACAGGGTGCAGAAACAATCTTTAGAATTAAAATCAGCATCGAATTTAATGAAGACTAGCAATTTTATAGCTACAGTCAACAATTTGCCAAGTGTTGCTAAAATTTTAACTCGATTACAATTCAGAGAACACAAAAAGAAAGCAAAAGTTTTTAAGATTTTCTACAGAAGAAAAAATTATAGCTTTGGCTATGTTGAAACAAAGCCCCAAAGGCTATCGATTTTTGAGAAGAATGTTTGTTTTGCCTTCTTCCAGCATATTAAGAAAATTTTTGAACCAGGCTGATATAAAGCCAGGTATCAACAAGAATGTATTTGCTCAATTGAAACAAAGAGCGAATAAAATGAAGCCAGTGGACAAACTCTGCGTTCTATTATTCGATGAAATGTCGCTGATTAAGCGAATGTAACTTATAACGAAAGAAAAGATTTGGTAATTGGTTTCATTAATAATGGACGCGAGACAAATTGCGAATATGCAGATCACGCACGAGTTTTCATGATCAGGGGACTGATGAGAAAGTATAAACAACCTGTTGCTTATACATTTGCACAGTCTACTACTAAAGGCCCAGAGCTAGCAGCGCAAATTAAATGCATAATTAAAAATCTTCAAGAAACTGGCTTCAACGTAGTGGCCACAGTATGTGACCAGGGTACCAATAACAGGCATGCCTTAAATCTTCTCTTAAATGAAACAAGGGGACATATGCTGAGAAGTGGACAAGAAGTTGGAGAAGATATTAATATAATAATAATTAATGACAAGAAAAATTTTCCACTATATGATCCCCCACATCTGTTGAAAGGTATACGAAACAACCTATTAGACAAGAAATTAAGGTATACTACCGACAATAAAGAGAAGACAGCTAAGTGGGAACATATCATAAAGTTGCACCAACAAAATCCAGCATATAAAGGGATCAGATTAATGCCCAAGCTGACAGATAGCCATGTGGATCCTACAAAGACCAAAATGAAAGTCAAATTTGCCAGCCAAGTGTTCAGTAGAACTGTTTCATGTACTATGGGATATCTTGCAGGTAAGATTTGATGTTTTTGTGTTATCTATTTATATAAAAACAAACCCCTATTTCTCCTGGTCACGCTATAACTTAGGAACGGCTGGACCAATTTTAATAATTCTTTTTTGTATTGTTCACTAGCATACAGGGAAGGTTGTAGTAGGTAGGGTACAGTAGGATAGTGTTGGGTAGATTAGAATAAAGTGGTTAGTTGACGGAAGCGAAGCCGGGGACAAAAGCTAGTATTAGATAAAGTCCAGCTATATTGGATTGAATGACTTACTTACATCATAAATTCTATTTTTCTGTATGTATTTTTGACACCATGGAATTCAAATACTTAATTCAATTATAAATCAAAATTATTTATAATGTTAAGAAAAATCTTTAATCAATCAATTGATTATTTAAAATGGATATTGAAACAAGTTATTTGAATAAATACAATTTTATACACAGTGTACTTTATTTGCAAAAAAATCTTAAAAAGCAATCTAATATTGAATTATTATTATTTTACAGATAACGGAATCCTCCCAGTGGAATGTAAGGAGACTGCAGATGTGCTGCTTTTCTTTGACAATTTGTTTGACTCCGTAAATGGCAGCTTTACGAAAAACAGGTTTGCAAAACCTCTCTTGGGACCAGTAACTCCTCATTCAAAACACCATGAATTTTGGATGCAAGCGAAAAAGGTTTTAAAATCAATGAAATTTATAACGGATAAAAACAAAATTGCAAGTGTACCTACTATAAATAATTGGGTATGGACACTGGAAAGCATAGAAAGCTTAATAAAAATATTAATTATTGACCATAATGTTACATCTTTTTGGATGCGGCACCTAAACCAAATCCCTATTGAAACATTTCTTTGGGGCTATAAGAAGTCATGGGTGGCGTAACATAAATCCTACGCCAGAAAGGTTCGAATCAGCCCTAACTACTTTATTGGTTAATAGCCTGTCCAGTGTCCATTCCCATGGAGCAAATTGTGAGGAAGATCAATGCAATGCACTACACGCCCTCGTCGTTACGAAGAGTTGTGAAGCTGCGACCACTGGTGATATCTTTTTAGACATTATAAATGAGATTACCCTTACGCCTTTAGAGGAAAAAACTCAGCCCCAAGTAATGGGACCACTAAAATATGTTTCGGGATATTTTTTAAAAAAATCGAAAAATATAAGTCCTGCTAAATTTGTAAGGGTAATCTCTACAGCGAAACGGAAGATGATTTTATTAAAACAAGGGAATATACCAGTCGTTGTTGGCTTTCCAGCCCTAGCCCAATTTTTTTAACCTGCATATCAAATATGCAAGATATAATAAATAAAATATTAATTACTAATTTAGAAAGAAGAGGCCTCAAAGAATATACAAAAACAATTATATTGTTATTTCTTGATTTTAATTTTTTTACTTGTTCAAATCACAAGGATAAATTAATCGAATATTTAATCAATCTAGTTTGTAGATTTTTAAATAAAATATTATCTGGGCAAAAGGATATAGATAGTGACGAGGATGTGATGCAGTGCAAAGCAAAAATGTATTTGAAACGATGTTATATGAGGAAACATAAATAATATTAAGATTCAAATTTAAAACGAAATTCATTGTTTTTTTATAATTAAACTTATTGCTATAAATTTAATTATATTAAAAACAATGATTTAAATTTCTCCAAATTTAAATCTTAATATTATTATTACATAAATATTTTATAATAATGAATGTTTATGTTACCGGGCAATTGCAGACCCCGAAAGATTGTAATAAATCTTGATTAGTTTTGTTTAATCCAAAATCAATAGTTTCTAATAAACCTGTGGCTTACTTGGAAAAATAGTTTACAATTTCACGCGATATTTTAAAATTTATACGGAGTCTGCCATTTTTCGGTGACTTATTTAGGAATATTCATAAAGTAGAGCGCTAAAAAAATAGGTGGTTCATTCATAGATTAATATTTCTTTTTTAAACGTCCTTTAGTTCACTTAAAATTCATATTCAATACTTAAAAGAACCATGAATTCAATTTCAATCTAAACATCTTTCGTTAGCATTAACTAAACTTTTTGGTACTATGTCAACAAAACAACAAAACTTGTAATGGTATTTTCACTTTATTATTCTGCTCGTTTTATTTAAATCAATATTATTCAAAGTTTTGATTCTATTCACCCCGTTTTACCTAGATCTACTACTATTATTGTACCATTTCTTATTGGCAAATAAATAATATTGATGATGTTAAAAATTGGTTTTATTTTATGAAAATAAATTAACCCTGAAAACTGCTTGTAGCCTGAAAGCACAGAGCATAATATGCTCTGTGCTTTCAGGCTACAAACAGTTTGCAAGCAACCTGAAAGCAGGAATGGTGGTAGGCGTATATCTATTTATATATATAGCAGGAAAGTTGTAGGTTACAAAATACAGATGGCGCAACAAATCTGTTTCCTTCCAAGACGGCTGAGTTGAGCCTCTATACTATATATAAAAAGGTACTCTGTGTTCAGTCCGCTACCAACTGCCGTGCGCGCTTTCGTAGTTCCGGATACCTCGTTTCGTGAAGCCTTGCCATTGTGTTATTGTGTTCTGGATCTTCTGACTATTGTGTATTGTGACTGTATCGTCCACTCCTTCTGTTCATGTGTTCGTGTATGCTTTTGTGATCGTGGATTTTCGTGAAATCCGAGTAAACCGTGAGTACTAGAAACTTAGTGACTTTTATTACCATCTACCCGCACTCACTCAGTATCACATTCCAACGAACTAAAGAAGTATAAATATTCAATAAAATGTTCAGTCTGTGGCGATAGCTCCTGAAGTATCCAGCTGTGTCACACAGACTGACGAAGCAACACCACAAGGACTACTTTAAAGGTAGAACTACATTGCGCACACGTGGGTCACGTACGCCGATCTGGGCGCGTCGGTCTCCATACATTTTATATGGCAACTAGACTTGTAGAGCTACATTAGATCCACGCCACGCGACGCCACGCCATGCGACGCTACATGCGCGACACCATAGATATCCGGAGATATGCCGCTTATCTCCCAACCACATAAACATATTTTCTTTTATTTTTTAAATAATTACAACATTCACAAATAGTGTATTTACGACACACACTTAAAATTTGCACACGCACACTAAGAAGAAAGCAGCTACACCAAATAAATTTCTAAGGGCCTGCAAACTGCCACACTTGAGACAAGACTGTCTTAGACAGAATTGTCTACGACGTCGCAGACTTGTCTACGACGTCTGCGACAAGGCTGTTTTGTCTACGTTACGATCAAGACAAAACAGTCTAGCGGTGTACGGCCAGTGTTGCCAACTTAGTGGATTTCCACCAAAACTGGTGGTGTTAAGAGGCCGGCGAACGCCGCTTGCACTTGCAAGTCGACGCGTATCGCGGAATATAGCTATCTCTGTTTGACAAAAATAAGTGAGCGCCTGACGCAGTCACAGAATAAGAAATAGACGAAGTGCGCAGTGTGTGTATGTGAGCTAGGGAATGCAAAACTCGCTAAAATTTAAAACCGGCTTTTTTTTTCGGGTTTTCTAAAAAAAAAACGGTTACCCGGAAAACCGGTTTTAAAATAAGTTTTATTTATTGTTTGTGTAAATGATATTTTTAAACTGCTTGTGAAATTCAGGCCACCTACATCTTGTATCTCTTTGATATTTAAATTGAAACTTATCTATTTAATTAAAAGAAATGTATTTTTATTCAAAATTTAAATAAAAATGCAAGAAAATATTTAGGTAAAAGGTATATTTGCGTTTTGTGTTTCAACTCAGTAGATACAATATAAATCAACATGATCAACAAAATCAACTAAGCGTAATTTAGTCATCATAAATATTAGGTACGCATAAATATATAAATTACTATTAAATATATTTAAACTCTTTAATTTTAAGCTCTAACTAGAAAAAGCAAAACCGGCCAAAATTTAAACCCGAGTTTTTACCCGGTTTTCGGTGAAACCGTTTTTAAAATTAGTTTTTTTTATTAATTTTTTAAGTGAAAATTTTAAATTGCTTGTGAAATTCAGGCCGCCTACAATTTGCTTATTTTTAATAAATATTTAGAAACTTATCTATTCAATAGTAATTGTGTAGGTACCCAATATGGCCATAAATTCGGTTTTTTCCACCCTTAGTCTTAACACAGGCTTCTAAGCGTTCAGGCCACGCGTCTATCAGTTTACGCACTGTGACCATTGGAAAGTTGCCCACCGCTGATCGTAAAGACTTTTTTATGGATTCTTAATTATTGTGACGTTTGGAGCAGCCCATGTCCTCTAATACAGACCACAATTTGTAGTCCAGGTGTTGAGGTCTGAGTTAACTGAGGGTTAATCATCAGCCTTAAGACTGCGCCGAGCAAAATAATTCAAAACGGTCGTCACTGTTAAAGTGATATAATCAATACTATTACCATAATTACCATAAAAAATATGTAATGAACACCACAATTAATGTGTTAACCGATTATATAGGGCAAAAATTAAAAATATTTAATAGTTTAATAAACAAAAATACGTAACAAATGTAAAAAAATCTTAAAATAGCATGCTCGTATTTAGTTGAATTTTGATAGTAAACTGTTGAGTTTTTTCACAAACTTGAATTCATATTAATCTCTAATGATCATACTACAATTAATATTTTTTACATTTTCGAAATGTCGCTTAGTTATTTTATTATTATTTTTTGTTTTAATTGACGCGCTGTTCTGAATCATACGCAACGTACACCGGTCGAAAATTCAGTCGTCCACGGGAGCTCGGAGAGTGGTAACGTCTCATCGTGGAGCGACGCGCCGATAACGATAATTCGCGATCTATTGTGTACGTATACCTTGCCGCAAACAGTCGAATAAGGTAAGTCACATTTTTGTTTTTTTCGTATGACTTTTTTTTCTGTTTACATATTTCTGTAACATTTTTCTTAAACATTTGTTTTAGTAAACATGGGAAAGCGTAAAGAAAGATATTTTAAGAAGAAAGTTGGCTCATTTCGGAAAAATACCCATTCTCATAAAAAGTACGTATTTCTATTTTGTGATATTAGTTCGTTTTAATTTCAATTTTTTCTAAAACATTCGTGTAATGGGTTTTTGGGGGTGGCGATTGCAAATCTGACATTCAATTTAATTCATTAAACCCCGAGCGGTAACCGGTTACCGCTTGCTATTGTCTTTCTATTGTGTCTCTAATTACGGTACTTGATAGGTTAAAATCCAAAATGGCGGATGCAACTTTTTCTCAAACATTCGATATGGGTATCGTGTAATGGGTTTTTGGGGGTGGCGATTGCAAATCTAGCATTCAATTTGAAATCCAAAATGGCGGATGCAACTTTTTCTCAAACATTCGATATGGGTATCGTGTAATGGGTTTTTGGGGGTGGCGATTGCAAATCTAGCATTCAATTTGAAATCCAAAATGGCGGATGCAACTTTTTCTCAAACATGCGATATGGGTATCGTGTAATGGGTTTTTAGGGGTGGCGATTGCAAATCTGACATTTATTTTAGAATCTGCGACGGTGAATCATACTTTTTCTTAAAATTGTGAATTTATTTTACTTTTAATCTGTCACAAGAAACAGTAGTAGTTTATGTATATGTACTAACTGGGACCCGCGTGGAATTAGTATTTACCCCAATACGACTAAAGTTTATTGGGTATTCAGAATTGTGATGGATAAGCTATATTACTGTAAAGTTTAAATATAATGTTTCTAGTTCTAAGACATGCTTTGTTATATTGAAAACTTTGGTCGTTACAAGATATTTTTTTTATTGTAGATCACATTTTGGTGTAAATAAAGAAAATGAAACTGGAAACTCTTCCAACGGCGTAAGTTAAATATAATAATATTATCTGCCTATTACTGTCTCACTGCAATTCAAAGGCAAGAGGCCTTTGAATTGCAGTGAGACAGGCTCATACAGAAAAGGTACGATCGCTATGCTTGCTCAAGACGGGTTGGCAATTTCAAGCTGAAATGATACCTACAAGTCCAGTTTTCCTCACAATATTTTCCTTCACTATTGTCAGTGATGCTCAAGATAAACTTAGAAAGTACATAAGAATTTGAAAAAGTCACATTAGCACTTACCTGGATTTGAACCCACGACCTCACGAGAGGCGAGGTCTTATCCACTGAGGCCTACCTTCTTCAAATATAAAACAGTGACCTCAACTTAAAATCAATCAAATCTAGTAAACTGAGATATTGTAAGGGTTAGTTCACATCGCGACGGGACGCGATGTGATGATACTGGAAGCTTCGAGGTGCAGCGCTGCGTTGTGCAACGTATTCTGAATTCTCACAATGAAATGTATATCTTTTCGCGTAATAAATAAAATTATATTTTTGAGTCGCTCTATTAAAATGTGCGCGCAGCATCGCGTCTCGGTGTGAACTAACCCTTAGGTTTATGTCAATCCAAAAGCAAAGCAGATATTTAACTATGAGCTGATCTGGACTTGGACTGCACATAAATCAACTGTTTAACGACAAATAATGTCATCATTTATTATGAGAATAGTCTCAATTTAGTTGTGGGGTATGTACCACTAAAAGTGAAATATAAAAAATTAGTAAAAATACAACGGTCTTCCAAATAAAAAACACTACAAAGTATAAAATTTTGTATATTTCGTAGTATTTTATATTAAATTTAGTTTTTTTTTTTTGTAAATTACTTATATTCCTTTTAGTCGATTTACAGCATTTTAAAAGTCAGGTTGATAATACACCTGATAATTACGTTAATTAAATATTTTTATTTAAATGCTTATAATAAAAGCTATATTACGTTTTTAGGAAACGCTGACCAATGAAGAACCTTTACAATATGTTGGTGAAGAACCTTGCCAATACGTTGGTGAAGAATCTTGCCCATACGTTGGTGAAGAAAATTCAGTTAGTAATGATATTCCATGCAACAATCTCGATGTAAGTTAATTTTCTTAGATACATTTTGAAATGTGTCTTATTACTAATTTATGCCCGCTGCTTTGGGACTACTTACGATATTCTTATTTTATTTTAGGATTCTTCAAAACATACGGATTCATATTCATAAATTTTGATAGAAGAAGAAACTGAAAATAACGACGAGATCATATTCAAAATACATGGAAATAGAGTAGTGGATTTCACATACCTCTTTGAACAACTGCAAGAAATTGCAAATCACAACTCTCCACTGGGCTGCAACTTAAGTTGTTTAAAACTTACCAAAGAGGTAAAGAAAGGGTTTCTATCGAAATTCCACTTTACTTGTCGAATGTGTCGAAAAAAATTAGAATTAATGAATTGTAAAAATCCAGATAGCGCTACAGACCTCAACTTGAACGATAATGCTGTAAGCAGTTTTATGTCGATAGGAGCAGGGTTTTCTGGTTTAGAACAAGTTTCGGCTTCCCTTGACATTCCCTGTATGTCCGAGAAATTATACGCCAAGTGCCATAACAAGGTCTGTGGACTATGGGAATTAGCCAAAGAAAAAAGCATGGAGGAAGCAGCTAAAGAAGAGTACGATCTAGCTATTCTCAACGGGGAAGTGGATTTGAATGGAGTACCGATGATAACTGTGGTTGCTGATGACTGCTGGTCTAAAAGATCGTATCGAAAAAATTACAATGCTTTATCTGGTGCCGCAGTAATAATTGGTTATAGAACAAAGAAAGTTTTATATATGGCAGTTAAAAATAAGTATTGCATGGTTTGTGCTAGAGCTGAGAATAGAAAAATTACAATCCCAGAACACGTCTGCTTTAAAAACTACACAGGTTCTTCAAGTGGCATGGAATCAACAGCTCTGGTTGAAGGTTTCAAAACTTCGAAAGATACTCATGGACTAATTTATTCAAGATTGATAGCTGACGGTGATGCAAGTACACATAAAAATATAGAAAAATAAAAACCGTATGGCAACGTGTTAGTGGAGAAAATTGAATGCACCAATCATTTATTGCGGAATTACTGCACTAAATTAGATGACTGACTGAAACACAACACCTACCCATTAAGGTACCGAAAAGCGGTCCAATAAAATATACTGCGTTTAAGATGTTCGGTTACTGGCGCTGTAAAACATATATATGCGCAAAATGACAAAACTTTTTCTCAAAAAGTTCTAGAACTGAAGCAAGATTTGTTGAACGGGCCACACCACGTGTTTGGAAATCATAGCTCATGCAAATCTTACTATTGCAAAAAACTGACCGAAGAGGAGTCTTCGACAGAAGAAAATTTGGTTTCGACGATGAAAAGTAAAGAGGGCGGTTTTATATTTTCAGCCATTTTGAAATTCACTTCCAGACTGGTGAATAATGCTACAAGCTTGATGCATAATGTAAATAGCAACATTGCTGAAGTTTTTAATAGTGTCATTGCGAAGTTTATTGGCGGAAAAAGAATTAATTATTCAGGTAGGCAGTCATATGCTGGACGATGTGCCGCATCAGTGGTCTCATTCAATTCGAGGCAGCCATTGTCATACCTAAGTAAAAAAATTTTACTCAAAAGTCCAAATAAACTTATAAAACGTCTCGAAACCAAGAGAAATCTCAAAAGACTAACGTCAGCAAAACGCAGACTATATAAATCGTTTAATAAAACAACCAAAAAGTCTACTACTAGTGGGAATGACAAAAATTATGGTGAGTCTTGCGAAAAACCCGATATAAGCCAGGCCGATTTTGATTTTGCTAAGACTCATATGAAAACTATAACGTTAGCCGACAAAGATCGCCACGAACTAGAAAGGAGAACTATTCTGCAGGCCGATTCAATGGAATGGCGTCAGGAACGGAAACTGCGGCTCACGGCATCTGTTTTTGGGAAAGTGTGCTAACGAGGGCTTATAAAATGCGGACCTTTGGTCAAAAGTATCGTGACTGAAAAAAATTTAGATCATGTGAAGTCTATTAGACACGGTCAAAATCATGAACACCTTGCGCGTGATCAATTGGAACTATATCTCGGAACTCCCATAAGGACGTGTGGATTATTTATAGACCGAGATTTACCATTTTTAGGAGCAAGTCCGGATGGAATTGTAAAAGACGACCAAATTGTCGAAATTAACATTTGTCCTTACTCAGCCAGAGACATGAGTGTTGACGATGGCATAAAAGAAAAGAAAATTAATTTCTGGAAAAGAGACAAGGAAGGTAATATCAATGTAAATAAAAATCATGATTGGTACTTCCAAGCACAAGGACAACTACACGTTACACAAAGAAAAATATGCATATTTGCAGTTTGGACTCAAGTGGACATGAAGGTTGAACTTATTGAAGAAGATAAAGAATTTTGGTGTAAAATGGAAGTAAAACTGAAAAGTTTTTATTTTGATTGCTTACTGCCGGAAATCCTTGATTCTCGATTAGATAGGCAAATGGAAATCAGGGAACCTCAATATATTCTTGACGCAATCAATCAAAAGGACAAACAAAAAGATTCAAAACGTAAACTAGAATCTAAAGAAACAACAAAACGCAAAAGAAAAGCGCAATAAATCGCATGAACACATCCATGATGTACCAAAATTCCTTAGTTAAATTTAGGAATGTTGGATGAATTCAGTCTTTAGTCCAAACTGCAAATATGCATATTTTATACGTGTAGTGTATAATAATTGTCCTTATGGTTGGAAATCAATCAATCTTGTTTTTTAAGGGGGCGCCGACTGCACAGTGGCGCCCTCATCTTTTGCTTGGTTATTTCTTTTATTTTAGAATGAAAATGCAGAAAATAAGCACGTTAAGTTGTGCTCTGCAAGATTATACGTTAATATTATACAAATGGTAGTTTTACATTGTTTAGTTTTATTATAATCACTAAAACGGATAAAAGTGGCCACTATTATCCGTTGTAGTGATTATAATAAAACACAACACAACTTAACGTGCTTATTTTCTGCATTTTCATTCTAAAATTAAATAAATAATCAAACAAACGATGAGGGCGCCACTGTGCGGTTGGCGCCGCCTAAATGAATGTTATACTTTTCCTGTTTTTTTTTATCGTATCCCCCCGCAAATTTTGGTCAGCGGATGACAACTGTATAAGTAAAATTTAATTTGACTTCGCCCTGGAAAATGTTATTCACTTACATGGGCATAAGCAATTTTTATAATATGACCACACCTTTCCGTTGCACTCTGTATAGGTAAATATACCTACCACATTTACCTATGCTTTTTGTATGTTTTTGTGAAATAAGCAAGGTAAGTACCTATTACATTAGGTAATTATAGATTTTTTATCACAGACTGCTTTTATTATTACAATACCTACCTACCCACCCATCTACCCTGACTACCTACCTATCTAGCCTACCTACTTACATACCCAGTAATCTCGAGCGTGCAATCCACAACGCCAAAATTTCATAGCAATCGGATAAGTAGAGAACGTAAGAGACGGATAATGTAGGTATTTTCCTATATTGTACTATAGTTATACACACACGCTACATACATATGTTACATTATCCATGCTACAAACGTTAATTTTTATATAATACAGATTATTAGATTTAATTTTGCGATTTATGTAGACCTATATAAAACCATCGAATTCTAAATAATCAATATTCGTGTTTTTAACCCACTCAACACAACAACTCAAATTTTAAAAATCCTAGGTTACCAACTATTGTCGGGCAACTGCAAGCAGGCCCGGCGCACTCTCGGCGCGCGCTTGAATTTATACCTACGTCTCGGGGCCTCTTTTATAGGGCTAGTTCAGTTGAGTGTCACACGCGTGTTCGAACTGCCGCATGCCGCTTAACGCGCGCTAACAAAAAATATGTTCGCATTTCTACAGAGGTTTTATTATAAATATGGGCACGCAAAAAGCCAAAAGATACTGCATAGCATATGGGTGCATGACTATAAACAAAAATGTGGACTTTTCATTCTTTACTCTTCTAAAGGATCCCGAAAGGTAAGTAATTATAACATTTTCAACACTCTTATAGTGGCTCTTATTTTATGATAATTATTATGTAGGTATAACAGGTAGGTTATTGTTGCAGTTTATAGACACGAGGACGATTCGTGTTCCTTTTCGTATCATCATTTTTCGCTATTAAGTAGATTCGTAATTTTTTGCTGGCGCGGCGGCCGGCGGTAATGTTTTTTAAATAATCGTGTTCACAATATTACTAATCGTGAATTACCTACCATCTTTTAAAAATTACCTACGAATGCATAGCCGAAACATAAAATAGATACTTAGGTAATTTTGTGGCCGAAATCAACAAAGTTATATTACAATATCCAAGTACCTACCTAGCTACCACTTGACTTTACTTTTGTTCCATTTGTTTAGTTAGACAATTAGAAACCTAACTAACTAAATGTACAATGCGTTCCAAATAAGAATAGGATCGATTGACAGGTAGTGACGTCACGTCATACTGTCAAATCGAAGAATTATTAAGGTGAGCAAAACAATAAAATTTTAAAATTTTATTTATTTACGAACTGTGAACGAAAATAGTTTAATCAGAATCCAGTTCTTCAATTTTGCTCATCTCTGAGTTCTTCAATTTTGCCCAATTTCTTGCGATTTGACAGTATGACGTGACGTCACAACATGGCGTCGATCCTATTTTTATTTGGAACGCATTGTAAACAATCATAACATGTCTCTCTATAAATACATTTTAAAGTATGTAAATTACTACTTAGGTACATCTAAATCAATTTTATCTACCATGTAATTTTTATAAAAACTGAATTTATTTTATGCTATAAAACGTAGTGTACCTACTACTAATTTCGCATTTTACGAAAATATATTTTGTAGATAATATAGGTACATACCTACTTTAAAAGGGATTTCTTATCAAGAATGTTTACATTTTGTAAAGTACCTACCTAAACAAATGGACTCACGACCTTTTTTGGTGTTTGGCGGGATTTGGCGGGTATGACTCTGCCATCTTCGGTCTTCAGTTTCGTGAGCTGGCTCTGCCCAATAGACAGATCTCTTGCAAACACCTTGGAGCCTTTATTTCGCTCAATCGCGTCTTTAATTTTTCCAGTATTAAAGTGACGGATATCGCGTTTCAAGGACTTAGAGATCCGTTTATTGAGCAGCCGATATGTGCACGCATCGTCTGAAGACTGCAGAATCATCTCACGCCTTTCCTTCATAAGCTGGAGAGTTCGATCTGTGAGCCTCTTGCTCTTATTTGTACGAGTCTTATAGAATTTAGACCCGACCGTATGAACAGTTTCCACGAACCCATCGTTGTATTCGTCCACAGAGCTTCCTAGGCATTCGAAACGATTTTGAAGTTCGAGCTGAAAGCTCTCGGAGTTTTGGATCTGGATCTGTGCAGGACGGAGCGTAGACTTCATCAGTCGAGATCTTTCAAGCTTGACATTGATATTCAATGTGCCTCTTACCATGCGGTGATCACTTCCGGTTTTCACCGCATTGATCACAGAGACATTGAATATTTGCTTCTTCGTCGACATGATGAAGTCAATCTCATTTTTTGTTACACCATCAGGGCTTTGCCAGGTCCACTTCCTATGCTCACGCTTTCTGAAGAAGGAGTTCATCATGTAGAGGCCCTCCCTCTCCATAAAGCTGGCCAGTTGGTGTCCCCGGTGGTTCCTACGTCCAAATCCAAATTGCCCCACTCGCAGCTCGTCACCGTCTCGTTTGCCCAGTTTCGCATTAAAGTCCTCTATGACCACGGTGAAGTGAGTCTTATAACCATGTATGGCTCTGGATACATCCTCATACATGGTCTCTACTTCGTCATCGGGGTGTGTCGAGGTCGGAGCGTAAACCTGTATGACCTTCAGCGAATATCTTGATGATATTCTGAGTATAAGGTACGCCACCCTGGTCGACACGCTCTCGATCTTCACCACATTGTTCACAAGGGACCTGTGGACGATAAACCCGACACCACCTTGGGACTGCTGATCCCCCTCCCGAAAATAGAGCAGGTTACCAGATTTTAGGATTATCGTGTCCTCCCGTCTTCGGACTTCAGATAATCCCACAATACTCCATCGTAACCTGCTCAACTCCTCCTCAAGCTCGGCAATCTTCTCATCGGACCGGAGTGTACGCGTGTTGTACGTCGCCAGGTCCAGTCGTCGACGGTTGAACGATCCCGCCCGGAGATTCTTAGCACCCCAGACCCCAGGGCTGCGCCCACGCCCGTCCACGCTAGCACAGCCGCTGGAGTATGTTCATTATTTGCTTTATTTTTACCGAATACTTTGGGGAATCGTTAGTGAATGTAGAGACTAGTAATGCGTTTTTTGGAAATTTCATTACCGTGCCGATATCTCAACGTATTAGGATAACTAGCACACACTAACAAATCAGAAAATGTTATGGAGCCGAGTGCTTTTTAGGGTTCCGTAGCCAAATGACAAAAAAAAAAATAATTAAAAAAAAAATAAAAAACACGACTGCCATGTCAAAAAAATGAACTAAAAATCAAAAAACAAGATGTTAGTTAAACTATATAAATAAAAATGAAAGTTGTCACTCATTCACTCACTAACTAAACACGATGTCTCGAAAACTACTTGATCTACAAAACAAAATTTTTCTTCGCCGTCGGGGGACCAGTCTGTAGAATACTTTCTTATATAAAAAGTCCATTCCATTATCCATTTTTTTTAGTCGACAGAGTTGGTTCTTATTTGCATGTACTTAGTGTTCATTGTACAATGGTTCGAAAATCCTTCACGCACATGACCGACTTGTACTTGGCTGTTTTCTTATATTTTTCATTATATTTATATATATACAAAATTATATACAAAAACACTTAACTAATTAAAACTATATATTTACACTAAAGGCTACTCCTAACTAAAATATAGCGTCATAAAACTCCTCCGCATCGCTGTCGACTGGAAGTGTGCCCAAAAGACTGGCGGCATTGCCACGTTGTATGGAAATGCGTAATCTCTGACCGAGGTAAAAGCCAGTCCTTGGGTCACGCGAAGTATCAACTAAGCGTTTGGACAGTTCTTTAAAAAAATCGTATGAGCACTCGGACCCCACGGCCCAAGAGTTTCAAGCTCAAACGACTCAAAAATATAACTGCCGACGAGGTTGTTATATTTCCGCCGCTTGAGGTTCTCCGCAGCCGCAGTGCCAGCACCAGCACAGCACGATGAGCTAGGAAGATGGGATGGCGCAAGAGTGTCGATAGGTAGCGTCCCACACTAAAGGTCTACCCATCTTCCACGGAAATAAAGACATACCGTCCGGTCTCTTACCATCGTTGCGTGCCAGGCCATGAGGTTCCAAAATAGCCGGAACGCCGACGGTGACAAGGGCTCGTCGGATAATGTCCTTAATGTTCGCATGCCGAGCTATGCGTCCCACGCTTCGACTGCATGACAGGCCGTGGTGACTGAGGCTGTTGACAACTTTGCCACAGTGGCAGCGATGAGGAGAACAGCAAGGAGCGCCAAGGCGTAGGGCAACAGCTAGGTGGAAAGTAGTATCGTCGAATAAGGTGCCAATATTCGACGACGGCAGTGCGTGAAGCCAAAGACCTGACTCCCAATTCCCCACAGCCAGCAGGCGCGCACGCTCCGCAGTAGAAGCTGATGTTAGCATTAGGTTTTCCTGGACTACTTTGCAGAGCGGCTCATCCCACCGTCTCTGGGAAGTTGGGTTGTCGGGTGGATTTGTATTCGGGCAAGCGAGTCTCCAGGCATCTATAGCCTCGATGAAGCACGGCACATTGAAATCAATCAGTGAGGGAGAGGATATTCCTGATTAATTTCTCAGTGCCGTGAACAGAGAATATAAAAGCTGGTAAACTAATACTAATATTTTTTCTTATATTCATTAATAATATTAGTTGGGGTTTCGTAACCAATTGTCAAAAATGTTTTTTTTTTATACTCGACAGTTTCGATTAACAGTGTAACATATTTATATTTTTGGAATCCACTCGTCAAATCCTAGACGATAATCACATGCATTAACAAATTAAAAATTAAAAAAAAATTGGGAGGGTGTTCATTTAATTATCATACCCACCGCATTGCATTTCTTTATTTTTCCAATAGCCTATGTTACTCGGGACGATGCAAGGATTCTAACGATACCTCATACATGTAAATCAGTTCAGTAATTTAGAAGTTATGGTGGAATAAAGAAACTCACATACCTACATATATACATACATGAACCCTGAAAACATAACACTCCTTTTTGGGGCAGTCGTGTAAAAAACGGAACCCTTATAGATTCGTCATGTATGTCTGTCTGTCCGTCCGTATGTCACAGCCACTTTTTTCTGAAACTATAAGAACTATACTGTTGAAAATTGGTAAGTAGTTGTAATCTGTGTACCGCATTAAGATTTTCACACAAAAATAGAAAAAAAAAACAATTTTGGGGGTTCCCCATACTTAGAACTGAAACTCAATTTTTTTTTTCATCAATCCCATACGTGTAGGGCATCTATGGATAGGTTTTCAAAAATGATATTGAGGTTTCTAATATATTTTTTTTCTATACTGAATAGTTTGCGCGAGAAGCACTTCCAAAGTGGTAAAATGTGTGTGTGTGTCCCTCTAACTTCTAAAATAAGAGAATGATACAACAAAAAAATATATATTATTGATGTACATTACCATGCAAACTTCCACCGAAAATTGGTTTGAACGATCGTTCGAAGATCTAGTTAGTAGTTTTTTTCATTCTTTCCTTCTTTCAATGCGCGAGTCCGACTTGCACTTGCCCAGTTTTTTTATAAGTGGGAAATCAGTCAATGACTTCTCCCGCTCTTGGGCGTAGCGGGAGAGCGTGTCAGACTTTTACTGACAAGAAAACCCACTCTATTCCTTTTTTGCCATCGATCCAGGGCATACAGTTTTGCTGACATTTCCTCAAGGCGCACGTGGAACACTACGTGACGTCGACGACTCCAGCTCGGTATGGACGATTACCGGTCGGCCGGACGGAGAGCTACCCATTGCTCGCCATCCGCAACAGCACGCCTACAGTAGTTGGAAATCGGGCTCAGAATCCCGGCGGCTCGGGCGTGAAGAAGACCGTTCCCTCACATGTGCGTCGTGGTGGTCTACATAATGGTGACATCCGGGCGTTTCTTCCAATCTGGTGCAAAATTCACCAATTCGATAATAATAATTTAAATATGTAGATAGGTATATTTAAAAATTTGGAGATGTCTTTTCGTTTGAGGTTTGATTAAGCTAGGTCGCGTGGCTTCGGAGATAAGTTATTCGTAGAAGCGCGCATTTGTTGTTAACTAACTCGAATTGGTGAATTAGAGATTTGGTTATTCGAGATTCCATGATTGTGGCGTTAGGTTTTTCGTAGCAGCGTGCATTCGTTGTGAAGAGTTTCCTATTAGTAAACATACGGGGCCGTGTTATTCGATATTACAGTGTTTCTGAATCATGTAATTCAAGATCACGTGGCTACGGCGTTAAGTTTTTCGTGGTAACGTGCATTCGTTGTTAAGTGTTTCGGATTAGTAAACTTACGGGAACGTGTTATTCGAGGTTACACTTTTTTGGATTATGTAACACACTCAAATTAAAGTTATTTTGATCCTTTTAGTGTTTTTTTTAGTGAAGTAGGTTATTTTTTTTTTTTTGTAAAAAGTTTTTATTTCACTCATTTTAGTTGCGATACACTTATAAACAGAGTGCCTATTTCTCATGACAATTCCAATTAACCCAAATACTGCTAGGTTACATTGTTTTATTATAAAGTTCCTGTGTCTACCTTCCTCCTTCCGGCTCCATCATCAGATCAGTTCGATAGTATCTCATAGCCAAAGAGCATCTCACGACAATTCTAATAAGCCCAAACACGGCTAGGATACATTGATTAATTACGGAGTTCCTGTGCCTACCTTCCGGCTCCATCATCAGATCAGTTCGATAGTACCTTATAGCCAAAGTGCATCTCATGACAATTCTAATAAGTCCAAACACGGCTAGGTTACATTGATTAATTACGGAGTTCCAGTGCCTACCTTCCGGCTCCATCATCATCATCAGATCACTTCGATGATACCATTTTCAACGTAACTATTCAGAATCATTCATTTATTTGTATTGTCATAGTCGCTTAACTATGTACCTATATCTTCATTGTGATATCTATTTGAGTATGAAGTTCCGTTGACCATTTCTGGTCTTCTTCATCAGTTCCACTTCATCAAATGTTACTTTTTGACTGTAAATGCTTAAGTTCTTGATGAAAATACTAAAATTACCATAAGGTTGCCTATAATTTTTGAGGAGTTCCCTCGTTTCCTCATGGATTCCATCATCAGAACTGGATTTTGAACAAAATGGGACCAATCTGGAAGCATATCCTATAAAGGGAAAAAAAATTTTGCAAATCGGTCCATAAACGACGCAGTTCTGAGGTAACAAACATAAAAAAAAAATACAACCGAATTGATAACCTCCTCTTTTTTTTAAGTCGGTTAAAAAAAACCACAACCAACTTCAATATAAAAAAAACACTGAAAGTGCAAAATAACTTTAATTTCGGAAGTTGGTGTTAATAAAGAAGAGACAAAACTATCTTTATTAACACAGACTTCCGAAATTAAACTTATTTTGCACTTTTGAGTTTTTTTTTACATTGAAGTCGGTTGTATTTTTTTTTTATGTACTTACAATTTTTTTATTTTACACATTTTAGTTATGGTACCACCACTAACAAGTACCCATCAGCCAAACTTAAATACCTTATAGTCAGAGTGCATCTCATGACAATTCTAATAATCCCAAACACGGTTAGTTTACATTAATTTATTACAGAGTTCTGGTGCCTAACTTCAGGCTTCATCATCAGATCAGTTTGATATATTCCCCTCTTCTATCAGTCAGTCATCGGCTACACATATAAACAAAGCATTTTTTTTTTTAATCTTTATAGGTTCGCGCTTGACCGCTATCTCACCTGATGGAAAGCGACGATGCGGTCGACGATAGAGCGTGCTTAACTAGAAGTAACCTATTCACTCTTAAATTTTACTTGTTACAACTGTTCTGCTGTGATCCTATGAGGAGTTCTGTTCCATATCTTTGAAGTTCATGATCAGATCATAACAACATTTCTATGGGACCAACTCGGAAGCATAAACATTCAATAAAAAAAAAATTATTCAAAATCGGTTCACGATTGACCGAGAAACCGGTGAACATACATAAAAAAAAATACATTCAGCCAAACATAGAACCTCCTCCTTTTTGAAGTTGGTTATAAAGAACATCTCTACATCTTTTTTGTCTAAGAAAATACTTTTAGAAAATATTACGAGCAGAGAAATACAGTTATTATTAAAAACTATAATGTCTTTACATTTTCAGATATTATTACTAGCTTTTCCCACAGCTCCTCCCCTGTGACCTGTTTCACAGGAATCATGCATTATCTGGAAGAAAAAGTCCTCTTACCTCTCAGTGACTATCACTGAAAGTATTCAACTAATGGAATCTGTGAGTGCTCCAGAGACTACCTTTTACAAACTTATAAACAAACCATTTCACCTCTTTGAATCTATGTACAGACGGATCATTAAATTTCTCATTCCTAGAAACATACCATCACTTTGATGTTCCTCCTCTGGCTCAATGACATCATCTAGTCTCTCACAAACAGCTGGTAATTCTTCTTTGATAGCATCACATTCTGTTTGACATTCATCATCAGATTCTATGCTTACATGCACCATGGGTGATAAAATCAACCCATTAAAACACCCGAAGTGGTCTTGGTTTATAGGTGGATTTAGCTGTAAAAAGATAACTTAAGTATTAGATAGGTCAAGATCCATTACAATACCAAGCTCCATCCAAACTTCAGGAAAGTTGAACACAGAACATCCCATCTATACAGAGAGCATTTTAGAGATGGGCAGGGGAATGATATGAAAGTTTTTGAGTAAATTGCATGTTTTCTTCTTCTTACTGTATTTTTTTTCCAATTCTATGAATACAATTAGCAATTACTCAAGTTAAACAAAGCCTCATTGTTCCGGACGGACGCTGTAAAGGTTAAGCTAAGTATCTTTACTGCTCCAACTCAATAGTCAACCCTGGAGGTATATCTGTTAACAAATGCCTCACCTCACAATCCTCATTCATCATCTGAGAGAGCAGCTCTTCTGCTTCCAGACATTTTCTCTGCAGTTGGCAGCATTGCTTTAGTTTAGTGCAGCAGATGAAACAAGCGAGCATCGGTCTACTGTCTCCAGTTACAAACTGCAACAAAACTTGGCTTCAAACATTTTTCTTTGAACAAATTACATTCAATTGTGATACAGAGAAGTCATAATGCTGTTAGAATAAAGAATCTTTAGTTTTATAGAACAGATCTTTATTCTATGTAAGTTTATTTTTCTACTTGTTTGATTTACTGTGTGCTTGACTGCTTGTGTTTTGTTCATGTCATGACGAATAAACTTATATTATTAAAATCTAATACCAGTGAACTATATTTCCTGTGATTTCTACTGGCTACGAACACTGCATGTTAGTGGGACTTGAAGTTGCCCCATTCACATAAGCATAGTAAGTAAAGTATAAAAGTGTGAAGGTGGACAGTTACTAGAGGAAGGGATGACCACAGAAATGATGGAAGGACTGTGAGAAAGATGATATTACGCTCTAGAAAGACGGGGCCTGCCGAAATGTAGTGAAATTTAGAGATCAATATTAGAAGATTCTCTCCAGTGCCCACTGAGATGCCGACTCAGAGATGTATAGAACGCGACCTTTTGCGCAGAACGCAAATACATTGTGATAAGTGCAAGAGAACGATGGTGTTCAGGAAAACAGTGAGTAGTTAGTACTGCTTTCTGTAACGGACACATGTTCACGGAGAAAATGATACTTGCTCGAGGTAGATAATAAGATAAAACTTACCGGATTATCAGTCAGCCTCTCATACAGTTCATGCAAGTCTTTGTTTACCACTACATACATGCGAACGTTCTCCGCTAAACATATCCTACACATTGGTAGCTTTTCCATTTTTTTTTTTTACTAATTAGATAGGCATCAATTAAAGTTGTTTATTTTAATCAATAAATTAAATACTTTTTTTTGATGACAATGATTATTATGATTATAAGCACAAACCACAATGCCACAATCTAAAGGTACTCTGTCTGTCAAAGAGTACCTATGTAAACACAGAGTACCTTTTTAGTAAAGCTACTGTCTGTGGGCTGTGGGAAAAGACCTTAAAATAATATGGACCAGAAATACCTACAAAATACGCGTGCATACCTACTCTAAACTGGGCTCTAAAGATGGCAGCCATTGCTAGGGAAGGACTTAAGTAATCAAAACCAAAAAGTATCGATATCGATACCAGAGTTTCTAAGATTTCTTCTGGTACATTGGTTACTGTAACAATACTTTTAAACTTCGGATAATTAGATTATACTTTTGGCATAACTGTAACAAGTCCTTTCCTGAATTTTTAAAATTATTGTGCATAACATTCATATTAACATACAAGGGGAAGCACTGTTGGTTGGGCTACATTTTATGAGTGTCTGACTGACTTCGAATTTTTTTTGTGAGTGACTTTATCTAAGGACAACTGAGGTTTTTTTGCGATTTCAGGGTTTGTTCCACATTTAAAGTTGTTCATAAAGATTACTCAGACCCTCTTTCGGCTTAGTATCGAACTAGCTGACATTTATAAATCTTTGACAGTCGTTTTTAGTCAGTGGCCCGAAAGTCTGACAGCCAGTCTTACCAAGGGTATCGTATTACCCAGTACTGAGTTATGGAGGTCAGATAGGTAGTCGCTCTATGTAAAATACTGGTATTCAGCTGCATCCGTTGATAGACTGGAAGCCGACCCCAATATATAGTTTGGAAAAGGTTAGGAAGATAATGATATTATAGGGCCAAAACTGCGTAAAGCGGACGCCAGCGACGGGCACCCGCAGCGTGACAGAGCGTGTGTCGGAAACCTGCGCAGTGTCGCTAGTTCAACTTCAACGGTGTGCATGTAGTCGAGTCGACGGAAAACAATATTTATTACGTAGCAAAAAGGGGGCGCGGGGTCTGGTTCCCTTCGTCGGATGCCCATGCAACGGAGCACTTTTGTATGTGACCGCGCGGGTGACCGCTATACATAGTTTCGGCCCATAGATATATTTATTTACAACAAATAATCAATACTGTAGAAAGATACTAAAACTGAGGTATTACAAGGATTAAAACAACAAAGTATTTTGAAAAATGTACTTTTATTCACCATAATAAATCACCAGGTCAAAGTAAAATGCTCAATTTTAATTAGATAATTATTAGGCACTTTTGAAAGTCAAAACCGTTAGTAATCATGGTAAACTGCCCATTCAAATCTGAGCTTAATTTTATAGAAACTAAAAGTGGCCTTGAAGTTTATTTAAGAAATGTGTATTTTCGCAGATATAAATTTAACCAAAAAAGAAATTCTTAACATTCTGCTTCTAAATCACATTACGAACTAAATCATGTATAACAATTAACATAGAACTACTTTTTCAATAACTTCTGGCAACTTGACATTTGAATTACCGTTCATTCGTTCAAGTATAAGAAGAAAGAACATAATTCTCACCGAAAAGACACATTTCTTTAAATAAATTTTATGTAACTGTAATTATATTCGAACATTGACCCCTTCGTTTGTTTCAGCGTTATTCTATATAAACATAGTTAAAACTCTTGAACCCTGACTCACTTCCTGGTTTAAAAAAAAACACCTGAACATCGATATTATTCATTACGAAACAACGTTAATTTATTAAAATAGTTTCTGAAGGACAGCTTTTCACCTAATTTTCTAACAAAATATCTAAATCTGATGTCTGTAAAAGTTTTGATAATACTTTTTATCAATAAGTCAAAATGTTGACTTGCTCCAAAGGCACACAATTTCCAATACCACCGTCTCGGATTTCAGCCCTAACTAAAAGCCTTTAGTACGCCGCACGAAACTGTACAGCAGAATCCACCTCTTGCCCTAATTGCTGAAAAAAATAGCTCTAGATGATCCTGACTAATTTTGTACAAAGGTATATATTGTAAGTATTTTTTTTCCTCCACCATTTTCTCGTGCAATTTTAAGTCATAATATCTTGCATACTTGAGATTTTTTTTTTACTTGGCGACGAATTTTCTCATTCAATCTTTTAATTATTTTTTTTCTGGCTATTGCATACTTCTTGCATTTTAATAAAATTGGATGGCTGACGATGTACCTGGAAATAAAATAGTTGAAACTATGAATGAAGCGATACCAAACGGCGATCAATGATGGCATATAGGTTACTGAAGGACATAATAATATGCCGTGGTACAATCCAAGCTGGAGGTTCGACACCTCCAGCTCGGATCTTTTTTTATCACTAGCGCTAAACTTAGCATTGTGTACAGGTATTTAATAATATTAAATTTGAAAAACATTAATAGTAAAGCATTGGATGAACCGACAGGTTGGTAGGGAAATTTAAACAATATGAAGTTAATTATTTGTTTTAACTTACTACAAGGTGGAATGGTGTCTGCAAAGTGTAATGAACAGACACATGGTACTTTAAGTCCAGGTTTGATATTTTCCATCCCAATGACTTCAAGCCATTTCTGGCGCAGCACTTCATTTTTAGGGAACCTGTGCAAATAAAAAAACATGCAAAATTATTTCAGTTTGATGCAGTTAGTGGAACAAATCAGAGACTGAACTAAATAACCACCACCTACTGCGTGACGAATTGATATTATTGTGTTTTAGTACTATCGCTATTTTTATTTCTATTCTGTTAGTTTTATTTTCAAAATCATCTCTTTAGGCCCTTCATTTTTATACCCTACTCTACTGGACTTTACAATGTACAAACTAAAAAAATGTTAGTTTCTTATCGATAGCATATTAAATAAAAGACATCACTATTTTGAATTGTCATTTATATTCTAAACAAAACATAATATAAATTTAGCAAATAGAGTTAAATAACAGAAATAATTTGTATGTACATTTAGGAGCTTTTATTCTATAAATAAAACAAGGATACTTATACAAACAAAATAACAGCATGATAAAGTTTTTCCTAAAATACGGCTACTAACCTGTACATAGTTAAATGAGGTTGATTGGGGTTTTTCCTTGCACCACACTGAATTATTGAACAAGTAGGCATATTCGATTTGCACCACTAGACACTCACAGCACAAAACAATTTAGTTGGGAGCGTTTTTATTCCTAAAAATCACAATCCAAATCCAATGTTGTTGTTCACTTGACAGCTGACGTACTACAAAACCACGGATCAAAAAATGGCGGATGGCACGCGAGGTAGGTACATTGACGAAAATGCAAAAATGTTGCCAGGCAGAGAATAAACAAATAGCATAACGTCTCTTTCTTCAAATGAGATTACTCATTGGTTAAAAAGAGACAAAGTGTAGTTTCATATTTCTGTATCGATCTAATAGATACTTGTATAAGCAAGTAAGATATAGAACATTACGGCGCCTCTATATATTTCTATACCACTCTAAGGCTGTGGGTACTCTATTGCTCTACTACTCTGTGGTAGGGATGTGAAAAAATAATCGATTATCCATAGAAGAAAACCGAGAACCTGAATACTGTCCACCGTCAACAACTTCGGCCGCTGATGATGTCGATAATGACGACATTTGGGAAACCCACAACTATTATTAACACAACCATTAAACTTGTACATAGCTGCGCCTCTAATAAGAGGACGCTTTAGAGTCCAGGAGAAGCTGTGAGGGAGCTTATCAACTCAGTTGGCATGTAAGCACCTTTCGGTGCCGGCTTCTTCGTTTCTGCGCCATATTGACTAAGACCAGGTCCAGGAGCCGAATGTTATGCAAACGCTTACTTCAGTTGTTATTCCTCAACTCATTGCCTACTGATTTCTAATTTTTTTTTTTATTAAAAAAAAAAAATTAATGTTGATTATTCTAAAACTTCAATTAGTGTTGATTATTTATAGACTTCTTATTTCTGTTGTTAATTTTTAATAAAACTGTGATTAATATAATATTTTTGACGGTTATGTCGGAATTAATTGACGTGTTAGAAAAAATTGATAAATATAACAAAATCGATTATTTATAAAAGAAAAGTCGATTATACAATAATCGATTTTTTATGTAGAATGGCACATCCCTACTCTGTGGCACCAACAGAAAATGATGGCACCAACATAACATTCATTGGCTTGTTGAAAAATATTGATACATCGATATTTGTTACTTCGATATTATATCGATATTTTTAGGCTGAAATATTTTGATCTGATACATCGATACAAAATATTCAATATCGAAAATCGTATCAAAAACGATATTTTTTTCAAAATGAATATCAGAATCATCATCATCTTCCTGCCCTTTTTTTTTTATGGCGTTGCACTGTTCGTGCTTATTGCCACTGACAATATTTTATATTTTATGATAACAAAACGTAAGAATCGATTACTCGCGAAATGATTAATTAATGTTACAAAGGATTTGGAAAAGGAAAGGAGATTAGTTGTTACTGGAATAATATTAAAATAGAAAATTAACGCAACCAGCTGATCGAACAAGATGCCCTATTGGTTGGGTCGTCTCTAAATTAACCTAAAAACTAAACTACATAATAAATAATGGTACAATTATAAAACAAGCGTTTTCATTTTTACATTTAAATAGCTACATCATTATTTACAAGGAAAAGTGCTATGATTTTGTAAATATTAAAATTAAAATTAAATAAGATACATGAGATAGAAGTGGGAAGAGGGACTCTGAGGGAAACAAGGCTCTGGAAAAGTAAGGAGTGGTCATAACGGGGGCAAGCAAAAATAAGGTGGTTCAGATCTCCCACCTCAGCACCACATTCACACACAGGGCTCTGCACAATGCCGAGTCTGGCAAGGTGAGCAGGAGTGCACACATGACCCAATCTCATACGTATGATTATCGTTGAAATCTTTTTGCTTAGTTTAAACTTGCTAAACCAAGGTTTAATAGGAATAGATGGCTGAATAAAACGATAAAATTTCCCTTTCAGTGATTGCTCCGACCAAAGCTGACCCCAGGATTCCTGTAGATAAACTTTGGGCAGAGCAGCCAGATCTTGAGAGCAATTTTTGTAAGGAAAAACATCTCCACACAAAACGGCATCATTAGCTAATTGGTCTGCTTTCTCATTACCTAAAATGCCACAATGAGAGGGAATCCACGCAAAATGCACCAAGTACCCCTTATGAGAGCACTTGTTGAGGAGTTCACGTGTTTCAAATATAATAAAAGGATTTTGACTATAGAAAGGAAATCTGGCCAAGGATTGTAAGGCACTCTTTGCATCAGTTAAAATAAGTGTTTTCCGCAAGCCCATAATAAAAACTTTTTAGAAAAAAAAAAATAACCGACTTCACTAAAAAAAACACTAAAAGGATCAAAATAACTTTAATTTTGGAAGTCGGTGTTTCTAGGTATTGTTTGTTTCTTATTTAACACCGACTTCCGAAATTAAAGTTATTTTGATCCTTTTAGTGTTTTTTTTAGTGAAGTCGGTTATTTTTTTTTTTCTAAAAAGTTTTTATTTCACACTTTTTAGTTGCGTTATACTTATAAACAGAGTGCCTATTTCTCATGACAATTCCAATGAACCCAAATACTGCTAGGTTACATTGTTTTATTATAAAGTTCCTGTGTCTACCTTCCTCCTTCCGGCTCCATCATCAGATCAGTTCGATAGTACCTTATAGCCAAAGAGCATCTCACGACAATTCTAATAAGCCCAAACACGGCTAGGATACATTGATTAATTACGGAGTTCCTGTGCCTACCTTCCGGCTCCATCATCAGATCAGTTCGATAGTACCTTATAGCCAAAGTGCATCTCATGACAATTCTAATAAGTCCAAACACGGCTAGGTTACATTGATTAATTACGGAGTTCCAGTGCCTACCTTCCGGCTCCATCATCATCATCAGATCACTTCGATGATACCATTTTCAACGTAACTATTCAGAATCATTCATTTATTTGTATTGTCATAGTCGCTTAACTATGTATATCTTCATTGTAATATCTATTTGTGTATGAAGTTCCGTTGACCATTTCTGGTCTTCTTCATCAGTTCCACTTCATCAAATGTTACTTTTTGACTGTAAATGCTTAAGTTCTTGATGAAAATACTAAAATTACCATAGGGTTGCCTATAATTTTTGAGGAGTTCCCTCGATTCCTCATGGATTCCATCATCAGAACTGGATTTTGAAAAAAATGGGACCAATCTGGAAGCATATCCTGTACAGGGAAAAAAAAATTTTGCAAATCGGTCCATAAACGACGGAGTTCTGAGGTAACAAACATAAAAAAAAAAAAAATTATAAAAAAAAAAAAAAAAAAATACAACCGAATTGATAACCTCCTCCTTTTTTTTTGAAGTCGGTTAACAAGTATATATTCGACAGCTTTGAATAGACCGTAACATTCTCCCGTAAATACAGATGATTCGGACGGGAGCTTTATGTTTTGTACAATATTATATTGGGAGTGGTATACACCTACTCCCACACATGAGTCTCTTCCGTGCTTCGAAGCATCTGTAAACAGGAGCTGATAACCCTTCCAGTCTTTATCCATAGTGAATTTGAAGCTATCGTTAGGACATACGTCATCTCGGTAAATGTTGAGGTTATACTGAATATTTGGTGACATAACTAATGAACTGAAATTACAATGAAATATAGGAAGAAATTGAGATTGGTGGCAAGGCGCTTCAATTAAATTGTATTTTCTAAAGCTTTTAACTAAACACGGAGTAACTTTGTGTCTCCAGTAAGTGGACGAGTTACTTCTTTAGATAGAGTAGAAAGTTTATTTAGCAAAGGATGGTGTGTGAATTGCAAACAACGAGCCATGTATCTATCAGCCAAAAATTGACGTCGCAAATGAAGTGGAGGTTCTCCACATTCCACCTGAAGACAATTAATAGGACTGCTTTTCATTGCACCTGAAACTACTCTAAGTGCCTTAGATTGAACACTGTCCAGTTTCTTAAGGCCAGCAACATTAGCAGGGTCCATCAAAAAGGTACCATAGTCCAATACACTTCTAATTAATGTGTTGTAAAGTAATTTTAATGAAAATGGATGTGCTCCCCACCAGACACCAGAAAGACATCTAATGTTGATATTTCGTTCACATTTAGCAGCTATATAATCACAGTGTGGTAAACCAGTAAGACGAGTATCTAAAATTAGGCCTAAAAATTTTACTTGGTTTTTAACTATTATAGGAAAATTATTATACTTCACTGTAACTACAGGAGGCTTACGCATTCTAGTAAATAAGACAATGTTGCTTTTATCAATCGACAGGTGTAGGCCGTTGGCGTCCAACCAAGTCTTCAGTAAACATAAAGAAGAAGTTAAGGAAGAACAAATATTTGAAACAGAATTACCTGATACATAGAGAAGTAAATCATCTGCATATTGAAGGACTTGTACGGACCCATTTAGAGAAGATTCTAAATCATAAGTGTAAATATTATAGAGAAGTGGACTAAGTACAGAACCCTGAGGGAGACCTTTCCATACTAAACGGGTAAATTTATGCCCTTCAACATCTAGATTTAAAGATCTCTCTGAAAGCATGTTAATTATGAAATTAGACAGCATTGTTGGAATTTGTAATGATTTCAATTTTTGTTCCAGGACTGATATAAGAACATTATCGTAGGCTGAGCTAATATCCAAAAAGGCAGCAATTTCAGAGTTATTGGAAGAAAAGGCTAGGCGAATATCAGTTATGAATACACTAAGGTTGTCAATAGTACTTTTGCCTTTTCTAAAGCCAAACTGTGATTTACCAAGCAAGTTTTTGCTTTCTAAGAACCACTCCAAACGATTTTTAATAAGGTGTTCGACAATCTTAGCTAAAACCGTCGAAAGTGCAATAAATTGGTCGATACGAAGTAGCATTAGAAGCAGGTTTATTCGGTTTTAGAACAGGAATAGTTATTAAATGTGAGACTTCCAACTTGATGGGATGTTGCCAGATATTAAGGCTGCATTGATAAGATTTAAATATATTAAAAGAACAGAGTCGGAAAGACTAAAAATGAATATGGTATACCATCTTCACCAGGAGCTGAATCCTTAACATGTGAAAGGACTCCTTTCAACTCACTTAGTGTGAAGAGAGAATTCAAGTCAGAATCAGAAATAGGAACATAAGGAAAATGCATCAAAGATCTCTGTTCAGGGACTGAAGAAGGAGCTAAATGATCCATGAACTCATTGGTTAACTCTAAGGGCAGTTTTGAGGCTGTTGTGTCACTGAATGCTGACCTGAATCGTTTAATATTTCGCCATACTATGGAAACATTAACTGCTGGAGAGATAGATTCGCAAAATTTTTGCCAACCTTCGAATTTCTTTTTCATAAGGAGTGTACGGGTTGCACGAGCAGCTTCTAGGTATAGCTCATAATTGAGCTGAGTCATATTATGACAGTAGTCTTTTTGTGCCTTTTTTTCTTTTTTTAACAGCCTGAGTGCAATCAGCATCCCACCAAGGTGGTGAGGGAATTTTGCCTGTAGCGCCATATTTTATAGGGAAAGTATTAAGTATCTGCTACCTCTATTAAAATCCTTGTAAATTGATCAGCCAATAACTGAGGATCATGTTGTAAGGAATCAGATAAAGTAAGAACTCTCTCTTCTACACCATTTTTATATTTATCCCAGTCTGCATTTTGAAGTCTGTACTTTAATCGTGGTGTGGGACTGCAAACCTCTGGCTTTTTATGTGGAAAAGAAATTATTAATGGGAAATGATCACTGCCATAAGATAAAGGTAGAGGAGACCAGGATAATTCTGATGCTAGCTCAGGTGTACATATCGAGAGATCAGGAGCACTTATTCCTTCAACTGGATCCGTTAGGCGTGTTGGGAGACATGTGTTTAAAATACACAAATTATTAGAGTCTAAGATTTCTAATAGTTTCTCTCCATAGTAATTGGTATTAGAACTTCCCCAAGATTGGTGTTGGGTATTAAAACCGCCCATTACCAAAAATGGTTTAGGTAAGACTGAATCGATATTCACAGTAGGACGAGAATAATATATACATACTAAACAGATTTTATTTACAGTGGCAGCAACGGCAAATATATATCGTCACTGAGACGGGGAAGAGGGAAAGATTGAAAGGACAAGTTATTTTTTACAAGTATGGCGACGCCGCCATACCCATCGCTTCTGTCTGTTCTTAGACATGCATAGCCAGGAATTCTAAATGAGAACCCTGGTATAAGCCATGTCTCACAGAGAGCGACTGCAAAGGGATCGTATTTATTCAATATATAGCACAAATCAGATTTTTTATTCACTATGCTGCGACTGTTCCACTGAACAATCTTGGATAGACTTGGATCCATTATGATTAAAATTAGATAAGTTAGACAGCGTATCAATTACAGTGGCAACGATGGACGGTTCAATAATATTATTTTTAGATAAAGTATTGATTAACATAATAATTAGGTATATTTAAAATTTGACTTTCATTATTTGTTTTATTTTGCAATGCGACACCATTACCTGTCATCGAAACTTCATTATTAATAAGTTTTTGGTGAGCTGCCCGGTCATACCCCTTAGTTGTTTTTGGGGGGTCCCTAGGTTTTGAGAAAACAGTTTTTTTATGTGATGTGTTAGGTGAATGGGGTGAAGAGCGTAAAGTAGGTTTATTATTGGCAAGTGGAGGAGCTGAAGTTACCACGTCTGCATATAGTTTTGACACTGGGGGATGTAGCTGCGATGCTTCGGCATACGATACGCAACTGTGGGCCATATAGTGCTTGATTGCTTTCTGTCTCTCTAACTCGGGACACTTTTTATTGATGGCGTAATGAATGCCGCCGCAATGACAGCATTTACCATCTTCGTCTTGAATGCTACAAGTGTCAGCAGAATGTTTCTCCCCACACTTGAAGCACAGAGGGTTCGACCTACATTGTACCTTTGTATGGCCGAAACGACAACAATTGAAGCATTGTATTGTTGGAAATGTATACAATTCTACTGGCATAGAATTATAACAACAAAACACACGTTTCGGTAAAATTTGCCCGTCAAAGGTCAACACGACTGTTTGGGATGGTTTCCAAACAGGGGTCGGTTCGTGAACTTTATAATTAAGACGCCTAACTTTGATAACTTTCCCGCATCCAGTAGGGACAGAAACATTTTCAATGATTTCATCAGGAGACCATTCGGTAGGGACGCCTTTAATAATTCCCATACGACACACGTTAATTGATGGAACAAATGCCTTCAATTTTTCCTTGGCCAAACAAGGGTCATTTATAAACGAGTTTGCATCTTGGTAATGTGAGAAGCTGAGAGAAATTCTGTTGCGACCAATGCGTTTTATTGAACCATTAATAATGCTGTTAAACCTTCGTTTTTTTAAAAAGTGACCTAAAGTGATTGGGTGTAATGTTTGACCTGGATTCGTCATATCAAATATTTTTTGAATGTGTACCACATATGGAGACAAGTCTGTGGATTCGTACAAAGCCCTAGCAACCTGTGGCGCCTTCTGGGGGAGATCCGAATTCGAAGATATTTCAGTCTGGGGGCCATCCACAGAACGTGGAGTGGTCTCCAGATGATTTAAAGGTGTTGTTCGTAATGATTGGCTGTTGTTTGGAGTGTTGGTAATTACCAAGTCATTTTCACAATGGCAGTGTGTATCTTTGTTGGTTTCTGCTGTAGATTTACCATGTCTTCTTCTTTTATTACAGTGTTTGTACATTTTGCGTGGAGCACTAGCCCTTTTCCGCTCCGATCTACTTATGGACGAGTCTGTGTCCATACTGGACTCGTTGATAATGACATTATACCCTACCGAGGGGACTGTGCCCCCGGATCGGGTGGTTCTTTGTCCATTGGTTGTCCAATGGACAAAGGACCGAAAGAAAGAAAACAGAATAAAGTAAAAAAAACTTACCCTAAATACGAAGACTAATATACACAAATAATAAAATAACTATTCTAAGCAATATCTACACACACAACTAATCTCGACTTTAATTAGGTATTTTTTACAAAACCGCCAGAAAAATCACGCCCGCCAAATTCGACGATTCCCGTGCTTCTGGCGTTAGCTTTACAGGTACTCTTTGGTGAGTTTGTTGTCGCTTACACTCGATATACGTGACGAACACGTTAATTGAGCTAACTAACTTACGAGAGTATTTAAAAACAGTCTGAGTGTAGTTGCAATACAGTATACGAACGGTTTCGCGTATCGTCACTTGCCCGAAAGTATTTCGAACGTTTTGTTATTTTTTTAATGTTGCCCTTAAGGAACATAAGCGACTAGATTAAAATCTTGCCGATGCCATTATTATCAAGCGTTACGCGTATCCTACATAATTTAGACGTATATATTTTTTTTATAAATGAAATATTCCCATTTCGTTTTAACGTGCAGTGAGAAAGGGAGAAGTGAAATAAGTTATGAGTGGCGTCAAATTCAAGTGGCCTGCGTCTGGTTCACAGAGTACTTTGGGTCTGGTTCGCAGCACAGAGTACATTGAATCGCACTACTTAAAAATTAAGCCTTCAAAAGTTCAAAGTTTCTCACGCTTTTGTGTTTTGTGTGAGCTTTATTTCGATTTCGATTATTTAATTTTCATAATGAAGACCAGTCCATCACAGTTTGAAATGCTAGTTAACTTCATGGAACAGTAGGTAAGCTTCTTTTGAAAATAAAAAATCTCCTTTCAAAAATTTACAGACACGGTGACCTAAACAAATTAAATAAGAACGCAAGAGGTAGAATCCAAACGATCCAGGATTGGGAACGCCTAACTAATTTGTTAAATAGCGATCCCACTGGCGAAACCAAGAACACTGAGAAATGGAAGAAGGTATCTAGGTACTCAGCTTCGTATAAAATCCTGATAAGTAGCTACAACATATAATTTTGGTTAATGTCATGTACCTACACCAAAATATATAGCTACTTAGGTACCTGATATTTTAATATTTGGCCTTGCCTTGACAGCACTAAAATGGTAATGTTGTCTTTCAAAGGTCTGAAGTGATCTAAAAAATAACACCAAGAAAAAGGCAGCCAAAATAAATAGGGCTGCTTGTGGTACTGGTGGAGGGCCTGCACTTAATTTACAGCTGACGGACTTAGAACAACGGGTCCTCAATATTATTTTACCTCAGGCTGCCACAGGCTTAACTGGTGTAAAGGAAGCGGGCTTTTCTGAGGTTGGTTGTGATGCTTTCATATTAATATTTACTAACTGCTAACTTAATAAAGGTATATTATTATACATTATATTAAATTTCATCTGTTGATTTTTAATAATAAATGTTTTTTGCCAGACAATTAAAACTTTTAAAACATTTCAGAACCAAATTGAGTCTCAACAGAACTGTAACTCTCTCACCAACACCACCTGTGCCGGCTGCCAGTTATGAGGTTATTGAAGAGAGTGAAGTGGTTGAACGAAGTCAAGTTGTTGAAGAAAGTCCAGTTATTAATATAAGTAAGTATTGCCTTTGGTACACAATTGAGACCTGTGACTTGGGGTAACCCAACAGTCATTATATCTATCCTTGCTGAATTTTTATTTTTTATATATTCCTTTCTATTTTATAGGGGATTTTGATGCATGGACTGAAGCTGGACCATCCCACAATTCCCACATCACATCACCCTTACCGCAACCATCACCAACCACAAATACCTACCATGAAGTGGAAGTTGTCATGGACAGTCCACCTCCAGCAAGCCCTGTTAGACCAACGCATGCGGGACACACTCCACAGCGTCGGCGACGTGGAATGACTTTACGTCGAACAATATCTCCGCGACGCCGGGTTATCAGACAACCCAATCAAATTGAACAGGCAACCGAGCAGTTCCTGAACTGTGACGAGCAATGGAGGGCATTCTTAAGGAAAAAATATGAGGATGACCTTAATTTAGAGAGGGAAAGGCTGCGCTTATGAGAGCTTGAATTGGAAACAAAAGAAATGGCAAGATGTTGCATTGATTGCTGTGGAAGCAATACATAAGGTGATTGATTCTAGATTATGCAGAGATCAATAATCTTATGTTATGATTTCACATTGTGCTCAGCAGCATCTTGTCATTTTTTTATTACTTCTAAAACTCAAAATCATATTATTTCCAAGCTAGTGCATGGTTCGATTTGGTTGTTTCCTATGGAGAAGAACCGGCAAGAATCTCCATCATTGGTTACCTACTCTTTTAAAAATGATTGATTTTACAGTATTTCTATATTACAATATTAATTAATGAGTGTTTTATTATTTATTGAGTGTTTGTGTTATATTATTATTATGTTGGGATGATGTTCGATAGCTGAGCGGGAGCAAGTTAAATCAAACTAGTGGACTGATACTATGTACAATTGTATATTACATAAAACAAGGAACAAGGTAAACGCGGTGTCTCCGTCGGGGTAAAATCTGAAGTGCTGGCTCGCGGACCGCGGCGCTCGCGCCTCCATCGTGCGCGCCGCTCCCGCGCGCCCCTCCGCCGCGGGTACTCCCCCCGCGCACGCCGCCTCAGCCGCCGTGCACCTCCAGTCCGGCGCCGCAATGTCTCGTATAGACATGCTCCCCGGGTTGAAGTGTACCTACTTCAAAGAGGAAGAGGGCAGATGTTATTGAAGCCGCGTCGAATCGTCCCTTTCTTCGTCTTCATCTCTGCGACTCTCGTGACGCCGTCGCTGCCAGGGTACACCTGCGTGACGCGCCCAAGCAACCAGCAGAGTGGCGGCAACGCCTTGTCTTTAATAAGGACAAGCGATCCTAACGCTATGTCACCGTTGGTAGAGGCAGGCCACTTCGTTTTCTGCTGTAAGTTGGAAATGTATTCCATATTAAATCTCTTCCAAAAGTGCTGCTTGAGACACTCCACACGTTGATAGCGTTCCAGACGATTGATGCTGGCATCAGTGACCTGCGGATTTGGAACAGACATTAGCGAGCGTCCATTAAGGAAATGAGACGGAGTAAGGGCAGAGAAGTCGAGAGGATTAGTGGAAAGAGGAGTGAGGGGTCTTGAATTTAAAACTGCCTCTATTTGTGTTAGGCATGTAGCCATTTCCTCGTACGTCAAATGAGTAAGCTGCAAGAGTCTTTTTAAATGGTGCTTAGCTGACCGAACTGCCGCCTCAGCGAGACCGTTGAAATGCGGCGAATACGCCGGTGCAAACCTGAACTCTATTCCCTCCTGAGCTATTTCGCATGCAACATCAGAGCTCTGCAAGAACGCATACAATTCATTACACGTTCCGACAAAGTTTGTACCGTTGTCGGACAAGATAGTACGTGGCCTTCCGCGACGAGCGACAAAACGGTTTAAGGCAGCTTTGTAAGCCTTTTTAGAGAGATCTGTAACAAGCTCGAGGTGCACAGCCTTTGTAGCCATGCAGACAAAAATGCACAGGTAGGACTTAATCAATCTAGATCCCCGACCTTTCCGGTCAGATATCAAAATAGACCCAGCATAGTCGACACTACTATTAAAAAAGGGAAATTCTAAAGTGCTTCTTGTGTTGGGTAATTGTCCCATTATTGGCTGCACATTTTGAGCTTTAAATCTAAAACATTTAAGGCATTTGTTCACCGTCAATTTGGAGAGATTTCTGCCTCCTAAGGGCCAATAAGTTTGACCACTTGTGGGCCTGCATGTAGATGCTTTTTATGTTGCATTTGAAATAGTATTTTTGTTAGATGATGCTTGCTACAGAGTAAAATTGGGTGTTTTACGTCATATTCGTAAGGGGAATTATCTAGTCTGCCCCCTACACGAATAATGTTGTCACAATCTAGAAAGGGAGTTAAAGAAATTAGCCTACTTTTACGTGACAATGGCTTCCCAGATTTCAGGACAGCATACTCATGTTCGAACATCTCAGATTGAGCTACACGTAGAATAAGTGATAAGGCATTTTTGAGTTCTTCAACAGGAAGAGAGCCTATTAATTTAGAATTTATATTCTTTAAATTGTAAATAAATCTTAGAATATAAGCTACGACACGTTGTAAATAGTTAAAATTAGAATATTTATGAATTAATTTTTGTATGATTGAACTACATGTTAGGTTAATACTAGAATTATTGTTAGGGCTATTGTGACTACGCTATGTTAGAAATTACTTCAGGTAGATCCTGTTTCACGTGTTTATTGGGCTGTAGCGGCCACATGTTCTCATTATTTAATAAAAATTGTGGGCCTGACCACCAAAGTGCAGAATCGCTGATAAGATCAGCCTTCAGCCCGCGAGAGACAAGATCCGCCGGATTGTCCCTAGATGGCACGTATCTCCACTCATAACCCGCGCTACATTCTTGAATCTCGTTTACACGATTTCGAACGAAAGGCTTTAGTTGCTGAGATGGTGTAGCCAACCATCCTAGCACTATTGTGGAGTCACACCAATATTGAAATCGATTTATTAGCAACGTGAGCGAATCCTTAACCTTTGTGCACAACCTGGAACCTAACAGAGCACCACTCAGTTCTAGCCGTGGAATAGTAGTAGGCTTGACTGGTGCCACACGGCTTTTGGAAGTTAACAGATTGACAGTGACCTCACCAGAAGTAGATACAGAACGAATGTACACACACGCGCCGTAAGCTCTTTCGGACGCATCTGTAAATACATGAACTTCATGGGTTACAGAATTGTTACCTAAAATCCATCGTGGAATTTTTAAATGATTTAAACAAGGCAACGTATTCGCAAATAACAACCATGCGTCTGCTATCTCCTGCGACACTTCGTCATCCCATTCACATTTGTTCAACCAGAGTGACTGCATTAATATTTTTGCTTCGACAATGCAGGGACTAACCAAGCCTAGTGGGTCAAATATTTGGCTAATTACAGACAAAATATACCGTTTTGTTATTTTACTATTAGATTCTATATTTATAGAAAAAACTAATTTATCAGGCTTACATAACCAATGTACTCCTAACGTTTTAGAAGGACTATTATTATTGTTGTCTGAAAGGTCTAGTAAAGCATGGCTTGATTTATTAACACTATATAATTCTTTTAAAATTTCAGAGCTATTAGACTGCCACTTTCTCAAATTAAATTTAGCTGATGCCAGGACCGACATTGTTTCCCTACATAAATCTTGTGCACCTGAAATGGTGTCTGAACCACTAAGAAGATCATCGACGTAAAAGTCGTGCTGGATAGCACGCTTTACGACGGGGTTCGTTGTTGCATCTGCCAGACTAACTAAACATTTAGTCGCTAAATATGGAGCAGACGCTGTACCGTACGTTACAGTGTTTAACGTATACGTTTTTAATGGTTCTGTGGGAGTTTTGCGAAAAATGATCTGCTGTAATGGTCGTTGAACAGGGTTGATTTCAATAGCGCGATACATTTTTTCTATATCTGCTGAAATCACAAATTTATGCTGTCGAAAACGCAACAAAATGGACATTAAATCGTCTTGAACTGTCGGGCCTACAAATTGCAAGTCATTTAGGGATATTCCTGTCGTAGTCTTGGCAGATGCATCAAATACGGTGCGTAACTTAGTAGTGACACTAGACTCGCGCATAACCCCATGATGTCGTAAATAGTAGTTTACTTCGCCTATTGGTTTTAAGCTAGAATTTTCCGTCATATGACCTAGAGTTTCGTACTCTAACATGAACTCCAAATACATCGACTTGAATTTATGATCGCGTTCAAATCTTTTTTCTAAAGATAGAAAACGGCGTTTTGCGATACCGTATGAATCTCCTAGGGCAGAAGGATCAGATTTAAAAGGAATTGTAACCACAAAACGGCCGTCGTCCTTACGTCTTGTGTTCATATAGAAACTATCTTCGCATGCCCGTTCTTCTAAAGATTGGGAATGCTTTTCAGGAACTGAATCCAGTTCCCAAAATATGGATAAATCTGTGCTAGGCTTAGTTTTAGTAAGGTTACAAAAATGTGAATGGGACGTATGTGAGTGAAAGCCTGTGCCTGAAACTATCCACCCTAATTTACTCTCACATAACCTTGGTTGATTTTTACCTAGCTTGGCTAAAATTACGCTCGAAAAAACATCTACACCGACTAATATGTCTACAGCTGAGGGAATGTTGAATGTTGGATCCGCCAACTGCAGACCCATAGCTATGGTTATGTGTTTTAAATTTATTGGAGATGATGGCAAAACATGTGTGATTTCTGGTAAAATTAAACAGTCAATGTTTACTGAATAATCACCGGCTATGGATTCGATTGTGAGGTTGCAGGTTTGCGCACTAGTGCTAGTTTGGTTATAATAATATACCCCTGTTATCGTAGAGGCCATGTCATTTCGGGACAAACGCAGCTTATTACACAAGTCCTCAATAATAAAATTGGCTGTACTCCCGTTATCCAGGAGGATGCGGGCGTTGCACTTCTCACCATTGGCATTCACCGCCGTCACCATCGCTGTGGAAAGTAAAACAAACGAGCGATTATATGGTTCCGTACTAGCCGAAGCGTTAGCAGAAAGAGCAATACTTTCTGACGCACTCGGCATTGGATTTTGAATGGGAGGGGTTTCTGAGCGTTCCATGTGCAAAAGGGTATTATGCCTGGCTGCACAGTACTTACAGCGCGTCATTCTACACCTTTTTTCATTATGACCCGATCTTAAGCAGTTCATACAAACTTTGAGGTCTTTGGCATTTTTAAGACGTTCTTCTATTGTTAGTTTTTTGAAAGAATCACAAATGTAAAGAAAATGATCGCCAGAACACATAGGGCATGTAAATTTATTTTTATTAGAATTAGTATTGTTATTTTTATTTGTAGTACCCTGTGAAACTATAGCAAAACTTTTTGGTTTACTATGGTTAGTATTTGTTTTATTGTGCTTATTATTATCTTCTAATGTTTCCAGTAAATCAGCTTTATTATTAATAAACGTAGTGAATTGAGCAAGTGTAGGTTTTCCTGTTAATGTGTTACGAAACTCTTCCCAATATCTACTAGTGTTCGCGTCTAATTTAACTGACATCATATATATAATAATGGTATCCCAATGTTCTGTGGGCTCATTCAGCTGCTTGAGCGCCCTTATGTTTTTACTGGTCGTATCTATAAGCCGCCGTAAGATAACACTAGAATCAGTAGTGACTGGTTGGACATCAAACAAAGCCTGCATGTGCTTGTCAATAAGAAGACGACTGTTGTTATACCTTTCACACAATAAGTCCCATGCTACTTGGTAATGATCTGCTTTGAAATCAATGTTTTTTATGACTTCGGCTGCCTTGCCTTTTAAAGAAGCGCGTAAATAGTGGAACTTATTTATATTGTCCATGCAAGCACTGTCATTAATTAAGGAAAGAAATGTGTCCCTGTACTCAAGCCAGTTCTGATAACTACCATCAAAATGCGGTAAATCAATCTTTGGTAACCTTACAAAATTATTTTTAGTCCCACCTGACATTGTTGCCTCTGACCTAGCCTCGGAATATGCGGAGTCGCGACGCTGACGTTTGCCATCCAATCCGGGCAGCAAACTCCGCGCCACGGCTACCAGTGAGTAGTACTGCTGCTCAAACAGGTCCCTCGCCGCGTATGCCTCGTCTGGCTTGTCCGACGAAACTTCGATCTCCGTCTGTAAGTCATCAAACTCGGTGTACAAGGCGTTAAATTTGTCGAAGCGGGTTTCTAGCTCGATTATTTGCAAGTTTGAAAGCTTGTCACAGCTTTGAAGCACATTCAAATAAGCACCAAAGGTTGTAAGCTTGGCCTTCATTGAGCTACGTTTTTTCACTAACTTGTCAGCCATTTTACCGTTAAAAAAAAATTATGACAGCAGAAAATTCAAAAATTTATATTATTAACGGTTAAAAAAAAAATGCCACTGTGCTATTACACTAAAACAAGCTAATTAATGGAACGCGGTGCATCCAGCAACAAACAAAGGAATTAAACCTCTTCACTTGCAATGAAAAAAAGAAGTGCTAAGTCACGCTTTGTTCATGCAATACGACAAACGATGTAAACTAAAAAATGTTATACATAACTTGAAATACTTAATGAGAAGCAAAGACGTGTAAAGAGTGAAAGTAGCTAGTTAACCGACTCAATAAGGCAATGAATAGGCACTACTTAGAACGTTATAAACCTATAACGTGTATAAAAAAGGAAGACTGGAATAACGGTGATAAAAGGAATAATTGGAACGATCTCACGAATATCCGAATCCTTATCCGCAAAGTCCAGTTGCGACTTCAAATCTTCAACCGTAGGCGACGATGACACTGCTATTTTCTAACGGTCCGACGCGGGGTCAAAGTCCTCCAACGTCTCGCACAAAACTTGTTCTTGTTCTCGTAAACAAAATCTCCTCGCTGTGTAGTTTTTCTTGCGAAGGACCAATGTTGGGATGATGTTCGATAGCTGAGCGGGAGCAAGTTAAATCAAACTAGTGGACTGATACTATGTACAATTGTATATTACATAAAACAAGGAACAAGGTAAACGCGGTGTCTCCCGTCGGGGTAAAATCTGAAGTGCTGGCTCGCGGACCGCGGCGCTCGCGCCTCTATCGTGCGCGCCCCTCCGCCGCGTAGACCCGCCGCTGGTACTCCCCCCGCGCACGCCGCCTCAGCCGCCGTGCACCTCCAGTCCGGCGCCGCAATGTCTCGTATAGACAATTATTATTAGTTATGACACTGGGGGATGTAGCTGCGATGCTTCGGCATACGATACGCAACTGTGGGCCATATATAGTGCTTGATTGCTTTCTGTCTCTCTAACTCGGGACACTTTTTATTGATGGCGTAATGAACGCCACCGCAATGACAGCATTTACCATGTTCGTCTTGAATGCTACAAGTGTCAGTAGAATGTTTCTCCCCACACTTGAAGCACAGAGGGTTCGACCTACATTGTACCTTTGTATGGCCGAAACGACAACAATTGAAGCATTGTATTGTTGGGAATGTATACAATTCTACTGGCATATAATTGTAACAACAAAACACGCGTTTCGGTAAAATTTGCCCGTCAAAGGTCAACACGACTGTTTGAGATGGTTTCCAAACAGGGGTCGGTTCGTGAACTTTATAATTAAGACGCCTAACTTTGATAACTTTCCCGCATCCAGTAGGGACAGAAACATTTTCAATGATTTCCTCAGGAGACCATTCGGTAGGGACGCCTTTAATAATTCCCATACGACACACGTTAATTGATGGAACAAATGCCTTCAATTTCTCCTTGGCCAAACAAGGGTCATTTATAAAAGAGTTTGCATCTTGGTAATGTGAGAAGCTAAGACAAATTCGGTTGCGATTGCGACCAATGCGTTTTATTGAGCCATTAATTATGCTGTTGAATCTTCGTTTTTTTAAAAAGTGACCTAAAGTTATTGGGTGTAATGTTTGACCTGGATTCGTCATATCAAATATTTTTTGAATGTGTACCACATATGGAGACAAGTCTGTGGATTCGTACTGTGGAGTGGTCTCCAGATGATTTAAAGGTGTTGTTCGTAATGATTGGCTGTTGTTTGGAGTGTTGGTAATTACCAAGTCATTTTCACAATGGCAGTGTGTATCTTTGTTGGTATCTGCTGTAGATTTACCATGTTTCCTTCTCTTGTTGCAATTTTTGCACATCTTGCGTGGAGCCCTAGCCCTTTTACGCTCCGATCTAGTTATGGACGAGTCTGTGTCCATGCTGGACTCATTAATTATAACATTATACCCTACCGAGGGGACTGTGCCCCCGGATCGGGTGGTTCTTTGTCCATTGGACAGAAAAAGGGATTATAATAAAAAAAAAACTTACCCTAAATACGAAGACTAATTACACAAATAATAAAATAACTATTCTAAGCAATATCTACTTAAAACACAACTAATCTGGACTTTAATTATTTTTTAACAAAACCGCCAGTAAAATCACGCCCGCCAAATTCGACGATTCCCGCGCTTTTTTCATTCACGGGTTAATTCTTTCGTGAGTCTATATCTCTTCACAAACTGTCGATCACTGTATGAATCACACCTAAGTCTAGCTTTTAAGTTTTTCCTTTTGGTTACGGCTCGAGCCACCGCTACATCATATTCATGAGATTTCTCCAACAAATCTATGTAGGCGTACATGGTAATGTTGTATTTTTGCAAGATTTTCACTCAGAATCACTTCACAACAAAGACAAAACACTCCAACGATTCGCTAACGATCCTAAAAAAGTAACGTCCCATCAACTTTAACGTTTGACAACGGTAACGTTCCAGCTACGATCGCGTTGCGTCTCAACTTGCTGTCAAATTTTTAGCGCGATACGAAACGGTCAAAAAGTTGAGAAATGGTAGCGGTTCAGTTGCGATTTAGTTGAAAAAAAATAGCGCGATTGGGCTCCTGGACTTATACCCACTAACCTATCGTGAATGTAAAAACGCTCTGACTAAATATCTTAAGCTAAAAACCTATGATGAAATGGAAAATATGGTGCAATCGATGAGACTGTAATGTGCACATATGTATAGAACTTGTAAGGTGTCGGTATAACTCTCACCCCCACACTTACGCCCTGGAGTAGCATTAGGAGGGCACTCCGGTACCACCGGGTGCCCGACTACCTCTGTCATGTAATCGAGGCCTACCTGTCGGACAGGTACATCATCTACCCTGGTCACCATGGAGAGTGGAAACGGCGAGAGATGTCGTGCGGTGTTCCGCAGGGATCGGTACTAGGACCGCCCTTGTGGAACATCGGGTACGACTACGTGCTGCGCGGTGACCTCCCTGACGGGGTCAGAGACGACACGCTGGTCCTGGCGTAGGGAGAGTCGTACCAGGCGGCGGTTGAATTAGCGACACGCGGGATTGCGAGTCGTTGATAGGATCCAGCAGTTGGGACTCGAGGTAACGCTGCACAAGTCCGAAGCCTTGTGTTTTCACGGCCCTCGGAGCGCGCCGCCTCGGCGGTCCCAACTAACGGTAGGAGGAGTTCACATCGGCGTCGGGTCGACGATGAAGTACCTGGGACTCGTCCTCGACAGCCGGTGGAATTTCGAGGAGCACTTCCGACGTCTGGCTCACAAACTGAATCGGACTGGGGCTGCCCTCAAGCGGCTCCTGTCCAACCTTGGGGGTCCAGATGCCTCCTGCCGGAGGCTCTACGCAGGCATCGTCCGGTCCATGGCCCTTTATGGGGCCCCGGTGTGGGCGCCGTCACTGCGAAAACGACCGGCGGCCCAGCTGAACGCGTGCCAGAGGGTCATGGCCATACGGATGGTGCGGGGATACCGCACGGTTTCCCGCGAAGCGGCGAGCCTCCTTGCTGGCCAGCCACCATGGGATCTGGACGCAACAGGCCTTGCACGCATGCACGATCTGCGCGTGGAGATGCAACGCCGGGGCGAAACTCCACTGTCGCGACAAGTCGAGGCATGGCGGAAAGAGTTCCGGCAGGATCTCATGGCGGAATGGCGACAGCGACTGTCGCAACCCAATGCTGGGCACACCATAATTATGGCGGTAAGTCCCCTCTTTCAGGAGTGGCTGGATAGGCAACACGGCGTCCATACCTTCCGCATGACGCAGGTCCTCACCGGACATGGTAAGTTTGGGAGGTTCCTGCACCGGATTCGTGCGGAAGAAACGCCCGGGTGTCACCATTGCGTGGACCGCCCGGAAGACACGGTGGAGCACACGGTGGAAGTGTGCCCCGCTTGGGAAGAGCAACGCCGTGTCCTCGTGGAGGCGATCGGCGGCGGTAATCTCTCGCGCCGGGCCTTGATACAGGCCATGGTCCCGGAGCGAGGAGGAGTGGCAGGCGGTCGCCTCCTTCTGCGAAGCAGTAATGCTAGCAAAGGAGGCAGCCGATCGCGTGAGGCAACGGTCCTCACGCCCCAACCGCCGCCGGGATTCCGATCCCGATTTCCGGCCACCGTAGGCGCAGGCTTGTGGACGGCGAGCAATGGGTGGGTCGCCGTCCGACCGTCCGGTAACCGTCCGGACCGAGCCCAAGTCGTCGATGGCGCGTACTGTTTCACGCGCGCCTCAAGGAGATTTCAGCAATTGTAGGGGCCATCAGGGTCGAAGCCTACTGGGGCCAAGGTTCTGATTCTGAAAGGAAGACTCGGCCCTGGTACGAAAGGCAACGAAGGAACAGGAGTGGGTTTTTAGTCGGTAAAAGTCTGACACTATCTCACGCTCCGCCCAAGAGCGCGGGATGTCATAAGATGATTTTCCCACCCGAAAAAAAAAAACCTTAAAAAAAAAGTGTAACAAAAATAAAAAAAACGAGCGGGAGGTAGTGTCAGACTTTTACTGACTAAAAACCCACTCCTGTTCCTTCTTTGCCATTTTTCCAGGGCCCCGGGGATCACTTTCGCTTCACCCATGGCCCCAGTAGGCCTCGACCCTGCTGGGCCCCTACGGTTGCTGACAACTCCCTGAGGCACGCGTGGAACACTACGCGCCGTCGACGACTTGGGCTCGGTCCGGACAGTTACCAGACGTTCGGACGACGAGCCACCCATTGCTCGCCGTCCGCAAGCCCGCGCCTACGGTGGCCGGAAATCGGGATCGGAATCCCGGCGGCGGTTGGGGCGTGAGGACCGTTGCCTCACGCGATCGGCCGCCTCCTTTGCTAGCATTACTGCTTCACAGAAGGAGGCAACCGCCTGCCACTCCTCCTCACTCCGGACCATGGCCTGTACCAAGGCCCGGCGCGAGAGATCGCTGCCGCCGATCGCCCCCACGAGGACACGGCGGTGCTCTGCCCAAGCAGGGCACACCTCTACCGTATGCTCCACCGTGTCCTCCGGGCGGTCCACACAATGGTGGCACCCGGGCGTCTCTTCTGCACGAATCCGGTGCAGGAACCTCCCGAACTTACCATGTCCGGTGAGGACCTGCGTCATGCGGTAGGTAAGGACGCCGTGAGGCCTTTCCAGCCACTCCTCAAAGAGGGGACTTATCGCCATAATTATGGCGTGCCCAGCACTGGGTTGCGACAGTCGCTGTCGCCATTCCACCATGAGATCCCGCCGGAAGTCTTTCCGCCATGCCGCGACTTGGCGCGGCAGTGGAGTTTCACCCCGGCGTTGCATCTCCATGCGCAGATCGTGCATGCGCGTGTTATATATAATGACGAATGTCATTATATATGACGTAGATAAATCACGAATTTTAATATTTCACGAATATTGTTTGTTGTATTGTTTACATTGGTAACATTTATGCAGTTCAAATCAAATTTAAAAGTACCTACCAAGATTAATGAGTAATATTGTTGTTTAAACAAATATAAAACTTGAAACTTAGACGTATTGATGATAATCCTTTAAATTGTTTGGTAATTATTAATGACCATAATGCTATATCTCTCATTTTAAATTGATATTTTATTGTAATAAGTTGTTTGAGTTGATTAGTACAGAACTGTCAGTCGGTATTATATTCTTTGAAATAAGAACTAAGAAATACAAACCAAGTGTTGTAAAATTGCTTAAATGATCTTATAATGTTTTAAAACTGTTTAACTATGCAACAATTGTAATTAAAGACCTATAAAATAAGTTAAATTATGGTAAACTGTGATTGGTGGAAAATGGCGGGATATTATTATTTGACGTTTAAAAAAAGATGTCCATCCACCCGTCGACAGTTTACTATATAAGGGTTTGTGACCTTTTGGTGATAATATAGTTGTGATCCAGCAAAGCTCACGTAAGTTGATTAATATATCTTGATTATTGTTATTATTGCTATTGATTGTATTGATTCTGTGTATGTGTCTTACTATGGCTTTTGTTTCTAATTATGTTATACGGTATTCTCTAATACTTATTCAGCTTACTATTATGAAATGATCCAAGATAGAATAGAATTTCGTATAGATGTTATTGTGATAAACCATAATTAATGGTGTTGTAAAATGTGCCTATAAAATACTATAATTGAAGCTACCATGGGTTTTCTTGCTTGTTCTTTCCCATGACGACCTAGTTTTGGAACAAGCAACTAGTTATTCGATTAATTGACAAGCCTATTTGAAATAAATACTTGGTCTTGTCTTTCTGTGTTTTTCTTCATAAAACCCTTTCCCTACACACCAGTCATAGGAACTTTGATACACAGTAAATAACCGTTATCCATCATGACAACTTTGCATAATATGTAGGTACTTATAAATATATATTTTATCCTTCCTCCTCCTAAATTCTAACACGCGCAAGGTCTTTTGCCTCCAAATCCCACGGTAGTTGGCTAGCAAGGAGGCTCGCTGCTTCGCGGGAAATCGTGCGGTATCCCCGCACCATCCGGATGGCCATGACCCTCTGGCTTGCGTTCAGCTTGGCCGCCGGTCGCTTTCGAAGCGACGGTGCCCATACCGGCGCCCCATAAAGGACCATGGACCGAACGATTCCTGCATAGAGCCTCCGGCAGGAGGCGTCTGGACCCCCGAGGTTGGGCAGGAGCCGCTTGAGGACAGCCCCTGTACGATCCAGTTTGGGAGTCAGACGTCGGAAATGCTCCTCGAAATTCCATCGGCTGTCGAGGACAAGTCCAAGGTACTTCATCGTCGACTCGACGCCGATGTGAATTCCTCCTACCGTTAGTTGGGAACTCGATGGTGGCGCGTTCTGAGGGCCGTGGAAGCACATGGCCTCGGACTTGTGCAATGCCACCTCGAGTCCCAACTCTTGGATCCTCTCCACGACTGTCGCAACCCCGCGTGTCACTAGTTCGACCGCCGCCTGGTACGACTCTCCCCACGCCAGGACCAGCGTATCATCTGCGTAGCAGACCACGCTGACCCCGTCAGGGAGATCGCCGCGCAGCACGTAGTCGTAACCGATGTTCCACAAGGGTGGTCCTAGTACCGGCAGGGACTCAAACTGTAACCGTAATAAGTGTTTTTAACACTGTTTTTTAAAACAGTTTTAACAGAAAAACACTTTTAAATGTAACAGATACAATAATGTTACCGAATCAAACTGTAACCTTTTATATGTGTTAATAAGTGTTAATATGTATAACTGAAATAATCAGTTTTAGTATAGCTTTAGGTATAAGTAATTGCACAGTGTGGCAACAACGCGTGGCCGTAAGAGTGTAAGACGCGTGTTGTCAAAGCCTACGACGATCTTCACTACCTACACACACACTAGTTGAAGTTCCTGTGCAATTAATTCACTAAAATGCTTGTTTCTTGGATCCATTGGTTTAACTGAACCGTCACTATGCAACGCACACTCCGAACATTTCCCACCACACTTCTCTGCAGTCAAACCTTTCGTTCCCGAATCCAAATCATTTAGTTCTTTTTTTCAATTTCTTCTGTATCATCTTCAAATAATGTAAGACGCACAACTTTTTTTTAATGTTATAAACTAATGTTTGACTGTGATCCCACCTGATGGTAAGTAGTGACACACTAGTTTATTAAGAGCCTATTCACTCTAGCCTTGAAGACACTTAAATTATAATCGGACGGGAAGACCGCAGCAGGTAAGTAGTTCCTGTCCCTCGATGTTCGCGGTATAAACGACGAGGCGAAACGCTTAGCCCGGACCGTAGAAGTTTCAACAACGTAAAGGTTCGTCAGGTTGTCCGATGGTAGAAATGAGATGGTGGAATCAAGTCATGCAATTCCCGCGCACACTTTCCAAAAGGCGTCCTGTAAAACACCGAAAGGCTGGCTACGGCTACCCTACGCCTGTGCTCGAGGATTTGTAAATTGGACTTAACCCGATCTGGATCACCAATTAGCCTCTTCGCACGCCTTTCCACTGAGTCCAAAGCTTCCAGGTGGCATTTTGCAGCACCAGCCCATATGTGGCTGCAGTACTCCACACACGAACGGACCTGTGCTTTGTATAACATTAAAAGCTGTCCCGGTGTGAAGTACCGCCGGCCGGACCTTTGCAAAAACGCCGAGTTTCCTAGCTTGACTTTGGACTCGATGAACCGCCCAAAGTTAAGGTCTGAGGAAATTTCAACTCCCAAGAGCTGAAGGCGGTCGGTGTACTCCAGGGATACAATCTGAAAAGCAGGAGCCAAAGAGAACGGGCTCCTTTTAGCGTTGAACAGACAAACTTGTGTTTTGGCGGCGTTGAATCTCACCAGATTGGCTTCACCCCACTTGGAGACTGCCTGAAGTGAGACATTCGTATGCTGTACCATAGCTTTTCTCTCGGACCGGATTAGCTCCTTACTAGCCCAATTACTTGGCAGGTATCTCTCTACAACTGTGCTATCATCTATCTGCATACCCATAGATACCGGGCATCAGCAGATCGTTGATATGCAGCAGGAAGAGAGTTGCAGAGAGAACAGACCCCTGAGGAATTAGTCGTTATAGGCTCTGATGAGCACCCATCGACAACATGGTATAGTACATACATGGTAGTGGGTAGCATAGATGCCGCAGGTTCGTGCGATGCACAAGAGAAGTGAAAATAACGTTATTCAAATCATTTTGCCAGTCCTTCTACTCAAGCGGCCTGTGGGTGAGTCATACCCAGCGTGCCTACAGAGCCTTGCGCACTCAGTATAATAATGCGTTCAGGTGTTGTTGGGTCTGCCGTGGCGGTGCAGCGCCTCTGGGATGTTTGCTGAAGCGCGCACTGATGGTTTCCAGGCCATCATGCGCAAAAAAGCAGCTTCCCTGCTGGTCCGTATACGGAGTAGCAACAACGGCATTCTGAACGCAATTACTGTACGTTTTGACTGTCCCTTTCAAAATTATTGGGTCATGTCTTGTAAAGGTGTGGCCAGTCATGGCAAATAAAATAAAATAATATTTGTACTAGGTTAAGTTTCCTATGGGTCTATGCCACCCGAAATAAAGTTATTATAGATTAGTAGGTCCCCAGTAGACCGATTGTGGCGAAACCCATACTGTCGGTTACAGAGGCGATCTTTACCTTCCAGATATGCTACGAGGCGCGAATTCAATACACGCTCCAATCTGACATATTATGGAGTTTATTGAAATCGGCCGATAGTTGGCAGAAAAAGGGCAGTCGTGCCGATCGACTGCCCTTTTTGGGCACGGGTTGCACGTTGGCAAGCTTCCAGGACTTGGGCACTATACCAGTCCTAAATGAGAAGCGATACAAGCACGTCAGTACAGGAGACAACTTGGGCGCACAAGCCTTGAGAACAATCGCTGGTATACCATCTGGCCCACTAGCCTTATTTACGTCTAGACAACACAGTACTCTCAGAAACTCTTCGTTCCTTATGCGAACCTCGGGCATCGAAGTGTCGCATTGAGGCAGAGTCGGTGAAGTAGCACTGCTAGTGTCAAGACGAGAATTATGGGCGAAGAGAGATGCAAAGAGACCTACTTCTCTCTCGCCGTATGAGCCAGTGTTCCATCAGGTTTACCCAGCGGAGGCAATGAGGGCCGACAAAAGTTCGCTTCGACAGACTTGGCAAGGGACCAGAATGCTCTGCTACCGGACGGCTGTGCTGAGAGCTTTGTGTCAATATGAGTAATGCGGTCGAAGCGAGCCTTCCTTAGTGCCTTTTTGTAGGACTTGGTAGCATGGTTGATGGCTCTCTTCTTTGAGCTCAGATCCGGAGCTTTGTGGTCAAGAGCGTCAACCCAGGCGAGAAACGCCAAATACTTACGCTGTTCAGCTAGAATACAATTGGCGTTGAACCATGGGTGAGCTGAGCCATCGATGAGTACGTCGCGATAAGGGATGAAATACTCCATAGCTTGACGTATCACATCGGATATAGCATCTGCACAGCTCGACGGATTTTCAGAAGAGAAGCAGACCTGCTGCCAAGAAAAAGATGCAAAGAAGTGTCGAATCTCATCCCAGTCTGCTGACTTGTAACGCCACATTCGCCGTTCGCCACGAGAGTCGCAGTCAGGTGGGGAGAAGGACGATACAGACTTCACCAGACAGTCGTCTGAAGTTCCAAGTGGTGAGGAAACTGTTACGATACATCTGTCCGGATCGGTGGTCAGCAGAAGGTCCAGACAATTTGCAGTATGATCAACTACATCAGGCACCCTTGTCGCTTGCTTTACCAACTGGGAGAGGCCCATCGACACTGCAAAGTTTCGCGCTTCTCTCCCAGCGTGATCGGTCCTCTGGTACGGGAAAAGCCAGTCTTGGTGACGCGTTAAAATCCCCAGAGCGACAAACTGTGCATCAGAGTGCCGATGCAGAGCCTTATCGGCGGCCACACTGAGGTGGCCAAACAGTTGAGTTGTCGTTTCTTTGGTGATAGACAATTTTGTCCACACCGGTGTCCACCAACAACCACAACGTTGAGAAATTAGGGTCCTCAAGGTGACTGAGACGCTGGCAGCAGATGTTTTTGCACACGTACACACAGACCCCGGCACGCTGCAAGAAATGGTGCTCCAATGAGTATCCTGGGTAGTCGAGATACGCCGCATCTGACGGACATCTGATCTGCGTCTCCGTCAAGAAAAGTAAGTGAGGCTTGTCAGTCTCAAGATGGTGGTGGACCGCATCGAGATTGGAGTGCAGTCCTCGAATGTTCGAGAGGTGCACTTGGAGTAAGAGGACGTGCATCCGCTGTACACACATACTTTTCTTTTTACCTTTAATTTTTGTTTTTAGATTTCGAGTGAATAAGGTTGGTGGAAGATGGCAGTTGAGCGAGGCGATGCGATGTAATTCCAACAATACGACCAGAGTTGCTGCACCAATGGAGGTTTGATCTGGAGACTGCGGGGACGTCCAAACCCTCCCAGGGATCGCCATCGGGTCCTCTCACCCGGTCGCGAACCGGCACGATGGGGCTACCCTGGGATTTTTCGTAGTTGGCGGGGCACCCTTTTGTGTGTGGCTGGCACAATACTTGGGCCCCCAACTATCTGCGGTCGGCCAGCGGAGGATTGTGCTTCGGATCCCACTACCCTCCACGATCAAACGTCCGACATAACAACAGCTGGCGCATCATACCCGGTATACATCGCAACACAACTGCTCAGACCCATCTTTCTCCATACGGCTTCACCAGACATCACGCCGGAACACGACGGCTCGCGTGGCTTTGTCTGGTGGGTGGTAACTTTTAAGCCGGCAGCCGACGCTGCTATGCCTACGCACCACATTTACTGCTCGTTTAGCACTACCCAGGGGACACGTGTAGGGTGGTTAGAACTAAGTAAATTTTACGGACACGTGCAGTTCATCCCCCAAATTCACCACTTCCTGTTGAAGTGGTAAATATCTAGATTTAGGATAGTCTTCGTCCTTATCCAGATGGGTTTATTTCTTATAAGAAAGGATTGATTGCGAATAATACTCCGAATATTTCTGGACTATCAGGACGCACAACTTCTTGTTGAAGTGGTAAGCAGTCGATTTTAGGATGGTTGTCATCTTGATCCGAACGAGGATTTTTTTTAAAAGAAAGGTTTGATTTGATTGATCCATTTCAGTCAAATAAACACAAAACTATTCAAATAAACTTGAAATTAAAATAACGAATATTTTCAATACTTCAGCGCAAATGTTTTACACGGATACAACAGACTGCGACTGGATTTCGGCTATCTGATGCTTATGAACCATAAATAAGTACATTGTAAATTTGGCAACGCTGCATTTACCTGTTACACTTATTAACACTGTTAACACTTGTATATCTGTTACAGATATGTTACGGTTACACTTTTGTAAGTGTTTTGGGTTAACACATTGAAAACACATTTAAAAGTGTTACATATTTGATTCTGTTATCAATTCAACATGTAACACTTATAATTCTGTAACCTTTATGAAGGTGTTTTTAAGTCCCTGAGTACCGGTACGGTTTTTTTTAAGGTGGGAAAATCATCTAATGACAAATCCCGCTTTTGGGTGGAGCGAGAGATAGTGTCAGACTTTTACTGACTAAAAACCCACTCCTGTTCCTTCGTTGCCTTCGTCCCAGGGCACCGGGTTTCGTTTTCACACTACCCATGGCCCCAGTAGGCTTCGACTCTGCTGGGCCCCTACGATTTGCTGACATCTCCCTGAGGCGCGCGTGGAACACTACGCGCCGTCGACGACTTGGGCTCGGTCCGGACGGTTAAGTACCGGACGGTCGGACGGCTGGCTACCCATTGCTCGCCGTCCGCAAGCCCGCGCCTACGGTGGCCGGAAATTGGGATCGAAATCCCGGCGGTGGCTGGGGCGTGAGGACCGTTGCCGTTGCCTCACGCGATCGGCCGCCTCCTTTGCTAGCATTACTGCTTCGCAGAAGGAGGCGACCGCCTGGCACTCCTCCTCGCTCCGGACCATGGCCTGTACCAAGGCCCGGCGCGAGAGATCGCCCCCACGAGGACACGGCGTTGCTCTGCCCAAGCGGGGCACACCTCCACAGTGTCCTCCGGGCGGTCCACACAGTGGCGACACCCGGGCGTCGCTTCCGCACGAATCCGGTGCAGGAACTTACCGAACTTACCGTGTTCGGTGAGAACCTGCGTCATGCGGAAGGTGAGGACGCCGTGAGGTCTTTCCAACCACGCCTCAAAGAGGGGACTTACCGCCATAATTGTGGCGTGCCCAGCACTGGGTCGCGACAGTCGCTGTCGCCATTTTTCCATGAGAACCCGCCGGAGCTCTGTCCGCCATGCTGCGAAATGTCGCGGCAGCGGAGTTTCGCCCCTGCGTTGCATCTCCATGCTCAGATCGTGCATGTGTGCAAGGAATGTTGCCTCTAGATCCCATGGTGGCTGGCCAGCAAGGAGCCTCGCCGCTTCGCGGGAAATCGTCCGGTATCCTTGCACCATCCGTATGGCCATGACCCTCTGGCATGCGTTCAGCCGGGCCGCCGACTGCTTCCGCAGCGCCGGCGCCCATACCGGTGCACCATAAAGGGCCATGGACTGAACGATTCCCGCGTAGAGCCTCCGGCAGGAGGCGTCTGGACCCCCCAGGTTGGGCAGGAGCCGCCCAAGGGCAGCACCAGTCCGATTTAGTTTGGGAGCCAGGCGTCTGAAGTGCTCCTCGAAATCCCATCGGCTGTCGAGAACGAGTCCCAGGTACTTCATCGTCGACCCGACGCCGATGTGGACTCCTCCTACCGTTGGTTGGGAATCCGGTGGTGGCGCGTTCCGAGGGCCGTGAAAGCACATGGCCGCCGGACTTGTGCAATGCCACTTCGAGTCCCAACTTCTGGATCCTGCCCACGACTGTCGCAACCCCGCGTGTCGCTAGTTCGACCGCCGCCTGGTACGACTCTCCCCGTGCCAGGACCAGCGTGTCGTCTGCGTAGCAGACCACGCTGACCCCGTCAGGAAGGTCGCCGCGCAGCACGTAGTCGTATCCGATGTTCCACAAGGGCGGCCCTAGTACCGATCCCTGCGGAACACCGCACGACATCTCTCGACGTTCCCACTCTCCCTGGTGACCAGGGAAGATGATGTACCTGTCCGACAGGTACGCCTCGACCACACGAGAGAGGTAGTCGGGCGTCCGGTGATACCGGAGTGCCCTCCTAATGCTACTCCAAAAAAAAAAGGCAGGAAGTTGAAGGAAAAAAGAGGCGCTTCATAGGTTTCGCACACAGGCGCTGTAGGGGGTCGGCGCGGCCCTGTGCATAAACTGTATATAATTTTAAAGTATTATTCTATTTAATAAAAAAAACCAGCTGTATAACTATAAAAAACATGAAAGTTTATAGACATATGCCACAAAACGACAAAATATCCACACAGTGCGACGAACCGAATAGATATGTTTTAAGAATTAAATTACTGTGCGCGACGATAGGTCGTGGTAGATCAAATGAAAGAGATGAGTGGACTGTATAACAAGTATAATGTTTAAATAGAAAGAAATTACAACGGTCGGTTAAAGTTACGTGAATATGAAAATGAATTTGGAAGAAATGCGCAAGCGCAGCTGTGCGTGGAGGCGTGCAACAGCTGACTGCCGATCGATGTGCAGTGCGGGGCGCGCGACGAGCGGCCATCGTCGGCCAGCTGACTCCCCGCTGCACCTGCTCCCCTCGTTCACTCCCGCCGGCGCGCGGCGATGTTGAGAGCAGTGGTCTCAACAATTACATTTGACATGATCATTCTGTATTTAATATCAGTCGCAATAGGAATCCCTCTTTGTTAAAAGTTAATGGGTACTGTAATTTTACCTTCGTTAAAGCTAGCTATTTTGTATTTTTTTTTTAATGGGTCTTCCGACAATGGCGTGCATATTTACTGTGAGTACGAATGTGGTGTGTTAAATAAGACTTCCGAGAAAAACAAAGCTGACATTCTTCACACTTGAAAGGTTTCTCGCCAGTGTGCGTACGAAAATGACTTGTTAAATGACCCACCTAACTAAAACAGCGCTGACATTCTTTACATTTGTAAGGTTATTCGCCTGTATGCGTACGAATGTGATTTGTTAAATTAAACTTTTGACTAAAACAAAGCTGACATTCTTTACACTTGAAAGGTTTCTCGCCAGTGTGCGTTTGAACGTGCCTTGTTAAAGAAATCTTATGATTAAAACAAAGTTTACATTCTTCACATTTGTAAGGTTTCTCGCCAGTATGCGTACGAATGTGACTTAGTAAAGAAGCCTTAACACTAAAACAAAGCTGACATTCTTCACATTTTTAAGGTTTTTCGCCTGTATGCGTACGAATGTGCTGTCTTAAATGACCCTTCCGACTAAAACAGCGCTGACATTTTTTACATTTGTAAGGTTTTTCACCAGTATGCGTACGAATGTGATTTGTTAAATTAAACTTTTGACTAAAACAAAGCTGACATTCATTACACTTGAAAGGTTTCTCGCCAGTGTGAGTATGAATGTGCCTTGTTAAAGAAATCTTATGACTAAAACAGCGCTGACATTCTTCACATTTGTAAGGTTTCTCGCCAGTATGCATACGAATGTGACTTAGAAAAGAACCCTTAACACTAAAACAAAGCTGACATTCTTTACACTTGAAAGGTTTCTCGCCAGTGTGCGTATGAATGTGCCTTGTTAAAGAAATCTTATGATTAAAACAAAGTTCACATTCTTCACATTTGTAAGGTTTCTCACCAGTATGCGTACGAATGTGACTTGTTAAATGAGCCACCTGACTAAAACAGCGCTGACATTCTTTACATTTGTAAGGTTTCTCACCAGTGTGCGTACGAATGTGACTTGTTAAATGACTCGCCTGACTAAAACATCGCTGACATTCTTTACACTTGAAAGGTTTTTCGCCAGTGTGTAAACGGATATGTATTTTTAAATTTCCCTTGTTATTACAACTGTACTGACAAATACCACACTTGTAAGGTGCTCCATCCGTGCGTATACGAGTGTGGTTTGATAAGTTAAGTTTTTTAATATTATTACGACAATTTGTATATAAAGTAGTATCAATAACACTAATATTAACTCGAGGTGTTGTATTAGTCAATGGTACTTGAAATTTCGGAATAAGTTTGGACGAAAAATTTGACGTGTTCTGGGTAACTTTTGTGTCTGACTCTTCATTCTTCTTTTGATTTTCTGTAATTACGTCTTCAAGTTCTTTTCCTCGTATTTCCAGTTTTCGTTTCTTCGCAATGACCGCTCCTACGATTTGAAATCAAATAAGCGCCAAATTCAAAACACATTAAAATAAAAGGAATGGTTCTCATTAGAGTCAATGAATTGATTTTTTTAATACAACGCTATCTCTTGTTAAAATGTAATTTTAATATGAATTAGGCTGATTCTGATATTGCCAGTAGATGGCATTATCTTTTGACAGTTCAGCTAAAAGGTATCACAATATTCATTGACTATTAGGCGGTAAGAAGTTCGTCCGTTAGTCCTTAATAAAATAAAATAAAAAACAAAATGTTACTGATCATGCACTACCAAAGGATTTAACAAAACAAGCTGTAAGTACCCGACTACGGCAGAGCCAAAAGCAAGGGTAATGATATTCCACACAGAACTGTTCTGTTGTATCTGCAATCGGTGTTCAGTACCTTATTCAGATGTGCTGTGAGTCGGCCTGTTCGCACACAGAGTGATTCACTAACTAATACTCACGTGTCGTCTCACTGGCTCTTCGCTTCTTCCTCGATACTTCTTGTTCTTCTTCCACTTCCGTTTTGTTCTCTATTAAAGGCGCATCATCTTCTGTATAAGATTCAGACTGTTGTGCTGGTATACCTTCTGAATAGATATTGTCTAGATTTTCCAGTTCTAGCTCTGCAAGAAAGCAAAAACAGTGAAGGAATTGTTTATAAATCTGGCAAGGTAATTGGAGGAACTAACAAATCAACAAAAATATTCAATAAAATGTCAAGTCTCCGGCGGTAGCTCCTGAAATATCCAGCTGTGTCACACAGACTGATAAAACGACTCGACAAGGATTAGTGTTTAATGTTGTATAGCTATTGTAGGCGACGCGTGATTATTATACCTACCTAGGTTAAATGGTTATATTATATTATATTATTCAACTTTGAGACTTTGAAAACTAATTTGTAGCGATGTACCTACCTACATTTTATATTTAATAAATCTGGTGTTCAAGGCGCGGGAGACGCAAGCGAAGGGAGCGGGAGGGGGCGCGGACTTAGCGCCACTGTAGCTAGCATTTAGTTAGTGATCTTTATGAACGATTGCGCACGGACGTATTTGCATCTCCCAACCCTTCACCCTTACGACAATCAAGTGTTTCACTATATAAACGTCCACATCCCCTACATTAGTTGGTCTTCGAGTCGGATCTCAGGATGTACCATACGCCGCCACGAACCATGGTGAAAACCAGAAGCGTGAAACGAAAGGAAGAGGAGCAAAATGACGTGCAACAAAAAGATGCTCAACAATTGCAAGAGGAACAATTCAAAGTCGAATTCACAGATATTCCTCCTAAAGCTGTACCTGTTGAACGCGGGAACAAGACGGACGAAGGACAACCCGGACCTTCTACAGCCCTAAGTGTCCGCCAATCTACCCGAAAAAAGTCGTCGACTTCATCTCTTACGGCAAGAATGAAAAAGCTGGAACTCGAAGCCGCTCAAGCAAAAGCACAAATAAGGATGGAGTTGATAGATCTACAACTTGGTGCAGATCTGGCAGAGCTGGAGGACGAGAGCAACAACCGCAGTCTACCCTCAGAAAAATATAATTCTGAAAATAATGACCGTATAGTGGAAAAGTGGTTAGAAAGTAGCCAGCAGGAGCTGAAAACTCAGGGCGTCGCTGACAATGTCATCCGTGATGAAGCGCTGCAACCGGCACCGCAGGATTGGAACCTGTACAATGTGAATGCCGCCGGCCCGCAACGTCCCGCTACGGAACTTGTGTTCGAGGCTCGCCCGCCGCCACCAGCCGCTGGTGGTACTGATGAAACCGTTCGAGCCCTGGCAATGGCTCTAAAAGACCTAGCTACTGCCTCCTCTACTGGTGCCAGCAAAGTCAACGACAGAATGCTAAATCGTTTGTGCACACCGAGAGACTTGCCTAATTATTCTGGTGACCCGCTAGAAAGGCTTCAGTTTAAGCAAGCGTTTGAAGAGTCCTCTCACGTGTGCAACTTCAGTGACTGAACAACAATTCACTATCCCGCACTGTTTCTGCAGCACTCGCGATCGTAACAGGGGTGATGATATACCAGTAAAACCACAACACTGTGTTATAACTGTATATTGAGTACTCACTAAATTACAATCATCGCGAACCTAGTCAAATCGTGAGCAGAATCTTATCATCGCGATTCAGAAAACGCCGCTCACCTAACAACGCCATCTATCGGCTTAAAACTAAACAATATTTCCAACATTCCGCCCACCAAGGAGCTATTTTACATAGTCCTTATACTAACTACTTTTACACGGGCACCGCCCACCATGAAAATATCAAGAACTAAATTAACAAATTTATTGTTTTACAATACACAAAAGAATATACAAAAAGAAAACTATCTGTATCTTATATCACTACTGTGTGATAGGTAACATGCATATTTTTGAAGTAGGCCTTTTTATTAAAGCCTTTGAGGTGCGCAAAGTGACAACCCGCGTAATTTTGTCTAGACCTGGGTGTTTCTCTACAACTCTAGCCAAAAGCCATTTACAAGGAGGTAAGTTATCTTCCTTCACTACTACTACATCCCCAACATTTGGTTCAGGATTTTGACATGTCCACTTGTAACTATGCAGAAATTTTGTTAGATATTCTTGTGACCAACGACGCCAAAACTTCTGCATCATTCTTTGTGTCAATTGCCACCGACGTAAATTGGATACATTAGACGTCTCAAAACTATGATCAGGTACAGCAACCAAAGGTTCCCCAATCAAGAAATGACCTGGCGTCAAGACATCAAACGCATAGGAATCTGTGTTTAAGGTGGACAGGGGCCTAGAATTAAGACAACTCTCAATTTGCACCAAGACTGTGGATAGTTCTTCATAAGTCAGTGTTGAGTCTCCTATGACGCGTTTTAAGTGGAACTTTACTGACTTAACGCCTGCCTCCCACAATCCCCCGAAGTTAGGTGCACGAGGGGGAATAAAGTGCCACCTTGTCCCGTTTGTGGCCAATGTTTCTGATATTTCCTTTAAGTAGATTGACCTTTCAGATGAAAATAAACTGGAGTGGAGTTCTTTGGAAGCACCGACAAAATTTGTTCCGTTATCGCTCCAAATATCCGTACATAGGCCTCTACGAGCGACGAATCGTTTGAACGCAGCTAGAAATCCGGGTGTAGTCAAATCACTGACCACTTCAATGTGCACAGCTCTTGTCGCCATACAAATAAATAAACAAATGTATCCTTTATGAGCGTGATGACCACGCCCCTTTGTCGTCCTAATATTTATCGGACCTGCGTAATCGACGCCACTACACTTAAATGGTCTTGAAGGACTAGCTCTAGCCTCTGGAAGCTGGCCCATCAATTGCTGTGAAGTTTTCGCAGCTCCTTTTACACATGGAATGCACTTTCGTATATAGCCTTTTATTAAAGATTTGCCGCCAACTATATAATATTCCGTGCTTAAGTAAGTCAACGTTAATTGAGTTCCACCGTGAAGCGTTTTAGCATGCGCATCTGCTATCAGTAAGTCGGTTAACTTGGATCTTTTCGGTATCAATATTGGGTGCTTTGTATTCAAAGAAAGCTGTGATTTTTCTAACCTTCCTCCTACCCGTAAAATATTCTCTTCGTCTAAGTAAGGACTTAAAGGTTTGAGTGGTCCCTTCAATTTGATTAAATGACCTGGTTTCCTTATAATAGCAATCTCCTCTTTGAAGCCTTCTGATTGAAAATTTCTAATGGCACATTTGCGAGCTGCATCCAATTCTTCTGGCAGCAGATAACCGCTAAACTGTTTCCTGTTTTTAGTTAATTTCAAAAAACGTCTACAGTAGGCTACAACCCGTATTAATTTTGTAAATGACGAGAATCTATTCCATAGGGAATCCTCGGTCACGGTAAAGTTAACTTTCGCAACTTCTAATTCTGTCTCTAATTGGTTTGGCTTACGGTAATGTATTTCAGGTTCAGATAAAAATGCCGGACCGTTGAACCAGTAGGAAGACTTGCACAGTTCTGAGGGGTAGACTCCTCGTGATCCGAGGTCAGCAGGATTTTGGCCTGACGAAACATGAGACCATTGAGTTGAATCCAACGTTGTCAATATCTCAGATACCCGGTTAGCAACGAACGTCTTCCAGCGATTTGGGTGACTGTTGAGCCATGCTAGAACCACGGTGGAATCCGTCCATGCACGTACATTACTTATGTCTATGCCCATGACTCTTGCTACTTCAATGAGGAGTTTAGTGACCATCACTGCTCCGCACAATTCAAGTCTGGGAATAGATACCTGCTTGATGGGAGCTACCTTTGTCTTGGCCGTTACTAAAGTAACGCGTATGTTCCCATCAGCATCAATCACACGACTATAAACTGCTGCCGCATAAGCTGCTTTAGAAGCATCTGAGAATCCATGCAGTTCAACAAGAGTATCATCCGGTTTTGTCCCGAGCCATCGAGGTATCTTGACTTGTGAGAGCAGTGATAGCCCATCCCGGTAAGTATTCCATTCATTTAAAATCTTAGTTGTTACTTCCTCGTCCCAATCTAATCCTGCTATCCATAGCTTTTGTATGAGTATTTTTGCTATAATAACACAAGGTGCTACCCAACCCAGTGGATCATATAATTTGGCAATGTGTGAAATTATTTTTCTTTTAGTTACAGGTCCAGGTTCCCGAGAAAGAGTCACCGAGTATTGGAAATCATCGGAACGACGATTCCAGGTAAGACCCAAGAGTTTAACTATTTCATCCTCTTTTAGCTGCAAACCTTCTCCGATTTCTCTCAGTCCTTCATTCATTTCCTTTATTTTATTAAGTAAATTTTCATCATTACACATCCATTTTTGAAGTTCAAATCCTGCTTTACTTAATAACAAATTCATTTCTTTGTAAATAATTAGCCCTTCTTTAGTATTACTACAACCGGTGAGCAGATCATCCATGTAAAAATCATTTATTACTTTTTCAGCAGCCGCCGGATAATCTCCGCCGTTATCATGCGCAACTTGTTGAAGGGATCTCACCGCCAGGTAAGGAGCTGATGCAGTGCCGAAAGTGACTCTCAACATGCGATAGCGTTCTACTTCGTCTTCCGGTTCTTCCTTCCACAGTATTCTCTGGCAATCGATGTCAGCAGTCGCTACTTTTACCTGCCGGTACATCTTCACTATGTCCGCTGCTAGACATATCGGATGTTTTCTCCAACGCATCAGTAAGTGCCGAAGTTCCAGTTGTAAGCGGGGTCCAATCATCAATTTGTCGTTTAATGAATAACCCTTTTTACCTTTACAGGACGCGTCGAACACCACACGAACCTTTGTTGTATCCTTATCATTCCTTACAACGGCGTGGTGCGGTAAGTAGATTGAGTTCCCCTTTTCCTTTTCCCTTTCAGGTACCTTTTCCATATGGCCTAACTGTAAGTATTCCTTGATTACTTGTTTATACTTTTCTTTCAACTCTGTATTTTTCTTCAATTTGGTATGTAATGCATTCAATCTTTTTTCAGCTATCTCTTCAAACCCGCCTACCTGGTAAGTCGAAGACTGTTCACGGAACGGAAGCCTAACCACATACCTTCCATCTACATCTCGGGTAGTAGTTGCGGAAAATAAATCTTCACATTGTTTTTCTTCTTCTGACATCAACCCTTTTTGGTTGGTTGGTTCGGCTTCTAACTCCCAGAATTTCTTTAGTTCCTTATTTGCATCTATATTAGCATGCATCACCACAACATTCGAAGAAACCCCGGCAGTTGTATCAACCGTCCCAGACATTATCCACCCAAATTTAGAACATTGGGCTACTACTGACCTATCCACATTCTTTTTCAAACCTTCTTCAATAATCTGAGTATAAACATCAGCTCCTAATAAAATATTTATTTTATTCGGAGTATGATACTGTGGGTCTGCCAACTTTTCCTCCTCAAGATCTACCCATTCTACCGTCGTTACCTTCGTAACTGGGAGAAGTGTGGTTATAGATTTTAAGACATACGCCTGGACTTGAATATTAAAATGCGTGTCTATTCGAGACCTTAGATTTAATGTGACCACTGACCTTGATGTTATTTCTTTATCCCCTCCAACTCCCTTAATTCTATGAGTTGAAGGACTTTTCTTTAATCCCAAAAACTGTACTGTAGCTTCAGTAACCAAAGAAACTTGCGAGCCTTGGTCTATTAATGCTCTAACCACCTGGTAAGTGCCTGCCTTCGACTCGGCTCTTATTAGAGCCGTGGCTAATAAAACTGTATTACGCAATTTTCCTGTCGAAAAGCAACTAACAAACTGGTTACCTTCCCTATCTTTTGTGGAATTAGGGCTATCCGTGCTTTCCTTCGTTGGTATGGCTTCATCATTTGCCAACGTTTCCGCGTTTGCCTGTGTACTTATATTGGACCCCGTAGTAGAAGACCCGTTCGAGGGATGCAGTAGAGAATGATGACGACGTTTACAAATTCGACATTTGACGGTACTATTACATACCTTAGCAGAGTGATTGTTACCCAAGCAATTGAAGCAAATACCTTTCTCTAGTACAAAAATACGACGAGCGTCACAATCAAATTTTTTTACAAACTGTTTGCACTGACTAAGCCTATGTGGCTCCGAACAAAAAGCACACTGAATGTCCGCAACATGTAAACTACTTGTCTTATTTGTACCCGTATTACTATTTTGATGACTTTGACTTTTAGATGCAGAATTAGATTTAGTATCCAAAAACTCCAAAGCTCTATACCGATTAGTTAAAAACTCAGTAAACTGACTGAGTGTGGGAAGTTCCTCCGACGAGTTATGTTCAGTTATATTAAATTCCCACTGCTTTCGGGATTCGGGATCTAACTTCAAAGTGATTATATGGATAACTATAATGTCCCATGACTCAACATTAATTCCAAGATTGGAAAGCGCCTTTAAACAATCGTTGGTATTGTCGAGTAATTCTTTTAGCCCCACGGCTGATTCGTTATTGAGATTTCTCTGACTAAGTAATCTTTTTATTATAAAATGTGACAAATACCTTTTATTGTTATAACGCGCATTCAATAGCTCCCAACATCGGTCATAGTTTGCATCCGAAATGGGTATTTGTCGAAGAAGTTGTTCTGCTTCCCCAGACAAATATCCCTTCAAATACTGCATTCGCTGCACTTTATCTAAACTTTCATTATTATGGATAAGTGATAAGAACAAATCCCTAAAAGTTACCCAGTCGGTATATTTTCCTGAAAATACTGGAATAATTATTTTTGGTAATTTGACCTGACACTGCTTTGAACCACTAGTTTTAGAATTTTCTTTTAAATCCTGTTCTTTAATATCAAATGACTCTAAAACAGTTTCAAGTTCCGTTTTGTATTGAATGTACACTTCGTCCGCTAAATCATAAACATCGTTTTTTACATATCGACTCTGTTTCAACTTATCTGGCTCATATTCTTCATACAATTTACTATGGCCATTTTCTAACTGATCCCACAATTTTTCCAATTTTTCTAATCTTACTTTACAATAAGGACGTGTTATTCGTTCCTTAGGAGATTTTTTGAAGTTGACATAAGCTTTATCTATTCTATTGTAAATATCTTCTTGTTTATTAATTAATGACTCCATTTTGTATATTAAACAAATCTAACAGATGTTTTTACTAAACACTAACACTTTGGTAACAGACTAAATTACGATCAAATTATTTTATTTAAGGTACAAAGTTAACTCAATGGGCATCAAAGAATCAAATTACAAATGCACAATTTATACATCTTAATTTTAACATTAAAAGTGACAGAAAATTTTATAAGTTTTGAGAACGAAGATGAAATTTTTACAAGTCTTTAGGAAATGGTAATAATTTGGGGAAAATCGGGCATAGGTTCCCCGTCTCAACCAAATTCTCTTAAAATTAGGCTAAGTCTAAAACACAGTTGAAATATTCTAAGTTAATGTTCTTAATATGAATTTTTTCTAAGTTAAACTCTTCAATCAAATAAAGTTCAAATTTGTGTAGTAAAAATTTCTTCCAAAGATACTACGTTTTGCAATTCCACTGATATAAAATAATAAAAGTTCACTCACGGTTTGAATCCGGTACTGATCACCTGATTACGTAATTATTTCACTAATCACTTTCTTCGTAATGACGTTGCGTTCTGCACGTCAACACCTCCCGTCACCCTTGCTGCCGATCCCTGACGATGACGTCACCTGGCACCGTCTGCAATAGCGCGCTGCTACTGCTGCTTGCTGCTTCTTCCAGCGCCTTAGCCAGTTTGCGCAAGCGATCCACTTGCCCAGCCAGGAGTGTATCACAAAAATCCAGACAAATATTCCGGTTCGAAGGACCAAAATGAACAACAATTCACTATCCCGCACTGTTTCTGCAGCACTCGCGATCGTAACAGGGGTGATGATATACCAGTAAAACCACAACACTGTGTTATAACTGTATATTGAGTACTCACTAAATTACAATCATCGCGAACCTAGTCAAATCGTGAGCAGAATCTTATCATCGCGATTCAGAAAACGCCGCTCACCTAACAACGCCATCTATCGGCTTAAAACTAAACAATATTTCCAACAGTGACAAAGAAAACCTGTGGCGTCTAAGGAAGAGCCTGCAAGGGCCAGCAAAAGAAGCCGTGACGGCCTTACTTATCGGTGCTACCTCCGCAGCAGATATTATGAACACGCTAGAACTTCAGTTTGGCAATCCTGACGTAATTATTTCCAGGATTCTGCAAGACATAAGTAAACTACGCACCATGTCGCAGGAATATCAGAAAGATATTATTTCTTTCTCCGTGAAAGTACGAAACTGTGTCGCTGCTGTGACTGCCATCGGACGCGACGAGTACCTGCAAGGAATGAATATTGTGTCGGTCATCCTCTCAAAACTACCGATGATATTAATCTCCAAGTGGGCTGATTACTGTTTTCCTCTTATCGATATCACAGCAAAACCAAAATTGCTCATTTTGTCCGAGTTTCTCAGTGACGAAGCTCTAAAGATTACTAAAACATCTGTGTGTTTATCACGCATACAAAGCTTTAGTAAACAAAGTCATAACGAAAACGCTAAACATCGCACTCTCGTGGTGAACAGTGAACAAACGAAGAATGAACAAAAAAGTGATAAAAGTTGTCGGTACTGCCACATTTCCGAGCACTCACTGCAAGATTGCAAAAAGTTTAAAAAATCGCTTCGCAAGGACCGCTGGGCATTTGTGAAACGACACGGTATTTGCTACAAGTGTCTGACGACACAACATAAACAAGATACTTGTACCGCACCGGCGTGTAACGTAGACGACTGTGGACTGCCTCATCACCGTTTGTTGCATTATATCCTAAACAAGAACTCAGTGCCGCGTAATAGTGTCAATATAACCGACGTAACCAAGACTGAAACCGAGACTGAACCGCGAGTGGAAACTGTCAATCATCTTCAAATGACCTGCCATAAAGTGTTACTAAAAACTGTGCCTATTTACCTACACGGACCTAACGGTACTTTTCCTAGTGTCGCACTCCTTGATGACGGTTCTACTGTGACTTTGATAAGCGCTGCGCTCGCGTCGAAAGTGGGGTTGCGCGGTGATAAACAATCTTTGCGTGTGTGCGGTGCATGGGACAAAAGCGAAGTTGTGTGCCATAGTGAAGTACTCGACCTTGAACTTTCTAACTTTGAAGGAACTAAGTTTACAATTCGTGCGCGCAGTGTAACAAATATGAACTTACCGATACAAAATATCACTACGGTGGACATAAATGATTATAAACTAATAAAACCGGAAATTAAAAGTGCGATTTGTGATGGACAATATAAACCGGAACTTTTGATAGGGCAGGACAATTACGATTTACTCTTACCGTTAGAAATAATTAAGGGTAAACCTACGGATCCCTACTTCACCCGCACTCCGTTAGGGTGGTGCATGCACGGGTGCTTGCGCGCCAAGTCTGCGTTCGATCACGACCTGCAGTCTACTCTGTTCCTGTCAGAAGAAGAGAATGAATGTGAGCATATCCTACGAGAAACGCACAACGAGATGCGACAATCATTTGCATTGGAAGCTGTTGGAGTTGCCAGTAAGCCCCGCCAAAACCTACCTAGATATTACGAGTCGGCGACTAGAAGTACTCATGAAACAGTGCCTGCGCGCGCGAGCGAGACGCGCGACCTCAGTACAGACAGACGCACCGAATAGCGAAGCGCCCGCGCCGCCGCCGTTACACAACACCGCGCGCTATACGAACCTACAGCTACATGTATTCTGTGTCGCGTCAACTCAAGCGATGTGCGCCGTCGCATACTGGCGTTGGATTGATTGTAAACAAAACATTCAAGTTGCGTTTGTGTCCAGTAAATGTCGAGTTGCGCCTGTGAAATATGTTTCTATGCCACGCTTAGAACTGCAAGCAGCTGTTATGGCGGGAAGATTGGCCGATACAATAACAAACGAGCATAGAATAAAGGCGGAAAGAAAGATATTCTGGTGTGATTCATTTACGGTTTTACATTGGGTGCGCAACGATACACGAAATTATAAACCCTACATAGCTCATCGTCTCGGTGAATTAGATGAATTAACTAAAGTTGAAGAATGGAAGTACATACCAACGAAGTTAAACATTGCCGATATTGCCACACGAGAAATCTGTGAAATAAAAACATTGAAAAATGAGTGGTTATATGGACCGTTATTTTTGTATGAAGAGGAATGGTCATGGCCCGGAGAACCTAAGATACAGCTACCTGATGTCTGCGACGTGGACCTAGAATGCATCAATAATATTCACGTTGCACCTGTGTATTTACCTGCTGTCCCTGAACCAGAAAGGTTCTCATCTTGGCTTCACTGTGATCAATGTGCGTTGTTTTATCTTTTATAGATAAATGCAGGAATGTTACTAGTGTTGTTGCAGATGGTGCGATAATGGAACGCGCCGAGAACCTGTTGTTGAAATACTCCCAGATGAAAGCTTTTCCAGATGACCTGCACAACCTGAAACATAACAAAAGATTACACAAACAAAGCAAATTACTTACCTTGACGCCGATTATCGGTGATGATGGCCTGCTGCGACTGTCAGGCCGAATTGATGCTGCACCTGATATATCTGCTAACGTGAAACGTCCTGTGATACTGCACGGCCGCTGTCATATTACTCACCTCATCGTGAAGCACTACCACATAAAAGCCTGCCACGGAAACCAGGAGATGGTCGTTAATGAACTAAAACAACGATATTGGATAATACGATTACGACCTACCCTGAAATACATTAGTTCAAAATGCATGTTATGCAGAATTAAGAGGGCACAGCCCCATCCACCCAGAATGGGTGACTTACCTGAAGCGCGGCTTGCTCATCATCATCGCCTCTTCACGTACGTTGGCCGACGTCGAGAAAAGCGGTACGGTGTTATCTTCACTTGCCTTACCGTGAGAGCTATTCACATTGAGATAGTGAACCAGCTGACCACAGACGCACTAATAATGGCTCTCAGACGAATGGCAGCCAGGAGAGGCTGGCCCAGGTACCTATACTCAGACAATGGTACAAACTTGAGAGGTGCTGATACAGAGCTGAAAAAATGTATTCTCGAGCTGGACGAGGATAAACTGAAACAAGTTACGACTTACAGTGCAGCGACTTCATGGATTTTCATACCACCTGCCAGCCCTCATTGGGGAGGGGCATGGGAACGATTGATTAGAAGTGTAAAGGGCGCACTTAAGGTCGTATTGAAAGAACGAGCGCCACGTGATCAGACACTTCAAACATTATTAGCCGAAGTAGAACAGATGATAAACAGCCGTCCCCTCACGCATGTCTCAGTGGAGCCAAACAGCTGCGAGACGCTGACCCCCAACCATTTTTTGCTGGGAACATCGTCCAACCTACCTACTCTGGGTGTTTTTGATGAGTCAGACATGTACCTCAGAAAACAATGGCGACTGTCACAAAAATTGGCTGATATGTTTTGGAGACGCTGCACGCTGGGTACGTGAAGTCCTACCAGATATGCGCCCAAGACAAAAGTGGCACGATGAACGGAAACCATTGCAAGTGGGAGATTTGGTTTTGATCGTCGACCCCAACTGTCCCAGAAACATATGGCCGAAGGGCTTGATTGAGGCCGTAATAGCCGGCAAAGATGGCCGCGTCCGCGTAGTCGACGTCAGGACAAAGTCGGGCCTTCTGCGACGGAATGCGACACGCGTCGCACCTATCTCCATAGGGGACGAGTGCTGTAGCAGCACTAGGGAGGGGAATGTAGGCGACGCGTGATTATTATACCTACCTAGGTTAAATGGTTATATTATATTATATTATTCAACTTTGAGACTTTGAAAACTAATTTGTACCGATGTACCTACCTACATTTTATATTTAATAAATCTGGTGTTCAAGGCGCGGGAGACGCAAGCGAAGGGAGCGGGAGGGGGCGCGGACTTAGCGCCACTGTAGCTAGCATTTAGTTAGTGATCTTTATGAACGATTGCGCACGGACGTATTTGCATCTCCCAACCCTTCACCCTTACGACAATCAAGTGTTTCACTATATAAACGTCCACATCCCCTACAGCTATGGTGCGGAACACATCGTGCGCGAGTCCAACTCGCACTTGGCCGACGTGTGACGCAACAGCTCTGCGTAACCGCACAAAACTCCGGTCTCGTGAGTTTAGAAATAAAACAAATGTTCCTCCGCCGCGGTGGGCGCGGGTGAAAACCGCTTCGTGAGTTCATAGCCTGACTAATACTCACGTGTCGTCTTACTGGCTCTTCGCTTCTTCCTCGATACTTCTTGTTCTTCTTCCACTTCCGTTTTGATCTTTATTAAGGGTACATAATCTTCTGAATCAGACTCAGACTGTTGTGCTGGTATATCTTCTGCATCTGAATGGCTATTGTATAGATTTTCCAGTTCTAGAAAACACAGTGAAGGGAAAATTACATAATTAATATGCACACAGCAAGATAACTGTGGACTGACAAAGAAGTATAAATATTCAATAAAATGTCCAGTCTTTGGCGGTAGCTCCTGAAGTATCCAGCTGTGTCACACAGACTGACGAAGCAACACCACAAGGACTACTTTACAGGTAGAACTACATTGCGCACACGTGGGTCACGTACGCCGATCTGGGCGCATCGGTCTCCATACATTTTATATGGCAACTAGACTTGTAGAGCTACATTAGATCCACGCCACGCGACGCCACGCCATGCGACGTTACATACGCGACACCATAGATATCCGGAGATATACCTTAATTGCGGAATAATAAGGAGTCCTAGCGATGCCGCTTATCTCCCACCAAAATAATTACAACATTCACAAATAGTGTATTTACGACACACACTTAAAATTTGCACACGCACACTAAGAAGAAAGCAGCTACACTAAATCAATTTCTAAGGGTCTACGACGTCGCAGACTTGTCTACAACGTCTGCGACAAGACTGTTTTGTCTACGTCACGATCAAGACAAAAAAGTCTAGCGGCGTACGGCCAGTGTTGCCAACTTAGTGGATTTTCCACTAAAACTGGTGGTGTTAACCCCCTATTTAACTGAGAAGTATTAATTTTAGTGGCTAGTGGATTTTTCTAGGGCACAAATGGTATTTTGATCAACTGATTGTTAATTTTTATCACTTATTATTAAAGGAAACTAATAACCTATATATGCCTACTTATTTTATTTCGTACAACACAAATTTTTTTAGTGGGAAATTTTGCGATTTAGTGTGTGGGATAATTTTTTGTTACTTAGTTGTTTTTTGGTGGTTTTAAAAGTTGACTCTACTGGTAAGTTACTGCAACTGTTGGCAACACTGGACGTCTTAAAACAGTCTTGTCGCAGACAAGTCTGCGACGTCGTAGACAATTCTGTCGAAGACAGTCTTGTCTCAAGTGAGCGCAGGCCCTAATAAAGCACAGATAAATAGAATGGGCGGAGCATGCACTTGTAAACACTTGTTATTGGCCGATAATTTTTATCGACATTTAATTTTAACATATTCTTGTAATATAATTACTTCGTTTAATTTTCTTTAAATATTTTTTTTATATACCTATCCGAAAAGAGATCCGTAACCGCGGGTTGAAGTTGCGCGGGTTGGGAATGGTACAGTGGGGTAGCCCTGCCTCCCCTCCCCCTCCCCCGACCCTTAAATCGACGGTCCATAAAGGAAATTTTAACCAAGACCGTTCTCTCACATGTGCGGGCGTTTCTTCCACACGAATCTGGTGCAGGAACCTCCCGAACTTATCATTAAGTTGGCGCGTGGCCGAAATCGGAAACTAATCGTTTGCCGCCATCTTGACGTTTATGTCATGTATCAGAAGAATGTGTTGTGTTCTGTGTTTTTAATCGTTTCTACAGTAAATAATCGTCATCATTATATCGAAAGTGATTAAAATTGCTGGCAGAGATATTATCTTGGAAATCAAACATGCTTGTTGAGAGGAATGACAAAATATAGGGCCTACGGTACCATTTTCCAAAGTTATTGTCAAATAATTATTCGGGTGACCATAACAATAAAATTCCCCTACATATTCGTACCCCCAGCGATGCCTGGCAGGAAAACAGAATTTGTAAAAAATAGACTGCTACTATGTGCTTATATCTTAATCAAGTGATTATCATAACGATATGAATTCTGCTAACTCAATCCATAAAAGAAAAAATAGTGCCAAATCTACAACCGTATTGTTTTGTAGTACCTAATGGATAATGCATCATACCATTGCACTTAAATAAACAAAGCCCCTACAATAGGCAATACGAAAGCGCAAGCGTTACTGTAACGCCAGAAGAATGAATGTATGTCTACATGTCAGTAAAATAGAAGACAAATAATTTGATTCGGATAGGTTAATGGATCTCAAAATGGACAAATTAGCAATGGACTCATCCGACTCTTCTATACACCAATATACATACAATATACTCTTCAATACTAGCATGGATTCTGATGCTAAAAGTGCTTAGTACTAGATATTCAAAAAAAGATTTACAAAGTTCTCATACCTTTTATTTAGTAATTAAGCTAATGAAAATAACCTATAATCCAATCCAGATACATAAAAAAAAAAAAACAATTAGGGATATAGGTAACTATATCCCATATTGTTTTTTTTTTATATAAAATTAACATACTTGAGAGTTAAATGGGTAGATACTTTCATTCTTTCATTTCACCTTTTTTTAAAGACCTTTTTAAAATGCGTTTACCGCCGTATCATTGCGATTTAAATCCCATAGAAAAGATTTGGGCAATTGTAAAGAGACGTATTGCCGAAAACAATATTGATCAAGCTCCTAGCGAAATAGCCTCAACTACTGAAGCGGCATTCAAGACTGTAACGACAGGAGAATGGCTAAATGTATGTCTGCATGTTGAAAAAATAGAGGATAAATATTTTTTAGTAGGTACTATAAATGTAGTATAGCTAATAAATTCTTTAAATTACACTGTTATGAAAGAGCGTTTTTAATTAAATTAACGAAAATTAATTAGATTTGTTAGGCTGGCAACATTAAGCACGTCCACAGCGACGCACCAAGTTGACGCGCCCGCACTCTAGCACTACTAACTCTTGGATATTTGGGATAAATTTGGATGTGTTCCGTAACACCAAAAATTATGAATGAAAAATTAATGTTTTCCATTTTTTTTTCTATAATTTGTAACTTGATAATATAAGCTATGTTCCTACGAAAACAATATTAGAAATATTGTTGTTTATAAACAGAAAAAAACAAAATGAAAACTTGCAATTTACGCTATAAAAATTTGCAAAATGCAATTCGCTTAAATTTCGGTTTACGTAAGTAATTTTTTAACAAGAAAGACGTAGGAACCTAGATAAATATTGTCTAAATCCGAATATCATCATAATATGGTGAAAATATGCTCAATCTGCAAATGATTTTGGGTATTACGTTTGTATCAAAGAGAATTAAACCACTAGAGAGCTGATAGACCGCTTTCGTCAAGGCACACGATACACCGTTGCGGGCCGGGGGACGGGGAAAAATGCAGCGGTTGTGATTGGCTGATGCAACAATGTCAGCAAACACAGTAATGCACAAGTCAGTTTGCAACTATAATATCGATATCGATAAAATCGACGTTGAATTATTCAGCTTTTTTTAAACTTGGGGTGTTAACTAGGGGAACACCCAAATACTCCGAAATATTTTAACAATTAGCAAATTTAAAATTTAATATTTTGCCAATTAGGCAAGCCCAGTCACTAGTTTCTTTTAAAAATTTAGTTAAGGATCATTTTCTTTCACAATAATTGATTCTGCTACTATCCAAATTCAGTTCTTTCCCTTCTTTTTTTTTCTTTTTAGTCCTTTCACTTTTTTGTATTTATTTTTTTATTTTTTCTCTATTACTCTCTTTGAAATTGTGTAACATATAATATGTATGTATATATATATATATATATATATAATATTCATGAGTTTGTTTTTTGTCTTTTATATATAATAGCTATACAATATATTATAATTTTATATCTATGTATAGTCTTATATATATTTTTAATTTAATTAAATTTTAATTTAATTTGCAGTACACCGCAGTCTACCCCCCTTTTATTATATTAAGTTCTTACAGTCCATCCTAAGGTTGTCTGGTAGAAATCGCTGTTAGCGATAAGACCGCCATTGTACCCATAGATTAAGTTAGTTTATAAGTTTTTGTTACTATTTTGGTGTACAATAAAGTTTTATTCTATTCTATTCTATTCTATTCTATTTTATTCCGAATTTCAATGTTCCGATTTTCAAAAGTTCGAATTTCATAATACCTAAGAATTATAATGTCTATTATTCAAAATCACGAAATTTATTTTACCGAAAGTCGTAAATGCGATTTGTTAGTTTTCCGATTTTCATACGTTCGAAGAATCAAATGCTCGAAAGGTTCTCGGTCCGAAAAACGATATTCCGATTTTAAATACTTCGAATAACTAAAAGTCAACATGTTGTGCTACAAAATTTAGTGACAGAAACGAATCGCTGCAAAACCGACTTCACGCAGTCTTCTCTGCCCTACCCCTAGAGTGTAATTTAAACCCGCGTAGGCGCGGAGGGGTGGGGCGGTTAAAACCATCTGCGACGATGAGCTCGCGTGGGGCCGCCCAAACCCCGCAGCGCCGGAGCCGTGACAGAAACAATGCTTGCTGCATGTTGCATGCTGCATGCCTGCTTGCATGCTGCATGCCTGCTTGCATACTGCATGCCTGTTTGCATGTTGGATGCCTGCTTGCATGTTGCATGCCTGCTTGCATGTTGCATGCCTGCTTGCATGCATGCTCGAAAACGCATCTGTCATTAGTTTTTTAATTCTACCCCCTCCTACTATACATAATATGATACATCTCTCTGACGAGCAATTATGTGTTTATTTGTCATGCTATACAGTTTTACAAGGCATTTTTATTTCGGAATTGTATTAATCGGTATTTTAATAATCGGAATTCGTATTTTTGATGTTTCGAATTATCATTCAGTCGGACTTTTTGTTATTCGATCTATTGAAACTCGGTATTTTGATAATAGTAATTATAAACGATAGGAATATTGAAATTTAGGAATTATAAAAATAGGAGTAATGATAAGTCGGAGTTGTTATATTCGGAATTTTGAACCATTCGGAATTATGAAAATCGGTATTTTGAAGTTCGTATTTGTGACTGTCGGAATAAAGTTTTTCGTATTTATGTAGTGTACCCGTTAACTAGGTGTAAATCAATCAATAAACGAAAATTATATTCATTTTAATTAGGGTTCCGTAGTCAACTAGGAACCCTTATAGTTTCGCCAAGTCTGTCTATCTGTCTGCCCGTCCGTCCGCGGATAATCTCAGTGACCGTCAGCACTAGAAAGCTAAAATTTGGTACCAATATGTATAACACAGCGATTTTTACAATAGCACATTTTTACAATAGCACAGAGATTATAAAAATGTGCCCTGAAACTAACACTCAGGTTAGTTATAAATCTCCATACATAGTTAACCAATATGGCGTTCCACAAGGAACTGTAGTTGCCCCGATATTATTTTTGATATATATTAATGACCTGCCAAAATCAACAGATCAATACACGGTACTATTCGCAGACGATACGACTATTTTGACTAAAGAGAATACAATTGAAAATGCGATAAACGTAACGAACAGAGCCCTTGCGGACATAAATGATTGGTTAAATTTAAATAATCTACAAATAAATACAATTAAAACTAAATTTATGAGATACTTGACATTTAATAATAATAAAAATAATAGATTAGACTTACTTATAAAATATAATAATAATACTATTGATGAAGTTGATGACATTAAGTTTTTGGGAATCAATTTAGACAGTTTTTGCAATTGGAAATCCCATGTTGATTATGTATGCAAGAAAATTAATAAATTTATATACGCACTTCGGAAAATAAAAATACTGACAACTCAAGAAACTGCATTAATGGTATACCACAGTCACGTGTGCTCTGTATTAAGATATGGAATAATAATCTGGGGGAACTCTACGGATGCCCAGAGAGCATTCATCGCCCAAAAAAAATGCATCCGGTCAATCTATGGTCTTAAGTGGACTGATTCATGTCGTCCAGTATTTACAAACGAAAGATTACTAACATTGTCATGGTATTTACATCTTCGAAATGTGTAAGTTTGTAAGAAAGCACCTATCGCTTTTTGAAATAGATGATAAAGCGTAGTAGATTAAAACACTGTGACAAAAATTGCTACGCCATGGCGGTTAAAATTTACAACAAACTACCCGAAAAAATGAGAAAACTCAATGACTTAGAATTTAACAGAACATTTTATAATTGGCTATGTGACAGATGTTTTTATTCAATTGACGACTTTTTGAATTTCAAACATGTATATCATTAAATTTTATTTTATTTTATTTTATTTGATATCAAACTATTAATATTTTGACATCTTATTTTATTGACATTTTAATCTTGTGATAAATATTGACATTATCTTGATGCTAAACTGTACCGACCATGCATGTACCTAACATAAATATTTGCACGACTTAAAAGTCGAATGCAGTGAAACCATTTGAAATTGTTACCACCAAAATGTACCTGTATTCTAGCAAATAAATCTTTCATTCATAAACAATCACGCCGACAAAGTGGTAAAGTAAAAAGTGGAATAAAATGTTTTATTAGGATCCCAAATTGTTTTTTTTTTTCATTTCAACCCTAACGTGTGATATATTGTTGGATAGGCATTTAAAAATAAATAGGGGTTTACTAAAATGATTTTTTGATAATGTTAATATTTTCGGATATAATCGCTCCAAAAGTAAAAAAAAAAATGTGTCCCTCCCCCCTCTAACTTATGAACCATAAGTTTAGAAAATATTAAAAAAAAAATTAAAAGTAGAACTTTATAGACTTTCTAGGAAAATTATTTTGAACTTGATGGGTTGAACAGTTTTTGAAAAGTTGTACAAAATAATTTCTGAACTAAGTTTGTAATCGAACCGTATATGCAAGCATTTTTTTAACTTAGTTTACATATTTTATTATCCTGAACGTATCTTCATTCAAATAAAAAAAGAATTATTAAATTCGGTTCACGCAATCCAAAATTACTAACGCAAACCCAACATACATAACCTGTCTAGTTTGTATAAATTAGTAACCCAATTTCCCGAGAGATGGCGTTGTACTTTAGGCTACGTCGCGCTGTTAAGATTTTTCCTGAGTTGATGGGGTCGGGACGGGTATGAGCTATTATATTGTCGAATTGTTCGGTTGGTCTCTCGTTGGCATTGTTGGTATTTGTTCTTGCTCGTTTATTTTTTTATTTATTTATTCATTTCATCAACAAATTTACATTTGTGTCGAATGGTTGAAAATTTTACAATATAATAAAACATTCAAAAACCACAATACTAATAATTAAAAAAAAAATTAAAATCAATTTATATAGACATGCTGGTACAGGAACTTGCCAGGTAAATAAATAAAAATACATTCCACATTATTTGTCATCACATTAATATCATACTTTAAATAGTTACAATAATAAAAAAAGCTAAATGTCAATAAAATGTAAATAATGTCAATAAAATGTAAATAATGTCAATACAGTGTGAATAATGTCAATAAAATGTAAATAATGTCAAAAAAAAAATAGCAAAAAATAATATAATGTCAATAAAATTCTAGTAATGTAATATCAATAAAATCCATTATGATGTAATGTCATGACAAAATGTCGAATATAAGTACACATAGTTGAAGTCAATAAAAATATAATAACATAAAGAATTAGTTTAACTATTACTATTTGGTACAATCATTGAGAAATTCTTCTATGCTGTAATAACATTTCTCCAACAACAATGACTTTAATTTTCTCTTGAATTCGTTTGAATTCATAGCGTTTTTAAATTCTACAGGCAGTTTATTATATATATTTACTGACTGCACTCTTGAGGCATGTTTAACGACATTAAGCTTAGGCTGTATGAGATTAGGTAGATCCTTTCTTCGCGTTTTTATTCTGATATGTCTCTGTTCTTCTGTCTCAAATTTATGAAGATTTTTAACAAAATGACTAAGCAAGACCAGAATATATATGCATGGTACTGTGAGAATTTGCAGTTTTCTGAAGTGATCTCTACAAGATTCAGTTTGTTCAATGCGAAGCATAGCCCTCATGGCTCTTTTTTGCATAACGAAAGCAGCATTAATGTTGTATTGGTAGCTATTGCCCCAGAACTTTATGCTATACCTAAGCCTAGACTCTATGAGGGCAAAATATACCATTCTGAGGTGTGCAATGGTTAATTCATCCCTAAGACTCCTGAGAGCATAGCAAGCACTACTCATAGTGTTAGTGACCACTTCCAATTCCTTCTTCCAATTTAAAACTGCATCTATTTGTACTCCCAAAAATTTAACATTGTCAACAATATCTAATTTATTTCCTAAGAAATGTACGTTGACGGTGACGTGGTTTTTTACGGTCGATTTAAATAATAAACATTGCGTCTTTTTTACATTTAGTTTTAGATCGTTCATAGTGAACCATTTTTCAAGAGCACATAAAATAAAATTAATTTTCCTTTCTAAGTTTTTTATATTGTAGCTAGCTATAATAGCACTTGTGTCGTCAGCAAAAACTACGAGTTTAGTGTCATCTGAGATATTTTTCATATAAGCTATGAGATCGTTTATAAATATTATAAAGAAAACAGGGCCCAGAACAGAACCTTGTGGTACACCTTTATTTATAACAACTGTATCCGATTTGTATATCTGTTCATGCCCATCTTCTTGAACCGTCTTAATTTCGACATATTGCGTTCTATTACGTAAGTAAGATCGAAATAGATTCAGCACATTTCCTCTAATGCCATAGAATTCCAACTTATCCAGAAGAATACAATGATCGACTGTATCGAACGCAGAACTCAAGTCAAGGAAAAGACCCGCTACCTTTAGTTTAGCATTCAACTTACATACTACATCATCAATTAACATATCAATAGCATCTATAGTACTTACATTATGTTGATATCCGAATTGTTGTTCATTTATAATTTTGTGTTTATTTAAATGACGAACAAGCCTTATTTTCATAATTCTTTCAAATATTTTAGAACAGACTGGCAAAAGAGATATAGGCCTATAATTCCCTGGATCTGTTTTAGAGCCTTTCTTATGTATAGGTAATATTTTAGCTAATTCGTTGTCTGTCGTTCATTAACTCTTAAGTGGGGACACTTATTGTGACGGACGGGAAACTACGGAACCCTACACTGAGTGTGGCCCGACACGCTCTTAGCCGGTTTTTATTCTTATATACTACATTTAAAGATATTTCTAAAAAAACATTATAAACAATATTAAGAAAATATTTACACGACTCGAGGGATCCTCCTTTATTAAATGTCAGTTAAAAAAATAGTAGCCCATTGGTATCGGGAAAAGGGTCCAAGCTACGCTCGGCCAGGGCTCCAAGAGAAAGGAACCTCCTAACTGTACGAGCCGTGTCCAGCAGTACCCTTTCAGAATAAATCCAGCCGGCTAACTAGTGCTTCCTAAGATGTTGGTTGATGGGCCCGCCATAATGAGGATCAATCACATAATAGCAAATCCCAATTTTACTAATTACATCGTAAATGTGTAATAATTTACTGAGCATTTAATTTTTTAAATTATTAAAATGCGTCAAGAAATGGTGGATTTATTTAAGTTTTTTCTGAACGGTTACTTAGAAACGCGCGCTCTCGCTGGGCTATTTACGATGACGTCGTAAATAGCCCAGCAGTCAAGTCAACAGTCCGTGCGGCGAACGGCTTGATCGTAAAGGGCCTATTACACTACGCGATATTCAGCACACGATATTCAGACTGTCTTATTTTTTGTTCCGAGTAAGACCGGTCTAAAGGGCCTATTGCACCATTCGATATTCAGACAGTTTTAGTCTATAATAATAATAATAATATATTCCACAACTATCACACAACGCCGTCTAGTCCCAAGCTAAGCAGAGCTTGTGTTATGGGTACTAGACAACTGATAAACATACTTATATATTTCTAAATACATACATATATAGATAAATTACACCCAGACACAGAACTAATGAACGTGCTCATCACAGAAACATTTGTCCTGGGTGGGAATCGAACCCACGACCTCCGGCATAGCAGTCAGGGCCACTAACCACTAGACCAACAGGTCAGGTCAGGTCTTACTCGGAACAAAAATTAAGACAGTCTGAATATCGTGTGCTGAATATCGCGTAGTGTAACAGGCCCTTTACTCTTATTACACTACGCGATATGTCGAATCATAGACTAAAACTGTTTGAATATCGAATGGTGTAATAGGCCCTTAAGGGCATTTCACGGAAAGTGAACAATTAAAAAATTGCGATGTTTCCGATTTTAGTAATATTTGAGTATGTTATATACCTATGTCTATGTTCCCGATACACATACACAATATTTTTATCGTGTTTCGTATGATTTACGAGTTATGAGGGTTTGAAGATTTGACGAACTCTCAGGTATGCGCTACTTCGAATGCCATTATCCAGCTTAAGGAAGATGAAATTAAATAAATTAAGTAATGGAATTTATTCTTCATTTAATGAGGTTTTTAACTAAATATTCTATTATCGAAAAAAAAAAAAATTTTTTGTAGAAAAAGGTCAGTTTATTTTTTTTTAATTTTCAACTTCTGCTCCAAAATCTTGATTATAATGGAATAGGTTACTTTAGTAATATATATTTTTTTATGTTTGTTTTGGTCTTTTTTTTAGGTGGGAAAATCATCTAACGAACGAACGAACGATTTAAACTAATGTATAAGACAACAGAGGGTACCAGTAACAGCATAGTTATATCAACCATCAATAAGGTATCTTCTTGCTCTCAAATAGTTAAACAGCAAAAAGGGTCTCAGCAGCATGAATTGAAATTGTTTCATCAAAATATTCAAGGCATGTCTTCTAAATTATTAGAAATTGAAATGTTATTAGAAAAAACAATGTTTGATTTTGTATGTCTTAGTGAACATTGGTTGAAGGATTACCAGGGGCTACTCAGTTATGAAAATTATAGTGTGGGTAGTTGTTTTAACCGGAAATCTATGCTGCGTGGTGGTTCCCTAATTTTAATAAAAAAAATGCTTAAAATTTAAGCAACGTAATGACATAGTTAACTTGACAACGGAACATTGCGTTGAACTGTCCTGTGTTGAGCTGGATAAGCATGTTATATTGTGCGTGTATAGACCCCCGAACCCTCAGAACTTTAGTCTTTTTGAATCATCAATGGAAGATATTTTAGTAAACTTGCAGATAGTAACAAATCCGTAATTATTTGTGGAGATTTTAATATTAACATTTTAGAAAATAATTCGAATAGCAGCAGATTTTTAAGTCTTTTTAAATCATTTAATTTGGCTAATGTTTTTACAGAACCAACTAGAGTAACTCCAACCTCTGCAACTTGTATTGATAATGTTTTCTGCAATTGTGACTATTTAGATAAAGCTATATTGTGTAGTGTACTTACGTCTGATCATAGTGGACAAACCGTAGCATTTAAGTCTCAAGCAGCCTTGAAAAAAACGCAAATTCAATTTAGGCCAATTACAATAGGCAAATTAAAAAAGTTTAATAGTAACTTAGAAAATAAGTTAAATGTTCTGGGCCATGATATTGATGATGCCAATAAATTTTATGATAATTTCTTTTCAGTGGTACTCAATGAACTGGACTGGGTGACTAAAGGTATTAGGGTAAGTAGGGAAAGACAATATGGCCTTAAGCCATTCTTCAACACTGAAACTTTTAATAAATATGTACTTAAATAGATATTCTAAACTTTTCAGAAAGATTTTCAAAGTAGCAAAGGCCCTGTACATTAGCAATAAGATCAAATCTACAGACAATAAAATAAAAACTGTGTGGAAAGTTATTAATAGTGAAACTGGTAGGAATAAAGTACGCAATACGGATTTTTTATTGGAGACTTCACATGGTCGCAAAAGCTCTAACATAGAAGTAGCCCGAGAGTTTGTGAATTATTTCACCGATATACCTTTTAGGACAACGGAAGCTCTAAATTCCTCCCCTGAAGCTTCAGTTGCTTTGTCGAAAGCAAACTTGCCAGGCTGTCCGGTTGAATTTCAATTCAAACATATAAACCCTTTAACAGTCCTAAAGGCTTTCCGGCAAATAAAAGTCAAATTAACCGAAGACCTATGGGGAATGTCTGTTAAAGTATGCGCATCTATTTGTTATTGAGACCATAGCACCGTACTTAGCTTTAATATTTAATTTGTGTGTGGACCAAGGAGTCTTTCCAGATATACAGTACAAGTACAGTAAAGTTATACCACTTTTTAAATCCGGTGACCATAATGACACTAATAATTACAGACCTGTATCAGTATTGCCGGTTTTCAGTAAGGTGTTTGAAAAAGTTATGCTTAATCAAATGCTTTACCATTTTAACAGCAATAAAATCTTTCATGATCAGCAGTATGGTTTCACCAAAGGACGTTGTACGACTGACGCTGGAGTCACTTTATTGAAACATATATTTGCAGCGTGGGAAGAAGCCCAAGATGCGATAGGAATTTTTTGTGACCTCTCAAAGGCTTTTGATTGTGTTAATCACGAAACCTTGCTTTTAAAGCTAGAACATTATGGACTAGGTAAACTTGCACTCAGCTTGGTGAAATCTTATTTAATTGACAGGCAACAGCAAGTTCAGATAAACGGTGTCAATTCTCCGGGTTTGAAAGTCAAAATGGGTGTACCACAAGGATCAATATTAGGTCCTTTCCTCTTTTTAGTATATATAAATGATCTACCGCATCTATTAAAAAAAACAACCACATATTGTATTGTTTGCTGACGATACGTCGTTAATTTTTAAGATCAATAGACGTTCCACAAATCTTGATGACGTAAACAATGCTTTACAGCAAGTCCAAAACTGGTTTACTGTTAATAATTTAGTATTAAATGGAAAAAAAACTAAGTGCATAAGATTTGCGTTACCGAATGTTAAAAGTAATTACCGACATAGTAAAAAACAAACCGTATTCTCGACTAATTCAAGATTCTCCTTGTTCAATAACTTGAATTCGTCGAGAATACGGTTTTCCTAGGGATCACGCTTGACTCGAGGCTACAATGGGGTCCTCATTTAACATCTCTGGTAGGTCGGCTTAGTTCAGCAGCATATGCTGTCAGAAAAATCCGTCAATTTACGGATGTGGATACTGCGCGACTAGTTTATTTTAGTTACTTTCATAGTATCATGTCTTACGGTATTTTGCTATGGGGACGGGCTGCAGATATAGTCTATTTTTATTCTGCAGAAAAGAGCTATCAGAGCCATATATAATCTTCGCAGACGCGATTCTCCTAGGGAACTATTTAAGGAAATAAACATCCTGACGGTCCCTTGTCAATACATTTATGAAATTATGTATGTTCGGAAAAATATTCATCTTTTTACTAAGAGTGACAGGCACAATTTTAATACCAGGAACAGGAACAAATTAAATCAACCTCGGTTCAGATTGGCTAAAGTACATAGTCTTTCATGGGGTACTGTGTAAAATTTTATAATAAAATACCAGTTGATATTCTACAACTAAATGAGTCCAAATTTAAAGCATGCATTAAACATGTAGACAAGCGTATTATAAACTGGAAGATTATATCCTTGATAAAAACGCTTGACTAAATGCCGGTCCTGCTCCGCAGCCACAGCCACTTTTACCTTCAAATTAGTTTTTTTTTACCCGACTGTAAGAAGGGTTATGTGTTTCGCGCGTATCTTGTATGTATGTATATATATATATATATATATAAATATTGGAAGAGATACTATTCCCCTCTTTGTATTGTTTTATTTTATTTTATTTGTTTATTTCAATAGAGCTTATGATAATTTATTACCTTTTGTATTTGGAAACAATAGCATTGTATAATGTAGAAGCACTTTGTTTTTCAAGTTTTGTGAATGTGAAGTACCATGGAGCATTTTTATTAGGTTACAACTTGTTTGACATTACGAGCAAGGCAGTTGAGTTTGTCATGCTCACTCAAATGTCTCGCTGATGGTGGCACGTGTTATTGGGTCATTCAGTTCCCTTCAAAATGGTTGAGCTGAGTAGGGCTGATGCACGCGTCATGCTCGTGAACGGGTGCCGTCAGTTGAGACTGGTCATCTCTTAGCTGCCAGTGACTTAATTCAATTTCTATTTTTATTAATTAGTTTATTTTTTATGTTAATTATTATTACTTATCTACATTGTGCTCACATATTAGAAGCGACTAGAAATATGTAACCAAGATTTATGTAACTCATAATATGATATAAAAGAGTGTCCATGGAGTTTCTTGCACGTTCTTCTCCATAGAGATCTACGCTTTGGAACGTGCAATTTAGCTTCACTTGTATTTTTTTTTTTTTGACTCACCGACATTTTGACAATTCAAAAGTGCCTGTAATTGGTTTATTTGAAATAAACGTTTCTGATTTCTGACGACAAATCGCGCTCTTGGGCGGAGCGAGAGATAGTGTCAGACATTTACCGACTAAAAACCCACTCCTGTTCCTTCGCTGCCTTCGTTGTACTAAAATCAGAAACATCGAATTTTTTTAGTGGTCCGCTTCACGTGAAATGCCCCCGTATTCATTCGCCGGTGGAGACCGATCATGTCCGATGATGTCTTTTTTGGTCCGATTTAATAATTTCTTCACAGTATTTACTGTTTTTTTTTTTACGCTAAAGTCTGCATACTCCACAAAAATCATGACTGATCCTCATTATAGCGGTAAGTCCCCTCTTTGAGGAGTGGCTGGAAAGACGTCACGGCGTCCTCACAGAACATGGTAAGTTCGAGAGGTTTCTGCACCGGATTCGTGTGGAAGAAACGACCGGGTGTCAGTATTTAGGGAATGGCCCTCACACCCAGCCGCCGGGATCCTGATCCCGATTTCCAGCCACCATAGACGTAAGCTTGCGGACGACGGGCAATGGGTAACTCGTCGTCCGGTAACCGTCCGGACCGAGTCGTCGACGGCTTGTAATGTTCCACGAGCTCCTCAAGGAGGTGTCAGCAAACCGTAGGGGCCCAGCAGCAGGTTTGAAGCTTTGAACTTCGAGAAAGAGGTCAATTGTCGAATCCAACTTGGTTAGGCAGCGTTCGGAAAGCTGCACGGTATCTGCTCGTCCATTATACCAGTGTCTCAAGACGAAAGCCTATGACTAGTGCATGCTGCCAGTGATGACATATGGCTCCGAAACGTGGTCGCTTACAATGGGCCTCATAAGAAGACTTGAAAGTCACCCAAAGGGCAATTGAAAGGGCTATGCTTGGAGTTCCCTTGCGCGATCACATCAGAAATGAAGATATCCGCAGGAGAACTAAGGTTACCGACATAGCTCGAAGAATCACCAAACTTAAGTGGCAATGGGCAGGGCACATTGCACGCAGAACAAACGGTCGATGGGGACGAAAGGTTCTGGAGTGGAGACCATATATCGGAAGACGCAGCGTTGGAAGGCCTCCCATAAGGTGGATCGATGACCTGGTTAAGGTCGCGGGAATCTAATGGATGCGAGGATGCGAGACGCACACAACCGGTCGATGTGACAATGCTTGGGGAGGCCTATGTCCAATAGTGGACGTGTTTCGGCTAAAATTATGATGAATTTTAATGTCGCGGCTAGATTGGACCCTCAGGCCATTACTGTTTTTTTTAAATGGATTGATTACGTCAAAGTTTTCCAAATAAAAGGTTTTGAGGTCCTATGAGCTGCATTAATCCACTTTTCTTTAAGTTCCGGAATATTTGGAAATCTAAAAGATAAACATTAAGACGTAACATTATTTTTTATTTACCATTGGGAATCATCGACAAATAATTTATCAACTTTGTTTTGAAGTTGTCACAGCACTTCAACATTAGGCAGGCGGTACTTAAGGATAGAAAGAGATAGACTTATCTAATATTCTAGTGAAAGTAAGGGACTTTTCAAAAAGACTTACTAATAATCTTATTAAATATAAATATATTTTACTTACTCATTTTTGGTAATTTTTATGCAATAAATGTTTTAAAGGGTACGAAAATTATCATGTGTGCACAGATCCAATAACTGGTCAGTATTTTTTTATTATTATTTTTTTAGTCAATCGTATCTTCTGGTTTGCAGTAAGAGTAAATCGTAAATGTATGAGTTTGGCGACACCGGTTCTGGTACAAACATTTTCTCAAGCTACTTCCAGTGTTCTTTCTATTCCGTGGGCCGATCAGTAGACAGCTATCACTTTAGTTTACACAGCCGAATGACGTAATAACACGGTGGTTACTATTTCAAGGCGATTAAGAACAGATAATAAAAACAGAAAACATTGAATTCAATTTTAAAATTTATTTTGTTATTTTATGTACTAAAACTAACACTTACCGACTGCATTTTACCTAAGCTATCTTAATAATATATTTTTTGATTTTTCTCATATTTATAGAGTAAAAAAGGCTGATGCAAAAAGACTGGTTGAAGCGTACAGCCGCCGTTCGAACGTATTATGTTCGAACGGCGGCTGTACGCTCACAAGGAACGGCACGGCGGTGTCTTATTAAGACCAATTTGATAATATCGAAGCGCAAGCGGCAGGTAACACGCCCCCAAGGCATATCCCTCGATATTCGTGCGCGACGCCAACCCAGCGGTCCCAGATATTTATCGGAAGGTGGTGGGGGGTAATCCACTCGCCTGAGCGCGTGTGCGTAGTGTAGTTATAGACCTACGTCTCAGACGTCGGTCGCGTCGTACATCACTACATCGATGAACGCAAAGTAAGCGGCTGTAAAGATGCAGCGCGTTCTCGACCTCATCCCCGATTGGCTCGCCAAATGGCGACTATCGGTGAACGTTTTGGGGGCTGAGTCACTCGTGTCCGTAGGAGAATACCCATAGATAGGCCCTACACGTGGTCCCCGGGTGGTGCTAATCAGGTGACATTAACTGGTGGTAGGTTTCGACCGATGGCTTGTTACCACCCACTGGGCAAAGACGTACCGCCAAGCGGCCTAGCCGTGTTCCGGTACGATGCCCAGTGTAGCCAATTTAGAGGAGTTGGGTCGAAGTGGCGGTTCTAATGTATGCAGACCAGCCGGACCCGCGCTGGTATTGACATATCGGGAGACTAGTCGCGGAGGGTAGCGGGATCCTAGGCACGGTGCACCGCTGGCCGACCGCAGTTAGTTGGGGGCCCAAGTAATGTGCTAGCCACACATGAAAGGCTGCAAATCCCGGAATGCACTATCGTGCTGGTTGGCGACCAGATGAGACGGCCCGATGGTCATTTCCGGGGGGGCTCGGGCGTCCCCGCAGTCTCCAGACTAGTGCCCCAATGATGATGTCCTGCCAGTGCGTGACGAAGGTTAGCAGCATGGGACTCCATTTCACTTCCTTCTCCTCTCCTACCTCACTCTCTATATGCCAAGGTTGAAAAAGAGAAAAGTTAAACAGCGGCTGCACTCCCTCTCACTTAAAGTGCACCTCAGCAATATTAGAGGTCTGCACTCAAATCTCGCAGCAGTCCATCATCACCTGAAGACTGAAAAACCTTTCCTCTTTTTCTTTTCGGAGACGCAGATAAGAAGTCCGTCAGACGTGTCGTACCTGTCTTACCCAGGGTTTACCCTGGAGCACAATTTTAAACCACACGCTGGTGTGTGTTTGTACGTCAGGGACGACATCTGCTATCGGCGTCTCCGTAACTTTGAAGATACCAGGTTCTCAACGCTTTGGGCTCTGGTGGACACAGGCATGGATAAAATTATCTATGCCTATTGTGTCTACCGTTCGCACAGTGGTGATCAGGAGACGACCAGGCTCACACAGTACCTTAGTGAGGCGGCGGATGCGGCTCAGCAGAGGTACCCTTCCGCACAACTGGTGTTACTGGGGGATTTTAATGCCCACCATCAGGAGTGGCTTTTCCCATACCGGTGCACAGATCATGCTGGTCGAGAGACGCGAAAGCTTGCGCTAGCATTAAATCTCACCCAGCTGGTCCAGGGAGCTACGAGGGTGCCGGATGTTGATTCGCACACGGCCAACTGCTTGGACCTTCTGCTGAAAACAGATCCAGACCGCTATTCAGTGTCGATATCATCACCGTTAGGTAGTTCCGACCACTGTCTGGTGAAATCTGTATCAGTCTACTCTCCGCCCGATCCCTGCCCTAGAGGCACCAGGCGGGTGTGGCGATATAGGTCAGCAGATTGGGATGGCATGCGATCTTTCTTCGCATGTTATCCTTGGCAGCCTACTTGCTTTTCTTCGGATGATCCATCGTCGTGCGCAGATGCTGTGACAGATGTTTTGCGGCGGGGGATGGAGTATTACATTCCATTCTCTGACGTAACAATGTCTGGCCATGCTCGCCCTTGGTTTGGTGCAGAGTGTGATCGCGCTAACGCGCTTAAGCACACGGCATACCAGGCATGGGCCGACGCTCGTATGCATAAGGCGAGTGACGTGAGTCAGAAGAAGAGAGCCTTCAACAGAGCTGCCAAGTCTTGCAAGAAGGTGATGCGGAGGTCTCGGTTCGACCACATTAGCCGCATCGGGAACCAACTCGCATCATACCCTGCTGGTAGTAAGGCGTTTTGGTCCCTGGCTAAGTCGGTTGAATCGAACTTCTGCCGTCCCTCACTACCGCCACTGCTGAAACCCGACGGGTCGCTGGCCCATACCGCTGAGGAGAAAGCAAATTTGTTTGCCTCTCTCTTCGCGTCTAGATTCTGGTGACGCGCGGCCCCCTTTTAATCCTGATGGTTGCGAGACGAGTATGTCGGATATTCGCATCCATCAGAAGGACGTCCGTAGGGTGCTGCGTAACCTTGACATGAACAAGGCTAGCGGTCCAGACGGGATACCGGCAATTGTTCTAAGAACGTGTGCGCCTGAACCTTCTCCGATTCTGACACGCCTATTTAGGCTTTCATTTGAGGCTGGAAAAGTGCCGATTGCATGGAAGCAAGCTAACGTACAGCCCGTGCCCAAAAAGGGTAGTCGGGCTGACCCAGCTAACTACAGGCCAATTTCAGTAACGTCCATTCTCTGTAAGACTATGGAACGTGTACTCAACACTAAGCTCCTGGCATACCTAGAAGCTAATGACATCCTAAGTGACCGACAATACCGCTTTCGCCGAAATCGGTCAACTGGTGATCTTCTAGCGTATGCCATCCACATCTGGAGTGAGGCCATCAAGAGACACGGGGAAGCGCTTGCCGTCTCCCTCGATATCTCGAAGGCTTTCGATAGGGTCTGGCACGAAAGCCTTATTAGTAAGCTTCCTTCTTTCGGATTACCTGCTGGTTTGTGTGCTTGGATTGCAGACTTCCTGAGTGACCGGTCCATCCGAGTGGTCATCGATGGTTGCTCGTCCGGTCAAATGGCCATTAATGCCGGGGTCCCTCAGGGGTCAGTGCTCTCGGCAACATTGTTCTTGCTGCACATAAATGATCTGCTTAAGCCCGGTACCTTTGGGTATGCAGACGACAGCACTGTTGCTGAGAGTTACATATCCAGCGCGCAGGCTAGTGGGTCACAGATCCAGTCTCTCCGAGAGGCTATGGTCGAGCGCTTGAACTTGTCCTTGGAGGCACAGTCTCTGAATGGGGCGATGCCAATTTGGTCAAGTTCAATGCTGCTAAAACCCAGGCGTGTCTATTTTCCGCTAAAAAGAGCCAATTCAGCCCTGCTCCAACTTTCCGGGGCGTAACCGTGCCAATAACCGACCATCTTGATCTCCTTGGTGTTACGCTGACGTCAAACTCAACTTTGGGCCATACATCGAAGCAAAGGCTCAACTGGCAGCAAAAAAGCTGGGAATCCTCGCGAAGGTCAGACAGTACTTCACGCCGGAACAGCTGCTCAAACTTTATCAAGCGCCAGTTCGATCGTGTATGGAGTACTGCTCTCATCTTTGGGACGGATCTGCCCGATACCAGCTTGATGCACTTGAGGCAATTGAGAGGCGAGCCAGGAGGATCATTGGCAATGATGCACTCGTTGAGTCGAGGCTTCAAAGTCTTGAGCATCGACGCAGAGTTGCTAGCCTGTCGGTTTTCTACCGGTTGCATTTCGGGAGTGTGCGTCGGAATTGCATAACCTAATTCCGCCTAGCCCGTTCCATCATCGGACCACCAGGCGTACGGCAATGCGCCACCGGTACATGGTGGACATCCCACCTATACGCACAAAACGTTTTGGGAATACATTCATAGTGCGTACAGCTAAGGAGTGGAATTCCTTGCCGGAATCTGTTTTTCCTGATGGCTATAACCCGGGAATCTTTAAGTCAAGAGTGAATAGGTTACTTCTAGGTAAGCGCGCTCCATCGTCGACCGCATCGTCGCTTTCCATCAAGTCAGTTAGCGGTCAAGCGCGAACCTATCAAGAATAATAAAAAAAAAAGAAAACGTGAGTAAGACGCAGGCAATGATCACAGGAGATCCTGTGATCATTGTTTTGGAGGGGTGTAGATACACCCCTCCCACCTCGCCTGAAACTCAGCGGAGCCGACATCGAGTGGACGCCCCGGGCCAAAAACTTTTTACAAAAAAAAACACAACCGACTTCAATATAAAAAGAAACACTGAAAGTGCAAAATAACTTTAATTTCGGAACCAATAGTTTTGTCGCTTCTTTATTTAACACCGACTTCCGAAATTAAAGTTATTTTGCACTTTTGAATTTTTTTTTTACATTGAAGTTGGTTGTATTTTTTTAATGTATTTTTATTTTATTTTATACCTTTTAGTTATGGTACCACCACTAATAAGTATTCTTCAGCCAAACTTAAATACCTTATAGCCAGAGTGCATCTCATGACAATTCTAATAATCCTAAACACAGTTAGTTTACATTAATTTATTACAGAGTTCTGGTGCCTAACTTCAGGCTTTATCATCAGATCAGTTTGATATATTCCCCCTCTTCTATCAGTCAGTCATCGACTACACATATAAACAAAGCAATTTTACTTGTTACAACTGTTCTGCTGTGATCCTATGAGGAGTTCTGTTCCATATCTTTGAAGTTCATGATCAGACCATAACAACATTTCTATGGGACCAACTCGGAAGCATAACCATTCAATAAAAATAAAAAAAAAACAAAATCGGTCCACGATTGACCGAGAAACCGGTAAACATACATAAAAAAAATACATTCAGTTGAACATAAAACCTCCTCTTTTTTGAAGTTGATTATAAAGAACATCTCTACATCTTTTTTGTCTAAGAAAATACTTTTAGAAAATATTACGAGCAGAGAAATACAGTTATTATTAAAAACTATAATGTCTTTACATTTTCAGATATTATTACTAGCTTTTCCCACAGCTCCTCCCCTGTGACCTGTTTCACAGGAATCATACATTATCTGGAAGAAAAAGTCCTCTTACCCCTCAGTGACTATCACTGAAAGTATTCAACTAATGGGATCTGTGAGTGCTCCAGAGATTGCCTTTTACAAACTTATAAACAAATCATTTCACCTCTTTGAATCTATGTACAGACGGATCATTAAATTTCTCATTCCTAGAAACATACCATCACTTTGATGTTCCTCCTCTGGCTCAATGACATCATCTAGTCTCTCACAAACAGCTGGTAATTCTTCTTTGATAGCATCACATTCTGTTTGACATTCATCATCAGATTCTATGCTTACATGCACCATGGGTGATAAAATCAACCCATTAAAACACCCGAAGTGGTCTTGGTTTATAGGTGGATTTAGCTGTAAAAAAATAACTTAAGTATTAGATCCATTACATACCAAGCTCCATCCAAACTTCAGGAAAGTTGGTCCCTCATCCCATCTATGCAGAGAGCATTTTAGAGATGGGCAGGGGAATGACATAAAACAGTTTATGAGTAAATTGCATGTTATCTTCTTCTTCTTACTGTAATTTTTTTCCAATTCTACGAATACAATTAGTAATAACTCAAGTTACCCTTTCGAATACCATAATTAGGAAGCGAATACCAGCATTCGCTTGGGGTTTAATTGATTGAATTAAACAAAGTCTCATGAGAATGTTCTGGACGGACGCTGTAAAGGTTAAGCCAAGTATCTTTACTGCTCCAACTCAATAGTCAACCCTGGAGATATATCTGTTAACAAATGCCTCACCTCACAATCCTCATTCATCATCTGAGTGAGCAGCTCTTCTGCTTCCAGACATTTTCTCTGCAGTTGGCAGCATTGCTTTAGTTTAGTGCAGCAGATGAAACAAGCGAGCATCGGTCTACTGTCTCCAGTTACAAACTGCAACAAAACTTGTTCTACTACTTCAACAATTTTTTCTATAAATAAATTACATTCAAACGTGATACAGAGAAGTCATAAGCTTAGTAAAGTTTAAGAGTGTTAAGGTGGACAGCTACGATTTACAATTTGGATGGACTGTGAGAAAGATGACATTACCTTATGGAAAGGGGGAACTACTGAGATCCCGACTCGTACAGGTGTATGGAACGCCACATGTTGAGCAGTACACAACTAGATTGTGATAGTTGCAAGGGAATGATGCTCTTCAGAATAACATTTATTTAGTGGTTAGCTTCGCTTGCAGTACGCCTCTACTCACACGGAGAAAGTGTTGATTGATTCTTACTCGAGGTAGATAGGAGAATTATATGTTATTATTATAAGTACAAAATAAAACTTACCGGATTATCAGTCAGCCTCTCATACAGTTCATGCAAGTCTTTGTTTACCACTACATACATGCGAACGTCCTCCGCTAAACATAGCCTACACATTGGTAGCTTTTCCATTTTTATTTTTTTACTAATTATATAGGGAAGTATCAAGTTATTTTAATTTAAAATTATGTTTAGATGTTTACCCCTATATTATATATTATTTATATTGTACTCTGTATAAACAATAGACATTTTTTTTTTTACTTTCTTTCCTTGTGGAACAGGCTAGAGTCAGAGACCATGCTGCCTAGTCATCAGTTTTTGTTTCTTTTTGTTTTACATTAGAATGCAGGTGTAACACATTCTAATGTTTTTTGAAGTATTTGGCAGCAAATGTATCGATTCAGCCTTCTCTGCAACCTTCGCTGAGGTAGCTAAAACTACAATAAAATTCTCAGCTCCATTTTAAGTTTAGATCACAATATTCACTAGAAATCAATTTGAGAATAATTAAAACAGCCACTGAACTTCACTCGAAGAAATCCCGCCAAAAACTGTCATATATGGAATAGGTCTGTGGCACAGAGGCACAAAGTACCTTTTTAAGGGCCTATTACACTATTCGATATTCAGACAGTATACTACGCGAAATCGACTTTAGGCTCTAGACAGACGGACCGCATTTCAACTGCAATCCAACCGCAAATTGCAGTTCAAGTGCAGTTTGAATGCAGTTGACACGACTGCAATAGAACTGCAAACCAAACGTGCAGTCCGATTGCAGTTCATCCGAACTGCAATTTGCGGTTGGATTGCAGTTAAAATGCGGTCCGTCTGTCTAGAGCCTAAAGTCGATGTCGCGTAGTATAATAAGGGTTAGACCGGTCTTACTCGGAACAAAAAAAATCACACATCTACACTATCGCGTAACACCTAATGTTCTTTTTTCCGTTATAAAAAATAAATATCCTTGCAAATAGTGACCCCAGTGATTTGATTTCGATAAGAACAGGAAGCATTGTGACTATTTATTGTTATTAATTTCTTGGTGTAAACTGCAAACAATTAATCTAGTGATAAAAAACAATTGGCAAGTAATCTTTTACTATACCGACATCGAATGTTAATAACCGGCTGGTTAAGCGAAACGCGTAAGTGACTCGAATCCCACGGCGTTTACGACGTTCTTCTCGCTAATTCACTACGCGTCGACTCATCGATGGGCCTTTATTAGCGTGCGATTTATTAACGTGCATAAGACTTTGCTTATTTATTGCTTTTTCGAATACATTTCTATTGACTAATCTATACATATAATAAAACAGTAAAATTATTTTGCGATGGTATTAATTGGCGCAAAAACTACTGAACCGATCCTGTTCAAATTTTGCATACATAATCCTTATAGGTCAGGGCAACTTATAGGCTATAAATTATCACGCTATTTGCTATGGGGGGTGAGCAATAATCCAAAATGTCGATATTGAACGACATTTGCCGCGAGTTCGATCCTCAGCTACAGTTAAAAATTTTGTCATTATTTTATCTTCTTTTTTGTAATAAAATAACTTTTACCATTTTTTCAAAATAAAATTGACATTTCTATTCGATATCTTCTAAATATTTTGTAAAAACTAATCAAAACTCATAATAAAATCAAACCGGCGAGTAAAATCACGTAGGTACTAAAATGTTGTAAATATGGCACCACACGCAATTCAGATAGGTACTCGCAACGCCATCTAAAGACTTAAAGTAGAAATAATGATGACAATGATAGTTGAACTTCATATTTGATAGATGGCATTGTATATTTTACGTAATTTTCTGAGTGGCGGAAGAATGACCATCGCCCAAGTTTGCAGACAGTTTTATTGTTTAAAATTGGACGAAAACCGTTATGGTTAAACTGGAGTTAGACGGAGGCATTTTTAATCCTACTGCTTTTATTTTCCGGTGGTTGTAACAAGCTAATTGACCGTGATTATTCAAGGGATACCAACCAAAGGCGATAAAAGTAAATACTTATATGTATAATTATTGACTTTAAAATAACACTGCCAAATTTTCGGAAGAGGTAGCATGGCACCTTGCGTTGGAAGGCCCCCAGGTGGACCGATGACCTGTAGGGCTATTACGTAACTCTGTTGACAGTTCAAGTGATGATCACTCGTTATCAGTGTGCATCATTGAACTGTCAAACAGATAATTTCGTATTGCCTATCTTCAGTGACCAACTGCAGTGACGTCATTAGCCACTGGTGCCTTTAATAGCCACCGTAACACGTTTTGACAGATGTTATTGTATCGATACTTTTAAAATTGCGATTCTGTAAGCTTTTGAAGTTTCCAATGGACATCAAGTTGATAGCCACCAAACAATTTGAAAGACACTGCTCTCGGGTAGTGTTTTATAAGAATTCTAGTCATATAGGTACACCGGTGCCCGAGTTTAGTTTGGCCATAAATTGACTTATTTATATAGTTGTATTTGATTAATTTGTGTTGTTGATGAAGAATTTTACGCCTAACATTGTTTGCATCTGCTGAAGAACAGCAAATTCAAAAGAATTTGCGAATTCAGAGGCGCCGGCTGCGACGCTAGTACTATAATCCTATGTAGGTAGTTGCCAGACAGGGAACTTATTGCAAATTTTCGTTTGGATAGGGATGGATTCCAACTGATATTGGAAGAATTTCGACCACACCTGCCACAATCACGTAAAACGGCTGTTCGCATTTAACTAAATGTAAGTACACTTACTCACACACATCCTTCTTCTTTCGTTATAAAAATATATAATAGTACCTATTATGTACCAACTTGTATGCCTAAGCAACTTACTAATATTTATTTCATTGTCTGTTGCAGATTCTGGCTGCTTTAGGAATGGATCATACCAACGCAATGTAGGAACTTCATATCTGTGTAATATGTGCCACCCTACATTTAGCATGTGTCTACACAAGGTCAATCAAGGTCCGGAAAGTGCTTCTTAAGTACATAAAGTTCCTTTCGGCTCAGCAAGACAGGGAAATTATGTGTGCATCTGGATTGAGGGCCCATTTTTTAAATCCTTATGAAACGAAACAAGATTAACAGGGAATTTAGTTAAAAAATAGTAAAACTTAAAGCAATGGGCCATAAATTTCTAAAACGTAAAATAAAACTGTTATGATTAAATAACGTGGGCCCTCATTCCAGACGCTTTCATAAAGAGGCATAGTCTGAATCTCGGAAAGTACGATGTCTGGGTTAACCATAATTATTTAGGAATTTAGTAAAGAATTTCTAAAATATTTTAAGAAATTCTCAAATCTGTAGAATATCGCATTACAGATTTATAGCGTTTTACCTTGGGCCCTCAATTCATTAATGTCATTTATAAAGAATTTGCAAAAAACTTAATTTATCTGACGAAATACATACAAACGACTTTAATTTATTTTAATTAGATACCACTATGAATTATTAAAAAAGAAATAATGACCCAAAAGTTAATAGTCTAAAAGTAAATGAGAGTTGAATTTTACTGAAACGTCTGAACTGAGGGCCCAAGATTTTAGGCTTTATTGACTAGACTAAACCTCATAGATTGACGCAAAGTAGATCAAGATTTCTTACTATTTTTTAACTAAATTTTAACGTATCGTCCGTTCTTCTAGATGCTGTAATTTAAGAGAAAATTGATTTTCAACTTTGTATAGAAGAAAATGTTGTAGGGTGACCATTTAGTAATAAAATGTTATTTTGATATTATAAACAGATACTTCAATTTTACTTAAATATATTGATTTATAGATTCAAACTGTTTGTTTGAATAGTTGTTACAAAAAGATTGTAAGTAAATTGTATTACATATCGTAAAAACTATTACAGACTATTTATAAGTTAAATTTATGTATGAAGTAAATAGTTTTCTTATATTTATATCAATCGAGTTTTATTTATTGAAATTAATTTGATTGATTTACGGATTGCGATATTTAAGGTGCTCCAGTTCTTGTCCATAGATACGATGACTACTTAAAACATATTAGGTAGGTACTGGTAGGTTAATTTATCTTTCATTTTATGCAAACATTATTGAAGTTATATAAATATACTTTTTTATTTAAATGCTTTAGCTATCTAGGCCCATAGTATAAATCAGACATGTAATGGAGATCCGATTCCGATTCTGAAAGGTCGGAACTTCTAATTGATTTTGCACTTCCGATTAAGATTTTGGTTCTAATTTTTAATCGGAACTTATATCGGAGGTGCAAACAAGTTTATAGTAGGAGTACCTCTCTCCCCGTGCTTTCTGTCGATTACTCTTTCATATGTTATTTTGTTTCGTATTTGACATGTTGTGAGTTCACGCTTCATTTATGCTTATACTTAACCGAGTTTTTGATCAGGTTTAGTAATTTTTCATTTGACGCTTCTGCCTCCGCCTCCGATTTCGATTCCGGTTTCGGTTCTGTTTCCGGTTCCGGTTCTGATAATCAAATAAAAAAACTGCTTCCGAATTCGTTTCTGATATGGCCACTTCCGCTTTATCCCTAGTTTAAATACCATAAGGACTAACATATATATATTATTTGTTTATTTATAGTATATGGTAGTAGTAGTAGTAGTAGTAGTCTACCCTCAATTTCGGCTCTTACATCGAGGCTAAAGCTCAACAGGCTGCCAAAAATTGGGGATCTTAGCTAAGGTGAGACAGTACTTCACGCTGGAACAGCTGCTCAAACTTTATCAAGCGCAAGTTCGATTGTGTATGGAATACTGCTCTCATCTTTGGGATGGGTCTGCCAAATACCAGCTTGATGCTCTGGAGTCGATTGAGAAGCGAGCCAAGGGGATCATCAGTGATGATGCACTTGTCGAATCAAAAGCCTCGACGCCGAGTTGCTGGCCGGTCGGTTTTCTATCGATTACACTTCGGGGAGTGTGTGTTGGAATTGCACAATTTAATTCCACCAAGTCCGTTCCATCATCGGACCACTAGACGTACGGCGTTGCGCCATTGGTACATGGTGGACATCCCACCCATACGTACAAAGCGTTTTGGGAACACATTCATAATGCGTACAGCTAAGGAGTGGAATTCCCTGCCGGAGTCTGTGTTTCCTGATAGCTACAACTTAGGGGTCTTTAAGCTGTTGATCCCCGCATTAACGCTTCACGCGCCATTGTCTTACTATTGTGTGTCTAATTACGCACTCAAAAGGTTAAGTCAAGAGTGATAGGTTACTTATAGGCAAGCGTGCTCCATCGTCGGCCACATCATCACTTACCATCAGGTGAGATATTGGTCAAACGCGAGCCTATCAATAATAAAAAATAGTAATATAAGTATTTATTAGTTTAAGATTTCACAAACTCTTCTTATCTCTACACACTATTGTCTACATTTTTTTTTATGTATCCTTTCGCAGGTCTGCTGGAAGAAATTTATTTTAGCAATAAGCAGTACTTTTGTATATTTTGTTTTCATTTTTTTTTTTATTGATATAAACCAGTGCTTGACTGCGATCCCACCTGATGGTAAGCAGTGATGCAATCATTGATGGTGAGGCACACTAGTTTATTAAGAGCCTAACTAAGCCTAACTAAGCTCTAGCCTTGAAGACACCTAAATTATAGTTGGACGGGAAGACCGCAGCAGGCAGATTGTTCCAGTCCTTCGAAGTACACGCACATTACTGTACCTTCTTCCAATGGCGGCGGTCGAACTGGCGACACACGGGGTTGCGACAGTCGTGGGCAGGATCCAGGAGTTGGGACTCGAGGTGGCATTGCACAAGTCCGAGGCCATGTGCTTTCACGGTCCTCGGAACGCGCCACCACCGGGTTCCCAACTAACGGTAGGAGGAGTCCACATCGGCGTCGGGTCGACGATGAAGTACCTGGGACTCGTTCTCGACAGCCGATGGGATTTCGAGGAGCACTTCCGACGTCTGGCTCCCAAACTAAATCGGACTGGGGCTGCCCTCGGGCGGCTCCTGCCCAACCTGGGGGGTCCAGACGCCTCCTGCCGGAGGCTCTACGCAGGAATCGTTCGGTCCATGGCCCTGTATGGCGCACCGGTATGGGCGCCGGCGCTGCGGAAGCAGCCGGCGGCCCGGCTGAACGCATGCCAGAGGGTCATGGCCATACGGATGGTGCGAGGATACCGGACGATTTCCCGCGAAGCGGCGAGCCTCCTTGCTGGACAGCCACCATGGGATCTGGTAGCAACAGGCCTTGCTCACATGCACGATCTGCGCATGGAGATGCAACGCCGGGGCGAAACTCCGCTGCCGCGACAAGTCGCAGCATGGCGGACAGAGCTCTGGCGGGTTCTCATGGAGAAATGGCGACAGCGACTGTCGCGACCCAGTGCTGGGCACGCCACAATTATGGCGGTAAGTCCCCTCTTTGAGGCGTGGTTGGAAAGACCTCACGGCGTCCTCACCTTCCGCATGACGCAGGTTCTCACCGAACACGGTAAGTTCGGGAAGTTCCTGCACCGGATTCGTGCGGAAGAGACGCCCGGGTGTCGCCACTGTGCGGACCGCCCGGAGGACACGGTGGAGCACACGGTGGAGGTGTGCCCCGCTTGGGCAGAGCAACGCCGTGTCCTCGTGGGGGCGATCGGCGGCGGCGATCTCTCGCGCCGGGCCTTGGTACAGGCCATGGTCCGGAGCGAGGAGGAGTGGCAGGCGGTCGCCTCCTTCTGCGAAGCAGTAATGCTAGCAAAGGAGGCGGCCGATCGCGTGAGGCAACGGTCCTCACGCCCCAACCGCCGCCGGGACTCCGATCCCGATTTCCGGCCACCGTAGGCGAGGGCTTGCGGACGGCGAGCAATGGGTGGCTCGCCGTCCGATCGTCCGGTAACCGTCCGGACCGAGCCCAAGTCGTCGACGGCGCGTATTGTTCCACGCGCGCCTCAGGGAGATGTCAGCAAATCGTAGGGGCCCAACAGGGTCGAAGCCTACTGGGGCCACGGGTAGTGTGAAAGTGAAACCCGGGGCCCTGGGACGAAGGCAAAAAAGGAACAGGAGTGGGTTTTTAGTCAGTAAAAGTCTGACACTATTTTCCGCTCCGCCCAAGAGCGGGATTTGTCATAAGATGATTTTCCCACATAAAAAAAAAAAAAAAAAAACCTTCCAATATAATGTGTGAATAAATATATTTAAAGTACCTAACATAAAAAATATAAACAAACAAGAGTATTGTAGATATATTTTTTACTGAAAATATATGAATTTTAGTCTCTGCTGCACAAAATGCACCTATAGGTTTTTTTTTAGGTAGGAAAATCATCTAATGACAAATCGCGCTCTTGGGCGGAGCGGGAGATAGTGCCTGACTTTTACTGACTAAAAATCCACTCCTGTTCCTTCGTTGCCTTCGTCTCAGGGCCCCGGTTTTCGTTTTCACACTACCTTTGGCCCCAGTAGGCTTCGACTCTGCTGGGTCCCTACAGTTGCTGACATCTTGAGGCGCGCGTGGAACAGTACGTGCCGTCGACGACTTGGGCTCGGTCCGGACGGTTACCGGACGGTCGGACGGCGAGCCACCTATTGCTCGCCGTCCGCAAGCCCGCGCCTACGGTGGCCGGAAATCGGGATCGGAATCCCGGCGGCGGTTGGGACGTGAGGACCGTTGCCTCACGCTATCGGCCGCCTCCTTGGCTAGCATTACTGCTTCGCAGAAGGAGGCGACCGCCTGATGCACCTATAGGTACGATAAACATTATGGTCACCCTACAACATTTTCTTCTATACAAAGTTGAAAATCAATTTTTTCTTAAATTACAGTATCTAGAAGAACGGACGATACGTTAAAATTTAGTTAAAAAATAGTAAGAAATCTTGATTTACTTTGCGTCAATCTATGAGGTTTAGTCTAGTCAATAAAGCCTAAAATCTTGGGCCCTCAGTTCAGACGTTTCAGTAAAATTCAACTCTCATTTACTTTTAAACTATTAACTTTTGGGTCATTATTTCTTATTTAATAATTCATAATGGTATCTAATTAAAATAAATTAAAGTCGTTTGTATGTATTTCGTCAGATAAATTCAGTTTTTGCAAATTCTTTATAAATGACATTTATGAATTGAGGGCCCAAGGTAAAACGCTATAAATCTGTAATGCGATGTTCTACAGATTTGAGAATTTCTTAAAATGTTTTAGAAATTCTTTACTAAATTCCTAAATAATTATGGTTAACCCAGACATCGTACTTTCCGAGATTCAGACTATGCCTCTTTATGCAAGCGTCTGGATTGAGGGCCCACGTTATTTAATCATAACAGTTTTATTTTACGTTTTAGAAATTTATGGCCCATTGCTTTAAGTTTTACTATTTTTTAACTAAATTCCCTGTTAATCTTGTCTCGTTTCATAAGGATTTAAAAAATGGGCCCTCAATCCAGATGCACACGGAAATTATTATGAGAGAGAGTTAGTTTTGAATGTGTTTTAATATAAGTACCAACAGGTGTTCATAAAAAGTAAAATTTAATTTAACCTTGTTATGGCTGGAACCTGGAATAATTGGGCTACACATTGGCCTTAATCTGGCCAACTGAACATGACAATGTATGATTTAATAGAAACAATTATGATTCCCTTAATCTTTTAATAGTAAGACTGAAAAATACTGCTACAAGTAGTATTGATCAGTCTGTAAATAAAATTATACAAAAAACTAAAATAAAACTCTTGTTTCAGATTTGTGATGCCAATCTAAATAGAGTGCACGTTGATGCTTCATATGATTCCTTTATCTGGAATCAATGCAACTTAAAGTTGAACACTCCAATGCCAGAGTCGAGTGATGATGTGGACAATTGGACCAACAGAACTAAGTTGCAAGAGAGGTGGCAAGCAAGACCGATAACAGACAACTGAAGGGTTAAATTAGTTCTAAGATTATAGAATGCTAGAATAACAGCATTAACAGCTTCAATATTTGTATTTTTCTATTGTGTTTATTTTATTTACAGCTTTTGTCATAAATCATTTTATAAATCAAACTGTTATCATAAAGCCAAAAGTTTGTATGTTTGTTACTTCTTCAGTCAAATGGCTGAACGGATTTTGATGAAACATGGTACATGTATAGACACAATAATCAACATTCCATAATCAATTCTCCTGGAATTGCACAACAGATACTTTTTATTCCGAGAGAAAAGAAAATAAATGATATTATTATTATCATAATTATAGTATGTTCCCTTGGGATAATTTTCTAGTCGCATGGGTGAAGCCGCTGGTTGAAGGTAGTTATAAGATAATTATATTTTCTAGGAGTAGTTTTTGTTAGATATAATAAACTTAATATGACAAAGTATCCATGGTTTTTTACTTGCTTTTTTTATTATATACCTACTTTACAACTTGTGTTATGTTGTGGATAAATTATAAGAAGTAGGAGAAAGAAAGAATCTGACCCTAAAGTCATGAGTATGTTGTACAAAAGTATAGTGCGAAGCCATTTCGATTATAGCAGTCTAGCTTACATGAATGCCAATAGCACCTTGTTACGAAAATTAGATGTAATTCAAAATATGGGATTGAGACTTATTTGTGGTGCAATGCGCTCCACACCTATCAATTCATTAGAGGTTGAGACCTGTATACCTCCCTTGACACTACGAAGGTTGTTGTTGGCTGAGAGATTTTTATTAAAAGTCATGACATCAAATGATAATCCTTTACTTATGAAACTAACAATACATCCGGAAATCTCCCAGTCAATTTCTTTCAATGCTGTCTCTGCTTCTTCTTTAGTTGGTGGAACTCTGCCAGAAATGACCACAATATTTCAACATGTAAGTAATAATTCAAAAGATATTGTTAAAAATGATATTTGGCCTCTGTATAAAATTCCTTACAATAGTATTATTAATAGCTTTGCAATTCATTTAGATATAGTACACAATACATCAGAATTTTTACAGTTTAAAGACAATAGACCGAAACCTCAGACCAATAAAAAAGTATAGACAGAACATTGCGCTCCTAAAAGTGTGGCACGTAATATGAAGCCAATCGGCAATATGAAGCCAGCCGCTCGGTAGTCTGCCGCTAGCAAGCGAGTGCGCGTGACGTTGTTTTGTTGAGATAATAATTACGAAATTATGCCGTCCTGTGTCATAAACTGCTGCAAGAACAATTCCTTTTTCCAAAAAAATGCTTCTGGGATTACTTTTCACAAGTAAATAACGTTTTTGCTGTATAAATTAAATAAAATCGTAAAAATATCTGATATAATTTCTCGGAACACGCCATTGTGTCGCTGTTGCAAGTTAATAATAATAATAATAATAATAATAATTCCCAAAAATAAGGGAAGTCGTAATTTTTTACGGACACTACAACAAAGTGTTTTTTTATATATCTACAAGTACGGCGTCATCCAACATACGGTTACGCTGGATGACCCGCACCTAATCCGATTGTCGTTGGATATATATTATTATTATTATATGTAAGTTTTGTGTGTTTTTAAAATTAATAATTTCACTTAATATGAAAATAAATGATTTTCATTAAATGAAATTATATTTCATTTACATACAACCAAGATAAACACTATACTACCTACACAATAATAAAACTTAACCAAAGTATATCTCTCGCACTTGGGAGTCGCAGCGCAACGCTTGCAACATTTTTCTCTAGCACACATGTGCAAATCTACGATGTCATACACCAAGTTACGCACACAAAGCCAGAACTAGTCCTCACTTATTTCGTCGCTTTTGTTTACGACGACTCCGTCTATACTTTTTTATTCGTCTGAGACCGAAACATTATGTTATATACACAGATGGATCTAAAACAAATCACAATTTTTATGACCCACAGTTAGATTCCACAAAGTGTTTGAAATTAAACAAAATGTGTAGCACATATTCACTGCAGAATGCTATGCAATTTATTGTGCACTGCAGCATGTAAATAGCTTTGTAAATAATGTACACAATGTTTTAATAGTCACAGACTCAAAAAGTGTTTTGTCTGCTCTACATAATGTAAATATTTCTTTTAAGTTAAATTATATTATTTCAAAAACTACTTGATAAGAATATTAAAGTAGAATTAGTGTGGGTTCCTTCACACAGTGGCATTCGAGGAAATGAAATAGCAGATATAGCGGCCCGTTCAGAACACGATGAGGATAGATCCGAGTTGCTCAAGGTTCCATTTACTGATTACTACAGCGTCTTTAAAAAACTTAATAGACAGTTATGGAAGGAGTATTGGGACATAACCCTGGAAACGAAAGGCAGATGGTATGCTGAAATACAAAACGAATTACCGATTAAACCTTGGTACTATAATAGCTTCAAATACAGCACAAGAAAGTTTATAACTATTATATCACGCATGAGATTGGGACATTGCTTAGCACCAGCTCACCTGTATAGGTTTCACATAATCAACAATAGCCGATGTTATCACTGTGGAGCAGAGGATGCTGATTTGGATCATATAATCTTACAGTTTTCAAGTTTTAACATTCATCGTTTGATTTTGGTCAGTGAATTGAGTGAAATTCAACTAAACGACAGTGACATTCAAAATGAACGTCAGAGTGTAAGTGTTCCCCGCCGCGTACAGGATTTATTAGCAAATAAGAATTATTTTAGTATGTTATTTAAATATATTTGTACTACGGTAGAAAAAAATTAATTAATTTCTTAATCATATAAATGTATGTAATCAAAATAGTTGTAATTGTAAGCAATGACATCACTGTGTGAACACTGTGAGATTTATACCAACCCAACCTGAAAGAATGTAAAGATTTTGTGATTGTATAATTTACTTATTTTAAAAAATATATTCGATTCCCTTCATTGTATTGTACCTACCCATCTATGTATTCGACTGAAAGACTTGTTTGTATCTATGGTCATGAATAAAAATTATTAAAAAAAAAAAATTACAGCAATAGTTTCCATTACTGAATCAGTATCTTCATTCGCGTCATATGAAGTTCCGTACTCTTAGAAACCAGAAGTGAGGACAGTTTTAAAAAAAATAACGCACAATTAGGTACTTCCTAAATTATTTAATCAACGATCAAAGTTTAATTACCGAAAGCACAACAAATGATAATTTAAAATTAAGACATCCGAACTCTAATTACTGCAAATGATATAAATTAATTATCGAAATAACAATATAACGACTAAATGTAAGAGTACAAACGAGGGTAGAGATGTTCAACCGTTGCCGACCGATAATCGAGTGAACCCGTTGCCAAGCGTGCGCCGTCTTTTATAGCGCACCGCTTGAGCCAGGTTTTGGAGAAGGAGGTTTCGCTAAGACGGCCGTTCCTGACAGCGAGGCGTCCTCGACCGCATCTTACCTTGTGTCATCATCAGGTCCACCATCACCAGACTGGCTGTCATCCTCAGACTGGCCATAATCATCTGCAAAGTAACAACAACACATACTGTACATTTGTTTTCTTGCGTCACTTATGTGTCTGAAGCCAAAGAATAGTAAGCACTTGAACTAATGTTGTTAAGTACACGATAGTGAGCGTGCACTCCCACCATCAGGTACCCAACTAAACAGGAAGGTTTCTTAGGTAATTAAAATGTAAATTTAAATGCTTCAGACTAAAAAAATTACAAAGCAAAATCATTGATTCTAAGCACTAAAACGTAAATGGAACTAGATAGCATTCCAAGCAATGGAATTCCGGACTCCCATTGGACAGAATACTAGCCAAGATAAATAGATAGTAGTGAAGCTAATATACTTAACCAGAACAGAAGCCATGAACCATAGGTTCAGGGGTCCAGGCCAAACAGAAGTCATAAGCCAGAGGCTCAGACCAAACAGAAGCCATGAACCAGGGGTCCAGGCCAAACAGAAGTCATGAACCAGGGGTCCAGGCCAAACAGAAGTCATAAGCCAGAGGCTCAGGCCAAACAGAAGCCATGAACCAGGGGTCCAGGCCAAACAGAAGTCATAAGCCAGAGGCTCAGGCCAAACAGAAGCCATGAACCAGGGGTCCAGGTCAAACAGAAGTCATAAGCCAGAGGCTCAGACCAAACAGAAGCCATGAACCAGAGGTCCAGACCAAACAGAAATCATAAGCCAGAGGCTTAGACCAAACAGAAACCATGAACCAGAGGTCCAGACCAAACAGAAGTCTTCCAGTTGCTTACCAGACTCGAAGAAAGCGGAGCATGCGTCAGGCGTCCACTCGCCGCGCCAGAGATGATATGCTCGGCAGCTGCCTGGGTTTTTTTGCCATACGAGCCAGCCAGTAGTTCCAGCTCGTAGCGGTTATGTGGCAGTACACGAAGGACCTTATAGGGCCCCCGCATACCAGAGTCGAGCTTTCCTGTGCTCTGCGATGCCTTGTTGACAAAGACATAGTCCCTAACAGCGTAGGCTCGTGGCTGTCGCCGGTTCTGATTGGTGTATTCGTCTTGACGCCGCTGATTAGCTGTAAGTAAGTCTGAGGCACGCTGTCTCCTGAGCGTCATAAGTGCTTCTCGATTAGGGTTACGGTTCTCCAGTGCGACGTCACGCACTAGAGATCTTATAACTGGGGTAGCTGCATCAATCCCAACGAGGAGTTGTAATGGCGAGGCTTGTGTAGTAGCCTGTCTGGTGACATTTAAATTGAGCTGCACCTTCCATAAAGCGTCAGCCCACTGAGAACCTTTATGTCCCACCTCTATCCGTGTTTAAGACAGTTCTGCAGTACCTTTCTGCTTGTCCGTTTTCTCGATGCATTCCAGGTGTGATGAAATGAACAGAGCAGCCCAAGCTACTAACCCAGTCTCGGAAGGCTACGCTTTCAATCATTCTCCCTCTGTCACATATGATAGTAGTTGGAGACCCGAACAAAGATATCACATTGGTGAACACCCGTTTTAATTCGTCCGAGTCTTGACGATACATAGAATACAGCAGACAAAATTTTGAAAAGCTGTCAATTACTATTAAAACGTACTTAAACCCGTTAGATTCTGGAAGCGGGCCCAATATATCGGTATGAATAACACAGAATGGGTCATCAGGCTTCGACCAAGACTGAATCGGTTGTGGGGGTGCTTTAGGTACTTTCTTATGAGCTAAACATACAAGGCAATGACTAACATATTTTCTAACAAATTGTCTAACACTAGGAAACCAAAAGTGACGTAATATAAGATCCGTCGTTCGGTCGGCTCCAACATGATCATGCTCATCATGAAAAGTTCTTAAAAGGCTAAGCCGGTAACCTTTAGGGATGTAACACAACAATCGTGGTTCTTCCCCGGTTGGTGTATATTTGTAGTACAAAAGTTCATTTTTAATTAGATACCTTGAATAATCTAATTGGCCCTCCCTCTCTTAACTTAACAATTAAATCTTGGGTTTCCTCATCCGCAGTCTGAGCGACCCAATTATGCCCAATTATTAGGATTGCGAATGTGTGATACGTTTGCGGTTTCAGGAGGGTGCCGGCTTAGAAGATCAGCGTGCTGCATCATGGATCCCTTTCTATATTCCAAAGTAAAGGTAAAGTCTTGTAGGTAAACCCACCAACGCGCGACACGAGGCAACAAATCTTTTTTTGTTTCAGTTAACTTCAAGGAATTACAATCCGTCACTATTTTGAAATTGATACCAATTAAATAATGACGGAACGCGTACAATTGCTAGGGTTTCCAGCTCGTAGCTGTGATAGCGACTCTCTGCGCCCTGTGTGGACCTACTATAGTAACTGACTACTCTCTTTCGTTTACTCGTTTCTTTAATAGTTTTGTCTCTTCATTATTTAACACCGACTTCCGAAATTAAAGTTATTTTGCACTTTTCAGTGTTTTTTTTTCACTTTGAAGTCGGTTGTATTGTTTTTTTTTCACTTTGAAGTCGGTTGTATCACTTTTTAGTTATGGTACCACCACTAAAAAGTACCCCTCGGCCAAACTTAAATACCTTATAGCCAGAGTACATCTCATGACAATTCTAATAATCCCAAACACAAATAAATTACATTAATTTATTACAGAGTTCCGGTTCGCCTCTACTTTCAGTCAGTCATCGACTATACACGTATAAATAAACAAAGCAATTTTACTTGTTACGACGGTTCTGCTGTGATCCTATGAGGAGTTCTGTTCTATAGGTATCTTCGAAGTTCATGGTCAGATCATAAAAATATTTCTATGGGACCAACTCGGAAGCATAACCTTTCAAACAAAAAAAAATATTTCAAAATCGGTCCATAATTGACCGAGAAATCGGTGAACAGTCATAAAAAAAAAACATACATTCAACCGAACATATAACCTCCTCCTTTTTGAAGTCGGTTAAAAACTTGACTGATTTATCACCCGATGTAGAAGTCGTTGACGTCACGGTATCTGCTGACGATGGCGCGTTAGTATCAACTTTAGGCCTTTTCCCGCAGTTATATTTCGTATGACCAGCTTTACGACAATAATGACACACTATTTTGCTATCTCCCGATTTGGTTGCTTCGCGTTTACGCGATGATGACGATCCTTCATTGTTTGAGTGGGAAGGATTGTTTAAACTGCGCGTCTCGGTTTTTGGTTTGATATATAGGGTGACTGGTAATTAGTGTACGATACTTAAACACGTGATTGTGCTCATGATAACCAACAACTTTTACTATGGGAACAAACCTGAAATCGCGAAAAAAAAACAGCTGTTCAGTACATTTATGTTTGCCTAATGTACTGAACAGCTGAGATTTTTTTCGCGATTTCGGCTTTGCTCCCATAATAAAAATTGTTTGTTATCATGAGCACAATCACGTGTTTAAGTATCGTACACTAATTGCCAGTCACCCTATATACCGACAAAAATTCGACTAAATTATTTATTAACCGACTTCAAAAAGGAGGAGGTTATATGTTCGGTTGAATGTATGTTTTTTATTTTTTTTTTTTTATGTATGTTCACCGATTTCTCGGTCAATTGTGGACCGATTTTGAAATTTTTTTTTTTGATTGAAAGGTTATGCTTCCAAGTTGGTCCCATAGAAATATTGTTATGATCCGATCATGAACTTCGAAGATATGGAACAGAACTCCTCATAGGATCACAGCAGAACCGTCGTAACAAGTAAAATTGCTATGTTTATATATGTAGTCGATGACTGACTGAAAGTAGAGGGTGAATATATCGACCTGATCTGATGATGAAGCCTGAAGTTAGGCACCGGAACTCTGTAATAAATTAATGTAATCTAACCGTGTTTGGGATTATTAGAATTGTCATGAGATGCACTCTGGCTATTAAGTTTGGCTGAGGGGTACTTTTTAGTGGTGGTACCATAACTAAAAAGTGTAAAATAAAAGCTTTTTACAAAAAAAATACAACCGACTTCAAAGTAAAAAAAAACACTGAAAAGTGCAAAATAACTTTAATTTCGGAAGTCGGTGTTAAATAACGAAGAGACAAAACTAATAAAGAAACACCGACTTCCGAAAATAAAGTTATTTTGCACTTTTCAGTGTTTTTTTTTACTTTGAAGTCGGTTGTATTTTTTTTTGTAAAAAGCTTTTATTTTAAGTTTCGTATTCGTTGCCGCAGCCTTTATTTGAGCATCAGTAATACTTCTGACAATTATTGCAACTTTCAGTTCATCAGACAAGCCTTTCACAATATTAAGACGCAAAAGAGACTTGCGAGCATATTCGGCGTATGTCGGGAATTTATTTGAATTACTACACATAACCTCAAATAAAATTGTAGCAACGTCTACACTACGTGGGCACAGTGAACGAAACTCTAACTTAAAGTTGCTCCACGAACGATCATTTGTTATCCAATCGTTAAGCCATGACTTCGCGTCACCACGCACCCAACTTCCTATGCGCCCTAGACACTCGCGATCGTCCCATTTATTTAAATTACGAGCGCGGTCTACCTCTGAACACCAAACGTCAAAGTCGTGTAGGTTAGGATCGAAGGGAGAAATATAAAAATTATGCAATCTCTCTTGAAATAAACAAGACAATGCGCCAACGAGCTTATCTGTCACGTCATTATCCCGGTCGAGCGTACGCGACTTCTGCCTAGTTAAAGTTTCCTGCTCCCGTGAGCCATGCTCCGCAACAGGCGTAGACACGCGACACGTTGTCGGAGTCGGGAAACGGCTCGCAATAGAATTCAAGCGAGCTAATATTTGACCTAAGGCCTGATCACGCGGAGAATCACGACGGCTATATGAGGTGTCACGACGTCTATGACCATTTCGTGGACTACGGGACACATTACGATGTCTCGAAGAGGTACGTTCGCGACCATGAGAACGCTCACGGTACCTACGCGGTGAAGGAGCGTAATTGCTCCTTCCGGAACCGTGGCTACGATTACGCGATCTACTTCTCAACGCTCGAGAACGATTACGATACGATCGACGCGAATCGTTTAGTTTTTCAACGCTTGTCGAACGTCGAGGCATATCTCAGAAATTAAATGATCAGGTATAAAATGTAACACTCACCGATACTCGCAAATACACAAAAACGAAATTTGCAGTAATTAGGTCGAATTCAAACTCTAACGGACATTTATTTTAACTTAAAACAGATGGCACAAACAGCACTAAGCACGTGGTCTATCCCACTTCTGATCTTAGAAACCAGAAGTGAGGACAGTTTTTAAAAAAATAACGCACAATTACTTCCTAAATTATTTAATCAACGATCAAAGTTTAATTATCGAAAGCACAACAAATGATAATTTAAAATTAAGACATCCGAACTCTAATTACTGCAAATGATATAAATTAATTATCGAAATAACAATATAACGACTAAATGTAAAAGTACAAACGAGGGTAGCGATGTTCAACCGTTGCCGACCGATAATCGAGTGAACCCGTTGCTTTTTTTTTTTTATGTGTGGCCTCTCGCAGGTCAACCTAGGAGGTTGTCGGCTGCTTAACCGGACTTGCCTGTGGCGGCCTCGATTCAAGAATCAAAGCCTCCAGCCAGGGCTTACTTAACTAAACTTAAAACTAAGCGACTACACGATAAGGGCACCCCCTGTGGGGTACGGACCTCGGCTTAGGGCGTCGCTGGGGGAGGGCAGCAAGGGACGGGCTGGATCGCACAAAGATATTATTATTATTAACGGAGAATTTTAAAACTACGGCTCAGCGGCGCGGGCTGGCTCGAGCAAAGGACGGGGAGGACGTTGACGGGATTGTCGCGGCAGGCCTCGGCGGCGAGGACGGAATGACGGCGGTCTGTATTGTCTGCGAACTGTACTAGTTTCCTTACGGCTCTCTTGGAGCAGGGTAATAGGGTCGTCGGGGGTGACAAGAGTATGCCTAGGACGTCGAATCTTTGAGATGCGGGAGGGTTCGTATCGGGCGGCCGATACGATAAGGGGGTTGCGGTGTTTCACAGCAGTATCGAAGAAACGCTTGCACAGGCGTTTCATGAACTGCTGGATGGTGGGGATTTTGAGATCTAAGTGTAGATTCTCATTTCGGACGTAATATGGGGCACCGAGGATTTTACGGAGGGTCCGGTTTTGGAGGGTCTGCATCCTATGGAGGAAACGGAGCTTGGCGTGTGCGAAGATAGCACACAGGCATAAGTCATGATCGGGCGGATTACTGCTGTAAAGAGGCGCAGCTTGCACTTAAGTGACAATTTGCTGCGAGCAGTCAAGAGATAATGGAGCCTACCTTGAGCGAAAGCGGCGAGCGAGCGTGCCTGCTTTATGTGCTCGGCGAAGGTCAAGTGCTGATCGAGGATCACTCCGAGGTACTTGGTTTGCTTCTCCCAGGGGATTGGCTTGCCGTACATGGTGATCGGAGGGGGAGGGAGGACGGTCTTCCGCTGTCTCGAGTAGAGAACAGCTTGACTCTTATCAGGGTTAACCTCAATTCTCCATTTCCGGAACCATTTGCCCAAAATGTTTGCGGAGAACCCGTTGCTAAGTGCGCGCCGTCTTTTATAGCGCACCGCTTGAGCCAGGTTTTGGAGGAGGTTGCGCTAAGAGTACTTTTTTTTACCCGACTGCAAGAAGGGTTATGTTTTTCGCACGTATCTTGTATGTACCTATGTAATATTTTTTATTACCTCATATCTTCCAAACCGCTGGACGTAGATAGATATTTATATAATTAAGATATCGTTAGATTCGTCTTGATAACCCAAATGTTCTTAGATAGGTGACGTTAAAAAAAAACCCAACATAACGACTGCGAGACGCCATAAATAAAGTAAAAAAAATATTATTTTTTGGTTACTGTGAAATGGGTATCAAATTAAAGGGCTCATCATGAGGATTTCAAAATGGTATGTCATGACCATATTAAAAATAAATACAATAGGAAATATGTTATTATACTAACTGTTATTACTGTTACTCGCGACCTCTTTTTATATCCCACTGGGAATTAAGTCCCGATACCGAGGGAAAATGAAAAGTAGGCCATGTTACTCTTTGTAACATCAACGACGAATTTCGGACGACGTGCAATGTGTAGCTCGCAGTCCGACCGTCCGGCTATTGTCTGGACCAAGCCCAAATCGTCGACAGCGCGTCGTGTACAACGCGTTCCTCAAGAAAGAGGCAATGCCCTGCTTGAGGGATCAACTGCCGGCTGCTAAGCGAATCTACAAACACGGTCTTCCTTTTTCTTGAAGTTGGATTGCGTGTCCTAAATTTTCTGAAAACCTACACAAGGTATGACAATGCAACTTTCTCCGAAGGGTGACGAAGGTTACAAAATTGACAAAGGTACCTTAAAAAGGTGTTGCACCTGTTCGAGAAACTGCCGACAGCTTTGCGAATCAATAGGCTCTGAGGGATACTGAGGTACTTAAATCCTTTACAGTTGGTTTGAGTGTCACAATCTTCAAGAATTTCATACAAGGTTCGATAATGCAAACTTTCCCAGGCGGTGATGAAGGTCACAGAGTTGATGTACACCGAGAGGCGTTACGCCTGTTCTAGGGACCAACTGCCAGTTGCTGAGCAAGTCCATAGGCCAACTCTCGAAAATACTACGGTACGGACTACGTGTTTTATAGAAATTTCCAGAAGCTAAACGCATGATACGGCAAGCAACCTTCCCCGGTGGGTGATGAAGGTCGCAAAGTTGAGATTCCCTAAGAGGCTTGGCCTGCTTGAAGGCTCAACTGCCAGCTGCTAAGCAAGTGAATTGGTACTGACGGATCATGCAAAGCTAAGTCTGAAGACAAACTCTTAGAGCTAAATAGCGTCAACTTCCAGGAACTAAATGCAAGCTACGATAATGCAACATTCCCCAAGGGGTGATGAAGCTCTCAAAGTAAAGTTACCCTAGAGGCGTGGCGCCTGCTCGAGGCTCTGACCACCGGAATTAAGTCCCGTTCCCGCGAGAATATAAAAAGTAGCTTAAGATACTCATTATAATATTAGCTATACTACTACTATAATGTAGCATTTGCTATCCGTCAGTGAATGTCCTGTTAAAATCGGTCCAGCCATTTCGTATGTTAGCCGGAACAAACCGATAACTAATCAAACATTTCAAAGTTCACTTTTTTATAGGTATTGAATACACTTTGATATACTCGTACATTTAGTATACAAATGTTTTTTGATAATACAAACAGACACTTCAATTTTATTTAAAATACAGAAAAGCGTACTGCAACAGTCGGAACCCATTAAAATAATCTAGACTAAAATGATTGCATTAGTATGGGTCCCGACTGTTGCAATCAATTTCCTTATTAGGATGTATTGTTTGTTTTATTTTATGTGTTTAAATTAGTGCAATTAAATTGGTTTCTAAACTACTGGACTGAACTTATTTTTTTGTTTTCAGTTTTTATTTTAAGTAATTTTTTTCGCAGTCGGGTTTTTTATTTTTTATTTTTTTATGAGGAAACATAAAACAGGAATTACTCAAAACCATTAATCATGCTCACAAAAATACTTTAATAGATGTAAGTACATATTTTTTATATTAGAGCTTTTTTGCAACAGAGTTGGGGACTTAACGATCGAATCTACACAACAACTCAGTAGATTTTGACATACTGCTTGGAGTTCTTGAGTCTATTAACTTCTCTGCTTCTGCGTTAGCCTGGTTTGACTCTTATCTTCGGGGTCGCTCTCAGTGTGTCCGCCTTGATGAGATTTTCTCTGATTGGTGTGATCTCACTGCTGGTGTTCCTCGGGGTGGCGTTCTCTCTCCTCTTCTTTTCACTATATTTATAAATACTGTTACTAAGGTTATCACTTCCAACTTCCATCTTTACGCAGACGATTTGCAGCTTTATCGTCACTTCACATTGGCTGAAACAGACTCAGCGATTATTGCCATGAATCGTGACCTGGAGAGTATTGATCTGTGGGCCAAGTCTTACGGCTTACAGATTAATCCTTCAAAGTCCCAGGCTATGATCATAGGTAGTGTAATGTACTGGGTATTTAAATGTGTGTGTTAATAGAGGGTTGAAGATGCACCAATATGTAAATGGATAATTCAGGCGCCAGGTACATCCTCAAAAAAATAAACTCGGATCCACTACAAGTTGGAGAGCCTTGGCCTTTAATCTTCAGGCGGTAGACTATATAGGAAAAATAAAAGATTAAAAATATAAGTCAAGCTTTAGCCTTTAATTTCTCCCAGCCCGCAGTTCATGACCAGGTTTAGATACCCATGAAATGTTTAATAAGTGACACTGTTTAAGATTATTGGAACTAATATGGTATTGTTGCACCTGAGGTTTGAGATATCTTTATTTCCCATAAGAATTTACAATTCACTTACATGAGAAAACTTAAAAATTAATTTACAAACGTTATTGGTAGCGTACAGTAATAGTTTTGTCTTAATTACAATTTAAAGAGAAGTAATCAAAAAGTGTAGGGTAGTCGATAAATAGTTGCATACTTAAATCGTAAACATACACGGAGTACGAACAACTGGAAGCGGCATGTACTAAGGTGCGCTTGGTTTGTTAAAGATGTGTAATTTTAAGTATTTTTTAAACATTGACATTGACTTTGCATTTTTAATATTATTTGGTAATTTATTATACAGTGCAGCACCTTCGTACATTACACTTTTTTTGCCATAGTTTGTGCGTGGTGAGTATAATTGTATGTCATTTGTATTTCTAAGCCTAATTTTGTGTATTTGATGTTTTTTCATAAAATGTATTTGTGTGTGAATGTTTTTATTAAGTATTTTTCTTATAAGAATACAATTATTATATAAGTATATTTGTGATATATTCATTAGCTTAGTTTCACTGTATATTTTTTGTGTTGGTGTACTGTAATCATAGTGGAAAAGTGTTTTTATTAATTTATTTTGTGATATTTGTAGTGTTTGAATATTGGTTTTGGTCGCTGTTCCCCATACTTCTATTAGATAGTCCAAGTGAGGTTTTATAAGAGCGTTATATATATTATAACGTACTTGACGTGGAAGGCATCGAACGACACCCCGTAGGGCTCCCGTGAGAGACGTCAATTTAGACTTAACCCTTTCTAAATGAGATTTCCAATTCAGGTGGTTATCTAAAATTAGTCCAAGATATTTTTCGTGATCAACTTTTTTTATTGGTTGATTGTTTATGGTTAATTGTGAGTTGTGTAATATATTTTTGTTTTTTGCGGCAAAAATTATATAATTGGTTTTGGTTATATTTATGGTAAGTAGGTTGCACTGAAACCACATATTTAAAAGTCGTAAATCATTTTGAGCGTCGCACATAACAGCGTCTACGGAGTGTCCAAAGTAAAATAAAGCTGTATCATCTGCATACAATGATATATCGCCTTTTAGTCCAATCCCGTGAATGTTATTTATATAAATCAGGAATAATAAGGGCCCTAGTATTGATCCTTGTGGAATACCAAAACTTACGTTTTTAGGACTACTTTGGTTTTCGTTAATCTTAACTACTTGGCAACGATTTGTTAGATATGATTTGAAGATATCAAACGCGCTACCAGTGACACCAATATCATTAAGTTTCTTTAATAACAGTTTATGACTTATTGTGTCAAAGGCTTTTTTTAAGTCTATGAAAATTCCCAGTGCTATTTGCCTATTATCGATACTTAACTTAATTTTGGTTATTAAATCTATTGTTGCAGAAAGCGTATTGGATTTTGGCCTAAAGCCGTATTGTTTTTTAAAGAGAAAGTTTTGTGCTCTTAGATGTTCATCGAGGCGGTTGTATAAAACACGTTCAAAAATTTTTGATAAAACCGGTAAGACTGAAATAGGACGATAATTTCCTGGATCCGATTTACTTCCACTCTTGTGGATGGGGCTGACTTTGGCAATTTTAAGATTGTCAGGGAAAGTTCCTGACTCTAAATTTTTATTTATACAATTTGTTAGTTCGCTTAGTATTAGGTTCTTTACGCATTTGATAGATTTTGTATTTATACCATCTAACCCAGAGCTAGTATTTAGTTTTAAGTTATCAATTATTTTTGAAATTTCATCTATGGTGCATGGTTTCATTTGTGACAGCGTGACCAAGGTTTCCGTTGCATGTGTTCCTTTAGTGTGTGTCAGATTATTGTGGTATTGTTTGGGGATTTGACTAGCCAGAACTGATCCAATATTTGAGAAAAACTCATTAAAACATTCACAAATGTCAGTCTGATTAGTCAAAACCCCAGATGGTATCACGAGTTTACTTGGTGCTGATGATTCTCTGACCTTGTTTTTAGAGAGATCATTAAGCTGTTGATCCCCGCACGAACGCCCGCGTTCGTGCGCCATTGTCTTACTATTGTGTCTCTAATTACACTACTCAACCAGTTAATGAGACTCCACATTTTTTTTGGGTTCTTCTTGCATCGTTCAAAAGCTTTTTGATAATAAGTGCTTTTTGCTTGTTGTATAACCTGCCTGACTTCATTTCTTGCTTTAGTAAATTTTTCCAGCAATGTTTGATCATTTACGTTTTTTTTATACATCTCCCATAGTAAATTTCTTTTATTTATTAGATTTATAATTGATTTATTTATCCAATCTTGCCTAGGGGGATTTAGTACTTTAGTTTTTGTTATTTTGCTGCTATTGATACTGGATAGTAACCTTTCTTCAAATTGTTGGTATAGATTATTTTCATTGGTATTCTTCCATTCTCCGATAGTATTGTACAGTTTTTCATAATTTATAGCTTCATATTTTACTCTTCTAGGCGGTTCTGGTTGATATTTTTTAATTTCTAAATATAGTTGATTATGATCTGACATTGCAGATGCAATTACAGCAAGATGGAACTTGGTGTCAGGAAGATTTGTGGATACGTGGTCTATTATAGTTTTCGTTTTAGAAGTTTCTCGGGTACAATAACTTTCCTCGATTTTGTTTAGAAGTCTATGTCCGCTAGTTTGCAGTTCTTCTTTGTACTTGATAGTTGTCTGATCCAAATTTAGCAGGTTAATATTAAAATCTCCAAATATGATAGCTCTTTTCCGCTTATGCAATTGCTTGGTGTATGTTTCAAGGAACTCTTTGATATTGGAGGCGTCTGGTTTTCGATAGATGCCAGCTATGTCGAGGGAATACTTTTCAAGGTGTATCCAGATGTAGTGGTTGTCATTTTGAGACAGTTCCTCAATCAAGTGGTGTTTCAAGTTGTCATGAGCGAAAATTGATACACCACCACCCCTTGCACCGTTTCTGTAGTTATAGTAGTGTGTGTAACCAGGAATTTGGAGTCTTTTAGCTTCGTCATCAGTTTTTATCCATGTTTCAGTAAGTATAATAATATGTATAGTACTGCGGAAGGATTCAACTACACACTTTAGTTCGTCCAATTTTCCTGGTCTCACAATGCTACGCACATTTGCATATAAGAATTTTATAGACTTATTGCTCGTGGTGACATCGTCGTAGTTGTCATTTATTTGGTAAGTTATACTGTCTATTTCGTGAGGATTTTTGTTAACAGTGGCGACTTTTGACGTTAGTTTTTTGCAGATATTTGAACTATTTTTGGAACACCTCTAACGTACTTAATTGTTAAATTTTTGTCGCCATTTTCAAAGCGACAATTAATTTTATCCTTGAGATTTTTCAAAAATGTTTGTTGTTGGGGTGTTTGATCGGAGTAAATTTTGATATTGTCACAGCTAACACCTTTTTTTCCACGTAAGACAGCTATTGCGGTTTCCGATGATTTGAAGCATACTTTTAGAGGACGATTTTTGGCAGGGTTGTATTTGCCGAGACGGAAAAGTTTCTCAGGTAAGCAACCTACTCCTGTCATCTTTATAATTTTAATAATTTGTTCCATATCAGCATCAAATCTTTCGTCCTTTGATGCAGACACAGGCTCTTTTATTCCCATGACTATAATATTTTTGCTCCGTAGTTCACGTTCTCTGATTTCCGACATAATGGACTCATATGCGTCTGAAGTTACAAGCGATGGTAAGGCGGACATTGAGCTCTCCTTAATCGTGTCAATCTCAGATTGTATTTTTTCGAGTTTTTTGTCAGTGGCAATGGCTTTTAATTGTACTTCTGAAACATCTGATTTCAATTTATTTTGTTCAATTGCAAGGTTTTTTATAGTAATTTGGATGTCGTCCATTTTTTCTTTTATTGTTGAAATATCGTTTCCCACTTTATCCATAAATTCTTTCTGGTTGGCTGAGATTGTAGACATCATTTGCAACATTTGTTCTTGAAAGTCGCTTAGTTCTTCCTTAACATAGTCAGAAAATTTTATCTTATTACGGAACGTAACTTGGCAAGCGCTGTTCTGAAAACCAGTTTCACTGATCGACAGGTTCGGTTCCGAACCACTCAGGCCACTTCCAGGAGGTGATCGTTGTACGCTCATGATCTATGGTACAAATACCGCTTGTGAAGTAAGTTGAGATGTGGATTGAGCGAATGGGTCAGAAAATAATGAGCCCGTCTCTTTTCCTCGAGGGGGTGAAGAGCGGTTACCTTGCTTAGATGTTGAGTTCCTTCGCAGCAAAAGTAATAAGAGCCCACTGCTAGTTCAATACACTTAGAAACTTGAGTTACACAATTATAAGTATTATATTTGGTTAATGAGTATTTTAAGTAACTTTTATAATTCGCTAAATTCTGAACGACACGTCTGCACTGTACGCAACCAGGGGAAGTCACCTTTGAAGCTAATTTAGAGAAATTAATAATTAATCCTCATCCAGGCAATTCAGACCAGTCCAAAGGGTTCCAACATCGACGAATATGAGAAAATGGAAAGTAAATATAAAAACTTTTACACGTTGAGTGCGCCTCAAAACATCAAAATAGACAGGTGGGCGAAAATCACTTCAACGGAAAATATGTAGCAATTCTATTAGAAAATAGAGGTTGGACTCCATCTTTTCTTTTTAGGCCATTACAGGGCTCAAAATATCGACGATTACTGTCGATTTATTTAAAAAATTTAACAGAAACAAAAAATAGCTGCTTCAAGTCACATCGTTGGGTCAGAAAGTGAAAAAAGGAAATATGACAGCTCATTTTTTAAAAGATTTCCTTACTTGGTTACACGACCTTTTAGGAACGCCTTCACATTATCGGTTCGGAAATCGCCTAAAAGCGAATTATGTGACGAGACGATTTCGACTCGTTACAGTAGTCGATACTATCGCGATGCCCTTAACATTTCTACCTTGACGACATTATCCCTTAACGGCTCGACTATTGCGTACACTGACTCAGCTAAGAATCTCGGTGTCTTAATTGACAGCAACCTCTCTTGGCGAGCTCAGGTAAACGAGGTTAGCCGTAAGGTACACTTTTCCTTCCATAGTCTTAAATCCCTTCAAAGGTTTCTCCCATTTAAAACCAAAATTTATTTAGCTCAAACTCTAATTCAGCCGATCATCGATTATGCTGATGCCTGCTACCTGGATGCCACTGAGAAGCTATTAAATAAACTTGAGCGCTTGCAAAATTTGTGCATTCGTTTTGTTTTTGGCCTAAGAAAATACGACCACGTCTCTCAGTTCCGCAAGGATCTCAAGTGGCTCCCTATCCGTCTTCGTAGGAATACTCGGGTATTATGTCTCCTGTACAACATCCTATTCAACCCTGCTTATCCTGGCTACTTGCGTGATCGTTTTTCGTTCGCTCGCCCTGCCGATGCCCCATGCAGATCCCACCTTAAATTCCATCTCAATTTCCCAGCCTATAAAACCCATTTTTATTCTAACTCCTTCTCTTTTCATGCGGTACGATTATGGAACTCACTTCCAGCTAAGATCCGTGATGCTAAAAATATATCTGCCTTCAAAAAGCTAGTCAAAGAACATTACCTCTCTACCATCTCGTAAGTTATATATTATATTTGTATGTATTTTTATAATAATAATAATAATAAAAAATCTGTGGCTCGGCTGTCAACCAAGTGACAAGAAAAAAATTTTCTCTTCACATTTTTCAATAAATAATCAAATAAATTCCAAAAGATCCGAAATAATGAAAAGAAAACGCAAGAAATAACAATTATATCATATACAATCTATACATAATGCAACCATAATGACAAAATAACAATAGAAAATATGGAAAATTGAAGCCGAAAAGTCGGACAATGTTGACAAGAGCCGCAGCTCGCCGTGCACGCCTACCACCTCCGGCCTCGTCGCTCAGCTCCGCCTCGCCGCCGCCGGAACCCAGCCCCACCGTGAGTGCTGTGACACCGGCCGTGGCAGTTGCGTCGAGCTCCAGCGACGAGTACTTTTCTCCGCCCACGTCACCACCACCTGCGCGTCGACGGAGAGGACGCCGGCCGCCGAGTGGCTTAGGACCTCGAGGCCCACCGGCCTCTGATAGGGTCCCAGCTCCCGGCGGAAGTGTGCAGCGCTTGCGATGGACGCAATCCATCAATGAGAATGTCATGCGCGCATACTATGGGGCTACAGAGGGAGGAAACAACCTGACCGCGTACCGTGTTCGGATGCTCTCTTTGTTTCAGGTGCTTGAGCCAGCCGTCAACGTTTCGGCCCAACGACTGTCGGATCAGGTGCGGGTTATCCAGCGTAATCATATGTTGCACGATACTGTACTTGATCGCCTCCGAACAGAAATGAGTAACCATGCCATTGCTCCTTCGTCGCAGTCTGTGGTACCAGTGATGGTACCACCGTCCTACCATCTTTCCGGCCATGTTGACGAAGAGATTACTGACATGGTTACACATGTAAGTACCCAGTGCAACAATGAATTGAGGAGTGCTTTGGAGTGTGCTATTCGGGAGTATCGCAACATGCCGCTCGAACTTAGGCCGCGCTTACCTCGTTTGCCCATGCATAATAAGAATAAGGCGCTGGTGGCTGCTCTGGATTTGCAGTTGTCAAACTATTTTGACGACTGCAAAGATCTCACTGATACACACTCGATAATGTACTGCGCAGCTGTTGCGGCATGTCGTTTAGCTCACGTCAAGTTTCCAAACTGTGACGTAGCTACACGACCGAAACCAGCTGTGCCGGCTTGGCAGTGCAGGATCGAGCGTCGTATTGGTGGGGCCAGAGCACTCATCGGCAAACTAATCTGCTTCAGGGAGGGCAACACTCGCCCAAAAGTGATGCGCTTTGTGAGGCGGGTGTTTTCGGGGACTGACATCAGCCCCCGAGACTATATGTCCCGTGTCACAGAGCGCATCGACTTCCTGAAGCAGAAGGTGTATGCATGGGCAAACCGTATCCGCAGGTATAAGCGGCGAGTAGACCGATACACCCAGAATCGCACATTCCGGAGTAATGAAAGGTGGGTTTATAGGGCTTGGGAGAGACCGGACCAAGGTGTGACTGATGCGTGCCTCCCGGATGATGACGCCATGAGTTCATTCTGGCGCAGCATCTGGTCGGTGCCTGTCAGTCACACCGAGGGTGACTGGACTCGAGAGGTTGAGCGTGCGTGCGATCCAATACCACAAATGGGGGCAATTGACATCAGCCCCCAAGATGCAGTCGTAGCTCGTGCAGTCCGTCCGTTGCCAAACTGGAAATCTCCAGGGCCGGATGGGCTGCACAATTTCTGGATTAAGTGGTTTACAAGATCGCACGCTCGCTTGGCATATCAGTTCCAGTCTGCCTTAGAGTCAGGGTCGCTACCCCAGTTCCTAACAACAGGAATAACCCACCTGCTCCATAAGTCAGGTAGTACTGCGGAACCTAAAAATTATAGACCGATCACGTGTTTGCCGACGGTCTATAAAGTTCTTACATCCATACTGAGAAGCAAAATTAATAGTCATATTGACAAAAATTTAATCATGTCACCTTCTCAGAATGGATGTAGGAACGGGTCCTGCGGTACTAAGGAGCTGCTCCTCATTGATATGACCATTAGCCAACAGGTTCGACGTTCCCGAAAGGATCTGTCGACATGTTGGATAGATTATAAGAAGGCCTATGACTGTTCCTCATACATGGCTCATGAGGGTGCTGGAATTGTGTAAAATTGATACAACACTACGCACCTTCCTGATGTCGTGTATGAGGCAATGGAGTACGGTCCTCCGCTATCCAGGATGTCGACATACCCAGAGGAATAGTGAACCTGTAAGGATCGAGCGAGGTATATTCCAGGGAGATAGTTTGAGTCCACTTTGGTTTTGCCTAGCCTTGAATCCTTCTATGAAATATCGGTTGAAGAGAGGTGGTCAGGTAATATCTCACCTACTTTACATAGATGACCTGAAACTTTTTGCCCCCAACAATCTGCAACTGATGGAGCTACTGAAGGTAACTGAAACCTTCAGTAGTGCCATCAGGATGGAGTTTGGTGTGGACAAATGTGCGGTCATGCATGTAAAGCGAGGGGAGGTTGTGGAATCCGTGGGCACTCAACTCACGGATTTCATAAACCTGAGATCCCTCTCTCCAACCGAAACCTATAAGTATTTGGGTATGTCGGAAGCTCTAGGCATCAATATCACTGACATGAAGCAATCGTTGAAGGAGCGTTTCTTTGGACGCCTGAAGAAGGTATTCAATAGCCTTCTTTCAGGCGGAAACAAGGTGCGCGCCTTCAACGGTTGGGTCATGCCGGTATTGATGTACTCTTTCGGCGTACTCAAATGGAACTTGACGCCCTGGATAGGAAGGTCCGCACACTGCTGACTGCATATCGAATGCATCACCCACGATCGTCGGTGATGAGATTGTATATCCCGCGGAAGTGTGGGGGTCGAGGTTTTTTAAATGCTAAGACCCTACACAACCGCGAGGTATGCAGTCTCAGGGAATATTTCCTAGCTGCCGACGTGGGTATGCATCGAGATGTAGTGACAGTGGACAAGGGACTTACCCCGCTCTCCCTGGCTAATGAGAACTGGCGCAAACCGGTAGTGCTTGACACTAACGATCGCAGGGAAGTATGGCAGAGCAAGGAACTTCACGGACGCTTCTTCCGGGCCCTTCACGGGCCCGATGTAGACCAATTGGCGTCCGTAGCCTGGCTGCGTTCCGGTGACCTCTTTGGGGAAACCGAAGGTTTTGTCTGTGCAATTATGGACGAAGTTATCATGACGAATAACTACCGGAGATTTATTGTGAAGGACGGCACGGTTGACATATGTCGGGCATGTCACCGTCCGGGAGAATCAATTCGTCACATTATCTCTGGTTGTTCTCGTCTAGCTAACGGAGAGTACTTGCATAGACACAACCTTGTAGCCAGGATTATCCATCAGCAACTTGCTCTGAAATACTCTCTTGTGGAATCGGAAGTGCAGTACTATAGGTACGAGCCCGATCCAGTTCTTGATAATGGTCATATCACTTTGTACTGGGATCGGTCCATCATCACTGACAGGACTATTGTAGCCAATAAGCCTGATATAGTGGTGGTGGACCGAAGCGAGAGGCGTGCAATGATTGTTGACATATCCGTTCCGCATGACGAGAACCTCGTGAAAGCCGAGAAAGATAAACAAATCAAGTATATTGACTTGGCTCGCGAGGTTGTCGACATGTGGGATGTGGACTCGGCGATCATTGTACCGATAGTCGTGTCGGGCAATGGCTTAATAGCCAAGAGCCTCGACCAACACCTTAGGAGGCTCGCGTTAGGCGACTGGATCAAGGGCTTGATTCAGAAAGCGGTACTCCTGGACACGGCTCGCATTGTTAGGAGGTTCCTTTCTCTGGAGCCCTGACCGCCGGTAGCTTGGACCCTGTTCCCGATACCGGTGGGATACTGTTTTTTATATTTTTAAATGTTTTTTTTATTTTTGAAATATTTAAAAATGTAACTAATATGTCTATGTAAATGAAATAAAGATAATAATAGAATAGAATAGAATAGAAAAGAATAAACTTTATTGTACACCAAATTAGTAACAAAACTTTTACACTAACTAATAATCTAATAATAATAATAATATATTTATTTGCTAAAAAACATGGTATAAAAGGTGGTAAAAAGGTACAAATATGAGCAAACATGTTTCGCTAAGTATTAGCATGCAAATTTAGTAAGTATTTACATTAATTTCTTTTTTCAATGTAATCCTTTACACAATAAAAATTATTAATCAATAACCATTGATACAATTTTTTTTTAAATAATCTAATGCCTACAGTTTTAATATCACTTGGTAACTTATTATATAAGCGCACGCACATTGTAACGCAGCTTTTATTATATTTGGTCAACCTAGGAATATTGCTTAGAACGAGCCTGTTGGGGTCTCGTCGGTTACGAACATTAATGTCGTCTGCCTTAACAAATAAATTCTGATTTTTCCTGACAAACATACATGTTTCGTAGATGTAAAGAGCCGGTAGCGGTAATAAATTAAGTTTTTTGAATACAGGTCTACATGATTCGTCTGGTTGCAGGCCGTAAATTGCCCTAATGCACTTTTTTTGCGCAACGAATGCTCTGTTGTGATCAGTACTGTTACCCCACATTATAAGACCATATCGTAACAAAGATTCAACATAAGCGTGATATGATATTATCGCCGTTTTTGTGTTAGTTATATTTCTAACCTGTTTGAGGGCATACACGAACTTATTAATTTAATCTATGTTTGTTTCTATTTATGCGTACATTTATTTACTGTTGTTGATATATATATTATATTATTGTATTATAAGGTTTAATTTAGATAATTTAATCTATTTAATTCTTCTCTATATTATTTATACACACTGCGTCTACATTTCTCATCCAACTCTCCTGTCGCAGGTCTGCTGGAAGAAATTTCGTTAGAAATAAGCAGGACCTTTGTACTCTTTTATCTGTATTTGTTCTTTTCGATATTAAGTGTTTGTGTGTACATAAATAAATAAATAAATAAAACACAAGTGTTTGACATAGGTCCGCGTTCTGGGCGTTGTTGAGTAAAAGATCCATACTAATTTTGGATTTGTTTTTTCTGATAAGTTTTCAATATTTCATGTTTTACATTTTCAGTGACTATTCAATACATATATAAATGCATAAACTGTATATCATTTTAAAGTATTATTCTATTTAATAAAAAAAATCAGCTGTATAACTATAAAAACATGAAAGTTTATAGACATATGCCACAAACCGACTCAATATCCACACAGTGCGACGAACCGAATGGATATGTTTTAAGAATTAAATTACATTTGACATGATCATTCTGTATTTAATATCAGTCGCAATAGGAATCCTTTCGCTTTGTTAAAAGTTAATGTAATTTTACCTTCGTTAAAGCTAGTTAAAACTTATTTTGTATTTTTATTTTTTTGGGTCTTCCGACAATGGCGATGCATATTTACTGTGAGTACAAATGTGGTGTGTTAAATAAGACTTTCGAGAAAAACAAAGCTGACATTCTTCACACTTGAAAGGTTTCTCGCCAGTGTGCGTACGAATGTGACTTGCTAAATGACCCACCTGACTAAAACAGCGCTGACATTCTTTACATTTGTAAGGTTTCTCGCAAGTGTGCGTACGAATGTGCTGTCTTAAATCACCCTTCCGACTAAAACAGCGCTGACATTCTTTACATTTGTAAGGTTTCTCGCCAGTATGCGTACGAATGTGACTTAGTAAAGAAGCCTTAGCACTAAAACAAAGCTGACATTCTTTACATTTGTAAGGTTTTTCGCCTGTATGCGTACGAATGTGATTTGTTAAAGTAATCTTTTGACCAAAACAAAGTTGACATTTTTCACATTTGTAAGGTTTTTCGCCTGTATGCGTACGAATGTGATCTGTTAAAGTAATCTTACGACTAAAACAAAGTTGACATTTTTCACATTTGTAAGGTTTCACGCCAGTGTGCGTACGAATGTGCTGTCTTAACTGACCCTTCTGACTAAAACAGCGCTGACATTCTTTACATTTGTAAGGTTTTTCGCCTGTATGCGTACGAATGTGATTTGTTAAATTAAACTTTCGACTAAAACAAAGCTGACATTCTTTACACTTGAAAGGTTTCTCGCCAGTGTGCGTCTGAATGTGCCTTGTTAAAGAAATCTTATGATTAAAACAAAGTTGACATTTTTCACATTTGTAAGGTTTTTCGCCTGTATGCGTACGAATGTGATCTGTTAAAGTAATCTTACGACTAAAACAAAGCTGACATTCTTCACACTTGAAAGGTTTCTCGCCAGTGTGCGTACGAATGTGACTTGCTAAATGACCCACCTGACTAAAACAGCGCTGACATTCTTTACATTTGTAAGGTTTCTCGCCAGTGTGCGTACGAATGTGCTGTCTTAACTGACCCTTCTGACTAAAACAGCGCTGACATTCTTTACATTTGTAAGGTTTTTCGCCTGTATGCGTACGAATGTGATTTGTTAAATTAAACTTTCGACTAAAACAAAGCTGACATTCTTTACACTTGAAAGGTTTCTCGCCAGTGTGCGTCTGAATGTGCCTTGTTAAAGAAATCTTATGATTAAAACAAAGTTCACATTCTTCACATTTGTAAGGTTTCTCGCCAGTATGCGTACGAATGTGACGTAGTAAAGAAGTCTTAACACTAAAACAGCAATGACATTCTTTACACTTGAAAGGTTTCTCGCCAGTGTGCGTACGAATGTGACTTGTTAAATGACCCACCTGACTAAAACAGCGCTGACATTCTTTACACTTGAAAGGTTTTTCGCCAGTGTGTACACGGATATGTCTTTTTAAATCTCCCTTGTTATTACAACTGTACTGACAAATATCACACTTGTAAGGTGCTCCACCAGTGCGTATACGAGTGTGGTTTGATAAGTTAAGTTTTTTGACAATAATACGACAATTTGTGTATAAAGTAGTATCAATAACACTAATATTAACTCGAGGTGTTGTATTAGTTAATGGTATTTGACATTTCGGAATAAGTTTGGACGAAAAATTTGACGTGTTCTGGGTAACTTTTGTGTTTGACTTTTCATTCTTCTTTTGATTTTCTGTAATTACGTCTTCTAGTTCTTTTCCTCGTATTCGCAGTTTTCGTTTCTTCGCAATGACCGCTCCTACGATTTTAAATCAAATAAGCGCCAAATTCAAAACACATTAAAATAAAACGAATGGTTCTCATTAGAGTAAATGAATTGATTTTTTTAATACAACGCCATCTCTTGTTCAAATGTAATTTTAAAATGAATTAGGCTGATTCTGATAATGCCAGTAGATGGCGTTATCTTTTGACAGTTCAGCTAAAAGGTATCACAATATTAATTGACTATTAGGCGGTAAGAAGTTCGCCGTTAGTCCTTAATAAAATAAAATAAAAAAACAAAATGTTACTGATTATGCACTACCAAAGGATTTAACAAAACAAGCTGTAAGTACCCGACTACAGCAGAGCCAAAAGCAAGGGTAATGATATTCCACACAGAACTGTTCTGTTGTATCTGCAATCGGTGTTCAGTACCTTATTCAGATGTGCTGTGAGTCGGCCTGTTCGCACACAGAGTGATTCACTAACTAATACTCACGTGCCGTCTCACTGTCTCTTCGCTTCTTCCTCGATACTTCTTCCACTTCCGTTTTGTTCTCTATTAAAGGCGCATCATCTTCTGTATAAGATTCAGACTGTTGTGCTGGTATACCTTCTGAATAGATATTGTCTAGATTTTCCAGTTCTAGCTCTGCAAGAAAGCAAAAACAGTGAAGGAATTGTTTATAAATGCGTGGCAAGTTAATTGGAGGAACTAACAAATAAACATAAATATTCAATAAAATGTCAAGTCTCCGGCGGTAGCTCCTGAAATATCCAGCTGTGTCACACAGACTGATAAAACGACTCGACAAGGATTACTGTTGAGAGCGCTCCTCTCAACAACGGGCCGGGTTGCGCCCGCACGCGACGCCATCGGTTGGCGCTCGCAGTGGCCGGTGGGGGTACAGAAATTCGACAATCTGTGAATGGGCCCACAACTTTTTAGGGTTTCGTATCCAAAGGGTAAGAATGGGGCCCTAATACTAAGAATCCACTGTCCGTCTGTCTGTCAACAGGCTGTATCTCATAAACTGTGATAGCCAGACAGTTGAAATATACACAGAATATTCACTTTAAAAATAAATTAAATTAAAATAAATATTTAAGTTAAAAGTATGGGAACCTATACCAAAAACGTGATTTTATGTATAGTGTTTAATGTTGTATAGCTATGGTGCGGAACACATCGTGCGCGAGTCCAACTCGCCCTTGGCCGACGTGTGACGCAACAGCTCTGCGTAACCGCACAAAACTCTGGTCTCGTGAGTTTAGAAATAAAACAAATGTTCCTGCGCCGCGGTGGGCGCGGGTGAAAACCGCTTCGTGAGTTCATAGCCTGACTAATACTCACGTGTCGTCTTACTGGCTCTTCGCTTCTTCCTCGATACTTCTTGTTCTTCTTCCACTTCCGTTTTGATCTTTATTAAGGGTACATAATCTTCTGAATCAGACTCAGACTGATGTGCTGGTATATCTTCTGCATCTGAATGGCTATTGTATAGATTTTCCAGTTCTAGAAAACACAGTAAAGGGAAAATTATATAATTAATATGCACATAGCAGGATAACTGGGGACTGACAACTGGGGGCTGGGGATGTAGGGTATGTATCTACATACCACAATAATATAGTTTATTTATGTATATTATAAAATCACACACCACAACAACACAATTATTTAATCACATTTATTAATATTTATTATGATACACAAAACGATATCATATTTCGGAACGCATCGGTGGTGTCGAAGGACGAAGTTGCATGTGTGCGTGCGATGGTCACGCACACAGTTTAACCTACGTCGACCTTCAGTCCGCTACCAACTGCCGTGCGCGCTTTCGTAGTTCCGGATACCTCGTTTCGTGAAGCCTTGCCATTGTGTTATTGTGTTCTGGATCTTCTGACTATTGTGTATTGTGACTGTATCGTCCACTCCTTCTGTTCATGTGTTCGTGTATGCTTTTGTGATCGTGGATTTTCGTGAAATCCGAGTAAACCGTGAGTACTAGAAACTTAATGACTTTTATTTACCATCTACCCGCACTCACTCAGTATCACATTCCGACGAACTAAAGAAGTATAAATATTCAATAAAATGTCCAGTCTGTGGCGGTAGCTCCTGAAGTATCCAGCTGTGTCACACAGACTGACGAAGCAACACCACAAGGACTACTTTAAAGGTACTACATTGCGCACACGTGGGTCACGTACGCCGATCTGGGCGCGTCGGTCTCCATACATTTTATATGGCAACTAGACTTGTAGAGCTACATTAGATCCACGCCACGCGACGCCACGCCATGCGACGTTACATACGCGACACCATAGATATCCGGAGATAATTCGCACGCTGAGAACGAAAGTGACCGAATTCAAAATTTTGGTTAAATGAGTTAAGTATACAGAATGACTTAAAAAAGTATACTCTATCATACATAAATTAGAAAACTGGCCAATAACGGTAAGAAAAGGATAGAGGTATATTTCGGTCTCTTTTTCCCTCAACCGTTCCCTCCCTCCGCGCCCGAATCATAGTGACGAAATCAGTGTTGCACCGTGAGTTGTCGTGACAAGACGTGACAAGTTTAGTACCGTAGTGACCGATTACGCTTTGTGTCTGTTTGTTTGTCAATTTCGGAGGTAAGTTTAGTTACAATTTATAGTCATAAACTGACCGATTTAGGTTCCTTTTACATTGTATGTATTAGCGTATTAGTTGACATATAACAAATTCGGTCACTTATTTATTAACAAGCGAGTCTAAATAATGGACCAATTTTGAATCAGAACTGTATAATTTTAAATGTACTCATCTGTATTTTGTACTATTTATAAGAAAGTCTGTTTAACATTTTTAAGTTTGGTTTTCAATAGACTTATTGATTAATGGTGCAATTTATTACTTTTTTCAGTGTTTAATGTTGATACTGAGTCGGCAATCCCAAAACTAAAAATGAAAAGAAGTGCTTTAATTCTTCAATCGGTGGAAGAGAGACAGCGGAATAAGGTAATTATGGAAACTGTTTATTTATTATTCGTTTTTCATTAGTACCTAAGTACTATAATTATTTGTAAAAATGTTTATATTTGTTTTCTATATTCTCTATTGTACTTGTTTGCAGAGTCCTGACGAGGCTTTGGAAATCGACAAAGAAAACATGCCATCTAGCCCTTCAATAATCGAAAATACACCTCCACGTCTGGACCAGGAATATTAGGATTATTATGTAGGACCTACCAGTGTATTCATATTACCATCTTGAATACCATGTTTTATGCAAATAAAATATTATTATTATATATTTTATTTTTTATTATTATTATTATTATTTTTATATATTTTATTTATCTCAGGACCCTGAGGTTCTGGACCTTTGGGAGGCGTACGAGGAGCCGAAGCCAACTCGCAGAGGCCCTTTAGATAATTATAATGGAACATGATACCAACCGACGATTATCCCTGTACGCGCTATGCTAGTGCACCCAAGGACAACCCCCGGTTATTGAAAAACTGTTGCGACATATGGAGAACAAAGATAATAGGGCTATGGTTTTTGGAGTCTTAAGTGGACTGGTAACATGGAACTATGTCAAGACTATGGCCCCTGCCTGAACAACGTTATTAATATGCATCGAAAAATGGCAGGGGGTGACTTGCACACTCAATAAATGGGCCCCCAAAAACGGCCGCTAGCACGAAGTGACGTAGCAACAAGAGGGCAACATATCCTGAGGTGCTTGAGGAGTGGAGAGGTATACCACGGCTATCAGGACAATCCCGGAAGTACGGTCAAGATCCCTACCAGCACCTTACTGGATTATACATCCTTCTCCCGAGCACGTTTGCTCTTGCGAATCTCCACTCAAGCCAGCCAATAAAGGCAAGAGAGAGGTGGGAGCTCAGTTCCTCGTCAGTGTTCACTTCGGCCGGCCAACAAAGGCAAGCCGGAGATGAAGAACAAGTTATTATTATTATTACAATGTTCAAATCCCAAGCAAAAAAACAAAACCTTTAAATGTAAGTTATTAATTTTTATTTAAGTCATGGGTAGACATTTCTATGTAAGTTTTATCTTATGATGAAATGTTAAATTATTCATGTTTCAGGACCCTGAAAAGGCTTGTCAAGAAATAAATACGGAATCAAAAGTTACTGAAAAAACCTCGGAAAGTACATCTGCTGTCCGACCACGTTCAAGAAGTTCCAGTACGAGCAGTTCATCTTCATCCTCAAGTAGTAGCAGTACTTCATCATCTTCAAGTACTTCTGTTACAAATGAATGTCAAAATACAGCTACTCCGGGCCCTAGTACAAGCAATTTAAGATCTCAAACAGGTAACCAACGTTCATACGTTCAATCACCAATACATCCGAATGAAAGTGATGTGGATCTCAGTGACTCAGATCCAACATACGAGTACCATGCTGTAAATTTCAATCAAAGAAGTAGACGTGTTTCCAGTACTAGCTCTTCCTCTTCTGATTCTTCGGGTCAACCGGAACCTTCAAAAAGTAGGAAGCGTAAAAGGAACCCTGCTAACTGGAAACAAAATCAAGCAAAAATGTCACGTAACTCCGGAAAAAGTTACAGGTCCATGTCCAAATTAAAAAAAAAAAACATTCCAGCTAGGCATATGAAAGAAACATGTACGAGCAAGTGTAGACTTAAATGTTTTGACAATATAAAAGAGGATGAGAGGTATAATCTGTTCAAAACCTATTGGGGATTATCAAATTTGGAACTGCAGCGTGCTTTTATTAGATCTTGCATGATGGAAGTGCAACCTAGGTACAGGTACTCAAATGCTCGAAACCCTCGCCTACCAAACAACGCCTTTTATTTCACACTAGATGGCAAAAAGATCCGTGTTTGCAAATTGTTTTTCATAAACACTTTGGACATAACGGACAGACAGCTAATAACTGTTAAAAGTAAAACCAACAGCCATGGTATCGTAGAGCCTGAGCGTAGAGGAAAGCATGACAACAAAAAAAGGGTAGACCCTGAACTGCTCCAGAGCATCAGGAACCACAGAGTCGGTACCGAGGGTAGAACCCCATTATTTAAGAGCGACTACAAATAGAGAGTACATTTCTGACAGTAAAACTATAAGGGACCTCTGCACTGATTTTAACAATGATCAAAAAAAAAAAGTCTGCCACAGTGCGACTATTGGTTATACTTGAATACTTTTAATAAAGAGTTCAATATAAGTTTTTTTCAGCCGAAAAAAGACAGGTGTGAAACGTGTGTTGCGTATGAACTTGCTCCTGAAAGTACTAAAACACTGCTCAAATCGAACTATGATAAACACCTTAAAGAAAAAGAACTATGTCGCCAAGAAAAACGGACGGACCGTCGAAACATTGACGAGACCCACATTTGCGCTATTTATGATTTACAGTCTGTCATGTTATGTCCCAGTCCAAGTTATTTTTACTATTCTTCAAAAATAAACTGCCTTGATTTCACAATTACAGAATTTAAAAATGGCGAAGATGATAAAAAGTCTTACGTAGACGTTTACTGTTATTTTTGGGACGAGACCCAGGGACAAAGGGGAGCCAATGAAATAGGTTCATGTATTTTCGATTACTTACGAACCCTAAGCGCAAACAACGCAGATAAAATGTTACATGTAACATTTTACTCTGACAATTGCACCGGGCAGAACAAAAATAAAGTTATTGCTAGCCTATATTCATATGCTGTCGCTTATTTTTATAACATCGAAAGTATAACCCATAAGTATCTTATAAAAGAGCACACCCAAAATGAAGCTGATAATGTGCACAGCTTAAAGAACGAAAAAGCAGGGCCTATATACATACCTATTCAATTTGCTACCTTGATCAAAAGCGCTCGGAAGTCTGGACAACCTTTCAGTCAAAGATGTTAATTATGAATTCTTCTTAAATCTCAAACTACTTCAAGAGCAGTGGGGATATAACTTCAAGGAAAACTTCCATAAAGAAACAGTACTGTGGAATGGTCTTAAAGTACTGAAATTTGACAAAGCGGAGATGTTCCACTTTTATTATAAAACATCATACTCCGATGAGATGTTTTCTCAAATCGACATGCGCAATAAACGTAAAAAAATGATGGGGTTCAATGAAATTGTAATTAAACATCTGTATGAGCATGCACTTGAGTTAAAAGAAAATTAAAAAAAAGGGATCTCAAAGATTCAGTCAGAAAAAAATTAATACCTAGTAATTACACCAGTTTTTACAAAAGTTTGTGAGGAAGTTTAATTAAAATAATAATAGAACATGGACACATACGACAATTACCTATTAAGAGATATTAATATAACAAACTTTAAAGAAGTATGCTGTACCAAAAAGCTAAGTCTGAATTAGTGTAATAAGCAGAGTTTAATTAAAATTAATAAGTTGATTAAGTACAACTGAATTATAACCACAATACTGTTACTGTGGTAAACTGATAGATAAGTTATGCTATTAATACTGTTGTTGATTTGATTCAAATACTTATATTGGTTATGTTTCGTTAAATTTAAGAATTAGTTATCTAAACCAGTGAAAACAGAAGGTCTCATTGTTTGGTTTGTGTGAGTTAGTGTATTAAGCAGAGTTTAATTAAAATTTGATTAGGTAATACAACCGAACTATAACTACAAGACTGTACTAGTAATATGTTAAACTGATAAGTTAGTGCTAATATAGGCATATTGTTGATTTGGATAAATACTTTATTAGTGTTACAGAAGAGTGATATTGATTATGTTTCGTTATAATATTTAAGAATTATTTACGTAAATGTTTGGTTTCCTACCACTTTATGACACGATTTTGATACTTTTTTTTTTGAGTGATTTATTAAATGACACTTAACACATACTTCACTGTTTTATTTAGCTTTTTTGTAAAAATATACAAAATCTTAAGAATAAAACTGACTTATTTTTAGAAAGAAACACATATTTTTTAAAACAACGATAGAAATGAACAGACCTTTACCTAAAAAGGTCAGTAGAAATAAAAAACTTCTAATATTAAAGTGACCTATTTTTCCAAGTTTTTTTTAAACGGTATATGGGAAAATCATATTTTTTTTTGCAAAAACCATATAATGTTTCTAAAGCTATTAAGTCAAACAATATATTTCAACAGAAATTCATAACTTTTGTTACCATGTTTTAGTGTTATCGTAAAATGAACAGAAAATGCTTAATACGACGGACACATTTTCGCTTATTCCCAAAAATTGGCAATTTTGAGTTGAGTCACTTTCGTTCTCAGGGTGCGATATGCCGCTTATCTCCCAACCAAATAAACATATTTTCTTTTATTTTTTAAATAATTACAACATTCACAAATAGTGTATTTACGACACACACTTAAAATTTGCACACGCACACTAAGAAGAAAGCAGCTACACCAAATACATTTCTAAGGGCCTGCAAACTGCCACACTTGAGACAAGACTGTCTTAGACAGAATTGTCTACGACAAGACAAGACTGTTTTGTCTACGTCACGATCAAGACAAAACAGTCTAGCGGTGTACGGCCAGTGTTGCCAACTTAGTGGATTTCCACCAAAACTGGTGGTGTTAAGAGGCCGGCGAACGCCGCTTGCTACTGCAAGTCGACGCGTATCGCGGAATATAGCTATCTCTGTTTGACAAAAATAAGTGAGTGCCTGACGCAGTGCGCAGTGTGTGTATGTGAGCGTATTACAATATTGTTAGTAAAATTAGGTATGTTCATTATTTGCTTTATTTTTACCGAATACTTTGGGGAATCGTTAGTGAATGTAGACTAGTAATGCGTTTTTTGGAAATTTCATTACCGTGCCGATATCTCAACGTATTAGGATAACTAGCACACACTAACAAATCAGAAAATGTTATGGAGCCGAGTGCTTTTTAGGGTTCCGTAGCCAAATGGCAAAAAACGGAACCCTTATAGATTCGTCATGTATGTCTGTCTGTCCGTCCGTATGTCACAGCCACTTTTTGCCGAAATTATAAAAACTATACTGTTGAAAATTGGTAAGTAGTTGTATTCTGTGTACCGCATTAAGATTTTCACACAAACTTAGAAAAAATAAACAATTTTGGGGGTTCCCAATACTTAGAACTGAAACTCAATTTTTTTTTTTCATCAATCCCATACGTGTGGATATCTATGGATAGGTCTTCAAAAATGATATTGAGGTTTCTAATATATATTATTTTCTATACTGAATAGTTAGCGCGAGAAGCACTTCCAAAGTGGTAAAATGTGTGTGTGTGTCCCTCTAACTTCTAAAATAAGAGAATGATACAACTAAAAAATACATATGATGTACATTACCATGCAAACTTCTAACGAAAATTGGTTTGAACGAGAGCTAGTTAGTTTTTTTAATTCTTTCTTTCTTCCTTTCAATGCGCGAGTCCGACTTGCACTTGCCCAGTTTTTTTATAAGTGGGAAAATCAGTCAATGACTTCTCTCGCTCTTGGGCGTAGTGGGAGAGCGTGTCAGACTTTTACTGACAAGAAAACCCACTCTATTCCTTTTTTGCCATCGATCCAGGGCATACAGTTTTGCTGACATTTCCTCAAGGCGCACGTGGAACACTACGTGACGTCGACGACTCCAGCTCGGTATGGACGATTACCGGTCGGCCGGACGGAGAGCTACCCATTGCTCGCCATCCGCAACAGCACGCCTACAGTAGTTGGAAATCGGGGTCAGAATCCCGGCGGCTCAGGCGCGAAGAAGACCGTTCCCTCACATGTGCGTCGTGGTGGTCTACATAATGGTGACATCCGGGCGTTTCTTCCAATCTGGTGCAGGTACCTCCCGAACTTATCATGTCCGGTGAGGTGAGGACGCCGTGACGTCTTTTGAACTACTCCTCAAAGAATTTACCGCCATAATTATGGCGTGCCCAGCACTGGGTTGCGACAGTCGCTGTCGCCATTTTACCATGAGATCCCGCCGGAACTCTGTCCGCCATACCGCGACTTGTCACGTCAGCGGAGTTTGGCCTCGACGTTGCATCTCCATGCGCAAATCGTGCATGCGTGAAAGGACAGTTTCCTCTAGATCCATTGGTGGCAGGCCATCAAAGAGGCACGCCACTTCGCGGGAGCACGGCGCACCATCCGGATGGCCATGAACCTGTGACATGCGTCAAGCTTGGCCACCGATCGCTTTCAAAGCGACGGCACCCGCACCGGAGCTCCATAAAGGGCCATGGACCAAACGATCGCTGCGTGGAGCCTCCAGCAAGAGGTCTGGACCTCCTGACTAGGCAGGAGCCGATTGTGGGCAGCCCCAGTCCGTTCCAGTTTTAGAGCCAGACGTCGTCGGAAGTGTTCCTCGAAATTCCACCGGCTGTCGAGGACGAGTACTAGAAACAGATACAGGAGCCCACTCCTGTTTCTACATCGGCGTCAGGTCGTCAATGTACCCATACATTGAAGACCTGACGCCGATGTGAACCCCTCATACATTTATTTGGGGTCCCAATAGTGGCACGTTCTGAGGACCAAGACAACCACGCATGTATGATTTATGCGTGGAGATGCAACGCTGGCGCAAAACTCCGCTGCCGTGAGAAGTCGCGGTATGGCGGACAGAGTTCCGGCGGGATATCATGGTAGAAGCGACATCACAACCCAGTGCTGGGCACGCCATAATTATGACGGTAAGTTCCTCTTTGAGGAGTGGCTGGAAAGACGTGACGACCTCCTCACCTTCCGCATAACGCTGGTTCTCACCGGAAATGGCAAGTTCGGGAGCGTCCTGCATCGGATTCAGGCGAAAGAAACGTCCGGGTGTCACCATTGTGTGGACCACCCGGAGGACATGGTGGAGCATACGGTAGAGGTGTGCCCCGCTTGGGCGGAGCACCGCCATGTCCTCGTGGGGGCGTGAGGCGGCGGAGATCTCTCGCGCCGGGCCTTGGTGCAGGCTATGGTCCGGAGCGAGGAGGAGTGGCAGGCGGTCGCCCCCTTCTGCGAAGTAGTAATGCTAGCAAAGGAGGCAACCGATCGCGTAAGGAAACTTACGGTCCTCACGCCCTCCAACCGCCATCGGGATTCCGATCCCGATTTCCGGCCACCGTAGGCGCGGGCTTGCGGACGGCGAGCAATGGGTAGCCCGCCGTCCGACCGTCCGGCAACCGTCCGGACCGAGCCCAAGTCGTCGACGGCGCGTACTGTTCCACACGCGCCTCAGGGAGATGTCAGCAAATCGTAGGGGCCCAGCAGGCTCGAAGCCTACTGGGACCACGGGTAGTGTGAAAGCGAAACCCGGGGCCCTGGGATGAAGGCAAAGAAGGAACAGGAGTGGGTTTTTAGTCAATAAAAGTCTGACACTATCTCGCGCTCCGCCCAAGAGCGAGATTTATCATTAGATGATTTTCCCACCTAAAAAAAACACTCCCTCATGCGAAATCAGAAATCATCCCTCAGAAATCATTTGATGATTTCCCACCCAAAAAAAGTTCCTAAGCATTTGAAGTTTAGTAAAAGGAATACAGAAAGTCAATAGAAATATTATTATAATTGTTAACGCCAATTTCATATTTATAAAGAGAAGCATGACCTATGTTGATTTAGTTGCCAATAAACCTCGTAAAGAACAGACGCATTTCATTTTAAAATCCATTGACACAGTGCTAACCAAAAGTCAACCTAATCACCCAAAACATATGGTCGATTACGAGCCGGATCAAACCACATTGGGAATTTACGGAGCGCTCGACGTGAGAACAATAGAACCGCATTCCATTACGCGATAAGGGACCACCTGGAGTTGTTTTGCACGAATTTCTTAGAACTGGTCAGTTAGTGTGTGTGCAAAGTGTATCGGTGTATCATTTGAACATTAATAACTTAGGAAATAAACTATTCTCGATTAGACATCGAACTACATTGTAAAGATTTTTGTGATTTACACATAAACAATGACGTCTGAAGCTGATAAAGCGTTATCTATACTTGAAGATTTGGCGTCAACAATCAAAAATACGCAAATAAACCTTAAAAAGTGCCCAAAAGAACGGTTATCGAAGCCTGGATATTTATGAACTCGTATTCAAACGATTGAAGAATATTGGGTATCTTTTAAGAAAGCGCACCACGATCTGTTGAAAAGTACAACTCGGGAACAACGTTCAAATTTACCGTACTACGTGAATGAAGAATTCCTTCTCCATGAAGACTTGTACCTATGCATGTTAGGAGATCTTAGAGAAATGTTGGATGCATGCACTTCGAGGACGACTGACCATGAACAACCTTCATGCAGCAATAAGTCATGTGATGGAAAAATACGACCTAAAGTGATGCTACCTTACATACAACTCCCTCCGTTTTCCGGTAACTACGAAGAATGGCCTACATTTAAGGACTTGTTTGTGTCATTAATTCATGAATGCCCGACGCTAAGTGAAGTTGAAAAATTACACTATTTGAAGACCAGTATCACGGGCGAAGCGGCATCTTTACTGAAACACATTCAGGTGACGGGTGCTAATTATGTTCAGGCATGGGGAACGCTTAATTACCGTTACGACAACAGGCGCATCATAGTAAATGCATTAATGAAACGATTATTCTATCAGAAAAAATGTACCAGTCAAACGGCGGCACAGCTGAAGGCCCTCCTGGATTGTACTACCGAAGTTATCAATAGTCTAGAAAACTTGAGAGTGTCTACCGATTCCTGGGATCCAGTAATTATATTTCTGGTTGTGCAGAAGTTGGACCCGGAGTCACACAAAGAATGGGAACAAACCGCCTACTCGGTGAACTCCCAAGAATTGCCAACATGGAAGGAATTGCGCGAGTTCTTAGAAGTGAAATTCCGAACGCTTGAAATGATTTCCCCGACAACCACCAGTAAATCTAACAAAGAGCGTGTTCTACATGTTACAGCAACGGACAATGATAAACAACAAAAATCATGTGCTTTATCCTTTATGTAAAGAAACGCACACACTGTGTCATTGCAGCACATTCAACAAAATGACAATTAATGAAAGAAGCGAACATGTCAAAGCAAACAAATTATGTTTCAACTGCCTTGGGGTGGGACATTCGGTGTTCAAATGCCGTATGCCAATGTCTTGCCGCACCTGCAATGACGACATCACACACTTTTACATCAACCCAAGAAGATTGATGAAGCGGCTCAAAATGTAGAAACCAAGCAACCGACTTCATCTAGCCAAGCAGATGTAGAAGGAAAGAAAGTTCACACAATGGTTGCGTCTCATTATACCGCGGGGCAGAAGATATCACTATTGGCTACAGCAGCAGTAAATTTGAAGAGTGAACACGGACACACTACTGCTGTAAGAGCTCTGATAGATTCAGGATCTCAAGCATGTTTCATAAGCGAGAAGGTAACTCAGATCCTGAATCTAGGAAAAAAACCAGTAAATCTAATCGTCTCCGGAATGGAAGCAATGAAGATGAAAGTCAAGCATGAGGTCAAGTTTAAAGTATTGTCACGGTGGGAAAATCAATTCTACTTACCTATCAGAGCCTACGTGATGTACAAGCCCTTGACTTCGAACATACCGATGAACACCATGAAGGGGACTGATTGGCCGCACATAGCATACCTCCAACTAGCAGATGCAAATTATTATGAATCAGGACCTATTGATCTGTTGTTGGGAGTAAACGAATATGCAGCAATTCTCAGGCAAGGACTCGTTAAAGGTCCACCAGATACACCATGTGCCCAAAATACCTACCTGGGATGGATATTAATGGGTGGAATAACAATCAAGCTGAATGCACGAGAAAAATCATTGACGGCCATGAAGCAAGAAATTGACATAGAAGATTTACTGACCACAATATGGGAAGTTGATACGGACACAAAAAGGAAACTTACCCTACCTGAACAACTATGTGAAAACATATACAAGAAGACACACAAGCGAGATAAAGATGGGAAATATATAGTCAAGCTACCATTTAAAACAGAACAACCAAAATCAGTTGAAGGCAACACAAGAGAAATAGCAAGGGGAAGACTCCTTCAACTAGAAAAAAGATTTAATCAAAACGAAGAACTAAAGCAAGAATACACAAAGGTGATCAATGAATATAAAGAATTAAAACACATAGAAGAGGTACCTAAGGATGAAATAAATAATAAATCAGTATACTTACCCCACCATGCGGTGATCCGTAGTGACAAGGAAATGACGAAGACTCGTGTTGTTTTTGACGCGTCGTGTAAGGGCTCCAATGGGACTTCACTAAACGATGAACTCTTGTTGAGTCCAATATTACAAGACGACTTGAGAAGCATTATCATTAGATGGAGAATGCATGCTATATGTTATTTTTCTGACATTCACAAGATGTACAGAATGATCTGGACAAATAAAGAAGACATCGATTATCAAAAAATTCTATGGAGAGACAATACATCGGAAGACATCAAAGACTACAGACTTTTGACTGTGACATTTGGAACAGCTTCCGCACCCTATCTCGCCGTAAAGACACTTATGCAATTGGCTGATGACGAAGGTGACAAATATCCCGAAGCAGCAAAGATATTGCGCGAAGACTTTTACGTCGACGATGTAATGTCCGGACACGATGAGCTGGAACAAGCTATACGAATTAGTCAAAATCTAAAAAAACTACTGCGTCTAGGTGGCTTCGAACTGAAAAAATGGTCTTCAAACAACCGTGATTTCATGGAGACTATCGAACCAAGCGAAAGATCATCTAATGCAAATCTAGAATTTAAGATTGATGGAACAATAAAAGCCCTAGGCATACAATGGAACTTGGGTAAAGACCAGTTCGAATATAATCTGAACTTACCAGCTATCGGCAAAGTAATCACAAAGCGAAGCATTCTATCCGACATTCAAAAGTTATTCGACCCACTCGGATGGATTGCCCCTTGCCTTGTTATGGCGAAGATTTTAATTCAACAACTCTGGCAGGAAAAGATTGATTGGGACGAAGTCTTGCATGAAACACTGGCTGAAAAATGGGCTACAATACGATCCGATCCTGAAAATGCTAACGGAATCTACATAAATAGATGGATGGGAACATTGAGTTCAAGGAAAGATTCCATAGAGGTTCACGGATATTGCGATGCTTCTATACAAGCTTACGGTGCTGTGGCCTACTGCCGAGTCACAAACACAGATGGCGCAGTGAAAAGCACAATCATTGCTGCAAGAACAAGAGTAGCTCCTTTGAAAACCATTTCATTGCCTCGATTAGAACTGTGTGGAGCTTTGTTGCTATCCAAACTATTGAAGCAAATAAGGCAAGCAATGAGGATACCAACAACACAAATCTATGCTTGGACAGATTCTTCTATTGTCATCTCCTGGCTACATGGAGATCCGAAAAGATGGAAGGCGTTTGTGGCAAACCGCGTTGTCGAGATCACAACCAATGTAAGTTGTAGTCAGTGGCACCATGTCCAATCCCAAGACAATCCAGCTGATATTGCGTCAAGGGGTATGTTAGTAGCCAACTTGAAACGTTGCGACCTATGGTGGAACGGACCACAGTGGTTATCACACCAGAAGATACAGTTCACTAGACTAAACATAACTTCAACAGACCTAGAGAGAAAGAAAAACACCTTACAAGTTCTGAAAGTAACAAAAAACGACAACGAAGAAAGGAATATATAATGCACTTTCTCTTTTTTTGCTGTGGGGGGGCCCTGGTGACCTGTACCACAGGTTTTTTTTCAAAAACCTATTTCAGGCACCAGACTCTTACAATAGTGGAAGTAATAGTCTGTAAGTCCTATTGTTACTGTCAAAAAACCTATTGTGAAGAGAGAATAAATAAATGAATTGAATTGAATTGAATAAATTATCTGCACAACTCGATGGCTTTGATACACTGACTGAACTACTGAGAACTATCACCTACTGCCGAAGATTCCTGAAACAAAACAAATTAAAACCTATCCGAAAAGAGTTTTTTTTTAATAAAATAAAATAGCAATATTATATTTTTGGTATCTTATTACCGGTTAAAAGGAACGCTCTCTGTTAAATGCTGTATTATTATATAATATATTACTTAATCTTAAAAATTAGTATAATAGACAAAAAGGATCATTGTGAAGTCCCAATCAAAAATTATAGAAGCTCGCCAGATCCCCTTCTAATGTTAAAAGCCATTATGATTTAGGCCCCAAACCACCCCATAAATCGATGGAAACTAGTGTTCTAACCTAACCTCAAACTTTAAACATGGATATCTCCGTAACCATGGGGTTGTGCGGTTTGGGAATGGTACAGGGGGGTAGCCCTGCCTCCCCTTCCCCTCCCCCTCCCCCGACCCTTAAACCGACGGCAGGCCTGGCGCGCTCCTAACTATAGGTATAGAAATGTGCCTACGCCCGCGGCCTCTTTTGTGAGGCTAAATTCGGTAGTGTCACACGCGTGTTCGATTTTCCGCTTGACCCGTGCTAACAAAAATTATTTTCGAATTCTTTATCGAGTTTTTATTTCAAGTATTTGCGACATTTTTCACGTAAACGAGTCAATGACCTTAAATATCATTAAATATAAGTAGACCTCCCAGTACTAGTGACTACCTTATTAATGCAAGGTCAACATAGACTGGAATTATATCTTACAAAATGTTAATTATTATGTATAATAACGTCTTAAACGACCTACCTTTTAAAAATTACATATTGACGCAAAACTAACGACATACAAAACCAACAAAGTGTAAAAACTTCACTTTAATTACCTATTTCATTTGTTTAGATACCTAACTAAATGTAAACAATCTCTTGACACTTCTATGAGATGACTTTTAAAAAAATATGTTTTAAAGTATGGATATAAGTAAATAGGTAGAAATCAATTAGGTACCTATCTACCACATAATTTTAGAAAATCTGATTATATTTTATGTAGTAAAACGTAAGTACCTATTTCACATTTTTCAAAAACACACAAGTCCTAACCGACAAGAAGACCAACAAGAGCGGCCTGTTCAAAGGTGTGCGTACGCGCAGCGGAATGTTGTTGAATTTAAAGATTTTAATTATGCAGATATTTAGTGTATGACGTCGTATAATTGTGTATGGTAAAAAAAAATTTGTGCACGCAACCATTGTGGAGAAATTCACCAAAAACTGATTCCGCTGGGCGAACGTTGTCCTGGCGGAACTTTTTTTAATCCATAGACTTTAGAAGAAAAGAGATGTGTCCAAAAATTAGTGTGTATTTGTGTGTAATTGTGTATGTATGAATAAAACTAGTGCATGCATAAACTTCGGAGAAATTCAAGTTTCCGCTACGCGAACGTTTGGCCATTAGCTAGTTTTCATATAAAGCGCTTACATAGAGAGCTGTAGATTTTTACATACGTTGTTTTGAATTTGTTTATATTTGTTTAAAAAACAGATTTAGAAAAAATCGTAGGGCTTAAAAGATAAAAATATAAACGTAAAATACGCTTATTAGGTCTTAGTTCTTAAAGTATGCACTTTGGGGTCTAGATTTTCACGTTTATACAAACCTTGTAAGTGTCTGCAACATGTTGCCAAGTATCAATGATGTTCCGTTAGTAACTAAAGAGTTATAGGACAAATTTACCATGAACAGATCACTGTTTACAAAGCAGTCAAATATCACGACGTTCTGAAGGAATTGCATGGTAATATGTATGTCAATAATTAGTGTATTCATTCAACTATTCTTATGCAAAATTTCATGTCATTAAATTCAGTAATTAAAGAAAAACAATTATAATACTGACGAAGCATCGAAAACCTACATAACCCGACCAAGTTCGGATGGCTACAAAAAAGCGGCCGTGCAATATATTTAGGTAACATCCCAAAATTTACAGTATAATACCGGTATTGAATTGGTATAGGTGATAACACAACTGTTGTTTCGATATAATTCATAGGTCATTTATTTTTGTACACCTACTTTTTTAAATGTATTTGACTATGACAGAAAGTAGGTACTATTTACGTAGGTACTTTATTTTTAAGTATGCGCTTAATATTTAATATTTTCTTGAAAATACCTTTTTTTATACCAATGTTTTAGTTTATAAGCACTTTAATGTTGATCAAATCTAAACAACTGAATAGGTTAGTTATGTGATGTGATTTTAATTTTTATTGAAGCTCGAAATATTATACTTACCCTAAGTTTCGTCATCCACGCGAACGAAGTCGCGGGCAAAAGCTAATTCATAATCTATTTTAGGTAAAACACATTTAAGTCTATTGCTGTCATTGCAAGCGTTTGTTAACGTTATTATAATTATATAATTAAGTATTATATGTAATTAAAAATATTTTTTACGCGGATATTTAAATAGAGAAGTACTTGTTAATTGAAGATTTGTTTTTATCGTAGATAGTGGCGTTATTATTAAAAAAATATTTTTCATTCAAGAAATGCAATTGTTTTATTTTTTCCTAACGCTTGTGTACGCAACTGTACCATATTAATAAATACTATATTGGAAGGTTAAGAACGTTTCTTAGATATATGGCACGGCCGCTTTTTGGTAGCCATCCGAACTTGGTCGGTTTATGTAGGTTTTCGATGCTTCGTCAGTATTATAATTGTTTTTCTTTAATTACTGAATTTAATGACATGAAATTTTGCATAAGAATAGTTGAATGAATACACTAATTATTGACATACATATTACCATGCAATTCCTTCAGAACGTCGTGATATTTGACTGCTTTGTAAACAGTGATCTGTTCATGGTAAATTTGTCCTATAACTCTTTAGTTACTAACGGAACATCATTGATACTTGGCAACATGTTGCAGACACTTACAAGGTTTGTATAAACGTGAAAATCTAGACCCCAAAGTGCATACTTTAAGAACTAAGACCTAATAAGCGTATTTTACGTTTATATTTTTATCTTTTAAGCACTACGATTTTTTCTAAATCTGTTTTTTAAACAAATATAAACAAATTCAAAACAACGTATGTAAAAATCTACAGCTCTCTATGTAAGCGCTTTATATGAAAACTAGCTAATGGCCAAACGTTCGCGTAGCGGAAACTTGAATTTCTCCGAAGTTTATGCATGCACTAGTTTTATTCATACATACACAATTACACACAAATACACACTAATTTTTGGACACATCTCTTTTCTTCTAAAGTCTATGGATTAAAAAAAGTTCCGCCAGGACAACGTTCGCCCAGCGGAATCAGTTTTTGGTGAATTTCTCCACAATGGTTGCGTGCACAAATTTTTTTTTACCATACACAATTATACGACGTCATACACTAAATATCTGCATAATTAAAATCTTTAAATTCAACAACATTCCGCTGCGCGTACGCACACTGTTCAAAGGCGCTTATTGGGCATAATAAAAGAGACTCTCGTTGCGCGGCCTTACGGGGCATTTTGATTCGTTACGAGCGCCACTGGATCTGGTAGGCTAATAAAATCAAGGTCGTGTCCGTGCCGTGCAATGTATTATGAACATTAGCGCTGTTGTTAGTAGGTTTAAATTCGTATGTTTGCTATCAAGGAGTGCAATTTCTGTACTTGTCGTTATCGTTTGCCGCCATCTTGACGTTTATGTCATGTGTCAGGAGAATGTGTTGTGTTCTGTGTTTCCTCCCTCATCCCCGATTGGCTCGCCAAATGGCGACTATCGGTTAACGTGAGTAAGACGCAGACAATGATCACAGGATCTACACCCCTCCCACCTCGCCTGAAACTCAGCGGAGCCGACATCGAGTGGACGCCCCGGGTCAAAAACATTTTACAAAAAAAACCACAACCGACTTCAATATAAAAAAAACACTGAAAGTGCAAAATAACTTTAATTTCGGAAGTTGGTGTTTCTATAATAGTTTTGTCTCTTATTTATTAACACAGACTTCCGAAATTAAAGTTATTTTGCACTTTTGAGTTTTTTTTTACATTGAAGTTGGTTGTATTTCTTTTTATGTACCAATTTTTTATTTTACACATTTTAGTTATGGTACCACCACTAACAAGTACCCCTCAGCCAAACTTAAATACCTTATAGTTAGAGTGCATCTCATGACAATTCTAATAATCCCAAACATGGTTAGTTTACATTAATTTATTACAGAGTTCTGGTGCCTAACTTCAGGCTTTATCATCAGATCAGTTTGATATATTCGCCCTCTTCTATCAGTCAGTCATCGACTACACATATAAATAAAGCAATTTTACTTGTTACAACTGTTCTGCTGTGATCCTACGAGGAGTTCTGTTCCATATCTTTGAAGTTCATGATCAGACCATAACAACATTTCTATGGGACCAACCCTTCAATAAAAATAATAATAATTCAAAATCGGTCCACGATTGACCGAGATACCGGTGAACATACATAAAAAAAAATACATTCAGTTGAACATAGAACCTCCTCCTTTTTGAAGTCGGTTAAAAAGAACACCTCTACATCTTTTTAGTTCAAGAAAATACTTTTAGAAAATATTAAAAGCAGAAAAATACAGTTATTATTAAAAACTATAATGTCTTTACATTTTCAGATATTATTACTAGCTTTTCCCACAGCTCCTCCCCTGTGACCTGTTTCACAGGAATCATGCATTATCTGGAAGAAAAAGTCCTCTTACCTCTCAGTGACTATCACTGAAAGTATTCAACTAATGGGATCTGTGAGTGCTCCAGAGATTGCCTTTTACAAACTTATAAGCAAACCATTTCACCTCTTTGCAAGGGCGTCGCCAAGGGGGGGCAGGTAGGGGCAGCTGCCCCCCCCTAGAGATTCTAAAAAAGTTGCCAAATATAATGCAACCAAAGTCCTAAGTCTTTGAGTTAATTTGCTTGAAGTTCAAGCCTTGAACAATCATTCCCGTACGTCGAAACTCGAATGAATTCACCAATTCCACTCCTAATATTCCGTACGCTCAACTACACTCTGCTCTATCCATCGTTGAAGCGGGAGAGGGGGAGTGGGGAAGCAACATGTAACCAGTAACCGCGCGGCGCTCGCGCCCTCCGCACAGCCGCCTTTGTTTTAGCGTCTGTCTGTCATTTATTCGTGCGTTAGCGTTGCCACTGCCCGCTTTTACGTTTGTTTTGTGCGCTATTATCACATCTAAATAGTTGCTGTGACCACATAATCAATATGGACATCAGAAAGTTTTTTGGTGAGTATCACTTGCGTTTAGCTTTCGTATTTTCCGTTCGTAAAATAACGTCAATTGATTTGATTATAAATGCTGATTTTGCATCGGTTTTTAAAATCGCAAAAAATCCCTTTCTAGGCACGATATCCGATTCTTAAGGGTCGTCAGTTTAAACCAAAAGGAAAATTGCTCAATTTAATGGCTCAATCGAAAATAGGACCGTATTACCATAGCTTAAAGTAGAAAATTGTATGAATGAATATCGGCAGTGTCGATTCGGCACAGTCGGCTCGCGTATGCTTGAGACTCCGGCGTGTGCGTGTCGTCGCGCCCGCTCTAGAGTGGTCGAGCGAGGATGCCCGAGACCGCGCAAGCATAGTCGCGGCGGTTAAACCGCCCGAAATAGCTAGGACTGTTGATATCAAAAATATCGTTGACGCTCGTTCTTGCGCGGGCTCGAGCCTGCCGCCGTCTTGAAGCGCATTTATGCTTTCAATGTGAATTGCGGACCAGAAGAAGTTGTAGCTATTTCAAATATTTTGTTTTGCAGTTTTAAAAAGAAAGAAACCTGAAGGAGCAAGCAGTGACAGCGATGATTCCGTGGGTGACCTGAAGAGACCTAGCACATCCAAAGAACCGGACTTAGTTCCCGACTCTTCGATAAATGACTGCAACGAAAATGACATCGGTAAATTTATTGGACAAGCATCAATGTTATCGACTGAAATGAAGAAAGAATTGCTTGACAACACTTGGTCTCCGTCTGCGACGTATGACTTTGCGGAAGACGCTAAACATTTAAAGAGGAAATTCAAGTATTCATGGTTGGAAACGTACTCTCCATGGTTGGCCTATTCCAGGCACCAAAAAGGAGCCTTTTGTAAATATTGTACGTTGTTCCCGCCAAATCCAAATTCTTTTAGAGGCGTATTAGGGTCATTTATCATAAGGCCGTTTTGTAAGTTCAAAGACATTCACGAGCATTGCAAAAAGCACATGGAAACCCACTTCCATAAGATGGCACTGGAAGCCGCTAAATCATTTCTTGGAAGTGTGCCTGTAGATTTACAACTCAACAAATACTCCCAGGGCATTATTGAAGAAAACCGAAAAATTATAACATCTATTATTTCTTGCATTACGTTTTGCGGGTCGCACGACTTAGCTCTGAGAGGAAAACATTATGGCGAAGGTATTCTCGAGGACTTATACAAGCTACGAATTGACGCGGGAGATTTAGTTTTGAAGAAACACATTGAGCATGGGAAAAAGAATGCAAGCTATCGATCCATCGATATTCAAAATGAAATTATCGCAATTTGTGGAGATGTTATTAAGGCAGACATTGTGAAAAAAGTAAAAGAAGCAGAAGCTTATAGTGTGTTAGCAGACGAAACAGCTGATATTTCCGGTACTGAACAATTATCAATTGGGCTGCGATATTTTGACGAGAAAGCCAATGAGGTCCAAGAAATGTTCGTCGGATTTGTTGAGCTGAAAGGTCTGGATGCGAAATCTATTGCATATTGCATCGATGAGTTTCTGACAAAAGAAGACCTTAATCCTGCTGATAAATGCGTTGGTTTTGGATTTGACGGTTGTTCGACGATGTCCGGAAAAGACGGTGGAGTACAAGCGATACTGCGCAAAAAATATACCAAAGCATTGTTCTTTCATTGCTCGTCCCATAAACTGAATCTGGTAATAAATGATCTCAATATTCTTCCTGAAATTCGAAACACCATGGGAACCACTAAAGATATTATTAATTTTTTTCGGGAATCTGTTTTGAGAAGAAAATTGGTTCCTAATATTGCCAGGCTCTGCGAAACAAGATGGAGTGAGAAACATAAAACTATCAGAGTATTTAAGGACAATTTTCCTGTTATATTGGAAGCCTTAGAAAACTTATCGCGCGAAGGAAACAGTGCGACTCGAAAAAACGCCTTTCAACTCCATGCGGCTGCTTTCAAAATTTCGTTTATACTTTGTATTACTTTGATAGCTAAATACTCTGCTTTGTTGGAACCTGTTGTCAACGCACTCCAATCCATAGCTTTGGATGTGGTGAAGGCCTCGCAACACGTCAAACGCATTTTGCAATTGCTTAAGAGCCACCGTGATAATCCCGAAAGAGTCACAGATGAAATCATAAAGGATGCTACTGTTGTTGCGGAGAAAGTCGGCCTGGAGGAGGATATCACTTCAATGCCACGCATTGTTGGGAAACAACGTCATCGAAGCAATCACCCAGCAGAAAGCCCTTCAGAATTCTGGAAAAGATCATTGATAATACCATACTTGGACTCCGTTATTACATCGCTTGAAACACGCTTTGCTGAAGAAAATACTCCATCATTTGCTTTATCTAAATTACACCCCGCACAAATGCAAACGATGTCAGTCGAAAATCTCACAGAAACTTGTGAAACTATCGCTCAGTTTTATAATTTACCAAACATAAAAATTGAAGTCGAGCTTTGGCAGCAATTCTGGCATAATAAACCAAACTCAACAGATCAAACCGTTGTTGATATCCTAAAAGAAGCAAAAACCTTCTTTCCCGACACGGAAAAAGCGTTGAAAATTTTGATCGCTCTTCCATGCACGACGTGTACGGTAGAGCGATCGTTTAGCAGCCTCAGGAGACTAAAAACCTGGCTAAGGAGCACTATGAGTGAAAATCGCCTCAATGGTTTGGCCATGATGAGTGTGCACCGAAAACTTATACATGGAAACTTACAAGATTTTAATAATAAAGTAGTCGAGAAGTTTACAATGAATCCCCGAAAATTATGTTTTAATTAACCTAATATAAACAAACAACGACCACTATAATATTAAAATCTGGTAATTTAAAAAAAAATACGCTGTACGCTGTACACTTATTCAAATTCAAACTCCTTTTTATTTTATTTTTCTAATAAATGTTATTATAACTCAAGTTTTTTATTGCATAGTCAAGAGCTCGTGCTCGTGTAGCTTCACACATTGGACTCTGTACTGTCACAGAATATATATGTATATAGTACTAAGATACTGTTGTTATTACAATCGCTGTAGATGTAAGGCTCGTAGTACAAGTGAAAAGCTTCATGTGCTCTCGACTTTACCTACAACTCATACCTACTTTTCTCATTCATAGAGAATGAGAAAAGTATGAATTGTAGTAGGTAAAGTCAACTGCCCCCCCCTGCGCCATAGGCTGGCGACGCCCTTGCCTCTTTGAATCTATGTACAGACGGATCATTAAATTTCTCATTCCTAGAAACATACCATCACTTTGATGTTCCTCCTCTGGCTCAATGACATCATCTAGTCCCTCACAAACAGCTGGTAATTCTTCTTTGATAGCATCACATTCTGTTTGACATTCATCATCAGATTCTATGCTTACATGCACCATGGGTGATAAAATCAACCCATTAAAACACCCGAAGTGGTCTTGGTTTATAGGTGGATTTAGCTGTAAAAAGATAACTTAAGTATGAGATAGGTCAAGATCCATTACAATACCAAGCTCCATCCAAACTTCAGGAAAGTTGGTCCCGCATCCCATCTATGCAGAGAGCATTTTAGAGATGGGCAGGGGAATGATATGAAACAGTTTTTGAGTAAATGGCATGTTTTCTTCTTCTTCTTACTGTAATTTTTAGGGTTCCGTAGCCAAATGGCAAAAAACGGAACCCTTATAGATTAGTCATGTGTCTGTCTGTCCGTCCGTATGTCACAGCCACTTTTTTCCGAAACTATAAGAACTATACTGTTGAAACTTGGTAAGTAAATGTATTCTGTGAACCGCATTAAGATTTTCGCACAAAAATTGAAGAAAAATAATAAATTTTGGGGGTTCCCCATACTTAGAACTGAAACTCAAAAATTTTTTTTTCATCAAACCCATACGTGTATCTATGGATAGGTCTTCAAAAATGATATTGAGGTTTCTAATATAATTTTTATTTAAACTGAATAGTTTGCGCGAGAGACAAATCCAAAGTGGTAAAATGCGTGTGCCACCCCCGGAACTTCTAAAATAAGAGAATGATAAAACTAAAAAAAATATATGATGTACATTAACATGCAAACTTGAACCGAAAATTGGTTTGAATGAGATCTAGTAAGTAGTTTTTTTTTAATACGTCATAAATCGTAAACCACAAGTTACCTTTCAAGTTTGTACGGAACCCTCAGTGCACGAGTCTGACTCACACTTGCCCAGTTTTTTTTCCAATTCTATGAATACAATTAGCAATTTACAAGTTATCCTTTCGAATACCGTAATTAGAGACACAATAGAAAGACATTGAGAGACTGAATGCCCCAATGCGTTCGTTGGGGTTTAATGAATTAAACAAAGTCTCATGAGAATGTTCCGGATGGACGCTGTGAAGGTTAAGGTAAGTATCTTTACTGCTCCAACTCAAAAGTCAACCCTAGAGGTATATCTGTTAACAAATGCCTCACCTCACAATCGTCATTCATCATCTGAGAGAGCAGCTCTTCTGCTTCCAGACATTTTCTCTGCAGTTGGCAGCATTGCTTTAGTTTAGTGCAGCAGATGAAACAAGCGAGCATCGGTCTACTGTCTCCAGTTACAAACTGCAACAAAACTTGGCTTCAAACAATTTTCCTTGAACAAATTACATTCAATTGTGATACAGAGAAGTCATATGCTGTTAGAATAAAGAATCTTTAGTTTTATAGAACAGATCTTTATTCTATGTAAGTTTATTTTTCTACTTGTTTGATTTACTGTGTGCTTGACTGCTTGTGTTTTGTTCATGTCATGACGAATAAACTTATATTATTGAAATCTAATACCAGTGAACTATATTTCCTGTGATTTCTACTGGCTACGAACACTGCATGTTAGTGGGACTTGAGTTGCCCCATTCACATAAGCATAGTAAGTAAAGTATAAAAGTGTGAAGGTGGACAGTTACTAGAGGAAGGGATGACCACAGAAAAGATGGAAGGACTGTGAGAAAGATGATATTACGCTCTAGAAAGACGGGGCCTGCCGAAATGTAGTCCAATTTAGAGATCAATATTAGAAGATTCTCTCCAGTGCCCACTGAGATGCCGACTCAGAGATGTATAGAACGCGACCTTTTGCGCAGAACGCAAATACATTGTGATAAGTGCAAGAGAACGATGGTGTTCAGGAAAACAGTGAGTACCTAGTTAGTACTGCTTTCTGTTCCGGACACATGTTCACGGAGAAAATGATACTTGCTCGAGGTAGATAATAAGACAAAACTTACCGGATTATCAGTCAACCTCTCATACAGTTCATGCAAATCTTTGTTTACCACTACATACATGCGAACGTTCTCCGCTAAACATATCCTACACATTGGTAGCTTTTCCATATTTTTTTTTACTAATTAGTGCAGCAATTAAAGTTGTTAATTTTAATCAATAAATTAAATACTTTTTTTTTATTTTTATGGCGTTGCACTGTTCGTGCTTATTGCCACTGACAATATTTTATATTTTATGATAACAAAACGTAAGAATCGATTACTCGCGAAATGATTAAATGTTACAAGGATTTGGAAAAGGAAAGGAGATTAGTTGTTACTGGAATAATTAATTAAAATAATAAATTACAAATAACATTATATATGGAATAATATTAAAATAGAAAATTAACGCAACCAGCTGATCCAACAAGAAGCCCAATTGGTGCGTCTCTAAATTAACCTGAAAACTAACTAAACTACATAATAAATAATGGTACAATTATGTATCAAGCGTTTTCATTTTTACATTAATTAAATAGCTATATCATTATTTACAAAGTGCTATGATTTTGTAAATATTAAAATTAAAATTAAATAAGATACATGAGATAGAAGTGGGAAGAGGTACTCGGAGGGAAACAAGGCTCTGGAAAAGTAAGGAGTGGTCATAACGGGGGCAAGCAAAAATAAGGTGGTTCAGATCTCCCACCTCAGCACCACATTCACACACAGGGCTCTGCACAATGCCGAGTCTGGCAAGGTGAGCAGGAGTGCACACATGACCCAATCTCATACGTATGATTATCGTTGAAATCTTTTTGCTTAGTTTATACTTGCTAAACCAAGGTTTAACAGGAATAGATGGCTGAATAAAACGATAAAATTTCCCTTTCAGTGATTGCTCCGACCAAAGCTGACCCCAGGATTCCTGTAGATAAACTTTGGGCAGAGCAGCCAGATCTTGAGAGCAATTTTTGTAAGGAAAAACATCTCCACACAAAACGGCATCATTAGCTAATTGGTCTGCTTTCTCATTACCTAAAATGCCACAATGAGAGGGAATCCACGCAAAATGCACCAAGTACCCCTTATGAGAGCACTTGTTGAGGAGTTCACGTGTTTCAAATATAATAAAAGGATTTTGACTATAGAAAGGAAATCTGGCCAAGGATTGTAAGGCACTCTTTGCATCAGTTAAAATAAGTGTTTTCCGCAAGCCCGTAACAAGTATATATTCGACAGCTTTGAATAGACCGTAACATTCTCCCGTAAATACAGATGATTCGGGCGGGAGCTTTATTTTTTGTACAATATTATATTGGGAGTGGTATACACCTACTCCCACACATGAGTCTCTTCCGTGCTTCGAAGCATCTGTAAACAGGAGCTGATAACCATTCCAGTCTTTATCCATAGTGAATTTGAAGCTATCGTTAGGACATACGTCATCTCGGTAAATGTTGAGGTTATACTGAATATTTGGTGACATAACTAATGAACTGAAATTACAATGAAATATAGGAAGAAATTGAGATTGGTGGCAAGGCGCTTCAATTAAATTGTATTTTCTAAAGCTTTTAACTAAACACGGAGTAACTTTGTGTCTCCAGTAAGTGGACGAGGTTACTTCTTTAGAGAGAGTAGAAAGTTTATTTAGCAAAGGATGGTGTGTGAATTGCAAACAACGAGCCATGTATCTATCAGCCAAAAATTGACGTCGCAAATGAAGTGGAGGTTCTCCACATTCCACCTGAAGACAATTAATAGGACTGCTTTTCATTGCACCTGAAACTACTCTAAGTGCCTTGGATTGAACACTGTCCAGTTTCTTAAGGCCAGCAACATTAGCAGGTTCCATCAAAAAGGTACCATAGTCCAATACACTTCTAATTAATGTGTTGTAAAGTAATTTTAATGAAAATGGATGTGCTCCCCACCAGACACCAGAAAGACATCTAATAATGTTGATATTTCGTTCACATTTAGCAGCTATATAATCACAGTGTGGTAAACCAGTAAGACGAGTATCTAAAATTAGGCCTAAAAATTTTACTTGCTTTTTAACTATTATAGGAAAATTATTATACTTCACTGTAACTACAGGAGGCTTACGCATTCTAGTAAATAAGACAATGTTGCTTTTATCAATCGACAGGTGTAGGCCGTTGGCGTCCAACCAAGTCTTCAGTAAACATAAAGAAGAAGTTAAGGAAGAACAAATATTTGAAACAGAATTACCTGATACATAGAGAAGTAAATCATCTGCATATTGAAGGACTTGTACGGACCCATTTAGAGAAGATTCTAAATCATAAGTGTAAATATTATAGAGAAGTGGACTAAGTACAGAACCCTGAGGGAGACCTTTCCATACTAAACGGGTAAATTTATGCCCTTCAACATCTAGATTTAAAGATCTCTCTGAAAGCATGTTAATTATGAAATTAGACAGCATTGTTGGAATTTGTAACGATTTCAATTTTTGTTCCAGGACTGATACAAGAACATTATCGTAGGCTGAGCTAATATCCAAAAAGGCAGCAATTACAGAGTTATTGGAAGAAAAGGCTAGGCGAATATCAGTTATGAATACACTAAGGTTGTCAATAGTACTTTTGCCTTTTCTAAAACCAAACTGTGATTTACCAAGCAAGTTTTTGCTTTCCAAGAACCACTCCAAACGATTTTTAATAAGGTGTTCGACAATCTTAGCTAAAACCGTCGAAAGTGCAATTGGTCGATACGAAGTAGCATTAGAAGCAGGTTTATTCGGTTTTAGAACAGGAATAATTATTTGAGACTTCCAACTTGATGGGATGTTGCCAGATATTAAGGCTGCATTGATAAGATTTAAATATATTAAAAGAACAGAGTCGGAAAGATTAGCTAAAAATGAATATGGTATACCATCTTCACCAGGAGCTGAATCCTTAACATGTGAAAGGACTCCTTTCAACTCACTTAGTGTGAAAAGAGAATTCAAGTCAGAATCAGAAATAGGAACATAAGGAAAATGCATCAAAGGTCTCTGTTCAGGGACTGAAGAAGGAGCTAAATGATCCATGAACTCATTGGCTAACTCTAATGGCAGTTTTGAGGCTGTTGTGTCACTGAATGCTGACCTGAATCGTTTAATATTTCGCCATACTATGGAAACATTAACTGCTGGAGAGATAGATTCGCAAAATTTTTGCCAACCTTCGAATTTCTTTTTCTTAAGGAGTGTACGGGTTGCACGAGCAGCTTCTAGGTATAGCTCATAATTGAGCTGAGTCATATTATGACAGTAGTCTTTTTGTGCCTTTTTCCTTTTTTTAACAGCCTGAGTGCAATCAGCATCCCACCAAGGTGGTGAGGGAATTTTGCCTGTAGCGCCATTTTTTATAGGGAAAGTATTATCTGCTACCTCTATTAAAATCCTTGTAAATTGATCAGCCAATAACTGAGGGTCATGTTGTAAGGAATCAGATAAAGTAAGAACTCTCTCTTCTACACCATTTTTATATTTATCCCAGTCTGCATTTTGAAGTCTGTACTTTAATCGTGGTGTAGGAGTGCAAACCTCTGGCTTTTTATGTGGAAAAGAAATGATTAATGGGAAATGATCACTGCCATAAGATAAAGGTAGAGGAGACCAGGATAATGCTGATGCTAGCTCAGGTGTACATATCGAGAGATCAGGAGCACTTATTCCTTCAACTGGATCTGTTAGGCGTGTTGGGAGACATGTGTTTAAAATACACAAATTATTAGAGTCTAAGATTTCTAATAATTTCTCTCCATAGTAATTGGTATTAGAACTTCCCCAAGATTGGTGTTGGGTATTAAAAACGCCCATTACCAAAAATGGTTTAGGTAAGACTGATAAAAGATTATTAATTTCAGAAAGGATATTCACAGTAGGACGAGAATAATATATACATACTAAACAGATTTTATTTACAATGGCAGCAACGGCCGATATATCGTCACTGAGACGGGGAAGAGGGAAAGATTGAAAGGACAAGTTATTTTTTACAAGTATGGCGACGCCGCCATACCCATCGCTTCTGTCTGTTCTTAGACATGCATAGCCAGGAATTCTAAATGAGAACCCTGGTTTAAGCCATGTCTCACAGAGAGCGACTGCAAAGGGATCGTATTTATTCAATATTTAACACAAATCAGATTTTTTATTCACTATGCTGCGACTGTTCCACTGAACAATCTTGGATAGACTTGGATCCATTATGATTAAAATTAGATAAGTTAGACAGCGTATCAATTACAGTGGCAACGATGGACGGTTCAATAATATTATTTTTAGATAAAGTATTGATTAACATAATAATTATATTTAAAATTTGACTTTCATTATTTGTTTTATTTTGCAATGCAACACCATTACCTGTCATCGAAACTTCATAAGTTTTTGGTGAGCTGCCCGGTCATACCCCTTAGTGGTTTTTGGGGGGTCCCTAGGTTTTGAGAAAACAGTTTTTTTGTGTGATGTGTTAGGTGAATGGGGTGAAGAGCGTAAAGTAGGTTTATTATTGGCAAGTGAAGGAGCTGAAGTTACCACATCTGCATATAGTTTTGACACTGGGGGATGTAGCTGCGATGCTTCGGCATACGATACGCAACTATGGGCCATATAGTGCTTGATTGCTTTCTGTCTCTCAAATTCGGGACACTTTTTATTGATGGCGTAATGAACGCCACCGCAATGACAGCATTTACCATGTTCGTCTTGAATGCTACAAGTGTCAGCAGAATGTTTCTCCCCACACTTGAAGCACAGAGGGTTCGACCTACATTGTACCTTTGTATGGCCGTAACGACAACAATTGAAACATTGTATTGTTGGGAATGTATACAATTCTACTGGCATAGAATTGTAACAACAAAACACGCGTTTCGGTAAAATTTGCCCGTCAAAGGTCAACACGACTGTTTGAGATGGTTTCCAAACAGGGGTCGGTTCGTGAACTTTGTAATTAAGACGCCTAACTTTAATAACTTTCCCGCATCCAGTAGGGACAGAAACATTTTCAATGATTTCCTCAGGAGACCATTCGGTAGGGACGCCTTTAATAATTCCCATACGACACACGTTAATTGATGGAACAAATGCCTTCAATTTCTCCTTGGCCAAACAAGGGTCATTTAAAAAAGAGTTTGCATCTTTGTAATGTGAGAAGCTTAGAGAAATTCGGTTGCGACCAATGCGTTTTATTGAGCCATTAATTATGCTGTTGAATCTTCGTTTTTTTAAAAAGTGACCTAAAGTTATTGAGTGTAATGTTTGACCTGGATTCGTCATATCAAATATTTTTTGAATGTGTACCACATATGGAGACAAGTCTGTGGATTCGTACAAAGCCCTAGCAACCTGTGGCGCCTTCTGGGGGAGATCCGAATTCGAAGATATTTCAGTCTGGGGGCCATCCACAGAACGTGGAGTGGTCTCCAGATGATTTAAAGGTGTTGTTCGTAATGATTGGCTGTTGTTTGGAGTGTTGGTAATTACCAAGTCATTTTCACAATGGCAGTGTGTATCTTTGTTGGTTTCTGCTAGAGATTTACCATGTCTTCTTCTTTTATTACAGTGTTTGCACATTTTACGTGGAGCCCTAGCCCTTTTCCGCTCCGATCTACTTATGGACGAGTCTGTGTCCATACTGGACTCGTTGATAATGACATTATACCCTACCGAGGGGACTGTGCCCCCCGGATCGGGTGGTTCTTTGTCCATTGGTTGTCCAATGGACAAAGAACCGAAAGAAAGAAAAGAGAAGTAAAAAAAACTTACCCTAAATACGAAGACTAATATACACAAATAATAAAATAACTATTCTAAGCAATATCTACACAAATTTACACAACTAATGTCGACTTTAATTATTTTTTACAAAACCGCCACAAAAATCACGCCCGCCAAATTCGACGATTCCCGCGCTTTCAAACAGCTAGTTTCGTATTGCCTATCTTCAGTGACCAACTGCAGTGACGTCATTAGCCACTGGTGCCTTTGATAGCCACCGTAACACGTTTTGACAGATGTTATTATATCGATACTTTTAAAATTGCGATTGTGTAAGCTTTTGAAGCTGTATAATAGACGATAAAATTTTAGAGTGGTCGCAATAGGCACCGTAATTTTTTATAATTCACCACATTTCCACCGTAGTTTGTTAGTCACTTGTGTGATACGTAATACCAATTTTATGAAATTGTCAGTTGACAACTAAGGTTAGTGTGCAACGAATGCTAGTTGTCAACTGTTATTGAAAAAGTTAGCCAATAGCCCCCCTGATCATGAACTTCGAAGATATGGAAAAGAACTCCTCATAGGATCACAGCAGAACCGTCGTAACAAGTAAAATTGCTTTGTTTATACGTGTAGTCGATGACTGACTGAAAGTAGAGGGGGAATATATCGAACTGATCTGATGATGAAGCCTGAAGTTAGGCACCGGAACTCTGTAATAAATTAATGTAATCTAACCGTGTTTGGGATTATCAGAATTGTCATGAGATGCACTCTGGCTATAAGGTATTTAAGTTTGGCTGAGGGGCACTTTTTAGTGGTGGTACCATAACTAAAAAGTGTAAAATAAAAAACTTTTTACAAAAAAAATACAACCGACTTCAAAGTAAAAAAAAAACACTGAAAAGTGCAAAATAACTTTAATTTTGGAAGTCGGTGTTAAATAACGAAGAGACAAAACTATTATAAAAACACCGACTTCCGAAATTAAAGTTATTTTGCACTTTTCAGTGTTTTTTTTTTTACTTTGAAGTCGGTTGTATTTTTTTTGTAAAAAGTTTTTTTTAGATAAAGTATTGATTAACATAATAATTATATTTAAAATTTGACTTTCATTATTTGTTTTATTTTGCAATGTGACACCATTACCTGTCATCGAAACTTCATAAGTTTTTGGTGAGCTGCCCGGTCATACCCCTTAGTTGTTTTTGGGGGGTCTCTAGGTTTTGAGAAAACAGTTTTTTTATGTGATGTGTTAGGTGAATGGGGTGAAGAGCGTAAAGTAGGTTTATTATTGGCAAGTGAAGGAGCTGAAGTTACCACGTCTGCATATAGTTTTGACACTGGGGGATGTAGCTGCGATGCTTCGGCATACGATACGCAACTTTGGGCCATATAGTGCTTGATTGCTTTCTGTCTCTCAAACTCGGGACACTTTTTATTGATGGCGTAATGAATGCCGCCGCAATGACAGCATTTACCATCTTCGTCTTGAATGCTACAAGTGTCAGCAGAATGTTTCTCCCCACACTTGAAGCACAGAGGGTTCGACCTACAATGTACCTTTGTATGGCCGAAACGACAACAATTGGAGCATTGTATTGTTGGGAATGTATACAATTTTACTGGCATAGAATTATAACAACAAAACACACGTTTCGGTAAAATTTGCCCGTCAAAGGTCAACACGACTGTTTGAGATGGTTTCCAAACAGGGGTCGGTTCGTGAACTTTGTAATTAAGACGCCTAACTTTGATAACTTTCCCGCATCCAGTAGGGACAGAAACATTTTCAATGATTTCATCAGGAGACCATTCGGCAGGGACGCCTTTAATAATTCCCATACGACACACGTTAATTGATGGAACAAATGCCTTCAATTTTTCCTTGGCCAAACAAGGGACATTTATAAACGAGTTTGCATCTTGGTAATGTGAGAAGCTGAGAGAAATTCTGTTGCGACCAATGCGTTTTATTGAACCATTAATAATGCTGTTAAACCTTCGTTTTTTTAAAAAGTGACCTAAAGTGATTGGGTGTAATGTTTGACCTGGATTCGTCATATCAAATATTTTTTGAATGTATACCTACCAATGGAGACAAGTCTGTGGATTCGTACAAAGCCCTAGCAACCTGTGGCGCCTTCTGGGGGAGATCCGAATTTGAAGATATTCCAGTTTGGGGGCCATATTATTCTTGCATTTTTATATTTATATAAATTAACTAAATGTCTTGATCAGTTTTAATAACTTAAATACAATTACATACCCTGGGAAAGGGCAGAGCATCCTAATACAAGCATACTCCTTGCTTAAAGGATTCTCTCTATTCTAAATAGGATAAGTTATTTAAGACGAAGCTATAAACTTATTTTTTATTTTTTTTCTATGTTAGCCGAAACAAACCGACAACTAATCAAACATTTATAATCTTTAGCCGAACACTGTCTCTTAAGATACAGGATACCCTAGTTTAAGAGGCAGGGTTTATCAGTTTTGTATACAGATTTTTCTAACCTACGCAAGCCCTACCAATTCACCAATTGTTTATAAGATTACTCTGTAATACCTCTACGTAATGGTTATATATCTGTTATTCTTGAAGCAATAAATTTATTATTAACCTTTTGACGTGCGTAATTAGAGACACAATAGTAAGACAATGGCTTCCGGGCGCCGGCTACCGCCTGAGCGTTAATGAATTAAATTTATTATTATTATTAAACATTTCAAAGTTCAATTTTTTTATAGGTGTCGAATACACTTTGATATACTCGTACATTTAGTAAACAAATGTTTTTTGATAATACAAACAGACACTTCAATTTTATTTAAAATACAGAAAAGCGTACTGCAACAGTAGGAACCCATTAAAATAATCTAGACTAAAATTATTGCATTAATATGGGTCCCGACTGTTCCAATCAATTTCCTTATTAGGATGTATTGTTTGTTTTATTTTATGTATTTAAATTGGTGCAATTAAATTGGTTTCTAAACTACTGGACTGAACTTATTTTTTTCTTTTCAGTTTTTATTTATAGTAATTTTTTTTCGCAGTCGGGTTTTTTATTTATTTTTTTTGTGAGGAAAAATAAAACAGGAATTACTCAAAATCATTATTAATCATGCTCACAAAAATACTTTAATAGATATAAGTACATATTTTTTATAATAGAACTTTTTTGCAACAGAGTTGGGGACTTAACGATCGAATCTACACAACACAAGTGTCTAGTGATAACTAATAGGTTTGACATGGGTCCGCATTCTGGGCGTTGTTGAGTAAAAGATCCATACTAATTTTGGATTTTTTTTTCTGATAAGTTTTCAATATTTCATGTTTTACATTTTCAGTGACTATTAAATACTTATATAAATGCATAAACAGGGCCGCGCCGCCCCTGTGTGCGAAGTGTGCGGCGCACACAGGCGCCAAGACAATAGAGGCGCCGCCATCGAAATTATTAACCGACTTCAAAAAGGAGGAGGTTCTATGTTCCGCTGAATGTATTTTTTATTATTTTATTTTTTTATGTATGTTCACCGATTTCTCGGTCAATTGTGGACCGATATCGATTTTTTTTTTTGTTTGAATGGTTATGCTTCCGAATTGGTCCCATAGAAATATTCTTATGATCTGATCATGAACTTCGAAGATATGGAACAGAACTCCTCATAGGATCACAGCAGAACCGTCGTAACAAGTAAAATTGCTTTGTTTATACGTGTAGTCGATGACTAGCTGAAAGAAGAGGGGGAATATATCGAACTGATCTGATGATGAAGCCTGAAGTTAGGCACCGGAACTCTGTAATAAATTAATGTAATCTAACCGTGTTTGGGATTATTAGAATTGTCATGAGATGCACTCTGGCTATAAGGTATTTAAGTTTGGCTGAGGGGTACTTTTTAGTGGTGGTACCACAGAACAAAAAATACATAGAAATGCCCTTAAACTGGCTAAGCACGGGAACCAGTGTCGTCAAACTCACACATTTGCTTATCAAATTATCTAAAACACACATAAAAAACAGTGATTTGATTGGCTACAAATTACAAACGCAACTTTTACAAATCATCTTCTTATTGCTTTCAAAAATTAAGTCTTATTACGAGTGAAAGTTGTTATTATTTGGTATGACACAAACAATAATGACGTTTTTCGTCTAAAAACTCTAAATAGTCAAATTTACAACAAGTTCAGCTACTCAACGCTAGATGGCGCCGTAACCAATTCATGCTATTCAGAACGTTAGGGTATTTGAAATAGATGTCATATTCCCATGCACATGTAATCTCATTTGCTACTCAATTAGAGATGTAGATATATATCGATATTTTAATATTGATGTTACGTAATTTATTCGGGAGAGCAATGTAAAAATTTGTTAACATCATACAAATTAATAATGGAAAAGATTGATTATCTTTAAAATATCAATGTTAAAGAGGTATTTGTATGTTTGTATGGAGGGCTAGGGGGTAATCTTAATTTCATATAATCAAGTACAATACGTTCTAAATAAGAATAGGATCGATTGCCATTTTGTGACGTCACGTCATACTGTCAAATCGAAGAAATTGGGTAGGGTGAGCAAAACAAGAATTATTTAAAATTTAATTTATTTACGAATTGTGAACGAAAAAAGTTTAATCAGAATCCAGTCCTTCAATTTTGCTCATCTCTGCGTCCCTGTGTGAAGTGTCTGAGTAGTGGAAAATAGAAGAAGGCGAATTATTCCTAACAATGAAAATAAGAAAGAAAACAGTTTTTTTTTAACTAATGATGACTTAAAATAATATATTTATTTCGCAGCTAATTTATTTTTATGAGGTCTATCTACATAGAAGTTAATGTATTACGATTAATATTATGTAATATTATCTTCATTAACTATTAACTGCTGCCAGCGACTTCACCCGCCTGAAAGTAGAAAGTTATCCCGAGGGAACATACTTTTGTGACGTGGTCTACCCATGTACCAAGTTTTATTGAAATCCGTTCAGCCTTTCGAACGTGAAGAAGTAAAAGAAAGTGATTAGCAACCCGCACCTACTTCGGACGGATGCAGGTTACGTGTTGTTAAAACCTCGAGATTTCTGTGCAATCTTAGTTAAATATTTATAAATTATACACATGAACCGTCCGACACAAATTTTGGATGATGGTGCCAGCCATGAAATGAAGAGTTAGAAATAAATAAAAATTATCGATACCGATCTACTTTACGGATGTGTCCCATCCCTAATTGAGTAGCGTCGAAGTTACTAGAATTTATGTTATGATTTTCCAGATGACGACCAAGTGCATTTAGACTTTGTGACAATGAACATAAGGTTGTTTATAGTTTGCATTGAAGTCATAAAATTTGGTATTGTCATTAAAATCAACTATATTAAAAATAACAAAGTTTAGTATTTACCGATGATACGATACACCTCCACAAGATAATTTTTTTTTCTGCTTTCGTTTCTGCAGGTCAAATCCGCACCATAAGGCATAATTTGTAATTTTTCGGGTATTTCTGAGACAACCAATCGCGACAAGTATCTGACGGCGAATAAGCTAATTCTTGCACAGCTGTGCTTAATGTTGACACGCGTGCGATATCTGAGGGGCACTTCCCCTACTTTTCTTTATTCCGTGGGTGGTACCATAACTAAAAAGTGTAAAATAAAAAACTTTTTATAAAAAAAAAATATAACCGACTTCAATGTAAAAAAACACTGAAAAGTGCAAAATAACTTTAATTTCGGAAGTCGGTGTTAAATAACGAAAAGACAATTAACTATCATAGAAACGCCGACTTCCGAAATTAAAGTTATTTTGCACTTTTCAGTGTTTTTTTTTACATTGAAGTCGGTTGTATTTTTTTTTATAAAAAGTTTTTTTATTTTTGTTACACTTTTTTTTAAGGTTTTTTTTTTTTCGGGTGGGAATATCATCTAATGACATCCCCCGCTCTTGGGCGAGCGGGATGTAGTGTCAGACTTTTACTGACTAAAAACCCACTCCTGTTCCTTCTTTGCCATTTTTCCAGGGCCCCGGGGATCACTTTCGCATCACCCATGGCCCCAGTAGGCCTCGACCCTGCTGGGCCCCTACGGTTGCTGACAACTCCCTGAGGCGCGCGTGGAACACTACGCGCCGTCGACGACTTGGGCTCGGTCCGGACAGTTACCGGACGATCGGACGACGAGCCACCCATTGCTCGCCGCGCCGTCCGCAAGCCCGCGCCTACGGTGGCCGGAAATCGGGATCGGAATCCCGGCGGCGGTTGGGGCGTGAGGACCGTTGCCTCACGCGATCGGCCACCTCCTTTGCTAGCATTACTGCTTCACAGAAGGAGGCAACCGCCTGCCACTCCTCCTCACTCCGGACCATGGCCTGTACCAAGGCCCGGCGCGAGAGATCGCTGCCGCCGATCGCCCCCACGAGGACACGGCGGTGCTCTGCCCAAGCAGGGCACACCTCTACCGTATGCTCCACCGTGTCATCCGGGCGGTCCACACAATGGTGGCACCCGAGCGTCTCTTCTGCACGAATCCGGTGCAGGAACCTCCCGAACTTACCATGTCCGGTGAGAACCTGCGTCATGCGGTAGGTAAGGACGCCGTGAGGCCTTTCCAGCCACTCCTCAAAGAGGGGACTTATCGCCATAATTATGGCGTGCCCAGCACTGGGTTGCGACAGTCGCTGTCGCCATTCCACCATGAGATCCCGCCGGAAGTCTTTCCGCCATGCCGCGACTTGGCGCGGCAGTGGAGTTTCACCCCGGCGTCGCATCTCCATGCGCAGATCGTGCATGCGCGCAAGGTCTTTTGCCTCCAAATCCCACGGTAGTTGGCTAGCAAGGAGGCTCGCTGCTTCGCGGGAAATCGTGCGGTATCCCCGCACCATCCGGATGGCCATGACCCTCTGGCTTGCGTTCAGCTTGGCCGCCGGTCGCTTTCGAAGCGACGGTGCCCATACCGGCGCCCCATAAAGGACCATGGACCGAACGATTCCTGCATAGAGCCACCGGCAGGAGGCGTCTGGACCCCCGAGGTTGGACAGGAGCCGCTTGAGGGCAGCCCCTGTACGATCCAGTTTGGGAGCCAGACGTCGGAAATGCTCTTCGAAATTCCATCGGCTGTCGAGGACAAGTCCAAGGTACTTCATCGTCGACTCGACGCAGATGTGAATTCCTCCTACCGTTAGTTGGGAACTCGATGGTGGCGCGTTCCGAGGGCCGTGGAAGCACATGGCCTCGGACTTGTGCAATGCCACCTCGAGTCCCAACTCTTGGATCCTCTCCACGACTGTCGCAACCCCGCGTGTCACTAGTTCGACCGCCGACTGGTACGACTCTCCCCGCGCCAGGACCAGCGTATCATCTGCGTAGCAGACCACGCTGACCCCGTCAGGGAGATCGCCGCGCAGCACGTAGTCGTAACCGATGTTCCACAAGGGTGGTCCTAGTACCGGTACGGTTTTTTTAAGGTGGGAAAATCATCTAATGACAAATCCCGCTTTTGGGTGGAGCGAGAGATAGTGTCAGACTTTTACCTTGTGTTCCTTCGTTGCCTTCGTCCCAGGGCACCGGGTTTCGTTTTCACACTACCCATGGCCCCAGTAGGCTTCGACTCTGCTGGGCCCCTACGATTTGCTGACATCTCCCTGAGGCGCGCGTGGAACAATACGCGCCGTCGACGACTTGGGCTCGGTCCGGACGGTTAAGTACCGGACGGTCGGACGGCTGGCTACCCATTGCTCGCCGTCCGCAAGCCCGCGCCTACGGTGGCCGGAAATCGGGATCGAAATCCCGGCGGTGGCTGGGGCGTGAGGACCGTTGCCGTTGCCTCACGCGATCGGCCGCCGCGGAAAAAGATAGATTTGCCAGTAATACGTAAAATAACAATGCGCATAGTAAGTGGTATTTCTATTATGAAGTGCATGTATAAAAGTAAGTTATTATAACATTCTTATTTCTAATTTACCTTCGATTCAAGTGTTACTCTTTGTGTAAATTTCAAATCTTTATAAACCCTTAGCAGACCACACAAATACTGGAAAGCCCCTTTATTGAGCCTATAATCTTTGATGAAATTATTTTAACTAATATGTTCAAGTTCCTTTCGTATAGTCGCTTGGAAATTTCCTTTGACGCGTCGTTAGTCTTAATATGCAGCCGTACCTAACGTATTCTACGTTAAATAAGTTGTACCGGACATATTTATGCACAAATGAATAAAATATTGTTTTACACGACACGCTTTACATCATTTTCACCCTTCAATATGCTAGTGAGTTACTTTACTACTGTAGTAACGGTTTGCTTCGATAGCAACTGTCAAATTTGTTACTCATGGTACCGATTTTCTATAGGAAACTACTAAAAACTTTAGTCGCTAGCGAGTTCTTATTCGATAGGTTTTGTACTTGATGACTCATACTACCGATTTTGGTTCTGCAAGTGACCGCTAGAGGCGCTGGAAAATTTGCCATACAAAATATTTACGGCTTCGATATCGAGTAGCGACGAATACTATTGCTTTACACTCATGGTAGAGGTACTGGTGACCAGGGAAGATGATGTACCTGTCCGACAGGTACGCCTCGACCACACGAGAGAGGTAGTCGGGCGTCCGGTGATACCGAAGTGCCCTCCTAATGCTACTCCAAGGCAGGAAGTTGAAGGAAAAAAGAGGCGCTTCATAGGTTTCGCACACAGGCGCTGTAGGGGGTCGGCGCGGCCCTGTGCATAAACTGTATATAATTTTAAAGTATTATTCTATTTAATAAAAAAATCAGCTGTATAACTATAAAAAACATGAAAGTTTATACGATTATTCCCGATGTCCACCACTTGTCTGGCCACCACTGGGGGACAGCGAGACAACTTTAAAACATTATTCTCGTTGTCCACCACTGGGGGACAGCGTCACAACTTTGTAAATTATTTCCATTCGCCACCACTGGTGGACAGCGACACGGATTTTTTAACATTCCCTATGGCCGCCGTTGGGGGACAATGGCACAACTCTTTTGATCCGATTCCCACTGGCCATCAATTTAAATTGTTTAATCTAGAGATCGGTAAAGGATAGCTTAATATACTTACGGATTTGATTTTTAGCAGGGCTAAGGGTAAGACTAATTTAAATATTTATAAATTATATGGTAAGTAAATAATAGTCATATTCTTGAATCAACTTTTATTAAATGTTTCACTCAAGTATTAAAAAATGATCCTACTACTTAGTATTATATAATATAGCTTTGATTGGTTATTTTTTATTGAAGTGGGTAATTAACCGACTTAATTTCCACAGCTGGTTGACAGGCTACAATTTTTAAAATCGACTAGAACATTACAATCATAATCACAGTTTTATTATCCTATTCCTCGACGGAGGAATAAAAATTAAATATTATAAATTAATCAACAGTTTTAAAAATCACATATGTAGTTAAACAAAAAGACAATAATAATTTATCACAATATAGAATCTAGAAATTGGCCTACAGATATGTACTAATCAACAGTTTTAAAAATCACATATGTAGTTAAACAAAAAGGCAATAATAATGTTTACAGCGATCAGTTTATTCAAGAAACCCAAATGGAACTTGTAAACGGCCAAATATCTGTAGGCCAATTTTTAGAAATTATGAGAAACTAATAAGTACTTATTGTATTTTGTTTAACTATGTGGTGTTTAAGACTTTTGAGTAGTACCTACATTATGTTTAATTCAAGAAACCCAAATGGGTCTTGTAAAGGCCAATTTCTAGATATTGTGAGAAATTATTATTGCCTTTTTGTTCAACTACATATGTGATTTTTAAAACTGTTGATTAGTACATATCTGTAGGCCAATTTCTAGATATTGTGATAAATTATTATTGTCTTTTTGTTCTAGTCGATTTTAAAAATTGTAGCCTGTCAACCAGCTGTGGAAATTAAGTCGGTTAATTACCCACTTCAATAAAAAATAACCAATCAAAGCTATATTATATAATACTAAGTAGTAGGATCATTTTTTAATACTTGAGTGAAACATTTAATAAAAGTTGATTCAAGAATATGACTATTATTTACTTACCATATAATTTATAAATATTTAAATTAGTCTTACCCTTAGCCCTGCTAAAAATCAAATCCGTAAGTATATTAAGCTATCCTTTACCGATCTCTAGATTAAACAATTTAAATTGATGGCCAGTGGGAATCGGATCAAAAGAGTTGTGCCATTGTCCCCCAACGGCGGCCATAGGGAATGTTAAAAAATCCGTGTCGCTGTCCACCAGTGGTGGCGAATGGAAATAATTTACAAAGTTGTGACGCTGTCCCCCAGTGGTGGACAACGAGAATAATGTTTTAAAGTTGTCTCGCTGTCCCCCAGTGGTGGCCAGACAAGTGGTGGACATCGGGAATAATCGAAGTTTATAGACATATGCCACAAAACGACAAAATATCCACACAGTGCGAAGAACCGAATAGATATGTTTTAAGAATTAAATTACTGTGCGCGACGATAGGTCGTGGTAGATCAAATGAAAGAGATGAGTGGACTGTATAACAAGTATAATGTTTAAATAGAAAGAAATTACAACGGTCGGTTAAAGTTACGTGAATATGAAAATGAATTTGGAAGAAATGCGCAAGCGCAGCTGTGCGTGGAGGCGTGCAACAGCTGACTGCCGATCGATGTGCAGTGCGGGGCGCGCGACGAGCCGAGCGGCCATCGTCGGCCAGCTGACTCCCCGCTGCACCTGCTCCCCTCGTTCACTCCCGCCGGCGCGCGGCGATGTTGAGAGCAGTGGTCTCAACAATTACATTTGACATGATCATTCTGGATTTAATATCAGTCGCAATAGGAATCCCTCTTTGTTAAAAGTTAATGGGTACTGTAATTTTACCTTCGTTAAAGCTAGCTATTATGTATTTTTTTTTAATGGGTCTTCCGACAATGGCGTGCATATTTACTGTGAGTACGAATGTGGTGTGTTAAATAAGACTTCCGAGAAAAACAAAGCTGACATTCTTCACACTTGAAAGGTTTCTCGCCAGTGTGCGTACGAAAATGACTTGTTAAATGACCCACCTAACTAAAACAGCGCTGACATTCTTTACATTTAGAAAAGAAAGAAAGAAAGAAGAAAGAAAGAAAAACTGTTTATTCGCGCGAAATGACGCAATCTTAAAACTAGCTAACAAACATTATCAATTGAATAGGGAAGATATGCGTCACATCCGCGCAAAACGGCCGAACGCTCAGCATAAAGCTGTATTTGTAAGGTTATTCGCCTGTATGCGTACGAATGTGATTTGTTAAATTAAACTTTTGACTAAAACAAAGCTGACATTCTTTACACTTGAGAGGTTTCTCGCCAGTGTGCGTTTGAACGTGCCTTGTTAAAGAAATCTTATGATTAAAACAAAGTTTACATTCTTCACATTTGTAAGGTTTCTCGCCAGTATGCGTACGAATGCTTTAACACTAAAACAAAGCTGACATTCTTCACATTTTTAAGGTTTTTCGCCTATATGCGTACGAATGTGCCTAGTTAAATTAGACTTTTGACTAAAACAAAGCTGACATTCATTACACTTGAAAGGTTTCTCGCCAGTGTGCGTATGAACGTGCCTTGTTAAAGAAATCTTATGATTAAAACAAAGCTGACATTCTTCACATTTGTAAGGTTTTTCGCCTGTATGCGTACGAATGTGATTTTTTAAAGTAATCTTTTGACTAAAACAACGTTGACATTTTTCACATTTGTAAGGTTTTTCGCCTGTATGCGTACGAATGTGATCTGTTAAAGTAATCTTACGACTAAAACAAAGTTGACATTTTTCACATTTGTAAGGTTTCACGCCAGTGTGCGTACGAATGTGCTGTCTTAACTGACCCTTCTGACTAAAACAGCGCTGACATTCTTTACATTTGTAAGGTTTTTCGCCTGTATGCGTACGAATGTGATTTGTTAAATTAAACTTTTCACTAAAACAAAGCTGACATTCTTTACACTTGAAAGGTTTCTCGCCAGTGTGCGTATGAATGTGCCTTGTTAAAGAAATCTTATGATTAAAACAAAGTTCACATTCTTCACATTTGTAAGGTTTCACGCCAGTGTGCGTACGAATGTGCTGTCTTAAATGTTCCTTCTGACTAAAACAGCGCTGACATTCTTTACATTTGTAAGGTTTCTCACCAGTGTGCGTACGAATGTGACTTGTTAAATGACTCACCTGACTAAAACAGCGCTGACATTCTTTACATTTGTAAGGTTTTTCGCCAGTGTGTACACGGATATGTATTTTTAAATTTCCCTTGTTATTACAACTGTACTGACAAATATCACACTTGTAAGGTGCTCCATCCGTGCGTATACGAGTGTGGTTTGATAAGTTATTAAGTTTTTTAATATTATTACGACAATTTGTGTATAAAGTAGTATCAATAACACTAATATTAACTCGAGGTGTTGTATTAGTCAATGGTACTTGAAATTTCGGAATAAGTTTGGACGAAAAATTTGACGTGTTCTGGGTAACTTTTGTGTCTGACTCTTCATTCTTCTTTTGATTTTCTGTAACGTCTTCAAGTTCTTTTCCTCGTATTTCCAGTTTTCGTTTCTTCGCAATGACCGCTCCTACGATTTGAAATCAAATAAGCGCCAAATTCAAAACACATTAAAATAAAAGGAATGGTTCTCATTAGAGTCAATGAATTGATTTTTTTAATACAACGCCATCTCGTGTTAAAATGTAATTTTAATATTAATTAGGCTGATTCTGATAATGCCAGTAGATGTCATTATCTTTTGACAGTTCAGCTAAAAGGTATCACAATATTCATTGACTATTAGGCGGTAAGAAGTTCGCCGTTAGTCCTTAATAAAATAAAATAAAAAACAAAATGTTACTGATCATGCACTACCAAAGGATTTAACAAAACAAGCTGTAAGTACCCGACTACGGCAGAGCCAAAAGCAAGGGTAATGATATTCCACACAGAACTGTTCTGTTGTATCTGCAATCGGTGTTCAGTACCTTATTCAGATGTGCTGTGAGTCGGCCTGTTCGCACACAGAGTGATTCACTAACTAATACTCACGTGTCGTCTCACTGGCTCTTCGCTTCTTCCTCGATACTTCTTGTTCTTCTTCCACTTCCGTTTTGTTCTCTATTAAAGGCGCATCATCTTCTGTATAAGATTCAGACTGTTGTGCTGGTATACCTTCTGAATAGATATTGTCTAGATTTTCCAGTTCTAGCTCTGCAAGAAAGCAAAAACAGTGAAGGAATTGTTTATAAATGTGGCAAGATAATTGGAGGAACTAACAAATAAACAAAAATATTCAATAAAATGTCAAGTCTCCGGCGGTAGCTCCTGAAATATCCAGCTGTGTCACACAGACTGATAAAACGACTCGACAAGGATTACTGTTGAGAGCGCTCCTCTCAACAACGGGCCGGGTTGCGCCCGCACGCGACGCCATCGGTTGGCGCTCGCAGTGGCCGGTGGGGGTACAGAAATTCGACAATCTGTGAATGCACCCACAACTTTTTAGGGTTTCGTATCCAAAGGGTAAGAATGGAACCCTAATACTAAGAATCCACTGTCCGTCTGTCTGTCAACAGGCTGTATCTCATAAACTGTGATAGCTAGACAGTTAAAATATACACAGAATATTCACTTTAAAAATAAATTAAATTAAAATAAATATTTAAGTTAAAAGTATGGGAACCTATACCAAAAACGTGATTGCTAGTTATGGTAAGTAGTACTAGCTATGGTGCGGAACACATCGTGCGCGAGTCCAACTCGCACTTGGCCGACGTGTGACGCAACAGCTCTGCGTAACCGCACAAAACTCCGGTCTCGTGAGTTTAGAAATAAAACAAATGTTCCTCCGCCGCGGTGGGCGCGGGTGAAAACCGCTTCGTGAGTTCATAGCCTGACTAATACTCACGTGTCGTCTTACTGGCTCTGCGCTTCTTCCTCGATACTTCTTGTTCTTCTTCCACTTTCGTTTTGATCTTTATTAAGGGTACATAATCTTCTGAATCAGACTCAGACTGTTGTGCTGGTATATCTTCTGCATCTGAATGGCTATTGTATAGATTTTCCAGTTCTAGAAAACACAGTGAAGGGAAAATTACATAATTAATATGCACACAGCAAGATAACTGTGGACTGACAAAGTAGTATAAATATTCAATAAAATGTCCAGTCTTTGGCGGTAGCTCCTGAAGTATCCAGCTGTGTCACACAGACTGACGAAGCAACACCACAAGGACTACTTTACAGGTAGAACTACATTGCGCACACGTGGGTCACGTACGCCGATCTGGGCGCATCGGTCTCCATACATTTTATATGGCAACTAGACTTGTAGAGCTACATTAGATCCACGCCACGCGACGCCACGCCATGCGACGCTACATACGCGACACCATTGATATCCGGAGATATACCTTAATTGCGGAATAATAAGGAGTCCTAGCGATGCCGCTTATCTCCCACCAAAATAATTACAACATTCACAAATAGTGTATTTACGACACACACTTAAAATTTGCACACGCACACTAAGAAGAAAGCAGCTATACTAAATCAATTTCTAAGGGTCTACGACGTCGCAGACTTTTCTACGACGTCTGCGACAAGACTGTTTTGTCTACGTCACGATCAAGACAAAACAGTCTAGCGGCGTACGGCCAGTGTTGCCAACTTAGTGGATTTTCCACTAAAACTGGTGGTGTTAACCTCCTATTTAACTGAGAAGTATTAATTTTAGTGGCTAGTGGATTTTTCTAGGGCACAAATGGTATTTTGCTCAACTGATTGTTAATTTTTATCACTTATTATTAAAGGAAACTAATAACCTATATATGCCTACTTATTTTATTTCGTACAACAGACATTTTTTTAGTGGGAAATTTTGCGATTTAGTGTGTGGGATAATTTTTTTGTTACTTAGTTGTTTTTTGGTGGTTTTAAAAGTTGACTCTAGTGGTAAGTTACTGTAACTGTTGGCAACACTGGACGTCTTAAAACAGTCTTGTCGCAGACAAGTCTGCGACGTCGTAGACAATGCTGTCTAAGACAGTCTTGTCTCAAGTGAGCGCAGGCCCTAATAAAGCACAGATAAATAGAATGGGCCGAGCATGCACTTGTAAACACTTGTTATTGGCCGATAATTTTTATCGACATTCAATTTTAACATATTCTTGTAATATAATTACTTCGTTTAATTTTCTTTAAATATTTTTTTTATATACCTATCCGAAAAGAGATCCGTAACCGCGGGTTGAGGTTGCGCGGGTTGGGAATGGTACAGTGGGGTAGCCCTGCCTCCCCTCCCCCTCCCCCGACCCTTAAATCGACGGTCCATAAAGGAAATTTTAACCAAGACCGTTCTCTCACATGTGCGGGCGTTTCTTCCACACGAATCTGGTGCAGGAACCTCCCGAACTTATCATTAAGTTGGCGCGTGGCCGAAATCGGAAACTAATCGTTTGCCGCCATCTTGACGTTTATGTCATGTGTCAGAAGAATGTGTTGTGTTCTGTGTTTTTAATCGTTTCTACAGTAAATAATCGTCATCATTATATCGAAAGTGATTAAAATTACTGGCAGAGATATTATCTTGGAAATCAAACGTGCTTGTTGAGAGGAATGACAAAATATAGGGCCTACGGTACCATTTTCCAAAGTTATTGTCAAATAATTATTCGGGTGACCATAACAATAAAATTCCCCTACATATTCGTACCCCCAGCGATGCCTGGCAGGAAAACAGAATTTGTATAAAATAGACTGCTACTATGTGCTTATATCTTAATCAAGTGATTATCATAACGATATGAATTCTGCAAACTCAATCCATAAAAGAAAAAATAGTGCCAAATCTACAACCGTATTGTTTTGTAGAACCTAATGGATAATGCATCATACCATTGCACTTAAATAAACAAAGCCCCTACAATAGGCAATACGAAAGCGCAAGCGTTACTGTAACGTCAGAAGAATGAATGTATGTCTACATGTCAGCAAAATAGAAGACAAATAATTTGATTCGGATAGGTTAATGGATCTCAAAATGGACAAATTAGCAATGGACTCATCCGACTCTTCTATACACCAATATACATACAATATACTCTTCAATACTAGCATGGATTCTGATGCTAAAAGTGCTTAGTACTAGATATTCAATAAAAGATTTACAAAGTTCTCATACCTTTTATTTAGTAATTAAGCTAATGAAAATAACCTATAATCCAATCCAGATACATAAAAAAAACAATTAGGGATATAGGTAACTATATCCCTAATTGTTTTTTTTATATAAAATTAACATACTTGAGAGTTTAATGGGTAGGTACTTTCATTCTTTCATTTCACATTTTTTTAAAGACCTTTTTAAAATGCGTTTACCGCCGTATCATTGCGATTTAAATCCCATAGAAAAGATTTGGGCAATTGTAAAGAGACGTATTGCCGAAAACAATATTAATCAAGCTCCTAGCGAAATAGCCTCAATTACTGAAGCGGCATTTCAAACTGTAACGACAGGAGAATAGCTAAATGTATGTCTGCATGTTGAAAAAATAGAGGATAAATATTTTTTAGTAGGTACTATAAATGTAGTATAGCTAATAAATTCTTTAAATTACACTGTTATGAAAGAGCATTTTTAATTAAATTAACGAAACTAGATTTGTTAGGCTGGCAACATTAAGCACGTCCACAGCGACGCACCAAGTTGACGCGCCCGCACTCTAGCACTACTAACTCTTGGATATTTGGGATAAATTTGGATGTGTTCCGTAACACCAAAAATTATGAATGAAAAATTAATGTTTTCCATTTTTTTTTTCTATAATTTGTAACCTGATAATATAAGCTACGTTCCTACAAAAACAATATTAGAAATATTGTTGTTTATAAACAGAAAAAACAAAATGAAAACTTGCAATTTACGCTATAAAAATTTGCAAAATGCAATTCGCTTAAATTTCGGTTTAAGTAAGTAATTTTTTAACAAGAAAGACGTAGGAACCTAGATAAATATTGTCTAAATCCGAATATCATCATAATATGGTGAAAATATGCTCAATTTGCAAATGATTTTGGGTATTACGTTTGTATCAAAGAGAATTAAACCACTAGAGAGCTGATAGACCGCTTTCGTCAAGGCACACGATACACCGTTGCGGGCCGGGGGACGGGGAAAAATGCAGCGGTTGTGATTGGCTGATGCAACAATGTCAGCAAACACAGTAATGCACAAGTCAGTTTGCAACTATAATATCGATATCGATAAAATCGACGTTGAATTATTCAGCTTTTTTTAAACTTGGGGTGTTAACTAGGGGAACACCCAAATACTCCGAAATATTTTATTCCGAATTTCGATGTTCCGATTTTCAAAAGTTCGAATTTCATAATACCTAAGAATTATAATACATTTCCTGATCGGCCGGCCGCTGACCGCACCGCCATCACAAATCATTGATGACAACACACGCTGCCGCACAAGATATGAGGCCATCGAAAAAATGCGCCAGCAATTTTGGACACGGTGGCAACGGGAGTACATTTCCGAGCTCCAAATGAAAACGAAATGGCGTGAAAACATAATGTCTATTATTCAAAATCACGAAATTTATTTTACCGAAAGTCGTAAATGCGATTTGTTAGTTTTCCGATTTTCATACGTTCGAAAAATCAAATGCTCGAAAGGTTCTCGGTCCGAAAAACGATATTCCGATTTTCAATACTTCGAATAACTAAAAGTCAACATGTTGTGCTACAAAATTTAGTGACAGAAACGAATCGCTGCAAAACCGACTTCACGCAGTCTTCTCTGCCCTACCCCTAGAGTGTAATTTAAACCCGCGTAGGCGCGGAGGGGTGGGGCGGCCCGCGAGCTGAGGAGCAGGTGGTTTGAAGGCCCGCCGCCGTGGCTGAGGCTGGCCGGCTAAGCCGGCCAGCAAGCCGAAGCTGCGGTGGTGAGCCTTAAAACCATCTGCGACGATGAGCTCGCGTGGGGCCGCCCAAACCCCGCAGCGCCGGAGCCGTGACAGAAACAATGCTTGCTGCATGTTGCATGCTGCATGCCTGCTTGCATGCTGCATGCCTGCTTGCATGCTGTATGCCTGTTTGCATGTTGCATGCCTGCTTGCATGTTGCATGCCTGCTTGCATGCATGCTCGAAAACGCATCTGTCATTAGTTTTTTAATTCTACCCCCTCCTACTATACATAATATGATACATCTCTCTGACGAGCAATTATGTGTTTATTTGTCTTGCTATACAGTTTTACAAGGCGTTTTTATTTCGGAATTGTATTAATCGGTATTTTAATAATCGGAATTCGTATTTTTGATGTTTCGAATTATCATTCAGTCGGACTTTTTGTTATTCGATCTATTGAAACTCGGTATTTTGATAATAGTAATTATAAACGATAGGAATATTGAAAAGAGATTGCCCAAATTTGTATGTGAATCCGTACCAACTTGCGTCAAACCAAATTTACTCTCAAGAGTATAGTTATTATTTAAATTTTCACTATCTAAAATTGTTTTGTTAATATTTAACCACATTTTTGAGAAATTAAAAATAGTTCGAAAACGCCTGATCATATTTCATAGCAATTTTTAACCGTAGTGATTATTATAATTTGCATTCTATACCATAGGTATGCGTTTTAAGGCAATTTGCTGTGTAGTGTATTGCATTATTATTGATTTATGCGATAAGTTAGGACCCGGATTCCTTCGCTCCTATATTGTGGCGTTACTTAAGCTCAGGCTTTTATCGCGCATGGGAAATATCTTTACGCTATACCTAAGACTACTGAAGAACCTTAAGACTGTTAAAAGTCGTAATGGTTTAGTCTTTTATTTACTTATTTAGTTATAAAGTTATCAAGACCTAAACAAACTTATGACGTGTTTTAGTTCGATTTCTCGAATCAAAAAACGCAATACATCACTTACAGGTTGTGGGTTCTACATTCAGCTACCGAAACGTACAGTAAAGGGGTTGACTGTAGCCCATCATCACCCTTAGCTGCACCTAATAACTTAGCCCTAACCATATAGCTACAATATATACGTATATAAATAATAGTGCGGGAAGCCTGTTGCCTTGACACCTAAGGCAACAGACGGAAGGTGGGAATAATGAAGGGTGTATAGGACGGGATTTTATCATTGCCGATCCGCAACCTCACGGACCGACCAATAACTAAGGCTGGATAAGGCCAGAGCTATCGGCAACCATTTATAGGCGCAGTAACAGTGAGAGGAGTCGATGGTCTCGTCGTAATGAAACAGCGTTGCTCGTAGCGTAAAAAGAGACTTTATAACATATTTACATAGTATTTATATTAATCTTAGTTATTAGTTAGTTAGTTAGCACATTAGTTATTAATGCATTTGTGTGAAAAAACTGATGTACCTAGTCGAATTATTTTAGTGACAAATAACTAATATTGACGTCATTTCGGCTTCACTGCCACTTTCTCGTGTGAACATAGGTACTTAACAAGGTAACACAAATAAATAATTTTTAATTGTTAGGCAGATAAAACATTTACTTTTAAGGTACATAGTATCAAATCATCGTCATCTTCCTGCCCTTAGCCCATGTTACTTGAGGTAGGCCCAAAACATTTTTTTCTTCCATTGTATCCTGTCAACCGTCACGCTATCACTGACTCCGTTTTCTTCGCACAATCTATCCGACTTTTCTTTAGCCTCCTTCTCCATCTATTCACGTGTTTATTCTTTAGGTATATTCTGTGTATAACTCTTTGGGTGTGTTCACATCTGGCGAATACGCCGCTAGCGAGCTGCGTGCGTGCATTTCAAGTTAACGCGCCGTTCCCATGCCATCATCGTACCCTTCGCGCGAAAGCTTCGCCACGCGCGAACGGTGCAAAACCGCGCGCCAGCGGCCAGCGCGCTTCTCCTCGCGCCCGCAGAAAGCAAATGGAAATGCATGCGCGCGAATTGCGCGCCCCGAACGTGCGCCGCGCGCCCCCTTTACAAACCTTGCCACTTGCAACACTATGAGTCACTATCTCAACACTGTCAATAGCTATAATATAGACGTATTGAATTAATTATTATTCAATATAACTACCAGAATTACTCAAATGCAGTACAAAACCACCAAACGATATAAACGTCAGTATAAAACAAAATATCAAAATGTCATAACCAAATTGGCAGTGTCAAGTTTTCAGTTTCTAATATACGCAATGTTTACTTTATAAAATGGTGAGATAAAATAAAATAATTTAACAGAATTCATTTTTAGCAGTTTAATTATTTTCAACTATATTAATTAATTTACTTAGATAGCAGATAAAATTAATTAGGCGAACCATTTATTTATGATCATTGTCAGATTAAAAGCGTTAGCATTACATACTCTTTGGTCAGATTACGAAAATAACTGAAAACTGTAATCGGAACGTAAAGATTTCTGAAATGACGTTATTTTTTTCGGAAGTAGGAATTGTTAATCATTTAATATCATTTTTACGATATTTTTTAATGTGGTTAAAAAAAGGGGTGAAAAATCAGTACATTGTACATATAAATAAAACATTATTTTTGGTATTAATATACTTGTGACGCAATATGGTACGGGGTATGGGCATTCTTCTTTAGGAATTATAAAAATAGGAGTAATGATAAGTCGGAGTTGTTATATTCGGAATTTTGAACCATTCGGAATTATGAAAATCGGTATTTTGAAGTTCGTATTTATGACTGTCGGAATAAAGTTTTTCGTATTTATGTAGTGTACCCGTTAACTAGGTGTAAATCAATCAATAAACGAAAATTATATTCATTTTAATTAGGGTTCCGTAGTCAACTAGGAACCCTTATAGTTTCGCCAAGTCTGTCTGTCTGTCTGCCCGTCCGTCCGCGGATAATCTCAGTGACCGTCAGCACTAGAAAGCTAAAATTTGGTACCAATATGTATAACACAGCGATTTTTACAATAGCACATTTTTACAATAGCACAGGGATTGTAAAAATGTGCCCTGAAACTAACACTCAGGTTACTTATAAATCTCCATACATAGTTAACCAATATGGCGTTCCACAAGGAACTGTAGTTGCCCCGATATTATTTTTGATATATATCAATGACCTGCCAAAATCAACAGATCAATACACGGTACTATTCGCAGACGATACGACTATTTTGACTAAAGAGAATACAATTGAAAATGCTATAAACGTAACGAACAGAGCCCTTGCGGACATAAATGATTGGTTAAATTTAAAGAAACCTATAAAATATAATAATAATACTATTGATGAAGTTGATGACATTAAGTTTTTGGGAATCAATTTAGACAGTTTTTGCAATTGGAAATCCCATGTTGATTATGTATGCAAGAAAATTAATAAATTTATATACGCACTTCGGAAAATAAAAATAGTGACAACTCAAGAAACTGCATTAATGGTATACCACAGTCACGTGTGCTCTGTATTAAGATATGGAATAATAATCTGGGGGAACTCTACGGAAGCCCAGAGAGAATTCATCGCCAAAAAAAAAATGCATCCGGTCAATCTATGGTCTTAAGTGGACTGATTCATGTCGTCCAGTATTTACAAACGAAAGATTACTAACATTGTCATGTATTTACATCTTCGAAATGTGTAAGTTTGTAAGAAAGCACCTATCGCTTTTTGAAATAGATGATAAAGCTCCTTTTAAAAGGAAAATAGTTCAAAAGCCACTTGTAGTGCCTCGTAGTAGATTAAAACACTGTGACAAAAATTGCTACGCCATGGCGGTTAAAATTTACAACAATCTACCCGAAAAAATGAGAAAACTCAATGACTTAGAATTTAACAGAACATTTTATAATTGGCTATGTGACAGATGTTTTTATTCAATTGACGACTTTTTGAATTTCAAACATGTATATCATTAAATTTTATTTTATTTTATTTGATATCCAACTATTAATATTAATATTTTGACATCTTATTTTATTGACATTTTAATCTTGTGATAAATATTGACATTATCTTGATGCTAAACTGTACCGACCATGCATGTACCTAACATAAATATTTGCACGACGTAAGCTGTTGATCCCCGCATTAACGCCGGCGTTCACGCACCATTGTCTTACTATTGTGTCTCTAATTACGCACTCAAAAGGTTAATTAAAAAGGACGCAAAACATAAACATTTATCTCATGCTATGTTTAGACGTCGAATGCAGTGAAACCATTTGAAATTGTTACCACCAAAATGTACCTGTATTCTAGCAAATAAATCTTTCATTCATAAACAATCACGCCGACAAAGTGGTAAAGTAAAAAGTGGAATAAAATGTTTTATTAGGATCCCAAAATGTTTTTTTTTTTCATTTCAACCCTAACGTGTGATATATTGTTGGATAGGCATTTAAAAATAAATAGGGGTTTACTAAAATCATTTTTTGATAATGTTAATATTTTCGGATATAATCGCTCCAAAAGTAAAAAAAAAATGTGTCCCTCCCCCCTCTAACTTTTGAACCATAAGTTTAGAAAATATAAAAAAAAAATCAAAAGTAGAACTTTATAAAGACTTTCTAGGAAAATTATTTTGAACTTGATGGGTTGAACAGTTTTTGAAAAGTTGTACAAAATAATTTCTGAACTAAGTTTGTAATCTAACCGTATATGCAAGCATTTTTTTAACTTAGTTTACATATTTTATTATCCTGAACGTATCTTCATTCAAATAAAAAAAGAATTATTAAATTCGGTTCACGCAATCCAAAATTACTAACGCAAACCCAACATACATAACCTGTCTAGTTTGTATAAATTAGTAACCCAATTTCCCGAGAGATGGCGTTGTACTTTGGGCTACGTCGCGCTGTTAAGATTTTTCCTGAGTTGATGGGGTCGGGACGGGTATGAGCTATTATATTGTCGAATTGTTCGGTTGGTCTCTCGTTGGCATTGTTGGTATTTGTTCTTGCTCGTTGTCTGTCGTTCATTAACTCTTAAGTGGGGACACTTATTGTGACGGACGGGAAACTACGGAACCCTACACTGAGCGTGGCCCGACACGCTCTTAGCCGGTTTTTATTCTTATATACTACATTTAAAGATATTTCTAAAAAAACATTATAAACAATATTAAGAAAATATTTACACGACTCGAGGGATCCTCCTTTATTGAAAGTCAGTTAAAAAAATAGTAGCCCATTGGTATCGGGAAAAGGGTCCAAGCTACGCTCGGCCAGGGCTCCAAGAGAAAGGAACCTCCTAACTGTACGAGCCGTGTCCAGTACCCTTTCAGAATCAATCCTTTAATCCAGCCGGCTAACTAGTGCTTCTTAAGATGTTGGTTGATGGGCCCAACATAATGAGGATCAATCACATAATAGCAAATCCCAATTTTACTAAGTACGTCGTAAATGTGTAGTAATTTACTGAGCATTTAATTTTTTAAATTATTAAAATGCGTCAAGAAATGGTGGATTTATTTAAGTTTTTTCTGAACGGTTACATAGAAACGTGCGCTCTCGCTGGGCTATTTACGATGACGTCATATTTCGTGATCCGTGCGGCGAACGGCTTGATCGTAAAGGGCCTATTACACTACGCGATATTCAGATTATTTTTTGTTCCGAGTAAGACTGGTCTAAACGGCCTATTGCACCATTCGATATTCAGACAGTTTTAGTCTATGATTCGACATATCGCGTAGTGTAATAAGAGTTAGACCGGTCTTACTCGGAACAAAAAATAAGACAGTCTGAATATCGTGTGCTGAATATCGCGTAGTGTAATAGGCCCTTTACTCTTATTACACTACGCGATATGTCGAATCATAGACTAAAACTGTTTGAATATCGAATGGTGTAATAGGCCCTTAAGGGCATTTCACGGAAAGTGAACAATTAAAAAATTGCGATGTTTCCGATTTTAGTAATATTTGAGTATGTTATATACCTATGTCTATGTTCCCGATATACATACACAATATTTTTATCGTGTTTCGTATGATTTACGAGTTATGAGGGTTTGAAGATTTGACGAACTCTCAGGTATGCGCTACTTCGAATGCCATTATCCAGCTTAAGGAAGATAAAATTAAATAAATTAAGTAATGGAATTTATTCTTCATTTAATGAGGTTTTTAACTAAATATTCTATTATCGAAAAAAAAAAATTTTTTTTTGTAGAAAAAGGTCAGTTTATTTTTTTTTTAATTTTCAACTTCTGCTCCAAAATCTTGATTATAATGGAATAGGTTACGTTAGTAATATATATTTTTTTATGTCTGTTTTGGTCTTTTTTTTTAGGTGGGAAAATCATCTAACGAACGAACGAACGATTTAAACTAATGCATAAGACAACAGAGGGTACCAGTGACAGCATAGTTATATCAACCATCAATAAGGTATCTTCTTGCTCTCAAATAGTTAAACAGCAAAAAGGGTCTCAGCAGCATGAATTGAAATTGTTTCATCAAAATATTCAAGGCATGTCTTCTAAATTATTAGAAATTGAAATGTTATTAGAAAAAACAATGTTTGATTTTGTATGTCTTAGTGAACATTGGTTGAAGGATTACCAGGGGCTACTCAGTTATGAAAATTATAGTGTGGGTAGTTATGCTGCGTGGTGGTTCCCTAATTTTAATTAAAAAATGCTTAAAATTTAAGCAACGTAATGACATAGTTAATTTGACAACGGAACATTGCGTTGAACTGTCCTGTGTTGAGCTGGATAAGCATGTTATATTGTGCGTGTATAGACCCCCGAACCCTCAGAACTTTAGTCTTTTTGAATCATCAATGGAAGATATTTTAGCTAAACTTGCAGATAGTAACAAATCCGTAATTATTTGTGGAGATTTTAATATTAACATTTCAGAAAATAATTCGAATAGCAGCAGATTTTTAAGTCTTTTTAAATCATTTAATTTGGCTAATGTTTTTACAGAACCAACTAGAGTAACTCCAACCTCTGCAACTTGTATTGATAATGTTTTCTGCAATTGTGACTATTTAGATAAAGCTATATTGAATTATCTTACGTCTGATCATAGTGGACAAACCGTAGCATTTAAGTCTCAAGCAGCCTTGAAAAAAACGCAAATTCAATTTAGGCCAATTACAATAGGCAAATTAAAAAAGTTTAATAGTAACTTAGAAAATAAGTTAAATGTTCTGGGCCATGATATTGATGATGCCAATAAATTTTATGATAATTTCTTTTCAGTGGTACTCAATGAATTTAATACAGCTTTTAAAAAGAAGTCTAAAAATATTTTCCCTAACAAACTTAGGGAAAATATTTAGTGACTGGGCGACTAAAGGTATTAGGGTAAGTAGGGAAAGACTATATGGCCTTAAGCCATTCTTCAACACTGAAACTTTTAATAAATATGTACTTAAATAGATATTCTAAACTTTTCAGAAAGATTTTCAAAGTAGCAAAGGCCCTGTACATTAGCAATAAGATCAAATCTGCAGACAATAAAATAAAAACTGTGTGGAAAGTTATTAATAGTGAAACTGGTAGGAATAAAGTACGCAATACGGATTTTTTATTGGAGACTTCACATGGTCGCAAAAGCTCTAACATAGAAGTAGCCCAACCGTCTTATTATAAAACTTCCGTAAGTACCAGGTTTAAACCAGGACTAAAAGGTCTAGGTTTGTTACGGTACTAACGTTAATTCTGTCATTCGTATTACAAATCGTAGACCAACAAAGGACTACTTAGTACCAAAGATAGTCCCTGGTCTAAACATTATCCACAGATTATAAGCAACAAAATATTTAAACTATTCAATCATTCGTTCAGCGTTCTATGCGCCGTTCCTTTTTACAAAATGTTGTTACGTAATTGAAAGAAAAAATATTCAATAAATTGCTATTTGTAGTGGTAAAATATAAAGTTTTGCTATTTAAAGGTAGTTAAATAATCCGACTTTTAATTTTTTGAATGCATGTTCACAATTGAATTGTTCTGGTTTGGATCAACTATCGAGATAACCGTATAACGAAGTGAACTTGACAGCGCGCGTAATTCGAGTAATGTTATCGAAATGTTTATGTTACAACTTAAAAGTAAACTAGATGTCCGGTTTCACATCAAGATTAATAATCTAAACAAAGGCGCAGTTCTTTGGGCACTTTGTGGTGAGTGAGATCGTGTGTGCATCGTTTTAAGAAAATGGAACAACCAAAGAAAAAAAGGGGTGTTAATTGGACTCCAGAAGAAAAGGTTAGTGATAACGGACATAGATTACGTACACACAGTTTTTTTGATGCACTAAACTATGTACATAAGCCACACTACTTCCATTAATTTCATTCTAGGATATACTGCGTCAGCTTATTCTACTCGAACGCGAACTCTGTTACATCCCCGGGCACTCTCAAGTGTCCCACAACTCCAAATCTTCCAAATCAACTATATCAATCATGTCAATATCCATTTTTGGTTAAAATCACAAAATAATAATTTCCGAAAGCTAACCTCAAAATTAAGAATTTGACGTGTAACAATTTAGTACCATAGTTAAACTAGGGGTCACGATGGTCTAACTTTGGTACCATAGATAGTTCTAGGACTAGCGATAAACTTCTTTTTATAATAACGTTTATTCAAGGTCATGGTTTAAACCTAGTACTAAACCCGGTACTTTTTTAAGACCACGTTTTATAATAAGAGGGCAAGAGTTTGTGAATTATTTCACCGATATACCTTTTAGGACAACGGAAGCTCTAAATTCCTCTCCTGAAGCTTCAGTTGCTTTGTCGAAAGCAAACTTGCCAGGCTGTCCGGTTGAATTTCAATTCAAACATATAAACCCTTTAACAGTCATAAAGGCTTTCCGTTAAATAAAAGTCAAATTAACCGAAGACCTATGGGGAATGTCTGTTAAAGTATAATAATAATAATAATAATAATAATAATGTTTATTTAGAAAACTTAGACACAAGTTACAAAAAAAAAAATTTAACAGGCTAAGTTAGGTTAGTATAATATATGTGGTGTAGTCATCTGTAGCCGAACTAGGCTGAGCCTGTATTTCGACTATCAACGCCAAACCCCTATGAGTTTTATACATTATAAACGCCCGTAACATTTAATTTTAATCTTGTACAGAATCATTTTAACAATTTATAATATATTTACTTTACTCAAGTATTAGAGAATGGAACAAAGAGTATAAAAAATTTAAAAAAAAAAAATATATAAAAGAAAAGCAGTTTGTGCAGTGTTTGCATGCATTGCCTCTTATTTGTGTGAGATGGAAATGTACGTGTCTGGTGTGTAAGAGGATGTGTGTGGTGGAGTGTTGTGTTCTGTAGTGTGTTGAGGTGTGAGTAGCGTGCGCGCATTTTAGTGGATGTTATGAGAGATGTATGTTATTTAGTAATAAAATAATTTGTCATTAGGAAGCCACGTAAAGAAGAAGTTCAGTCTGTTCATAGGTAAGAGTTTTTAGGTATTCAGTAAGTTTCTTCTTGCATTGCATTTTTGTTAACGGGTATATATTTAGTATTTTGTTCAACCTATTGTAAATTAGTGGACCAATGGAGTGGGAAAAACGTTGACTAAATTTAGTTTTACATAGTTGTGTTTTTTCGCAAACTATGTCTTTTCTTCGTTTTTGGATGAGTAGTGGATTGAATTTCAGTCCACTGTGCTGTAAGAGGACAACGCTTCGTATGTATAACTGTCTCACGGTCAAGACCTCCCATGTTTCGTATACTGAAGTTGTAGAGTATCGGATGGACTTGAAGGTAGCAACTTTCAGTATTGCACGTTGAGCGACCTCGACAGACTTCAAGGTTGATTTTGATGTCCCTCCCCAAGAAGAGAGGCAATATGTTAGAAGCGATTGACAAAGAGCATAGTATATCTGCTTTAGCAGCTTGAAATCAGCGATGTGCCTCAGATTTTTAAAAATATATATGAGTTTTCGTATTCTTCCGCATAGAATTCTAACATGTTCCTTGAAGTTGAGATTGCCGTCTATGTTAACTCCTAGATATTTCACTGTGTGCACACGTTCCAGTGATGGACACATGCAGTTTGTACCGGAGTGGCACTCATGCGATATGATGTCCTGCACGATGCCATCTTCAGTTACTTTTCTTATGCTAAAGCAGATGTACTTTGTCTTGTCTACGTTTAATGTGAGTATATTGCTCTGAAGCCACTTTCCCACAATATCAAAGCCCCGCTGAGCAAAACCGAAAGCCTCTTCCCATGTATTAGCAGCAAAAGCTAGGGCAGTATCATCCGCGAAAGATATTATTTCACCATGGGTAAGTTCAAGACTCGTTAGACCATTTATATACACAAGAAACAAAGTGGGTCCCAGTATGCTCCCTTGTGGTACACCATGTGTAATTTGAAGGTGAGAACTTTTACAATTTCCTACACGAACACACTGAGACCGACCAGTCAGGTAGCTAGTAAAAAGTTGCAGTTGTGTACCTCTAATTCCCAGCCTTTCGAGCTTGTCCAGTAAGAGGGAAACAGAAATCGTATCAAATGCCTTTGCCAGATCAAGAAAGATGGTTAGACATTTTTCTTTTTATCTAAATTGGAAGTAACAAAGTTTATAAGTTGATTAACGGCTTGCTCAGTTGATTTTCCTTGTCGAAAACCATATTGGTTAGACGAAAGCAGTTTATTTGATTCTAAATATTTAACTAGTTGTGAGTTTATAATTTTCTCTATTATTTTTGATATCGCTGGTAAAATGGATATAGGTCGATAGTTATTGATACGATTTCTGTCTCCACCCTTATGGATTGGACAAACCTCAGCTTTTTTAAGGATATCTGGGAAAACTCCAACTTGCAGACAGTCATTTATGATCTTTGTAAGTGGTGGCACAATGATGTGTCTATACATTTTCAGAAATTTATTACTGATATTGTCTCCACCACTGGCACTATCTGTTTTTAGGTCGAGGATGAGACGTTCTACCTCTTCTTCAGATGTGTCAATGAGAGCAAATGAGTGCGAACTGCTGGTTGTTGTATCTGCTGTAGTCTGTCCAGTGCCTTCAGTATGCGTGTTTTGATGGTGTATTTTGTTTGCTAATGAACTTCCTACATTTATAAAGAAACTATTTACTTCGTTCAATGAACTTTCAGGAGAGGTTGATAGCGTTAGTAGTTCTTTCGGATGAGTAGTTACTTTTGATGTATTTGTGATCTCTTTTATGGCTTTCCATAGTTTTTTATTATCTTGTTGTGCATTTTGAAGTTGGTTTTTTTCATACTCTAGTTTAACTTTTCTTAACAACCTATTGCAGAAGTTTCTGTATCGCGTGTATGTCACTTTTAAAATGAAATTTTCTGGTGAACGCTTTAATTTCAAGTGTAGCTTATCCCTATTTCTTGTACAACGCAGCAACCCTTGTGTCATCCATGGTTTTATGATTTTGTGTCTTTTAGATAGAGTAATATGTTTAGTATTCTTTATAATTGCGCGTTGAAGACAATTAGTAAGGTAATTTATAGATAAGTTTGGATTTGGTAGGTGATTAATTTGGTCAAAGTCAATTTTTATAAGATCCTGCTCTAGGTTTGTAAAGTCAATTTTAGTTATTGTTGTTACTGCAAATTCACGCGTGATCTTAGCAGTCAGATTCACTAAAACAGGATAGTGATCCGTTAAGGTGGTTTGTGGAACTAAAGTAGTAACTGGATAATTGGTCTTTACTAAGGCATGATCTAAGCAAGAATTGCTTTCATTGCGAGTTATCAGAGTGTGAGCTGGCAGGAGACCATGAAAAGCGGCTAAAGTCAGGTAGCGTTCTCCGTTTAGGTTTATTTTGCTAGGATTAATATCTATGTTGATGTCACCTATTACTAAGATCTGTTTATAGGCTGACACTGTATGTAGTAATGTGTCTAGGGATGAGAGAAATTGGTCAATGTTTTTGAAGGACGGGGACCGATAAAACGCTAGAATCGCGATGCGATTGTCTATTTTTGGCATCTATTTGTTATTGAGACCATAGCACCGTACTTAGCTTTAATATTTAATTTGTGTGTGGACCAAGGAGTCTTTCCAGATATAATGAAGTACAGTAAAGTTATACCACTTTTTAAATCCAGTGACCATAATGACACTAATAATTACAGACCTGTATCAGTATTGCCGGTTTTCAGTAAGGTGTTTGAAAAAGTTATGCTTAATCAAATGCTTTACCATTTTAACAGCAATAAAATCTTTCATGATCAGCAGTATGGTTTCACCAAAGGACGTTGTACGACTGACGCTGGTGTCACTTTATCGAAACATATATTTGCAGCGTGGGAAGAAGCCCAAGATGCGATAGGAATTTTTTGTGACCTCTCAAAGGCTTTTGATTGTGTTAATCACGAAACCTTGCTTTTAAAGCTAGAACATTATGGACTAGGTAAACTTGCACTCAGCTTGGTGAAATCTTATTTAATTGACAGGCAACAGCAAGTTCAGTTAAACGGTGTCAATTCTCCGGGTTTGAAAGTCAAAATGGGTGTACCACAAGGCTCAATACTAGGTCCTTTCCTCTTTTTAGTATATATAAATGATCTACCGCATCTATTAAAAAAACAACCACATATTGTATTGTTTGCTGACGATACGTCGTTAATTTTTAAGATCAATAGACGTTCCACAAATCTTGATGACGTAAACAATGCTTTACAGCAAGTCCAAAACTGGTTTACTGTTAATAATTTAGTATTAAATGGAAAAAAAACTAAGTGCATAAGATTTGCGTTACCGAATGTTAAAAGTAATTACCGACATAGTAAAAAACAAACCGTATTCTCGACTAATTCAAGATTCTCCTTGTTCAATAACTTGAATTCGTCGAGAATACGGTTTTCCTAGGGATCACGCTTGACCCGAGGCTACAATGGGGTCCCCATTTAACATCTCTGGCAGGTCGGCTTAGTTCAGCAGCATATGCTGTCAGAAAAATCCGTCAATTTACGGATGTGGATACTGCGCGACTAGTTTATTTTAGTTACTTTCATAGTATCATGTCTTACGGTATTTTGCTATGGGGACGGGCTGCAGATATAGTCTATTTTTATTCTGCAGAAAAGAGCTATTAGAGCCATATATAATCTTCGCAGACGCGATTCTCTTAGGGAACTATTTAAGGAAATAAACATCCTGACGGTCCCTTGTCAATACATTTATGAAATTATGTATGTTTGGAAAAATATTCATCTTTTTACTAAGAGTGACAGGCACAATTTTAATACCAGGAACAGGAACAAATTAGATCAACCTCGGTTCAGATTGGCTAAAGTACATAGTCTTTCATGGGGTACTGTGTAAAATTTTATAATAAAATACCAGTTGATATTCTACAACTAAATGAGTCCAAATTTAAAGCATGCATTAAACGCACACTATGTAGACAAGCGTATTATAAACTGGAAGATTATATCCTTGATAAAAACGCTTGACTAAATGCCGGTCCTGCTCCGCAGCCACAGCCACTTTTACCTTCAAATTAGTTTTTTTTTTTACCCGACTGTAAGAAGGGTTATGTGTTTCGCGCATATCTTGTATGTATGTATGTAATATTCTTTTATATATATATATAAATATTGGAAGAGATACTATTCCCCTCTTTGTATTGTTGTTTTCGAAATGTTTTTTATTTTATTTTATTTGTTTATTTCAATAGAGCTTATGATAATTTATTACCTTTTGTATTTGGAAACAATAGCATTGTATAATGTAGAAGCACTTTGTTTTTCAAGTTTTGTGAATGTGAAGTACCATGGAGCATTTTTATTAGGTTACAACTTGTTTGACATTACGAGCATGGCAGTTGAGTTTGTCATGCTCACTCAAATGTCTCGCTGATGGTGGCACGTGTTATTGGGTCATTAAGTTCCCTTCAAAATGGTTGAGCTGAGTGGGGCTGATGCACGCGTCATGCTCGTGAACGGGTGCCGTCAGTTGAGACTGGTCATCTCTTAGCTGCCAGTGACTTAATTCAATTTCTATTTTTATTAATTAGTTTATTTTTTATGTTATTTATTATTACTTATCTACATTGTGCTCACATATTAGAAGCGACTAGAAATATGTAACCAAGATTTATGTAACTCATAATATGATTTAAAAGAGTGTCCATGGAGTTTCTTGCACGTTCTTCTCCATAGAGATCTACGCTTTGGAACGTGCAATTTAGCTTCACTTGTATTTTTTTTTTTTGACTGACCGACATTTTGACAATTCAAAAGTGCCTGTAATTGGTCTATTTGAAATAAACGTTTCTGATTTCTGACGACAAATCACGCTCTTGGGCGGAGCGAGAGATAGTGTCAGACTTTTACCGACTAAAAACCCACTCCTGTTCCTTCGCTGCCTTCGTTGTACTAAAATCAGAAACATCGAATTTTTTTAGTGGTCCGCTTCACGTGAAATGCCCCCGTATTCATTCGCCGGTGGAGACCGATCATGTCCGATGATGTCTTTTTTGGTCCGATTTAATAATTTCTTCACAGTATTTACTGTTTTTTTTGACGCTAAAGTCTGCATACTCCACAAAAATCATGACTGATCCTCATTATAGCGGTAAGTCCCCTCTTTGAGGAGTGGCTGGAAAGACGTCACGGCGTCCTCACCGAACATGGTAAGTTCGAGAGGTTTCTGCACCGGATTCGTGTGGAAGAAACGCCCGGGTGTCAGTATTTAGGGAATGGCCCTCACACCCAGCCGCCGGGATCCTGATCCCGATTTCCAGCCACCATAGACGTAAGCTTGCGGACGACGGGCAATGGGTAACTCGCCGTCCGGTCGTCCGGTAACCGTCCGGACCGAGTCGTCGACGGCTTGTAATGTTCCACGAGCTCCTCAAGGAGGTGTCAGCAAACCGTAGGGGCCCAGCAGCAGGTTTGAAGCTTTGAACTTCGAGAAAGAGGTCAATTGTCGAATCCAACTTGGTTAGGCAGCGTTCGGAAAGCTGCACGGTATCTGCTCGTCCATTATACCAGTGTCTCAAGACGAAAGCCTATGACTAGTGCATGCTGCCAGTGATGACATATGGCTCCGAAACGTGGTCGCTTACAATGGGCCTCATAAGAAGACTTGAAAGTCACCCAAAGGGCAATTGAAAGGGCTATGCTTGGAGTTTCCTTGCGCGATCACATCAGAAATGAAGATATCCGCAGGAGAACTAAGGTTACCGACATAGCTCGAAGAATCACCAAACTTAAGTGGCAATGGGCAGGGCACATTGCACGCAGAACAAACGGTCGATGGGGACGAAAGGTTCTGGAATGGAGACCATATATCGGAAGACGCAGCGTTGGAAGGCCTCCCATAAGCTGGATCGATGACCTGGTTAAGGTCGCGGGAATCTAATGGATGCGAGGATGCGAGACGCACACAACCGGTCGATGTGACAATGCTTGGGGAGGCCTATGTCCAACAGTGGACGTGTTTCGGCTAAAATTATGATGAATTTTAATGTCGCGGCTAGATTGGACCCTCAGGCCATTACTGGTTTTTTTAAATGGATTGATTACGTCAAAGTTTTCCAAATAAAAGGTTTTGAGGTCCTATGAGCTGCATTAATCCACTTTTCTTTAAGTTCCGGAATATTTGGAAATCTAAAAGATAAACATTAAGACGTAACATTATTTTTTATTTACCATTGGAAATCATTGACAAATAATTTATCAACTTTGTTTTGAAGTTGTCACAGCACTTCAACATTAGGCAGGCGGTACTTAAGGATAGAAAGAGATAGACTTATCTAATATTCTAGTGAAAGTAAGGGACTTTTCAAAAAGACTTACTAATAATCTTATTAAATATAAATATATTTTACTTACTCATTTTTGGTAATTTTTATGCAATAAATGTTTTATAGGGTACGAAAATTATCATGTGTGCACAGATCCAATAACTGGTCAGTATTTTTTTTTTATTATTTTTTTAGTCAATCGTATCTTCTGGTTTGCAGTAAGAGTAAATCGTAAATGTATGAGTTTGGCGACACCGGTTCTGGTACAAACATTTTCTCAAGCTACTTCCAGTGTTCTTTCTATTCCGTGGGCCGATCAGTAGACAGCTGTCACTTTAGTTTACACAGCCGAATGACGTAATAACATGGTGGTTACTATTTCAAGGCGATTAAGAACAGATAATAAAAACAGAAAACTTTGAATTCAATTTTAAAATTTATTTTGTTATTTTATGAACTAAACTAACACTTACCGACTGCATTTTACCTAAGCTATCTTAATAATATATTTTTTGATTTTTCCCGTATAGAGTAAAAAAGGCTGTTGCAAAAAGACTGGTTGAAGCGTACAGCCGCCGTTCGAACGTATTATGTTCGAACGGCGGCTGTACGCTCACAAGGCACGGCACGGCGGTGTCTTATTAAGACCAATTTGATAATATCGAAGCGCAAGCGGCAGGTAACACGCCCCCAAGGCATATCCCTCGATATCCGTGCGCGACGCCAACCCAGCGGTCCCAGATATTTATCGGAAGGTGGTGGGGGGTAATCCACGCGTCTGAGCGCGTGTGCGTAGTGTAGTTATAGACCTACGTCTCAGACGTCGGTCGCGTCGTACATCACTACATCGATGAACGCAAAGTAAGCGGCTGTAAAGATGCAGCGCGTTCTCGACCTCATCCCCGATTGGCTCGCCAAATGGCGACTATCGGTGAACGTTTTGGGGGCTGAGTCACCCGCGTCCGTAGGAGAATACCCATAGATAGGCCCTACACGTGGTCCCCGGGTGGTGCTAATCAGGTGACATTAACTGGTGGTAGGTTTCGACCGATGGCTTGTGACCACCCACTGGGCAAAGACGTACCGCCAAGCGGCCTAGCCGTGTTCCGGTACGATGCCCAGTGTAGCCAATTTAGAGGAGTTGGGTCGAAGTGGCGGTTCTAATGTATGCAGACCAGCCGGAGCCGCGCTGGTATTGACATATCGGGAGACTAGTCGCGGAGGGTAGCGGGATCCGAGGCACGGTGCACCGCTGGCCGACCGCAGTTAGTTGGGGGCCCAAGTAATGTGCTAGCCACACATGAAAGGCTGCCCCGCCAACTGACCAAAAAATCCCGGATTGCACCATCGTGCTGGTTGGCGACCAGATGAGAGGGCCCGATGGTCATTTCCGGGGGGGCTCGGGCGTCCCCGCAGTCTCCAGACTAGTGCCCCAATGATGATGTCCTGCCAGTGCGTGACGAAGGTTAGCAGCATGGGACTCCATTTCGCTTCCTTCTCCTCTCCTACCTCACTCTCTATATGCCAAGGTTGAAAAAGAGAAAAGTTAAACAGCGGCTGCACTCCCTCTCACTTAAAGTGCACCTCAGCAATATTAGAGGTCTGCACTCAAATCTCGCAGCAGTCCATCATCACCTGGAGACTGAAAAACCTTTCCTCTTTTTCCTTTCGGAGACGCAGATAAGAAGTCCGTCAGACGTGTCGTACCTGTCTTACCCAGGGTTTACCCTGGAGCACAATTTTAAACCACACGCTGGTGTGTGTTTGTACGTCAGGGACGACATCTGCTATCGGCGTCTCCGTAACTTTGAAGATACCAGGTTCTCAACGCTTTGGGCTCTGGTGGACACAGGCATGGATAAAATTATCTATGCCTATTGTGTCTACCGTTCGCACAGTGGTGATCAGGAGACGACCAGGCTCACACAGTACCTTAGTGAGGCGGCGGATGCGGCTCAGCAGAGGTACCCTTCCGCACAACTGGTGTTACTGGGGGATTTTAATGCCCACCATCAGGAGTGGCTTTTCCCATACCGGTGCACAGATCATGCTGGTCGAGAGACGCGAAAGCTTGCGCTAGCATTAAATCTCACCCAGCTGGTCCAGGGAGCTACGAGGGTGCCGGATGTTGATTCGCACACGGCCAACTGCTTGGACCTTCTGCTGACAACAGATCCAGACCGCTATTCAGTGTCGATATCATCACCGTTAGGTAGTTCCGACCACTGTCTGGTGAAATCTGTATCAGTCTACTCTCCGCCCGATCCCTGCCCTAGAGGCACCAGGCGGGTGTGGCGATATAGGTCAGCAGATTGGGATGGCATGCGATCTTTCTTCGCATGTTATCCTTGGCAGCCTACTTGCTTTTCTTCGGATGATCCATCGTCGTGCGCAGATGCTGTGACAGATGTTTTGCGGCGGGGGATGGAGTATTACATTCCATTCTCTGACGTAACAATGTCTGGCCATGCTCGCCCTTGGTTTGATGCGGAGTGTGATCGCGCTAACGCGCTTAAGCACACGGCATACCAGGCATGGGCCGACGCTCGTATGCATAAGGCGAGTGACGTGAGTCAGAAGAAGAGAGCCTTCAACAGAGCTGCCAAGTCTTGCAAGAAGGTGATGCGAAGGTCTCGGTTCGACCACATTAGCCGCATCGGGAACCAACTCGCATCATACCCTGCTGGTAGTAAGGCGTTTTGGTCCCTGGCTAAATCGGTTGAATCGAACTTCTGCCGTCCCTCACTACCGCCACTGCTGAAACCCGACGGGTCGCTGGCCCATACCGCTGAGGAGAAAGCAAATTTGTTTGCATCTCTCTTCGCGGAATCTTCGCGTCTAGATTCTGGTGAGGCGCGGCCCCCTTTTAATCCTGATGGTTGCGAGACGAGTATGTCGGATATTCGCATCCATCAGAAGGACGTCCGTAGGGTGCTGCGTAACCTTGACGTGAACAAGGCTAGCGGTCCAGACGGGATACCGGCAATTGTTCTAAGAACGTGTGCGCCTGAACTGTCTCCGATCCTGACACGCCTATTTAGGCCTTCATTTGAGGCTGGAAAAGTGCCGATTGCATGGAAGCAAGCTAACGTACAGCCCGTGCCCAAAAAGGGTAGTCGGGCTGACCCAGCTAACTACAGGCCAATTTCAGTAACGTCCATTCTCTGTAAGACAATGGAACGTGTACTCAACAGTAAGCTCCTGGCATACCTAGAAGCTAATGACATCCTAAGTGACCGACAATACGGCTTTCGCCGAAATCGGTCAACTGGTGATCTTCTAGCGTATGCCATCCACATCTGGAGTGAGGCCATCGAGAGACACGGGGAAGCGCTTGCCGTCTCCCTCGATATCTCGAAGGCTTTCGATAGGGTCTGGCACGAAAGCCTTATTAGTAAGCTTCCTTCTTTCGGATTACCTGCTGGTTTGTGTGCTTGGATTGCAGACTTCCTGAGTGACCGGTCCATCCGAGTGGTCATCGATGGTTGCTCGTCCGGTCAAATGGCCATTAATGCCGGGGTCCCTCAGGGGTCAGTGCTCTCGGCAACATTGTTCTTGCTGCACATAAATGATCTGCTTAAGCCCGGTACCTTTGGGTATGCAGACGACAGCACTGTTGCTGAGAGTTACATATCCAGCGCGCAGGCTAGTGGGTCACAGATCCAGTCTCTCCGAGAGGCTATGGTCGAGCGCTTGAACTTGTCCTTGGAGGCAGTCTCTGAATGGGGCGATGCCAATTTGGTCAAGTTCAATGCTGCTAAAACCCAGGCGTGTCTATTTTCCGCTAAAAAGAGCCAATTCAGCCCTGCTCCAACTTTCCGGGGCGTAACCGTGCCAATAACCGACCATCTTGATCTCCTTGGTGTTACGCTGACGTCAACACTCAACTTTGGGCCATACGTCGAAGCAAAGGCTCAACTGGCAGCAAAAAAGCTGGGAATCCTCGAGAAGGTCAGACAGTACTTCACGCCGGAACAGCTGCTCAAACTTTATCAAGCGCCAGTTCGATCGTGTATGGAGTACTGCTCTCATCTTTGGGACGGATCTGCCCGATACCAGCTTGATGCACTTGAGGCAATTGAGAGGCGAGCCAGGAGGATCATTGGCAATGATGCACTCGTTGAGTCGAGGCTTCAAAGTCTTGAGCATCGACGCAGAGTTGCTAGCCTGTCGGTTTTCTACCGGTTGCATTTCGGGGAGTGTGCGTCGGAATTGCATAACCTAATTCCGCCTAGCCCGTTCCATCATCGGACCACCAGGCGTACGGTAATGCGCCACCGGTACATGGTGGACATCCCACCTATACGCACAAAACGTTTTGGGAACACATTCATAGTGTACAGCTAAGGAGTGGAATTCCTTGCCGGAATCTGTTTTTCCTGATGGCTATAACCCGGGAATCTTTAAGTCAAGAGTGAATAGGTTACTTCTAGGTAAGCGCGCTCCTTCGTCGACCGCATCGTCGCTTTCCATCAGGTGAGTTAGCGGTCAAGCGCGAACCTATCAAGAATAATAAAAAAAAAAAAATAAAGTGAGTAAGACGCAGGCAATGATCACAGGATCTACACCCCTCCCACCTCGCCTGAAACTCAGCGGAGCCGACATCGAGTGGACGCCCCGGGCCAAAAACTTTTTACAAAAAAAAACACAACCGACTTCAATATAAAAAGAAACACTGAAAGTGCAAAATAACTTTAATTTCGGAAGTTGGTTTTTCTAAATAGTTTTGTCGCTTCTTTATTTAACACCGACTTCCGAAATTAAAGTTATTTTGCACTTTTGAGTTTTTTTTTTTACATTGAAGTTGGTTGTATTTTTTTAATGTATTTTTATTTTATTTTATACCTTTTAGTTATGGTACCACAACTAATAAGTATTCTTCAGCCAAACTTAAATACCTTATAGCCAAAGTGCATCTCATGACAATTCTAATAATCCCAAACACAGTTAGTTTACATTAATTTATTACAGAGTTCTGGTGCCTAACTTCAGGCTTTATCATCAGATCAGTTTGATATATTCCCCCTCTTCTATCAGTCAGTCATCGACTACACATATAAACAAAGCAATTTTACTTGTTACAACTGTTCCGCTGTGATCCTACGAGGAGTTCTGTTCCATATCTTTGAAGTTCATGATCAGACCATAACAACATTTCTATGGGACCAACTCGGAAGCATAACCATTCAATAAAAATAAAAAAAAACAAAATCGGTCCACGATTGACCGAGAAACCGGTAAACATACATAAAAAAAATACATTCAGTTGAACATAGAACCTCCTCTTTTTTGAAATCGGTTATAAAGAACATCTCTACATCTTTTTTGTCTAAGAAAATACTTTTAGAAAATATTACGAGCAGAGAAATACAGTTATTATTAAAAACTATAATGTCTTTACATTTTCAGATATTATTACTAGCTTTTCCCACAGCTCCTCCCCTGTGACCTGTTTCACAGGAATCATGCATTATCTGGAAGAAAAAGTCCTCTTACCTCTCAGTGACTATCACTGAAAGTATTCAACTAATGGGATCTGTGAGTGCTCCAGAGATTGCCTTTTACAAACTTATAAACAAATCATTTCACCTCTTTGAATCTATGTACAGACGGATCATTAAATTTCTCATTCCTAGAAACATACCATCACTTTGATGTTCCTCCTCTGGCTCAATGACATCATCTAGTCCCTCACAAACAGCTGGTAATTCTTCTTTGATAGCATCACATTCTGTTTGACATTCATCATCAGATTCTATGCTTACATGCACCATGGGTGATAAAATCAACCCATTAAAACACCCGAAGTGGTCTTGGTTTATAGGTGGATTTAGCTGTAAAAAAATAACTTAAGTATTAGATCCATTACATACCAAGCTCCATCCAAACTTCAGGAAAGTTAGTCCCACATCCCATCTATGCAGAGAGCATTTTAGAGATGGGCAGGGGAATGACATAAAACAGTTTATGAGTAAATTGCATGTTTTCTTCTTCTTCTTACTGTAATTTTTTTCCAGTTCTACGAATACAATTAGTAATAACTCAAGTTACCCTTTCGAATACCATAATTAGGAAGCGAATGCCAGCGTTCGCTTGGGGTTTAATTAATTGAATTAAACAAAGTCTCATGAGATTGTTCCGGACGGACGCTGTAAAGGTTAAGCCAAGTATCTTTACTGCTCCAACTCAATAGTCAACCCTGGAGGTATATCTGTTAACAAATGCCTCACCTCACAATCCTCATTCATCACCTGAGTGAGCAGCTCTTCGGCTTCCAGACATTTTCTCTGCAGTTGGCAGCATTGCTTTAGTTTAGTGCAGCAGATGAAACAAGCGAGCATCGGTCTACTGTCTCCAGTTACAAACTGCAACAAAACTTGGCTTCAAACATTTTTCTTTGAACATATTACATTCAATTGTGATACAGAGAAGTCATATGCTGTTAGAATAAAGAATCTTTAGTTTTATAGAACAGATCTTTATTCTATGTAAGTTTATTTTTCTACTTGTTTGATTTACTGTGTGCTTGACTGCTTGTGTTTTGTTCATGTCATGACGAATAAACTTATATTATTAAAATCTAATACCAGTGAACTATATTTCCTGTGATTTCTACTGGCTACGAACACTGCATGTTAGTGGGACTTGAGTTGCCCCATTCACATAAGCATAGTAAGTAAAGTATAAAAGTGTGAAGGTGGACAGTTACTAGAGGAAGGGATGACCACAGAAATGATGGAAGGACTGTGAGAAAGATGATATTACGCTCTAGAAAGACGGGGCCTGCCGAAATGTAGTCCAATTTAGAGATCAATATTAGAAAATTCTCTCCAGTGCCCACTGAGATGCCGACTCAGAGATCTAAAGAACGCGAACTTTTGCGCAAAACGCAAATACATTGTGATAAGTGCAAGAGAACGATGGTGTTCAGGAAAACAGTCAGTAGTTAGTACTGCTTTCAGTAACGGACACACGTTCACGGAGAAAATGATACTTGCTCGAGGTAGATAATAAGTCCAGGACAAAACTTACCGGATTATCAGTCAGCCTCTCATACAATTCATGCAAGTCTTTGTTTACCACTACATACATGCGAACGTTCTCCGCTAAACATATCCTACACATTGGTAGCTTTTCCATTATTATTTTTTTACTAAATAGTTAAGCATCAATTAAAGTTTTTTTATCAATAAATTAAATACTCTTTAAAATAAACAAAACAATAAAACCCCTATATTTAATGTACTCTGTGACAATAAAGCGTTACTTTTACATAATCTTGGGCACAGACTAGATAGGGATACTATCACAGATCACAGCAGACTAGTGATGAGCCCCTCACTCGTGAGGTACCTCAAATGAGTAACTCGCCACGACGAATTGAAAGAATTACTCGATTCTCAAAATTGAACCACCTCATTCAATTCCTCATGAGGTTTATAGAGTACTAGTGTGACTCACACAGTGAATGTTTCGTCCGAGAACTCGCGAGGCGAGTGACGAGCGGCATTGATGAGTGAGTGAGTAAAAATAATAAAAGAGAAGCGTACCCTCCTTTGGGCACGCCACAATTATGGCGGTAAGTCCCCTCTTTGAGGCGTGGTTGGAAAGACCTCACGGCGTCCTCACCTTTCGCATGACGCAGGTTCTCACCGAACACGGTAAGTTCGGGAAGTTCCTGCACCGGATTCGTGCGGAAGCAACGCCCGGGTGTCGCCACTGTGTGGACCGCCCGGAGGACACGGTGGAGCACACGGTTGAGGTGTGCCCCGCTTGGGCAGAGCAACGCCGTGTAATTGTGGGGGCGATCGGCGGCGGCGATCTCTCGCGCCGGGCCCTGGTACAGGCCATGGTCCGGAGCGAGGAAGAGTGGCAGGCGGTCGCCTCCTTCTGTGAAGCAGTAATGCTAGCAAAGGAGGCGGCCGATCGCGTGAGGCAACGGTCCTCACGCCCTTACCGCCGCCGGGATTCCGATCCCGATTTCCGGCCACCGTAGGCGCGGGCTTGCGGACGGCGAGCAATGGGTGGCCAAGGGCGGATCCAGCTTTGGCGCCAGGGGGGGGTCACATCACGTCATGGTCAAGTCATAAGAAGTTATGATTTAATTTTGATAATAATAGATACGGGTAAAAATACATACATCAATAAAATACCTACTATTTTATCGATGTATGTACTGTGCTTAAAAATACCTATATTTAAATAACAAAATCAATTTTTCTTTTACGTCTCCCGAAACGCGTTATCACTCCATCTACTTCAATGGTAACGAGAAAAGCAAGTGGCGAACTCAAAAAAAATGGACTGCCACCGGTGAGCCCTAACACAACCCGCTTTCTGTATGCAGACGAACTAGCATTAACTTGCCAAGCCACTGATTTTGAGGAGATTGAGGCCAACCTTACCACAGAGTCTCTCAGATCTTAGCCAGTATTATACTGCTAATGCATTTAAAGCAAATCCCTCAAAAATGTGCGTCTTTCACCTTTGTAACAGACAAGCGGGTTGAATGCTCAATATCTCATGGCAGGAGGTACCAATCATTCATAACCCCTATCCAAGATATCTCTTCATCACTCTGGATAGGTCTCTCAACTACAGAGAGAATTGCGAGAACGTTAAGCAGAAGGTGCATACGAGAAACAACCTGCTACGTCGTCTAATATCCACTAGATGGGGGGCGTCTCCCCAAGTTCTGCGAACAGCTGGAATGGCACTCCGCTTCTCCGCTGGTGAATATGCTTGTCCAGTATGGAGCCGCTCCGCCCACTCTAACATAGTGGATACAGCACTTAATGAGACGTGCCAAATTGCCACTGGTTGCCTTATGCTGACTCCGGTACGAATGCTGTATCCACTAATCGGCATTGCACCCCTAGAAATTCGCAGGACCGTGGCTAGCCGCATAGAAAGAACGAAACAATAGAACGACCCTCGCCATTCTATGCACTATTACAGCTGCAGCAGCCCCTGAGACTTAAAAGTCTTAAAAGTTTTGTTGTAAGCGTGAGCACATCTCAAAGTAAAACCATATGGCTTTACTTTGAGATGAGAGTGATGTGTCTCTCCTGGACACGAGTTGCCATGGCCAATCTGGAAAACTCTAAACAGACTCCGCATGCAGGTTGAGCGCAGCAAAGACAATCTCCACAGATGGGGGTTCCTGAACGGTTCCGACCTTCAGTATTTGTGCAGTGTCTCTCCACAGACCATGTCCAACCTTCCATCCTGCATGAAGTGCCCTGTTACCTGTTCATGTAGGGATCTTATGACAGTATCAGTGGACGACATTGCCGTGGCCAAATACTTGCTAGGCAAGGCTAGGCAAGGAACTTTACGTTTTTATGGACATGAAGAAGTGCCAGTCCGGTTAGACATTCGACCATTAAGGCTTCTAGTCATAATTTGATTTTTCGTAACGAGAGAGATCTTCCCGCTGTCGCTACACTAACATGTAGTGTAGCCATAATACATTAAAAAAATCTTATATTAAGATACGTCTCAAAATCACAATTTAAAATAAGGTCAGAAAACTTCTATTGATAAAAATTTTTATTGAATCTTTTCAAAGAACTCTCCACTAGCCTATAAACAAAGTTTCATGCGTCTGAAACAATTTTCGAAACATTTTTTCCAGTCCGCTGCAGACACCTCTTACACGGCCTTCTTGAACGCTGCTAGCGCGTCTTCCGGCGATGAAAACTGTATCCCTTTCGGTAGATTTTTTATTTTAGGGAATAAAAAGAAGCCACACGGTGCCAGATCAGGACTGTAAGGAGGGTGCCCCAAGACTCTGACCGGTGCGGTGTCCAGGAAGTCCCTCGTTTTGAGCGCTAAGTGCTCGGGCGCGTTGTCATGGTGAAGCAGTACCCTGCGGAGCCCGGTATTCGGTCGCTTGTTGCTTATTGCAGACAAAAATTCTGGCAGGCATTTTGTGGTATACCATTCGGCGTTGATGCTGCTTTGGTCTCGTAATGGAATTGAAATCAGATACCCCGTCAAAGTGAAGAAACTAGTGATCAAAATTTTCCTTGCGCTGTTTCTGTTTCGTTTTGAAACAGTTTTTTTTTTTTTATTATTGATAGGCTCGCGTTTGACCACCATCTCACCTGATGGTAAGCGATGATGTGGCCGACGATGGAGCACGCTTGCCTAGAAGTAACCTATTCACTCTTGACTTAAAGACCCCTAGGTTGTAGCTATCAGGGAACACAGACTCGGGCAGGGAATTCCACTCCTTAGCTGTACGCATAATGAATGTGTTCCCAAAACGCTTTGTACGTATGGGTGGGATGTCCACCATGTACCGATGGCGCAACGCCGTACGTCTAGTGGAAAGTAAGTAAAAAGTAAGTAAAACTGTTTCTGGATCGTATTGATAAATACAGGATTCGTTACCTGTCACAATGTCGTAAACGCGCCGAGATGAGCCGTTTCAAATTTTTGAATCATATCACGGCACCACTCCACACGGGCTTCTGCGCTTCGGTGAGGTTGTGCGACACCCAGCGGCAAACTATCCTCCTCACACGAAGGTGCTCGTGTAGAATCTTGTGAACGCTTCCCGAACTAATCTGCAGTGTATGCTGAATCTCTTCGTATATAATCCGTCTGTTTTCTTGAATTAATTTTTTTACTGCCAGCACACTTTCTTCCGTGACAGCTGTCGTAGGACGACCACTTCTTTGTTCATCCCCCAAAGTAAGGCGACCGCGCTTGAACTCGCTATACCAGCGGTAGATTGTTGCTTTTGAAGGTCTTTCATCCATAAAAGCAATTTGAAGTCGATCAAATGACTCATCAGGTTTTAGGTCACAATTAAAATCATAGAAAATCATCGCACGAAAATGGCCTCCATAGATGTACTTTTTATATTTTTATATATTAAAAAGCGTACATTATGAAGGTCCAAAATTCACGTAAAATAGCAGATTTTCAGAGATCTTTAGTATATTACTTTTACACAAGTTTATGTTTTGATTTTTATAGAAGCCTAGATAATATCTACAAGATATCTCTGTATCCAAAATATCTGGAGAAAGAAAATGTACCTCGGGTTGGCCGCTCTTAAATTAATTAAATATTGAAAGTGCTTACATAAAATCTATATTGTGACAAAAAATTACATAAAAACATTATGTTTAACAATTTTAGTCAGTGGTCCACCTAGGTCCTGGACCCAGCCCAGGGGGGGGGTCATGACCCCCATGACCCCCCCCCTGGATCCGCCCTTGTGGGTGGCTCGCCGTCGGACCGTCCGGTAACCGTCCGGACCGAGCCAAGTCGTCGACGGCGCGTATTGTTCCACGCGCGCCTCAGGGAGATGTCAGCAAATCGTAGGGGCCCAGCAGAGTCGAAGCCTACTGGGGCCATGGGTAGTGTGAAAACGAAACCCGGGGCCCTGGGACGAAGGCAAAGTATTACAAAAATGCAAAGGAAATTTAAAAGCGTAATAATGTCAACAATGCACAATCAAGGTCACGAAGCAACTAAAAAAACAAATAAAAATACAAAAAAATCCGTAGAATTTTGATTGAAATAGAGTACTAATATTATTTATTGCGTTTATTATTTAATGATTATGAGCCTTAACTCCTTACAATAACGTCACTAATAAATATTACCTACGGGGTCGTTTTGTTGCATGTCGCTCACTCCCTCAACGCGAGTCGCGGCGGTTGGCAAGATTTTCTGTCTCGCGCTCGATGCTTCGTAACTATGACTCGTGAGTACTCGTGACTACTAGTAAAGTCATGCGGCGCGTACAAACACCTCGCCTCAAATGAGGTACCTCGCGAGGTAAAATGAGGGCCTCCCTTAATCTCATTTTTATTTAGCGAGTTACCCAACACTATCACAGACTAGGGAGGGGGTAATACAGACAGTAATCTTAAAGGGCCTATTACACCATTCGATATTAAGACAGTTTTAGTCTATGATTCGACATATCGCGTAGTGTAATAAGAGTTAGACCGGTCTTACTCGGAACAAAAAATAAGACAGTCTGAATATCGTGTGCTGAATATCGTGTGCTGATATTCAGACTGTCTTATTTTTTGTTCCGAGTAAGTGCTCGGCCACACTGGATGCGCGGGTGCGGGGCGGGCTCGGGAAGCGGCGCAGACTGCATTGAGATATAATACCTATGGAGACGGCATATTCTACTATAGAAAGAATAGTTATACAAATGTCTATAAAATCGACACACATATGTTAAAAACAGTGTTGTCTCTTTTTAATAAAGCTGTAGCTGCATAAGAAAAGAAAGACAAGTACAGTTTGTCAAGTGCTTATTTTGTCAACACTTTCATGTGACGTCATAAGCTTTTCTATGCGTGACCGATTCCTCCATGTTTTGCGCCGAGTTTTGTGGTACATTAACTGTCAAACAGTTGCGCGGCGGAGATTTTTCGTTGTTTTATTGAAAAATTTGACTTTGCTATAAACAATTAATCATGCCTTCGTGTTGCATAAAACAGTGTGGTGCAAGGAAAAACAAAAATCAGCCTGAATTGACCATTCACAGGTTAGTAACAAGTTTTCATTGCTTTTTTACGAATTTTGGTTATTGTTTTGTTACGAGATGATCTTTGGAAAGGTCACTGAGACCTGTGTCAGTTTTGTATAGCTTTTAGCGTTGTTATTTTCTTTATTTCATTGTATTGTTTACATACCTAATGAACTTAGTGATGCACGCATACAATCAGCGATGTCGAAGTATCGATAATATCTAATGTAATTATTGTGTAAAATATTACAATGGTTTTTTGTTCGACAGATTCCCAGTAAATAAAATTTTGAAGAAAAAGTGTCTATCTGTTATTGGCATTGAAAATATTAACCCCCGACATAAAATGTGGTATGTCTGCTCAATGCACTTCGACGAATCAAGCTTTAATTGTTGAAGTTTCTAAAATGTTCTTTTTATGCATAAATAAAAAAAAATTCTTTTAACGTGAAAGGTCTTTTATTTCAATCAGTCCCTTACAGAAACTATATGTAACGAAATTCAATTTTAACCTAATTCAAAAAAGGTTATATTAGCAAAAATGTTTTTTTAATTGAAAGATACTCCCGAATTGGTCCCATAGAAATATTGTTATGATCTGATGATGAACTTCGAAGATATGGAACGGAACTCCTCATAAAATCATAGCAAAACTGTCGTAACAAGTAAAATTGCTTTGTGCATGTAGTTGATGAACTGACTGAAGGAAGATGGTGAGGGGGTAATTTTAACTGATCTGATGATGAAGCCGGAAGGTAAGCACCGGAACTCTGTAATAAATTAATGTATCCTAGCCGTGGGCTTATTGGAATTGTCATAATATGTACCTACATAGCATGACAGTTCCAATAAGCCATAATAAAATGATTATATTCTATAAAAAAGATGTTGATTTAGTTTGTGGTAATACATAGTTGGAAAGCCCTATGTCTAGCGGTAGAAATATGTCAATCTGAAGCAGAGTTAATAAAAAAAAAATGTGTGCGTGTACTAGCGTACACTCGTAAGAAGTGAAACTTCTTTATGACGTTATGTTTCCAAAAATAATTTACTATATGCAACTTTACAGAAATTGCAAAATTACTAAATCTAAATGTAACTACTCAAAACGGGCCGCAAAATACATTGGAGACATTTACCAATCCCTACTCCGCTGGAGAAAGTATACTTCGAATCACGCGTGGTAGGGATAAGAAAAAGATGGCGCGTAACGGAAAAATGTGACGCGTAACGAAAAAATGTTACACTAAATTTTTTTCCAACCCCGATAAAGAAGTTTCACTTCAATAACAGAAAATAGTTTTTTACTAAGCGTAGTAAGTACACAAGTATGTTCATTTAGGTTAACGGTTGTATTGCAACCGTCAAATATTATAAACGAAGAATTAATACGGTGGGCTGACTTAATTTCTATCTATATAGAAGCCATAAAGCTGTCAGTCATATTTATATTCCTCAGAAAAGTTAACTGACGATTGAAAAATCAGCCATGTACCTTTAAAAATACCTACCTAAATAAAACACTTTCGAATAATTGAAATAACAAATTGATACTGGCTCAAAATATCGATATCAACTGCGCATGTTGCACTAAATTACAACCCTATAAAAAAGGCAGCCATTTTATGCGCCAGAATTTTGTAGGTATCACGCTAATTCTGTTGGTATGCCCAGTCTATAGGTTTTTATGTCAGTGGCAGACTGTGACACGCGGAACGCGCGCATCTCACGCCATAGTGAGTTCATACAAGTGGCCACAGTGAGTGCGCGGGCGGCAAGCGGCAAACTATTTCGAGCCATGCTAGAAGTTGATCATATATCGATATTTATAAAAATATTAATATCGGCCTGGATTTATCGAGGAAAAGATATTATATCGGTCAAACTTTCCGAGATTTTCGGTCTTAAATTAATAATTCATTTAGTTCTGTTTAGGTCAATAATAGGTAATACATAGTAATTTCTATACAAAATTCACATTATTTTAATATATGAGAATCTGTATAAAACTTCTTCTTCTTACTGCCCTTGTCCTATATTACTTGGGATCGGCGCAAATCGTAATCTTATTAAAACTAACTAAATAACAATTAAATTAATATTTTGCAGACCAATTAGTTTTTTCAGGCATTATAATGTAAGTAAAACATAACAGTACTATATAGACAATACAGTTTTTTTTTCCGTTCGTTCCTATCTTTTACGGCTTTGAATTCATTTAAATATTCAGCTGATAAATAAATTTTGAAAAAAAAAAAAATGTTTTTGATACGATTTTCGATATTGAATATTTTGTATCGATATATCGGATCAAAATATATAGACTGTAAATTTTCGATATATCGAAGCAAAAATATCGATATTTTTTCAACAAGCCTACTTTGGACAGGCACTATCACCCGCGCCGCTGCCCGCACCGCGCTGCCAGTGTGGCCACGCAAATCGCGCGCGTTGCCGTACCCGCACCGCGCTGCCACTGTGGCCGAGCACTAAGACCGGTCTAACCAAAGAGTATGTAAAGCTAACGCTTTAGGTCTAACTCTTATTACACTACGCGATATGTCGAATCATAGACTAAAACTGTCTGAATATCGAATGGTGTAATAGGCCCTTTAGAACAAATTCAGTAAAGTACTCTGTGAACAAATTCGACCAATTCGACATTCGACCGTTTTAGCGTCAGCCATAGACTAGCCGCGTCATCCTTGATTATGTGTGACGTTTCTTTTTTTTTTAAACTGCGGCCAAGGCAATAATATACGCAATGTTTACTTTATAAAATGGTGAGCTAAAATAAAATAATTTAACAGAATTCATTTTTAGCAGTTTAATTATTTTCTACTATAAGATCTTATTTACTTAGATAGCAGATAAAATTAATTAGGCGAACCATTTATTTATGAGAGTTGTCAGATTAAAAGCGTTAGCTTTACATACTCTTTGGTCAGATTACGAAAATAACTGACAACTGTAATCGGAACGGAACGTAAATATTTCTGATATGACGTTATTTTTTTCGGAAGTAGGAATTGTTAATCATTTAACGGTTCTACTGCGACCCTACGGTATGCTGACATCTCTTTGGGGCGCGAATTAAGTGAGCGACAACGAGAGTATTGGAAAAATATTTTATTTGGGCAGAGTTACAGCTAAAGAGTAATTGATTTATCTTACAAGATATTGATCTTATATACTAACTTAATTGCTAGCGTGGTACAATGATTGACGTGATCGACTAACCAACTTAATGCGTGGACTTTAATATCATTTTTACGATATTTTTTAATGTGGTTAAAAAACGTGGTGAAAAATCAGTACATTGTACATTAAATATAAATAAAACATTATTTTTGGTATTAATATACTTGTGACGCATTATGGTACGGGGTATGGGCATTCTTCTTATGATTTAAAGTACAAATTGAGCATACCTCTGGATTGCGACAGTGTTTAGCAATATGACCGTAGCGTGGACGTTTAAGACATTGTTTGACTGGTGGTATGTAATTGTTGACCTCCTGACGCCATGAGTCCAAATATATATATGCAGGCAGAATTGTGGATGCGAAGGTAACAGCCACTGCTTGTGTAGGTATAAATTCTACATCGCTGCAGCCGCCGAAACCCTTTACCCTGCGCATGAAGCGCCTGACTTGAACGACATTTTTGGAGCTGCCAATCAATGAGAATATCTCTGCATTTGACATGTCTACAGGGACTGAAGTGAGGACAACGGTAACCTCTGTGTCTGCAGCAGGGATGGATGCTTAAGGCTCAACTGGCCCAGTATTTTTTTATTCTTCAAGAACATGTTTGCGTTGTTAGGCAAGTCGAAAGTGATGCCAACCTTGTATTTATTAATAGATCGCATATGCATGACGCCTGAAATGCCATGCTCGCCGTATGCCTTTTGACAGGGCTATACGATCCCTGTCGATGAAGGGCAGGTTTTCTTCAGTGTGGTTCAAAAATACAACGAGCTCTTTTTTGTTGGTATCTTCTGGATAAGTATCCAGAGGATACCAACAAAAAAAAACTTTTTGCAAAAAAAAAATACACCCGACTTCAAAGTAAAAAAAACACTGAAAAGTGCAAAATTACTTTAATTTCGGAAGTCGATGTTTCTATAATAGTTTTTAACCGACTTCAAAAAGGAGGAGGTTATATGTTCGGTTGAATGTGTTTTTTTTTTTTTTATGTATATTCACCGATTTCTCGGTCAATTGTGGACCGACTTCCAAGTTGGTCCCATAGAAATATTGTTATGATCTGATCATGAACTTCGTAGATATGGAACAGAACTCCTCATGGGATCACAGCAGAACTGTCGTAACAAGTAAAATTGCTTTGTTTATACGTGCAGTCGATGACTGACTGAAAGAAGAGGGGTAATACATCGAACTGATCTGATGATGAAGCCTGAAATTAGGCACCGGAACTCTGTAATAAATTAATTTAATCTAACCGTGTTTGGTATTATTAGAATTGTCATAAGATGCACTCTGGCTATAAGGTATTTAAGTATGGCTGAGGGGTACTTTTTAGTGGTGGTACAATAACTAAAAAGTGAAAAATAAAAAACTTTTTACAAAAAAAATACAACCGACTTCAATGTAAAAAAACACTGAAAAGTGCAAAATAACTTTAATTTCGGAAGTCGGTGTTAAATAACGAAGAGACAAAACTATTATAGAAACACCGACTTCCGAAATTAAAGTTATTTTGCACTTTTCAGTGTTTTTTTACATTGAAGTCGGTTGTATTTTTTTTGTAAAAAGTTTTTTATGTATCTTCGTTATTTAACACCGACTTCCGAAATTAAAGTTATTTTGCACTTTTCAGTGTTTTTTTTACTTTGAAGTCGGTTGTATTTTTTTTTGCAAAAAGTTTTTTATTTTACACTTTTTAGTTTGATACCACCACTAAAAAGTACCCCTCAGCCAAACTTAAATACCTTATAGCCAGAGTGCATCTCATGACAATTCTAATAATCCCAAACACGGTTAGATTACATTAATTTATTGCAGAGTTTCGGTGCCTAACTTCAGGCTTCATCATCAGATCAGTTCGATATATTCCCCCTCTACTTTCAGTCAGTCATCGACTACACGTATAAACAAAGCAATTTTACTTGTTACGACGGTTCTGATGTGATCCTATGAGGAGTTCTGTTCCATATCTTCGAAGTTCATGATCAGATCATAACAATATTTCTATGGGACCAACTCGGAAGCATAACCTTTCAATAAAAAAAAAATAATTTCAAAATCGGTCCACAATTGACCGAGAAATCGGTGAACATACATAAAAAATAAAAATAAAAAATATACATTCAACCGAACATATAACCTCCTCCTTTTTGAAGTCGGTTAAAAAGAGCTCGTTGGTCGCGGGTGTAGCCTTTAACTTTATAGATGGCATATTTCTCCTTCGGGTCCTTGTCTGTCGCGTCTTTGTATGAGCTTATATTCGTTATTACTGACTCTGCTGAGTCGGAATCAGTTGATATCTGAGGATCCGGAGGTGGCTCCCCTTCCTTTCTCTTTTTCGCCATTTTTTAAAATTTTATATATAAGGATAAACTTTGTAACTATTCATGAATATTTACAGAAAAAATTGTATAAATTGAACCAATAAATATTTTTGTTTCAAAAAGCGCGCCTTTCCTCTCACGTTTTCCCGCCTTTCCAAGTCAATCTAAACAAATGACAAGTTGCCTCAATATTATTATTTTTTAAGTTTTCGGCTTGGATACTTAGTCTTTTAAGTGAAGACTTTGTATGCAGTTACAATAATCCAATTGCATTAGAATGCGGATGTACTAATGTGTTTGCAGTATTTGAAAGCAAGTGTATTGAGTTGGCCTTCGCAATAAGTTTTGCTAAAGTAGTCAATACTACACTAAAATTCTCTGCTCCATTTTGCCAAGAAGATTACGCCTGTTTGAATGATGCTTCATATTGTCCGGATGTGCAGACGCTTGAGGTAAAAAACTACACATATTTTACATCACAATATCCACTAGGAATCAATTTGCGAATAATCATAACTGCCACTGAACTTCGCTCGTAAAAATCCCGCCTGAAACTACGACGCACTACGCTACAATTGCTGTAGAATGGTACGAGTAACAGCTGTCGGATTCATACTGCAATGTAACTTAAAGTAGTCATAAAATAAAAGGCCCGTTTTGACATTTCATGTTTTTATTATTTACGTTACATAACCGTCTATATTACATTATGTAATTACATTTTGGTGTTTAGCGCCGTCTAATTTTAGTAGCGAACTTGAAACAAAAGTCGTGTATTTTTCTCCAACCGCCATATGTTTATGAACTTACAAATCTAACCCTAAAACTAACATCAGTTTTAAATAGAACAAGACTTCTTCTACTTCCTGCCCTTATCCCATATTACTTGGGGTCGGCGCAACACGCTTTTTTTCCCCAATCTATCCTGTCACCCGTCACACTATCACAAAATATATCAAGACACACCTTTTTTTTTTTCGGGTGGGAAAATCATCTAATGACATCCCCCGCTCTTGGGCGGAGCGAGAGATAGTGTCAGACTTTTACTGACTAAAAACCCACTCCTGTTCCTTCTTTGCCATTTTTTTTTCCAGGGCCCCGGGGATCTCTTTCGCATCGCCCATGGCCCCAGTAGGCTTCGACCCTGCTGGGCCCCTACGGTTGCTGACATCTCCTTGAAGCGCGCGTGGAACACTACGCGCCGTCGACGACTTGGGCTCGGTCTGGACGGTTACCGGACGATCGGACGGCGAGCCACCCATTGCTCACCGTCCGCAAGTCCGCGCCTACGGTGGCCGGAAATCGGGGTCGGAATCCCGGCGGCGGTTGGGGCGTGAGGACCGTTGCCTCACGCGATCGGCCGCCTCCTTTGCTAGTAGCATTACTGCTTCGCAGAAGGAGGCAACTGCCTGCCACTCCTCCTCGCTCCGGACCATGGCCTGTACCAATGCCCGGCGCGAGAGATCGCTGCCACCGATCGCCCCCACGAGGACACGGCGGTGCTCTGCCCAAGCGGGGCACACCTCTACCGTATGCTCCACCGTGTCCTCCGGGCGGTCCACACAATGTTGGCACCCGGGCGTCTCTTCTGCACGAATCCGGTGCAGGAACCTCCCGAACTTACCATGTCCGGTGAGGACCTGCGTCATGCGGTAGGTAAGGACGCCGTGGGGTCTTTCCAGCCACTCCTCAAAGAGGGGACTTATCGCCATAATTATGGCGTGCCCAACACTGGGTTGCGACAGTCGTTGTCGCCATTCCACCATGAGATCCCGCCGGGAGTCTTTCCGCCATGCCGCGACTTGGCGCGGCACCGGAGTCTCGCCACGGCGTTGCATCTCCATGCGCAGATCGTGCATGCATGCGAGGTCTTTTGCCTCCAAATCCCACGGTAGTTGGCCAGCAAGGAGGCTCGCTGCTTCGCGGGAAATCGTGCGGTATCCCCGCACCATCCGGATCGCCATGACCCTCTGGCTTGCGCTCAGCTTGGCCGCCGGTCGCTTTCGAAGCGACGGCGCCCATACCGGCGCCCCATAAAGGGCCATGGACCGAACGATTCCTGCATAGAGCCTCCGGCAGGAGGCGTCTGGACCCCCTAGGTTGGGCAGGAGCCGAGCCAGACGTCGGAAGTGCTCCTCGAAATTCCATCGGCTGTCGAGGACAAGTCCAAGGTACATCATCGTCGACTCGACGCCAATGTGAACTCCTCCTACCGTTAGTTGGGAACCCGATGGTGGCGCGTTCCGAGGGCCGTGGAAGCACATGGCCTCGGACTTGTGCAATGCCACCTCGAGTCCCAACTCTTGGATCCTCTCCACGACTGTCGCAACCCCGCGTGTCACTAGTTCGACCGCCGCCTGGTACGACTCTCCCCGCGCCAGGACCAGCGTATCATCTGCGTAGCAGACCACGCTGACCCCGTCAGGGAGATCGCCGCGCAGCACGTAGTCGTACCCGATGTTCCACAAGGGTGGTCCTAGTACCGATCCCTGCGGAACAGCGCACGACATCTCTCGCCGTTTCCACTCTCCTAGGTGACCAGGGTAGATAATGTACCTGTCCGACAGGTAGGCCTCGACAACATGACAGAGGTAGTCGGGCACCCGATGATACCGGAGTGCCCTCCTAATGCTACTCCAGGGCAGGGAATTGAAGGCGTTAGCGATGTCCAAAGACACCACCAAGACACACCTGCCCTGGGACACCGCATCCCCCGTCGTGAGGGCTCGTACGCGCATGTTGGCGTCCACCGTTGAGCGCGCCCTGCGAAAGCCGAATTGGCCGTCCGAAAGATCCGGCCCCACCCGTGTTAGGTGCGCGACGAGGCGGTCTGCAATTACTCTTTTAAAGAGCTTGCTCACCTCGTCGAGCAACACGATGGGCCGGTACGCGGACGGTGAGTCCGCAGGGCGCCCCGGCTTCGCAATGAGGACCAGTTTCCCCGTCTTCCAGCGAAGTGGGAACTGGCCCCTCTCCATACATGCGCTAAAGAGCCCTCTTAGTCGAGGCCCGAGTTCCTCCATGGCCAGGACCCAGGCGTTTCCAGGCAGGCCATCGGGTCCTGGGGCGGTATTTTTGGCACTAAGCTTACGTACCGCCACTCGCATCTCTACCTCGGTCACCTCTGGAGCAATGGCGTCGTCGTCGCCGTCGTGGTCCACGTTGGACACCGCAGGTGGCGGAGCCATAGGCGGGGGAGAGTGTTCCCCTCGCGTGGGGAACAGAGCGCTAACCACACCCTCCACAAGCTGGGGCCGGAGACTCTGCGTCAGCGGGGGAGCCCGGAGCTTTTCTCGCACCACCTTGTAGGGGCGCCCCCATGGGTCTCCGTTCAGAGTTTCCAGCCACACGTTGCGGGCCTCTACCTTCGCCCGCTTTATCTCCGCTCGGAGGGTGCGCCTCGCCTCTCTGTATCCCTCGTACAGCTCCGCCTCTCTGGCCTCCGCATCCGGCGGACGGATGCGGCGAAGACACACCTTTGAAGTCACAAAATAAATATTGTCATTATTACAAATTTAAAATAGGTAACTAAAATTATTTTTTTTCTTTTAAATAATTTGTAATAATCTCTAAACTTGACCCGTCTACCAGCTCTGGTAGTGGCAGGAGCTGGAAGTGGTGAATTGTCTGTGAGAGTGGGAGATGTTATTAGTGTTGGCGGCAGTTTAGGTTGATAGTTGGGAGGGGATGATGATAATGTTATAGGTGTTGTGACAAGGGCTGGTGAGGTAGAACATTGTGGTTTGCAGTCGACACTTCAGGATCTGGAGTCAGATATATGCATATATATATAGCTTATTACGGTCAATGCTAACTGAAATCTCCCTGCCATTCACATCCAAGGCAGGCCCGGCGCACTCTCGGCGCGCGCTTGAATTTATACCTACGTCTCGGGGCCTCTTTTATAGGGCTAGTTCAGTTGAGTGTCACACGCGTGTTCGAACTGCCGCATGCCGCTTAACGCGCGCTAACAAAAAATATGTTCGCATTTCTACAGAGGTTTTATTATAAATATGGGCACGCAAAAAGCCAAAAGATACTGCATAGCATATGGGTGCATGACTATCAACAAAAATGTGGACTTTTCATTCTTTACACTTCCAAAGGATCCCGAAAGGTAAGTAATTATAACATTTTCAACACTCGATAAAGTGGCTCTTATTTTATGATAATTATTATGTAGGTATAACAGGTAGGTTATTGTTGCAGTTTATAGACACGAGGACGATTCGTGTTCCTTTTCGTATCATCAATTTTCGCTATTAAGTAGATTCGTAATTTTTTGCTGGCGCAGCGGCCGGCGGTAATGTTTTTTTAAATAATCGTGTTCACAATATTACTAATCGTGAATTACCTACCATCTTTTAAAAATTACCTACGAACGCATAGCCGAAACATAAAATAGATACTTAGGTAATTTTGTGGCCGAAATCAACAAAGTTATATTACAATATCCAAGTATCTACCTAGCTACCACTTGACTTTACCTTCGTTCCATTTGTTTAGTTAGACAATTAGATACCTAACTAACTAAATGTAAACAATCTTAACATGTCTCTTTAAAAATACATTTTAAAGTATGGAAATTACTACTTAGGTACATGTAAATCAATTTTATCTACCATGTAATTTTTAAAAAAAACTCTGAATTTATTTTATGCTATAAAACGTAGTGTAGCTACTACTAATTTCGCATTTTACGAAAATATATTTTGTAGATAATATAGGTACATACCTACTTTAAAAGGCATTTCTTATCAAGAATGTTTACATTTAGTAAAGTACCTACCTAAACAAATGGACTCACGACCTTTTTTGGTGGAAAATCATTTCTTCTCCCGCTCTATGGCGAAGCGAGAGGCGTGTCAAACTTTTACTAACTAAAACCACACCTATGTTCTTCTAGTTGTCCTTTGCGTTCTAAGACCAAGGGCTTAGCCCCTGTTGGTCCCAATGGACTAATGACTGTGTCTCACAACAACTCACAACCCTACAACAGAAGCGGCTTGTTCAAAGGTTCATAACGGGCATAATAAAAGAAACTCTCGTTGCGCGGACTTACGGTGCATTTTGATTTGTTACGAGCGCCACTGGATCTGGTAGGCTAATATAATCAAGGTCGTGTCCGTGCCGTGCAATGTATTATGAACATTAGCGCTGTTGTTATTAGGTTTAAATTCGTATGTTTGCTATCATGCAGTGCAATTTCTGTACTTGTACTATTTCTTAATCTGTGTCCAAGGTAAGGGTTTAAACCCTTCTCCTTAGAATGCGATATGATCCAGTACAGAGAGGTTGCAGGGGGCGTTGAACAGTGTCGTCACGAAGCATGACATGAGTCGCCGTAGGTAAATCCTTGAAAATGAAGGTTGACGGACGAGCATGACGAAAAGCTTGTGTTGGACGAACAGCTTCCATACGACTTCTCAGCTCTGTGACAAAATCCGAGGCGTGACTTGGGCTCCTAGGTTCCCCAGTCGGCATGTTAAAATCTCCAGGTAATCGGAGCGACTCTCCATAGACGAGCTCAGCGGACGAGGTGTTCAAGTTCTCTTTGAGCGCTGTCCTCATGCCCAGGAGTACTAGTGGAAGTGTCTTAAACCAAGAGTGGGAGTAGCACATTAAAGAAGCTTTAAGTTGACGGCAGTGGCGGATTTACCTGCAGGCTGACTAGGCTTGAGCCTAGGGCGGCAGATTTATGGGGCGGCAAATTCGGGGACCGAATTTTTTATTTTATTTTTTGCTACCTCATAGAAATCAAAAAGATTTTTACATGACGGTTTTCTGATGTCTCACAGATAGAAGTCTACAACAAATTTTACTGACGACTTTCCTCTCTCACGTGTCATTGCACATTCCGAGAGTAGAAAAATTATCTGAGATCGACCTTGAGCCAAGAAAAATTAAACGCTTTAGCTCTTTTGTGCATAGAGTCGGAATTAATGAACAAACTTACTTACGACGATATCATCGATGATTTTGCCAACAAAAAATCACGCAAAAAGGTATTGTAACGAAGTAACAAACTTTTATAACTTGACTGAGTTGATTATTTTTAATTGTTTGTCAGTGCAATAAAGATTATTTATTCACGGTTACCAAATGTACATTATTGAGTAAGTTAGCACACTTTACCCCGCTCGTACAAGACTGAGCTTTGATTAGCTCAAAAATATACCCAAAAATTATTTTACGTGTAATTTCAACGAAATTTTTGGACATATATGGCAATTATAGAAGCAAGGGCGGCAAAAACTGTATATAGCCTATGCCTTGAAAATTTGTAAATCCGCCACTGGTTGACGGTGCATGCGCTCAACCATGCCATTAGCATACGGATTGTAACTGGTCGTTCGAACCCGCTTTGTTGCACACACTTTCATGAGGCGCTGAAACAAATCGGTTTCGAATTGACGTCCCTGGTCGGTCATCACAGTACTCGGAACCCCAAAACGGGATATCCAGCCAGTCACCGACGTGTCAGCCACTTCTTCCGCCGTGATAAAGGACATAGGCCATGCCTCGGGCCACCGCGTGTACCTGTCTACCACGGGAAGACAGTATGTGGAATTACCGGAGTTTGGAAGAGGGCCAATTGTGTCTATGTGAATATGACGGAATCTGTGGGATGGATTGGTGAAGGATGAAAGCGGTGATGAAATATGTCTGATAATTTTGCTACGCTGACATTGTAAACAAGATTAGGTCCATGCGCGACAGTCTTTGTTAATATTGGGCCATATGAAACGCTCAGACACCAAACGTATTGTTGCTCGTACACAGTGATTGAGTCCGTGAAGGTTGTTGAAAACTGTTCGACGGAAAGATAGAGTAAGATACAGGCGAGGTTTACCTGTCGCAGAAATTGTGGATATTGATCCCGGGAGCGTTGACCTTCGCCATTTTTAAAGGAGGAGATGTAAAATTTTTGAGCTCATCGTCATGTTCTTGGGATTCAACAAGGGATTCGTAATCAGACTCTAGTGATATTGATTCAATGCGGGACATAGTATAATATAATATAATAATACTATTTTGTCAGTACCCTTAAAGTACTGAACGTCGGTGGTGTACTGACTTATGAACGTGAGTTGGATGGGTGGCAATTTTTCACGGCGCTGCACGAAAGCATAAACGAGAGGCTTATGGTCGGTGTAGATCGTGGCGTGTTGAACCTCAAGGAAGTGCCGAAAATATTGAACACTTTCGTACACAGCCAGGAGTTCCTGGTAGTAGCCGGCCACTCCGCCTGCTTCGCCATGAGTTTCTTGCTAAAGTAAGCAAGAGGTTGCCACGCATCACCAACTTTCTGCTGTAGACACGCGCCGATATATACCCTAGATGCGTCGGTAAACAGGCTATTGTTGCAACAGAACTCTGTTTCCGCTTTCGCTTCTACAGAAGTTCCAAAAGCTTTTTCAATTCCGTTTCTGGTCCCGCAAACTTTATAACAGAACTTTTAACAGAAGAATACAACGAGGAGCGCGAGGTAGGGGGGCCCGTAGACGACTGGACACGACGGACAAGGCGTGGAGGGACTCACACAGAAAACATATTTAGCAAAAGTTGTCTGAACACATTTACGCGACATAATGAAAACTGTAGATTTTTTCACTAAGAGGTTTATTTGTTGCAACTAATTAATACATTAATATGCTTAATTTAACCTAATTAAAACACTTAAAAAATAAAAATAAAAGCCCTAAAGTAGTAAGCAATCTAAAGTACGGCGTCGAAAAACTCCTCCGCGTCACTGTCGACTGGTAATGTACCTACCCAAAAGACTGGCGGCATTGCCACGCTGAATGGCAATGCTTATTCTTTGTCCGAAGTAAAAGCCAGCCCTTGGGTCACGCAAAGTGTCAACAAGGCGTTTTGAACGTTCTTTAAATAATTTGTGAGCAATCGGACCCTACAATCCGAGAGTTTCAACCCCAAACGGCTCGAAAATATAACTACCAACAAGGTTATTATATTTCCGCCGCTTGAGGTTCTCTGCAGCCGCTGCGGCAGCACCGGCACAGCACGACGAGCTAGGAAGATGAGATGGCGCAAGAGTATCGACACAAGTAGCGTCCCACAATAAAGGCCTACCCATCTTCCATGGAAATAAAGACACACCGTCCGGTCTTTTGCCATCGTCGCGCGCCAGGTCAAATATATACACGAATATGAGACTGCAAAAGAACGAGAGATTAGAGAAGGCACACGTAGACAAGATATGAAACTTTACAAATTTAAATATTGTGAAGCACTGTCCCAGATATCAATCGGTTATATTATTAAATAAATTGCCTTTAGATTTAATGAGTGCTTTAAACTCCTCATTAAAAAAAAACAACTCAAAAGATTTCTATTGAACAAGAGTGTCTATATACTATTGATGATCTTTGAGGTAAATACAATGTTATATTAATTTTATGTTTTTGTATTGTTGTAATATTTAACGTGTTTGTAATTTCAGATACAATTTATTGTTAATGAATAAATAACTATGACTATGACCGTGGTGTCCGAAGCTGTTGACAACTTCTCCACAGTGGCAGCAATGAGGAGAGCAACAAGGAGTGTCAAGACGTAGGAAAGCAGCGAGGCGGAAGGATCGTTGAAAAAGGTGCTAAAAGTGTCCATAAAAGATGATAATTACACTAAACAAAAAAAAAAAACAAACAGTCAGCAGTAACGCAACAAACAAATAAGAAATAATAAAATTTCCGCAGGTAATCACTAAATATTTTGAATTATCATCATTTTTGTGATAAATCTATCGCGCTGCCGTGTGCGTACGCGCAGCGGAATGTTGTTGAATTTAAAGATTTTAATTATGCAGATATTTAGTGTATGACGTCGTATAATTGTGTATGGTAAAAAAAAATTTGTGCACGCAACCATTGTGGAGAAATTCACCAAAAACTGATTCCGCTGGGCGAACGTTGTCCTGGCGGAACTTTTTTTAATCCATAGACTTAAGAAGAAAAGAGATGTGTCCAAAAATTAGTGTGTATTTGTGTGTAATTGTGTATGTATGAATAAAACTAGTGCATGCATAAACTTCGGAGAAATTCAAGTTTCCGCTACGCGAACGTTTGGCCATTAGCTAGTTTTCATATAAAGCGCTTACATAGAGAGCTGTAGATTTTTACATACGTTGTTTTGAATTTGTTTATATTTGTTTAAAAAACAGATTTAGAAAAAATCGTAGGGCTTAAAAGATAAAAATATAAACGTAAAATACGCTTATTAGGTCTTAGTTCTTAAAGTATGCACTTTGGGGTCTAGATTTTCACGTTTATAGCCCTGATTGCTATGCCGGAGGTCGTGGGTTCGATTCCCACCCAGGACAAATGTTTGTGTGATGAGCGCGATCATTTGTTCTGTGTCTGGGTGTAGTTTATCTATATATGTATGTATTTAGAAATATATAAGTAAGTTTATCAGTTGTCTAGTACCCATAATATCAAGGTTAAATTGACAGAAGATTTGTGGGGTATGTCTATCAAAGTTTGTACCTCAATTATTGAGACTTTAGCGCCGTACTTAGCGATAATATTTAATTTGTGTATAGATCAAGGAGTTTTTCCGGATCTGATGAAATATAGTAAAGTGATACCACTTTTTAAATCTGGGGACAGTAAAGACACTAATAATTATAGGCCGGTGTCCGTGTTGCCGGTTTTTAGCAAGATATTTGAAAAGGTGATGTTAAATCAAATGCTTAATCATTTTAACATAAATAACATCTTACACGATAAACAGTATGGTTTCACCAAAGGACGTTGTACAACTGACGCTGGTGTCTCCTTACTAAAACACATTTTTAATGCGTGGGAAGAGGCACAGGATGCTATGCTATAGGCATCTTCTGTGACCTGTCTAAGGCGTTTGATTGTGTGGTTCATGAAATTACTCCTGAAACTTGAGCATTACGGACTAGGCAAAACAGCTTTAAGCTTATTAAAATCTTATTTGATTGACAGACAGCAACGAGTTCAAATAAACGGTGTCAATTCGCCGGGATTAAATGTGAAAATGGGGGTACCCCAAGGTTAAATTTTAGGTCCTTTTTTATTTTTAGTTTATATTAATGATTTACCCTATTTGTTGCAAAATAAACTTAATATGGTGTTGTTTGCCGACGACACTTCTTTGATTTTTAAGATAAATAGAAGGACTAATAATCTTGACGACGAAAATAACGCACTACTGCAGGTCCAAAACTGGTTCACTGCTAATAATCTAATTTTAAACGGGAAAGAAACTAAATGCATAAGATTTTCCTTACCGAATATCAAAAGTAGTGATTGTGACGTAATACTAAACGATGAAAAACTAGAATTTGTCGACAAAACTGTTTTCCTGGGGATAACGCTTGACTCGAGGCTACAATGGGGTCCTCATTTAACATCTCTTGCAGGACGGCTTAGCTCAGCTGCATATGCTGTTAGAAAAATCCGCCAATTTACGGATGTTGATACCGCTAGACTAGTCTATTTTAGTTATTTTCATAGTATCATGTCATACGGTATCTTACTATGGGGACGGGCTGCAGACATCGACTCAATTTTTATTCTACAGAAAAGAGCTATCAGAGCTATTTCCAATCTCCGCCGGTGCGATTCTCTAAGGGAACTGTTTAAGGATATTAACATCATGACGGTGCCTTGTCAATATATCTATGAAAACATCATGTACGTTAGAAAAAATTTTCATCTTTTTAGCAAAAGAGGGAAATAGGGACGAATTAGTTCAACCAGGTTTCAGACTGGCTAAAGTGGCCTCTTCTTTCATGGGGTACTGTTTGAAATGTTATAATAAAATACCTCCCCAAATATTAGAACTCAATGAAACGAAATTTAAATCTTGTATTAAACGCACACTATGCAGGCAAGCATATTATAAGTTGGAGGATTATATTCAAGATAAAAATGCTTGGCTCAATGCTGGTCCAGCTCCACTACCACCGGGGGTACAAATTGATTAGTTTTGAAACTATTATTACTATTCTTTAATGTTTTTTTTTTAATTTGTTAAATTTGTAAAGTATTATTGTAGTTAATTATTATTGTATTTAGTATTGTATAATGTAGAAGCATTTTTTTCAAACTTTGTAAATGTGAGTACCATGGAGCTATTTTATGGTATTTGGGTTACTATTGGATTTGTTTGACATAAATGAGCATGGCAGTTGAGAGTTTGTCATGCTCACTCAAATGTCTCACTTGGTGGTGCGTGTGTTGGATCATTCGGTTCCCTTCAAAATGGTTGAGCTGAGTGGTGCTAATATTCGCGTCAGGTCCGTGAACGGGCGCTGTCAGTTGAGACTGGTCATCTCTTAGCTGCCAGTTGCTATTTTATTATCTATATTTAGTTTTTATTTTTACATTATTGACATTGTTCTCACATGATAGCGACAAGAAACATGTAACAGAGATATTTGTAATTGCAAAACATGATTGAAAAGAGTGTCCATGGAGTTTCTTGCACATTCTTTTCCATAGAGATCTACGCTTTGGAATGTGCAATTAGCATCATTTTTTCTGACTGACTGACTTCTTGACATTTCAAAAGTGCCTGTAAATGGTTTATTTGAAATAAATGCTTTTGAATCATAACACAAGCTCTGCTTAGCTTGGGACTAGACGGCGTTGTGTGATAGTTGTGGAATATTATTATTATTATTATAGTCATATTTAGTATTAATTTATTATATTTAACCGACTTCAAAAAAAGGAGGAGGTTATTCAATTCGGTTGTATTTTTTTTTTCATTTTTTTTTTATGTTACCTCAGAACTCCGTCGTTTATGGACCGATTTGCATTTTTTTTTTCCCTTTATAGGATATGCTTCCAGATTGGTCCCATTTTTTTCAAAATCCAGTTCTGATGATGGGATCCATGAGGAATCGAGGGAACTCCTCAAATATTATAGGCAACCATTTAGTGATTTTGGTATTTTCATCGACAACTTAAGCATTTACAGTCAAAAAGTAACATTTGATGAAGTGGAACTGATGAAGAAGACCAGAAATGGTCAAGGGAACTTCATACTCACTTTGATATCACAATGAAGATAGTTAAGCGACTATGACAATACAAAATAAATGAATGGTTCTGAATAGTTACGTTACGTTGAAAATGGTATCATCGAAGTAATCTGATGATGATGATGATGGAGCCGGAAGGTAGGCACTGGAACTCCGTAATTAATCAATGTAACCTAGCTGTGTTTGGACTTATTAGAATCGTCATGAGATGCACTTTGACTATAAGGTACTATCGAACTGATTTGATGATGGAGCCGGATGGTAGGCATAGGGACTCCGTAATTAATCAATGTATCCTAGCCGTGTTTGGGCTTATTAGAATTGTCATGAGATGCACTTTGGCTATAAGGTACTATCGAATTGATCTAGTGATGGAGCCGGAAGGTGGAAGGTAGACACAGGAACTAACTAATAAAACAATGTAACCTTGCAGTGTTTTGGGTTAATTGGAATCGTCATGAGAAATAGGCACTCTGTTTATAAGTGGTTCGCAACTAAAAAGTGTAAAATAAAAATTTTTACAAAAAAAAAAACACTAAAAGGATCAAAATAACTTTAATTTCGGAAGTCGGTGTTAAATAAGAAACAAACAATACCGAGAAACACCGAATTCCCAAATTAAAGTTATTTTGATCCTTTTGGTGTTTTTTTTTTTAGCGAAGTCGTTCATTTTTTTTTTTGTAAAAAGTTTTTTAATTTAAGCACTCTCTCGCCTGAAGCACAGGTTCACCTAGTTTTGGCATATAAGCAACTGTGTTCTTTTTAATATTTATTATACTTTATTGTAAATGTGCCCTATGTTATAAATAAACGATTTTATTAAATTTTTTTTTATATAATAAGAGCTAACTATGAATTTTAACTTGTACATTTATGTTCAGCGAGTGAAATATTATTAATATTGTATATTTACATGTCATGGGCAAAGATGTAGACCAGTGTTATTAAAAATAAGCGTTCAACACGTCTTACATTTGTAAGGTCTATCACCAGTGTGTATACAAACATATTTATAACTCACATTCATTCACACTTGTAAGGTGGTCAAATGGCCCTTCTCACCAAAATAACTCTGACAGACATTACATTTGAAAGGTTTTTCACCAGCGTTTACATGATTTGTTAAAACACATTTTGAGTCAAATTGCACTAACAACGTTTCTCACTTGTATGATTTTTCACCAGCGTGTCTACGGCGAATATGTTTTGTTAAAGTACTCTTTTGACTAAAACAAAGCAGACATTCTTCACATTTGTAAGGTTTTTCGCCAGTGTGCGTACGAATGTGTCTTGTTAAATGACTCTTATGAATAAAACAAAGCTGACATTCTTCACATTTGTAAGGTTTCTCGCCAGTGTGCGTACGAATGTGATATGTTAAATTACACTTTTGACTAAAACAAAGCTGACATTCTTCACATTTGTAAGGTTTTTCGCCAGTGTGCGTACGAATGTGGTTTGTTAAATGATTCTTATGACTAAAACAAACTTGACATTCTTTACATTTGTAAGGTTTCTCGCCAGTGTGCGTACGAATGTGATTTTCTAAATGACTCATACGACTAAAACAAAGCTGACATTCTTTACATTTGTAAGGTTTTTCGCCAGTGTGCGTACGAATGTGATTTGTTAAATTACACTTGTGACTAAAACAAAGCTGACATTCTTCACATTTGTAAGGTTTCTCGCCAGTGTGGGTACGAATGTGACTTGTTAAATAACACTTCCGATTAAAACAAAGCTGACATCTTTCACATTTGTAAGGTTTCTCGCCAGTGTGCGTACGAATATGTTGTGTTAAAAGATGCTTTCGACTAAAACAGCTCTGACAGACATCACATTTAAAAGATTTTTCACCAGTGTGTACACGGACCTGTTTAATTAAATTAAGTTTTTTAATATTATTACGACAATTTGTGTCTAATGTAGTATCAATAACACTAATATTAACTCGAGGTGTTGTATTGGTTACAGTTTCTTGGGCTTTCGGAACAAGTTTGGATGTACAATATTTAGTATTCTGGATAACTCTTGTGTCTGACTTGTGTTGATTTTCTGTGATAACGTCTTCTAGTTTTGTTCCTCGTATGTGCAATTTCCGTGTCTCCGCAACGGCCGCCCCTGTAATTATAAATCTAGTTAGCGCCAAATTCAAATCACAATGTAATGAAAGGGAATCTAATGGTTCTAATTAGACCCGAAAAGTTGTTTTTTGTAGGTTTTTGTATATTAATGCCCTTGATCAAAGGATTGGACAGTTGTATGGACAGTTATACACGTCTATCTCCGAACCCACTGCAAATCTAGTAAACGACCCAAGAGCTAGATTGACTAGACACTATACCGAAGATATCCCGGACGTCAGCCTGTACGAGATTAGGATGGCTCTGAAGCAGTTGAAGAACAACAAGGCGTCGGGTGAGGACGGAATTACGGCCGAGCTCCTGAAGGCGGGTGGAAAACCGGTCCTAAAGGCCCTTCAGAAGTTATTCGATTCCGTCATACTCGAGAGAAAAACGCCACAGACATAGAACAGAGGTGTGGTGATACTTTTCTTTAAGAAAGGTGACAATACCCTGCTTAAGAATTACAGGCCCATCTCGCTTCTGAGCCATGTCTACAAGCTGTTTTCCAGAGTCATCACGAACCGTCTCGCGCGCAGGTTCGACGACTTCCAGCCTCCCGAACAAGCCGGATTTCGAAAAGGCTTCAGCACCGTGGACCACATATATACGCTGCGGCAGGTTATACAGAAGACTGAGGAGTATAACCTGCCTCTATGCTTAGCGTTTGTGGACTACGAGAAAGCCTTTGATTCGATCGAGACTTGGGCTGTACTGCAGTCTCTCCAAGACGTCTTTCGGCTGAAATGATGATGACGAATGATGATCAAAGGATTTAACAAAATAAACTGTAATTACCCGACTAAGACAGAGCCAAAAGCAAGAGTTATTATACCCCACATACAGAACTGTTCTGTTGTATCTGCAATCAGTGTTCAGTACCTTAAGCAGATGTGATCACATTCGCAAAATTTGTAAAAAAGCATACAGTAACTTGTTGTAGCATATATAGGAGGTTGGTTCTTCGAATGGCTAGAGGTTTTACCAATATAAAAGCTATTACAGCGTTATATAATTCTTTAGTTAGGAGCCAACTAGAACGTAACACAGTTATCTGGACCCCACACGAGACTAGATATAGCTAAATGTTGGAGCGTGTGCAAAATAAGTTGATTAGATTTATTTACATGAAGCTGTACGGGGTTTATCCTCTTTATCCGCTAATGCATTCTACCCGATTTGTCCTAGGTATGGTCGGATATAATGAACTGAGGATCAGGAGGACTCACACTCGTAACCTATATATTTACGGCAATTAGGGGGAGGATACATAATGCGAATATTTTGGCAAGGGCCGCGCGCGCGCACGTTTAACCTCATAGCTGACGATGTGAATATATTTCATTGTACTCTGAGTGAATTCACTAATATAGCACTTTTTAAAATTTGTCACGGAATTTAGTTTGTAATTTACTAATAAGAAACCTCAATATTGATTTGGACTAGTCTGTGAGGATACTGTTGGGAATAAAAGTAAATAAATAAATGTGTTGCGAGACATCTGACAGTAGGAGTGTGCTCTCCAGCGAGAACAACTACTCGAGGTGTGGCAGTGTGTTTGTGCTACTCAAGAGTGTACAGACAGGACGCCTGAAGTTGTTTTGGTAAGTTTATGTTTCTTTTTTTTTTTTTTCCGGTCGGAAAATCATCTTATGACATCCCCCGCCGTCATCAGACTTTTACTGACTAAAAACCCACTCCTGAAAAAAAGAAAGAAAGAAAGAAAGAAAGAAAACATTTATTTGAGACTCGCACAGGACAAACAACAATAAAATAAAAAGTAACCCTGTTCCTTCGTTGCCTTTCGTACCAGGGCCGAGTCTTCCTTTCAGAATCAGACCCTTGGCCCCAGTAGGCTTCGACCCTGCTAGGCCCCTACAGTTGCTGTCATCTCCTTGAGGCGCGCGTGGAACAGCACGCGCCGTCGACGACTTGGGCTCGGTCCGGACGGTTACCGGACGGTCGGACGGCGAGCCACCCATTGCTCGCCGTCCGCAAGCCTGCGCCTACGATGACCGGAAATCGGGATCGGAATCCCGGTGGCGATTGGGGCGTGAGGACCGTTGCCTCACGCGATCGGCCGCCTCCTTTGCTAGCATTACTGCTTCGCAGAAGGAGGCGACCGCCTGCCACTCCTCCTCGCTCCGGACCATGGCCTGTATCAAGGCCCGGCGCGAGAGATCGCCGCCGCCGATCGCCCTCACGAGGACACGGCGTTGCTCTGCCCAAGCGGGACACACCTCCACCGTGTCCTCCGGGTGGTCCACACAATGGTGACACCCGGGCGTTTCTTCCGCATGAATCCGGTGCAGGAACCTCCCGAACTTACCATGTTCGGTGAGGACCTGCGTCATGTGGAAGGTAAGGACGCCGTGTTGCCTTTCCAGCCACTCCTCAAAGAGGGGACTTACCGCCATAATTATGGCGTGACTTTGGTAAGTTCATGTTGTCAAACCAGTCGGCCAGTTCGCTCACACAATGATTCACTAACTAATACTCACGTGTCGTCTCACTGGCTCTTCGCTTCTTGCTCGATACTTCTTGTTCTTCTTTCACTTCCGTTTTAATTTCTATTAAGGGCACATCATCTTCTGAACCAGACTCAGACTCTTGTGCTGGTATATCTTCTGCGTCTGAATAGCTATTACTTAGACGTTCCAGTTCTAGCTCTGTAAACAGAAACGGTGAAGAGTGTAATACATGCGCAGGATAACTGGATAAACCAACAAACATATAAATACTGGAAGACTTGTCCAGCCCGAAAGCTGGTTTTTTGTCGGAATTTAAAATTGAGAACACAAACAGTGCCACCTACCGGGTTCAATTGTATTTTCAAACCATTCTAAGACTTCATTTTGTATGAATATTTGATTAATTCAAATCGGTCAAGCTATTCAGGAGAAGTTAGGTGACATACATACAGACAGAATAAAAATAATAAAATTTAGTTAATTTATATATAGGGTGACTGGTAATTAGTGTACGATACTTTAACACGTGATTGTGCTCATGATAACCAAAAACTTTTACTATGGGAACAAACCTGAAATCGCGAAAAAAAAAAACAGCTGTTCAGTACATTTATGTTTGCCTAATGTACTGAACAGCTGATATTTTTTTCGCGATTTCGGCTTTGCTCCCATAATAAAAATTGTTTGTTATCATGAGCACAATCACGTGTTTAAGTATCGTACACTAATTGCCAGTCACCCTATATATGGCGGTGGGTGGCGATGGGCGGAGCGAAGCGGTCGCGAGTAGTTAGGGACCATTCAAGTATTACGTAAGCACTACAGGGGGGTGGGGGGTTCTTTGCTTTGCTTATTTTTGATGACATGGGGGATGGGGGGTCTAGATGGGCATTTTTGTTTAAACTGCTACCTATCTTTGAAAATAGCTTACTGAAATTGTTTTGGATATTTTAGCTAATTCTTGGTTTAGTCGAATGATAAATCTTACAAATTTTGCTATGTATGTATTTTTTTTTATTATAAGGTGCTTATTTCAAATAATATATGTAAATAAATAGTAACTTAGATACGTTTTGGTCATGACCGTTACCAAATAATAAACTGCTCCTGAAATAAAACTGTTAGTTAAGTTTTATTTTTTTGGTGTGTATGGGTTAATTAGTGGTTTTGTATAGCAATCTAACACAAAAACTCAGTTGTGTGGGAAATATTGCGATAGTATTATGTAAAAAATGGTCATGATCGTTACTTGTTACGAAAATGCTATACTTAACATGTGAATATATCAATTAAACATACCAATAGACATAGCATTACCATACCGACCTTAACTTGTAATCTTTATGTTAAAAAATATAAAAAAAACTATTCAATTATTTTAACAAATATGGAAAAACTATATAAATGTATTAAAATATTTCGAAGGACAGTCACGTATACCTGACCAACCAGTAACGGTCCTGACGTCGTAAAGTTGTGGATACACCGATTTAGTAAATAAAACACATGTTTTACAATATTAAAGTTGTCTTTATAATTTTTAAATGCTCAGAGCATGCTGATAAGGCACATGACATCATAAAATCAACAATTGACAATTCAGTCAATACTAATTGTATTTTATAAACTGGCTTAATTAGCAACAATAATGCACGTTTTTGAACGTAAAAAGGAAATTACCACCAACAATTACCATTTTTGTGGTCTTTCCTGCTAACAGCAATCAACTCTTGACAAAACAGAATACTGATACTGACAAGAATAGTCCGTTCAATCTGTAAAAGTTAAAAATATTTTAATTAATGAAAACATATTTACTCCAAACAAAACACTTATAAAGCAAGCCTAATTAATTACCATCAGAATCGCTGTCTCCCAAGCATTTATCACACAAATAATCAATAGTTATATTCTTATGGGTAGATACTTTCTATTCTTCCCACTACATATGACAAAATGATACTTAAGTTCACTGTGGTCCACGAGTATGAAGACACGGATGTAATATTTTTTTGAAATGTACATGTCTCAAATTCTACAACCTACTCGAGCCTTTTCCCACAATATAAATATATTATGCAGTTTCATAGTAGTAAGTATTCTCTCAGTGTACCCACATACTTAGGCTGTCCTGTCCGTTACTTTTTTAGTCCGGCTCATACGTTACCAGTCATTTGGTAATGGTCCGGACGTAACGGTACGACAGCTTCTCTTAGTTATTTAATCATTTATTAAAAATGTTGTTTGATAACTAAATAGCTCTTGTTTGCCGAAAACCTGAATTAATTTTGCCATGTGAAACTATTTTTGCTTTAACACTAACATTACATAATCATTTTATAAGCGTGAAATACTTACCGGTCAATGTGCAGAGAAAACTTCGAAAAAAGTCCGTTACCGGTCGAACTCGAGTGTCCACTGAAGACAGATCAAAACTGACACTTCAAAATGACCGCTGGTGTTAACGTATTTGATTTGGTGTTGTTATTTAAATAAAAAATCGGCGAGTAGTAGAAAAAAATCAGTACTAAAATGGATTCAATTTACGGTCACGGTGCAAGGACATGTCCACTTAACACATACCATGGGGACAGAATATAAACTTTAAAATGTTATTAAATACTTGTATTATAATATTATAGAGTTTACCATGGTTGAAAGCTACAAATTGATAACAAAAACTAAAATATGTGGAGTATGTAATAAGAAGCAAATAGCGAAGAAATAGTTTAACATAGGTCATATCCAAAAGAGGACAGTACTGCAAGTCGTAAGATGCCACATTTCTGGAAGAGGGTTGGTAGACACCTTAAGAGGGTTGGTAGACATTTTGACGAAAATGCCCAGATGGGCATTTTCGTCAAAATGTCTACCAACCCTCTTATGGGATGTCCCATACATACAAGTTGCAAATAACTAACATTTTTAAGACATAGAAGTATCGAGTAATTATTTAATAGATCCAAAAGACTGAAGTTTTCTTTTTTTACTTAAATTGTTAACAGAAACTTAAAACAAATAACAAAATTAAATCCAGAAATGTGGCATCTTACGACTTGCAGTACTGTCCTCTTTTGGATATGACCTATGTTAAACTATTTCTTCGCTATTTGCTTCTTATTACATACTCCACATATTTTAGTTTTTGTTATCAATTTGTAGCTTTCAACCATGGTAAACTCTATAATATTATAATACAAGTATTTAATAACATTTTAAAGTTTATATTCTGTCCCCATGGTATGTGTTAAGTGGACATGTCCTTGCACCGTGACCGTAAATTGAATCCATTTTAGTACTGATTTTTTTCTACTACTCGCCGATTTTTTATTTAAATAACAACACCAAATCAAATACGTTAACACCAGCGGCCATTTTGAAGTGTCAGTTTTGATCTGTCTTCAGTGGACACTCGAGTTCGACCGGTAACGGACTTTTTTCCAAGTTTTCTCTGCACATTGACCGGTAAGTATTTCACGCTTATAAAATGATTATGTAATGTTAGTGTTAAAGCAAAAATAGTTTCACATGGCAAAATTAATTCAGGTTTTCGGCAAACAAGAGCTATTTAGTTATCAAACAACATTTTTAGTAAATGATTAAATAACTGAGAGAAGCTGTCGTACCGTTACGTCCGGACCATTACCAAATGACTGGTAACGTATGAGCCGGACTAAAAAAGTAACGGACAGGACAGCCTAAGTATGTGGGTACACTGAGAGAATACTTACTACTATGAAACTGCATAATATATTTATATTGTGGGAAAAGGCTCGAGTAGGTTGTAGAATTTGAGACATGTACATTTCAAAAAAATATTACATCCGTGTCTTCATACTCGTGGACCACAGTGAACTTAAGTATCATTTTGTCATATGTAGTGGGAAGAATAGAAAGTATCTACCCATAAGAATATAACTATTGATTATTTGTGTGATAAATGCTTGGGAGACAGCGATTCTGATGGTAATTAATTAGGCTTGCTTTATAAGTGTTTTGTTTGGAGTAAATATGTTTTCATTAATTAAAATATTTTTAACTTTTACAGATTGAACGGACTATTCTTGTCAGTATCAGTATTCTGTTTTGTCAAGAGTTGATTGCTGTTAGCAGGAAAGACCACAAAAATGGTAATTGTTGGTGGTAATTTCCTTTTTACGTTCAAAAACGTGCATTATTGTTGATAATTAAGCCAGTTTATAAAATACAATTAGTATTGACTGAATTGTCAATTGTTGATTTTATGATGTCATGTGCCTTATCAGTATGCTCTGAGCATTTAAAAATTATAAAGACAACTTTAATATTGTAAAACATGTGTTTTATTTACTAAATCGGTGTATCCACAACTTTACGACGTCAGGACCGTTACTGGTTGGTCAGGTATACGTGACTGTCCTTCGAAATATTTTAATACATTTATATAGGTTTTCCATATTTGTTAAAATAATTGAATAGTTTTTTTTATATTTTTTAACATAAAGATTACAAGTTAAGGTCAGTATGGTAATGCTATGTCTATTGGTATGTTTAATTGATATATTCACATGTTAAGTATAGCATTTTCGTAACAAGTAACGATCATGACCATTTTTTACATAATACTATCGCAATATTTCCCACACGACTGAGTTTTTGTGTTAGATTGCTATACAGAACCACTAATTAACCCATACACACCAAAAAAATAAAACTGAACTAACAGTTTTATTTCAGGAGCAGTTTATTATTTGGTAACGGTCATGACCAAAACGTATCTAAGTTACTATTTATTTACATATATTATTTAAAATAAGCACCTTATAATAAAAAAAATACATACATAGCAAAATTTGTAAGATTTATCATTCGACTAAACCAAGAATTAGCTAAAATATCCAAAACAATTTCAGTAAGCTATTTTCAAAGATAGGTAGCAGTTTAAACAAAAATGCCCAGATAGTGATTAAGTCAACAGTGCAATCTTTTTTTAGTTTTTCCAGAGAACAATTTCGATGTTTCAAAATCACAAGAGAGTGAACAGACACACATCATTAAGCTAAGTCTTTATTTGCCTTAAACATGGTATAAAGTTGTCACAGTCAGGTATTAATCTATAGTCCAGTTGTTCAGCTATTTGTATCAATTGCATGCATAGTTATAATTATTAGTTAATGAGTATTCAATGTCATAATATGAAGTCAATACAATAATATAATAGTTTTATCTCAGCATTATCCGTAATCACAAAAGTCCAGAAATTCAAAGTTTGTGGTTAAAAAAAAATCTTTAAGGTCATAAAACATATGTTCTTTCAGCCATTTCAACTACTGCTCATAAATTAATAACCAAAGTAACACATTGACAAATGCTTGTACCAACGTTTACGTATTCATGGGGTGGGCGGGGGGTGAGGGCTTTGCTTACTTTTGCTGACGAGGGGGCAAAAGGGAGGGGCAGTTGAGGAAGCTTACGTAATACTTGAACGGCCCCTTAGTTAGATATCTTCGCGCAAACTCTTGCGGTGCGGCGACTTATTATAAATAAACGGCATCGATTTAGATGACTTCGCGCTCACGTAGGGCGGCGCCGCCGCGTCGCGTTGAATTCGCATGAATCGCATCGGGACATTTCGCCACCACAATCGCATTGAATCGTCCAGGACGCCGCGTTAGCCAATAGCTCAGTGATCTACCAAACACGTACTAGTGGCGCGTGGAGGTGCACGTAACGCCCAGGCGAAATTCCGCTTTGTCCTTAGAACATTATCTTTTATATAAACAGATGTAATCCCCTTCTTCTTCTTTTCGATTCGATGGTAAACTCGTCAAACTGTTTGGGCCCAATAGGTGGCTACATTAATAGCATCACCTACCACTATCCGACTTCTTGAAACCCCAAGAACATCTCCCGCCTGGGCGGGATTTGCAGTGGCCTATATGGAAAGCACTAAATCGGTTGCGAACCCGGGTAGGCCGCTGCAAACACAACTTGGCAAAATGGGGTTTTATAGACCCGTCGGATACTCAATGTGAGTGCGTGCTTCTGCTCAAAACATGAGCCACATATTAGAATGCCGCAAGTGCCCATACACCTGCACTTTGGAGGATTTGATGAGTGCTACCGATGCTGCTATGTAATCCCCTAACTTATAATATGCATAGTGTGCATTTAGATTTTGTCTCATTCAGTCTTATTACAAAAAATTGCTTTAGTACTGGTTTGAACCAAGATTAAAAGGTCTAGGCTTGTTACAGTAAAATGTGATCTGATTACAAAACTAAGACTATTCGAGGATCAGGTAGTGCCAAAGAAAGACTGGTTTCAATAATATCCACAGATAAGAAACAGAAATGGCATAGTAATTTATAGGTAAGGGATTCTTACAAGTCATATACAGAATGTTACATTAGTCAACAAATGATTACATTACAATTACAAAAATTTTCAGTCCAAATTAATATTCTCGTCGAAGTTAAATTAAATTAAATCATAAATTCGTCAAAAGAATAAAAAAAACTTGAAAAGGCACCAGAGTATAGTAGGGGCACCAGAAATAGCTGCAGGCAAATGATTATAAACTGTCGGGTCCATAACATGAGTCGTCTTGGAAGATTTGGCGACCGTTCTGACCCCTGCTTCTGGTGCAATATGAATGAAGGCTGCTTACCTTTGGGTAAAGGTCCAGATTCATCCTCACGTACAGTGAGACATAATATATATAAATATATCGGGTAACATGAGGATGCCTACTAGTCTAATAAAATGGGGTCTAGCGGACATGTCCTGCGATATCCCGACGATGGCCCGTTCGGCATGCTTCTGTATTCGGAAGGCGCGCTGCAGATCGGCAGCACGTCCCCATAGCTCAGAGCCGTATTGTAGTAACGAAAGCACCGTCGCAAAATAACAGGACCGCACATCGCGCTCGGGTAAGACGCGCGATATTCTGCCAAGAGCAAAACATGCACTACCCAATTTACCGCACACCTTATTAATCTGACCATCCCACTTGAGGCACCCGTCAATTCCAAACCCAAGAAAGGTTATCGTCTTCACCTGAACTAGAACCACTCTCACCCGCAGATACCGCCAGTGGTCGTGAAGACCGCCTTCATAGAACAAAGTGAATGAAGTGAGTCTTTTTCAGATTCAGAGCAAGACCATTTCCTTGGAACCATAACGCCATTTGATTCGCGGCAACAATTAACTTTTGCTCTAACTGATCCACTGATGAATCAGTGGATCAGTTAGAGCAAAAGTTAATTAAAGTTAATTATTGAAGCTGTCACCAACGCTGCAACATCATTAGCGTACATGAGTACTTCTGCGTCAGTCACAGCATCAGGCAAGTCATTCAGCAGTAGCGAAAAGAGTATGTTGGACACGGATGAACCCTGAGCCAATCCCATCTCCGATTTCAGAGGCTTGGACCTCACCTTTTCTTGGCCACTTACTAAAAGTCCTGTCGTGCAGCAAATCTTTCATTAAAGCATGCGATGACCCCACCACTCCGTAACGCTGTAGTTTTACAGCTAACACGGCGCGGTCAAGAACATTGAATGCTTTGGACAGGTCGTAGCATAGGACAGCCACTTGCCTCTTTTGCTCACGTGCAGACATGACTCGATGTACGAGTTCACGTGCTAAACACGTGGTCGAGCGGCCTTCTCGGTACGCATACTGACGGTCAAAAAGGGCGTTCGTTTCCGACATAAATTTAATAAGTCGGGAACTCAAACCATTCTCAAATACTTTGGCAATGGTGGATATAATTAGAGACTGGTCTGTAATTGTCCATGCAGTCTTTTTCACTTTTCCTTTGTACATGTACACTTTACTGAGCTTAAACAGCGCAGGAAAAGAACCTTCCCTTACGCAAGCATTAAATAACTCAAAAAGAACTTAGGTTAGAGAAGCTGCTACCAGTTTTAAAAGTCTCCTCGAGATGCCGTACGAATCTTTCGACGTTTTAGGTGGGATCCGTGATGTGATGATTTGGTGAACTTCATACGCACTAAAAGCAGTGAGCCAAAGACATCATTATAAAGCTGATGATAAAATACGAGAGTTAAGTGGAGATTACGTGGAAAAATAAAATTACTTTTGCTTATATTTTATATTGTTATCTTGCTGAGGCCGCGAACTTTTCAATCCACTCTCGTATTAATAATAATAACGTTATTACCCGACTACGGAGGGTTATGATTTTGACAGGCTATGTATGTATGTGAGTATGTTCATCTGTTCCCTCATAGCTCCTAATCTACTTATCGGAACTCGACGTATGAGGTATCGTTAGAACCGTTTTAATTGTCCGCTAAACATAGGCTACGTGACGTGTCACAAAAATCGATATGGCGCCCTCTAGCGGACAAAAAGTAATGCGTTAAAAATAAAAAAGGAGATAAATACGCCGTGTTTGGTATTATTTGAAAGGGCTTCACTTGTTCATACCAAAATAAATAGTATAGAAGCACAGTGATTTAAAACCAAAATCTTTCAAATAAAAAAAAGTAAAAAACTAAAAGCCGACTACGACAAAAAAAAGAAGCTGAAAAAGTATGAAACAAGATTTTAAAGATGCTGAAATAAACAAAGTAACTGGAAAAACAAGAATAGAACAAAAAGAAAAGCCGTAGTCGTACATTCAATGTATGTTTTTTTTTTTTTATTATGTGTGTTCACCGATTTCTTGGTCAATAGTGGACCGATTTTAAAATTTATTTTTTTGATTGGAAGGTTATACTTCCAAGTTGGTCCCATAGAAATATTGTTACGATCTGATCATGAACTTCGAAGATATGGAACAGAACTCCTCATAGGATCACAGTAGAACCGTCGTAACAAGTAAAATTGCTTTGTTTATACGTGTAGTCGATGACTGACTGAAAGTAGAGGGGGAATATATCGAACTGATCTGATGATGAAGCCTGAATTTAGGCACCGGAACTCTGTAATAAATTAATGTAATCTAACCGTGTTTGGGATTATTAGAATTGTCATGAGATGCACTCTGGCTATAAGGTATTTAATTTTGACTGAGGGGTACTTTTTAGTGGTGGTACCATAACTAAAAAGTGTAAAATAAAAAACTTTTTACAAAAAAAAAATACAACCGACTTCAAAGTAAAAAAAAAACACTGAAAAGTGCAAAATAACTTTAATTTCGGAAGTCGGTGTTAAATAACGAAGAGACAAAACTATTATAGAAACACCGACTTCCGAAATTAAAGTTATTTTGCACTTTCAGTGTTTTTTTTTTACTTTGAAGTCGGTTGTATTTTTTTTTTTGTAAAAAGTTTTTTTTTAGTTAGGTTCTAATATATGCCAATTACGGGTAAACCGGTAATGCCAGTTTACCGCTTAGTTGCTAACTTAAGTTTCTTGTACAATTGTGACACAAAACGAAAAACAGAGGACAATAAGGGAAACAGGTTACGAGAGAAAAATAAATTAAAAAAAAAAAAAAAAACAGACAAAAACAAAACAAACAGAGTAAGTATAAGAATAGACTCGAATACATGTCCCTGGCGTGCAGGGAGGTCAAAATTCTTGCCTTGAATTTCGCTTCAGAATCGTTATATTAAGGTGTAGAGTGATCATTAAATTAATGTTCTTAAAAACATACCATATTTAAAATGTTCCACTTTTGGCTCAATGACATTGTCTAGTCTCTCACAAACAGATGGAAATTCTTCTTTGACAGCAATGCTTTCAATATGGCTGACATCAACTATATTGATGTTCTCTACAGGAGTTACTATTAGCCCACTGGAACACTTTAGCTGACCTCGGTTTACTGAAGCATTTGGCTGCAAAAGGATATTACACATTAGTTAATCCTGATGTTTTTTTTTGTGCACACAAACAAGTAAAAACTATTTTGATTAGATTCGGCTGCAAAAAAAGCCTCATAAATGGCAATACTTAAGTATTTTCATTCATCTATGGTGAGTTTTTGGCGGGATTTCTTCGATTGAAGTCCAGTGGCTGTTTTAATTATTCGCAAATTGATTCCTAGTGGATATTGTGATGTAAAATAGGTGTAGTTTTGTATCTCAAGTGTCTGCGCAACTGGAATAATATGTGGAATCATTGAAATAGGCGCGGTCTCGGTAAAATGGAGCTGAGAATTTTATTGTAGTTTTAGCTACCTCAGCGAAGTTTGCAGAGAAGGCTGAATCGATACATTTGCTGCCAAATACTTCAAAAAACATTAGAATGTGTTACACCTGCATTCTAATGTAAAACAAAAAGAAACGATATTACCCAATCTATTATTCCGACTGAAGGACTTTGTATCCAGGGTCAAGAAATAAATTTAAAAAAAAAATTCATTTATCTATTGTCAAAAAGATTAAAACCATATCCTTTTTAACCGACTTCAATAAGGAGAAGGTTCGATGGTCGGCTGTTTTTTTTTTATGTATGTTCACCGATTTCTCGCAATTGTGGACCGATGTTGAAATTTTTTTTTTTATTTAAAGTTTATGCTTCCTTGGGACCACCCATAGAAATATTGTTAAAATCTAATCATGAACTTCGAGGATATGGTACAGAACTCCTCATAGGATCACAGATTCACAGGAGAACTGTCATAACAAGTAAAATTGTTTTGTATAAACATGTAGTCGATGACAGTGGTCCGGCCGTTTTTGAGTTTTAGCGTGACTAATGAACAGCTATTATCTTAATATATATAAATCTCGTGTCACAATGTTTGTCCTCAATGGACTCCTAAACCACTTAACCGATTTTAATAAAATTCGCACACCATGTGCAGTTCGATCCAACTTGAGAGATAGGATAGTTTAAATCTCAAAAAAAAAAAAAAAACAAACTATTATCACGCGGGCGAAGCCGCTGGCAGACGCTAGTATATATATATAGATTTGAGTACATTATGAAGAGTCAAAGTTTACACAAAACAGTAGATTTTCAGAAGTCTTTACTGGATATAAACCTAGGTAATATCCATAAGATATCTGTGTTTCCAAAATATTTAGATAAGTAAAGGATGTGCAATAATATCATAATCAAGTAGAGCAGTTGTATGAAAAATAGTAAAAATGTATCTCAGGTTCGATGATCTAAAGGTTTTCAACTCATCCTGAGCGGTCCATGACCTCTAGATAGTATCACTAGGTATCACTTCTACACTTACTAAATACCCTCACTAGTTGCAGAACACCTCACCTCATTCATCATCTGAGCAAACAGCTCTTCTGCTTCCAGACATTTTCTCTGCAGTTGGCAGCATTGCTTTAGTTTAGCAAAGCACAAGAAACAAGCGAGCATCGGTCTTCTGTCGTCAGTAACAAACTGCAACATTACATATTATTATATACTAAGTATATGACTTAAGAATAGAATTAATGTCCGACCGACACTGGTTTTTACGACGGAAACCGAATTTCGGCAACAGCCTCAGTTTCAGCTGAAACCTCCTAACAAGGATCATGTTTCGAGGGGAAAATAAAGAAAACGTTATTATAATGATTATAATAATGGATATGTTGGTAGGTACCTATGTAAGTACCTACTCATTTAATTACAAGTGTGTTAATTTTATTTAAAAAAACCATTAGGGACGTAGGTATCGAACTGTACTTGCCACTTGAATACCTTGGTAATAAGTATTAAAATGAATTTTGAAACTCTGAATCCATAATATTATCACCACTAATGAACTATTGTAAGTACCAAGTACATAACTAATGTTTGTTTCAGTATAGCACTAGCGAGAGTTCAATCAACCAAAAAAAAATTTAAATAGTTAATTATTTTTTTATGTTGACTATCTCTCTTATGCTATATCACGTAATAAAACTTACCGAATTCAAAATAATTCAGACTTAAACTCACTCAAACAAAACAAATTGCAAAAATAAGCCAGTCACAACATGATTAGGCACATGGGGTGGATGAAGTTTCGGCATGTTTGCCACCGAAACCAAAACTAAACTGAACCTAAATTTTTTGTTGAAACTGAACATTTGGTCAGACACTAAATAGAATACTTCCCATACAATTTAAAGGTATATTGTCATACTGTCTGAGCAACACTGACCACAGTCACGGTAATATTATCTATACAGTATTGTAACTCGGCCGTATCTTTGAAATAAATGCCTACAGCCGCGCGGTACGTAAACATGCGATAGGGCTGCCCGCACTATGGCTGCCCGCCTCCAGCATTTTAATTACATTTGCCTACTTTGTGTTTCCATTTAGTTTTGTGATTGTAAATATACTTTTTTTATATAAACAAATAAAATACTTTGTGAATTGAATAGGAAGTGCTCAATATTTGCGACCGAAAAATATTTGCGCCTCGCTGAGACGTACCTACGAAATGCTATATTATTAAATTTTAAAGTACAAAAATCCGCATTCTAAAGCTTAATTAAAAATTGTTTTGGGAAACATGGACAAGGTGGAGAAAAAGGAATATCTTTTACTTGGTTATAGATACCTGCAGCTACTTTACAATTTATATGTTTGGTTTTAAATGAAGAATTCATGCAACCAAAAACAGCACAATATATCCTACTCGTCATATTAAATATATAAAGATGTACTTGAACTTATTTTTATTGAAAAAATCGCGCGGCACAGACGCGACTGTCTGCATCCCGAGCGCACCTCGAGATCGAGGCGCGTAGGTATAGCTCGCTATGAAGTTGGAATACTGTATAGATAATATTACCGTGCCACAGTTGACGTTATGTGTGGATATTGGTATGTACATCTCATACAGAGAAACATCCTAGATCTAGATCTTTTCTAGATCTAGATCCTAGTTAGCTATAAGCAGCCTGTTTAAGTAATAAAATATATTAGGATTTATGATACAACTTACTGAAATATTGGTCAGCATTTCATAAAGTTTTTGTAAATCCTTGTCGTTAACTATGTACATGCGGACATTCTCTGCTAAACATATTCTACACATTGGCATTTTATTCATCTTTGAACTTCAAAGAATAACTCAGTTAACAAATAAATTAGAAAAACAATGTTGAATGTCTGCTGATGGCGCGGCTTTAACAATCCACGAGATAAACTCAGTAAATATCGTGTGATCGTATGCACTTCTTTCGTGGAACTCTTGTGACACCCGGATCGATAAGCCGTATATTCGTGGACGTCCAGGAGGTTTATAGGATTTATTTAGATAATTTTAATATCTAAAACCAAAACAGTGAAAAAAAATACAATTTATTTGACACCTTAAATTTTTTTTTCTTTTTTACCCAGGCTATCTTCAAGGCTAGGTTCTTCTACCATATCGCCTAGTCTTTCGTCTATGTTTTCTTGCGTAATAAGTTTTCATTAATAGTTTTCTTTTTGTTTTACATAAGAATTCGGGTGTAACACATTCTAATGTTGTTGAAATATTTGACAGTAAATGAATCGATTCAGCCTTCTCAGCAAACTTCGCTGAGGTAGCTAAAACTACAATAAAATTCTAAGCTCCATTTTACCGAGACCGCGCCTATTTCAATGATTCCACATATTATTCCAGTTGCGCAGACACTTCAGATACAAAAGTACACCAAATTTTACATCACAATATCCACTAGGAATCAATTTACGAACAATTAAAACAGCCACTGAACTTCACTCGAAGAAATCCCGCCAAAAACTTCACCTAACATTCAATGACACCCACGTTTCGAATTGCGTCAAAAGCGATAATATTGCGAAACCGACTAACGCGCAACGTCACAACTATTACTCAATAGCCCTTTTATTTTCAGACTATTAAATTTGGTCGGATTCGCGATATAATCACTTTTATCGCAATTCGGAACACGAGCAGTTTCATACCTTTGTTGTCATAATTGCGCCTTTAATAATTAAGTGTATTAAAAAACGACGCTTATAATACGTATGAAAAATTAACTATTTAAACAACTACTGAGAATTGGTAGTATGGGTGAAAATATAAATTACAATAGTTAACTATTAGAAAAATTACCTTACTTTTTCTCTATAAATCTCACGAATTACTCTAGAGGAGTGACTCTTTAGAAGCACATTATATGCAGAGAGGAATGCTGTCGGTCAAACGAACGGAAGGTTTTAATGCAGGGAGCTAACAGTGACTTAACATTAAAGCAGTCTCAGAACCGATCTTCAGCAGGTTCGGATTCAATTTATCAGCCTACATTTATATTTCTTACGGCGAACTTCGTACCGCCTAACAGCAGTGACGGATTAGGACTACTTGATGCCCTAAGCAATCTACGCGTGTGGGCTCCCCTATCCGTATGTCAACTAGAATCGGTCTTTAAACCTTTACCGCCTAAAACATTAGTTTTTTGTAAAATAAGGTGATGAGATGTAACGTAGGTACAGTGGAGTAGGTGCGACAACAATAAAAACCAAAGCATAATTTATTTATTAGGGGTTAAAGTATGAAATTGCCGATTTGTACTGATAAATTGAAATTCATTTTTTTTTTTCATTTAACATATTTATTTAATCAAACTAATTACCATTATTATCTATCCATTGCTGCCATCTAATAGGAAGGTCATTTATGCCTTTGAGATAGAACTCTGGTGATCTAGATTCGACAAACTAAGTAAAAGCATTTTGTACTGCCTCCTGAGAAGAAAACTTTTTATCAAGTAGAAAATTGTCCAAATCACGAAAAAAATGGTAGTCCGTTGGAGCAAGGTCTGGCGAATAGGGAGGGTGACGAATGGTTTCTAATTGCAGATACTGTAGAGTTAAAATGGTTTCTCGTGCTGTATGAGGTCTCGCGTTATCATGGAGCAATAATGGTGAAGATTGATTCATGAGTCGGGGTGTTTCACTGCTAGTTTTGCTATCATTGTTCGGAGTTCGGCACAGTAGACATCTGCCGTTATTCCTTGACCAGATCGGAGAAAGCTATAGTGAATAACACCATGCTTAGACCACCAAACAGTTACCATTACCTTTTTTATTGGTAAGCTTTGCTTTAGGACACTGTTGCGGCGTTTGACCTGGGGTCAGCCATTGTATTTTTCGCTTACGGTTATCGTAAAGAATTCACTTTTCATCACATGTCACAATTCGATCCAATATTCCTTCATTTCTGTATCGATTCAACAAGGCAACATAAGTTCAACACGCGTTTCTTTCTGCAGATCAGTCAAATCATGAGGCACCCATTTTTCATATTTTGTTATTGTTGGTAAGGTAACGTTAAACCATGCCGCTAATTCCTGGGTAGTTTGGCTCGGATGGGCTTCTACCATCTCTTTCAATACATTGTTGTTCACCTGTGTGGACGGTCTTCCACGTGGTTCGTTCTTCAAATCAAAGTTTCCATCACGAAAGCGTTTAAACCAAAATCGCACGGTGCGTTCATTAGCAGTCCCCTCTCCAAACGCAACATTGATATTGCGAGCTGTTTCTGCCGCGATAGTTCCGCGTCGGAACTCGTATTAAAAAATCACTCGAATTTTCGAAGTATCCATCTTCTTGTCTAAGCTGAATAAAAAACAACTGAATGTCGATAATCGAATGTTGCACATTTTTTAACCGACTACAAAAAAAGGAGGAGGTTATCAATTCGGTTTTTTTTTTAAATTATGTTACCTCAGAACTCCGTCGTTTATGGACCGATTGGCATTTTTTTTTCCCTTTAGAGGATATGCTTCCATATTAGTTCCATTTTTTTAAAATCCAGTTTTCATGATGAATCCACGAGGAATCGAGGGAACTCCTCAAATATTATAGGCAACCATATAGTTATTTTGGAATTTCATCGAGGACGTGGAACTGATGAAGAAGACCAGAAATGGCCGACGGAACTTCATACTCACATAGATATCACAATGAAGATAGTTAAGCGACTATGACAATACCAATAAATAAATGATTCTGAATAGTTATGTTGAAAATGGTATCATCAAAGTGAACTGCGGGGCTATTGCGTAACTCTGTTGACAGTTCAAGTGATGATCACTTGTTAACAATGTGCATCATTGAACTGTCAAACAGCTAGTTTCGTATTGCCTATCTTCAGTGACTAACTGCAGTGACGTCATTACCCACTGGTGCTTTTGATAGCCACCGTAACACGTTTTGACAGATGTTATTGTATCGATATTTTAAAATTGCGATTGTGTAAGCTTTTGAAGCTGTATAATAGTCGATAAAATTTTAGAGTGGTCACAATAGGCACCGTAAATTTTTATAACTCACCACATTTCCACCGTAGTTTGTTAGTCACTTGTGTGATACGTAATACTAATTTTATGAAATTGTCAGTTGACAACTAAGTTTAGTGTGCAACGAATGCTAGTTGTCAACTGTTATTGAAAAAGTTAGCCAATGGTCCCCCTGATGATGATGATGGAGCCGGAAGGTAGGCACTGGAACTCCGTAATTAATCGATGTAATCTCGCCGTGTTTTGGCTTATTAGAATTGTCATGAGATGCACTTTGGCTATAAGGTACTATAGAACTGATCTGATGATGGAGCCGGAAGGTAGGCACAGGAACTTCATAATAAAACAATGTAACCTAGCAGCGTTTGGGTTAATTGGAATTGTCATGAGAATAGGCACTCTGGTTAGAAGTGTATCGCAACTAAAAAGTGTGAAATAAAAAGCTTAAAAAAAATAGTTTTGGAAGTCGGTGTTAAATAAGAAACAAAAAATACCGAGAAACACCGACTTTCGAAATTAAAGTTATTTTGATTCTTTTGATGTTTTTTTTTAGTGTAGTCGGTTATTACTTTTTTTTTGTAAAAAGTTATTTTTAAAAAAAGAACTTCATAGGTACCTACCTACTATGTGAAAAGTTTCACTCAAAAATCTCAAACCATGAAGGTTTTATGTCAATTCGAAGTACCTATTACAATAAAACGGCAATTTCATACTTTAACCCCTAATAGTACGTATGCATAGAAACCGGGCGGCACAATTACTTAAAAAACAAAACATTTGATTGACACAGATTTGTGGGGGCGCCAGGCGGGGAGGCCACGGGGTAGGGGTGGTTTGTGATTGGCTGATCGCAATTCCGGTGCATTTGAATTGCCGAATGCACTAGCGGGCAGCGAGTGGGCAAGCGGGAGCGGGGTTATGACTCTATGTCAACTTAAAACCCGTTAGTCCTAGAAACTTGTTTTGGTGTGGTTTTTGGTGACATGAGAGTGAGACGTGGGCATCACGTCTCATCGTAAGGACGGATTTTTTTTTTTGTGCTTCTTCTGGTGCCCCCCCCAGACGTGATGCCCTAGGCAATTGCTTAATTTGATTAAGGGTTAATCCGTCACTGCCTAACAGTCAATGAATGTATTGATTACCTTTTAACTAAACTTATTGACCGAATTATAGTATCTTAGCCGTGTGCAGCGCCCTTTATTGAACTCCACTGCGGGTGACGTAACCTTCGACAAACTTATTATTTGCGCTTGGTACAGTAATCGGGTCTAGGGATCGAACCGCAAAATTAAGTTTGTTTTTTATTGTATATACTTTCCCGGGATAAAAGTACCCAGTGTGGTGCCCAGGATATTAAAGAATAATATCCTGGGCCAACCAAGTGTCATCGTAATCGAACCGGTAGTTTTTGTGTGATGCCTGAACAAACAGACAGACAGACAAACATTTTTTTAATCACATTTGTCATTTATTTTTTTGATATTTTAATGTACAGAATTTTCACTTCGACAGATTTATTATAAGTATAGATGAGCTTCAGCACAATACATAAATATGTATGCATAAACTGCTGACCAAATAATTGTGACGATGCGCGTTGGTCGGATTCGCATGATTTTGGCTGTTGTCGCACCTCGGAACGCAGGTATAATTATTTTTTTTTGCAGTGATTTTGACCTGGATACTGAATTCTTTAAGCCACCACCCTTTTAAAGACGTGGCGTAATGTTGCCACTTTATACGTATGTAGATAATTGTATTTCCTCACTATTTATTTATTACTGTTATTTCTACAAATTGTTGTTTTTATACAAATTAATGTATTGGTATGTACACAATACCGTTGCCGACGTCTGTTAGTCGATAACGTCACCGGCCCACGCTGAAAACCAGCGCTGTGGATTCGTCACATTTTTGCGTTGTGGACACGGCATTATGCTGAGCGTAAGGCCGTTTTGCTTGGACGTGGCGCATATATGTTATTTCTGATTATTTATGTTTTTGTCTTGCAAAATGTTTGCAATATGTTAGTTATAAGTTTGCGCCTTTTCCGGCAAATAAAATGTTTTTCTTTCTTTCTTTTCTTTCAAATATTACTTTTTTTTACGTGGGAAATCATTCAATGACATCTCCCGCCCTTTTCGTGTCAGACTTTTACTGACTAAAACCCACTCCTAGTTCCTTCGTTGCCTTTCATACCAGGGCCGGGTTCACCCATGGCCCCAGTACGCTTCGACCCTACGGTTTGCTGACAACTTCTTGAGGGCGCGTCGAAAAAAACGCGCCGTCGACGATTTGGGCTCGATCCGGACGGTTATCGGACGGTCGGACGGCGAGCTACCCATTGCTCGCCGTGTAAGAAATAAAAACCGAAACAAGATGAAAACGACAGTTTACAGAATATTAAGATGGTAAATTGTATCGACGACAACTGACTAAGCGTCCATTGCTAGAACTATTGATTCAGCCTTGTAAAACAAAGGCTTGTTCTTGCAAAAAAATTACAGTTTAATTGTATTTTGATGCGCAAATCTATTAATAATGACTGCAAAATTAAAAGAAATATAATTTCTATCGTTTCTCCCGTTTTTTATCTTTATTGTTTTTTATTTGTGGTCAACCTATAAGTATTTTTAATAATAAGAAATAATTGGATATTATTACTAAAACAATCAATTAAATGAATCCAAAGCATTTGTTTAGTCCATTTACTTAAAATCTCAGGGGGTAGGGTGTAAAAGAAAATGGACCACTAAACCTCCTGTCAACATCCAGAAACGTAATCTGTATGCTTTTCTAAGTCCAAAACTATGCACAGAATGCGGTCATCATATTTTTCACACTCAACTTCCTTTGGCGCCTGCACTAGAGTGAAGTTTAGTGTCTGTTTTTATTATTCGCAAATTGATTCCTAGTGGATATTGTGATCGCATCAACGTCGAGTCCAAGATGAAGTACCTGCGACTCGTCTTCGACAGTCGGTGGTCTTTGTGGAGCACTTTTGACGTCTGACTCCCAAACTGGAACAGACCAGAGCTGTCCTAAAGCGGCTCCTGCCCAACCTTGGGGGTCCAGAAGCTTCCTGCCAGAGGCTCTACGCAAGAATTGTTCGGTCCATGGCCCTTTACCGGGCGCCGGTGTGGGCGCCCGGTAAAAGTAACCGGCGGCCTGCAAAAGTGACCGGCGGCCATGCTGAATGCTTGCCAAAGGGTCATGGTCATCCGGATAGTACGGCGATACCGCACGGTTTCCCGCGAAGCGGCGAACCTCCTTGCTGGTCTGCCACCATGGGATTTGGATGCAACAGTCCTTGAACGCATGCACGATTTGCGCGTGGAGATGCAACGCCAAGGCGAAACTCCGCTGCCGCGCCAAGTCGTGGAATGGAAGACAGAGTTCCGGCGGTATCTCATGGTGGAATGGCGACAGCGACTGTCGCAACCCAGTGCCAGGCACGCCACAATTATGGCGGTAAGTCCCTCTTTGAGGAGTGGCTGGAGCGGCAACACGGCGTCCTCACCTTCCGCATGTCGCAGGTCCTCACCGGACATGGCAAGTTTGGGAGGTTCCTGCATCGGATTCAGGCGAAAGAAAAGCCCGGGTGTCACCATTGTGTGGACCGCCCGGAGGACATGGTGGAGCATACAGTAGAAGTGTGCCCCGCTTGGAAGGAGCACCGTCGTGTCCCCGTGGAGGCAATCGGTGACAGCGACCTCTCGCGTTGGGTCGGGCTATGGTCCGAAGCGAGGAGGAATGGCAGGCGGTGGCCCTCTTCTGCAAAGCAGTAATGCTAGCGAAGGAGGATGCCGCACGCGTTAGGGAACGAATGTCCTCACGTCCCAGCCGCCGAGATTCTGACCCTTACTACCAGCCATGGTAGACGCGGGCTTGCGGACGTCGAGCAATGGGTAGCTTGCCGTCCGGCCGCGGCCTTCCGGTAATTGACCGGACCGAGCCCAGTCGTCAACAGCACGTAGTGATCCACGCGCTCCTCAAAGAGATGTCAGCAAACCGTAGGGACCCAGCAGGGCCGATGACCACTAGCTAGGACCGCGAGGAATTTCTGAAAAGGAAACCTGTAGTCAACTGGCAACTGATGGACACAGGTGTGGTTTTAGTCAGTAAAAGTCTGACATGCTGCATGCATGCATGCGTACACTCCCGCTCCATCCAGACCGGGAGAAGTCATTGGATGATTTCCACTCTATGGATATTGTGAGAATTTTATTTTAGTGTTGACTGCTGTGCTGACTTCAGCGAAGTTTGCCGAGAAGGTTGACTAGATACATTTGCTGCCAAATACTACAAAAACATTAGAATATTATGTACATCCATATTCTAATGGCAAACAAATGATCTAATAGTTATGAAGACATGGTTTAAAGGATATAGTACCCAAGCCAAAAATATTAACAAAACAAATATTCTAACTGGCAAAAATGTGTCATTGTCACGGCCCGTGAAGCGAAGCGAGCGCGAAGGAAAAAAAAAATGTCATTGTCACGAGAGTTTTTGGCGGGATTTCTTCGAGTAAAGTTTAGTGGCTGTTTTAACAATTCGCAAATTGATTTGTTCCGTATGGTGTTCGGACGTTAAGAATAACACCATCCCATCTCTTCCCGAGGGTGTCGTAAGAGGCGACTAAGGGACATACCAGAGAATGGGCAGCAGCATCCTCTGTGCATTACAACAACCAAACTGCGATCGCCAACCCGTCTGCCAAGCGTGGCGATTATGGCAACCCCCCCCAACATGAAAAACAGAAGGAAAAAATGGCCCCTAGTGCCCGGCAGCCCGTCTACCCTTGACTCCGGTAGCGGTCAAGGCCACGACGAGGCAAGGGGTGCGAAGAATCTCCGGATGAGATTTGGCTACCCATCTATTAAACGACTCGACCTGGCAACTTTCAACACGCGTACATTGAGGACTGACGAGAAGATCACCGAACTGGAGGAGGAATTGAGCAGGTTGCGATGGAGTATTGTGGGATTGTCTGAAGTCCGAAGACAGGGGGAGGATACGATAATTCTCAAATCCGGTAACCTGCTCTATTTCCGGGAGGGTGACCAGCAGTCCCAGGGTGGTGTCGGGTTTATCGTCCACAAGTCCCTTGTGAACAATGTCGTGAGGATCGAGAGTGTGTCGACCAGGGTGGCGTACCTTATACTCAGAATATCATCAAGATATTCGCTGAAGGTCATACAGGTCTACGCCCCGACCTCGACACATCCCGACGACGAAGTAGAATCCATGTATGAGGATATATCAAGAGCCATGCATGGTTCTAAGACTCACTTCACCGTGGTCATGGGGGACTTTAACGCGAAACTGGGCAAACGAGACGGTGACGAGCTGCGAGTGGGGCAATTTGGATTTGGACGTCGGAATCACCGGGGACACCTACTGGCTAGCTTTATGGAGAAGGAGGGCCTCTATATGATGAATTCCTTCTTCAAAAAGCGTGAGCATAGAAGGTGGACCTGGCAAAGTCCTGACGGTGCAACTAGAAATGAGATTGACTTCATCCTGTCGACGAAAAAGCAAATATTCAATGATGTCTCTGTGATCAACGCGGTGAAAACTGGAAGTGATCACCGCGTCGTAAGAGGCACATTGAATATTAACATTAAGCTTGAAAGGTCTCGACTGATGAAGTCTACGCTCCGTCCAGCACAGATCCAGATCCAAAACCCCGAGAGCTTTCAGCTCGAACTCCACAATCGTTTCGAGTGCCTAGGAAGCTCCGTGGATGAATATAACGATGGGTTCGTGGAAACTGTCCATACGGTCGGGTCTAAGTTTTTCAAGACTCACCGTACAAATAAAAACAAGAAGCTCTCCGATCCGACCCTCGAGCTAATGAAGAAGAGGCGTGAGATGATTCTGCAGTCTTCAGACGATGCGTGCATATACCGGCAGCTCAATAGACAAATCTCGAAGTCCCTGAAACGTGACCTTCGCCGCTTTAATACCGCAAGGATTAAGGATGCGATTGAGCGGCATAAGGGCTCTAAAGTATTTGCACGAGATCTGTCTATTGGGCAAAGCCAGCTCACGAAACTGAAGACCGACGATGGCAGAGTCATATCCGCCAAATCGGAGCTTCTGGGAGAGATAGAGGCTTTTTATGGACAGTTATACACGTCTACCGCTAAACCCGCTGTAAATCTAGTAAACGACCCAAGAGCTAGATTGACTCGACACTATACCGAAGATATCCCGGACGTCAGCCTGTACGAGATTAGGATGGCTCTGAAGCAGCTGAAAAACAACAAGGCGTCGGGTGAGGACAGAATTACGGCCAAACTCCTGAAGGCGGGTGGAAAACCGGTCCTTAAGGCCCTTCAGAAGCTATTTGATTCCGTCATACTCGAGGGGAAAACGCCACAGGCGTGGAGCAGAGGCGTGGTGGTACTCTTCTTTAAGAAGGGCGATAATGCCCTGCTTAAGAATTATAGGCCCATCTCGCTTCTGAGCCATGTCTACAAGCTGTTTTCCAGAGTCATCACGAATCGTCTCGCGCGCAGGTTCGACGACTTCCAGCCTCCCGAACAAGCCGGATTTCGAAAAGGCTTCAGCACCGTGGACCACATACATACGCTGCGGCAGGTTATACAGAAGACTGAGGAGTATAACCAGCCTCTCTGCTTAGCGTTTGTGGACTACGAGAAAGCCTTTGATTCGATTGAAACTTGGGCTGTACTGCAGTCTCTCCAACGGTGCCAAATTGACTATCGGTATATCGAAGTGCTGAAGTGTTTGTACAAAAACGCCACTATGTCAGTCCGACTACAAGACCAGACCTCGAAACCTATCCTCTTGCAGCGGGGTGTGAGGCAGGGAGACGTTATTTCTCCGAAACTGTTCACGGCAGCAATGGAGGATGTCTTCAAGGTTTTGGAATGGAGAGGGCTAGGCATTAATGTCAATGGCGAGTACATCACTCACCTTCGGTTTGCCGACGACATAGTAGTCATGGCTGAGACTACGGAGGAGCTCAGTACAATGCTTGGTGACCTCAGTAGAGCTTCCGAAAGAGTGGGACTTAAAATGAACATGGACAAAACCAAAGTCATGGTAAACAGCCATGTAGCACCCACTCCTATCAGGGTCGGGGACTCTACACTCGAAGTTGTAGACGACTACGTTTACCTGGGACAGACGGTCCAGTTGGGAAGGTCTAACTTCGAGAAAGAGATCAATCGTCGAATCCGACTCGGCTGGGCAGCGTTCGGGAAGCTGCGCGGTGTCTTCTCGTCCAATATACCACAGTGTCTCAAGACGAAAGTCTATGACCAGTGCGTGTTGCCAGTGATGACATATGGCTCCGAAACGTGGTCGCTTACAATGGGCCTCATAAGAAGGCTTAAAGTCACCCAAAGGGCAATGGAGAGGGCTATGCTCGGAGTTTCCTTGCGTGATCGAATCAGGAATGAGGATATCCGCAGGAGAACCAAGGTTGCCGACATAGCACGAAGAATCGCCAAACTAAAGTGGCAATGGGCAGGGCACATTGCTCGCAGAACAGATGGCCGTTGGGGCCGAAAGGTTCTGGAATGGCGACCACGTACCGGAAGACGTAGCGTTGGAAGGCCTCCTACAAGGTGGACCGATGACTTGGTAACGGTTGCGGGGGTCCGATGGATGCGAGACGCACAGGACCGTTCGCTGTGGCGACGCTTGGGGGAGGCCTATGTCCAGCAGTGGACGTCTTTCGGCTGAAATGATGATGATGATGATGAAATTGATTCCTAGTGGATATTGTGATGTAAAATTGGTGTTGTTTTGTATCCCTAGTGTCTGCACAACTGGAATAATATGTGGAATCATTGAAATAGGCGCGGTCTCGGTAAAATGGAGCTGAGAATTTTATTGTAGTTTTAGCTACCTCAGCGAAGTTTGCTGGGAAGGCTGAATCGATACATTTGCTGCCAAATACTTCAAAAAACATTAGAATGTGTTACACCTGCATTCTAATGTAAACAAAAGAAACAAACTGATGACTAGGCAGCATGGTCTCTGACCCTAGCCTGTTCCACAAGGAAAGAAAGGAAAAAAAAAATGTCATTATCACTAAAATGTCAGGTGTCAAACTAAGTTGAGATATGAAAAAATGATTTTTTATTACAGTAATTTGTTTGTGCTTGTGCCATTATTCCTGAAGTCGTGAAGAGTTGATGTTGAAGTTACAAATCAATAATTTGTTATCTATCGGTTTTAAGACAGTATACTGTAAAGATTCTGATATAAAATTATTAAAATAATTCCTAACTTATTGTCAATGTTAAGATCACACGATATTTGCAAATTATCTCGTGGAGTGTTAAAGCCGCGCCAGCAGCAGACATTTAACATTGTTTTTCTAATTTCTATGTTAATTAAGTTATTCTTTTAAGTTTAAAGATGGACAAAATGCCAATGTGTAGAATCTGTTTAATAGAAGATGTTCGCATGTACATAGTTAACGACAAGAATTTACAAGATTTGTATGAAAAGCTGACTGATATTCCAGTAAGTTATATATACCTTGTCCTAAATATATTACTGTCCTATGTATAGTTCTCTAGAATCAATCTTTTGAAGCTCTAGAATGTTTCTCTATATGTGGTATACCAAATGCCACACTTAATGTCAGGGGCGCCGGCTTTTAGAAAACCTCATGGGTGCTCATGCTCATTTGATGACTCAAAAAAGTGGCGAAGTGTGCACAGTGATCAACCAACTAATAAATAAATGTCCTACTTACATACTGCGGAATACCACAAACACCCAGACCCAACACAAATATCTGTTTCATCAACAGACATTTGTTTTAGTGCGGGAATCGAACCTTGCGTCCCAACCGGTGCTATACACTACTGCGCTAAACGGGTCGTTGGGTAATGAAAAAACGCCTATCCCTAATAGGCAATAATTGATCTGTTTCTTGATGTCTATTCTCAGGGGTGCCCGGCACCCACTGTTTATTTTTCATGGGTGCTCGAGCCCCGAGCACCCACATAGTCGGTGCCCCTGCTTAACGTCATCTGTCATCTATGGTCAGTGTTCAGTGTTGCTCGGATAGTATAACAATGTACCTATGTTTATGGGAAGTATTCTATTCCTAAGTGAAATGCTATAAGTATGTGTTATGTTTCAGTTTGTAACTGAAGACAGAAGACCGATGCTTGCTTGTGTCTTCTGCTTTGCTAAATTAAAGCAATGCTGTGAACTGCAGAGAAAATGTCTGGAAGCAGAAGAGCTGTTTGCTCAGATGATGAATGAGGTGAGGTGTTCTGCAACTAGTGAGGGTATTTAGTAAGTGTAGAAGTGATACCTAGTGATACTATCTAGAGGTCATGGACTGGGATGTGTTGAACTTCTTAAGAGCGTCTAATTTGAGGCACAGTTTTACTATTTGTCATACAACCGTGTCATTACACACCTTTTCTTTCTGTAAATATTTTGGAAACACAGATATCTTGTAAATATTATATAGGTTTTTAATAAAATCAAATCATAAATTTGTGTAAAACTAATCCAGTAAAGACCTTTGAAAATTGCTATTTTGTGTGAACTTTGGCCGGTCATAATGTACTCATAAATTAAAAATATATAAGTATATATCTATAGAAACATTGCATATTTCATTGAGATTCTGAATTATGACTTTTTTCCAAAAACAAAAAAAAAACCTGAAAAATATTTTGTGACATATTCAGTTAAATGATGGAATTACTGAATACCAATGTAGTTTTCAGGAGTTATCTCTTTTTTTGCGTTCCCTTTTTATCAAACATTGCCTTATATGAACCAAAAAGTATTTAAACCATGCTCAGGTTGACCATAGAAAAATGGGGAATAAAGCGTGTGCTATAAAGAACATGCAATTTTGAATAGTCAAAATGTAGGTCAGTAAAAGTTTGTGTTTTTTTTGCAATAAAGAATGTCAGGATTACCTAATATGTAATAACTTTTTGCAGCCGAATGCTTCATTAAACCAAGGTCAGCTAAAGTTTCTCAATGGGCCTACAGAAACTCCCGTAGAGAACATTAGCAATATTGAAAGTATTGCTGTCAAAGAAGAATTACCAGCGGTTTGTGAGAAAAAAATTATCATCAAAGAAGAATTACCAGATGATGTAATTGAGCCAAAAGTGGAACATTTTGAATATGGTATGTTATTAAAAACATTTAATTTAATTACATATCAATATATAACTTGTCAATACGATCATGTACAGTCAGGGATCAAAAGTGCAGTAGCACTCTACCAATGCTAAAGTGTCTAAAATTTCTTTGTTGTAAAAGTTCAATAGTCCACAACTAGTTTATTCAATACCTACTTTAGATCCTATTCTACCAATTAAATCAGTCATGAACCATTGACCCTCTTCTACAAAGAAATTATAGACATTTTATCATTGGTAAGGTGGGACTGCACTTTTGACCCCTGACTGTACATTACAAAGAATCATCATCTTTTTAATAAAAAAGGCCATGGACATAATTATGTTACCACAACCGACCCGGTTGGACAGCGTTTGGGAAGCTGCGTGCTATCTTCTCGTCCAACAAACCAGTGTCTCGAAATTCTATGACCAGAAAATAGTTTGACCTGCGAGAGGCCACTCATATAAAAAAAGAAGTTACTTCGTCAGTCTGTCTGACACTGTGAGATATTTCAGAAACTACTATGCTACAGACATCTCCGTTATTCTGCTTATCTATTAACAAGTAGCTCGTCACTGCTTTTGCTTACAGAACTAGAACTGGAAGTACTAAACAATAGCTATTCAGACGCAGAAGATGTATCAGCACAACAGTCTAAGCTTGGGTCAGAGGATGATATGCCCTTAATAGAGATCAAAACGGAAGTTGAAGAAGAACAAGAAGTACCAATGAAGAAGCGAAGAGGCAGTGACACGACACGTAAGTGTTAGTTAGTGAATCATTATGTGAGCGAACAGGCCGACTGGTTTGACAACATGAACTCACCAAAAACAACTTCAGGCGTCCTGTCTGTACCCCTCGGAGTAATTGCTCTCGCAGGAGAGCACACTCCTACTGTCAGATGACTCACAGCACATTTGCTTAAAGTACTGAACACTGATTGATAACACAGATGCAACAAAACAGTTTTGTGTGTAGCAGTGGCGAACGGTGGATATTTTCAGAAGGGTAGCCGAATTATTAAAAGTTACCTTACCAAATATCACCCGCTCAAAGATGCAAAAATAGACCCAAATCTTTCCCTGAGTGTGGACCCTGAAGTGGCATGGCTTATTTGCAATTTTTTTTTAATTCTCAACAAATAATAATTTATTAAACAGTAGGTGTTTTTGTCTATGTACACTCAAGAGCAAAAATAATCGCACATATGAACTTCGAAGATATGGAACGGAACTCCTCATGGGATCACAGGAGGTAACAAGTAGAGGATGAAATTTGTGACGTAACTACAAATTCAGTTTTCAGATTTTTTCCTATACTTGTGCTTATATCTGCTAACTTAATATCTTTAGATTTAAGAAAAATACAGTATTAAACCAAATAACAAGCGATGTGCGATTTTATTGCTCTCAAGTGTTTTTAATTAATGCCATTATTTTAATGAAGTCCGCGACTCGACACATAAAATAAAAATATAGTTCAACTGGTTTGGTGAACCAGTTGAACTATGCCACTTCAACATTAGAAAAATAAGAAATACGTCAAGAAAATAATATCAAGACACGAAAGATTCGCGCCACACACATGCAATAACAACCACCATGACAATTAAATCGTATAAAAATTCTGCTAAATAAAAGGTACTATTGTTTGCCAGTGAGAGTTATAAGCAGCTAAATTCGTTCTTATTTTTAACCGACTTCAAAAAGTAGGATGTTATACGGTTGAATGTATGTTTTTTTTTTTATGTATGTTCACCGATTTCTCGGGAAATTGTGGACCGATATTGAAATTTTTTTTTTGATTGAAAGGTTATACTTCCGAGTTGGTCCCATAGAAATATTGTTATGATCTGATCATGAACTTCGAAGATATGGAACAGAACTCCTCATAGGATCACAGCAGAACCGTCGTAACAAGTAAAATTGCTTTGTTTATACGTGTAGTCGATGACTGACTGAAAGTAGAGGGGGAATATATTGAACTGATCTGATGATAAAGCCTGAAGTTAGGCACCGGAACTCTGTAATAAATTAATGTAGTCTAACCGTGTTTGGGATTATTAGAATGGTCATGAGATGCACTCTGGCTATAAGGTATTTAAGTTTGGCTGAGGGGTACTTTTTAGTGGTGGTACTATAACTAAAAAGTGTAAAATAAAAAACTTTTTACAAAAAAAAATACAACCGACTTCAAAGTAAAAAAAATAATAGTTTAAAAAACACGCTTTTAGCACGCACTAAAAATTACAAAATAATTCGGACATTTAGTTTGATGACTCAAGAGTTTTCCCTTTGCCAAATCTTCATTAGATCGCAGGTAAACAAACAATTTCAGTTCGTGATGAACGATAAATAATTACCTATGCGAAATGGTTTTATGTAGGTAATCATCTTTATTGAATACTAGCGGTCGCCCGCGGCTCCGCCCGCGTGGATGTCGGTTACCGCTGCAAAAAGCCTACCCAGGAAAGACACGGTCAGCAAAATGATTCCCAGGTCAATTCACAGACACCGACAGTAACATTGACGACGCAGTCATTATCCGCAGGCTGCACAGATTGTCTTTCTGTGTATGTTAAGTTGTTAATGATGAAAATATTTAAATGTAATTAATACTAAGTTTTCACTTCTGCCGGCAGTCCCGGAGCGCAACCCGTTGTTTAAGGATAGATAACTAAAGCGATTATTGTAGAGCTTCTCCATAAACAACATTTGACGTTAAATTATTTTCAGGTAACAAAATATACTGATGGTCGGGAGCCCCGACCCGTGATAGGGCAACGTAAAGTTGCCCATGCGTAAAACATTCTTTTCGTAAATCAATTCCTACTAATTTGAATGTTTGGCCCTGGGATTTGTTTATCGTTAGTGCGAAAGAAATTTTTACTGGAAATTGGAGCCTTTTGAAGGGTATAGGCAAATCAGTAGGGATCATGGGTATTCTTGGTATATGAGCTAATTCACCAGCTGCAGGGCCGGTGATAATCTTCGCTACTATTAAATTATCTTTTAGCTCCTTTATAAGAAGTCTCGTGCCATTACACATGTTGGGGGGGCTTAAATTTCTGAGAAACATTATCGGCGTGCCAACTTTTAACGACAGTTCATGAGGTGGTAGCCCAGCGGGGTTCAGAGAATTTAAAAATTCCTGGGGGTAGTGCACAGCGTCCTCGATGTTAGTGACGGTGTCTATGGATTTATAGCACTTAACTTCACCCGGTACTTTCTGCATAATTAAACTGTTTATTTCGTTGACTGTTTCATTCCTGGGAGAAACTATTGCTCTACAACACAGCCAACGAAAATCATTTTGATGTAAGTTTTCGATGTCAGGATATATAGCATCTATCAGACTATCTAAATTATGGACTATTTGGCCTAGAGACTCATCCAAAGTAACCGCATAATCGGTGCCCAAATTTAAAGATGGAAAAATTCCTTCTCCAAGTTTCAGCAGCTGTTGTGGAAAATTGCTATGCGTATTTCCATGTAGATGAGCTCTCATATTGGTGCGCAAATTCAAATGTTGAACAGATGTCCAAAGGTGAGACGATTTTAAACATGCCTTCATAATATCTGCTCGCGTACCTCTGTTGACGACTGGAAGCGTTTGTCGGAAATCTCCAGCAAATACAAAAGTGATACCACCCATGACATTAGCAGAGCTTCGGAGGTCTTTTAAAGTACGGTCCACGGCCTCCACATGAGCTCTATGACTCATGGTGCATTCATCCCATATTACCAACGACGCGTCTTGCAGCAACTTACCAAGAGGCCCATTTTTCCGAATAGAGCACGTAGACCGTTGATCTAAAGATACGGATAGCGGGAGTTTAAACGTAGAGTGAGCAGTTTTTCCTTCGTTCAAGAGAGTTGCAGCAATTCCTGACGAAGCAACTGCAATCGCTATCTTCCCTGATTGCCGTATCTTAGCAAGTATCAAATTTGCGAGAAAAGTCTTTCCGGTGCCTCCTGGTGCGTCCAAAAAAAATAATCTCCCCATGTTATTGTTCACGCTGTCCACAATAGTCTCATAAGCATGTCTTTGATCTGGTACTAATTTTGGCACATTGTCATTAACAAACGCTGTTAGATCATTTCTGTTATACTGTTGTACCATTGTGTCAATAGTATTATTCTGGGTACGAACGGGAGAAGGTAATCCAAAATCACTTAAATTTTTGTCGTTTAATTCTAGAAGTTTGTTTTCTATTTCGATTAATCCTTCATTATAAATGACTTCAGTGAAGGGTAAAGTGTTATCCTGATTTTGTTGTCTGATACGATGTCTAATATCTTCACAGAACTGATCTTTGAAAGTATCCCATAACTTCAATGGTTCCGATGGTTGACAAAATAAAAGTATGACTACGAACAACTCCCTTAGTTTTTTTGGACAATGTGATAACGAAGCTTCGCTTAAACTGTTACCCCAATGGTCATCGTTTTCAAGTAAACCTCGGTCACGGCAAGCTGCTTGATACGTCTCTTTGACAATACCGTTTACAGTTTTAAGGTATGCAAATGAGGTCGGACCGCGTACGTGGTGCAGTAGAATCCTAAGATAAAAACACTCTGATTGGGATGGATGTATCCCGTAGACTCTACCTAAAGCGGTATCTTTTTTTATCCCCGGATGTTCAACTACATCTTCACCACGCCTCCTTCTAGTGAATTTATTATTTGCCCATGTATAGTATTGCGGGACTTCATGATACAGAAGAGTTTTCGCGAATTCATCTTCATTACAGAGAGCAAAAAATGCCAGTAATGTTGTATTGCGTGGGTTTTGGACCACTTGATGAGCTGTCCCTGGTGTAAAATACACCCTTTGACCGTTCTCTAGATGAACGGCCAAATGCACTACAGTAGGATGCCGGTCGTGAACGGGAAATTCAAATAAGCGCCAGACAGCTTCAGATGTGCTTATGTACCTGCCATTTAAATAGTTTTCAACCTCATCGTGTGGGTTTCTAAGGCTAAAAGTTGCCTGATCTGAACCTTTATTTATATACTTACATATATATTTAATGGCTTGGACAGAGTGGCAATACTCCACGTTTATATGAGCGTTAAAAGTCTTACATAGTAGCGGGGAGTATGGAACAATCCACCTATTATCTATCGTCACCATGTTGCCCCTGATTTGTAGCGTAGTGCTCCGACCGCCATTTCCTGTATCGCGCCTACGATAAACTGGATACCCATCCTCTCCGGTCTGGGTATCGTTCATGAAACGGCGAGGGTATTTTTTTGTGCAGACACCGTTCTTCATGCATGGTGCAGCTAAATTATGTTCTCCGCAGGGTCCATGTGTATGTGTGTATATGTGTGTATTTTTAGTTATAATGTCGTGTAGTACCGGATCAATTTGTTGATCGGGTAGCTCCGCAACTATGACACTGTCGATCTCATCTGGTTGTATTTTAGTTTCTAGCCAGAAAAGCAAATGACAATGAGGTAAACCGCGCTTTTGCCACTCCACACTTGCCATATAACATTTTACTTTACCGAATATCTGTTCTTTGACAAATAATTTGATGAATTTCTTCATCTTTAAATGAAATACACGTGAAATTATGTCATGACGGTCGAAAGACCGTTGTCCTGGTAGCAGCTCCGCTTTAATTTCAGGCCATTCGGGGTTACATGTAAAAGTGACAAATAAGTCAGGTCTACCATAATTTCGGACGTACGTCATCGCGTCCTGCGTTTTCTCGTGCATGAAACGCGGAGAACCCGTAAATGACGATGGCAATATGACATGTTGACCGATATTTGTTGGGTCAACATTTGCGTCATGATTTAAGGCATCTCTGAGATGAATGTAGTCATCAGCCCTCAGTCTTTGTTGATTCCGAGAAATATAATTTAATCTTTCCGATATCATTTTCGCCATCATGTCAACACAATATTGACTAAATAAGTCTCTGTAATAATGTAACGGATTAAAAGAGTTAGTTCTAAACATTAATCTAAATGCATAAAATTGCATGCACGAAACAGTTTTATTACGCGCAGAACCCTGCTGAGGGATAGTCAAATAATAACCGTCTTCTCCTGTCGCAAACATTATAGGATACTGTAGTGGATCATAGGACCGATGTAGCTCAGAAACTCTTTTGAGCTGTCCGTCTCTACCGTGTAAGACTATATCCCTGGGACCTTTGTCTTCATCGACCAAGAGAACGGCTACCTCGTTTACAGTAGGAGCATTATATCTGCCTCTGTGTGCTGTCTGTGGAGTGCGATCTGAATGAATAATTAACTTTAAATTATCTGAGGAGTTAAGTTCTAACTTTTGTTTAAAACTTCGTATATACACGTTATGATTATTCAAAGCGGTCTGTAATTCACGAATTAAATCCATTTTTAAGGTTGGTGCGATGCTTGATCGCAACGATAACTGGTCTGCATCCGAAATAAAATATATTTGCAAGAACTGTGGGTTTTGGCCTGACGGTGGTAAAAGGCTACCAATGAGATGATACACCTGTCCTTCAATTTTAAAAGTGGGCTTAAAATTTCCTTCCCTGATTTCTTTTGCGCCAAACGAAGTCATTTGAAAAAGACTATTGTATCTACGTATGTTTGTTAAAAAATGACCAGATAATGGATGGTTATTAGTTAAAAGATTTTTTATTGGTTGTGGTGGCTCCTGAAGGTTAGGAAGACAAATTTTACCTGAAGCACAGCACATACCATTAGGTTCGTCTGTCCATTTCTTGGCAGAGCAGTTAGAGCAGATCTTATTCATGACTCCGATTTGGACGGACGCTTGTTGTGCATAATCAACCTGCGGATCATATCTGAAAGCCAGTCTGTTGCTGTTAGCTAAAATTCGATTGCGAACTGTGTTTGTGGACAACTGCTGTCTCTCTGCTTGAGCTCTAAGTCGCTGCAAACGCTCGACACTCGACTCTCTTTCGCGCAACTGAGAGGTCCTTATATTTTGTTCATAAAGACGTTGGGAACGCTCCAGCCTCGACTCTTGAGCGCGTAGCTCGGAGGTTCTCAGACTTTGTTCGGCAAGGCGTTGCGAACGCTCGACACTTGACTCTCGTTCGCGTAAGTCAGAGGTCCTTACATTTTGTTCATGAAGACGTTGGGAACGCTCCAGCCTCGACTCTCGTGCACGTAACGCAGAGGTTCTCAGATTTTGTTGTGCAAGGCGTTGCGAAAGTTCGACACTCGACTCTCGTGCGCGTACCTGAGAGTTTCTCTGATTTTGTTCAGCAAGGCGTTGTGAACGTTCAGGTGAAGATTCTCCCATACGACGTATTCTTGCTGCCCGTGCTTGAGAACTATGTTTAGAAAGTTGAGACCTGGCTCTCTTAGGCATTTTCAAATGTTTAAGAAAATGTTAATAGCGTGTAATAGTCTAGCTCTGAAAAGAACTGTTGTTTAGCCCTGAAAAGAACTGTTGGTTAGCCCTGAAAAGAACTGTTGGTTAGCCCTGAAAAAAACTTTTGTTTAGCTCTGAGAAGAACTTTTGCGTAGGTGTAGTTTTAAGAACGAAATCTAAAAAAAATCGCACGAAAATTATTAGACTTCGCGCACGACCGCTGCGTAGGGAGCCGACTGAGCCGCGCGGGTACCTTACTCATAGATCTAAACTCCCCTCCCGCACGCGCACCCCCGCCTTGGTGACGCCCACTTCGCAACGGGCCGTGCAGCAGAAATCGTAATATTTTAATTTCGCCATAACTTCAAAACCAAACGTCCAATTTTAATCATTCAAAGACCAAATATTATCTCCATAAACTGTTCTTAGTGATGAAATCATTTATTTTGATAAGGATTAATAGCATGAGTAAAATAAACGCGTTTAAATGTAGTCCAAAAAAAATTCAAGATTTTTAAATAAAAAAATGGTTGCTGTGCCTCACTCGACATAGATGGGTATAGTGTGTCGCGGACTTTTTTGTAGATATTTATAAGATCTACAATTAATTAGAACATTTTATGGTTCTATCTTTTATAGTTTAGGCAGCGTACGCAAAATAAGTAACTTTTCTGGTTGATTTTTTACACCTTGTGTCCGAAAAACCCAAATATCTTACGGAACCCTATTTTTTTCCAAAATAAAATATAGCCTATGTTACTCGTGGATAATGTAGCTTTCGAATGGTGAAAGAATTTTTAAAATCGGTCCAGTAGTTTTTGAGCCTATTCAGTACAAACAAACAAACATACAAACAAAGTTTTCCTCTTTATAATATTAGTGTAGATTTACTATGATTTATTATGAAAGAAAGCGTGGAGCGTTTTGTCCAAAAAGAGTAAAGATTACATAAACGCTCCACGCTTTGTTTCATAATAAATCATAGTAAATATCTAATCTATCTATTGAAGATTTGGCAAAGGGAAAACTCTTGAGTCATCAAACTAAATGGCCGAATTATTTTGTAATTTTTAGTGCGTGCTAAAAGCTTGTTTTTGATTTTTTTAAACTACTTATTATTTTTATTTTATACTTTTTAGTCTTCTTATTATTCAAACTAAACCCTTTCATTGTATACCTAAATCATAGGGCTGCATTTCAAATAGCCAATCCGCTACCTTGGGACGGCCGCCATGTTGGATTTAGGTAACGTGATAATTTTTTGCGTATCCCATTCAGCAAACCCTTTCATTTAATACCCATATCATGGGGGTGCATTTCAAATAGCCAATCCGCCATGTTGGATTTAAGTCACGTGACTATTTTTTTCGTATTCCTGACAGCAAACCCTTTCATTTGATACCCATATCATGGGGGTGCATATCAAATAGCCTGTCCGCCATCGTGGACGTCCGACATATTGGATTTAAGTCACGTGACTATTTTTTCGTTTTCCTGACAGCAAACCCTTTCATTTGATACCCATATCATGGGGGTGTATTTCAAACAGCCAGTCCGCCATCTTGGGGAGGCCGCCATATTGGATTTGTAATAACGTTTCTTAGCTAGTCATGTATTGTCATCAGAACTCAGAGCGTGTGCAAAATTTCATCCTAATCGAAGACCGGGAAGTGGGTCAAATTAAGATTCCAAGATTTTCTTACATACATAGTTACAAGTGAAGCTAATAAAAGCGTGTTAAATAAAAGCGTGTTAAAAAAACACTGAAATGTGCAAAATAACTTTAATTTCGGAAGTCAGTGTTAAATAACGAAGAGACAAAACTATTATAGAAACACCGACTTCCGAAATTAAAGTTATTTTGCACTTTTAAGTGTTTTTTTTTACTTTGAAGTCGGTTGTATTTTTTTTTGTAAAAAGTTTTTTTAAGCATTGCAATTACATCATGAATGATTTTTTTTATTTCTCGCTGGCACCTGTGCCCTATTCATTTATGTAGCTCATCGCAACCCGGCAGGCATCGAGTTATTTTGGTACAATTTTCTGCTTGCTAAAACGAGACGGAACGAGTTGGAGTAATAGGAGTTACTTCATAGGAAAATAAGAGATAGTTGCATAGTATGGGATTTTGTTGTTTGAAGAGGTAACTCGATATTTTTCGGCTTTTGATTTTGGCATTGCTAGTTAAATGTTGATGACGTGATGATGATGAGTTAAAGGTTTTAGATGTTTAAAAAACACGCCGTTCGCCGTCGCGTTGAAACGTTTGGTAATAGGTACCCCTCTTGGCATAAAATTTTAAGTCATATAATACAATATAGTTTGGCATAACGTTTTATGCATAACTTTTATTAGCATAAGTAATAATACTGCTGCATAATAATATTTTGGCATAATGCAAAGGTTAGCTCTATCATTTAGTCTAATATGTTTTGGCATATGTTGGAGTTGCATAAATTTTGGAGTTGAATAATATTTATTCGTCTAATAATCATGAGCCATAAATATAATAAAAACTTTTTACAAAAAAAAAGAAATACAACCGACTTCAATGTAAAAAAAAACACTGAAAAGTGCAAAATAACTTTAATTTCGGAAGTCGGTGTTTCTATAATAGTTTTGTCTCTTCGTTATTTAACACCGACTTCCGAAATTAAAGTTATTTTGCACTTTACAGTGTTTTTTTACATTGAAGTCGGTTGTATATTTTTTTGTAAAAAGTTTTTATTTTACACTTTTTAGTTATTATACCACCACTAAAAAGTACCCCTCAGCCATACTTAAATACCTTATAGCCAGAGTGCATCTCATGATAATTCTAATAATACCAAACACGGTTACATTAAATTAATTTATTACAGAGTTCCGGTGCCTACTTCAGGCTTCATCATCAGATCAGTTCGATATATTCCCCCTATTCTTTCAGTCAGTCATCGACTACACGTCACTACATAGTATAAAACAAAGTCGCTTTTCGTGTCTGTCTGTCCCTATGTATGCTTAGATCTTTAAAACTAAGCAAAGGATTTTGATGCGGTTTTTTTTAATAGATAGAATGATTCAAGAGGAAGGTTTATGAATATAATACATGCATAATAAAGTAGAAAAATACTGATAATTTTAGATGTTTCTAATGTGATGTCGTAAATAAGCAATTTTTTTTATGCTTACATTGCAAACGCTGGCTGACGAGTTAGATCAAAATAATGTACTACAGTATTGTACACCTTAAAAAGGTCTACAAAAAAGTCCGCGATAGTATATGTCCATCTCTTAGGGATAACCCACAATAACCATTTTTTATCCTTTACTTTTTGCGAGAAATAATGGTTTATTTACGAAACGATTTTAAGCAATACAGCATTAATCCTTATCCAATTAAGTACCTTAAATACATTGTGCATTTAATATAGATCAATATAGCCCTTTACAACCTGTAATTTAAATGAATATTTTCGAAGATATTACAGAATTAAAATGCAGGGACATAGCGTCTACGTTTGTTACCTCAGAACTCCGTCGTTTATGGACCGACATCCAAAATATTTTTTTTTTTCCATAATAGGATATGCTTTCCGATTGGTCCCATTTTTTTCAAAATCCAGTTCTGATGTTGGCATCCATAAGGAATCGAGGGAACTTCTCAAATATTCTAGGCAACTATATAGTGATTTTAGTATTTTCATCGAGAACTTAAGCAATTACAGTCAAAAAGTAACATTAGATGAAGTGGAACTGATGAAAAAGACCAGAAATGGCCAACGGAACTTCACCCCTACATAGATATCACAATGAAGATAGTTAAGTAACTATGACAATGCAAATAAATAAATGGTTCTGAATAGTTATGTTGAAAATGGTAGCATCAAAGTGATCTGATGATGATGATGGAGCTGGAAGATAGGCACTGGAACTTCGTAATTAATCAATGTAACCTAGCCGTGTTTGGGCTTATTAGAATTGTCATTAGATGTACTTTGGCTATAAGGTACTATCGAACTAACCTGATGATGGAGCTGGGAGGTGGATGGGGACTTCATAATAAAATAATGTATCCTAGCAGTGTTTGGGTTAATTCGAATTGTCATGAGAAATAGGTACTCTGGCTATGTATCCTAGCAGTGTTTGGGTTAATTCGAATTGTCATGATAAATAGGTACTCTGGCTATAAATGTATCACAACTAAAAAGTGGGAAATATTTTTTTTACTTTAATTTCGCAAGTCGGTGTTAAATAACAAGCAAACAATACCAGAAACATTTTGATCGTTTTAGTGTTTTGTTTTTAGGGTTCCGTACCTAAAAAGAAAAAAAACGGAACCCTTAAAGGATCACTTTGTTGTTAGTCTGTCTGTCTGTCTGTCGAGACCCTTTATCTCGGAAACGCGTGGAGGTATCGAGATGAAATTAAAACCATATACTCAGATCTGCGGTCCCTTGAAGCTGTGAAATATCAAACTTCTGAGTTAACAAATAAAAAAATATACAGACGTTTATGTCGCATAAAACGTATATTTCGACACTCTCAAGGGAATCAAAATTCATAGGGTACTTCCCGTTGACCTAGAATCCTGAAATTTGGCATGAAGCAAGGTCTCATAGCACAAGAATAGGAAAAAAATTGAAAACTGTACATTTGTAGTTAAGTCACAAAAAAATGCGATTCGAAAAAATCTTCGTAACTCAATTTTGGAATTGAACTGTTTTCATAGGTACCTATAGTGAATTCGGTTATTTTTTTTTGTAAAAAGTTTTTTCCTACAGAATTTCTTAATTCTTTGAACCCATTTGGACTCCCTCCTCATAAAATGGTGTTGAAAGTAGGTTGTCCTGTTATTTTATTATAAAACCTGAATCCATCTAAACTTTGCAATGGCACGCGTTCGCTGGTAAAATCACTAAAAACTGTCATAATAGAGTGCACAATACTCACTGGATGTTTTTTTTTTAGGTGGGAAAATCATCTAATGACAAATCTCGCTCTTGGGTGGAGCGAGAGATAGTGTCAGACTTTTACTGACTAAAAACCCACTCCTGTTCCTTCTTTGCCTTCATCCCGGGGCCCCGGGCTTCGCTTTCACACTACCCGTGGCCCCAGTAGACTTAGGCCCTACTGGGCCCCTAAGATTTGCTGACATCTCCCTGAGGCGAGCGTGGAACAATACGCGCCGTCGACGACTTGGGCTCGGTCCGGACAGTTACCGGACGGTCGGACGGTGAGCCACCCATTACTCGCCGTCCGCAAGCCCGCGCCTACGGTGGCCGGAAATCGGGATCGGAATCCCGGCGGCGGTTAGGGCGTGAGGACCGTTGCCTCACGCGATCGGCCGCCTCCTTTGCTAGCATTACTGCTTCGCAGAAGGAGGCGACCGCCTGCCACTCCTCCTCACTCCGGACCATGGCCTGTACCAATGCCCGGCGCGAGAGATCACTGCCGCCGATCGTCCCCACGAGGACACGGCGTTGCGCTGCCCAGGCGGGGCACACCTCTACCGTATGCTCCACCGTGTCCTCCGGACGGTCCACACAATGGCGGCACCCAGGCGTTTCTTCCGCACGAATTCGGAGCAGGAACCTCCCGAACTTACCATGTCCGGTGAGGACCTACGTCATGCGGTAGGTAAGGACGCCATGTGGTCTTTCCAGCCACTCCTCAAAGAGGGGACTTACCGCCATAATTGTGGCGTGCCCAATACTCACTGGATGTGGTACTGGAGAAGATGTGTGTTCATGGAGTTTCTTGCACATTCTTCTCCATAGAGATCTACGCTTTGAAATGTGCACTAAGCATAAATTTTTCTGACTGACTGACTTCTTGACATTTCAAAAGTGCCTGTAAATGGTTTATTTTAAATAAAATGCTTTGAATCTTTGATGTTTTGATTCCCCAAATTCTTCTGGTAACATCAGATTTACCGTTCCAATCTAAACGCCTACAATTGCCGGTAAAGATATTTTTTGCAATGACTAATAATAAATCGCAGGGTCAAACTTTCAACGTTGCAACGTTAATGATCGTTATTTGTTCGTTGAGTGTTTTTCACATGACCAATATATGTCGCTCTTTCAAGAGTAACCTCAAAAGAAAACATGTTTGTATTATCTAATGACAAAAAAAAGCTGTGAACGTTGTATATAAAGACATTCTGTAGTATAATTAGTACTGGCAACCCGTCCCGGCTTCGCACGGGTGCAATGCTGATCAAAACCGCATCAAAATCCGTTGCGTAGTTTTAAAGATCTAAGCGTCATCATCATCATCATCATCATCATTTCAGCCGAAAGACGTCCACTGTTGGACATAGGCCTCCCCAAATGTCGCCACAATGACCGGTCCTGTGTGTGTTTGGTATCTAAGCGTACATAGGGACAAACAGCGGGAAGCGACTTTGTTTTTATACTATGAAGTGATCAGCATTGCACCCGTGCGAAGCCGGGCCGGGTCGCTAGTATATATATAAAGCAATTTCACTTGTTACGACAGTTCTGCTGTGATCCTATTAGGAGTTCTGGTCCATATCTTCGAAGTTCATGATCGGATCATAACAATATTTATATGAGGCCAACTTGGAAGCATAACCTTTCAATCAAAAAACATCCTTTCAATCAAAAAACATTTTTTTAAATCGGTCCACAATTGACCGAGAAATCGGTGAACATACATTTATTTATTTATTTATTTATTTTTATTCCCAACAATATCCTTACAGACTAGTCCAAATCGATATTGAGGTTTCTTATTTCTAACTTACAAACTAGATTCTGTAACAAATTTTAAAAAGAGCTATCTTAGTGAATTCACTCAGAGCACAATAAAATATATCCACGTCATCAGCTATGAGGTTGAGCGTGCGCAGCGCGCGCGTGAGAGGAGCCTCGCTCAATAAATTAGTGCGCGCGCGCGGCACCGCCAGCAGACGCGGCCGTCGCCGACGTGTCGCGTACCCGTCCGGCACACACAAACCTACCCTTGCCAAAATATCCGCATTATGTATCCTCCCCCTAATTACCGTAAAGATATAGGTAACGAGTGTGAGTTCTCTCCTGACCCTCAGTTCATTATATCCGACCATACCTAGGACAAACAGGGTAGAATACATTAGCGGATAAAAAGGATAAACCCCGTACAGCTTCATGTAAATAAATCTAATGAACTTATTTTGCACCCGCTCCAACATGAGGCTATATTTAGTCTCATGTGGGGCCCAGATAACTGCGTTACATTTCAGTTGGCTTCTAACTAAAGAATTGTATAACGCTGTAATAGCTTTTATACTGGTAAAGCCTCTAGCCATTCGAAGAACCAAGCCCAAATTCCTGTATGCTTTTTTACAAATTTTGAGAATGTGATCACGAAACGTCAGCTCAGTAATAAAATTAACTCCCAAATCCCTCACAGCCGTTACCCTTGTCAACTCATTTCCATCCACAGTGTACTTATACTGAATAGGTGCGCGTGCCCGTGAAAAGGAGATAGTCACGCACTTCGACACGTTGAACTGCAACCGATTCTGTTTGCTCCAACTAACGACCCTGTCTATATCTCTCTGCAATACTTCACAATCTTCCGTATTTCTAACAGCGAGAGATAACTTAAGGTCGTCCGCGAACAACAGACACTTGGCCTCTTTTATGACATCCGGCAGGTCGTTTATCATCAATATACTTCCCTGGCTTACGCCAGATCTTGTAAAATATGGTTGCGTTCGGTACCCTGCATAATCCACATACTGCTGCCTGTCTCTCATATAGTTTGCAAAGAAGTTAAGCAGATGAGGAGTGAATCCGATGGCTGCCAACTTCTTCAGCAACACGTCATTATCGACTAGGTCGAAGGCCTTTTTAAAGTCGAAGTAAGCAGCGTCGGTCTGCCCTCCACTGTCCACTGTCGGCACAACTTCTGCTACGTAGCTGAGAAGATTTGTAGTGGTGCTTCTTGCAGGTCGAAATCCGTGTTGTGCATCTGTAAGTTGCGAGCGCACTTGAAGGTGTATATTTTTTTGAACAACGGATTCGAGTAACTTTGCCGGCGTTGACAGTACAGCAACTGGTCTGTATTCCTCCACTTTCGTACCCGAACCTCCCTTCGGTACCGGTATGACCCGGGTCATCTTCCACCTCTCTGGATACTCTGCAGATGCAGGGCAAATGTTGAAAATATGCAATAGCGGTCCCGCCAGGACCATACGGCAATCCCTAAATACAAACGCTGGGAGACCATCAGGCCCCGATGAGGTTTTCGGCTTAAGTTGCCGAAGCGCACCTATTACGTCATCAATGTTTACCTTGTCGAGATGAATCCGTGCTGCTCCGTTACCTCTTCCCGCCTCCGCTATAGCCCTGTCCACATCTAACTTAGGCTTCTCTTTGCTGTAGACAGAATGGAAAAACTTAGCAAAATCATCAGCTGCTTGGGAACCCGTCCGAGCCTGCCCATCCTTTAAAATTTTTACCTTACTCCTACTGCCCCTTTTGGAATTAACATAATTCCAAAAAGATTTCGGGTCCCTTGCCAAATGATTTTGTATTCGCTGTCTATAGAGTTTTTCTGCTATTTCTAGCTTCCTTTTGACTTGGGTTCTACACTGAGCAAACGCTTCGTAATCTACTGCTAAACCGGTAGCCTTATACAGTTTATGAAGAGTGGCTTTTCGTCTTATGTCGCAAATTATCTCACTCGTATACCACTCAGGATAAATGTATCTAGAGCGTATACGACTTTGCTTTTTTCTGGGTACACAGCTATCTATAATGTTGTTTAAGGTTTCATAAAAATAGTCTAAACACATTTCTAATTGCAAGTGGTTGTATAAAGGAGTCCAGTCAATTTTTTTTTTTTTTTTTTTTAATTGATATAAACCAGCGCTTGACTGCGATCCCACCTGATGGTAAGCAGTGATGCAATCATTGATGGTGAGGCACACTAGTTTATCAAGAGCCTATTCACTCTAGCCTTGAAGACACCTAAATTATAGTTGGACGGGAAGATCGCAGCAGGCAAATTGTTCCAGTCCTTCGATGTACGCGGTATAAACGACGAAGCGAAACGCTTAGTCCGGACCGTTGAAGTTTCAACAACGTAAGGGTGGATACTCACCGTACGTCGGGTTGTCCGATGATAGAAAGGAGATGGCGGAATCAAGTCATGCAATTCCCGCGCACACTCTCCAAAATGCAACCTGTAAAATACCGATAGGCTGGCTACCCTGCGCCTGTGCTCGAGGCTTTGTAGATTGGACTTAACCAAATCTGGATCCCCAATTAGCCTCTTCGCACGCCTTTCCACTGAGTCCAAAGCTGCTAGATGGCATTTTGCAGCACCAGCCCATATGTGACTGCAGTACTCCACACACGATCGAACCTGTGCTTTGTATAACATTAGAAGCTGTCCCGGTGTGAAGTACCGTCGGACCTTTGCAAGAACGCCTAGTTTTCTAGCAGCTACCTTGGCTTTGGACTCAATGAACCGCCCAAAATTGAGGTCTGAGGAGATTTCAACTCCCAAGAGCTGAAGGCGGTCGGTGCACTCCAGGGATACATTCCGAAAAGCAGGAGCCAAGGTGAACGGGCTCCTTTTGGCGGTGAACAGACACGCTTGTGTTTTGGCGGCGTTGAATTCAACTAGATTGGTTTCGCCCCACTTGGAGACTGCCTGAAGTGAGACATTCGTACGCTCCACCATAGCCTCTCGTTCGGACCGGATTAGTTCCTTACTAGCCCGAGCACCTGGAAGGTATCTCTCTACAACTGTGCTATCATCTGCATACCCATAGATACCGGGCATCAGCAGATCGTTAATATGCAGCAGGAAAAGAGTTGCAGAGAGAACTGACCCCTGAGGAACTCCGGCATTAGTGGACATGGGCTCTGATGAGCATCCATCGACAACAACTCGGAGAGACCGTCCACTCAGGAAGTCTTTTACCCAGTTAATCAGACCAGGGGAAATGCCGTACGCTGGAAGCTTACTCAGAAGGCTGGCGTGCCATACCCTGTCGAAGGCCTTCGAGACGTCTGTAGCGACATCTATGGCGTCACATAAGAACTAATCCTGCATCGCGCAATCAAAGTTCTCCGCGCGATTGGAACATATAGAACAGCCCGAAATCATCTATCGGGCAGTAGCCGGGCAGTAGCCCACCAGACATAACTTCTGTCTGGTTGGAGGATCCTCCCTTTTCAATGGAGGTTTGCGGGACTTTACTCTCTGTTCCACATACCTCTAAACTGGTGACCCTCGACAAAGAACGTCAGCGCAGCCTTCGTGCAGCTACTACTTCGTGACGTCATCATCACTTCCTCAAGCTTTCGAGCAGCGAGCCATACAGCCAGCACCCACGGCTTTAAAGGGTATCCTGACCACCAGCATGCCTACCTGGTCATACCTGATCATCACCCTCAGCCTCATCAGCGACCTTGGCTAATCACACCGCACCTTCGGCCAGTCACATGAAGAGCTATGAAGAACCTCTCCTGGTCGACGCAAGCAGTCAAGCCACTACATCGCACAGCACCGCTCCGACTCACTGGAGCCAGCAGCACTACTCCGACTCACTGGAGCCTGCAGCATGATCCCGACTCACTGGGACATCATCACCCCGACTCACTGGGGCATCATCCCGACTCACTGGGACATCATCACCCCGACTCACTGGGGCATCATCCCGACTCACTGGGACATCATCACCCCGACTCACTGGGGCATCATCCCGACTCACTGGGACAGCAGCACCCCGACTCACTGGGGCATCACCGCAGACAGTTCCGACTCACCGAGAACTATGCGGCATTCGGTTCCGACCCACTGGAACCAACCTACCACTGGTCTGGCACGCATCAAGAAGCATCAAGAACCATCGATCTCCGATCTCCGGAGGGGAGTGATGTAGCGACATCTATGGCGTCACATAAGAACTAATCCTGCATCGCGCAATCAAAGTTCTCCGCGCGATTGGAACATATAGAACAGCCCGAAATCATCTATCGGGCAGTAGCCGGGCAGTAGCCCACCAGACATAACACCCGTCTGGTTGGAGGATCCTCCCTTTTCAATGGAGGTTTGCGGGACTTTACTCTCTGTTCCACATACCCCCACACGTCTAAGGAGACAGCAATCGCTTCTCCATTCTTCTCGAGGGCCTCGCCCCACATGTGAGTGGCATACACTAGTAGGTCCCCAGTAGACCGATTGTGGCGAAATCCGTACTGTCGGTCACTGAGGAGATCGTTACCTTCCAGGTATGCCATGAGGCGCGAGTTCAATACACGCTCCATAATCTTGCAGAGTATGGAGGTTATTGAAATCGGCCGATAGTTGGCAGGATCGGCACGACTGCCCTTTTTGGGCACGGGTTGCACGTTGGCAAGCTTCCAGGACTTGGGCACTATACCAGTCCTAAATGAGAGGCGGTACAAGCGCGTCAACACAGGAGACAACTCGGGCGCACATGCCTTAAGAACTATTGCTGGTACACCATCTGGTCCACTAGCTTTATTCACGTCTAGGCGACACAGTGCTCTCAAAACTTCTTTATTTCTTATGCGAACCTCAGGCATCGAGGTGTTGCAGTGAGGTAGAGCCGGTGGATTAGCACTGCTAGTATCAAGACGAGAATTATGGGCGAAGAGAGATGCAAAGAGACCTGCTATCTCTCTTGCCGAGTGAGCCAGTGTTCCATCAGGCTTAACCAGCGGAGGCAATGTGGGCCTACAGAAGTTCGCTTCGACCGATTTGGCAAGGGACCAGAACGCTCTGCTACCGGACGGCTGTGCAGAGAGCTTTGTGCCAATATGAGTAATGCGGTCGAACCGAGCCTTCTTTAGTGCCTTTTTGTAGGACTTGGCAGCATGGTTGAAAGCTCTCTTCTTTGAGCTCAGATCCGGAGCTTTGCGGTCACGAGCGTCAACCCAGGCGAGAAACGCCGAATGCTTACGCTCTTCAGCTTGAGCGCAATCGGCGTTGAACCATGGGTGAGCTGAGCCTCCAACGGGTACGTCTCTATAAGGGATGAAAAACTCCATAGCTTGACGTATCACATCGGATATAGCATCCGCACAGCTCGACGGACTCTCAGAAGAGAAGCAGACCTGCTGCCAAGGATAAGATGCAAAGAAATGCCGCATCTCATCCCAATCTGCTGACCTGTAACGCCACATTCGCCGTTCACCGCGTGAGTCGCAGTCAGGTGGGGAGAAGGACGAAACAGACTTCACCAGACAGTGATCTGAAGTTCCAAGTGGTGAGGAAACTGTTACGATACATCTGTCCGGATCGGTGGTCAGCAGAAGGTCCAGACAATTGGCAGTATGACCAACTACATCAGGCACCCTAGTCGCTTGCTTGACCAGCTGGGAAAGGCCCATCGATATTGCAAAGTTTCGCGCTTCTCTCCCAGCGTGGTCGGTCCTCTGGTATGGGAACAGCCAGTCTTGGTGGCACGCGTTAAAGTCCCCCAGAGCGACGAGCCGCGCATCAGGGTGCCGTTGCAGAGCCTTATCGGCAGCCTCACTGAGGTGGTCGAACAACCGAGTCGTCTCCTGATCACCGCTGTGCGAACGGTAGACACAGGCATAAACAATTTTGTCCGTACCAGTGTCCACCAACAGCCACAGCGTAGATAAATTAGGGTCTTCAAGGTGACGGAGACGCTGGCAGCAGATGTCATTACGGACGTACACACAGACCCCGGCACGCTGCAGGAAATGATGCTCCAGTGAGTATCCCGGGTAGTTGAGGTACGCCGTATCTGACGGACATCTAATTTGGGTCTCCGTCAAGAAAAGCAAGTGTGGCTTGTCAGTCTCAAGATGGTGGTGGACCGTAACGAGATTGGAGTGCAGCCCTCTAATATTTGAGAACTGCACTTGAAATGAGAGGACGTGCATCCGCTGTTGACACTTGCCTTTCTTTTTACCTTTCATTGTTTTGTGTGTGGAGTGAATAGGAGAGATGGAAGATGGCGGTTGAGCGAGATGATGCGATGTTGAACCCAACAACACAACCAGAGTTGCTGTGCCAATGGAGGGTTGATCTGGAGACTGCGGGGACGCCCGAACCCTCCCAGGGATCGCCATCGGGTCCTCTCGCCCGGTCGCCAACCGGCACGATGGGGCCACCCTGGGATTTTTCGCAGTTGGCGGGGCAGCCTTTCGTGTGTGGCTGGCACACTACTTGGGCCCCCAACTACCTACGGTCGGCCAGCGGAGCACCGTGCTTCGGATCCCGCTACCCTCCACGATCAAACGTCCGACACAACAACAGCTGGCGCATCATACCCGGTATACGTCACAACACAACTGCTCAGACCCATCTTCCACCATACGGCTTCACCAGACATCACGCCGGAAAACGACGGATCGCTTGGCGGCATGGCTTTGTCTGATGAGTGGTAACCTTTAAGCCGGCAGCCGATGCTATGGCCTACCACCGTCTTTACTGCTCGTTTAGCACTACCCAGGGGACACGTGTAGGGTGTTCATAACTAAGTAAATCCTACGGACGCAAGCAGTTCATCCCCCCAATTGCAGCAATTTTTGAGTACAGTAATGTAAAATCAGCTTTATTAAAATTCCAACCGTTCTGTGTGTTTACGTCTGATGTACATGGGTCATATGCCGTCGGTCCCACGTCAGTACACCGACGTCCACTCGAGCTGACCGACACCTGTAACGGCGGATGATAGGCATCCACCGCGACTAGTGGCTCCTCAGCCGCGCGCACACACACGCCCTCCCCCTCCACGTAGGTGGTCAACACGAGATCTAGACAACGGTTATTGCAATTTAATATTTCATTACTCTGAGTGAATCCACAATAAGTTACAAAAAAATTGTAATATGAATTTACACTCGTGGAACATGAATATAAGTTAAAATCTCCCAACACGACTACTTCGTTGTAATTGTTACAAAATTGTTCTATAATTTTGAATAAACATAAATATTCATTTTCACTACTATTTGGAGGTATATAAGCCACACAAATAAGAAACAAAAACCTATTACCTAAATAAACTGTAGCGCTCACTAATTCAAATACTCGATCGTCAATGTTTACGTCGCATGGAACCGGTATTCTTCGCACGTCGAGTCGCGGTGTGGCCACTAAACATGCGCCGCCTTGTTTTCGCCCATCCGCTCTGTCACACCGTAATATTGTGTACCCAGGTGGTATGATTTCCGCATCGCAAATAGATTCATTTAGTCCTGTTTCTGTTATAGCTAGTAAATCTACGTTAGATGAAGACACTCCTATATAAAACTCCTCCACCTTTGTTCGTAATCCTCTCACGTTCTGGTAATAAATATTAACCAGAGACTTCTTCGGGTTTTTTATTGGGTGGTCTACGAAACCACACCCATTCGCAAAACTCCACATTTACTGGCCAAATGTCTGGTTGACATAACTTGTCATATTTACTCGCTGGCACGCCGATAATAAAGGAGGCATAATCCCGTTCTGTCCTGTGCTTAACTCTTTCAACTTGTAGTGGAAATTCCGATCCACAAACATTTCTTAAATATTTTTCCAAATCTTCTTCTTTAGTATTTTTCTGCAAACGCCACACATGTAAGAATTTCTTTTTTTCTATACCTTGAATTTCATTAATAATAATACTTCCTCCTTTCTTCACTTCGTCGTTAGAAAATCTGTTTTTTCTCCTATTTACTACTGTCCAGTTCTCATTTTTATTAGTTTTTACTTTTCCTTCATTTTCCTTATTTAAAAAATTCTTGTTGACTTCGTTTTCTGTATTATGTACTAGTACTGGTTCTTCCAAGTCTGTAACCTCATTCGTCGATTTTGTGGCCCCACACTTTGGTGAATCGGTTTTGCTAACTACCCGCTTCTTATTTTGTTTCACCACATCCACAAACGATGTTTTTAGCGGCGATTTTGCCGAATTTGACTCTGTATTATCCTGTGCTAAACTTTTCTTCATAGTACTTTTAAGTAGCAGTTCGTTTTTCTGAAGTAACATTTTGATCTTACATAAAAAATAAAAATAAAAAACATACATTCAGCCGAACATAGAACCTCATCCTTTTCGAAGTCGGTTAAAAATTCATAATTGGGTATATGTAGCCAATAATTTTAAATTGATCGTTAGGTTAGGTTATTATAATTTGGCAACTCGGGTGCGACAAAGGGTGTATAGTTCCATCTATATACCTTGTCACACGGATCATTATAACGAATCGATTTACATCTCTTTCAACAAAAGCGGTTCAGTAGGTAGTTAAACCTTGCCAGATATGGCCATCCGGATGGAGCGGGGGTACCGCACGGTTCCCCGCGAAGCGGCGAGCCTCCTTGCCGGCCTGCCACCATGGGATTTGGAGGCAACAGTCCTTGAACGCATGCACGATTTGCGCGTGGAGATGCAACGCCAGGGCGAAACTCCGCTGCCAAGCCAAGTCGCGGCATAGCAGACAGAGTTCCTTCGGAATCTCATGGTGGAATGGCGACGGCGACTGCCGCAACCCAGTGCTGGGCACGCTACAATTATGGTAGTAAGTCCCCTCTTTGAGGACTGGCTGGAGCGGTAACACGGCGTCCCCATCTTCCGCATTACGCAGGTCCTCACCGGACATGGCAAGTTTGGGAGGTTCCTGCATCGGATTCATGCGGAAGAAACGCCCGGGTGTCACCATTGTGTGGAGGACACGGTGGAGCATACGGTGGAGGAGTGCCCCGCTTAGGCGGAGCACCGTCGTGTCCTCGTGGAGGCAATAGGCGCCAGCGACCTCTCGCATCGGGCCCTGGTTCGGGCTATGATCCGTAGCCTCCTTCTGCGAAGCAGTAATGCTAGCGAAGGAGGAGACCGCACGCGTGAGGGAATTAATGTCCTCACACTCTAGCCGCTGAGGTTCTGACCCCGACTACCAGCTACGTTAACGCGCGGGCTTGCGGACGTCGAGCAATGGGTAGCTTGCCGTCCGGTCATCCGGTAACTGACCGGACCGAGCCCAGTCGTCAACAGCGCGTAGTAATCCACGCGCTCCTCAAGGAGATGTCTGCAAACCGTAGGGGCCCTGCAGGGCAGATGCGCGCTTGCTAGGACCGCGGGGGATTTCTGAAAAGGAAACCCGTAGTACTAGAACGCAAAGGGCAACTAAAGGTCACAGGTGTGGTCCAAAACAGGATGTTGAACCGCTTCAGCAGAACATACATACATGAGAACATACACAGACTGCTACAGTCCTAACCTTTGCTTTGGGCTCTGAGGTAGTCGTGTAATTACAGCTTATTTTGTATTTCTTTGATCATTGATATTCCTAAACCTGCAAAAAACAACTCTTTTCCTCTAATAAATAAACATTCGATTCTTTTTGATTGTTTTTTTAATTTGACACTTACTAAATTAATAATCACAGGGGCGGCCGTTGCGAAGAACCGAAATCTGCACATGAGAGGAAACATACTAGAAGACGTAATTACAGAAAATCAAAAGAAGACTGAAGAGTCGGACATAAAAGTTGCCCAGAACACTCAAAGTGGTTCATCCAAATTTATTCCGAAATTCCAAGAACCTTTAACCAATACAACACCTGTTAATATTAGTGTTCCTTTAGACACAAATTTTCGTAATAATATTAAAAAACATAATGTAACAAAACTTATTCGTGTACACACAGGTGAAAACCCTTTCAAATGTGATGTCTCCCAGTTTAGTTTTATTCAGAATTATCATTTAACAAATCACGTTCGTACGCCTATTAAAGAAAAATCTTACGAATGTAAACATTGTCAGCGTTGTTTTAGTCAGAAGGTTCATTTAACAAATCACATTCGTACGCACACTGGCATAAAACCTTACAAATGTGAAGAATGTCTTCTTTGTTTTAGTCGAAAAGATAGTTTAACAAGACACATTCGTACGCACACTGGCGAGAAACCTTACAAATGTGAAGAATGTCAGCAATGTTTTAGTCAGAAGGATCATTTAACAATACACATTCGGATGCACACTGGTGAGAAACCTTACAAATGTGAAGAATGTCAGATGTGCTACAGTCAGAAGGGTGATTTAACAAAACACATTCGTACGCATACTGGCGAAAAACCTTACAAATGTGAAGAATGTCAACTTTGTTTTAGTCAAAAGGTTCATTTAACAAGACACATTCATACGCATACTGGCGAAAAACCTTATAAATGTGAAGAATGTCAAAATTGTTTTAGTCAGAAGGTTCATTTAACTAGACACATTCGTACGCATACTGGCGAAAAACCTTACAAATGTGAAGAATGTCAGCTTTGCTTTAGTCTTAAAAGTACTTTATTAAGTCACATTCGTACGCACACTGGCGAGAAACCTTACAAGTGTGAAGAATGTCAGCTTTGTTTTACTCAAAAGGCTACTTTATTAAGGCACATTCGTATGCACACTGGCATAAAACCTTACAAATGTGAAGAATGTCAACTTTGTTTTAGTCGTAAAGATCATTTATTAAATCACATTCGTACACACACTGGCGAGACATCTTACAATTGTGAAGAATGTTAGTATAGTTTTAGTCATAAGAATACTTGTACTTTAACATATTCGTCGTAGACACGCTGGTGAAAATGTCAGATACTCACCTCTTAAAGTGTACTAGGAATTAACAACGCTCTAAAATATTAATCGTTATATATATGTAGTTTTTTTATCTTTATTTAAAGAGTTTTTTCGCTAAAAAAACGAATATGTCACTGTGTTGGAATACGAATATAATAGTTAAAAAAAAATACAGTTAGGTTTTGGGTCGGTTTTTCAGAGCGAACTTAACCATATTTATGATAGGGTTTATTTTATCTGAAACAGGATTAGATTGATTTCGGACACATCTCATTAAAATATGATGTGTCCTCGTCTTCGTTACATGTACCGCAGATAGGTGAAGTTAACTTTTTCATCATAAAACCGAATTTATTGAGAGGCATATAACCCGAACGAAGTCTTAGTAATATGGTTAAGTCCTCCCTGGTAATAAAACACTTATCCATCCACGGTGAATACGAAGGCATGTAGTTGCAACAAAGTTACGGTTCAGTGTTGGTGTTACTTTTGTGTCTAGATAAGACGACTAAATATTTAAATTAGTGCTTGATCCCACCTGATCCCACCTGATGGTAAGCAGTGATGCAATCGTTGATGGTGAAGCGCACTAGTTTATTAAGAGCCTAATCACTCTAACCTTGAAGACACCTAAATTATAATCGGATGGGAAGACCGCAGCAAGCTAATTGTTTCAGTCCTTCGATGTACGCGATATAAACGACGAGGCGAAACGCTTAGATCGGACCGTAGAGGTTTCAACAACATAAGGGTGGATACTCGCCGTATGTCGGGTTGTCTGATGGTAGAGAGGTGATGGCGGAATTAAGTCATGCGATTCCCGCGCACAATGTCCGAAATACCGAAAGGCTGGCTACGTTACGCCTGTGCTCCAGGCTTTGTAGATTGGATTTAACCAAATCTGGATCACAAATTAGCCTCTTTGCACGCCTTTCCACTGAGTCCAAAGCTGCTAGATGGCATTTTGCAGCACCAGCCCATATGTCACTGCAGTACTCCACACACGATCGGACCTGTGCTTTGTATAACATTAGAAGCTGTCCCGGTGTGAAGTACCTTTGCAAGAACGCCTAGTTTTCTAGCAGCTACTTTGGCTTTGGACTCAATGAAATAAATATATTATTATAATTAAAAAAAAAATGAACCGTCCAAAGTTAAGGTCTGAGGAAACTTCAACTCCCAAGAGCTGAAGGCCGTCGGTCCAGTCCAAGGATACATTTTGGAAAGCAGGAGCCTAAGTAAACGGGCTCCTTTTTGCGGTGAACAGACAGGCCTAGGTTTTGGCGGCGTTGAATCCCACTAGATTGGTTTCACCACACTCTAAAACTGCTTGAAGTGAGACGTTTGTACGCTCTATCATAACATCTCTTTCGGACTGGATTAGCTCCTTACTAGCCCGAGCACTCGGCCGGTATCTCTCTACAATTGTACTATCATCTGCATACCCATAGATACCGAGCATCAGGAGATCGTGGATATGTAGCAGAAAGAGAGTTGCAGAGAGAACAGACCCCAGAGGAACTCCGGCATTAGTCGTCATGGACTCCGATGAGCATCCGTCGAAGACAACTCGGATAAACTGGAAGTCTTTTACCCAGTCAATACGCAGGTCAAAAGGCTAGGGTGCCATACCCTGTTGAAGGCCTTCGGGACTTCTAAGAAAACGGCAATTGTTTCCCCATTCTTCCTGAGGGTCTCGCCCCACAAGTGAGTGGTATTCACTAGTAGGTCCCCAGAAGATCGATTGCGGCGAAAGCCGTCGGTCACTGAAGAGTTCGTTGCTTTCCAGGTATGCCATGAGACACGATTTCGATACGCGCTCCATAATCTTACAGAGAATGGAGGATATTGAAATTGGCCGATAGTTGGCAGGATCGGCACGGCTGCCCTTTTTGGCCACGGGTTCCACTTTGGCAACTTCCAGAGCTTTGACACTATCCCTCAGACCAACAAAAAAAGAAAGTCAACGCCCCTCAAACATTAAAAGTGAAGCCACAAAACCGTGCTCCTGCAAGTAAATACACACGCCCATGCACAAAATCACATAAAGTCTCACGTAATTTTTTACGTGTAAGTGCTTGATATAACACCGTTTCTTTATTATTTTATACTATGAATTTAAGGTAATTTTTTTTCAAAAAACATCAATTGAAAACAATGACATTAGTGATGTAAAGTCAAGTAAAGTGCAAGGGTTGCCATAATATGATTTAAGATTTTCCCATTCGATAAAACAAAAAATATCATTTCTTACTTCGAGATATAGGTATTCTGTTTTCTTTTTTTACATATTGAATATTTTAGGTTTCCAATTAATAATGAAGTAAGAGTAAATGGATAGTAGTAGCTCTTTAATTTATAGTTTGCTTGTTCTATTGTTTAAAACTAACCTATTTACATTTTTTATTGTTCTCCAAATTATCTATACATATAGGGTGACTGGTAATTAGTGACCGATACTTAAACACGTGATTGTACTCATGATTACAAACAACTTTCCCGAAGAAACTTTTTTTATACTAATTTATTGTAGCGTAGCGCGCTCGCGTAAAGTACCAAGGATATTATTTTACCGAAACATGTTGGTACGTCATCGATAACTAATTAGTATAAAAAAAAGTTTCTTTGGGAAAGTTGTTTGTAGTCATGAGTATAATCACGTGTTTAAGTATCAGTCACTAATTACCAGTCACCCTATATATAAGGAGAAACTGACTGACTGACATATCAACGCACAGCCGAAACTGCTAGGAGCGTGAAATTTTACACAAAGCTTCCTTTTGTGACGTAGGCGAGCACTAAGAGAGGATTTTCCAAAATTCACTCCCTAAGGGGATGAACCGGGGGCCCAATTGTACGGACAAACCTACTTTCGCGCGGGCGAAGCCGCTGGCAGAAGCTAATATAAGTATATAAATGCACTATGTAATTGTTTTTTTTTTAAATTAATTTTGTGATGTGAAAAGTTTAGTATTTTTCTCGGAATTGGAAGTCCTAAACAATTGAGGTACAATACCATACTCAACAATGTCTTACTCGTGTAAATAGGATTTGTTTGCTAGTTTAATAATATTCCTTTGGACTAGTAGGTACTACGAGTGTTTTAATTTATTGTCGGCACCGCGTTGTTTATTTTAATCGCGCAGAACTCTGATAAAACTGTATTATTAATAACAATAAAAGAGATGAATAAAACACTGTTTTTTTTTCTGTTCAACCCTACAGTAATGACCCCGTCGCGCGCTCACACTCATTGCGATACTTTGATTGAGTCTAGGACATGTTTGGCTCCCAGGATTAGTCTGGCTGCTTACAGGAAGCATTGAAATAATCATCTGTACAAAAAACTACGGCTGCCATCCCAAATCTGTCGAACGAGAATGAAGACGATATAAGTCATCGAGATATAAGTACTAACGTACTAGAGAAGACACCGTAAATTCCTACTTTGTCTCGTTCAACTGCGGCGATCAAGCTGCACTTTGTCGAAGAAAACGCGTAAGTGCCGTGATTTACATGGCGCTTAAGACCTTTTTGCCGAGAATAAATACACTTCCGCAGCAAATCTAGCGCTGCGCTGTGGTAAATTAGTTGGGCATTTTCGTCAAAATGCCTACCAACCCTCATAAGGGATGTCCCATACATACAAGTTGCAAATAACTAACATTTTTAAGACAGAAGTATCGAGTAATTATTGAATAGATCCAAAAGACTAAAGTTTTTTTTTTTTACTTAAATTGTTAACAGAAACTTAAAACAAATAACAAAATTAAATCCAGAAATGTGGCATCTTACGACTTGCAGTACTGTCCTCTTTTGGATATGACCAGTAGCGGCGTTAGGGTAGGGCGCGGTTGGGCGACCGCCCAGGGCGCCAGAGGTAAAGGGGCGCCGCAGGCGCCCCTTTACTTCAGCTTTTTTTTTGAACAAGCCTAACTTAATTGATGGCTACACTAGAATGGAATGCAGAGTTTGGTTGGAACATAGCATAGACCACAAAACAAATGATCATTTTCGTCTTTTTTGTACAAAATAAAAAAGATTCCAGAAAAATCAGACATTATCAAACTGTGTGCTAATCTGCAACTGAAATTAATTGTAGACTCTAAATCAGATATAGATGGTTGAATGTTATGCGATGAAGTTTAAAATCTTTTTGGCCTGATCAGAATGTGGTTACTCCTGTCTTTAATTTAAATTTTATCTAAGAGCGCAACTTGCAAGAGCTGTATCCAAATGTATAGTTAACATTGCAAATATTGATTACTATGCCAGTAACTGTGGTTAGGGGGGAAAGGAGTTTTTCTAAGCTTAAGCTGATAAAAATCTATCTTCGATATATATATATATCGCAATCTAGATTGACGAACTTTTGTTTGTTTTGGTATTGTTATGTGAAGAGGAGGGATGAAACGCATGTTACTAAAAGAGTTATGGGTATACATGTGGATGGTGCATGTGGATAGTGGTGGGGAGGAAGAGGGAGGCCAAAGAAAAGATGGATGGATTGTGTGAAGAGTGATATGAAAGAAAAGGGAGTTAGTGATAGCGTGGCCGGTGACAGGACTGAATGGAAGAAAAAAACATATGCCATTCACATCTGCAGTGGGGCCATCGAGAGGCACCGGTTTGCCGTTTCCCTCGACATCTCGAAGGCTTTCGATAGGGTCTGGCCTTATTAGTAGGCTTCCTTCTTTCGGTTTACCTGCTGGATTGTGTGCTTGGATCGCAGACTTCCTAAGTGCTAAGTGCGATGGCTGCTCGTCCGGGCAAATGGCCATTAATGCCGTATTCCCTCAGGGATCAGTGCTCTCGGCAACATTGTTCTTGCTGCACATAACCGATCTGCTAAGCCCGGTACCTTTGGGAATGCATTCATGTGCAGCGCGCAGCACTGTGGCTAAGAGTTACATGTCCAGCGCATGAGCTAATGGGTCACAGATCTAGTCTCTCTGGGAGGCTATATTTGATAGCTTGAGCTTGTCCTTGGAGGCGGGTCTCAGAATGGGGCGATACCAATTTGGTCAGGTCCAATGCTGCTAAAACCAAGGCGTGCCTATTTTCCGCTAAAGGGAACCAATTCTGCCCTGCTCCAACTTTGCAGGGTGTAACCGTGCCGACCATCTTGATCTTCCTGGTGTTACGTTGACAACAACTGTCAACTTTGGGTCATACATCGAGGCAAAGGCTCAAATGGCTGCAAAAAAGTTAGGAATTGTCGTAAAGGTCAGACAGTACTTCACACCGGAACAACGGATCATGTATGGAGTACTGCTCTCATCTTTGAGACGGATCTGCAAGATACCAGCTTGATGCACGTGTACTTGAGACAATTGAGAGGCGAGCCAAGACGATCATTGGCAACGATGCACTCGTCGAGTCGTAAAGTCTTGAGTGAGCATCGACGCAGAGTTGCTAGCCTGTCGATTTTTGTACCGGTTGTATTGGACATCCCACCTATACGCACAAAACGTTTTGGGAACACATTCATTGTGCGTAGGTACAAGTTCTAAGGAGTGGAATTCCCTGTGTGTCCTGATAACTACATCCTGGGGATCTTCAAGTCAAGAGTGAATAAGTTATTTCTAGGCAAGTTCGCTCCATCGTCGACCACATAGACGCTTTCCATCAGGTGAAATAGTCGTTAAGCGCAAGCCTATAACAATAACAAAAAAAAAAACGGTTTTGCGCTGATCCCATGTAATATGGGACAAGGACAGGATGATGATGATGATGATGATGATTGATGTTTTCTATTCCTTTTGTAATATTTATCTTTGTTTAGTTTAAATGCAGAGTTTTATAAATTGTATTTTACCTTATGAACGACTAAATATAATTACTGTAATGTTCATAATTATGTAGGTATTAAATTTAATTATAATAGATAAATCTCTTGCTTTTTTTAACCGACTTCAAAAAAAGGAGGAGGTTATCAATTCGGTTGTATTATTATTTTTTATTTTTTTTATCATCATTTTTTTTTTTTTTTATGTTTGTTACCTCAGAACTCCGTCGTTTATGGACCGATTTGCAAAATTTTTTTTCCCTTTATAGGATATGCTTCCAGATTGGTCCCATTTTTTTCAAAATCCAGTTCTGATGATGGAATCCATGAGGAATCGAGGGAACTCCTCAAAAATGATAGGCAACCCTATGGTAATTTTAGTATTTTCATCAAGAACTTAAGCATTTACAGTCAAAAAGTAACATTTGATGAAGTGGAACTGATGAAGAAGACCAGAAATGGTCAACGGAACTTCATACTCAAATAGATATCACATTGAAGATATAGTTAAGCGACTATGACAATACAAATAAATGAATGATTCTGAATAGTTACGTTGAAAATGGTATCATCGAAGTGATCTGATGATGATGATGGAGCCGAAAGGTAGGCACTGGAACTCCGTAATTAATCAATGTAACCTAGCCGTGTTTGGACTCATTAGAATTGTCATGAGATGCACTTTGGCTATAAGGTACTATCGAACTGATCTGATGATGGAGCCGGAAGGTAGGCACAGGAACTCCGTAATTAATCAATGTATCCTACCCGTGTTTGGGCTTATTAGAATTGTCGTGAGATGCTCTTTGGCTATAAGGTACTATCGAACTGATCTGATGATGGAGCCGGAAGGAGGAAGGTAGGCACAGCAACTTTATAATAAAACAATGTAACCTAGCAGTATTTGGGTTAATTGGAATTGTCATTAGAAATATGCACTCTGTTTATAAGTGTATCGCAACTAAAAAGTGTGAAATAAAAACTTTTTAGAAAAAAAAAATAACCGACTTCACTAAAAAAAACACTAAAAGGATCAAAATAACTTTAATTTCGGAAGTCGGTGTTAAATAAGAAACAAACAATACCGAGAAACACCGACATCCGAAATTAAAGTTATTTTGATCCTTTTAGTGTTTTTTTTAGTGAAGTCGGTTATTTTTTTTTTCTAAAAAGTTTTTATTTTCGTATCAGTTTCAATAGGAGACGGGGGGCGCCGTAGAAATCTCGCCCAGGGTGCTGGTAGTGCTAAAACCGGCACTGGATATGACCTATGTTAAACTATTTCTTCGCTATTTGCTTCTTATTACATACTCCACATATTTTAGTTTTTGTTATCAATTTGAAGCTTTCAACCATGTTAAACTCTATAATATTATAACACAAGTATTTAATAACATTTTAAAGTTTATATTCTGTCCCCATGGTATGTGTTAAGTGGACATGTCCTTGCACCGTGACCGTAAATTGAATCCATTTTAGTACTGATTTTTTTCTACTACTCGCCGATTTTTTATTTAAATAACAACACCAAATCAAATATGTTAACACCAGCGGCCATTTTGAAGTGTCAGTTTTGATCTGTCTTCAGTGGACACTCGAGTTCGACCGGTAACGGACTTTTTTCGAAGTTTTCTCTGCTCATTGACCGGTAAGTATTTCACGCTTATAAAATGATTATGTAATGTTAGTGTTAAAGCAAAAATAGTTTCACATGGCAAAATTAATTCTGGTTTTCGGCAAACAAGAGCTATTTAGTTATCAAACAACATTTTTAGTAAATGATTAAATAACTGAGAGAAGCTGTCGTACCGTTACGTCCGGACCATTACCAAATGACTGGTAACGTATGAGCCGGACTAAAAAAGTAACGGACAGGACAGCCTAAGTATGTGGGTACACTGAGAGAATACTTACTACTATGAAACTGCATAATATATTTATATTGTGGGAAAAGGCTCGAGTAGGTTGTAGAATTTGAGACATGTACATTTCAAAAAAATATTACATCCGTGTCTTCATACTCGTGGACCACAGTGAACCTATGTATCATTTTATCATATGTAGTGGGAAGAATAGAAAGTATCTACCTATAAGAATATAACTATTGATTATTTGTGTGATAAATGCTTGGGAGACAGCGATTCTGATGGTAATTAAAGTTTTGTTTGGAGTAAATATGTTTTCATTAATTAAAATATTTTTAACTTTTACAGATTGAACGGACTATTCTTGTCAGTATCAGTATTCTGTTTTGTCAAGAGTTGATTGCTGTTAGCAGGAAAGACCACAAAAATGGTAATTGTTGGTGGTAATTTCCTTTTTACGTTTAAAAACGTGCATTATTGTTGCTAATTAAGCCAGTTTATAAAATACAATTAGTATTGACTGAATTGTCAATTGTTGATTTTATGATGTCATGTGCCTTATCAGTATGCTCTGAGCATTTAAAAATTATAAAGACAACTTTAATATTGTAAAACATGTGTTTTATTTACTAAATCGGTGTATCCACAACTTTATTACGTCAGGACCGTTACTGGTTGGTCAGGTGTACGTGACTGTCCTTCGAAATATTTTAATACATTTATATAGTTTTTCCATATTTGTTAAAATAATTGAATAGCTTTTTTAATATTTTTTAACATAAAGATTACAAGTTAAGGTCGGTATGGTAATGCTATGTCTATTGGTATGTTTAATTGATATATTCACATGTTAAGTATAGCATTTTCGTAACAAGTAACGATCATGACCATTTTTTACATAATACTATCGCAATATTTCCCACACAACTGAGTTTTTGTGTTAGATTGCTATACAGAACCACTAATTAACCCATACACACCAAAAAAATAAAACTGAACTAACAGTTTTATTTCAGGAGCAGTTTATTATTTGGTAACGGTCATGACCAAAACGTATCTAAGTTACTATTTATTTACATATATTATTTGAAATAAGCGCCTTATAATAAAAAAAAATACATACATAGCAAAATTTGTAAGATTTATCATTCGACTAAACCAAGAATTAGCTAAAATATCCAAAACAATTTCAGTAAGCTATTTTCAAGCTTCTCTAGTACGTTAGTACTTATATCTCGATGATATAAGTTGATTTTATTTTACCTGAACCAATAGTTAGTGACAGTACAGTACAGTAGAGTACCTACAGCACAGTACGTTACAGTTCAGCCAAAGACTACTATAGTATACTGGCTAAGTTCAGCTCAGGGGGGCTAAAAAGGTCACTTTAGCAAAATCATATTATGATAATAATATGAATCATATTACAAACCACAAAATGGTCACAATTTGGCAATTCATATTAGGTATTATCCGTAAACAATTCATATTCTGCAATTCATCTGTTTGACAGTTTTGTATGGGGATTCGTAAAATGGTTCACTTATTATGAATTGCTGTTATGTCATTTAGCAGAATCTTAAGAAGTTACTGACAAGCAACATATTTCAATTCATTTCGCAGATTTTATTTATCAAAATTTAAATAATGGCAGATTTAGGACTTTACGAAAACTTCCTAGAACACACGCGTATTACGGAGAGCCTATTATATTGCCGACGAAGTGATGCTCTTCGCAAAATGGAATTGGCATTTGAAATGCCGGACCCCGAGTTCATCATCCTCTATTTCTTTTTGATTTCCACTACTATATATAACAGTGCTGTCGTCTGCAAATAAAGACATCTGGTGTGTAATAGCTTGGGGAAAGTCATTCCATCATTCCAAATCGAGAATAGTATCGATCGAGTAGTATATTTGCGTCTGCGCAATCTTTGAAAGAATCAAGTTATTTACCGCAACCGCTATGTCCCTACATTTTAAATCTGTAATATCTTCGAAAATATTCATTTTAACTATCAAATCAATATTCATTTAAACAATCAAACAAATAACTATGATATTCGAATACGAAAGACATTATTATTCACAGAGTACTTTGTAATATACTGAAATTATTATTGAAAACTAATTACGCAAGAAAACATGGACGAAAGACTAGGCGATATGGTTTAAAGACTATAGCCTTTCCTAAGGGATAAACAGAAAAAAACAATATGTAATAAAGGGCCTATTACACTATGCGTTATTTAGCACACGGTATTCAGACTGTCTTAGGCCCGTATTACAGAACCTTACTCAAGTACTACTTAAACTGCGTTCAACCGATTACTGCTTGAGCGAAGAATCTCGACTTAAGCTTATCTTCACACCTGATTCGATCATACAAGGAAACTCCGAGCATAGCCTTCTCCATTGCTCTTTGGGTGACTTAAAACCATCTGATGAGGCACATTGTGAACGACCACGTTTCAGAGCCATATATCACTACGCACTGGCAATATGATATTCACATAGACACACAAAATATGTAGTTCGCTAAAAACCTTGTTTAAGCTTATTCTTAGTAGGGTTATTATGAGTAAGCTTAAACAGCGGCTTCGCGCGCAGGGAGCCGCTGGCTAAAGCTACCCCTTCTATGAATTAGCTTGAACAAGGCTTTTAGACACCAATAACCCCGTGGATTTTAAGATCGGAAGGGGCAATTCTAAGAGAGATTTTCAATTCAGTAGTTTACTTGAAGGAAAGTCTGAAGTAAAGTGACTATCACATCACATCTAAAGAAATCAGCTGTATTTGTAATTCCTGTAGCTAATTCGACCAAGGGGCCCCCGACTACTAAATAATTTATTAGTAGGATACGAATTAATTTAGAACTTTGGGAAAAACCTAGATTATGATCGTTTTTTGCATACCCCGAACGATTAGAGATTTAAAGGCAAAATTCTAAAAAACCGGAGTAATCTCGAAAATTATGCTTAGAACATTTTAGGTTTTCTTTTGATAAATAATACAGAAATAGGGAGTCAGCGTCACTCCACAACCTTTCGGCCGCATCGACCATCCGTTCTGCGAGCAATGTACCCAGCTCACAGCCACTTAAAGCCTAGATAACATAGATATAGAATTCCGTAAAGATAAGCTTTATTGTGGTGACTAGAGATGAGATATACTAGGTAGAATGCGTACTGAGTCTTAGAAGTACGCGTTCGCACAAATACCTATTCCAGATACTAGGTCCATGACTATTTAGGTAGTCTCAAGTTTATTGACGTTTCGACGTCTTATGGCGTCTCGAGTTTATTGACGTTTCGACCTATTAAGGCGTATGGAGGTCTTCGTACGTTTATGTATTAGCGAGACGATCAAGTATCAATGGACCATTTTCAGTTTATGGATGATGGATTATTGGACTACGCAGCTATTCATATATATTTTCTACATTTTAGAACACTTAAAATTAAATTTTATTGAAAACTTCCTTTCATACTTTACAGGCTTTACAGGCGACTGACAGCTTATTTTGTAATAAATTATAGAAACTTGTTTAAAAAAGCTGGCGTATTTAGAAGATTCGTTTTAAAAAAAAGTACAAAATCAATTTCTAATAATCAAGGTTCATATATATTATATTATCATAATTTTCTTTTATATATATTATTATTATTTCTATTTTTTTTCTTCTATAAACAGCATTTGCTGCACCTTTCTTACACCTAATCGTGTTCTTCGTTCAGACAGAATGTTTCCTGCAACAGAAAATAGTCGCTCGCAGGAGTCGCAGGGTACACTCTACATACGTAGACCGTCAACTGCCAACTGTCAAGTATAGCTACGAGTACGTACGCGTCAGACTTGGTCAGACAGACGCCATACAACTAAATATTAAGCGTTAAGGGCCTATTACACTACGCGATATTCAGCACACGAAATTCAGACTGTCTTATTTTTTTTTCCGAGTAAGACCGGTCTAACCTTTATTACACTACGCGACACCGACTAAGACTGTCTAAATATCGAGTATAGTGTAATAGGCCCTTTAGTTTTACATACTCTTTGCCCTATTTATATTACTCAATACGCGTTTATGTAGTGCTCACGGAATAAATATTTAAGTCACTTTTAAGGCCCGTATTACAGAACCTTACTCAAGTACTACTTAAACTGCGTTCAACCGATTACTGCTTGAGCGAAGAATCTCGACTAAGGCGTTCAGTTTATTTTAGAACTATCCTCAAATTCAAATCAATCGAAACTACGCTTGAGTAGAGATTTTGATCTCTGATTTAAATCCACAATTTCCATGAGATTCTATGCTCAAGCGTGGTCTCGACTACACTTGCGAAAACAAAGATCAAATCTCGCCTCAAGCAGAGATTCTGAGCTGATTGTGATTTTAAAATAAGGACACATTTAGTGGAGCTCACTCAAGCACTGTTCTATAATACGTAAAAAATGTCATTTTAAAGTGACACTGCTCAGGTGATTATTAATTGTAGTTTCTCTGCTCAAGTCAAGTTCTAAAATGAAAACTCCAACTGAGACTCGTTTTAAGCAATGCTTGAGTCTTGATTGTAGTTCTATAATACGGGCCTAAGTCTTTGCGCGTCCAGCCACAGGCCCATACATGAAGGGCCTAATACACTACGCGATATTCAGCACACGATATTCAGACTGTCTTATTGTTTGTTTATTTTATTTTATTTTTTTATTTGGCTCTTCAACAATGAGTACACTATTAAATATAAAGGGAAACAATTCGAACTTAGGTCTAAGTGCCCCATCACTTAAAGAAGAGCACTACATGCACTATTAAATACGCCTTAACAGCTAATAATAATTAAAACACAGAAAAACAAAAACACAATAAAAATAAACATCAAAACAGAACAGAACAGAATGAAAACAACATTAAATTTGGACAAACAGAATTTAAAGGTTAATTGTGTAACAAAAGTTTTTTTACAGAGGGCACAGATGTATGACACAAGTCGATATCTTCATCATGTTGTTTTGTGGTTTAATTCATAATTATGTGCACCATTCATACAAACTTTGGCCACAGTATAGCAACAGTGGACATATGTTAAGACAACTTCAATTCATAGTTTACGAAATAATAAACCTTTTACAGCTATTATAGGTTTATCTAAAAGTTGGAGGAAATGAGTTAAATCAGTTTTAATTTTCATATTGCTAGAGTCAAAATGGCGGCTGTAGCACAGCAAAATAAACAAACATTTATTTATTCATTTGGTTAATCATTTTCTTCGTCGTTTAAAATTAGAACAACGACTAAAAACATTATTTATGTGACCTCTAAGTATTAGCTTATTTATTCATCAACAAGTATCATTCAACATTTAACATCTGTAGTATTTTATTTACATATTGTTATTTTTGTTAGTTAGGTATGTATTGGTACAAATTAAATAGTTCTTACCTGCCGTGGATAAATCCATTATTGGATCACAGATCAAGGAATTCAACAACTTCCAAAGAATTTCGTCTCATTTGAGTAATATTTAAAGCACAATTAACACAGCGTTGGCTTCTGCGGGTCGAAATATTGTACGAGTCGGTTTCCATCTGTGGGACGCTGGAGTTGTTCAAAGAAGTAGAAACAGAGTCCGAGATAGAGCGGCCGGGGTCATTGTCGTACATAGCAAATTCGCAGGCTGAGGTTGTCGGGAAAAGCGAGTGCAGAGTTCATTATGAAAGAGATTCAGATTATTTATAATAGTCACAAACTGAAATATCGCAATTGAAATGAAACGCGGCAAAATATGACACTTGTTTTTTTCTTCTCCCAGTAGGCTAAGGTCATAAGAACATATCGCCTACGCCATCAGTAATAAATATTTTTTTGAGTTACATTAGAATGCGGGTGCAAGTGCAACACAATGTTTTTGCAGCATTTGGCAGCGAATGTGTCAAGTCAACCTTCTGACTTCTCGGCAAGCGTCGCTGAGATAGTCAATAAGTACTACAATAAAATACTCGGCGCCATTTTGCCAGCTATATGTCCAGTTGAAAAAAATATAATATTTTGAATAAAACAAAATTGTTATTATGTGTTGAAAGAAAAACACACAACGTCGACTAGAAGATGATTTGTGAACGTACCTGAACGCATCCATTTTATCCGGATTATGTTGGTACTTTACCTTGCTCGTCACCGCCAAGGGGCCAATAAACGCGAAGAATTTTTTCGTTATGTTGGCAGCCCTCCATAGGTGTCATAGAGTCTTCACCAGGAAGATATTCCTTCGACGTTGTGTGTTTTTCTTTCAACACATAATAACAATTTTGTTTTATTCAAAATATTATATTATGTGTCTACTTAAAAACACACAACGTCGACTAGAAGACTTGTTTGGTATCTGCTGGTGACGAAACACAAACGCTATGTGAAAGAAATAATGTTTATTAGAAAAGAAAACTTAAGAAAACATAAACATCAACTTCTTATAAGATAATTCAAGGAACTTTGTTTAATCAGTCTTGTACTTATCTACCGTAACTTAGTATAACTAATTTATATTCAAAATAATCTATCAAAATAACATATGAATGTGACCTTCTTTTGATAATTATATGATCTAATAAAAAATTCAACACATAAATTGACTTCTAGGCAATGCCTTTAATTAGGTTTAAAATTATTAAAAAGTAATTGAGATCCATGGTGTCTTTGAATTTCTTTACAATAATATTTTGTGAAAGTATGTTCACTTTTCCAGTTTCCCCGATTCAGTATTTCATCTATTGGATGGTTGTCTGCCCAGCTAGCTGAAGCTACTGCGGATCTGAAGGATCCTGGGGCAGCTGCCACACCAGCATCCTTTAAAACAGTTTTAATCCAACCACCAATTACTGTTCGGGATGCAGGGCGTGGATTACCAATTATTGTAATAAATAAGTGGTCCAAACCCTCTTCTTGGTGTCTCCTTTCTTCTGAAAGAGCAATTAGGTGATTGATCGACCTAACAGGGCACACCTGTTGATTTGGGTGTTTTAATAAAAGCCATCCTGACTGCCTATGTCCACCCGAGTCTGTCTTAGAGCCAAATACTGGCCAGAGAAGTATTCTATCCTCTAAAATATTTATGTGGGGTTCTGATATCCTGAGTAGTATCAAATCATGAACACGTCTGCCGGATGCTAACAAAAGAATTGCTGCCGTTCGTCGAGAGGCTTCAAAAAGTGTGTCTCTTTCTGGGGGTTTAGTTAGCCAGTCGAAAACTATTTGTGCATCCCATATTGGAGGTTTCAACTTTGTTGGCTGTGCTATAGCTATAGCTTTAAGTACTAATTTCATAAGAGATTGATCTTGTTCATTTTGAATTTTACAGAAAGAAAATATTGCAGATTTGTGGACTAGAATAGTACTGTAGGCCAGTTTTTCTTGTAAGTGAAGGAAGGCAAGGAATCTAGCTATCTGTTGAATGTGAGGTTTTTCACTATTGTACCCATTCTCATCACACCATTTGCACCATCTCCTGATGGCTGGGTAATATGTGTCCATTGTTGACTGTCTCCAACTAGTATTTAACAATTGTTTTTCAATGTCTGACCAGCCATTGATTTGTTCTCCCCACCTCCAACTAACCAGGCCTGAAGAATTAGTTGGTCGACATGGGCTGGAGGTAAACCTGTTGCCATGTCTACTAGACTCTCCGAGAGATTCTCTATTATGACTGGCGGTTCTAGTGCTCGTGACATTAGATCCGCTAACCAAAAGGTTTTTTCCCAAAGTGGAGCTATTATAATATAAAGTCCCTTGGCTCGGTTTAGGTGTGCTAGAACTCGAGGAATTAAATTGGGAGGTGGAAATATCCATCCTAGGCGAATGTTCCACTCCTGGCTGAAGGCATTTGAGAATAGCGCCAACCGATCTCTGCAGTCTAATGAGACGTAGCTGTTGACCACGGTTGATTCTGCAGACGCGAACAGGTCGACGTCTGGAGTGCCCCAACGATGAAATAATCGGTTTGTTGCAGTGGGTAACAGGTGCCACTCGGAAAGCCGTTGTCCTCTTGAGAGACGATCGGCTGTGCAGTTGTACCTTCCCGGAAGGTAATGGGCTGAGAGGAATATGTTCCTTCTGTCTGTCAGCCTCAACAACTTGCGTGTAAGGTTGAGTAGATTCATGGAATGAGTTCCCCCCTCGTTCCTTATGTATGACACTAGGGTCCGATTGTCTGATTGGACTAGTATGTGAGCATTCTGCAGTTCCTGTGAACGATTCCGAATCGACACATATACTGCGAACAGCTCTTTCCAATTCGAGTGCCATTTCATCTGCTCTTTCGTCCAAGTTCCCGACATTAGAGTTTCGTTCAACTGTGCTCCCCAACCCGCATCCGCTGCGTCGGTTGTTAGGAAGTGAGTATATGGTTGTTGGTGTAGGACAGCTTTGGACTGTATTGCCTGACTCCACCATCTGAGATCGTTGATCACCAGTGGTGGGAGATGGCGACAAATCTTGTAATTTCGTTTGAACCGTTTCAGGAATATTTGAAAATATCGACAGTGTATCCGGCCTTTTGGAATTACAAAATTTGCGAAATTTAATTGGCCTAGCAACTTCTCTGATTGCTTCAGTGTGCATTTTCGCCTGTTTAACACTCCTGAAAGTGAGCTTTTTATTTTTCTTACTTTTTCCTGAGAAAGTGAGACCTGATTTACTTTGGTGTTCCAAGTTATGCCTAGGTATTCGAGCTGTTGAACTGGTTTTAATATTGATTTTGGGTAATTGATTTGCCATCCTAGTGATTCTAAGAGTTTCACAACTTCTGCTGTCTGTGTTATTAATTTGGTTTGGTCCTGGTGAACGCATAGAAAATCGTCTAAATATACTAGGACTCTGTATCCTTTGGCTCGAAGGACTTCTGCAATCCAATTCGTTAGAGCCGCAAATGTTCGAGGAGCAGACGCCAGGCCAAAAGGTAGGGATGACATCTGTAGTAATTCTCCCTGGTAACACATTCTTAGGTAGCAACGGTGGGACTCTGCAATTGGTACATGGAAATAAGCATTTGATATGTCTATCTTGACCATCCAGTCTTGGGTTTGCAGGAAGTCTGGTACTGAGGCATGGGATATAAGTCGAAAATGCTTGGTGTGAACAAACCTGTTCAGCCCCCTTAAGTCGAAAACTGGTCGGAGGCCACCACAGCTCTTGGGAACTAAAAACATTTTTGACAGAAAACTTGGGCTGGCTTTTAGCGGGCTTTCTAACACTTGCTGTTCCTTCAAGACTTTTATAATTTGTGTCATTTCTGGAGTAACTTTGGTAGTGTATGCTTTTAGGATATCCTGTGAAGGATAAGTCAAAGGGGGCTTGTTTATGAAGGGGATCCGAGCCCCTAAAACTATTTTCTTGATAAAAGAATTTGCTCCTAGAGCCTCCCATTTGGGCAGAAAATGCCTGAGCTGACCCCCCTTGAACATCCTGTGATGGTCATTTTTTTTCTTTGGGACGAAAGGAATTATTCTTATTGAATTTGGGTTTGTTGTCCTTCTTGAAGTTCTGAAAATTTCTGTTTTTTGAGTTTCGGGAGGATGAGCTGCGATTCCCATAAGTTGGTTGAGTAGAGGTGGAAGGGATTGGGTCACGCTCGTTTAAACGTTTTTTAAGAGTCTTGGTTTCCTTAAGGTACGATGGCATGTTTAGCCAGTGATTGGTTCCTCCCAAAGATGTTATTAGTGGTGTTAATTTAGAAGAATCAAAAAGGTGATCAGCACTTGGGGGTACCTGCTTTAGGGTAGCTTGCAGGTTTTTATTAGGTATTTCAGATATAAGACGGTCTCGCCTTACTTCAATACACTCTGCTCGTTTTCCACATACTACCTGTAGTATTTGGTCAGTTTTTTTAAAATTCTTAGAGTCTGGACCAAATAGAGTTAGGATTTTATTAAATAAATTAGCTGGTGTTAACTCGCTTGGTGAATTATTGGCCCAATTTATCAAATCCTGAAGATTGTCCTTAACAATCTCTTTATGTTCTAAAAGACCATTGGTTAAGCCTGCCAACATTCTTTCTGTGGTCAGGAGATAGTCTTTGCCTTTGTTGAGGTGGCACAGTTCGTCATTCACCTTCAACTCGGTGAAACCAGGCTTGGCTAATAAAGATTGCAATACCTTAGAATATTTCACTTCCTTCCACTGATCGGATTCGAAGTGCTGAAGTTTTACAAGAGCGTCCACCCGGTCTCGAGGGGCGCTTTGGACAAATTTTGCCGAATCCGTTACGGTCTGATGATCGCCCAGGTCTAATTTGCCCTGTTCCGTACAGGGATTTATTAAAAACTCCGCCGTGGAGTGAGACGGTGTCTCATGGGACGATGCTGGTATGTTATGTCCCATGAAAGGAACACAGTATTGTAGGTAATTAGAAATTTTACTAACCTGGTCAATAAGGGCGTCGATTCTTGGATCAGAAGTCTGACGCCGCCGTCGCCTTACCCTTTTGTTAGGGGGACGGTAGGACTCCGACTCCGACTCCGACTCCGAGTTTTTAGTAGAGGAAGAGTCGCTGCTTCGCTTCTCTCCGCGAGAGCTCAGCGCAACGCTTTCCTCTTTATCACTCATCTTATTTTATGCACAGTAGCACTATTAAAAAGGATTTAATTCACTTGTGAAAAGTTTTTAACAGTTTTCTTTTGCGAAATCACAAACGCTATGACACCTATGGAGGGCTGCCAACATAACGAAAAAATTCTTCGCGTTTATTGGCCCCTTGGCGGTGACGAGCAAGGTAAAGTACCAACATAATCCGGATAAAATGGATGCGTTCAGGTACGTTCACAAATCATCTTCTAGTCGACGTTGTGTGTTTTTAAGTAGACACATAATAGTGTATTTTTAATACAAAACCACGCTAATTTCACATCACAATATCTAGGAGTCAATTTGCGATTAATCAAAACAACCATTGAACTTCACTCGAAACTCCCGCAAAAACATCGAATCATTTTATAAACAACGCAATTAATATTTTTTTCAATAATATAAGCAAAATAATTGTATTTCGTATGCATTTTTATCAATGGACCAAATGCATATATTACTGATATAATAAATGATGTTAAAAAAAAATTGATGTTCTAGTCGATTATTAAATTGAAAATTCTATGCAATCTTTATTTTTATTATTCCGCCTAAAGGACTTTATATCCATGGTCAAGAAATAATTGAAAAAAAAAACTGCAACATGGTTGCAGGAACCAAGGAAACACTGAATAAATGAATCTATTTATATTTTATTGTTTAATATTATTCTTCCGAACTTTAACTGACGTGATATTATTTTAATAATTATTTCTAGTAATTTTTAAGATTTTTAGTATAAATAATAATCTTGTCCACGGCATTGAAAACCTCTGGCCGTATCCGGACCACTCCCTTTGCAATGCTTTTTGGCATGCAAAACAGCTTCCTATTTGATTTTCTCTGTAGGTTTCGAGGCACATGGAAAGATACTTTTCTGAGCAACTCAGGACAGTTCAAAGAACCTGTCACTATTTTTTTAAGGAATATTAAATGTAACATGTCTCTTCGTTTTTCAAACGAGACCATCCCAAAATACTTCAATCTTTCCCGGTACGATTTGAGACTTTTACCGTAATAAGGATAAAAGTCAGATGCCATAAAAACCTTTTCTGTAATCGTTCGTTGCGCTTTATGTGTACCTACATTGTATTTAGGGGACCAGACAACACTACAATATCTAGGTGACTTCCTTCTGACTAACGAATTGTACATAATCTTTTTTGTTTTAAAATTTTTAAAGTTTTTGCACTCTCTCATGACAAAACCAAGTAATTTCGTTGCTTTTAGTGTAATCAGGTCAATCCTACTAATATTATAAATGCGAAAGTATATGTATGTATGTATGGATGTATGGATGTTTGTTACTCTTTCACGCAAAAACTACTGAACGGATTTCGATGAAACTTGGTACACGGGTAAACCTTGTCCTAGAATAACACATATAATACTTTTTATCCTTGGATTATGTTCCCTTGAGATAATTTTCTAACCCGCAGGCAAATGACAGCAACTGTCAAATACATTGGCAGCAACTGTCAAAAACACGTCCCAATCATTCCTTCATTCGGTCAATCATTCCATCATTCATTCTACCATTCGGTCAACCATTCCACGATTGACAACAAAGAATAATAATAATAATAATAATAACCCCATCGCCGTATCTCTACGTTGACGTCGTGGTGGGGCTTGCGTGCTCCAATATACCCTAGGTCTGTATCGGTAAAGTTTGCTTTGCCGTAATATGCCTAGGGTGAGGGGCCAGACTAAGAGAGATACAATCCGCAGTGCAGTTTTGTGGCGAACTGTTGGGCATTAGCGACCCCACGGACCCGATCTCCCGGGAGAATTCTTGTTCTTCATCTCCGGCTTGCCTTTATTGGCCGGCCGTAGTGAACACTGACGAGGAACTGAGCTCCCACCTCTCTCTTGCCTTTATTGGCTGGCTTGAGTGGAGATTCGCAAGAGCAAACGTGCTCGGGAGAAGGATGTATAATCCAGTAAGGTGCTGGTAGGGATCTTGACCGTACTTCCGGGATTGTCCTGATAGCCGTGGTATACCTCTCCACTCCTCAAGCACCTCAGGATATGTTGCCCTCTTGTTGCTACGTCACTTCGTGCTAGCGGCCGTTTTTGGGGGCCCATTTATTGAGTGTGCAAGTCACCCCCTGCCTTTTTTCGATGCATATTAATAACGTTGTTCAGGCAGGGGCCATAGTCTTGACATAGTTCCATGTTACCAGTCCACTTAAGACTCCAAAAACCATAGCCCTATTATCTTTGTTCTCCATATGTCGCAACAGTTTTTCAATAACCGGGGGTTGTCCTTGGGTGCACTAGCATAGCGCGTACAGGGATAATCGTCGGTTGATATCATGTTCCTTTATAATTATCTAAAGGGCCTCTGCGAGTTGGCTTCGGCTCCTCGTACGCCTCCCAAAGGTCCAGGACCTCAGGGTCCTGAGATAAATAAAATATAAAAAAAAAAATAATAATAATAAATCCGCAGTGCAGTTTTGTGGCGAACTGTTGGGCATTAGCGACCCCACGGACCCGATCTCCCGGGAGAATTCTTGTTCTTCATCTCCGGCTTGCCTTTATTGGCCGGCCGTAGTGAACACTGACGAGGAACTGAGCTCCCACCTCTCTCTTGCCTTTATTGGCTGGCTTGAGTGGAGATTCGCAAGAGCAAACGTGCTCGGGAGAAGGATGTATAATCCAGTAAGGTGCTGGTAGGGATCTTGACCGTACTTCCGGGATTGTCCTGATAGCCGTGGTATACCTCTCCACTCCTCAAGCACCTCAGGATATGTTGCCCTCTTGTTGCTATGTCACTTCGTGCTAGCGGCCGTTTTTGGGGGCCCATTTATTGAGTGTGCAAGTCACCCCCTGCCTTTTTTCGATGCATATTAATAACGTTGTTCAGGCAGGGGCCATAGTCTTGACATAGTTCCATGTTACCAGTCCACTTAAGACTCCAAAAACCATAGCCCTATTATCTTTGTTCTCCATATGTCGCAACAGTTTTTCAATAACCGGGGGTTGTCCTTGGGTGCACTAGCATAGCGCGTACAGGGATAATCGTCGGTTGATATCATGTTCCTTTATAATTATCTAAAGGGCCTCTGCGAGTTGGCTTCGGCTCCTCGTACGCCTCCCAAAGGTCCAGGACCTCAGGGTCCTGAGATAAATAAAATATAAAAAAAAAAAAAAAAAATAATAATAATATTCCACAACTGTCACACAACGCCGTCTAGTCCCAAGCTAAGCAGAGCTTGTGTTATGGGTACTAGACAACTGATAAACATACTTATATATTTCTAAATACATACATATTATAGATAAATTACACCCAGACACAGAACAAATGATCGTGCTCATCACACAAACATTTGTCCTGGGTGGGAATCGAACCCACGACCTCCGGCATAGCAGTCAGGGCCACTAACCACTAGACCAACAGGCCAAGAATTTTTTAATTTTTTTTTTAATTCATATAAACCAGTGCTTGACTGCGATCCCACCTGATGGTAAGCAGCGATGCAATCATTGATGGTGAGGCGCACTAGTTTATTAAATGCGGAATCTCCGATCTTACCTTATATAAATAAAACAAAGTCGTATTAGTTACACTATTTATAACTCAAGAACGGCTACTAAAAATTTCTAATAACTGTTAAAAACTGAGATTAAAAATCGAAAAGAATCACAAAAAGAAATGCTTTTGGAGGAGTTTATTCGTTTACGCGAAACAATTAGCACTGAAGGAGATGCAGCACAAATATAACGTAGAAATAGGCGAAGTCGGCGAAGTCGGCGAGGTCCTCCCAGCAGCTGAGTGAAAAGGCCCCATGTGGCTCTCAGAGGCAGGGCTGTAGCGGACAGGTCTCGCACAGCCGGTAGAGGCTTCCAGAGACCAGAGGAATCGAAAAAGGTCCACATGGCGGGGCGGACAGGTTTTACACGGCCAGTAGAGGCATGTAGAGGCCTTCAGAGACCGGAGCAGCTGGAGAGATCCACACGACTTGGCGGACAGGTCTCGCATGGCTGGTCGAGGCCTGTGGAAACCAAAGCAGCAGAAGAGGTCCTTCTCACAGCCGTCAAAGACCGGGAGGCCTTTTTCACAAACATAATAATATATTTCACTTCAACACTGCAACTCAACAACTGACGTTCTCAAAAAAATTCAGCTGACAACCAGACTGACACTGGATGCATAATTTAATTTTTCAAAAACTAGAGACTAGAAACCAGCCAGTCTGGTTGAAATATATAAAAAAAGTATAATTCAGATGATAGGACAAAATACTACCATATGCGAGTTATTCTGGCGTGCACTGCAGAAACCGTTAGAATTATACGTATGTAACTTAAGTAAAAGTTAAGTAATTAGTCATACAAAGACATGGGTTAAAGAACTCAGTATCCAAGCAAAAAATAAAAAATAATCGAGCATAACTGTTAAGTTGTCAATGACATTTCTTTCAGTTGACAAGTCGTAGTCGCCGTTGGGAGAATTATTCATGCTACTATTATTATGAACACGAAAGTTTGAATGCATATGGACGTTTATTACTCTTTCACGCAAAAACTACTGAAGGTTGGGATTTTCTTTGGCGACCAAAACAGCATTCTTATTCAACATGGTGGGGGCTGAGTCACCCGCGTCCGTAGGAGAATACCTACCCATTGTAAGTCCCTACACGTGGTCCCCGGGTGGTGCTAATCAGGTGACACTTACTGGTGGTAGGTTTCGACCGATGGCTTGCGACCACCCACTGGGCAAAGACGTACCGCCAAGCGGCCTAGCCGTGTTCCGATACGATGCTCTGTGTAGCCAATTTAGAGGAGTTGGGTCGAAGTGGTGGTTCCATTGCAGGCAGACCGACCAGGCCCACACTGGTGTGGAGGTATCGGGAGACTAGTCGCGGAGGGTAGTGGGATCCGAGGCACGGTGCGCCGCTGGCCGACCGCAGTTAGTTGGGGGCCCAAGTAATGTACCAGCCACACATGAAAGGCTGCCCCGCCAACTGTCGAAAAATCCCGGGATGCGCCATCGTGCTGGTTGGCGACCAGAAGAGAGGGCCCGATGGACACTCCCGGGGGGGGGGGCTTGGGCGTCCCCGCAGTCTCCAGACTAGTACCCCAATGATGCCGTCCTATCAGTGCTTCTTTGAAGGATAGCAGCGTGAAACCCCATCTCACTTCCTTCTCCTCTCCTTCATTCACTCTTATCACACATAATGACAAAGATTAAAAAGAGAACAGTTAAACAGCGGCAGCACTCCCTCTCTCTTAAAGTGCACCTCAGTAACATCCGAGGACCGCACTCCAATCTCCTCGCAGTCCACCACCATCTGGAGACTGAGAAACCTGCTCTTTTTTTTCTTTCGGAGACGCAGATCAGTTGTCCGTCAGACGTGTCGTACTATTCTTACCCAGGGTTTACCCTGGAGCACCATTTTAAACCACGCGCGGGTGTATGTATGTATGCCCGGGACGACATCTGCTATCGGCGTCTCCGCAATCTTGAGGACTCCAGGTACTCTACGCTTTGGGCTTTGGTGGACACTGGCATAGATCAAATTGTCTATGCTTGTGTCTACCGTTCGCACAGCGGTGATCAGGAGACAACCAGGCTCACACAGCACCTTAGTGAGGCGGCGGATGTGGCTCAGCAGCGGTACCCTTCTGCCCAATTGGTGATACCTACTGGGGGATTTCAATGCCCACCATCAGGAGCGGCTCTTCCCATACCAGTGCACAGACCATGCTGGGCGAGAGACGCGGAAGCTAGCGCTAGCGTTAAATCTTACCCAGCTGGTCCAGGGGCCTACAAGGGTGCCGGATGTTGAGTCACACTTGGCCAATTGCTTGGACCTTCTGTTGACTACAGATCCGGACCGGTACTCAGTGTCAATATCTTCACCAATAGGTAGTTCCGACCATTGTCTGGTGAAATCTGTATCCGTCTATTCCCCGCCCGATCCCAGCCCAAGAGGCACCCGGCGGGTTTGGCGATACAAGTCAGCAGATTGGGATGGTATGCGTTCTTTCTTCGTATGCTATCCTTGGCAGCCTACTTGCTTCTCTTCCGCTGATCCTTCGTTGTGCGCGGACGCAGTGGCGGATGTGTTGCGTCGGGGGATGGAATATTACATTCCATTCTCTGATGTAACAATGTCTGACAAAGTTCGACCTTGGTTTGGCGCCGAACGTAATCGTGCTGAAGCGCTAAAACACGACGCTCGTAGGTGCAAGGCAAGTGACGTGACTCAAAAGAAGAGAGCCTATAATAGGGCTGCCAAATCCTGCAAGAAGGTGATGCAGAGGTCTCGGTTTGACCACATTAGCCGAATTGGGAACAAACTTGCTTCATACCCAGCAGGTAGTAAAGCGTTTTGGTCCCTGGCTAAATCTGTTGAATCGAACTTCTGCCGTCCCTCACTACCACCACTGCTGAAACCCGATGGGTCGCTGGCCCACACCGCTGAGGAGAAAGCTAATCTATTTGCCTCTCTTTTTGCGGAATCTTCACGTCTTGATTCCGGTAACGCGCGGCCCCCTGCCTTTCCTGAGCGATGCGAGACGACTATGGCAGACATACGCATCCATCAGAAGGACGTCCGTAGGGTGCTACGTAACCTTGACGTGAACAAAGCCAGCGGTCCCGACGGGATACCGGCAATTGTTTTAAAAACTTGTGCGCCTGAACTGTCTCCGATCCTGACACGCCTATTTCGTCTTTCGTTTGAGGCTGGAAAAGTGCCGATGGCTTTGAAGCAAGCTAACGTGCAACCCGTGCCCAAGAAGGGTAGTCGGGCTGACCCTGCTAATTACAGACCTATCTCGGTAACATCCATTCTCTGCAAGAGTATGGAACGAGTGATCAATAATAAACTCCTGGCATACCTAGAAGCTAATGACATCCTCAGTGATCGTCAATACGGCTTTCGCCGAAATCGGTAAACTGGGGATCTTCTAGCGTATACCATTCACATCTGGAGCGAGGCCATCGACAAGCATGGGGAAGCACTTGCAGTCTCCCTTGATATCTCGAAGGCCTTTGACAGGGTCTGGCATGATAGCCTTATTGCTAAGCTTCCTTCCTTCGGTCTGCCCACTGGTCTGTGTGACTGGATCGCAGACTTCTTGAGGGGGCGATCCATCCGAGTGGTTATTGATGGCTGCTCGTCCGGTCAAATGGAAATTAATGCCGGGGTCCCTCAGGGGTCGGTGCTCTCGGCAACACTGTTCTTGCTGCACATAAACGACCTTCTTAAACCCGGTACCTTTGGGTATGCAGACTATAGCACTGTTGCTGAGAGATACGTGTCCGGTGCACGTGATAGTGGGTCACAGATCCAGTCTTTCCGAGAGGCTATGGTTGAACGCTTGAACTTCTCCTTGAAGGCAGTATCCGATTGGGGCGATGCCAATCTGGTCAAGTTCAATGCTGCTAAAACCCAGGCGTGTCTTTTTTCCGCCAAACGGAGCCAATTCCACCCGGCTCCATCATTCCGGGGTGTAACCGTGCCGATAACCGACGGCCTTGAGCTTCTTGGGGTAACATTGTCGTCTACCCTCAATTTCGGCTCTTACTCGTACATCGAGGCTAAAGCTCAACAGGCTGCCAAAAAATTGGGGATCTTAGCTAAGGTAAGACGGTACTTCACGGCGGAACAGCTGCTCAAACTTTATCAAGCTCAAGTTCGATCGTGTATGGAATACTGCTCTCATCTTTGGGATGGGTCTGCCAAATACCAGCTTGATGCTCTGGAGTCGATTGAGAAGCGAGCCAAGAGGATCATCGGTGATGATGCACTTGTCGAATCAAAACTCCAAAGCCTTGAGCACCGACGCCGAGTTGCTAGCCTCTCGGTTTTCTATCGATTACACTTCGGGGAGTGTGCGTTGGAATTGCACAATTTAATTCCACCAAGTCCATTCCATCATCGGACCACTAGACGTACGGCGTTGCGCCATCGGTACATGGTGGACCTCCCACCCATACGTACAAAGCGTTTTGGGAACACATTTATAATGCGTACAGCTAAGGAGTGGAATTCCCTGCCGGAGTCTGTGTTTCCTGATAGCTACAACCTAGGGGTCTTTAAGTCAAGAGTGAATAGGTTACTTCTAGGCAAGCGTGCTCCATCGTCGGCCACATCATCGCTTACCATCAGGTGAGATAGTGGTCAAACGCGAGCCTATCAATAATAAAAAAAATGGTAATACTGCCACATAGAACAATTTAGGAATGACAAAAACGAGGCTTGCCACATGCACACATTTTTATTTGGTTAGTAGAATAGAATGAATTCGACCAGACCAAGTAGATGATATCATATGTGCCGAGATTCCTGATCCCGACGCCAATACACACTTACGTGATGTCCAATATTATAATAGTTGACTCTAATGATTTAGCTATGATGAGAGTTATTTAAATAATCCTTATTGTTTATCAACTCTGGAGTGAATTCTAATAATGATATCTATAGGTGATCCAATGCAATTATGACTCTTTGATCCCCTATTTCTCCTGGTCACGCTATAACCTAAGAACGGCTAGACCAATTTTAACCATTCTTTTTTGTTTTGTTCACCAGCGTACAAGTAACTTTGTAGGATAGGTAGTTAGGTAGGTGGGTAAGGTAGGTAGGTAGGTGGGTAGGGTAGGTAGGTAAGTAGCGTAGGGTAGGTAGGTAGGTAAGTAGCGTAGGGTAGGTAGGTAGGTAGGGTAGAGTAGGGTAGAGTAGGGTAGAGTAGGGTAGAGTAGGGTAGAGTAGAGTAGAGTAGGGTAGAGTAGAGTAGGGTAGAGCAGGGTAGAGCAGGGTATAGTAGGGTAGAATAGGGTAGAGTAGTCAGTTGACGGGAGCGAAGCCGCGGGCAAAAGCTAGTGCAATAAAGCTTAGTTTTTTTTTATCAAATTGAACGCCCAGGTCTCGTATAGATTCCACTTCTTCAAGTAGTTGACCATTAAAGTTATATGCTGTGGGTGCAACATTTTTTTTTGTGATGTGCTTACATTTCTTAATATTTAAAGACATTTTATTGAGCTCACACCACTCACTTAGTCTATTCAAATCGTCCTGAAACTGAGCCGAATCAGCAGGCTTTCTGATCTGCTTTGATGGCTTTAAGGTCATCAGGAAAAAGATATATATTAGAGTTCTTAAAGCACTTGTATATGTCGTTAATGTACAGGACGAATAAAGGTGGTCCCACATGAGATCCCTGGGGAATACCTGGAGTGGCTATGTATGCGTCTGACTGGCAGCCGTTCATCACAACCCTAAGAGTCCGATCCGATAGATAAGATTTGAACCAACTCAGCAAGGGATCCGACACCATACATTTTCAGCTTTCTAACAAGTAAATTGTGATCAACCGTGTCGAATGCCTTGCTGAAGTCGGTATAGACTGCATCAACCTGAATACGCGTATCAACTGCTTCAATAATACTGTCACTGTAGCTGTCGATCTACCTTTCATAAACCCATATTGGCCATCTATTATTAGCTGTGACATATGTCTGGACAATACTGAACACACAAGTGCCTCAAAAACCTTTGCTAGTACAGAGAGAATAGCTATGGGCCTATAGTTTGTCACATCAGACTGACAACCGCTCTTGAAAATGGGCACGATTTTAGTTTCCTTCCATAAGCCTGGAAAAACACCCCGGTGTAATGAACTATTGAATAAAATACTCTATGGCAACGAGAGACCATCTGATAACCTATGCAAAAGTAAGGAAGGTATATTATCAGGGCCAGCGCCCTTCTTAACGTCTATTTTATTTAATTCTCTGACGATCTGATGTTGGGATATTGTTATTTCGCTTAAAGTATTATTACTGAGACAGCTATGAAAGTTTGTATTGACATCGCTTTAGTCAGTACGATATACTTTAGAAAAGTGAGCAGCAAAATAGTTACAAATTCCTGCAACATTGTCAGAACTGTTCACACCATCAGTCATAGAATTAGGATAGTTACTAGCTCCAACTCTCTTCATCTTTAAATAACTCCAAAAATACTTTGGATTCGATTTAATTTTAGCCTCTATATTAGCAATGTATGCATTATAGCAGGAAGTAGCCATACGGTTGCAACTTTTTTTCAGTGACTCCAAAGCAATAATGTCTAAGGGATTATTGTACTTTTTTATTCTTAGTCGTAAGCGGTTTTTCTCATTTAGTCTTTTATTAAGGTCATTAGAAAACCAGCATGGATACCTCCTTTCCCTAATTACAACTTGTGGCACGTGTTTCTGTATTAATTCATTCAATATTTTATAGAATTTGTTTACCATCTCATCAACAGTAATGGAAAACTCCAATTCCTCCGTCCAATCAACCTTCTATAATGCTGCATTAATTGCCACATAATCCGCCTTCAGATAATTTAATCTTTTTCTAGGACAGCATTTCTGTGGTTTCAAAACATAAGAAAATGTGAGCTCACATAGTACAGGGGGGTGGTGTGGATCGAACTTAGAGAGAACATCTACTGGCGAACTAACAGTAATATTTTCCAAATTTGTAAACACTAAATCAAGAATTCTATTATTATGGTTACACAAATAGTTATACTGAGATAGATTGCTAAGCAAGATGAAATCCCACAGAGTCTATTCCAAGCTGGAACAAGTCCTCTGAGGTTCTTTTATCACATGGCCATCGGCTCCGATCCAGTCAATAGATTTCATATTAAAATCACCCACTATCACACAGTCATCAATACGCTCCAACACATCATTTGTATTATCCACAAAATGCTCCAACAATCTAGGCTGTATTGGTGAGGGCAGATATACAGTACAAAGATAAATGTCTTTAGTTTTTCCACCCATTCCAAGCGATAACTTGACCCAGAGATCATCGCATGAACTTTCAAAATTGGCCAATCTTTGTGATTTTAATTTTTTAGAGATAGCAATGAGGACCCCACCACCGTCGGTTTTGTTATTCAAAATATTAATGGTCCGATCTCGCCTATAAATGGTATAACGCCCATCCATAATCTCTGAGTCAAAGATACCACTCAGTAACCATGTTTCAGTAAACATAATAATATCGTACGAACAGCAGGCGACAGTTCTATAAATGTCATTAAATTTTGACCTGATACCCCTGATGTTCTGGTGATAAATTTTTAACTGATCGAATTTTGTAATCCAAATCCAATACCTTTAAAAATCTTCAATTTGGCCTATTGTAATTTGTCTAATGTTTCGGTATTCTTAATATATTTGTAGTCTGCACCATCAGCTTTTCTCACAAAAATCTTTCCGCCACGAACCTATACATATTGATAACCTAGACTCTTAGCTTTAATTCTGGTAGCAGCATGCAGGGCTTTATTTGCAGGAGACAGATGTTCTAGAATGAAAACATTTTCCTTTTTACCACCAATTCTAAGTAGAGCAGTATTGAGCTTCTCTTCTGTAGTTTTGTTCTTGTTGAACTTAATAGAAGCAGCTAGAAAATTATCTCTAACTCGCGGACAGCTGAATTGAACTACAATCGATTTTGGGCGTTTGCTAGATGGGTATTGTTTTGCAATTCTAGTGACATGATGTATGCTGTTCTCTGTCAAATCACCCGATATAACTTTGTTAATATTCATAACAGTAGACACTAGATTCTCATTGTGGTGCTCAGGCAAGCATTGGATTTCCAAATTTAAAGAACAAGCTTGCTGTTCCATCTGGTTCAATCTCCCACTCAAATCTTTAACAGAGGCTTTCAGTTGCCCATTTTCTTTCTTAATGTTATAGACTACTTTGGTGTTCAGTAAAAACTCCGTCCTCATCTCCTCAAACTTCTCATTCATGAATCCCATCGACGCCTTAAATCCCTCTATTTTGTCAGTAATCGCCTTTAGTTCCTTGTTTACATAGTTCGCCAAAGTTTCGTTGAGGTGCCGCATAAGATCATCTATCTGCTTCTTCATGATGCGATTAACTTCTGTTGACGTAACAGGCGCTTCTTTGGTGGTTACATCGACTGATATATTTGTCGATGATCCTTTTTTCCTTAGCGTTATATTCGGATCACCACCTTGACTGTAGCTCACTGGGGTGTTATCTGCGTAACGCATCTTTGGCTTACGTGATGGACACAGCCAATTATTATACTGTTCACTCTGTTCGAAATCGGAACCCAACAAATTTGTAAGACATAAAGGGTGATAGGGTTTTTGGCACGAAGAGCACTTAAAAACGGAACTTCCTTCGGGTATGTTTTCTGAACAACAATCACAGTTCATATTGATGATTAGTCAATAGAAATGTATTCGAAAAAGCAATAAATAAGCAAAGTCTTATGCACGTTAATAAATCGCACGCTAATAAAGGCCCATCGATGAGTCGACGCGTAGTGAATTAGCGAGAAGAACGTCGTAAGCGCCGTGGGATTCGAGTCACTTACGCGTTTCACTTAACCAGCCGGTTATTAACATTCGATGTCGGTATAGTAAAAGATTACTTGCCAATGGTTTTTTACCACTAGATTAATTGTTTGCAGTTTACACCAAGAAATTAATAACAATAAATAGTCACAATGCTTCCTGTTCTTATCGAAATCAAATCACTGGGGTCACTATTTGCAAGGATATTTATTTTTTATATCGGAAAAAAGAACATTAGGTGTTACGCGATAGTGTAGATGTGTGATTTTTTTTTGTTCCGAGTAAGACCGGTCTAACCCTTATTATACTACGCGACATCGACTTTAGGCTCTAGACAGACGGACCGCATTTTAACTGCAATCCAACCGCAAATTGCAGTTCGGATGCAGTTTGAATGCAGTTGACACGACTGCAATAGAACTGCAAACCAAACGTGCAGTCCGATTGCAGTTCAATTGCAGTCGGCGTGCAATCGTGTGAACTGCACACCGATTGCAATCGAACTGCACGGTTGGTTTGCAGCTCTATTGCAGTCGTCCAACTGCATTACAGCTGCACTACTACTGATTCTATGCGCGGGAGGGGGGGGGGAGCGTTAAAATAGTACGGGCAGGTGGGTATGGTGCAGTTCGGATGCAGTTTGAATGCAGTTGACACGACTGCAATAGAACTGCAATTGAACTGCAATCGGACTGCACGTTTGGTTTGCAGTTCTATTGCAGTCGTGTCAACTGCATTCAAACTGCACTTGAACTGCAATTTGCGGTTGGATTGCAGTTGAAATGCGGTCCGTCTGTCTAGAGCATAAGACTGTCTGAATATCTAATAGTGTAATAGGCCCTTAAAAAGGTACTTTGTGCCTCTGTGCCACAGACCTATATTCCATAATATGACAGTTTTTGGCGGGATTTCTTCGAGTGAAGTTCAGTGGCTGTTTTAATTATTCTCAAATTGATTTCTAGTGAATATTGTGATCTAAACTTAAAATGGAGCTGAGCATTTTATTGTAGTTTTAGCTACCTCAGCGAAGTTTGCAGAGAAGGCTGAATCGATAAATTTGCTGCCAAATACTTCAAAAAACATTAGAATGTGTTACCCCTGCATTCTAATGTAAAACAAAAAGAAACAAAAACTGATGACTAGGCAGCATGGTCTCTGACCCTAGCCTGTTCCACAAGGAAGGAAAGTAAAAAAATAAATGTCTATTGTTTATCAAAGAGTATACATACTCTTTGGTATGTAAAGCTAACGCTTTATTGTTTAGTTTATGTTTATACAGTTGATACAGAGTACATTATAATAAAAGGGGTAAACATAATTTTAAATTAAAATAACTTGATACTTCCCTACATAATTAGTAAAAAAATAAAAATGGAAAAGCTACCAATGTGTAGGCTATGTTTAGCGGAGGACGTTCGCATGTATGTAGTGGTAAACAAAGACTTGCATGAACTGTATGAGAGGCTGACTGATAATCCGGTAAGTTTTATTTTGTACTTATAATAATAACATATAATTCTCCTATCTACCTCGAGTAAGAATCAATCAACACTTTCTCCGTGTGAGTAGAGGCGTACTGCAAGCGAAGCTAACCACTAAATAAATGTTATTCTGAAGAGCATCATTCCCTTGCAACTATCACAATCTAGTTGTGTACTGCTCAACATGTGGCGTTCCATACACCTGTACGAGTCGGGATCTCAGTAGTCCCCCCTTTCCATAAGGTAATGTCATCTTTCTCACAGTCCATCCAAATTGTAAATCGTAGCTGTCCACCTTAACACTCTTAAACTTTACGAAGCTTATGACTTCTCTGTATCACGTTTGAATGTAATTTATTTATAGAAAAAATTGTTGAAGTAGTAGAACAAGTTTTGTTGCAGTTTGTAACTGGAGACAGTAGACCGATGCTCGCTTGTTTCATCTGCTGCACTAAACTGAAGCAATGCTGCCAACTGCAGAGAAAATGTCTGAAAGCCGAAGAGCTGCTCACTCAGATGATGAATGAGGATTGTGAGGTGAGGCATTTGTTAACAGATGTACCTCCAGGGGTGACTTTTGACTTGGAGCAGTAAAGATACCTTAACCTTTACAGCGTCTGTCCGGAACATTCTCATGAGACTTTGTTTAACTTGAGTAATTACTAATTGTATTCGTAGAATTGGAAAAAAATTACAGTAAGAAGAAGAAGAAAACATGCAATTTACGCAAAAACTGTTTCATATCATTCCCCTGCCCATCTCTAAAATGCTCTCTGCATAGATGGGATGCGGGACCAACTTTCCTGAAGTTTGGATGGAGCTTGGTATGTAATGGATCTTGATCTATCTAATATTTAAGTTATCTTTTTACAGCTAAATCCACCTATAAACCAAGACCACTTCGGGTGTTTTAATGGGTTGATTTTATCACCCATGGTGCATGTAAGCATAGAATCTGATGATGAATGTCAAACAGAATGTGATGCTATCAAAGAAGAATTACCAGCTGTTTGTGAGAGACTAGATGATGTCATTGAGCCAGAGGAGGAACATCAAAGTGATGGTATGTTTCTAGGAATGAGAAATTTAATGATCCGTCTGTACATAGATTCAAAGAGGTGAAATGGTTTGCTTATAAGTTTGTAAAAGGCAATCTCTGGAGCACTCACAGATCCCATTAGTTGAATACTTTCAGTGATAGTCACTGAGAGGTAAGAGGACTTTTTCTTCCAGATAATGCATGATTCCTGTGAAAATGTAGACATTATTGTTTTTAATAATAACTGTATTTCTCTGCTTTTAATATTTTCTAAAAGTATTTTCTTAGACAAAAAAGATGTTCTTTTTAACTAACTTCAAAAAGGAGGAGGTTCTATGTTCGGCTGAATGTATTTTTAGGTTTCCGTAGCCAAACGGCAAAAAACGGAACCCTTATAGATTCGTCATGTCTGTCTGTCTGTCCGTCCGTATGTCACAGCCACTTTTTTTCGAAACTATAAGAACTATCCTGTTAAAACTTGGTAAGTAGATGTATTTTGTGAACCGCATTAAGATTTTTACACAAAATAGAAAAAAAAACAATAAATTCCCCATACTTAGAGCTGAAACTCAAATTTTTTTTTTTCATCTAACCCATAGATACGTGTGGTGTATCTATGGATAGGTCTTCAAAAATGATATTGAGGTTCCTAACATCATTTTCTTCTAAACTGAATAGTTTGCGCGAGAGACACTTCCAAAGTGGTAAAATGTCCCCCTCCGCCCCTGTAACTTCTAAAATAAGAGAATGATAAAACTAAAAAAAATATAAATATGATGTACATTACCATGCAAACTTCCACGGAAAATTGGTTTGAACGAGATCTAGTAGCATTTGACTGGCCTGTTGGTCTAGTGGTTAGTGGCCCTGACTGCTATGCCGGAGGTCGTGGGTTCGACCCAAGACAAATGTTTGTGTGATGAGCACGATCATTTGTTCTGTGTCTGGGTGTAATTTATCTATTTATGTATGTATTTAGAAATATATAAGTATGTTTATCAGTTGTCTAGTATCCATAACACAAGCTCTGCTTAGCTTGGGACTAGACGGCGTTGTGTGATTAAAAAAAAAAGTAGTTTTTGAAGTGAAAACTTCTTTAGCGGCGTTGTACACTTTTTTTGTAATGGGTAAAAAATGTTAAACTCGCGTCAGGGTCACGTGACCTGATCGAAAATTCGTAAGACGGATGTCGTGCAAAATTGTGTGCAAAAAATTTTGTAATGGGTAAAAAATGTTAAACTCGCGTCAGGACACGTGACCTGATCGAAAATTCGTAAGACGGATGTCGTGCAAAATTGTGTGCAAATAAAAAACTTTTTACAAAAAATATACAACCGACTCCAATGTAAAAAAAACACTGAAAAGTGCAAAATAACTTTAATTTCGGAAGTCGGTGTTTCTATAATAGTTTTGTCTCTTCGTTATTTAACACCGACTTCCGAAATTAAAGTTATTTTGCACTTTTCAGTGTTTTTTTTACATTGGAGTCGGTTGTATTTTTTTTGTAAAAAGTTTTTTATTTTTCACTTTTTAGTTATGGTACCACCACTAAAAAGTACCCCTCAGCCATACTTAAATACCTTATAGCCAGAGTGCATCTTATGACAATTCTAATAATACCAAAGACGGTTAGATTAAATTAATTTATTACAGAGTTCCGGTGCCTAATTTCAGGCTTCATCATCAGATCAGTTCGATATATTACCCCTCTTCTTTCAGTCAGTCATCGACTACACGTATAAACAAAGCAATTTTACTTGTTACGACAGTTCTGCTGTCATCCCATGAGGAGTTCTGTTCCATATCTATGAAGTTCATGATCAGATCATAACAATATTTCTATGGGACCAACTTGGAAGCATAACCATTCAATCAAAAAAAAATTTTCAAATTCGGTCCACAATTGACCGAGAAATCGGTGAACATACATAAAAAAAAAAAATAAAAAACATACATTCAACCGAACATATAACCTCCTCCTTTTTGAAGTCGGTTAAAAAAAGCAATTCGTGCATAATTATTTTTGCTGAAAATCGAACCAAAATTTGTTATAAACTTGTTAAGCAGCAATTAGCATTTCAAATATATGTATGAGGAATCCTGTGGTATTCTACCACATAAAAGATAGTACTTTTATTCTGATAATTAAAGCAATTCGTGCAAAATTATTCCATAACCATTCCAAAATATCCAAAACGCACAACGTTAATACTTATTTTCACTTCTGCCGGCACTCCCAGAGTGCAACCCGTCATTTTTTTTTATTAAGTACGTCATAAATTGTAAATCGCAATTTACCTTTCAAGTTTGTACGGAACCCTCAGTGCGCGAGTCTGACTCGCACTTGCCCAGTTTTTTTTTTTATGTATGTTCACCGGTTTCTCGGTCAATTGTTGATCGATTTTGATTTTCTTTTTTATTGAAAAGTTATGCTTCCGATTTGGTCCCATAGAAATGTTGTTATGATCTGATCATGAACTTCAAAGATATGGAACAGAACTCCTCATAGGATCACAGCAGAACAGTTGTAACAAGTAAAATTGCTTTGTTTATACGTGTAGTCGATGACTGACTGATAGAAGAGGGGGAATATATCAAACTGATCTGATGATGAAGCCTGAAGTTAGGCACCAGAAAACTGTGATAAATTTATGTAAACTAACCGTGTTTGGGATTATTAGAATTGTCATGAGATGCACTGTGACTATACGGTATTTAAGTTTGCCTGAGGGGTACTTGATAGTGGTGGTACCATAACTAAAATGTGTACCATAAAAAAAAAAATGCATTAAAAAAATACAACCAACTTCAATTTAAAAAAGAAATTCAAAAGTGCAAAATAACTTTAATTTCGAAAGTCGGTGTTAAATAAAGAAGAGACAAAATTACTATAGAAACACCAACTAACGAAATTAAAGTTATTTTGCACCTTCAGTGTTTTTTTTTATATTGAAGTCGGTTGTGTTCTTTTTTAACCAACTTCAAAAAGGAGGAGGTTATATGTTCGGTTAAATGTATTAACATTGGTTGTATGTTGTGTGTGTTGTTTTTTATTTTTATTTTTTATGTATGTTCACCGATTTCTCGGTCAATTGTGGTCCGATTTTGAAATTCTTTTTTAAGATTGAAAGGTTATGCTTCCGAATTGGTCCCATAAAAATATTGTTATGATCTGATCATGAACTTCGAAGATATGGAACAGAACTCCTCATAGGATCACAGCAGAACCGACGTAACAAGTAAAATTGCTTTGTTTATACGTGTAGTCGATGACTAACTGAAAGTAGAGGGGGAATATATAAAACTGATCTGATGATGAAGCCTGAAGTTAGGCACCGGAACTCTGTAATAAATTAATGTAATCTAACCGTGTTTGGGATTATTACAATTGTCATGAGATGCACTCTGGCTATAAGGTATTTAAGTTTGGCTGAGGGGTACTTTTTAGTGGTGGTACCATAACTAAAAAGTGTAAAATAAAAAACTTTTTACAAAAAAAAAAAAACCGACTTCAAAATAAAAAACACTGAAAAGTGCAAAATAACTTTAATTTCGGAAGTCGGTGTTTCTATAATAGTCTTGTCTCTTCGTTTTTTATTTGTATAAAGTTTTTGACCCGGGGCGTCCACTCAATGTCAGCTCCGTTGGGTTTTAGGCGTGGTGGGAGGGGTGTAGATTCTGTGATCATTGCCTGCGTCTTACTCACGTTCACCGATAGTCGCCATTTGGCGAGCCAATCGGGGATGAGGTCGAGAACGCGCTGCATCTTTACAGCCGCTTACTTTGCGTTCATCGATGTAGTGATGTACGACGCGACCGACGTCTGAGACGTAGGTCTATAACTACACTACGCACACGCGCTCAGACGCGTGGATTACCGCCCACCACCTTCCGATAAATATCTGGGACCGCTGGGTTGGCGTCGCGCACGGATATCGAGGGATATGCCTTGGGGGCGTGTTACCTGCCGCTTGCGCTTCGATAAGTCTTTTTGAAAAGTCCCTTACTTTCACTAGAATATTAGATAAGTCTATCTCTTTCTATCCTTAAGTACCGCCTGCCTAATGTTGAAGTGCTGTGACAACTTCAAAACAAAGTTGATAAATTATTTGTCGATGATTACCAATGGTAAATAAAAAATAATGTTACGTCTTAATGTTTATCTTTTAGATTTCCAAATATTCCGGAACTTATATAATTTTGGGCGGTTCATTGAGCCCAAAGCCAAGGTAGCTGCTAGAAAACTAGGCGTTCTTGCAAAGGTCCGACGGTACTTCACACCGGGACAGCTTCTAATGTTATATAAAGCACAGGTCCGATCGTGTGTGGAGTACTGCAGTCACATATGGGCTGGTGCTGCAAAATGTCATCTAGCAGCTTTGGACTCAGTGGAAAGGCGTGCGAAGAGGCTAATTGGGGATCCAGATTTGGTTAAGTCCAATCTACAAAGCCTCGAGCACAGGCGCAGGGTAGCCAGCCTATCGGTATTTTACAGGTTGCATTTTGGAGAGTGTGCGCGGGAATTGCATGACTTGATTCCGCCATCTCCTTTCTACCATCGGACAACCCGACGTACGGCGAGTATCCACCCTTACGTTGTTGAAACTTCAACGGTCCGGACTAAGCATTTCGCTTCGTTGTTTATACCGCGTACATCGAAGGACTGGAACAATTTGCCTGCTGCGGTCTTCCCGTCCAACTATAATTTAGGTGTCTTCAAGGCTAGAGTGAATAGGCTCTTAATAAACTAGTGCGCCTCACCATCAATGATTGCATCGCTGCTTACCATCAGGTGGGATCGCAGTCAAGCACTGGTTTAGATGAATTAAAAAAAAAAAACTTAAAGAAAAGTGGATTAATGCAGCTCATAGGACCTCAAAACCTTTTATTTGGAAAACTTTGACGTAATCAATCCATTTAAAAAAACCAGTAATGGCCTGAGGGTCCAATCTAGCCGCGACATTAAAATTCATCATAATTTTAGCCGAAACACGTCCACTGTTGGGTATAGGCCTCCCCAAGCATTGTCACATCGACCGGTTCTGTGCGTCTCGCTTCCTCGCATCCATTAGATTCCCGCGACCTTAACCAGGTCATCGATCCACCTTATGGGAGGCCTTCCAACGCTGCGTCTTCCGATATATGGTCTCCACTCCAGAACCTTTCGTCCCCATCGACCGTTTGTTCTGCGTGCAATGTGCCCTGCCCATTGCCACTTAAGTTTGGTGATTCTTCGAGCTATGTCGGTAACCTTAGTTCTCCTGCGGATATCTTCATTTCTGATGTGATCGCGCAAGGAAACTTCAAGCATAGCCCTTTCAATTGCCCTTTGGGTGACTTTCAAGTCTTCTTATGAGGCCCATTGTAAGCGACCACGTTTCAGAGCCATATGTCATCACTGGCAGCATGCACTAGTCATAGGCTTTCGTCTTGAGACACTGGTATAATGGACGAGCAGATACCGTGCAGCTTTCCGAACGCTGCCTAACCAAGTTGGATTCGACAATTGACCTCTTTCTCGAAGTTCAAAGCTTCAAACCTGCTGGGCCCCTACGGTTTGCTGACACCTCCTTGAGGAGCTCGTGGAACATTACAAGCCGTCGACGACTCGGTCCGGACGGTTACCGGACGACCGGACGGCGAGTTACCCATTGCCCGTCGTCCGCAAGCTTACGTCTATGGTGGCTGGAAATCGGGATCGGGATCCCGGCGGCTGGGTGTGAGGGCCATTCCCTAAATACTGACACCCGGGCGTTTCTTCCACACGAATCCGGTGCAGAAACCTCTCCAACTTACCATGTTCGGTGAGGACGCCGTGACGTCTTTCCAGCCACTCCTCAAAGAGGGGACTTACCGCTATAATGAGGATCAGTCATGATTTTTGTGGAGTATGCAGACTTTAGCGTCAAAAAGAAACAGTAAATACTGTGAAGAAATTATTAAATCGGACCAAAAAAGACATCATCTGACATGATCGGTCTCCACCGGCGAATGAATACGGGGGCATTTCACGTGAAGCGGACCACTAAAAAAATTCGATGTTTCTGATTTTAGTACAACGAAGGCAGCGAAGGAACAGGAGTGGGTTTTTAGTCGGTAAAAGTCTGACACTATCTCTCGCTCCGCCAACGTTTATTTCAAATAGACCAATTACAGGCACTTTTGAATTGTCAAAATTTCGGTCAGTCAAAAAAAAAATACAAGTGATGCTAAATGGCACGTTCCAAAGCGTAGATCTCTATGGAGAAGAACGTGCAAGAAACTCCATGGACACTCTTTTAAATCATATTATGAGTTACATAAATCTTGGTTACATATTTCTAGTCGCTTCTAATATGTGAGCACAATGTAGATAAATAATAATAATTAACATAAAAAATAAAAAATAAACTAATTAATAAAAATAGAAATTGAATTAAGGCACTGGCAGCTAAGAGATGACCAGTCTCAACTGACGGCACCCGTTCACGAGCATGACGCGTGCATCAGCCCCACTCAGCTCAACCATTTTGAAGGGAACTGAATAACCCAATAACACGTGCCACCATCAGCGAGACATTTGAGTGAGCATGACAAACTCAACTGCCATGCTCGTAATGTCAAACAAGTTGTAACCTAATAAAAATGCTCCATGGTACTTCACATTCACAAAACTTGAAAAACAAAGTGCTTCTACATTATACAATGCTATTGTTTCCAAATACAAAAGGTAATAAATTATCATAAGCTCCATTGAAATAAACAAATAAAATAAAATAAAAAACATTTCGAAAACAACAATACAAAGAGGGGAATAGTATCTCTTCCAATATTTATATATATATACCTATATAAAAGAATATTACATACATACATACAAGATACGCGCGAAACACATAATCCTTCTCACAGTCGGGTAAAAAAAAACTTAATTTGAAGGTAAAAGTGGCTGTGGCTGCGGAGCAGGACCGGCATTTAGTCAAGCGTTTTTATCAAGGATATAATCTTCCAGTTTATAATACGCTTGTCTACATAGTGTGCGTTTAATGCATGCTTTAAATTTGGACTCATTTAGTTGTAGAATATCAACTGGTATTTTATTATAAAATTTTACACAGTACCCCATGAAAGAACTATGTACTTTAGCCAATCTGAACCGAGGTTGATCTAATTTGTTCCTGTTCCTGGTATTAAAATTGTGCCTGTCACTCTTAGTAAAAAGATGAATATTTTTCCGAACATACATAATGTTTTCATAAATGTATTGACAAGGGACCGTCAGGATCTAATTCCGCCAAGTCCGTTCCATCATCGGACCACTAGACGTACGGCGTTGCGCCACCGGTACATGGTGGACATCCCACCCATACGCACAAAACGTTTTAAGAACACATTTATTATGCGTACAGCCAAGGAGTGGAATTCCTTGCCGGAGTCTGTGTTTCCTGATAGCTACAATTTAGGGGTCTTTAATTCAAGAGTGAATAGGCTACTTCTAGGCAAGCGTGCTCCATCGTCGACCACATCATCGCTTACCATCAGGTGAGATGGTGGTCAAACGCGAGCCTATCATTAATAAAAATAAAAAACAGGATGTTTATTTCCTTAAATAGTTCCCTAAGAGAATCGCGTCTGCGAAGATTATATATGGCTCTGATAGCTCTTTTCTGCAGAATAAAAATAGACTATATCTGCAGCCCGTCCCCATAGCAAAATACCGTAAGATATGATACTATGAAAGTAACTAAAATAAACTAGTCGCGCAGTATCCACATCCGTAAATTGACGGATTTTTCTGACAGCATATGCTGCAGAATTAAGCCGACCTGCCAGAGATGTTAAATGAGGACCCCATTGTAACCTCGAGTCAAGCGTGATCCCTAGGAAAACCGTATTCTCGACGAATTCAAGTTATTGAACAAGGAGAATCTTGAATTAGTCGAGAATACGGTTTGCTTTTTACTATGTCGGAGTAATTACTTTTAACATTCGGTAACGCAAATCTTATGCACTTAGTTTTTTTTCCATTTAAATTATTAACAGTAAACCAGTTTTGGACTTGCTGTAAAGCATTGTTTACGTCATCAAGATTTGTGGAACGTCTATTGATCTTAAAAATTAACGACGTATCGTCAGCAAACAATACAATATTTATTTATTTATTTATTTATTAAAACTTCATGCAACATAAAGGTACAAAGGCGGACTTAATGCCTTAGGCATTCTCTACCAGTCAACCAAGGGTAGTGAAGAGAAAACATGGTAGGTGCATAAAAAAAAAGAAAAGAATAATACGAAAACAAGGGATCAAATGTATAAATACATAAAATAAACATACACAAATATTTAATATAATATAAACCTACATAATATATATATGCAAAAATATATATTATTTATATAAGGAATAATGAAAGGATTTTTGAGACTACTCCGCTATTTGTATAGAAAATAAAGCCGCAATTTCCGCTTAAATGCATATTGACTGGTGGCCGTCCTGATGTCAAGAGGAAGCGCATTCCACAGAAGTATGGACTGTATATGAAAGGAAGAATGAACAAAGTCAGAAGTATGAGAAGGATAAAGCAGTAGAAGATTGTTAGAAGAACGTAGATTCTTAGCATGGGAAGAAGATAGATATTGAAAGTGTGATATGAGATAAGAAGGAGGGGTGGGAGAGTTGAGCAGAGAGAAAAGTGTAGTCAGTGCGCGCAAACCTCTTCTCTGGCGAATGGGCAACCATTTGAGCTCGGATCTATAACTAGAAATATGGTCATATTTTCTTAAGTTAAATACAAACCGGATGCAGTTGTTGAGGAGCCTGTCAAGCTTGTCTAGCAACACCGCATTCAGGTCAAAGTAGCACACGTCACCATAGTCGATTACAGGAAAAATTAAGGTCTGCACAAGCATTGTCTTCGTTTTCGCAGGCAATATGTGGTTGTTTTTTTAATAGATGCGGTAGATCATTTATATACACCGTGTAATTGACAGGTTGGCAAAAACTGAAACAGTAGCTTCATGACCATGATTATGACTGAAAAACGTTGGAATTTTCTTCAGGAAAATTGTCGAATTTTGCGACCGTTTTTCAACTAGATTTGTGTTCTATTTATTTGTTACAACAAAATCCAGCCCAAAAACACAATTTTAGTGAAAAAAAAGCAAAAAACTTAAATTTGGCAATGTAATCGTAAAAGAAAATTCATACAACCCGCGGGGAATCAGCTGTTAGCCGTAAAAGTTTACTGAACTCCGTAGTGCCTACGACAGACAGAGACAGCATACCGCTCGCTCGCTCGCTCCTTTTGTGTGGTGCGCGGGTGCGCCTTTGCTTACGCGGCGACACTGCTAGGGTTGTACCGCGTACGGAATTTAATACTTGTAATTTTATTTTCTTTATGTAAAATGCTTTAATAATAATTAGATACTCAGGAGTATGATTACTTTATTATTTCTTAATTCCAAAAACCTTATTTTAAATCGTTAATGATCTACAGTATCAATTACGAAGCTGCCCGAACTGTACACACGCGTTGCATTACAGTAATGTAAATTGTTTGCTTTAGACAATTTAGTGGGACATAAAACATAAAAACAATGTGTCAATATTGCCAGATTCACATTCTACCTGTCAATCCCTGAGCGAAAGCCGGCGTTCGCGCGTGTAGTTACGAAAAGCTTTGCTTATTTTCGATTTTTACATACTAAAATGAAAACTTCTTATTTACGTTCTTGAATAAATACCCTATAAAAAAGAACTTAATTTATAATCTATGCGAACGTCGACGTTTGCTTAGTGTTTAGAAAATGCGCAAAATCGCGCGCATGCTGCTAGGGGATTGACAGGTACTAGGTTTAAACTTGGAAGCAGAACCATGAGTAAAAGTTACAAAAGATAGCGGTTAATAACAATGTTTATCATACGATTACGATACGATTATTTTTCAATACCTAGTTCTTCATCTTTATCTCAATCGCAGGCCGACCACTGTAACTACTGCGCCATGGGCACCTCGACTAACGTACTTACTATTACCGAAATAAAAATGTTTAATTTCATACCATGTGGGCAGCCCTAATTGCTACACGTGTCACACACACTCTCAAAGGTTTGCCGACAAACGAAACCGTCAGCCGCGAAGGTGCTTTGCCGCCATTTCAGTTTGCGTGTGTGAACAGTGCGTTCTGGACGTCTAGTTCGTTTTCTTTCAACTGTCGAGAGTTCGGGACTGTGTATTGCGTTCAGTTGAGTTGTGTGTTTTTGTGTTGTGTGGTATTGTCGTGAATCGGCGTAATGAAACGTTTAGTGCTCGCGAATATGGCCAGATGTTAATGTGCTTGGGTGAAGCTAGAGGAAACGCGTCGTTGGCATTAAGGCTCTATGTTCAAAGACACCCAAATGAACGACATCCAGCTAATAGTCGTACTATCACAAGGGCATATCAACGTGTTTTAGAAAATTTACCTATTGTGCCGCGTCAGGAAGGTACTGGAAGGACAATCCGTACTCGTTCTGAGCAGGCGATTTTAGATGTTGTCCGTCGAAATCCGCGTTTGGGAACCCGTACTGCTGCAAAACTTGTAAGGCGTAATAACGGACCCCGTGTTTCACATCGTTGAACCAAAAACTCAATGAGGATGTGACAATGATGCCTCGTCTCCATGCCGAAACCCTGCGTAGAGCACTACTGTGTGTGCAGCTCGGAGGCAACCACTTTGAGCCATGCCTTATACGACCCGAGAGACTTTAATTTAGGTGACTATTTTAATTTTTGATAGGTTTTGAATTAGTGTTAAAAATTTTTGATAGGTGTGTTTGTGTGTGTAGTGTACTATGTATTTATTCCAAACTGGTACTTCGGGACGTGGACGTTACGTCCCGAAGTACCTACCTATTAGTATGAATGAACAAAGCGCGAGGTACAGGGTCGCGCGCGTATCGATATATTCGTTATACATTGCGTAGCCGAAATAAAATTGAAAATTGAAAAACGTTCACCTATCATTTCCGGGAAAATATTTCACTATCAAAATATTAACAATACCAGTCTGAATTCATACTTTTCGTTTTTGCCAACCTGTCAATTACACGCTGTATACTAAAAAGAGGAAAGGACCTAATATTGAGCCTTGTGTGTGGTACACCCATTTTGACTTTCAAACCCGGAGTATTGACACCGTTTATCTGAACTTGCTGTTGCCTGTCAATTAAATAAGATTTCACCAAGCTGAGTGCAAGTTTACCTAGTCCATAATGTTCTAGCTTTAAAAGAAAGGTTTCGTGATTAACACAATCAAAAGCCTTTGAGAGGTCACAAAAAATTCCTGCAAATTCACGCTGCAAATATATGTTTCAATAAAGTGACACCAGCGTCAGTCGTACAACATCCTTTGGTGAAACCATACTGCTGATCATGAAAGATTTTATTGCTGTTAAAATGGTAAAGCATTTGATTAAGCATAACTTTTTCAAACACCTTACTGAAAACCGGCAATACTGATACAGGTCTGTAATTATTAGTGTCATTATGGTCACCGGATTTAAAAAGTGGTATAACTTTACTGTACTTCATTATATCTGGAAAGACTCCTTGGTCCACACACAAATTAAATATTAAAGCTAAGTACGGTGCTATGGTCTCAATAAAAAATAGATGCGCATACTTTAACAGACATTCCCCATAGGTCTTCGGTTAATTTGACTTTTATTTGCCGGAAAGCCTTTATGACTGTTAAAGGGTTTATATGTTTGAATTGAAATTCAACCGGACAGCCTGGCAAGTTTGCTTTCAATAAAGCAACTGAAGCTTCAGGGGAGGAATTTAGAGCTTCCGTTGTCCTAAAAGGTATATCGGTGAAATAATTCACAAACTCTTGGGCTACTTCTATGTTAGAGCTTTTGCGACCATGTGAAGTCTCCAATAAAAAATCCGTATTGCGTACTTTATTCCTACCAGTTTCACTATTAATAACTTTCCACACAGTTTTTATTTTTAACCGACTTCTAAAAAAGGAGGAGGTTCTCAATTCGGATGTTTGTATTTTTTTTTTTTTTTTTTATGTTTGTTCGCGCATAACTTCGTCGCTTGCCAACCGATTTGAAAAATTCTTTTTTTGTTGGAAAGGGTATACTTTCCAAATGGTCCCATAGTCATCAAGTCGGGATCTGATGATGGAATCTTGGCGAAATCGAGGGAACTCCTCAAATATTATAGGCAATTATATAGTGATTTATGTATTTTCATCGAGAACTTAAGCATTTACAGTCAAAAAGTAACATTTGATGAAGTGGAACTGACGAAGAAGACCAGAAATGGTCAACGGAACTTCATACTCGCATAGATATCACAATAAAGATACTTAATGCGACTATGACAATACAAATGAATGAATGGTTCTGAATAGTTACGTTGAAAATGGTATCATCGAAGTGATCTGATGATGATGATGGAGCCGGAAGGTAGGCACTGGAACTCCGTAATTAATCAATGTATCCTAGCCGTGTTTGGGCTTATTAGAATTATCATGAGATGAACTTTGGCTATAAGGTACTATCGAACTGATTTGATGATGGAGCCGGAAGGTGGAAGGTAGACACAGGAACTTCATAATAAAACAATGTAACCTAGCAGTGTTTGGGTTAATTGGAATTATCATGAGCTCAATAGGCACTCTGCTTATAAGTGTACCTATCGCAACTAAAAAGTGTGAAATAAAAAACTTTTTACAAAAAAAAAATAACCGACTTCACTAAAAAAAACACTAAAAAGATCAAAATAACTTTAATTTCGGAAGTCGGTGTTAAATAAGATACTGTATAATAATACCGAGAAACACCGACTTCCGAAATTAAAGTTATTTTGATCTTTTTAGTGTTTTTTTTAGTGAAGTCGGTTATTTTTTTTTTGTAAAAAGTTTTTTATATTAACCGACTTCAAAAAGGAGGAGGTTATATGTTCGGTTGAATGTATGTTTTTTATTTTTTATGTATGTTCACCGATTTCTCGGTCAATTGTGGACCGATTTTGAAAAAAAAAAAAAATTATTGAAAGGTTATGCTTCCGAGTTGGTCCCATAGAAATATTGTTATGATCTGATCATGAACTTCGAAGATATGGAACAGAACTCCTCATAGGATCACAGCAGAACCGTCGTAACAAGTAAAATTGCTTTGTTTATACGTGTAGTCGATGACTGACTGAAAGTTGAGGGGGAATATATCGAACTGATCTGATGATGAAGCCTGAAGTTAGGCACCGGAACTCTGTAATAATGTGTAATCTAACCGTGTTTGGGATTATTAGAATTGTCATGAGATGCACTCTGGCTATATGGTATTTAAGTTTGGCTGAGAGGTACTTTTTAGTGGTGGTACCATAACTAAAAAGTGTAAAATAAAAAACTTTTTACAAAAAAATACAACCGACTTCAAAAAAAACACTGAAAAGTGCAAAATAACTTTAATTTCGGAAGTCGGTGTTAAATAACGAAGAGACAAAACTATTATAGAAACACCGACTTCCGAAATTAAAGTTATTTTGCACTTTTCAGTGTTTTTTTTGAAGTCGGTTGTATTTTTTTGTAAAAAGTTTTTTGTCAGCAGATTTGATCTTATTGCTAATGTACAGGGCCTTTGCTACTTTGAAAATCTTTCTGAAAAGTTTAGAATATCTATTTAAGTACATATTTATTAAAAGTTTCAGTGTTGAAGAATGGCTTAAGGCCATATAGTCTTTCCCTACTTACCCTAATACCTTTAGTCGCCCAGTCACTAAATATTTTCCCTAAGTTTGTTAGGGAAAATATTTCCTTAATTAGACTTCTTTTTAAAAGCTGTATTAAATTCATTGAGTACCACTGAAAAGAAATTATCATAAAATTTATTGGGATCATCAATATCATGGCCCAGAACATTAACTTATTTTCTAAGTTACTATTAAACTTTTTTAATTTGCCTATTGTAATTGGCCTAAATTGAATTTGCGTTTTTTTTCAAGGCTGCTTGAGACTTAAATGCTACGGTTTGTCCACTATGATCAGACGTAAGATAATTCACCATAGCTTTATCTAAATAGTCACAATTGCAGAAAACATTATCAATACAAGTTGCAGAGGTTGGAGTTACTCTAGTTGGTTCTGTAAAAACATTAGCCAAATTAAATGATTTAAAAAGACTTAAAAATCTGCTGCTATTCGAATTATTTTCTAAAATGTTAATATTAAAATCTCCACAAATAATTACGGATTTGTTACTATCTGCAAGTTTAGCTAAAATATCTTCCATTGATGATTCAAAAAGACTAAAGTTCTGAGGGTTCGGGGGTCTATACACGCACAATATAACATGCTTATCCAGCTCAACACAGGACAGTTCAACGCAATGTTCCGTTGTCAAGTTAACTATGTCATTACGTTGCTTAAATTTTAAGCATTTTTTTATTATAATTAGGGAACCACCACGCAGCATAGATTTCCGGTTAAAACAACTACCCACACTATAATTTTCATAACTGAGTAGCCCCTGGTAATCCTTCAACCAATGTTCACTAAGACATACAAAATCAAACATTGTTTTTTTTAATAACATTTCAATTTCTAATAATTTAGAAGACATACCTTGAATATTTTGATGAAACAATTTCAATTCATGCTGCTGAGACCCTTTTTGCTGTTTAACTATTTGAGAGCAAGAAGATACCTTATTGATGGTTGATATAACTATGCTGTTACTGGTACCCTCTGTTGTCTTATGCATTAGTTTAAATCGTTCGTTAGATGATTTTCCCACCTAAAAAAAAGACGTTTTGGTCTTTTTTTTAGGTGATGATGATGATGATTAGTTCTGATAATGGAATCCATGAGGAATCAAGGGAACTCCTCAAATATTATGCATTTACAGTCAAAAAGTAACATTTGATGAAGTGGAACTGATGAACTTCATACTCACATAGATATCACAATGAAAATAGTTAAGCGACTATGACAATACAAATAAATGAGTGGTTCTGAATAATTACGTTGAAAATGGTATCATCGAAGTGATCTGATGATGATGATTGGAGCCGGAAAGTAGACACAGGAACTTCATAATAAAACAATGTAACCTAGCAGTGTTTGAGTTAATTGGAATTGTCATGAGAAATAAGCACTCTGTTTATAAGTGTATCGCAGCTAAAAAGTGTTAATAAAAACTTTTTACAAAAATAAAATAACCGTCTTCACTAAAAAAAAACACTAAAAGGATCAAAATAACTTTAATTTCGGAAGTCGGGGTTTTTCGGTATTGTTTGTTTCTCCGAAATTTTTATTAGTGTTTTTATTTTTATTAGTGTTTTTTTAGATCACTTCGATGATACCATTTTCAACGTAACTATTCAGAGCTATTCATTTATTCGTATTTTCATAGTCGCATAACTATCTTCATTGTGATATCTATGTGAGTATGAAGTTCCGTTGACCATTTCTGGTCTTCTTCATCAGTTCCACTTCATCAAATGTTACTTTTTGACTGTAAATGCTTAAGTTCTCGATGAAAATACCAAAATCACTATAAGGTGGCCTATAATTTTTGAGGAGTAGGTACCCTCGATTCCTCATGGATCCCATCATCGGAACTGGATTTTTCCTATAAAGGCAAAAAAAAAATTAGCAAATCGGTCCATAAACGACGGAGTTCTGAGGTAATAAACATAAAAAAAATGATGATAAAAAATACAACCGAATTGATAACCTCCTCCTTTTTTTTGAAGTCGGTTAAAACGTGCGTTAGTTTCGCGGCAGTGCGCGGCCCTGTGAATGCGTTTATTCTACCGCACGGTAGAATAAACGCACCGCATTCCACCGCAAGGCAGTGCGCGCACGGCCTAAATAGCCCAGCGAGAGCGCGCGTTTCTAAGTAACCGTTCAGAAAAAAACTTAAATAAATCCACCATTTCTTGACGCATTTTAATAATTTAAAAAATTTAATGCTCAGTAAATTATTACTCATACGATGTACTTAGTAAAATTGGGATTTGCTATTATGTGATTGATCCTCATTATGGCGGGCCCATCAACCAACATCTTAGGAAGCACTAGTTAGCCGGCTGGATTTATTCTGAAAGGGTACTGCTGGACACGGCTCGTACAGTTAGGAGGTTCCTTTCTCTTGGAGCCCTGGCCGAGCGTAGCTTGGACCCTTTTCCCGATACCAATGGGCTACTATTTTTTAACCGACTTAAAAAAAAAGGAGGAGGTTATCAATTCGGTTGTATTTTTTTTTTTTTTTTTTTTTATCATCATTATTTTTTTTTTTTTTTTTATGTTTGTTACCTCAGAACTCCGTCGTTTATGGACCGATTTGCAAAATTTTTTTTCCCTTTATAGGATATGCTTCCAGATTGGTCCCATTTTTTTCAAAATCCAGTTCTGATGATGGAATCCATGAGGAATCGAGGGAACTCCTCAAAAATTATAGGCAACCCTATGGTAATTTTAGTATTTTCTTCAAGAACTTAAGCATTTACAGTCAAAAAGTAACATTTGATGAAGTGGAACTGATGAAGAAGACCAGAAATGGTCAACGGAACTTCATACTCAAATAGATATCACATTGAAGATATAGTTAAGCGACTATGACAATACAAATAAATGAATGATTCTGAATAGTTACGTTGAAAATGGTATCATCGAAGTGATCTGATGATGATGATGGAGCCGGAAGGTAGGCACTGGAACTCCGTAATTAATCAATGTAACCTAGCCGTGTTTGGACTCATTAGAATTGTCATGAGATGCACTTTGGCTATAAGGTACTATCGAACTGATCTGATGATGGAGCCGGAAGGTAGGCACAGGAACTCCGTAATTAATCAATGTATCCTAGCCGTGTTTGGGCTTATTAGAATTGTCGTGAGATGCTCTTTGGCTATAAGGTACTATCGAACTGATCTGATGATGGAGCCGGAAGGAGGAAGGTAGGCACAGCAACTTTATAATAAAACAATGTAACCTAGCAGTATTTGGGTTAATTGGAATTGTCATTAGAAATAGGCACTCTGTTTATAAGTGTATCGCAACTAAAAAGTGTGAAATAAAAACTTTTTAGAAAAAAAAAAATAACCGACTTCACTAAAAAAAACACTAAAAGGATCAAAATAACTTTAATTTCGGAAGTCGGTGTTAAATAAGAAACAAACAATACCGAGAAACACCGACATCCGAAATTAAAGTTATTTTGATCCTTTTAGTGTTTTTTTTAGTGAAGTCGGTTATTTTTTTTTTCTAAAAAGTTTTTATTTAACTGACATTCAATAAAGGAGGATCCCTCGAGTCGTGTAAATATTTTCTTAATATTGTTTATAATGTTTTTTTAGAAATATCTTTAAATGTAGTATATAAGAATAAAAACCGGCTAAGAGCGTGTCGGGCCACGCTCAGTGTAGGGTTCCGTAGTTTCCCGTCCGTCACAATAAGTGTCCCCACTTAAGAGTTAATGAACGACAGACAACGAGCAAGAACAAATACCAACAATGCCAACGAGAGACCAACCGAACAATTCGACAATATAATAGCTTATACCCGTCCCGACCCCATCAACTCAGGAAAAATCTTAACAGCGCGACGTAGCCCAAAGTATAACGCCATCTCTCGGGAAATTGGGTTACTAATTTATACAAACTAGACAGGTTATGTATGTTGGGTTTGCGTTAGTAATTTTGGATTGCGTGAACCGAATTTAATAATTCTTTTTTTATTTGAATGAAGATACTTTCAGGATAATAAAATATGTAAACTAAGTTAAAATAAAAAACTTTTTCCAAAAAAAAAATACAACCGACTTCAAAGTAAAAAAAACACTGAAAAGTGCAAAATAACTTTAATTTCGGAAGTCGGTGTTTCTATAATAGTTTTGTCTCTTCGTTATTTAACACCGACTTCCGAAATTAAAGTTATTTTGCACTTTTCAGTGTTTTTTTTACTTTGAAGTCGGTTGTATTTTTTTTTGGAAAAAGTTTTATATTTTACACTTTTTAGTTATGGTACCACCACTAAAAAAAAAAAAAATTAATGAAAAACAAAAAACCCGACCGCGTAAAAACTAATTTCAAAAAATACGTGATAAAATTAATTTAAATAAAAACTAAAAAGAAAGAAACAAGCCTAGTAGTTTAGAATTCTGATAAGTAATACTAAATAACTACACAAAATAGTTTTATAATCGATACACACATAAATCAAATCATAAATTCTAATGCATAACAGAACGACTCACAGTCGGGGCCCCTTGGGAAGATTTGATACGTAAAATTTGAATGGGCCCCGACTGTGAGTCGTTCTGTGAGTGGTGGTACCATAACTAAAAAGTGTAAAATAAAAAACTTTTTCCAAAAAAAAAATACAACCGACTTCAAAGTAAAAAAAACACTGAAAAGTGCAAAATAACTTTAATTTCGGAAGTCGGTGTTAAATAACGAAGAGACAAAACTATTATAGAAACACCGACTTCGGAAATTAAAGTTATTTTGCACTTTTCAGTGTTTTTTTTACTTTGAAGTCGGTTGTATTTTTTTTTTTGGAAAAAGTTTTTTATTTTAACTTAGTTTACATATTTTATTATCCTGAACGTATCTTCATTCAAATAAAAAAAGAATTATTAAATTCGGTTCACGCAATCCAAAATTACTAACGCAAACCCAACATACATAACCTGTCTAGTTTGTATAAATTAGTAACCCAATTTCCCGAGAGATGGCGTTATACTTTGGGCTACGTCGCGCTGTTAAGATTTTTCCTGAGTTGATGGGGTCGGGACGGGTATAAGCTATTATATTGTCGAATTGTTCGGTTGGTCTCTCGTTGGCATTGTTGGTATTTGTTCTTGCTCGTTGTCTGTCGTTCATTAACTCTTAAGTGGGGACACTTATTGTGACGGACGGGAAACTACGGAACCCTACACTGAGCGTGGCCCGACACGCTCTTAGCCGGTTTTTATTCTTAACATTTAAAGATATTTCTAAAAAAACATTATAAACAATATTAAGAACATATTTACACGACTTTTACGTATCAAATCTTCCCAAGGGGCCCCGACTGTGAGTCGTTCTGTTATGCATTAGAATTTATGATTTCATTTATGTGTGTATCGATTATAAAACTATTTTGTGTAGTTATTTAGTATTACTTATCAGAATTCTAAACTACTAGGCTTGTTTCTTTCTTTTTAGTTTTTATTTAAGTTAATTTTATCACGTATTTTTTTAAATTAGTTTTTACGCGGTCGGGTTTTTTGTTTTTCTTTAAATTTTTTTTTTTTATTTTATACTTTTTAGTTACGATTCATTGACTTCGATAAAAGATGGTAAATTTCGCAATCTAGTCATTTCATTGAGGGAGTTAATATCGTGGGGATAAAACGCACTTTCTTGAACTATCGCGTAACTTCAAGTGACAGAGACGATACGCACATTCTGTCGCTGACACTTCGCGATGGGTCAAGGCGATGAATAAAAGTTATTTTTTTTACCAAAAATATTTGTTCTTCATGCTTTTTCACTGTTTTTTTTTTGTTTATATATTGTTTATACTTGAAATAAAAACTTAAATCAATAAGTAAGAAAATTAGCAAGAATGATTGTTTTGTTAAACAACTTTAAATCGTTATATATCCTAAACTATTATTTAAAATGAAAAATGATAAAAGGAACCTAAAGATGATTTTAAAATACCTATTCAACGACACCCCACTTGACATAGTTCATGGACTTTTTTTTTTCATTTTGACAATATGGCGTCTGGTTGTCGCTGTGGTGAATTTTGATTACTGTCATGTCTTTAGTGACACTCGCAAGTTTAAGACGAATCGATTGACGTAAGAATTATCAAAATCGGCCTACGCATTTGGTCTCTAGAACGCCACATAGAAACAAACATACATACATACATAGACTGATAAACACATTACCCTCCTTTGCGTCGCGCAGTCGGGTAAAAAGTACCCCTCAGCCAAACTTATGTACCTTATAGCCAGAGTGCATCTCATGACAATTCTAATAATCCCAAACACGGTTAGATTACATTAATTTATTACAGAGTTCCGGTGCCTAACTTCAGGCTTCATCATCAGATCAGTTCGATATATTCCCCCTCTACTTTCAGTCAGTCATCGACTACACGTATGAACAAAGCAATTTTACTTGTTACGGCGGTTTTGCTGTGATGCTATGAGGAGTTCTGTTCCATATCTTCGAAGATCATGATCAGATCATAACAATATTTCTATGGGACCAACTCGGAAGTATAACCTTACAATCAAAAAAAAAAAATTTTTAAATCGGTCCACAATTGACCGAGAAATCGGTGAACATACATAAAAAAAAAACATACATTCAACCGAACATATAACCTCCTCCTTTTTGAAGTCGGTTAAAAATGCTTGCATATACGGTTAGATTACAAACTTAGTTCAGAAATTATTTTGTACAATTTTTCAAAAACTGTTCAACCCATCAAGTTCAAAATAATTTTCCTAGAAAGTCTTTATAAAGTTCTACTTTTGAATTTTTTTTTTTATATTAACTTCTAAACTTATGGTTCAAAAGTTAGAGGGGGGAGGGACACATTTTTTTTTACTTTTGGAGCGATTATATCCGAAAATATTAACATTATCAAAAAATTATTTTAGTAAACCCCTATTTATATCTATATTTAAATGCCTATCCAACAATATATCACACGTTAGGGTTGAAAAGAAAAAAAAAAAAACAATTTGGGATCCTAATAAAACATTTTATTCCACTTTTTACTTTACCACTTTGTCGGCGTGATTGTTATACATATTGGTACCAAATTTTAGCTTTCTAGTGCTAACGGTCACTGAGATTATCCGCGGACGGACGGGCAGACAGACAGACAGACTTGGCGAAACTATAAGGGTTCCTAGTTGACTACGGAACCCTAATTAAAATGAATATAATTTTCGTTTATTGATTGATTTACACCTAGTTAACACCCCAAGTTTAAAAAAAGCTGAATAATTCAACGTCGATTTTATCGATATCGATATTATAGTTGCAAACTGACTTGTGCATTACTGTGTTTGCTGACATTGTTGCATTTGCCAATCACAACCGCTGCATTTTTCCCCGTCCCCCGGCCCGCAACGGTGTATCGTGTGCCTTGACGAAATCGGTCTATCAGCTCTCTAGTGGTTTAATTCTCTTTGATACAAACGTAATACCAAAATCATTTGCAGATTGAGCATATTTTCATCATATTATGATGATATTCGGATTTAGACAATATCTATCTAGGTTTCCTAGGTTCTTTCTTCTTAAAAAATTACTTACTTAAACCGAAATTTAAGCGAATTGCATTTCGCAAATTTTTATAGCGTAAATGGCATGTTTTCATTTTGTTTTTTCTGTTTATAAACAACAATATTTCTAATATTGTTTTCGTAGGAACATAGCTTATATTATCAAGTTACAAATTATAGAAAAAAAAAATGGAAAACATTAAGTTTTCAATGGAATGGAAAACATTACGGAACACATCCAAATTTATCCCAAATATCCAAGAGTTAGTAGTGCTAGAGTGCGGGCGCGTCAACTTGGTGCGTCGCTGGGGACGTGCTTAATGTTGCCAGCCTAACAAATCTATTTTCGTTAATTTAATTAAAAACGGTCTTTCATAACAGTGTATTTTAAAGAATTTATTAGCTACTAGCGCTTTGCCCGCGACTACTTCCGCGCGCATCGCCGTTTTAAGCGTTTGGCCCTGTGATTTGATTATTGTCATTGCAAAGTAAACTTTCAAAGAAAATTGTAGTCTTTTGAATTCGAAAGGAAGATCGTTCGGGATTAATGGAAAACGCGGTGTGAACTCTGTTTCTCCCTGGGCAGACCCGGTTAAAATAACAACCTTAACCATACTGCGGTGCAATGCTTTTACTTGCATCCTGATACCGTTACATAACTTCGGAGGCTTCAAGTTACTAAGCATATTATTATTATATTATTATTAAAAAAAAAGCAACATCACGGGTGCCCACATGCAATTCACGTTTATGGTATGGAAGGCCGACTGGATTAATAGTATTCAGAAACTCAACCGGATAGTGGAGTGCTTCGTCTGCATTTACCACAGTGTCTATAGAATTAAACACTATTTCTTCAGCTTCAATTGATGTCAGCAAAATATCGCTGATAACTGCTGCTCGGTCGTTCTTAGACGTCAATATAGCTCTTTCTCTTAGCCATTCTAATGGTTTGTCGTTTATTTGAGCCACACCTGAATAATTTCTTCCTATCTTCTCTTTGACTGTACTTACTATCGTACATAATTTTTCTGGTATGACTATAACCCCATCTACTCGTAATTGTTGGTACTTGCCGTTACCTAATTCAAGTAAAAGGTCTGAAAATTCACCTGCAGAGACGTCCCCTCTGAGATGTACTCTCATGTTTTTGGTTAATTTAAGGATTTTAGTTAAACGCAGCGTTGACGGCCTCCCACAAGGTGGACCGATATATCCTGGTGAGAGTCGCGGGAATGTGGTGGATGCGAGATGCACAGGACCGTTCGTTATGGCGACATTTCCGGGAGGCCAATGTTCAACAGTGGACGTCCTTCGGCTGAAATGATGATGATGATGATAGTGATGAAGGATTTTAGTACTTTATATGCTTTATTTCAATCACTCGTGTCCCTTTTGGTACAACTGGTAATCTTTGCTGAAAATCTCCTGCCAGCAATATTGTCAAACCACTCATTAAGTTGTCATTGCTTCTTATGTCCTGTTATCCTGTAGAGTTCTGTTTAATGCTTCAATAGCTCTTTTGTTTGCCATTGTACTTTCATCCCAGACTATTATTTTTGCTTTACGTAACAATTGGGCCAGATTACTATGCTTGAAACTGTTGCACATTGGCGTCTAATCATTGGCGTAATCTGATCTATAAAATGTTATAGTTCGTTATTTACCTGCCTCTCCATGTGTCGTTTAAAATCTTCTGAAAGATATGGTTTGAATTCATCCCACAGGCTGAATGGAATCGCTAGTTGACAAAAAACTAACATTATAATGAAAAGCTCTCTCACCATGAACGGTTATTGATACATGGCTGCCTCTCCTAGGACTGTACGTCAGTGTTGATCATCTTCAAGTATCCCTAAAGCCTTGCATGCTGATTTGAAAGTCGTATGTTCTATGATTCTGGACCTCGAACTTCATAAAAAAGCAAAGGAAGGTGGTAACACTGTATTATTTGGATATACCGTATAATTTCCTGCCTAAAGCGTTGTCTTTTTTAATGTGTAGCCAACCATCTACATTTACTCCTCTTTTCCTCCTTTCGAACCGATTACTGTTCCAAACATAGAATGCACAGATTTCACAATACAGGAAGGTCTTTGTAAAGTCATCTACTTGACATAGTTAAAAAAAGACGTGAGAGTCGTTTTTGGTGGACAGGAAACCTTTATTAGCTAAGTTTTCTTGATTAAAAAATATTTTTTGACCATTTTTCTAAGTGCACAGCAAGATGAAACACCGTGGGAAAATTCTCATGAATAGAAAACCCGAAAATTTACCACACTGCCTCTGAACTACTGATATACTTTCCACTTTCATACGTTTTGACTTCATCTTTTAAATTGTTTAAAGAAAGAGTACCTTGGTCAAACCCTTTATTCACATATTTACAAACATATTTAATCGATTTTACCGAGTTAAAGTATTCCACATTGATGTGAAAGAACTGGATTACCAACGATTATCAAGCTTTACTCCATTTATGGTCACAGTAAATCCGCCATTATCTGAAGGATGTCTCTTGCAGTTTGAATATCCGTCATCGCCGGTCAGTGTTATTATAAGCGTTGTGCGAGGATAGCGTTTAGTGCACAGCTGGTCTCTCATGCATGGCGAGTTGGCGTTGAAATTTCTACAGGGGACATGTATCATATTAGATTTCACTATCTCATAGAGCTTTGGATCTAGATGGGATCAGGTATTTCTCCACAAATAAAACTTCGCCACAAATAAAATTGTCAGTAATGTCAGAAGGAATGTGTCTTTTTAGCCATATCAGAATATGAATGTACCGAAGTCTGGAAAATGTTGGTATTCTACTGTGTACACAGTAGAAAACCAACATTTTACGTACATGTATCACGGAACTTCACCAAATATTTTTCCTTTAGTTATCAAGTCCAACATTTTTTTTTACTTTGATCCGAAATATTTGTGCGATGATATCGTGGCGATCGTGAGGTTTTTAGCCTGGAAACAAATTTTCTTTCATTTCTTTCCACCGAGGGTTGCACGTAAAGGTGAAAAATAAGTCTGCGCGACCATAATGACGTACCTACATAAGTCATGGCGTATTGAGTGTGCTCGTGCATGTATCTCGGCCCACCGGTGAAGGAGGACGGTAATCCACTATTTGACCCAACTGATGAGCATCAACATCTTGCCTACCGATGGTGTCCTTAAGTATTACTGAACTAATCAATCAAAGCTTTTAGACTTTTAAAACATTAAATTAGCATAATAATTTCTATCGAAGAAGACGCTAACTATGACACACCAACTTGTTTTGTAATTAATTTTATGTTTTCGTTTGTACCAATTTGGGTCAGTAGATGTCGTTGTACGTATATAAATAACATGATTGATACGTTATTATAGGATTAGGTTATCACATGGTTGCGTTGCAAAGAAAATCTATTAGCACATATAAAAAAGAGATATTTCATACAAACATGGAGGAATCCATTTCACCAACATACATGACTTGATTTTTTTTGTTGTTTTTGAACTATTTTTGAGAAATAAATAATCGCTATTTGCTCTATTAGGGCTTGTTTTTCTAATTTCTAATACCGAGTTGCGAGTAAATTAGGCCGCGCAGTAAGACTTCAAAAAATTTTGAACATGACCTAAACCGTAATTTGAGGGTATTTTTGAAAAACGAATAATGGGAATCTTTATTATTTATTTAAACATGTATTCGTGCCACGTTTCAAGTTTATTAATCCAAGGAATAAGATTCTCCCATACAAACTTTAACACCCCCTAAATCTTGCACTGAGGGTAGTACTGAAAAAATAAATATGGAAAACTTTAAAACTAATTTAGGTTAATATTTGTACAAAGTTTGGAGTCAATTGGCCCACGGAAGAAAAAATTGCCTACTTACGAAATCCCCCCTTTTTACCCCCTTAGAGGATGAATTTCCAAAAATCCCTTCTTACGACATATAATTAATCTTTATGCAAAATTTCAAGCTTCTAGCCCCAGCGGTTTCGGCTGTGCGTTGATATGTCAGTCAGTCAGTTTCTACTTTTTAACCGACTTCAAAAAGGAGGAGGTTATATGTTCGGTTGAATGTATGTTTTTTATTTTTTATGTATGTTCACCGATTTCTCGGTCAATTGTGGACCGATTTTGATTTTTTTTTTGTAATTGAAAGATTATGCTTCCGAGTTGGTCCCATAAAAATATTGTTATGATCTGATCATGAACTTCGAAGATATGGAACAGAACTCCTCATAGGATCACAGCAGAACCGTCGTAACAAGTAAAATTGCTTTGTTTATACGTGCAGTTGATGACTGACTGAAAGTAGAGGGGGAATATATCGAACTGATCTGATGATGAAGCCTAAAGTTGGCACCGGAACTCTGTAATAAATTAATGTAATCTAACCGTGTTTGGGATTATTAGAATTGTCATGAGATGCACTCTGGCTATAAGGTATTTAAGTTTGGCTGAGGGGTACTTTTTAGTGGTGGTACCATAACTAAAAAGTGTAAAATAAAAAACTTTTTACAAAAAAAAAATACAACCGACTTCAAAGTAAAAAAAAAAACACTGAAAAGTGCAAAATAACTTTAATTTCGGAAGTCGGTGTTAAATAACGAAGAGACAAAACTATTATAGAAACACCGACTTCCGAAATTAAAGTTATTTTACACTTTTCAGTGTTTTTTTTTTACTTTGAAGTCGGTTGTATTTTTTTTTGTATATATAGATACTACATTTATAGTACCTACTAAAAAATATTTATCCTCTATTTTTTCAACATGCAGACATACATTTAGCCATTCTCCTGTCGTTACAGTCTTGAATGCCGCTTCAGTAATTGAGGCTATTTCGCTAGGAGCTTGATCAATATTGTTTTCGGCAATACGTCTCTTTACAATTGCCCAAATCTTTTCTATGGGATTTAAATCGCAACGATACGGCGGTAAACGCAATTTTAAAAAAAGGTGAAATGAAAGAATGAAAGTATCTACCCATTTAACTCTCAAGTAGGTATGTTAATTTTATATAAAAAAAAAACAATTAGGGATATAGTTACCTATATCCCTAATTGTTTTTTTTTTATGTATCTGGATTGGATTGTAGGTTATTTTCATTAGCTTAATTACTAAATAAAAATTATGAGAACTTTGTAAATCTTTTATTGAATATCTAGTACTAAGCACTTTTAGCATCAGAATCCATGCTAGTATTGAAGAGTATATTGTATGTATATTGGTGTATAGAAGAGTCGGATGAGTCCATTGCTAATTTGTCCATTTTGAGATCCATTAACCTATCCGAATCAAATTATTTGTCTTCTATTTTGCTGACATGTAGACATACATTCATTCTTCTGACGTTACAGTAACGCTTGCGCTTTCGTATTGCCTATTGTAGGGGCTTTGTTTATTTAAGTGCAATGGTATGATGCATTATCCATTAGGTACTACAAAACAATACGGTTGTAGATTTGGCACTATTTTTTTTTTTATGGATGGAGTTTGCAGAATTCATATCGTTATGATAATCACTTGATTAAGATATAAGCACATAGTAGCAGTCTATTTTATACAAATTCTGTTTTCCTGCCAGGCATCGCTGGGGGTACGAATATGTAGGGGAATTTTATTGTTATGGTCACCCGAATAATTATTTGACAATAACTTTGGAAAATGGTACCGTAGGCCCTATATTTTCTCATTCCTCTCAACAGGCACGTTTGATTTCCAAGATAATATCTCTGCCAGCAATTTTAATCACTTTCGATATAATGATGACGATTATTTACTGATTGATGTAGAAACGATTAAAAACACAGAACACAACACATTCTTCTGACACATGACATAAACGTCAAGATGGCGGCAAACGATTAGTTTCCGATTTCGGCCACGCGCCAACTTAATGATAAGTTCGGGAGGTTCCTGCACCAGATTCGTGTGGAAGAAACGCCCGCACATGTGAGAGAACGGTCTTGGTTAAAATTTCCTTTATGGACCGACGATTTAAGGGTCGGGGGAAGGGGAGGGGAGGCAGGGCTACCCCACTGTACCATTCCCAACCCGCGCAACCTCCCCGCGACCCGCCAGCGCCAGCGCGGTCGCCGCGCGACCTTTCGGCGGCTGACGCCCAAGTTGATGGGCGCAGCAGGCGCGCTCGCAACGCTGCTTCCCAATCTAGGGGGCCCGAGCACTGCCTGTAGGCGGCTGTACTTGGGGATTTTGCGATCCATGGCCCTGTATGGGGCCCCGGTATGGGCTTCTGACCTGACGGCCGGCAGCATCGCAATTCTGCGAAGACCGCAGAGGGCGATGGCCGTCAGGGCTATCAGAGGGTATCGCACGATCTCCTACGAGGCGGGTTGTGCACTGGCCGGATCTCCGACCTGGGAACTGCAGGCGAGAGTCCTCGCCTCACTGTACCAGTGGCGCGAAGAGATGAAGACGCGGGGTGGTGAACCGATGCAGCGCGAGATCGAGCTGCGTCGGTCTCAGCTCCGCGAGGTCATGGTGGCGGAATGGCGGGACAGGCTTCTGCGCCCTACCGCCGGCCTCGCCACCGTCGATGCGATCCGACCAGTGCTCGACGAATGGCTCGGGAGGAAACACGGCTCCCTGTCGTTTAGGGCGACGCAGGTGCTCTCGGGGCATGGCTGCTTCGGGAAGTACTTGTGTCGCATAAACAGGGAGCCGGACGTTCGGTGCCATCACTGCACCGACTGTCGGGAGGACACGGCGCAGCACACACTGGCAGAGTGTGCCGCATGGGAGGAGCAGCGCCGTGCCCTTGTATCTGAAGTGGGCCCCGACCTGTCGCTACCGGCCGTCGTTTGTTCGATGGTCGGGGGCGCCGAGTCGTGGGATGCGGTGATCTCCTTCTGTGAAGCCGTAATTTCGCAGAAGGAGGCTGCGGAGAGGGAGAGGGAGGCCGTATTCACTCTCCCGTGCCGCAGCAGGCGAACCGGCCGTCGGCGGAGGGCAGACAACGCCCTCTTCCAGCCCCCATAAAGAGGTCCGGAGGGACGGCGGACTCGGGGTCGTCCGCCGTCCCCCATCCAGCAAGACCCGAGGCGGCGGCGCGTAGTGTTCCACGCGCGCCCCTATTGGACGTCGCGGGGGGAGGACACCTCACACTCCCCTCGGCTTGAGGTGGCCGCGTAGGCGGGCCGGCACTAGCCAGGGATCATGGATGGCGTATCAGCTCCCACGATCCCCGGTCCAAGTGTGGGATCCCCACCGAGGTGGTTTTTAGTCAGTAAGAGTCTGACAGACCCCTTCGCCTGCCCCAGGCGAAGGACATCCATGAGGATTTTCAACCCCGGCAACAAAAAAAAAAAATAAAGGGGGAGGGGAGGCAGGGCTACCCCACTGTACCATTCCCAACCCGCGCAACCTCAACCCGCGGTTACGGATCTCTTTTCGGATAGGTATATAAAAAAAATATTTAAAGAAAATTAAACGAAGTACTTAATTATATTACAAGAATATGTTAAAATTAAATGTCGATAAAAATTATCGGCCAATAACAAGTGTTTACAAGTGCATGTTCCGTTCATTCTATTTATCTGTGCTTTATTAGGGCCTGCGCTCACTTGAGACAAGACTGTCTCAGACAGAATTGTCTACGACGTCGCAGACTTGTCTGCGACAAGACTGTTTTGAGACGTCCAGTGTTGCCAACAGTTACAGTAACTTACCACTAGAGTCAACTTTTAAAACCACCAAAAAACAACTAAGTAACAAAAAATTATCCCACACACTAAATCGCAAAATTTCCCACTAAAAAAATGTGTGTTGTACGAAATAAAATAAGTAGGCATATATAGGTTATTAGTTTCCTTTAATAATAAGTGATAAAAATTAACAATCAGTTGATCAAAATACCATTTGTGCCCTAGAAAAATCCACAAGCCACTAAAATTAATACTTCGCAATTAAATAACACCACCAGTTTTAGTGGAAAATCCACTAAGTTGGCAACACTGGCCGTACGCCGCTAGACTGTTTTGTCTTGATCGTGACGTAGACAAAACAGTCTTGTCGCAGACGTTGTAGACAAGTCTGCGATGTCTTAGACCCTTAGATTTTTTTTTTTTAATAATAATAATAATATTTATTCTCAAAAAAAAAAACTTAGTACTATATTATATTTCATTTGGCAATATATTTAGTGACTAACAAATGAATTAAGCATCTGTAACTGTACTAGGCTAAGCCTGTATTTCAGTTATCAGCGCGAAATCCACTCGTTTTAGAACAGCCAACGGTAAAAAAAACTTTTTACAAAAAAAATACAACCGACTTCAATGTAAAAAAACACTGAAAAGTGCAAAATAACTTTAATTTCGGAAGTCGGTGTTTCTATAATAGTTTTGTCTCTTCGTTATTTAACACCGACTTCCGAAATTAAAGTTATTTTGCACTTTTCAGTGTTTTTTTACATTGAAGTCGGTTGTATTTTTTTTGTAAAAAGTTTTTTATTTTTCACTTTTTAGTTATGGTACCACCACTAAAAAGTAACCCTCAGCCATACTTAAATACCTTATAGCCAGAGTGCATCTTATGACAATTCTAATAATACCAAACACGGTTAGATTGAATTAATTTATTACAGAGTTCCGGTGCCTAATTTCAGGCTTCATCATCAGATCAGTTCGATATATTACCCCTCTTCTTTCAGTCAGTCATCGACTACACGTATAAACAAAGCAATTTTACTTGTTACGACAGTTCTGCTGTGATCCCATGAGGAGTTCTGTTCCATATCTACGAAGTTCATGATCAGATCATAACAATATTTCTATGGGACCAACTTGGAAGCATAACCTTTCAATCAAAAAAAAAAAATTTCAAAATCGGTCCACAATTGACCGAGAAATCGGTGAACATACATAAAAAAAAAAAAAAAAAAACATACATTCAACCGAACATATAACCTCCTCCTTTTTGAAGTCGGTTAAAAATGCAGAATTATTGTACTATGGTTCGAAGCATTTTTTTAAATAAAACTAGGTTAGTATTACAAAAGGCATTTTAGAATATATTAGTAAATTTAGAAGGTGTGTCCTCTTAGTTGTGTTTGGTGATGTGTACGTGGGTGAAATGTGTAAGAGGGTGTGTAAATGTATGTGTAATGTGAGATTTTGCGTGATAGTTTTGTTCCTAACTTTCATTTATTTAACCAACTCTAAGTAAGAGTTGCTCAGTTTCTTCATAATCAAGGGTCTGTAGGTATTGGTTTACTTTCACTTTGCATTGTTTTTTATTTAACTTCTTGAGTAGCGTAATTAGAGACACAATAGTAAGACAATAGCGCACGACCGCCGGCGCTCGTGCGGGGATCAACAGCTTAAGGAATATATGTCTAAAGTGAAATTGATTTAGTGTAGCTGCTTTCTTCTTAGTGTGCGTGTGCAAATTTTAAGTGTGTGTCGTAAATACACTATTTGTGAATGTTGTAATTATTTTGGTGGGAGATAAGCGGCATCGCTAGGACTCCTTATTATTCCGCATTTGAGGTATATCTCCGGATATCTATGGTGTCGCGTATGTAGCGACGCATGGCGTGGCGTCGCGTGGCGTGGATCTAATGTAGCTCTACTAATGTAGTCTAGTTGCCATATAAAATGTATGGAGACCGATGCGCCCAGATCGGCGTACACACGGTGACTTTGATAGCGTAGCAGGGCACACTAACATGATAAATGTGTGCGTAAACGCTAGCGCGTGAAACACAACAGGTATTATCGTTGTGTGATACAAAGTAACTCGTTTCTACACTCACACGCTTGAAAAAAAAAATAGTAGCCGTCTAAGTTACACGACTATGAAAATACAGCAAAAATTGGCTACTGTTATTAATGGCGCTGTGGCGCAATGCGTATGATACTTAACTGACGAGTAAGAGGTCCCAAGTTCGATTCCAATTATCTGTTATTTTCTTTTTGTTTTACTCATGTTTTTTTTGAATAGTAATGTTATGGTTATTCTCGTAATAATTAAAATATTCGAAATATATTTTTGTAATTTTATACATATAAACTATGTATATTTACGAAATTAATTAACGAAATTTTTGTATATAACTTGTAATATAAATAATTTTATAATATATATATATATCATTTACGTAATATAACAATACGTTATTATTAATAGTTGACAATCCTTTCATTCTCAACTTTTTTTTTTATTTTCGCAAACATTCACTTATGAAATTATTATAGTTATTTAAATTAGCATCAAACACTTACACTTAATCTTTGGAAAGTAATTTTGATGATATGGGTAGGTAATCAGCAATAATGTTCACAATAATCAAGTAGCTGTGGGTATCAATACAAACAGAAGTAAAACCGAGCGTGCCATCCCACAATAATTCACCTATTCAAATAATATGTCTCCAGCTCAACTCGCAAACAAAATAAAACTCGTTTACTACTCGATATACACACACACATATTTGTATATGTGTTTGCTACGAATTAGATAAAAAAATTCGCTTCGTTCATTAGATGGAAAATTAGCACTGATTATCAAGTGCTTGCTTGCCGTTAAAGGTGTATCGAGTTCGATCCTAGCCATTGACAAAACATTATTTTCTATTTTATTGTAGTATAATGATAACGAAGTTTATTAAAGCTAAAACTTAGAATATTTGCTTTAAAAACTAAGTGTATGAATATTATCATCTACCCACTTTATTAGTTATTTACTAAGAAATGAGTCGGATAATAAGTTAACCTGGCATAACGCTTTTGCCTATCACGATCGTGTGTTCTACAACTTACTCCGAGACAAAAAATAATTAATCGTTGTGGAAAGTGATACTTTTTACAAGTAATAATTAACATGTCTCATTATTTTGTCTACACTTTTGAGGGCTGAGATAGTAGTATTATATAAACAAAATGTATCCATAAGTGAAATTTCGAGGAGACTAATGCTACCGGTAAGTAACAAATCCAAACTTAACATAATGCGAAATAATTTAACATTGTTGATATTTGTTAGGTTTTAACGTAATTTTGTGATTGTTTACAGAGGAAAACTGTGCAGTTTTGGGTGCATAGATATACAGCTGAAGGGACAATCGATGCCAAACGTCCGGGTCCAAAAGCAATTGCATATACGGATGCCAACCCACTGCATCGAAATATTGTTGCTACGTATAGCGCTGACGGCTTTGCTACAACAAGAAACACTGCGATTATGCACGACGTGTCTATGACAATTGTTCGACGCCACTTACGAGCAGCAAAAATTAAATGTCGCAAGCCTGCGAAAAAAATTTTACTGACGGCGTTGCATAAGGAAGAAAGGATGCGGTTTGCAAGAAAATTTATAGATTTTGATTGGTGCAATAACATAGTTATATTTAGTGATGAAAAGTGTTTTAAGTCAGATAAGGATGGGCGTAAAATATTATGGAGAAAAGATGGAGAACGTTACCATCAGAAAAATATTCTCCCATGCAGGTCTAGTGGTCGCATTACGTTAGGTTATTGGGGCTGGATGTCATCGATGGGTCCCGGTGAGTTAGTGGAGGTAGGGGGTCGCAATACCAGTCAAGGTTACTTGGACATCTTGCAAAATGTTATGTTGCCTACCGTGCGCGTGGCATACCCGGACGAGCATATTTACTTCGTGCACGATAACTGCTCGGTGCACCGCGCACGAATGGTGCAAGACTGGTTAAGTGTCCAAGAAAACTTGACTGTTATTGAATGGCCCTCTAAAAGTCCCGATTTGAACCCCATAGAAAATCTATGGGGTCACATGGTGCTCAACTGGGATTCATCTGATGTGAGATCTAAACGTAATTTAGATAATTTAGTGTCATCCATGTGGGAATCGTTTCGCGGCACTGACCTGTGTGAAAATTTGGTGGCTAGCATGAGAACGAGGTTACAAGAAGTAATCGACAATGAAGGTGCACCAATTAGATATTAATTTTGATTTAAATTGAATCCAATTATAAATATTTTTAAAAAGCTGTATTACTGTATGCTGTTTTTGTTGTTGTTGTTTTTATCATGTTATTGTTATTGAAATCAAGAGTTACGATACCTATCATAGTTCATTTTTTAAAACATGTTGATTGATATGTTATAAGTAAAAAAAAAGACTAAGAAGTAAGCTGTAGGTAATTATACTGTTGTTGTTATTATGTGACATGATGTTATTGTTATTGAGATCAAGAGTTGCGATATCTATCATAATTCATTCTTGATAACATGTTGATTTATGTCACTAATAAAAAACTTAAAAAAGTGACGTCCATCCTTGTCTGACTTAGAATATTTTCACTTTATATATTGTATTAAAGATAATCATGAACAGATTCGTTAATTGTGACCATTCCGTTTAATGTATGTAATTAATAAGTTGTAATAAACATAGTTGGATCGTTATCGCAGTTTTCTTTGTCACAATATTTTCAAAATATTTTAATTATTATGAGAGTAACTATAACATTACTATTAAAAAAAAAAAACAGGGGTAAATCAAAAAGAAAATAAAAACAAGCAAACTTTTTGTTACATCAGACGATTGGAATCGAACTTGGGACCTCTTACTCGTCAGTTAAGTATCATACGCATTGCGCCACAGCGCCATTAATAACAGTAGCCAATTTTTGCTGTATTTTCATAGTCGTGTAACTTAGACGGCTACTATTTTTTTTTTCAAGAGTGTGAGTGTAGAAACGAGTTACTTTGTATCACACAACGATAATACCTGTTGTGTTTCACGCGCTAGCGTTTACGCACACATTTATCATGTTAGTGTGCCCTGCTACGCTATCAAAGTCACCGTGGTCACGTACGTGACCCACGTGTGCGCAATGTAGTTTTACCTTTAAAGTAGTCCTTGTGGTGTTGCTTCGTCAGTCTGTGTGACACAGCTGGGTACTTCAGGAGCTACCGCCACAGACTGGACATTTTATTGAATATTTATACTTCTTTAGTTCGTTGGAATGTGATACTGAGTGAGTGCGGGTAGATGGTAATAAAGGTCACTAAGTTTCTAGTACTCACGGTTTACTCGGATTTCACGAAAATCCACGATCACAAAAGCATACACGAACACATGAACAGAAGGAGTGGACGATACAGTCACAATACACAATAGTCAGAAGATCCAGAACACAATAACACAATGGCAAGGCTTCACGAAACGAGGTATCCGAAACTACGAAAGCGCGCACGGCAGTTGGTAGCGGACTGAAGGTCGACGTAGGTTAAACTGTGTGCGTGACCATCGCACGCACACATGCAACTTCGTCCTTCGACACCACCGATGCGTTCCGAAATATGATATCGTTTTGTGTATCATAATAAATATTAACACGTTCACTGTGCTTGCCCCACCGGTGGGTCATACCGAGTTGCTCATCGTACGTGCATGACCCACGGGTGGGCATGAGTTGTTCGCCAATTGAAAGGCTCATAACCTCAAACACGTATGAGTTTAGCCACTTTTATTGGTTCACACGTGTGAACAATGGACTAAGAAAAAATATTACGCAAAGACCGGAGGAACTTTTTTAATAAAGTTGCCAGTGTTTGATTATCGAAAATGAGATAATTTTGGGATGTTTTGAATAAAAAAGAAGACTTATTTTATTATATTTAATTTAATGGGTTAATAATAATTTAATGGGTAAATGGTTATAAAGAAGAACATGCAAGAGGTCATATTGCAAGACATGTATTGTACAGTAGGGGCATGAAGTTGCGAGATCATACGTGTATGACCCACAGATGGGGCATGAAGTTACGAGATCATACGTGTATGACCCTCGGGTGGGACATGGGACAAAATATTTTTTTAAATGAAAGGGGGTATATAAAATATAAAACCCTAAGGCTACCCACTGACCAAACAATGCTTTATCATATCATTTTTATACCTAACGCAATATAATATTATCTACAATTTGCGTTTGCACATATAGGGTAGTCTCTCTCATCATAGCTGCACAGTGAACGTGTTAATAAATGTGATTAAATAATTGTGTTGCTGTTGTCGTGGTGTGTGATTTTATAATATACATAAATAAACTATATTATTGTGGTATGTAGATACATACCCTACATCCCCAGCCCCCAGTTGTCAGTCCCCAGTTATCCTGCTATGTGCATAATTATTAATTATGTAATTTTCCCTTCACTGTGTTTTCTAGAACTGGAAAATCTATACAATAGCCATTCAGATGCAGAAGATATACCAACACAACAGTCTGAGTCTGATTCAGAAGATTATGTACCCTTAATAAAGATCAAAACGGAAGTGGAAGAAGAACAAGAAGTATCGAGGAAGAAGCGAAGAGCCAGTAAGACGACACGTGAGTATTAGTCAGGCTATGAACTCACGAAGCGGTTTTCACCCGCGCCCACCGCGGCGGAGGAACATTTGTTTTATTTCTAAACTCACGAGACCGGAGTTTTGTGCGGTTACGCAGAGCTGTTGCGTCACACGTCGGCCAAGTGCGAGTTGGACTCGCGCACGATTGTTCCGAACAATCACAAGTTGTTATTGTGTTCCGAACAATAGCTGTACAACATTAAACACTATACATAAAATCACGTTTTTGATATAGGTTCCCATACTTTTAACTTAAATATTTATTTTAATTTAATTTATTTTTAAAGTGAATATTCTGTGTATATTTCAACTGTCTAGCTATTACAGTTTATGAGATACAGCCTGTTGACAGACATACGGACAGTGGATTCTTAGTATTAGGGTCCCATTCTTACCCTTTGGATACGAAACCCTAAAAAGTTGTGGGTGCATTCACAGATTGTCGAATTTCTGTACGGTAATTGGTGTACCGGCCACTGCGAGCGCCAACCGATGGCGTCGCGTGCGGGCGCAACCCGGCTCGTTGTTGAGAGGGGCGCTCTCAACAGTAATCCTTGTCGAGTCGTTTTATCAGTCTGTGTGACACAGCTGGATATTTCAGGAGCTACCGCCGGAGACTTGACATTTTATTGAATATTTATGTTTATTTGTTAGTTCCTCCAATTACCTTGCCACATTTATAAACAATTCCTTCACTGTTTTTGCTTTCTTGCAGAGCTAGAACTGGAAAATCTAAACAATATCTATTCAGAAGGTATACCAGCACAACAGTCTGAATCTTATACAGAAGATGATGCGCCTTTAATAGAGAACAAAACGGAAGTGGAAGAAGAACAAGAAGTATCGAGGAAGAAGCGAAGAGCCAGTGAGACGACACGTGAGTATTAGTTAGTGAATCACTCTGAGCGAACAGGCCGACTCACAGCACATCTGAATAAGGTACTTAACACCGATTGCAGATACAACAGAACAGTTCTGTGTGGAATATCATTACCCTTGCTTTTGGCTCTGCCGTAGTCGGGTACTTACAGCTTGTTTTGTTAAATCCTTTGGTAGTGCATGATCAGTAACATTTTGTTTTTTTATTTTATTTTATTAAGGACTAACGGCGAACTTCTTACCGCCTAATAGTCAATGAATATTGTGATAACTTTTAGCTGAACTGTCAAAAGATAATGCCATCTACTGGCAATATCAGAATCAGCCTAATTCATATTAAAATTACATTTTAATAAGAGATGGCGTTGTGTTAAAAAAATCAATTCATTGACTCTAATGAGAACCATTCGTTTTATTTTAATGTGTTTTGAATTTGGCGCTTATTTGATTTAAAATCGTAGGAGCGGTCATTGCGAAGAAACGAAAACTGGAAATACGAGGAAAAGAACTTGAAGACGTAATTACAGAAAATCAAAAGAAGAATGAAGAGTCAGACACAAAAGTTACCCAGAACACGTCAAATTTTTCGTCCAAACTTATTCCGAAATTTCAAGTACCATTGACTAATACAACACCTCGAGTTAATATTAGTGTTATTGATACTCGTACTACTTTATACACAAATTGTCGTATTATTGTCAAAAAACTTAACTTATCAAACCACACTCGTATACGCACTGGTGGAGCACCTTACAAGTGTGATATTTGTCAGTACAGTTGTAATAACAAGGGAGATTTAAAAAGACATATCCGTGTACACACTGGCGAAAAACCTTTCAAGTGTAAAGAATGTCAGCGCTGTTTTAGTCAGGTGGGTCAATTAACAAGTCACATTCGTACGCACACTGGTGAGAAACCTTACAAATGTAAAGAATGTCAGCGCTGTTTTAGTCACGTGGGTTATTTAACAAGTCACATTCGTACGCACACTGGTGAGAAACCTTACAAATGTAAAGAATGTCAGCGCTGTTTTAGTCAGAAGGGTCATTTAAGACAGCACATTCGTACGCACACCGGCGTGAAACCTTACAAATGTGAAAAATGTCAACTTTGTTTTAGTGTTAAGGCTTCTTTACTAAGTCACATTCGTATGCATACTGGCGAGAAACCTTACAAATGTGAAAAATGTCAGCTTTGTTTTAGTGTTAAGGCTTCTTTACTAAGTCACATTCGTATGCATACTGGCGAGAAACCTTACAAATGTGAAAAATGTCAACTTTGTTTTAGTGTTAAGGCTTCTTTAATAAGGCACATTCGTACGCATACAGGTGAAAAACCTTACAAATGTGAAGAATGTCAGCTTTGTTTTAGTGTTAAGGCTTCTTTACTAAGTCACATTCGTATGCATACTGGCGAGAAACCTTACAAATGTGAAAAATGTCAACTTTGTTTTAGTCATAAGATTACTTTAACAAATCACATTCGTACGCATACAGGCGAAAAACCTTACAAATGTAAAGAATGTCAGCTTTGTTTTAGTCAAAAGATTACTTTAACAAATCACATTCGTACGCATACAGGCGAAAAACCTTACAAATGTAAAGAATGTCAGCTTTGTTTTAGTGTTAAGACGAAACTGAAACTAGCAGCTAGCAGCTAGCGGCCGCCAGGGACGGATCTTGTGAAAAGGGCCCTAGGCAACAAAATATTTATAAAGTAAAAGTCATCTAAAATTGATAAATTTACGAAGATGAGAAGAAAGATTACACAGATTACACTTTAATAAAATTCTACCTTAAAAATTTTGAACTGGAATTTTAAATCGAATATTTTAACTTCGATTCTAAATACTCGAATCTGTCCAAACTTGGTCCAACGTCCACGTAGAGCGTCATTGAGCTCTGATATTATTTTCAAGAGTGATACTCAATCCCTTATTTTTTTTTTAAATTTATTAATTTATGAATTTGGATTTTTATAATAACTCTTCTGTAACTTTAGTTCTGAACACTCGAATCTGTTCAAACTTAGTTCAACGTCTACTTGGAGTGTCCTTAAGGTCTAATATTATTTGCAAGAGGGATACTCAATTCCTTCTATTTTTTTTAAATTTATTAATTTATGAATTTGTATTTTTATGATAACTCTTCTGTAACTTTAGTTCTGAATACTCGAATCGGTTCAAACTTCGTTCAACGTCTACTTGGAGTGTCATTGAGCTCTGATATTATTTTCAAGAGGGATACTCAATCCCTTCTATTTTTTTATAATTTATTATGTTAAGAATTTTGACTTTTATCATAACTCTTCTGTAACTTTAGTTCTGAACACTCGAATCGGTTCAAACTTAGTTCAACGTCTACTTGAAGTGTCCTTAAAGTCTGATATTATTTTCAAGAGGGATACTCAACCCCTTCTATTTTTTTATAATTTATTATTTTACGAATTTTGACTTTTATCATAACTCTTCTGTAACTTTAGTTCTGAACACTCGAATCGGTTCAAACTTAGTTCAACGTCTACTTGAAGTGTTCTTAAAGTCTTATATTATTTTCAAGAGGGATACTCAATCCCTTCTATTTTTTTATAATTTATTATGTTAAGAATTTTGACTTTTATCATAACTCTTCTGTAACTTTAGTTCTGAACACTCGAATCGGTTCAAACTTCGTTCAACGTCTACTTGGAGTGTCCTTAAGGTCTAATATTATTTGCAAGAGGGATACTCAAATCCTTCTATTTTTTTTAAATTTATTAATTTATTTTTGTATTTTTATGATAACTCTTCTGTAACTTTAGTCCTGAACACTCGAATCGATCCAAACTCGGTCCAACGTCTACTTAGAGTGTTATTGAGCTCTGATATTGTTTTCAAGAGGGATACTCAACCCCTTCTATTTTTTTATAATTTATTATTTTACGAATTTTTTACTTTTATCATAACTCTTCTGTAACTTTAGTTCTGAACACTCGAATCGGTTCAAACTTAGTTCAACGTCTACTTGAAGTGTCCTTAAAGTCTGATATTATTTTCAAGAGGGATACTCAACCCCTTCTATTTTTTTATAATTTATTATTTTACGAATTTTGCTTTTATCATAACTCTTCTGTAACTTTAGTTCTGAATACTCGAATCGGTTCAAACTTCGTTCAACGTCTACTTGGAGTGTCCTTAAGGTCTAATATTATTTGCAAGAGGGATACTCAAATCCTTCTATTTTTTTTAAATTTATTAATTTATTTTTGTATTTTTATGATAACTCTTCTGTAACTTTAGTCCTGAACACTCGAATCGATCCAAACTCGGTCCAACGTCTACTTAGAGTGTTATTGAGCTCTGATATTGTTTTCAAGAGGGATACTCAACCCCTTCTATTTTTTTATAATTTATTATTTTACGAATTTTTACTTTTATCATAACTCTTCTGTAACTTTAGTTCTGAACACTCGAATCTGTTCAAACTTAGTTCAACGTCTACTTGGAGTGTCCTTAAGGTCTAATATTATTTGCAAGAGGGATACTCAATTCCTTCTATTTTTTTTAAATTTATTAATTTATGAATTTGTATTTTTATGATAACTCTTCTGTAACTTTAGTCCTGAACACTCGAATCGATCCAAACTCGGTCCAACGTCTACTTAGAGTGTTACTGAGCTCTGATATTGTTTTCAAGAGGGATACTCAACCCCTTCTATTTTTTTATAATTTATTATTTTACGAATTTTGACTTTTATCATAACTCTTCTGTAACTTTAGTTCTGAATACTCGAATCGGTTCAAACTTCGTTCAACGTCTACTTGGAGTGTCCTTAAGGTCTAATATTATTTGCAAGATGGATACTCAAATCCTTCTATTTTTTTTTAATTTATTAATTTATTTTTGTATTTTTATGATAACTCTTCTGTAACTTTAGTCCTGAACACTCGAATCGATCCAAACTCGGTCCAACGTCTACTTAGAGTGTTATTGAGCTCTGATATTGTTTTCAAGAGGGATACTCAACCCCTTCTATTTTTTTATAATTTATTATTTTACGAATTTTTACTTTTATCATAACTCTTCTGTAACTTTAGTTCTGAACACTCGAATCTGTTCAAACTTAGTTCAACGTCTACTTGGAGTGTCCTTGAGGTCTGATATTATTTTCAAGAGGGATACTAAATTCCTTCTATTTTTTTTAAATTTATTAATTCATGTATTTGGATTTTTATGATAACTCTTCTGTAACTTTAGTTACGAACACTCGAATCTGTTCAAACTTAGTTCAACGTCTACTTAGAATGTCATTGAGATCTGATATTATTTTCAAGAGGGATACTCAATCCCTTCTATTTTTTTTTAAATTTATTACTTCATGAATTTTGACTTTTATCATAACTCTTCTGTAACTTTAGTCTGAACACTCGAATCGATCCAAACTCGGTCCAACGTCTACTTAGAGTGTTATTGAGCTCTGATATTGATTTCTAGAGGGATACTCAACCCCTTCTATTTTTTTATAATTTATTATTTTACGAATTTTGACTTTTATCATAACTCTTCTGTAACTTTAGTTCTGAACACTCGAATCAGTTCAAACTAAGTTCAACGTCTACTTGGAGTGTCCTTAAAGTCTGATATTATTTTCAAGAGGGATACTCAACCCCTTCTATTTTTTTATAATTTATTATGTTAAGAATTTTGACTTTTATCATAACTCTTCTGTAACTTTAGTTCTGAACACTCGAATCGGTTCAAACTTAGTTCAATGTCTACTTGGAGTGTCATTGAACTCTGATATTATTTTCAAGAGGGATACTCAATCCCTTCTATTTTTTTATAATTTATTACGTTAAGAATTTTGACTTTTATCATGACTCTTCTGTAACTTTAGTTCTGAACACTCGAATCGGTTCAAACTTAGTTCAACGTCTACTTGGAGTGTCTTTAAGGTCTGATATTATTTTCAAGAGGGATACTCAACCCCTTCTATTTTTTTATAATTTATTATGTTAAGAATTTTGACTTTTATCATAACTCTTCTGTAACTTTAGTTCTGAACACTCGAATCTGTTCAAACTTAGTTCAATGTCTACTTGGAGTGTCATTGAACTCTGATATTATTTTCAAGAGGGATACTCAATCCCTTCTATTTTTTTATAATTTATTACGTTAAGAATTTTGACTTTTATCATAACTCTTCTGTAACTTTAGTTCTGAACACTCGAATCGGTTCAAACTTAGTTCAACGTCTACTTGGAGTGTCTTTAAGGTCTGATATTATTTTCAAGAGGGATACTCAATTCCTTCTATTTTTTTTTAATTTATTAATCTAAGAAATTGGATTTTTATAATAATTCTTCTGTAACTTTAGTTCTGAACACTCGAATCTGTTCAAACTTAGTTCAACGTCTACTTTGAGTGTTTTTGAGGTCTGATATTATTTTCAAGAGGGATACTCAACCCCTTCTATTTTTTTATAATTTATTATTTTACAAATTTTGACTTTTATCATAACTCTTCTGTAACTTTAGTTCTGAACACTCGAATCGGTTCAAACTTAGTTCAACGTCTATTTGGAGTGTCCTTAAAGTCTGTTATTATTTTTAAGAGGGATACTCAACCCCTTCTATTTTTTTATAATTTATTATTTTACGAATTTTGACTTTTATCATAACTCTTCTGTAACTTTAGTTCTGAACACTCGAATCGGTTCAAACTTAGTTCAACGTCTACTTAAAGGGTCATTGAGCTCTGATATTATTTGCAAGAGGGATACTCAATCCCTTCAATTTTTTTTAAATTTATTAATTTATGAATTTGGATTTTTATAATAAATCTTCTGTAACTTTAGTTCTGAACACTCGAATCTATTAAAACTTAGTTCAACGTCTACTTAGAATGTCATTGAGATCTGATATCATTTTCAAGAGGGATACTCAATCCCTTCTATTTTTTTATAATTACAGTTACAGAAGAGTTATGATAAAAGTCAAAATTCATGAATTAATAAATTTAAAAAAAAATAGAAGGGATTGAGTATCCCTCTTGAAAATAATATCAGACCTCAATGACATTCTTAGTAGACGTTGAACTAAGTTTGAACAGATTCGAGTGTTCAGAACTAAAGTTACAGAAGAGTTATGATAAAAGTCAAAATTCGTAATATAATAAATTATAAAAAAATAGAAGGGATTCAGTATCCCTCTTGAAAATAATATCAGACCTCAAGGACACTCCAAGTAGACGTTGAACTAAGTTTGAACAGATTCGAGTGTTCAGAACTAAAGTTACAAAAGAGTTATGATAAAAGTCAAAATTCGTAATTTAATAAATTATAAAAAAATAGAAGGGATTAAGTATCCCTCTTGAAAATAATATCAGACCTCAAGGACACTCCAAGTAGACGTTGAACTAAGTTTGAACAGATTCGAGTGTTCAGAACTAAAGTTACAGAAGAGTTATCATAAAATTCCAAATTCATAAATTATATTTTTTTTTTAAATAGAAGGAATTGAGTATCCCTCTTGAAAATAATATCAGACCTCAAGGACACTCCAAGTAGACGTTGGACCGAGTTTGGATCGATTCGAGTGTTCAGGATAAAAGTAACAGAAGAGTTATCATAAAATTCCAAATACATAAATTAATAAATTTAAAAAAATAGAAGGGATTGAGTATCCCTCTTGAAAATAATATCAGACCTCAATGACATTCTTAGTAGACGTTGAACTAAGTTTGAACAGATTCGAGTGTTCAGAACTAAAGTTACAGAAGAGTTATGATAAAAGTCAAAATTCGTAATATAATAAATTATAAAAAAATAGAAGGGATTAAGTATCCCTCTTGAAAATAATATCAGACCTCAAGGACACTCCAAGTAGACGTTTAACTAAGTTTGAACAGATTCGAGTGTTCAGAACTAAAGTTACAGAAGAGTTATCATAAAATTCCAAATTCATAAATTATATTTTTTTTTTAAAATAGAAGGAATTGAGTATCCCTCTTGAAAATAATATCAGACCTCAAGGACACGTCAAGTAGATGTTGGACCGAGTTTGGATCGATTCGAGTGTTCAGGATAAAAGTAACAGAAGAGTTATCATAAAATTCCAAATACATAAATTAATAAATTTAAAAAAATAGAAGGGATTGAGTATCCCTCTTGAAAATAATATCAGACCTCAATGACATTCTTAGTAGACGTTGAACTAAGTTTGAACAGATTCGAGTGTTCAGAACTAAAGTTACAGAAGAGTTATGATAAAAGTCAAAATTCGTAATATAATAAATTATAAAAAAATAGAAGGGATTCAGTATCCCTCTTGAAAATAATATCAGACCTCAAGGACACTCCAAGTAGACCTTGAACTAAGTTTGAACAGATTCGAGTGTTCAGAACTAAAGTTACAGAAGAGTTATGATAAAAGTCAAAATTCGTAATATAATAAATTATAAAAAAATAGAAGGGATTAAGTATCCCTCTTGAAAATAATATCAGACCTCAAGGACACTCCAAGTAGACGTTTAACTAAGTTTGAACAGATTCGAGTGTTCAGAACTAAAGTTACAGAAGAGTTATCATAAAATTCCAAATTCATAAATTATATTTTTTTTTAAAATAGAAGGAATTGAGTATCCCTCTTGAAAATAATATCAGACCTCAAGGACACGTCAAGTAGATGATGGACCGAGTTTGGATCGATTCGAGTGTTCAGGATAAAAGTAACAGAAGAGTTATCATAAAATTCCAAATACATAAATTAATAAATTTAAAAAAATAGAAGGGATTGAGTATCCCTCTTGCAAATAATATCAGACCTCAAGGACACTCCGAGTAGACGTTGAACTAAGTTTGACCCGATTCGAGTGTTCAGGACTAAAGTTACAGAAGACTTATGTTAAAAGCCAAAATTCGTAACATAATAAATTATAAAAAAATAGAAGGGATAGAGTATCCCACTTGAAAATTATATCAGACCTTAATGACCCTGTAAGTAGATGTTGGACCGAGTTTGGATCGATTCGAGTGTTCAGGATAAAAGTAACAGAAGAGTTATCATAAAATTCCAAATACATAAATTAATAAATTTAAAAAAATAGAAGGGATTGAGTATCCCTCTTGAAAATAATATCAGACCTCAATGACATTCTTAGTAGACGTTGAATTAAGTTTGAACCGATTCGAGTGTTCAGGACTAAAGTTACAGAAGACTTATGATAAAAGCCAAAATTCGTAACATAATAAATTATAAAAAAATAGAAGGGATAGAGTATCCCTCTTGAAAATTATATCAGACCTTAATGACCCTGTAAGTAGACGTTGGACCGAGTTTGGATCGATTCGAGTGTTCAGGATAAAAGTAACAGAAGAGTTATCATAAAAATCCAAATTCATAAATTGATAAATTAAAAAAAAAATAGAAGGGATTGAGTATCCCTCTTGAAAATAATATCAGACCTCAATGACACTCTAAGTAGACGTTGGATCAAATTTAAACCGATTCGAGTGTTTAGAACCAAAGTTACGGGGGATTAGTTTTAAAAATATTATTTAATTTGCAATTAAAATGTTTGGACTTATTACAGGAATCTTACCATCTGCGTAAATTTATTGTTTTAGCTGTTGAAACAGTACCATACAGCTCTATTTAACTTTACATTGACAATTTGGTTCTGGGCCTAGGGACCCACACTAGATCCACCCTGACTTGTTTGGCTGCTAGCTTCAGTTTCATAGTGTTAAGGCTTCTTTACTAAGTCACATTCGTACGCATACTGGCGAGAAACCTTACAAATGTAAAGAATGTCAGCTTTGTTTTAGTGTTAAGGCTTCTTTACTAAGTCACATTCGTACGCATACTGGCGAGAAACCTTACAAATGTGAAGAATGTCAGCGCTGTTTTAGTCGGAAGGATGATTTAAGACAGCACATTCGTACGCACACTGGCGAGAAACCTTTCAAGTGTAAAGAATGTCAGCGCTGTTTTAGTCGAAAGGGTGATTTAATAAGGCACATTCGTACGCACACTGGCGAGAAACCTTTCAAATGTGAAGAATGTCAGCTTTGTTTTTCTCGGAAGTCTTTTTTAACACAACACATTCTTACTCACAGTAAATATGCACGCCACTGTCGGAAGACCCAAAAAAAATAAAATACAAAATAGTATTGACTTTTAACAAAGCGAAAGGATTCCTATTGCGACTGATATTAAATACAGAATGATCATGTCAAATGTAATTTAATTCTTAAAACATATCCATTCGGTTCGTCGCACTGTGTGGATATTGAGTCGGTTTGTGGCATAGGTCTATAAACTTTCATGTTTTTATAGTTATACAGCTGATTTTTTTTATTAAATAGAATAATACTTTAAAATGATATACAGTTTATGCATTTATATATGTATTTAATACTCACTGAAAATGTAAAACATGAAATATTGAAAACTTATCAGAAAAAACAAATCCAAAATTAGTATGGATCTTTTACTCAACAACGCCCAGAATGCGGACCTATGTCAAACCAATTAGTTATCACTAGACACCTGTGTTGTGTAGATTAGATCGTTAAGTCCCCAACTCGGTTGCAAAAAAGCTCTATTATAAAAAATATGTACTTATATCTATTATCTACGCTTTTCTGTATTTTAAATAAAATTGAAGTGTCTGTTTGTATTATCAAAAAACATTTGTTTACTAAAAGAATTTGCCCAAATTTGTATGTGGAGCCGTACCAACTTGCGTCAAACCAAATTTACTCGCAAGGGTATAGTTATTATTGAAATTTTCACTATCTAAAATTTTTTTGTTAATATTTAACCACATTTTTGAGATATTATAAAAAGTTCGAAAACGCCTGATCATATTTCATAGCAATTTTTAACCGTAGTGATTATTATAATTTGCATTCTATACTATAGGTATGCGTTTTAGGCCAAATTGATGAGTAGTGTTCTGCATTATTATTGATATATATGCGATAAGTCAGGACCCGGATTCCTTCGCTCCTATATTGTGGCGTTACTTACGCTCAGGCTTTTATCGCGCATGGGTAATTACGCTATACCTAGGCCTACACTGAAGAACACGATCTTAAGACTGTTAAAAATCGTAATGGTTTAGTCTTTTATTTATTTATAAAGTTATCAAGACCTAAACAAACTTACTACGTGTTTTAGTTCGATTTCTCGAATCAAAAAACGCAATACATCACTTACAAGTTGTGGGTTCTACATTCAGCTACCGAAATGTACAATAAGGGGGTTGACTGTAGCCTATCAACAACCTTAGCTGTACCTAGCAACCTAGCCCTAATCATATAGCTACAATATATACGTATATAAATAATAGTGCGGGAAGCCTGTTGCCATGAGACCTAAGGCAACAGACGGAAGGTGGGAAGAATGAAGGGTGTATAGGACGGGATTTTATCACTGCCGATCCGCAACCTCACGGACCGAGCAATAACTAAGGCCGGATAAGGCCAGAGCTATCGGCAACCATTTATAGGCGCAGTAACAGTGAGAGGAGTCGATGGTTTCGTCGTAATGAAACAGCGTTGCTCGTAGCGTAGAAAGAGACTATGACATATTTACATAGTATATAAATTAATCTATTTACATTAGTTATTAATGCATTTGTTTGAAACAACTGATGTACCTAGTCGAATTATTTTAGTGACTAATAATTAATATTGACGTCAATTCGGCTTCACCGCCACTTTCTCGCGTGAACATAGGTACTTAACAAGGTAACACAAATAAAGAATTTGTAATTGTTAGTCAGTTAAAACATTTACTTTTAGGGTACATTAGTATCAAATCATCGTCATCTTCCTGCTCTTGGCCCATGTTGCTTGAGGTAGTATTTTTTTCTTCCATAATATCCCCCTCTCCATATATTCACAAGTTTATTCTTTGGCTATATTCTATATAAGTATAACTCTTTGGGTGTGTTCACATCTGGCGAATACGTCGCTAGAGAGCTGCGGGCGTGCATTTCAAGTTAGCGCGCCGTTTCCAAGCCATCACCGTGCCCTTCGCGCCGTGCGCGAGCGGCCCGCGCGCTGCTCCTCACGCCCGCAGAAAGCAAATGGAAATGTATGCCCGCGAATTGCGCGCCCCGAACGTGCTCCGCGCGCGCCCACTTTACAAACCTTGCCACTTGCAACACTGTGAGGTGACTATGAGTCACTATCTCAACATTGTCAATAATTATTATAGACGTATTGAATTAGGTAATTATTATTCAATAAAACTACCAGAGCTACTCAAATACAGTACAAAATCATCAAACGATATAAACGTCAGTTTAGCAACAAAATACCAAAATGTCCTAATCAAATTGACAGTGTCAAGTTTTGAGTTTCTAATATACGCAATGTTTACTTTATAAAAAGGTGAGCTAAAAATGAGCAAAAATAAAATAATTTAACAGAATTTATTTTTAGCAGTTTAATTATTTTTTACTATATAATCTTATTTACTTAGGTAGCAGCTAAAATTAATTAGGCGAACCGTTTATTTATGATCATTGTAAGATTAAAAGCGTTAGCTTTACATACTCTTTGGTCAGATTACGAAAATAACTGGCAACTGTAATCGGAACGTAAAGATTTCTGAAATGACGTTATTTCAGTTCTGTGCCTTCGGCTTGACCTTTCGGAGATAACTACCCCTACATTAGTGTACACACATGCTTACTACTTACCTACTTTATCCTTTGTGTGAGTGGTATCTGCTTAGAGGGCGTGACCTCGCGGCCCACGCATGCGCGGGGCGCGGCGGCTGCAGGCGCGTGAGATGCGAGCGCGCTCTCGTTAGTACGCTATCACCACGCTAGCGTGCACACATGCTGCTATTTTACGCAATAAGATATGCGAGACGAGATACGAGTAACGTACGTAACGTTGTTGTAACTTTTGTGTAGTGTTAAGTGGCTTACCAGTGGATTACAAGTAAATGTAATGAAATGGTAAGTTTTTGATATTTATTTTATTCTTTGTGTGATTTATTTTTTAAAGGAATCTGCTGGGTGTTTATAACTTGCTGTGCATGGCCAAGTTGCATTTTTGTACGCATGTCGGTTCGCTATCGCAACCAATGCTAACCACCTCTGTCGGACATCCTATCCACAAGGTGCGTAAGGTATCTGTACTAAACGACACGTCAGCTGCACGGCTACTGTCATAAGAGTCAGGTACTCGCTCCGCCGCAAGCTACTGGCATGCTGCACGCTCCGTAGACTGAGCGGCGCGGCTCAAATGTTGAGCGGCGCGGCTCGAATGTTGAGCCGCGCGGCTGAATCGAGGAGCCGCGCGGCTCGATTATTGACGGGCGCGGCTCGATTATTGAGCGGTGCGGCTCGAGTGTTGGATTGCGCGGCTTGATTGTTGAGCAGTGCAACTATCTTATAGGCCATCCAATGATACGCCTGCGTCTACGACTACGGTCAGTTATGGCTTCAACACGAACGCTGACTGGCTTGACGGCTTGGTAACGATCTCGCTGTTTGCTTCAGATGGCGCAGGGAGCAGGCTACACGACGCTTGGGGAGTTACTTGACGAGAGCGCAGAGACTCAACAGGATGAGGTGATTTTGGAGCGCGTCAAGCTCTTGGCGCAAGAGTCTTTACCTAAGGGTTGGATGCAGTGGGAGGTTGTCACTGCCTCAAAAGAGGAAGTTTTCGGGGACAAACCTGAACCTAATGTTTTAAACAAGCTAATGTTCGCCCTCCCCACAGTAGGCTTAGTTCGAGCCTTTGACCCGGAAGCGGATCATCTTTCTGAAAAGGGCTATCGGGAAATAAGGTGCAAGTTACTAGATTGGGCCTTTACACGCGCTCTCATACTAGGGCCGCCCTCGATTGCGAACCGCATTAGGGGGTCAGCAGCTCGCACTGAGCTTTTCAAACAATCTGTAGAAGATATACGACCTTTGCTGCATACCCGTTGTGAGGCAAATAAGATTCTTTCGGGCAGCCTTTCTGAGTCAGAAAAGTCTAATCGAAAGAGGAGAAGCTGCTCTTCGGTGTCAGAATGTCGTCAAACACAAAAGCGAAGACGGATCTCACCCGTGCCCTCGACATCACAAGATAGTAGACTCGAGTGCTTGGAGAAGAAAATGGGCAGCATGTTTTCTCTTCTTATAAAGAAGATTGACTCTCATCGCCAGCAACTGTCTGAGCCAGACTCAGACAAAGAAAATTATAATTCCGATTCGGAGCATCATTCAGGTTCTGAGTCATCTGGTAGTTGCTCTTGGAATGCCCCGAAGATGGATAGTTTTTCAAACGCTCCAGAGGTGTGGCTACCCAATGAAATAGAATTCCGACCCCGGATAAAAGAGATGGATCCTCTTATACCAGAGCCTACCGAACCGATTAAGAAAGAGGGCATCGAATGTCAAAGACTAGGTTCGGAAAGTTGGAATCGAATCCGATACAAGGAGGTAGAAAAACGTCTTCAGGCTGCCCCTGTTTTTAGTGCCTTAAAGGTTAATATAGAGCTTGAATGCCTAAAAAATCAACCTTCTCCTTTCCTGGTTAAACAAGAAGGCATGCTCGGCACTATTAGTCATGGGTTGCTCCTACAGAGGAAAGCACTGGCTGATGGGTTGAATGTTATCATGAAAAAATGTCCGGATGCTGGTGAGGAATTGCGTAAGCTATTAGCTGATGATTCCCAGTTTAAGGTCTTGTCGGATGATTTGCTGCAGTTCGTTTGTGCTCACCGTGCAGAAGCTATAGAGTCAAGACGAAGGGCGTATAAATCTAAGAACGAATCGCTTGGTGCTGCTTTACACAGCATCCCAGCATCACCAACTCATCTTTTTGATGAAAGGCGATTGGGAACATTTTTGAGGGATAACGTAGGCCACCGTTATCCCTCAAAAATGTTCCCAATCGCCTTTCATCAAAAAGATGATAGCCGCAGATATTTCCAACCATAAACAACAGGTTTTCAGAGAGGAAAGGAAATAAAGAGACCTTTCGCAAACCAGCCGTACCTTCTCACCCGTCGAGAGGAAGACAGCAATCCTGGCGCGCTCATCCTTCAACGTCATCGCACATTGCATCAGCCCAGTCAGCAGCGCGCCGGATGTCTGGAGGCTCAAGGCCTTCTATCTAATAAGCAACGGAACCGACCTGGAAGGGATCAAAAGTTACCTAAGCGCAGGTATTGACAATTTTCGCGGGGGGCAATTGGTGGAATCTCTTTGGCTATGGGAAAAACTAGGAGCTCCAAAGAAGATTTTAAAAATAATCTCCGGGTACGCAATACCATTTGTAATGAAGCCACCATCTGTTCCCTTACACGAAAACCAAGAGAGATTTACGACAAGAATCTCAAATGCAATGTCCAAGGAATTAAAAGCTCTTCACAGGTCAGGTGTAGTAGAGAAGTGCGATGCTGTAAACGGGTTCTTGTCTCGGATGTTTTTGATTCCAAAAACCAACGGAAAAGTGAGGCAAATATTCGATCTTCGTCGCCTAAATATTTTTCTCAAACCCGCGAAGTTCCGCTTAATAAACCAGTCATGTTCCGAACTTTCTGCAGAAGAACGATTATTTAGGAAAGCTGGATATCAGTCAGGCATACTTTCATATCCCCATAAAGAAAACTCATCGAAGGTACCTGGCCTTCGCTTATGCAGGCGAGCTCTTTCAAATGACGGCCCTTCCATTCGGTCTATCCAGCGCGCCGTTAGCGTTCTCACGAGTCAGCAAGTGGTTAGCAAGCCTCCTGAGGGGAAGGGGGATTCGAGTTCTCGTATACCTAGACGACTTTCTGTTCGCGAACCAGGACCCAGACGTGCTGGAAGGTCAAATGAGATATGCAGTGAACCTTCTTCAAGACCTTAGATGGTGTGTGAACTTACAGAAGTCGGTTCTAAATCCCAGGAAACAAATAGAGTTTTTAGGAATCGTTTGGGACACTGACATAAATCAAAAAAGATTACCACGCGGAAAGGTAGCTCGATTACAGGTAGATCTAGGTTTACTTCTAAGGACAAGGCTTTGGACATGGCGGTCAGGCACAGCCCTGATAGGAAGACTGGGTTTCGCATCACTTGTAACCCCGCTTGGCCGATTACATACCCGACACCTTCAAAGAGCCTGCCGAAAGCTGTCACAGGATTGACTAAATCAAAAGACTCCAATAACGTCGCTGGCACTGGACGATTGTTCTTGGTGGACGAAGAACGTCGTAATTCCGAACAAGATTTTTGTGCCAGAACCAACGATTTTCATAAGCACGGACGCCTCCAACGAAGGCTGGGGAGTACAGCTGAGCGATTACCATTGCTCAGGAACGTGGACAGACGAACAAACGAAGTGGCACATAAACAGAAAGGAGCTCTTTACTGTTTACATAGCCCTAGTCGAGTTTCAGGATGTCTTGAAAGATCAGTCTGTTATGATACAATCCGACAATCGAACAGTAGTATCTTACCTGCGAAATCAGGGAGGTACAAGGTCGGTACTGCTCATGAAAATGACAAGGAAAATACTAATATTTGCAAGAGATCACAATATAACTGTCCAGTCATATTATCTACCAGGACGTTACAATTCAGTAGCCGACAGCCTGTCGAGAAGGAAGACTTTACCGGATTGGCATCTCAGGGAGGCAGTCACTCGCGAAATATTCTCAAAGTGGGGCACCCCTCAGGTAGATCTGTTTGCGACGAGTCAATCAAGAGTAGTTCCGACGTATGTCTCAATAGAAGCAAGGGATCCCCAGGCTCTTTACATCAATGCATTCAGCCGAATTTGGAATTACCATTTAGCCTGGGTGTTTCCCCCTCCACCTCTTATACCCAGGGTGCTTCATCACCTCAACAGAGCGTCCGGAACGTATCTAGTAGTGGTCCCTCGCTGGGAGACAGTGTTCTGGAGAAACGACCTCAAACGCAGAGCATTAGAAGCTCCCTATCAGATATTCCACCTGAGCAGGAATCTAGTGGACCTGCCAACCAATCAGCCGCCACCAAAAGTAGCAGAGTTGTTTTTAGAGGTCTGGAAGATACGGGGTGGAGCAAACTGGTAACAGGCTTGGACCCTAATTACATTGAATTAATTCAGTCTGCTTGGCGTGATTCCACATGGCGAACCTACGGGGCAGCGTGGAAACAATGGGTCTCGTGGTGTAGACAAAATGGGATAACACCTAGCGGTCCTCGCCCCCAGGAAGTAGCAACCTACTTAGGGTACCTCTCACGCATTAGAAAGTTAGCCCCTGCTACAATTTTAGTGCACAAATCAGTAGTAGTTACCTTAGCAGACCCCACTCAGGAGAATCGACTAGCTAGTCATCCCTTAGTGGCTGCCATGCTAAAGGCAATTAACATTTAAAAATGTTCAGCGATGTTGTCAAAGTCACAAATTTGGAATGTCCAAGATTTAATTCAGTGGTTAAAAACGAACGTACCCGATAAAAACAGTATTTATCAAGTCTCTCGGCATTTAGCCTTACTTCTTTTGCTGGCGTCAGGCCGTCGTATTCACGACCTTACTCTTTTGAGCATTGACGATAGACACTGTGAAAGATCTGATTTTTCAATAACCTTCTGGCCTAGATTTGGCTCAAAGACCGATAACGCAAAATTTCGCCAATCAGGATGGCAGCTAACCTGTTCAGGGGATCCAAGTTTAAGTTTAGTTAAATGGGTAAATTGTTTGATCGATTTATCGAGTAAGAGAAGAACGGTACGAACTGATTTGCAACATTTGTTTATTACTACACATGGAGTAGTAAAAGCGGCCTCACGAGCCACTATCGCGGGTTGGTTAAAGGTGCCTTTTACAGAACTAGGGATAACTAGTAGTCCGGGTTCGATTCGATCAGCTGTGGCCTCCAATGATTTTCAAAATCATATATATACCTTTGGATGACATCCTAAAAAGAGGGAACTGGAGAGGCTCTGATAATTTTTTCAAGCATTATTGCAAGCCGGTAGGCCAACCTAGAAATAGTAATTAATGATAAAAAACCCTCTTGGTGATTCATTTACAGCAACGTAGCTGAGCTTGTTCCTGTTTAGTTGATTTTATCATATGTCATTTTAATTAAGACTGAATGTTACTGTTTGATCTCATTATTAAACCTATATTAAGAATTATAAGATAGGCTGAAAGCCAAAGGTTAATTTTGTTAAACTAGAGAAGAATATTTTTAAGTTTAGGTTGCTACATAATCTAAAAGAATTGTCAGCTTCAATAATGACAATAAATTTCCTATTTTCTTATGTCAAGATCTCAGACCAACAAAAAAAGAAAGACGGAGCACCACGAACTTCAAGAGTGAAGCCACATTTTTATCTATGTGTGATTAGAAGGGTAGTCATTTGTTAATTTTTTTCCCTAAAATTTGGGTAACAATATTGTGTAGGAAGAATAATATTTACAAGAGTGAAGACATTGTTCAGTATGGTATTGTATAAATTATGGTATGGTACAGTATCGTACAATTGAAAAAGTAAACTATAAATTAAAGAGCGTTATACAGATAAACAAAATATTTTTATTTCACATAGGCCTACATGGAAACTTATAAACATCAGAAGCTAGTGCACGGATTTAATAGGTTGTTTCCTATGGAAAAGAACCAGTAAGAAACTCCATGGTTACTCTTTTAGAAAAAAATATATTTTATAATATATCCATAATTCCCTATACAATATTAATACTAGGTACAAAAGACAGAAAATAACCATAAAGTCATAGTTTAAATAATAAAGAAACGATGTTATATCAAGAACTTACAAATAAAAAGTAATTCCGTGAGATTTTTTATTTGATATTGTGTTGTTTTTACAACTTTTCACTACACACGAACGCATAATACTATTTTTTAAATTGATGTTAACTAGACAACGACTCGTGCTGTACTAAGAGTGACTACAAAGACTACTATAGTATGACTGGCTAAGTGACTAGCTTGGTTGTAGTGTAGGAGTGTGCGTGAGCGTGTGTATTTATTTGGACCGGCTTGGTTTGTGTGGCATTACTTTTAAAGTTCGTGGTGCTTCGTCTTTCTTTTTTTGTTAGTCTGAGGTCAAGATACGTTTGTTTTATTTTGACACACATTACCCTGTCACAGTACGCTTTAGGGCGCCGGCAGAAGATAGACACGTCTCCGAAAGGTCAAGCCGAAGGCACAGAACTGAAATATAACCGTTTTCCCCACAGAGGGAAGAAAACGATTATTTCAGGTCTTGCCGAGGCTTGACCTGAGCAAGTCCTTGCCGGCTTTCGGAGCTAGGTACTATCGAGAGCGCGCTCGCATCTCACGCGCCTGCCGCCGCCGCGCCCCGCGCATGCGTGGGCCGCGAGGTCACGCCCTCTAAGCAGATACTACTCACACAAAGGATAAAGTAGGTAAGTAGTAAGCATGTGTGTACACTAATGTAGGGGTAGTTATCTCCGAAAGGTCAAGCCTCGGCAAGACCTGAAATACTCGTTTTCTTCCCTCTGTGGGGAAAACGGTTATATTTTTTTCGGAAGTAGGAATTGTTAATCATTTAATATCATTTTCATGATATTTTTTAATATGGTTAAAAAAAGCAGTTAAAAATCATTAAACCAGTACATAGTACACAAAAATAAAACATTATTTTTGCTATTAATATACTTGTGACGCAATATGGTACGGGAAATGAACATTCTTCTTTACGAGTATATCAAAGTGTATTCGAAATCTATAAAAAAAGTGAACGTGGAAATGTTTGACTAGTTACCGTTATATTTATATTAGGTTTGTTCCGGCTAACATCCGAAATGGCTGGATCGATTTTAACAGGACATTCACTGACGGATAGCAAATGCTACAAGCAGTTACTTAGGCTACTTTTTATTGGGATATAGCTAATATTATAATGAGTATCTTATGCTACTTTTTATATTCTCGCGGGAACGGGACTTAACTCCGGTGGTCAGACCCTCGAGCAGGCGCCACGCCTCTAGGGTAACTTTACTTTGAGACCTTCATCACCCCTTGGGGAAGGTTGCATTGTCGTAGCTTGGATTTAGTTCCTGGAAGTTGACTTTATCCAGCTCTAAGAGTTTGCCTCCAGATAAAGCTTTGAATTATCAGTCTATACCTATTGACTTTATTAGAAGCTGGCAGTCAGACCCTCGAGCAGGCGCAACGCCTCTAGGGTAACTTTACTTTGAGACCTTCATCACCCCTTGGGGAAGGTTGCATTATCGTAGCTTGCATTTAGTTCCTGGAAGTTGACGCTATTTAGCTCTAAGAGTTTGTCTTCAGACTTAGCTTTGCATGATCCGTCAGTGCCAATTCACTTGCTTAGCAGCTGGCAGTTGAGCCTTCAAGCAGGCCAAGCCTCTTAGGGAATCTCAACTTTGCGACCTTCATCACCCAACGGGGAAGGTTGCTTGCCGTATCATGCGTTAAGCTTCTGGAAATTTCTATAAAACACGTAGTCCGTACCGTAGTATTTTCGAGAGTTGGCCTATGGACTTGCTCAGCAACTGGCAGTTGGTCCCTAGAACAGGCGTAACGCCTCTCGGTGTACATCAACTCTGTGACGTTCATCACCGCCTGGGAAAGGTTGCATTATCGAACCTTGTATGAAATTCCTAAAGATTGTAACACTCAAACCAACTGTAAAGGGTTTACCTCAGTATCCCTCAGAGCCTATTGATTCGCAAAGCTGTCGGCAGTTTCTCGAACAGGTGCAACACCTTTTTAAGGTACCTTTGTCAACTTTGTAACCTTCGTCACCCTTCGGAGAAAGTTGCATTGTCATACCTTGTGTAGGTTTTCAGAAAATTTAGGACACACAATCCAACATCAAGAAAAAGGAAGACCGTGTTTGTAGATTCGCTTAGCAGCCGGCAGTTGATCCCTCAAGCAGGGCATTGCCTCTTTCTTGAGGAACGCGTTGTACCTACACGACGCGCTGTCGACGATTTTGGCTTGGTCCAGACAATAGCCGGACGGTCGGACTGCGAGCTACACATTGCACGACGTCCGAAATTCGTCGTTGATGTTACAAAGAGTAACGTGGCCTACTTTTCATTTTCCCTCGGTAACGGGACTTAATTCCCAGTGGGATATAAAAAGAGGTCGCGAGTAACAGTTAGTATAATAACATATTTCCTATTGTATTTATTTTTAATATGGTCATGATATACCATTTTGAAATCCTCATGATGAGCCCTTTGATTTGATACCCATTTCACAGTAACCAAAAAATAATATTTTTTTTACTTTATTTATGGCGTCTCACAGTCGTTATGTTGGTTTTTTTTTAACGTCACCTATCTAAGAACATTTGGGTTATCAAGACGAATCTAACGATATCTTAATTATATAAATACGTCCAGCGGTTTGAAAGATATGAGGTAATAAAAAATATTACAAATACAAGATACGTGCGAAAAACATAACCCTTCTTGCAGTCGGGTAAAAAAAAGTACTCTTAGCGAAACCTCCTTCTCCAAAACCTGGCTCAAGCGGTGCGCTATAAAAGACGGCGCGCGCTTCGCAACGGGTTCACATCGAATTGAGAGTGCCCTCTTCTCCCCCCACCCCATCCGAGCAGGAGTCCCGCAAGGCTCCGTAGTATCCCCCTTAGCCTTCACGCTGTTCACCAGCGACATTCCCCAGAGTAAAAAGGCCCAGTTGGCTCTATTCGCCGACGACACGGCAATTTACTACACCGGTCGTGACCCCAGAGTTATCGCTCGCAATCTCCAAACCTCCGCAAACATTTTGGGCAAATGGTTCCGAAAATGGAGAATAGAGGTTAACCCTGATAAGAGTCAAGCTGTTCTCTACTCGAGACAGCGGAAGTCCGTCCTCCCTCCCCCTCCGATCACCATGTACGGCAAGCCAATCCCCTGGGAGAAGCAAGCCAAGTACCTCGGAGTGATCCTCGATCAGCACTTGACCTTCGCCGAGCACATAAAGCAGGCTCGCTCGCGAGCCGCTTTCGCTCAAGGTAGGCTCCATTATCTCTTGACTGCTCGCAGCAAATTGTCACTTAAGTGCAAGCTGCGCCTCTTTACAGCAGTAATCCGCCCGATCATGACTTATGCCTGTGCTATCTTCGCACACGCCAAGCCCCGTTTCCTCCATAGGATGCAGACCCTCCAAAACCGGACCCTCCGTAAAATCCTCGGTGCCCCATATTACGTCCGAAATGAGAATCTACACTTAGATCTCAAAATCCCCACCATCCAGCAGTTCATGAAACGCCTGTGCAAGCGTTTCTTCGATACTGCTGTGAAACACCGCAACCCCCTTATCGTATCGGCCGCCCGATACGAACCCTCCCGCATCTCAAAGATTCGCCGTCCTTGGCATACTCTTGTCACCCCCGACGACCCCATTACCCTGCTCCAAGAGAGCCGTAAGGAAACTAGTACAGTTCGCAGACAATACAGACCGCCGTCATTCCGTCCTCGCCGCCGAGGCCCGCCGCGACAATCCCGTCAACGTCCTCCCCGTCCTTTGCTCGAGCCAGCCCGCGCCGCTGAGCCGTAGTTTTAAAATTCCCCGTTAATAATAATAATATCTTTGTGCGATCCAGCCCGTCCCTTGCTGCCCTCCCCCAGCGACGCCCTAAGCCGAGGTCCGTACCCCACAGGAGGTTTCCTTAGCGTGTAGTCGCTTAGTTTTAAGTTTAGTTAAGTAAGCCCTGGCTGGAGGCTTTGATTCTTGAATCCCTCGATTCACCACAGCCAAGTCCGCCACAGGCAAGTCCGGTTAAGCAGCCGACAACCTCCATTTTTTTTTTTTTGTTGCCGGGGTGGAAAATCCTCATGGATGTCCTTCGCCTGGGGCAGGCGAAGGGGTCTGTCATACTCTTACTGACTAAAAACCACCTCGGTGTTCCCTCCCACACTTGGACCGGGGATCGTGGGAGCTGATACGCCATCCATGATCCCCGGCTAGTGCCGGCCCGCCTACGCGGGCCACCTCAAGCCGGGGGGAGTGTGAGGTGTCCTCCCCCCGCGACTTCCAATAGGGGCGCGCGTGGAACACAACGCGCTGCCGCCTCGGGTCTTGCTGGATGGGGGACGGCGGACGACCCCGAGTCCGCCGTCCCTCCGGACCTCTTTATGGGGGCTGGAAGAGGGCGTTGTCTGCCCTCCGCCGACGCCCGGTTCGCCTGCTGCGGCACGGGAGAGTGGCCACGGCCTCCCTCTCCCTCTCCGCAGCCTCCTTCTGCGAAATTACGGCTTCACAGAAGGAGATCACCGCATCCCACGACTCGGCGCCCCCGACCATTGAACGAACGACGGCCGGCAGCGACAGGTCGGGGCCCACTTCAGATACAAGGGCACGGCGCTGCTCCTCCCAATGCGGCACACTCTGCCAGTGTGTGTTGCGCCGTGTCCTCCCGACAGTCGGTGCAGTGATGGCACCGAGAGCCGACAACCTCCTAGGTTGACCTGCGAGAGGCCACACATAAAAAAAAAGCAACGGGTTCACTCGATTATCGGTCGGCAACGGTTGAACATCGCTACCCTCGTTTGTACTTTTATATTTAGTCGTTATATTGTTATTTCGATAATTAATTTATATCATTTGCAGTAATTAGAGTTCGGATGTCTTAATTTTAAATTATCATTTGTTGTGCTTTCGGTAATTAAACTTTGATCGTTGATTAAATAAATTAGGAAGTAATTGTGCGTTATTTTTTTAAAAACTGTCCTCACTTCTGGTTTCTAAGATCAGAAGTGGGATAGACCACGTGCTTAGTGCTGTTTGTGCCGTCTGTTTTAAGTTAAAATAAATGTCCGTTAGAGTTTGAATTCGACCTAATTACTGCAAGTTTTGTTTTTGTGTATTTGCGAGTATCGGTGAGTGTTACATTTTATACCTGATCATTTAATTTCTGAGATATGCCTCGACGTTCGACAAGCGTTGAAAAACTAAACGATTCGCGTCGATCGCATCGTAATCGTTCTCGAGCGTTGAGAAGTAGATCGCGTAATCGTAGCCACGGTTCCGGAAGGAGCAATTACGCTCCTTCACCGCGTAGGTACCGTGAGCGTTCTCATGGTCGCGAACGTACGTACCTCTTCGAGACATCGTAATGTGCCCGTAGTCCACGAAATGGTCATAGACGTCGTGACACCTCATATAGCCGTCGTGATTCTCCGCGTGATCAGGCCTTAGGTCAAATATTAGCTCGCTTGAATTCCATTGAGAGCCGTTTCCCGACTTCGACAACGTGTCGCGTGTCTACGCCTGTTGCGGAGCATGGCTCACGGGAGCAGAAAACTTTCACTAGGCAGAAGTCGCGTACGCTCGACCGGGATAATGACGTGACAGATAAGCTCGTTGGCGCATTGTCTTGTTTATTTCAAGAGAGATTGCATAATTTTTATATTTCTCCCTTCGATCCTAACCTACACGACTTTGACGTTTGGTGTTCTGAGGTAGACCGCGCTCGTAAATTTAAATAAATGGGACGATCGCGAGTGTCTAGGGCGCATAGGAAGTTGTTTGCGTGGTGACGCGAAGTCATGGCTTAACGATTGGATAACAAATGATCGTTCGTAGTACACTGTGCCCACGTAGTGTAGACGTTGCTACAATTTTATTTGAGGTTATGTGTAGTAATTCAAATAAATTCCCGACATACGCCGAATATGCTCGCAAGTCTCTTTTGCGTCTTAATATTGTGAAAGGCTTGTCTGATGAACTGAAAGTTGCAATAATTGTCAGAGGTATTACTGATGCTCAAATAAAGGCTGCGGCAACGAATGCGAAACTTAAAATAAATAATTTAGTCGAATTTTTGTCGGTATACAGGTTGTAAAAAGACCGATCACATACCTACCCGTTAACTACACATTCTGTACACATAAGTAACTAAGTCATTTTGAACAAAAAATATTGCTGGGAAACAAACTTTTTTTTCCATCTTTAAAAAAAATATGCTTTTTATTGCGAGCAATGTAAAGCGCGCAACTGATTGTGCCGGTGTGTGTGTAATAGGTACGTATACGATAGGCGAGGCGCGGCGCAGCGGCGCGGCGGCGGCGGCGTCTCGGCGTCGCGCGCGTTTTACATGGTGGTGTAGGTATTAAGTAGGCTCTTGGTAATTAAAAATTTCTGTGTTATGTACAATATTACTTACACGAAATAAGTACAGTTTTTAAATAGCCTGAGTACTTACCTACACCGTCCGTCGCTTTAGCTGTCATCCAGCACAGGTGGCCTCTCAACACTGACGAACTCCGGTTCAAACTGCCGACCTTCCACGCGGAGACAGACGCGCGCCCTAGCCCGCCAATAATTTTCTGTCGCATTTCAGCAGCGGTCTCGCAGGGGCGGTCAAACACCCTATCTTTGACGTAACCCCACAAAAAGAAATCCAGAGGGGTTAAATCAGGCGAGCGTGCTGGCCATGCGTTAGGCCCAAAACCGTCCGATCCAGTTGTTTCCGAATAGCGTCGTCAGTTGCTCACAAACTGGTCTCACAACATGAGGCGGCGCACCGTCGTGCTGGTACCACAACCCAAGCCTCTGAACTAGTGGCATCTCTTCCAAAGTGTCGGTTAGGTAGCCAGTAATAAAATTGAGGTAGGCAGGCCCGTCCATTCTCGGTGGCAAGAAAACCGGGCCTAGGATCTGGTTTCCCACAATGCCAGCCCACACATTTTGTCTGGAAGCCCGTTTCTTGGGTTTGATTTGGATTGACGGAACACCAATAATGGGTATTTCGGCGGTTCCAAATTCCATTATTTGTGAAAGTGCTCCCGTCGGTGAAAATTATTTTTTGGATGAAGTCTCGGTCCTGGCTCAACAGCCACCTGCAGTAATCCATGCGACGTATCGCGTCGCCTGGAACGAGCGCTTGAGCGCTAGCACACGATGGATTTTGTAAGGCCGTTGCCTATCCCTCCTCAACACTTTGTGCACAGTAGAATGGGAAACCATGTGCCGAGCGTGATGAACATGCCGCCTCCGCAATATTTTGGCTGCTGTTCGTACGCCCAATCGTGGGTTTTCATGCATGACAGCGAAAATGGCCTCATCGACCGCTGGTCGTACTCGTCGGCCGCCTCCCAGAGAAATTGGTACTATCAGTTGGTTGTCCAGTAATCGTTGAACAGCTCTGGTGAAGATCCGCGAATCCGTGGGTTGATACGCGGTAGGATGCTTAATCCTGTACAGTCGCAGAGCCACAGTAGCGTTTCCATGAGCCATGTCGTAACAATAAATCATTTTCACGTACTCGCGCACCGAATAAACATGAAAGGCATCTTATCTCGCGAAAGGTGCCTACTACTAAATTAATCCTAAAAAGAACACACTACACACAAAAACATACAACGCACTCACAATACACCTACACTAAGCCTATCACTCCAACGCTTTCACTACTATCAGTCTATCACACAATACCTACTACACAACCATAGATATCCGTGTACACAACTAATAACAGTAATTCGCAAAAAAATATCCACAAGTGCATTCGATGACGGAAGAAACCGAACTAATAACAAACACGTAGGTAAGTAAATTCGCAATAAATAAAATTTCTTTAAATTTATTTGCGGAGGGGGCTCTAACAGCTGGCGGCCTTTTTGATGCTTTGAGCAGAGCCGCGCACCGCCGGTGGGCGGCTTTTCCCTTTCTTTGAGCACGAGCCGCGCGCGTGCTACTGGCTGCTGGCGCTAGCGCCAGCCTGGAGTAATAACAAAATGTGATCTCATAGATTTAGGTGTCGCTCTAGTTATAAATAATTTCCTAAATTGGGTTTGAGTTTTAACGAGCATTTAGAGGTGGGCTTCAACAGTTTACGTATGTTATTAATGAACACAGATAAATGAAATTCTGACTAAATTCTGGTTAGTATTTGTGAAATAGCTAGTAGGTAGTTTTGAAGGCGTCAGTCGGTAGGTAGGTACATGAACACGCTCTAAACACTAAAGACAAGTTGTATCTCAGTTCAGACTGCTGCAGTTGTGTACGGAAGCGTGAGTAGCTTTGATATTTATTTTTTAACGTTGGGAAATCATCAAAATCATCTCGCGCTCTGGTGGAGCGAGAGGGAGTTCTAGAGTTTTACTGACTAAAACGCCGCGCGCGTTGTTCCTTCGGTTGCCTTTGCGTTTCAGGGTCGTGGTAACTCTTTCGAACATTCCCGCGACCCTGTCAGACATCGCTCCTATCGGGCCCCATCAGTTTAGCTGACCGCTTCTTAAGGCGCACGTGGAACACAACGCGCTGTCCACCAGGGCTTGGTTGTTATCGGACGGAGAGCTACCCATTGCTCTCCGTCCGCAAGCCCGCGTCTACGGTGGCCGGGAATCGATCTGTGACTCCCGACAAACTAACGAACTCGCGCAGGTAAAACGCGCCGCGTGCTCGTTCATGTTTTAAAATGTAATTTATTAGGTAGGTACCTACCAAACATTTTTATAAAGTGAGGTACCTATCTACGACATTTATTTCCAATCATGCTTAACACGATGGCTTTTAATGCATAAGCCTTACAGCCTTATGCACTTGAAGCAATCCTCACTAGAAGTCATCCGCAAAAATGCCTATGTTGCAGTCAAAACTCTTAACCAGTCAAAAGTACTATTGACTAGCAAAATCAGTCAAAAGTACTTTTGACTGAACAGGTTGGTCAAAAGTGGTTTTGACTGAAAATTATTGGTTATTAGTACTTTTGACTGCAAATTTGCGGTTAAAAGTACTTTTGACTGACGCTCTTCGTCAAAAGTAGTTTTAACTGCAATAAAGCATCAGTCAAAAGCACTATTAACTCTACTGTTTACTGTACTGTAATGGTGTTTTCTTTTCATCAGATTTCATGTCTTCCACATCCATTGCAAACTTTTCAAATTTTTATTTTATCATCACATTGAAATGACTATCTTTCATATCTTCTATCGCTAAAATTCTTTGCAAAAAGCGTTCTTTCTTTTCGTAGTCACTCATTGTTTTTCTAATATCAGCACGTTCTCCACTAATAATGAGTAATATAAAAGTTTTTAAGTGCGTTTGTCGTTTTTTTTTTATCGACAACCTTAACTTTTTAAGAGTTTTGACTTATACGACCAGTCAAAGCCACTTTTGACGGAATCACTTAGTCAAAAGTACTTTTAACCAGCTCCATTGGGCAAAAGTACTTTTAACTGTTATTTTAGTCAAAAGTATTATTGACTAAAGCATACGGTCAAAAGTACTTTTGACTGATTTTTCTAGTCAATAGTACTTTTGACTGGTTAAGAGTTTTGACTGCAACACCTACAATACTTACGGATTGTAGGCATTTTTCAGGGCCTTTATCGTTATCGTATTAACCGATATCTAGGTTTTGCAGGCTAAAGAGGTAGTCCGGTTAGACTGAAAGGAGACCCCAGTAGTTGGGAGAAACCTAAGCAGGTGATGATTAAGTCTAAGGAACTTTGTGTGATTTTTCCGATAGCTTTAGGTACCTAATTCAAACATAATAAATGAAATTACGAAAGGATCATGACCAACGATGTATGGAAATCCGTCTTAAGTTGAAGCACAATAAATGTTTATTTAATATAGACTACGCTTTATATACTATTAAATAAAAGTGTTCATTTTCACACAAACATCCGAGTTTTAAAGTAATTAAACAAAATAGGAAAAGGAGATAACCTACAAATTATGTCTAACCAACTCGCAACTTGTAAAATGACCACAGATCACTCATGTAGGTACAAAACAACAATGTTAGTTAAAAACAAAACAAGAGAACAGCTGCTAATTGAAAAATAAAATGTAATATTCATGATTTTTATGGCCTTGCAGCATTGATGTGACAACATCGAAATAAAACGACAACTTCAGTCAGATAGAGATTATTTATTAACTTCAATTTATCCCAGGTCTATACACAAATAAATAAGGTACCTTCCTAATGTATATAATGGTATAAAACACATAATTATGAACAGACTTTTCATGTAGGTAGTCATTAGGTATTTAATGTTAGAACAAGTATCTTCTATGGTTAAGTGATTAAATCCCAAATGCATCGGTACAAACTGTCTAGTTAGACACTTTCTAGTTGAATTCGATTTATTACTGAATCGATTATTTAGACTTCGATTCGAATAGATTTAAAAATCGATATTGTTTAGGAAGAATTGCCATCCCTATCGGACGGTCCGTCTGTCATCTGGCTTGACAGCTGCATCTGCGTGTGACGAAGCACAAAATAAATATTATATTATCGGAACGATAAAATACATATATAGTACGTTATGGTATTACTAATTATTTAGCTATTTAAGATATTGATATCATTTTTGTGATGTTTATGTCTAAAGGTTCATACTTACGTAAGAAGAGTATAGTAATAAGTTACATAACTCGTACAAATGAAGAGAACGAAACGTCAATCATGACTTTTTATGGAAATGTACCTAGCAATCGTTAATTTACTGTTTATCTTAAAATCATAATACCAGATACGAAAACAGAATTCCTGAAGTGAAAAGCTGTAAAAAAATAAGCAAATAATTTCTATATTTATTTAATTTTCGTTCACGCATCTTTGCTAGACTGCTTTTGGTCAATCTCCTTTACTTTTCCTTTAACATTGTGATCGTAAATGCAGGAATCACGTCGTTTCACCTGTTCCTAACACATCTTATTTACCTACTTAGTGAGGTTTATGTTATGCTTATGTACCTAGTGAGGTTTATTACGTTGTTATTTAAGAAGTTTAAATGTAGGTAGGTACCTAGGATTTAAGTTTAGTTTTTAGATAAGTAGAAAGTAACTTTTTTGCGATAGGAAATCGTCAAATGTCCCCTCGCGCTCTGGGTGAAGAGAAAGGGAGTGTCAGACTTTTACCGATTTTTAGTCAGTAAAAGTTTGAAACTCCATCTCTCTCTCTCCGATCGTTGTTCCTTCAGTTGCCGTTTGTATACCAGGGCCGCGTTACACCCGGGCGTTTCTTCCCGCTGAATCCGACACAGGAACCTTTAGAAACAACCGTGTCCGGCGAGGACCTTCGTCAGGCGGAAAGTGAGGACGCCGTGGCGCCTCTCTAGCTACTCCTCAGAGAGGGAACTTACTACTGCTATCATGGCGCGCCCAGCGCAAGGTTGCGACAGTCGCTGTCTTCATACCATAATACCACAAGATCTCGCTGGAGCTATGTCTGCCGCGCCGTGCCGCGATTGGACGCGGCAGCGGAGTTTCCCCTCGGCGGCGTTGCACCATTACGTACGAGGATTGTTGCCGTATCGTAAACGTCCCCACAAACCGCGTGGTCTACGCGGGGCGTAGACCCTCCAGAAGGAGGCGTCAGGACCTGGGGAAGAGCTGCGTCAGCGCAGCCGCGCTTAGTTAAGTAGGTACGGTAGGTACCTACTTAATTTCTACCATTTTACTACCTAATTTCAAAATTAAAACAATAAATAATTAATAATCATCTTTTTTGTTGAAAACGTAAAATCGTAAACTGTTCAATTCATAAAATAAATAAATTGTCCATACTGTCGATCAGCTGAGCGCGTAAGTATTGCATTTGTTCGTTGAACTCGGAACCTCGCACGCTAGTGTGCGTGCCACAGCCGCACAGCTGCGTCGAAGCGTGTGTAGTATTTTGCATTCATTGCATTTTTGTAAATTCAAATGCGTAATTTGTTATGAAAAATTAATAATTTTGATAATGTTTGTTCGGAAGAAAGTTTTCTAATGACACTTGGAATACGATTTTGAAAAAAAATCAATTTTTTTTTTCTTACTTTGACCTTGAATATCTCTGGAACCAGTGATTTCCCAGGCATGTTCTAGAAGAAAAAAACTATCCCAATGATGGGTACAATACGTAGTTTTCGTTTACGTTAAGGGTCTTTTTACACCCGATATATCAAACCAAAAACCGAGACGCGCAGTTTAAACAATCCTTCCCACTCAAACAATGAAGGATCGTCATCATCGCGTAAACGCGAAGCAACCAAATCGGGAGATAGCAAAATAGTGTGTTATTATTGTCGTAAAGCTGGTCATACGAAATATAAATGCGGGAAAAGGCCTAAAGTTGGTACTAACGCGCCATCGTCAGCAGATACCGTGACGTCAACGCCTTCTACATCGGGTGATAAATCAGTCAAGTTTTTAACCGACTTCAAAAAGGAGGAGGTTATATGTTCGGTTGAATGTATGTTTTTTTTTTTATGTATGTTCACCGATTTCTCGGTCAATTGTGGACCGATTTTGAATTTTTTTTTTTTTTGTTTGAAAGGTTATGCTTCCGAGTTGGTCTATATTGTTATGACCATGAACTTCGAAGATATGGAACAGAACTCCTCATAGGATCACAGCAGAACCGTCGTAACAAGTAAAATTGCTTTGTTTATACGTGTAGTCGATGACTGACTGAAAGTAGAGGGGAACCGGAACTCTGTAATAAATTATTGTAATCTAACTGTGTTTGGGATTATTAGAATTGTCATGAGATGTACTCTGGCTATAAGGTATTTAAGTTTGGCCGAGGGGTACTTTTTAGTGGTGGTACCATAACTAAAAAGTGTAAAATAAAAAACTTTTTACAAAAAAAATACAACCGACTTTAAAGTAAAAAAAAAAACACTGAAAAGTGCAAAATAACTTTAATTTCGGAAGTCGGTGTTAAATAACGAAGAGACAAAACTATTATAGAAATACCGACTTCCGAAATTAAAGTTATTTTGCACTTTTCAGTGTTTTTTTTTTACATTGAAGTCGGTTGTATTTTTTTTGTAAAAAGTTTTTTATGCACTTATTGTAAACGTAACGGCAGTAACGGTCACGTAATTGATACATGCTTTTCGAAACAAAAGTCTGGAACTGAACGTAATGAAAAGAAATCGGCTAAGATAAATTTTTACTCAAGTGTCAATCGAAACGAGACAACATAATGTCTGCTGTTATTCAAAAGGTGCTTATAGATATTTTGATTGACAGTGGATCTGATATCTCGTTGATTTTAGAATCGGTTCTTAAATATTTTAATTTTAATCGAATTCCAACGTATCGTTTGTTGAGAGGTATAGGCAGCCAGGAGATTGAAACAAAGTCATATGTTGTAACGATGATTGAATTTCCTGAAGTGTCTTTGGAAGTTGATTTGTATGTGGTCCCAGTTGGGTGTATTACGGCACCTATTTTGATTGGCACGGATGTATTAGACAGAGAGGGAATTACCTACACGCGTAGTAATAACTTACACCGGCTCACGAGATTAGACAGTGTGCCCTCTGTACTGCACGTATCTACCGTTGACTATGAAAACATTAACACGCCGTTAGTCGGCAATGATAGGAATCTTTTGCTCGATATCATCCACGAGTTTTCGAGTTCCTTTATTACGGGGACTGCTACATCTACGGTGAATACGGGTAGTATGGAAATAAGATTAACATCGAGTGCCCCGGTAGTTCATAGGCCTTCTATGCTTTCTTGTAACGAAAAAAATAGAGTTCGGGATATTATTAATGACCTACTCTCAAAGGAAATCATTCGTGAGTCACAGTCCGACTACGCCAGTCCTATCATCCTCGTCAAGAAAAAGGACGGGAGTGATAGGATGTGCGTCGATTATCGGGCACTTAATGCTATAACGGTCAAAGAACGATTTCCTTTGCCCTTGATCGATGACCACATCGATAGGCTTGGTTGTTTTAAGTTCTTCACCAGTTTAGACATGGCAACTGGATTTCATCAGGTACCATTAAAAGATGACGATTCGATTTCCAAAACCGCCTTCGTAACGCCCGAAGGGCATTTCGAATATTTGAAAATGCCCTATGGGTTAGCTAATGCCCCCATAATTTATCAAAGAATCATTTCAAAAACTTTAAAACCCTATATTGAAAGTGGGCGAGTGTTAACGTATATCGACGATGTGCTTTTAATGTCAAACGGAGTTCCTGAGGGACTCGACTTGCTACGTCAAGTTTTGAGTACCCTCACATTCGTGAGGGTACTCAAAACTTGACGTAGCAAGGTTTTTCGGTTAATTTAAAAAAATGTACCTTCTTAGATACCGAAATAGAGTACTTAGGACGGGTAGTCGGTAATGGTCAGGTGCGGCCGAGCCCAAGAAAAATAGAGGCGCTGGTAAATTCTCCAAAACCTACTAGTAATGTTAAGGGGGTTCGCCAATTTTTGGGTCTTGCCGGGTATTTTAGGCGTTATATCGCGGGTTACGCTTCTAAAACTTCTTGCATTGCTAGATTATTAAGAAAGGGAGAACCTTTCAAATGGGGTTCAGAACAAGATGTGGCACGCGACTACATTATTCATTGTTTGACCCATGAACCAGTTTTAGCAATCTTTGACCCAAGTTTGCCTACGGAGCTTCATACCGACGCCAGCTCTATCGGTGTAGGTGCGGTGTTGTTGCAGGAGCATGCCGGTAAACGAAAGAGAGTAGTCAGTTACTATAGGTAGGTCCACACAGGGCGCAGAGAGTCGCTATCACAGCTACGAGCTGGAAACCCTAGCAATTGTACGCGTTCCGTCATTATTTAATTGGTATCAATTTCAAAATAGTGACGGATTGTAATTACTTGAAGTTAATTGAAACAAAAAAAGATTTGTTGCCTCGTGTCGCGCGTTGGTGGGTTTACCTACAAGACTTTATCTTTACTTTGGAATATAGAAAGGGATCCATGATGCAGCACGCTGATTTTCTAAACTGGCACCCTCCTGAAACCGCAAACGTATCACACATTCGCAATCCTAATAATTGGGCAAAGGTCGCTCAGACTGCGGATGAGGAAACCTAAGATTTAATTGTTAAGTTAAGAGAGGGAGGGCCAATTAGATTCTTCAAGGTATCTAATTAAAAATGAACTTTTGTACTACAAATATACACCAACCGGGGAAGAACCACGATTGTTGTGTTACATCCCTAAAGGTTACCGGCTTAGCCTTTTAGGAGCTTTTCATGATGAGCATGATCATGTTGGAGCCGACCGAACGACGGATCTTATATTACGTCACTTTTGGTTTCCTAGTGTTAAACAATTTGTTAGAAAATATGTTAGTCAATGCCTTGTATGTTTAGCTCATAAGAAAGTACCTAAAGCACCCCCACAACCGATTCAGTCTTGGTCGAAGCCTGATGACCCATTCTGTGTTATTCATGCCGATATATTGGGCCCGCTTCCAGAATCTAACGGGTTTAAGTACGTTTTGATAGTAATTGACAGCTTTTCAAAATTTTGTCTGCTGTACTCTATGTATCGTCAAGACTCGGACGAATTAAAACGGGTGTTCACCAATGTGATATCTCTGTTCGGGTCTCCAACTACTATCATATGTGACAGAGGGAGAATGTTTGAAAGCGTAGCCTTCCGAGACTGGGTTAGTAGCTTGGGCTGCTCTGTTCATTTCATCACATCTGGAATGCATCGAGAAAACGGACAAGCAGAAAGGTACTGCAGAACTGTCTTAAACACGGATAGAGGTGGGACATAAAGGTTCTCAGTGGGCTGACGCTTTATGGAAGGTGCAGCTCAATTTAAATGTCACCAGACAGGCTACTACACAAGCCTCGCCATTACAACTCCTCGTTGGGATTGATGCAGCTACCCCAGTTATAAGATCTCTAGTGCGTGACGTCGCACTGGAGAACCGTAACCCTAATCGAGAAGCACTTATGACGCTCAAGAGACAGCGTGCCTCAGACTTACTTACAGCTAATCAGCGGCGTCAAGACGAATACACCAATCAGAACCGGCGACAGCCACGAGCCTACGCTGTTGGGGACTATGTCTTTGTCAACAAGGCATCGCAGAGCGCAGGAAAGCTCGACTCTGGTATGCGGGGGCCCTATAAGGTCCTTCGTGTACTGCCACATCACCGCTACGAGCTGGAACTACTGGCTGGCTCGTATGGCAAAAAACCCAGGCAGCTGCCGAGCATATGGTGCTCTGGCGCGGCGAGTGGACGCCTGACGCATGCTCCGCTTTCTTCGAGGCTGGTAAGCAACTGGAAGAATTCATGTGACTCAGGTTGGCTGGACAAATCTTCAAAATAGCTTGCATTTAACTAGGTCAATAGGTCACTTTATGTGACGGCTAAACACCCTTATTTCAGAATTTGTGACGCTACAGAATCTTAGATAATTGATCGAAAACGTGTCCAGCCATCTTGAAAAACCACTTTTCGCTGGTCTCTCAATCTCGGTAACGGAAGTGATTTTGACGACTTTTTGCATATCAACGGGCGTCACATAAATTTGTGACGGGCACCGAGCTAAAAGTTTTGTGATAAGTACAGTGGTTTAGTAGAAAAATGCAAAAATCTGTGTCCAGCCATCTTGAATTTACGTATAAAACTTATGGCTGGCACTTCCGAATCTCAATAACGGGGACGTTTTCGAATATGGTTCCTTTACTAATACTTGGTGACGCAATGTGTGACAGTAATAACGTTTGATTTATGGCGTCACATGTAAGGGTTTACGAGAAATCAATAAAAACTTAATGTCCAGCCAACCTGAGTTCAAGATGGCTGGACACATGTATCTCCACTGCCTGATGATCTACGACCTTCGAAATGTGTTCAAAATGTTGTGACGGGGACGATAATGATAACCTGAAATTGTGACGGAGAAACTTTGCGTAGTTTCAAAGATATTGATCATTTAAATTTCCCCATACAAACACTGCAGTAGGGTAACCAGTATTGTAGGTTTTATGTAGGACAAGTATATTTTAAGGTGTTTTCTTTAATGGACGAAAATCCGTGTATTGGTGATACTAATACGAACAACTGTAGATATTTAAATCAATAGAAGACAAAAATGTAGAAGTGAGGAAGGGGGGGGTGTAATTTTTAAATGTTATTGATTATTTACGTGCAGATATGTATTCTTTTTAGTAGGTATATATTATGCCAGGAGAACTAAACTAATGCTCTGAAGGTATTTAAATGAAAAAATGTTTGCTGTAAATAAAATCACATTTATTTATTTGTACTTATACAGCGTTTCAAATGGCGAAAATGACGATGATCAACTCGCATTTGCAATTCCGTAACCCCCGCCTTGTACCACAACGTTGTTTTACCGCCGTCCTAAGGCCGCGTACCGGACGACGGCGGGCGCGGGCGCGGCGGCGGGCGGCGACACGCGTAAACTGGCCCGTTCGTACATTTGGTACATCTCTTCACCGCGACAAACTGAGCGAAACCGAGAACAAGCCAGCCCCCCTAGCCAAGTCACAAACGATAAACGTAAACTCTCAGTAGTCTTTGATAGATTTTCAACTTTATGTTATTGGATATAAAGTTGAAAATCTATTGTAGTTTCCGCGCACGAAAAAAATAACTGCAAAAAACTCAAGAAAAATTGAATTTCGCGAGCTACCACGAAAACGTCGGAGGACAAGACAAACTATACTGCCATGATAGCTGATGTTGGTGTCGCCATCTATTGCTTAAAGTTGGTACTACTAGGACAACTGGTCGAATCTTAACTCTTATTTAGGTTGTCTTACCGCAGATTAATTAATAGTTACTAGTACTCTGATTAGTGATAACACTTCGAAAAGTAAGTACATACACTGCCGGCTGTCGAGTTTAGTTCTCATTTTCAGTTACATAAGATAATGAACTAAACGCGAAATACAAGTGGGCTCTCTCTTGCAGCGCTGGTGGTCAATTATTATTTTGAATTAACACATACTTACTCTTTTCACTGCAGGAAAACCTTTTATTCCCACGGGGAAATCAAATACAAAGCAGGCGTGGATGCTACCGGCCAATTAATCGATTAAAAAGAAATCCTTTATTTATGTAAAATTATGGTCACTTCACAATATTAATGGATGTTTGTATGGAAAAATTTAAATGGTCAATATCTTTGAAACTACGCAAAGTTTCTCCGTCACAATTTCAGGTTATCATTATCGTCCCCGTCACAACATTTTGAACACATTTCGAAGGTCGTAGATCATCAGGCAGTGGAGATACATGTGTCCAGCCATCTTGAACTCAGGTTGGCTGGACATTAAGTTTTTATTGATTTCTCGTAAACCCTTACATGTGACGCCATAAATCAAACGTTATTACTGTCACACATTGCGTCACCAAGTATTAGTAAAGGAACCATATTCGAAAACGCCCTCGTTATTGAGATTCGGAAGTGCCAGTCATAAGTTTTATACGTAAATTCAAGATAGCTGGACACAGATTTTTGCATTTTTCTACTAAACCACTGTACTTATCACAAAACTTTTAGCTCGGTGCCCGTCACAAATTTATGTGACACCCGTTGATATGCAAAAAGTCGTCAAAATCACTTCCGTTACCGAGATTGAGAGACCAGCGAAAAGTGGTTTTTCAAGATGGCTGGACACGTTTTCGATCGATTATCTAAGATTCTGTAGCGTCACAAATTCTGAAATAAGGGTGTTTAGCCGTCACATAAAGTGACCTATTGACCTAGTTAAATGCAAGCTATTTTGAAGATTTGTCCAGCCAACCTGAGTCACATAAGAATTCTGTTTGGTCTGGACCTCTGATTCATGGCTTCTGTTTGGTTTGAGCCTCTGGCTTATGACTTCTGTTTGGCCTGGACCCCTGGTTCATGGCTTCTGTTGGTCTGAGCCTCTGGCTTATGACTTCTGTTTGGCCTGAACCCCTGGTTCATGGCTTCTGTTTGGTCTGAGCCTCTGGCTTATGACTTCTGTTTGGCCTGGACCCCTGGTTCATGGCTTCTGTTTGGTCTGAGCCTCTGGCTTATGACTTCTGTTTGGCCTGAACCTATGGTTCATGACTTCTGTTCGGTCTGAGCCTCTGGCTTATGACTTCTGTTTGGCCTGAACCCCTGGTTCATGGCTTCTGTTTGGTCTGAGCCTCTGGCTTATGACTTCTTTTTGGCCTGGACCCCTGGTTTATGGCTTCTGTTTGGTCTGAGCCTCTGGCTTATGACTTCTGTTTGGCCTGGACCCCTGGTTCATGACTTCTGTTTGGTCTGAGCCTCTGGCTTATGACTTCTGTTTGGCCTGAACCTATGGTTCATGGCTTCTGTTCTGGTTAAGTATATTAGCTTCACTACTATCTATTTATCTTGGCTAGTATTCTATCCAATGGGAGTCCGGAATTCCCTTGCTTGGAATGCTATTTAGTTCCATTTACGTTTTAGTGCTTAGAATCAATGATTTTGTTTTGTAATTTTTTTAGTCTGAAGCATTTAAATTTACATTTTAATTACCATTTTAATTACCTAAGAAACCTTCCTGTTTAGTTGGGTACCTGATGGTGGGAGTGCACGCTCACTATCGTGTACTGAAGAACATTAGTTCAAGTGCTTACTATTCTTTGGCTTCAGACACATAAGTGACGCAAGAAAACAAATGTACAGTATGTGTTGTTGTTACTTTGCAGATGATTATGGCCAGTCTGAGGATGACGGCCAGTCTGGTGATGGTGGACCTGATGATGACACAAGGCAAGATGTGGTCGAGGACGCCTCGCTGTCAGGAACGGCCGTCTTAGCGAAACCTCCTTCTCCAAAACCTGGCTCAAGCGGTGCGCTATAAAAGACGAAGCGCGCTTAGCAACGGGTTCACTCGATTATCGGTCGGCAACGGTTGAACATCGCTACCCTCGTTTGTACTCTTACATTTAGTCGTTATATTGTTATTTCGATAATTAATTTATATCATTTGCTGTAATTAGAGTTCGGATGTCTTAATTTTAAATTATCATTTGTTGTGCTTTCGGTAATTAAACTTTGATCGTTGATTAAATAATTTAGGAAGTAATTGTGCGTTATTTTTTTTTAAAAACTGTCCTCACTTCTGGTTTCTAAGAGTACGGAACTTCATATGACGCGAATGAAGATACTGATTCAGTAATGGAAACTATTGCTGTAATAGTATATATGTTTTGCCATTTGTGGGGGATTTTCTTGACAACCTGAATTTTGTAGATTTCTGTGAAGATTTGGGGGGAACTCGAGACGGTCGTCTGGCAACACTACAGCCGTCAGGCAATATTATCTTAGGATGTCGGCAGTGATGAAAAATATCAATATTTATAAATATATCAATACCTATCGGCCTCGATATATCGAGGAAAAAATATTGATATATCTGTCAAACTTTCCGAGATCGGAAATCGGTTTTAAAATAATAATTTATTTATTTCAGTCTTTTAGCTCAATAAATAGGTAATAGTAATTTTTATACAAAACGGACATTATTTTCATATATATGAGAATCTTAATCCTACTAAATAATAATATTCTAATATTTAGATGACCAATTAAATGTTTCAGGCACACCTGCACTTTTTTTTTTTTTGTAGTGTGGCACTAGTTGTATCTTTGTGCCAGTTTCAGGTAGTAAAAGGTAGGGAAATATTTTTAAGGAAAATATCGCAGAATCAGGAATTTTGTAAGGTTCAGGAAAGGAAATGGTTTATTTTCATAGGATAAAAAAGGATATAGATAATAAATATACTAACTAAATTTTTATATCATTTTTTAACAAGAATGCAGATATCACGTTAAAATATTCAATAGGTTTCATTATTAAACAAGAAACACAAGTAGGAAGGGGAACATTATAGGAAACAAGAGAACGGAGGAAGGATGAACGATCATGACGGGGACAGGAGAAGAATATGTGATCTAAAGTACCGACATCATCACCACACTCGCAAAGATTACTGTCCACAATATGCAACTTAGCAAGGTGGAAAGGAGTACAGACGTGGCCAAGCCGCATACGAATTATCATGCTTGCAATAGGCTTAGAGCATTTTATTTAAAAAAACCATGGTTTGACTGGAACCGAAGGCTGAATTGAGGCATATACCTTGCCCTTTACTTGAGAGCTTTCACTCCAAAGAAGATCCCAAGTATGCCGCAGATAATCTTTAGGGAGGCTGACAAGATCATGGCAGAAGTTTTTATAAGGAAACATGTCACCATTCTGTATTGCTTGTTTGGCCAATTGATCAGCTTTTTCATTCCCTTGGATTCCGGAGTGACTTGGGATCCAAGCAAACTGTACCGTGTAGTTATTCAGTATACATTTGTGCAACTGTTTTCTAATATCAAATACAATGGGGTAAAAGGGTTTCATTTTAAATGTAAATTTTTCGATGGTTTGTAACGCACTTTTAGAGTCGCATAATATTAGAACATTTTTAAGTTTCGCGATCAAAACATACTCTAATGCCTTGAACAAACCGAAGCATTCTCCGGTGAAAACCGACGTTTCAGGAGGAAGTTTTATCATTTGAACAATTTTGTACTGAGAATGAAATATACCAACTCCCACACAACTATTCTGGGTCTTTGATGAATCCGTAAAGATGTAATGACAGTCCATAAAATTTTCACCAACAGCTGCATTAAACTTTATGTTAGCCCCTACATCACTTTTTTCTATGCCGAGATCATAATGTACTACCGGAGAGACTAGTAAAGGTTCAAATGTTTCGCATTCAAATAAAGGAAGGGTAGGTGAACTATGTACACTTGATGATATAGAATTAAACTTTCTGAGACTTTTAACTAAACACGGAATATCTTTGTGCCGCCAATAGGATGAAATTTGTACGAGTTTGTCAAGTTTTAATAATTTTGAATGAAGCAAATGATTGGAAAACTGCATCGATTTAAATAAAAATCGGTCAGATAAATATTGTCTTCTCAGGTGAAGTGGAGGTTCTCCTACTTCTACCTGTAAGGCATTTAACGGGCTTGACTTCATGGCTCCAGAAATGATTCTAAGAGCTTTAGACTGTATGCTATCTAACTTCTTAAGACCCTTTCTGTTACCATCTTCAAGGAAGAATGTTCCGTAATCAAGTATGCTTCGAATTATTGCATTATACAACAGTTTAAGACTAAAAGGATGTGCCCCCCACTATACTCCAGAAAGACATCGCATAATGTTCAGTTGACGTTCGCATTTTTTAACCACAAAATCAAAGTGTTGTTTGCCAGAAAGTTTTTTATCTAAGACTAATCCTAAAAATTTAAAATGATTTTTCACAGGAAGCGTAATGTTGTCATAGGTAACGATTGGGGGAGGAATGTTACGTTTCCTTGAAAAAACTACAACAGCACTTTTTTCTACCGAAAGACTTAACCCATTAATTTGTAACCATTGCTGTAAAAGACCTAGGGAGACGGTCAACGCGTTACATGCATCCGAGATGTTATTGTGAGTAGTATAAATTAAAAGGTCATCAGCATATTGTAAAACATCAGCAGATTTTTGTAGAGATGATTCTAAATCATATGAATAAATATTGTAAAGCAAAGGTGACAATACTGATCCCTGTGGAAGGCCCTTAAACACTGTTCTCGTTATTTTCTTGTCACCAGAAAATAGAGAAACAAATCGAACTGATAACAAATTTATTATAAACCTTATAAGCAGAGTGGGGACGTTTAATTTAATCAGCTTTTGTTTAAGGACAGATATAAGTACATTATCATACGCGCCTGTTATATCTAGAAATGCGCCAACAACTGACTCGTTCTTGGAAAAGGCTATGCGAAGGTCAGTGGTAAACACACTTAAACTGTCAGTTGTGCTTTTACCTTTACGGAACCCAAACTGACTGCCTGCTAGTAATTGCTTGTTTTCTATATACCACTCTAAACGATTTTTAACTAAATGTTCTGCAATTTTAGTAAGAACTGATGATAGCGCAATAGGCCGGTATGATAGAATATCATTTGAATTTTTATTTGGTTTGAGGATCGGTAATATTTCTTGGGAACGCCAGGCTTCTGGAATATTTCCAGAAACCATAACAGAATTAAATATTTGTAAATAGTATGATAATGCATTATCACTACAATGTGTGAAGAATGAATACGGTATACCATCTTCTCCTGGGGCCGAGTCTTTTAAGCACGTTAATACCCCTTTCAATTCGTACATTGAAAAGGGAGAGTTCAAAGACGAACTATCACCAATACTTAACGGAGGAAAATTTGGGTAAACTTGATCATACTCTGGAGCTGATGCTGGAGCTAACTTGTCAAGAAAACTATTAATAAGAGATGGAGGTAATTGTGTGTAAGGAGCAGTATCACTGAAGGCTTTTCTAAATTTTTTAATACTGCGCCAAACTTCTGACGGGCATGTACTGGGCGATAAAGACATACAAAATGACCTCCATCCCTGAAGTTTCTTATCTCTGAGAAAAATCCGTGTATCATTAATAATAACTCTAAGGTTGTCTAAATTTTCAGCTGACATGTTCTCACCATATGTTTTCTCGGCTTCTTTTCGCTTTCTAACTGCATCGGAACACGATGAGTCCCACCATGGTGGCATAGGAATTTTATCAGAAGATTTTTTTTTTAAAGGGAATACTTGATCTGCTACTTTTACTATGCACAGCGCTAAAGCCTTAGAGCAATCGTTTTCTCCACCCTGAGTAATTTGCGGGAGCTCAGCCACTTTAGCATCAACAAGCTTTTTAAATTCATCCCAATCTGCGCTTCCAAGTCTATACTTTAGTCTAGGGAGTCTTTTCGGTATTGTAATGAACTTTTCTGAGCAAGTAATTATCAAAGGAAAGTGGTCACTTCCAAAGGTAGAAGAAGAGAAGCAGGACCAAGTTAAGGATGAAGCCAAGCTAGGGGAGCATAATATGCTCCCCTAGCTTGGCAAGCAAATCTAGCTTTAAATTTAATTAATTGGCTAGCAAATCAAAATGGCGGCTGTCATTATCAAACTCAGCTATATATAGTTAAATCCACAGCACTAGCACTCTCACCTAAAGTGCGTTTTTTAATCCCAGATAATGATTTGACAAGTGCAAATGTCAAACTCCAGAAATATGTTGCCTGCTTTTTGATAAAAGTGATGTCTCCATATTCGATTTTTTATACCGATTCTTTTAATAATACAACCTTTAAGGAAAGTAGGCCCAAGATACGATAGTGTTTGTTTATAGTAAAGTCTAATATGAATTGAAGATTGAAATAATTAGAAATATTTAAAAATATTACCATGTTTTTTTACATTCGGACTTTTACTTATACTAAGAACTCACAAAACCGTTTTTACCCGCGTCCGCTGTGGTTGCGGGCCCACAACTTCTGTAGAATGCTAGAGAGTTAAATATATCCGGCTCCCCGCTGCACCGGCGGGCAACTAGTAGTATCGTGCGGCAGGTTTCGCCCGCACTCTCTGCGGTCGGTTAACACCCGCAGTGGCCTTCAGGGGGTAGAAAAATCCGATGCGAAATCCGAAAATCGATTGATGCACCCAGAACTTTATAGGCCTTCTTTTTTTAATTCTTCTGTGAAGTAAGTATAACGCAACAGCTCGTTTCTGGTGTATGTCCACGGCGGTCTGGAACTCAACTGATAACTAACCGCCCGTCTTGCGATTGTCATCCGCCAAGTTTTCAAGCGATAACCCCAACTGCGACGACTGTGTAACCACACAAAACTCCGGTCTCGAGAGTTTAGAAATAAACCAGCTCCACCCTTTTCTCGTGTTTCCTCCACTGTGGCGGGCGCGGTTGAAAACCGGTTGAAAATCATGAGTTCTTAGCTAATTTCTTTTACCAGGGAGCTCCAGTATATGGGCGTCCCAACACAATTTTATATCTTGTTTACAAGAGCGGAACGAGACAGTCTCAGTTTACGCTTTAGAATTAAAAAAGTTATCATCATTGGTCGTCTAGATTTTTTCAAGATGGGAATTCATCCAATGACTTCTCCCGGTCTGGGCGGAGCAGGAGGGCGTGTCAGACTTTTACTGCCTAAAACTAGATCGGCCCTACTGAGCCCCTACTGTTTGATGACATCTGTTTGAAGAGCGCATGGATCACTAAGCGCTGTCGACGACTGGGGCTCAGTCCCGGCGATTACCGGACTGCCGGACGGCAAGCTACCCATTGCAAGACGTCGGTATTGACATTGTGGTAGTCGAAATTGGGGTCTCGGCGACTGGAGCGAAAAGATGTTCGTTCCCTCACTCGTGCAGCTGACCCCCTGCCATTCCTCCTCGCTCCGGACCATGGCCTGTACCAGGACTCGTGGTCGCTACCACCTATTGCCTTCACGAGGACATGGTGGTACTCCACTCAAGTGGGACACGCCTCCACCGTATGCTCCACCGTGTCCTTCGGGCGGTCCACACAGTGGTGACCTCCTGAATCCGATGTAGGAACTTCCCGAACTGACCATGTCCGGTGAGGACTTGCTTCATGCGGAAGATAAGGACGCCGTGACGCCTCTCCAGCCACTCCTCAAAGAGGGGACTGACCGTCATGATTATGGCGTGCTCATTGGTGGTCAAGCTGTGAATTCGCATGACTGCATTGCAAGAAACCGACACTCGATTCGTTTTTCACTACAATTATATAAGAGATCCATGCGAAAATAGTACAAAAAGAGGACCTAAGATTGTTTAATTTTAACTATTAAGTATTAGTTTTCAAACCGAAGTCCTTATAAACACTACCTATTAGTAAAGTTGTAATAAAATGTCTGCAAAAATATCACTTTGAGTAATTCTATATTTTAGTCTCAGTTTGGTGATAACAAATCAAGACGAAAAAATAAAATAAAATGACGCAGCTTTTGCTAGTCTTTCAAGTCTTAGGCTTAAATTATATTTTATTTTATAAGTTAGACATTTGCATCTATCAAATTACCTTCAGAAAATACAAAAAGTGACCATAATTAGTTGCATTTTAAAACGAAACTATTTTTACGGATATTTTCGGTATTTTGTTCAATATCGGTTGAGGTACCTCACTATTTATGAAATGGAAAAAACATGCAACATTCGAATTGTCAAATCATTATCTCTAATTAAAAAACAGACTTTACATTAGTTCTACGAGTAGGCTCGCCAGTGTTTAGAATACACATATTGTGGTCGTCTATCATTTCTAACAAACGAATCCCCTCCCTTTTTGTCTCACCACTTCCCCAACATTGATGGTGACAGTTAAAATCGCCCATTACTAAGAATGGTCTACGAAGGGATGACAACATATTGCTAAGTTCTTGTAGGGCATTGATATTAGCAACAGGAATGTAAATGGAAATATACGTAATATTACCAACAATTACCCCAACAATATCAATATCAGAACACGGAAGGAGAGAAACACGTGAAAATGGGGTATTATTTTTAATCAATATGGCCACTCCGCCATATCCGTCAGCAGTCTAGCGAAACTAGGAACAAAAAAAATTTTATATGGACTTTACGTGGCAAATAATGGTGGATATTGCTATCACTTTCCCTCTATCGTTTCTCTTACTTACGTCAAGTGTCAGCCATGTTATTTGTCAAAACAAAGTCAAACTTCATTTCGTGCCGTGTGTTTTGAATGTAAATGCAAGTTTGATTGTGGATTTTAAATTGTAATTAAGTGTAATTTCTCATCAAAATTAGTGACGAGTGATCAGAGGCGTACTGTGAATCAAAATGCCACCGAAAAGACGGTTTATTACTTGTGAAATTTGTAAAAATCGAGCAAGTCGTTCAAATCGTGAAAAAAGGATGTTTATGGCGAGATTCCCTTTAGATGAAGACCGGTAAGAACTTTAATAAGATATTTTGCAGCCACATGTAAGTAAAGCAGGCTAGGAACAAATAAAATTAACAAATTTATCTCATTTAAATTGTGTGCTAGTGATGTACTGCAACTGTAAGATCCACATATCGATAACAACGCTATTGTTTACATTAGAAAAAAAAATATAATGTTGCGTGAAAGAGTAGGGGCACAATGTTTAACATATACATACATGAAATAGTATCAATATTTATTAATTTAACCAAGAAACATGATTTAATTTTAATTTAAAAATATTTTCAGATGCAAACAGTGGGTCAAGTTTGTGGGCAAAGAAGATTTAATATATGTTCCCATTGAAAAGTTGCATACATTAAAGTATGTATGTGGAAACCACTTTGATAAAAGAGCGTTTAATAAAAAACAAAATCGCCTTAAAAAATGGGCCATACCATCAAAAAATTTGAAAGCTGATCCCCTTCCTGATGAAATGTTGAATAAATGTGACATGGAAATTCAAGTCCATGTCACATTTATTCAAAAGTTGACGTTACAACGACAAACACGTCTCAAGGGATTATTGACAATGAAGCTTCATTATTCCAGGCCGGACCCAGTACCTCAGGTACAATCTCTTTTTCTCAACTTTGCTTGGCAGCTGAACTTTTTAGAACTTTTATATTTACAGGATTTGGGTTCTATTTTTTATGTTTCAATTTGTTCCAGACTCATGTACAGGAGCACAGCAGCTGTTGGCTGATGAATCAAGTGACAAGCAAAAAATTCAATCACGTAAAAGAAAACAGTCATCTAGTTAGTCTTACATATCCCACATTAAATCTGTGCAAATTAGTCGACAGTGTTACATCATGCTTTGAAGTTCAAGTTAAACCGATTCTTCATGAAAGACATAATTATTTCGCAGCAAGCTGTTACGATGATGTTGTCAAAATGTGACAATTTGTTGTGGATATGTGATAACCACAAAGATCGTCTGCTCCAAATGTTACTGGTTCGGCTGAGTAATCTTTTGATAAGGAATGAATGTCATCAAATAAATCTTTCGTTTGCTAAAGCGGAAGATTCCACTGCCGACATTATCAAAAGATCACAGCAACAGGGTGTCGCAAAATAATAATAAAAATTGAAAAAGAAACAGTTTTTTTATTTTATTTCGAGTCCGCATTTAAGTCCAATCTTGTATTAGTACAAAATATCCCCTTATCAACACTGGACTATAAATACGGATTCGATACTTACCTAATCCTAAAATAAATAGAATCTTTTATTAGTAGTACCCTGAGTTTCTACATTGCATAGTTTATCGATATCGATAAAAATGATTAAGTACTATTTGTTAAGCACTATTTGGTTTGTTAGGTTGGTACTCCTGATGTTTTTTGACATCTTTGTGGTATCTGATGGTAATGTTGGTATTGGAATGCCGTGTAAATTGATTCCATTGGCTAGTATGGAAGTCCCGTCTCTTTTAACGTAGTGATTATATACTCTATGCGTCAGATCTGTCATTGCGTACGCAAACATAACCTGGAATACCAAATATTTGGTTACTTTTAATCCAGGTTTCAGATAATGCTACAATATTTGGTTTAAATTTATTTAATATGTAAAATAGGTCAGTTTTTTTAGGTATTACTGATCGGCAGTTCCATTGAATTATTGTGTCCATCTTTTAGGTTTTTATTTAGTAACAAACTACATAAGCGCTCCACGTCGTACGGTTCAAAAGATATATTTTTACATAATAACATTTTGATTAGGTTTATAATAACATCAACAACTTGCTCATTCTCGTTCTGTTGCAGTTTCATATCAGATTCCTTAGGCAAAGCACACCCATTCGCTAAAGATGGGGGTTGAAGGTCCCTAACAAGGGCGTTATGAGCTGCTCTGTCATAGCCCTGTGCTGACTTGGGAGGAGCTCGGGGTTTAAGAAAGACAGTCTTTTTGTGTGATGAAGAAGTTGATGTTTTTGGTTGTGAACTGAAGTAATTATATTTGTTGTGAAAATCAGGTGTACCTGTACTAAGAGTATTTGCATAAGATTTTGAGGCGGCTGGATGTGCTTTGCTTGCTTCTGCATATGAAACACACGAGTGAGCCATTGTATGTTTGATGTTTTTTTGCCTCTGAAATTCAGGACTGTCTTATTTGTTGCATAATGCAATCCAGAACAATTCACACATGATGCAGAATCTTCCTCTACCACACAACTTTCACCCAAGTGATTTTGTGCACATTTGAAACACCTAGGGGCAGCTGAACGGCATTGAATTTTTGTGTGACCATAGCGACAGCAGCAAAAACATTGAATTGTTGGATACACATATGTCTCTACAGATAGTGCATTATAGCATAGGTATATATATGCGTCTAGGGAGAGCTTGACCATCAAATGTTACAACTACAGTTTGAGAAGGTTTCCAAGTAGGTGACCCATTCACCATGACTTTATAATTAAGGCGCCTAATTTTCAGTACTGCACCAGTGCCTATGGGAGTTGTTATATTCTCTTTTATTTCTTCCTCACTCCATTCTGATGGGACCCCTCTTACCAAGCCCATACGAGTGACATTAAAGGTAGGTAAAAAGGCTTTAAATTTATTAAGAGACAAAAGATTACTATTTAAGAATGAGTTAGCAGCCAAAGGGTTTGTGAAAGCTACTACACATTTATTCCTACCAATTCTCTTTACACTGCCAGGAACAATATTTTGAAATTTATTAGTTTTAAGAAAATTGCCAAAAGCAATAGGGTGCAGAATGGTGCCACTGTTTTCTGTATTAGTAATTCGCTGAACATGGACTATGTAAGGCCCTGTATCAGAACTCTGGTACTCCTTCCTACCTACACCAACTGTTTGATCGGTTTGTTTGATTTGATTCAAGTTCTGTGAGGTTTGATGAGTAGAAGTTTCAGCCGGTAGAATTTGTGAAACTGATGCATCATTAATTTTAAGGATAGGTTCTATGCTGGAAGTACACATGCAATCAGTGTTAACAGAAGACGTTCCCTCAGGGATCATCCCCTGTCTACTTCGTTTTGTTTTATTGCAATGTTTGCATACAGTTTTATGCTTATGTGAGCGCCTCTTACGGGAAGCACTAACTTTTCCGGAGGTTGACGCGTCACTAGCAGTGGCTACAAACCCATCAGTGTCCATACCACTTATATTATTATCTGCATTCGTGGAAATTGTTACATAGGTACTTACTGGGGGACTTAAGCCAGGGCCTAAATCCCCCACATCTATTATAGGCGGGTCGTTCATACGACCCGGGATTCGTCTTGAACTATTTTACAAATATTTACAAAAACTTACCTATGAACAGCAAAAATCTACACAAATATTATATTATTTACACTATATAGAAAATATATTTACATAAAAACCTTATCTGAACCTATTTTATGATTAAATTTAAATATAAAAAATTTGCCGCGAAAAAATACACCCGGTCCGACCGAAATTTCCCGCGCTTTTTTTTTTTCCACACCTGCACTTGTCCGGTAACGAAAGTAAAAACACTCGTCATCGACAATAGTTATTTTTTCTGTCCGTTCTATTTTTTTATGGCTTTGAATTCCGTTAAATATTCTGATATTCATTTTGAAAAAAATATCGTTTTTGATACGATTTTCGATATTGAATATTTTGTATCGATATATCAGATCAAAATATTTCAGCCTAAAAATATCGCTATAATATCGAAGTAACAAATATCGATGTATCGATATTTTTTCAACAAGCCAATGTTATATTGGTGCCATCATTTAGAGTACCTGTTGGTGCCACAGAGTAGGGATGTGACATTCTACATAAAAAATCGATTGTTTTTTTTATGTTTTTTAGTATACAAAAAATCGATTATTGTATAATCGACTTTTCTTTTATAAATAATCGATTTTGTTATATTAATCGATTTTTTTCTAATACGTCAATTAATTCCAAAATAAATGCCAAAAATATTATATTAATCACAGTTTTATTAAAAATTATCAACAGAAATAACAAGTCTATAAATAATCAACACTAATTAAAGTTTTAGAATAATCAACATTAATTAAATTTTTTAAATAAAAAAAATATAGAAATCAGTAGGCAATGAGATGAGGAATAACAACTGAAGTAAGCGTTTGGATAACATTCGGCTCCTGGACCTGGTCTTAGTCAATATGGCGCAGAAACGAAGAAGCCGGCACCGAAAGGTGCTTACATGCCAACTGAGTCAGTATATGATAAGCTCCCTCACAGCTTCTCCTGGACTCTAAAGCGTCTTCTATTAATTGTATTAGAGGCGCAGCTATGTACAAGTTTAATTCAGATGTCTGACTGTGACTGACTGATTCTCACAGTCTCCACTGACAATTTGTTGTGGGTTTCCCGAATGTCGTAATTATCGACATCATCAGCGGCCGAAGTTGTTGACGGTGGACAGTATTCAGGTTCTCGGTTTTCTTCTATGGATAATCGATTATTTTTGCACATCCCTACCACAGAGTAGTAGAGCAATAGAGTACCCACAGGCCACAGCCCACAGAGCATTGACACTATACATAAAAAGGTACTCTGGGCATTGACGTATAAGTCAGTGCCACAGAGGCACAGAGTACCTTTTATATAGTTTGTGGTTGGACTTTCGTTGGTAGTGGTGAAGGCTCGACACGTGCTTTTGTCAGTGCTACGAATTTTTTCGATTTTAGTGAAACTTTTTTGTGTTAAACTTGATCGAGACTGTTCTTAGTGTGTGTGTGTTCTTGGTATAAGGTTTGTTTTACTTGTGATTGTCCTTTTTCTTAATATAATCTGCCATGAATTCCAAAAAGCCTCCTGACCCTGACCCCCCTGATGAACTTTTTGATATTTCTTCCCCTGTTTTGACTATAACCCTCCCCCATGCTATTGAAACACCCCCGCAAGATCCCGCTATGGATACCGAGAACTCAACTCGCAAAAGAGTTGCTGGTTCGCCTCCTGCGATATCTAACGTACCGCCAAAGATGGCTAAAAGTCTACCCGGTAGATTAACGTACACAATGAGGGATAACCCTCCATATATCGTCCACGTGTCCTTAAAAAGTGAACAGACCTCAGGCACTGTGCTACAACCAATTAAGTTTGGTATGTTCTTGACGACCAATAACGTCAGTAATATACGTCTTGACGGGATCAAACGTATTGGCAGAAATCGTGTGTCGGTTGAGTTCAAGTCACACCAGGATGCGAATAGTTTTCTCAACAACACGGTCCTGACTAAAAACAATTATATTGCAACCATCCCACAGTTCAATATCACTAGAATGGGCATTGTTAGGGATATACCGGTTGAGTGGTCGGAGGATGAAGTTATCAAGAATATTCAGGTTCCGGAGGGCTGTGGCCCTGTCATCAAGGCCAGAAGGATGAGCCGTAAGGTGACTTCTTCTGGAATTACTGAGTGGAAGCCCACTCAAACTGTGGTACTTACATTTGATGGACAGTTCCTACCCAAACGTGTGATTAGTTTTTACTCTTCTCTTCCAGTTGAGCGATATACTTACCCAACTATACTGTGCTATAATTGCTGCCGCTTTGGACACACCCGCACCTTATGCAGATCAAAACCAAGGTGTTTTAAATGTGGTGAAAATCATCCAGGCGATGGATGTGATGTCTCTCAGGAACTAAGCTTCTGTGTCTCATGTACAGGTAACCATTTCGCGAATGACAGTGCTTGTCCTGAATTGGGCCGACAGAAGAGCATCAAAGCCCTGATGTCGGAGAAATCGATTTCGTATGCGGAGGCAAGTCGGGTATTCCCACCTGTTTCTCGGTCATATGCTGACGTTTCCAAATCCTCTCCTCGTAACAAGCCTAGGATAAACGTTCCCCAATCCCAGTTTTCGAGCCCTATTCCTGTTACCCAAAAATCATACCGTAAAACGGTCTTCTTAAAACCCAAAACCCACGTCCCTCTTTCACCTGGCTATGATAGACAAGCTCACCGAGACCTTACTCAGAACTACTCTTTTTCCCCAACCAATGGTTGTGCTCTACCAACGGAGGTTGCAGAGCCAATCACTTATAGACAGGAGAATAACTCCACAGATATTTTAGATTTTATAACCAATATGCTCATGTCTGTATTAGCTAGTCCGACCCGAAAAATACCTGACCACGTTGCCTCAAAATTGACCTCCATATTAAATTACATCCACGATGTTCCATCCCCTGACATTCCTTCAATGGAACGTGAGGAGTATTACTCCCAGAAAGCCTGATCTTACTTTCCTGATTAACAAATTTAAACCATCAATCTGCGGCATTGCTGAGACATGACTCTTGCCTGATAGTAACTTCAGGCTGCCGTGTTTTGACAGTGTCCGTAATGATAGAACTGATGGATATGGGGGATGTGCTTTGCTCATTAATAGCAAAGTATCATACTCCCAAATTCCTCTAACCTTTGTTGGCGACAACATAAATGTTGTTGCTGTTAAGACTGAGGATATAAATGTTTTTTCTTTTTATATTGCGCACCCACAACTGGAATACCTTTCAGTTATTAGGAACTTATTAAGTAATGTTAGCGGTCCGATTCTTGTCATGGGTGATTTTAATTGCCACCATTATCGTTGGGGTTCAGATACTTGCGATAACTTTGGCATAGGCTTGCTGGATATATTGGATGAACTTGACCTTTGTCTCATCAACGATGGCAGCGTAACACGCAGGTCTGCTCCTGGACAGAATAATAGCTGTGTTGATTTGGCATTCTGTTCATCCAATGTATCTAGTCTTCTCATTTGGCGTCGCTTGGATATGACCTATGGAAGTGACCACTACCCCATCATGATTGAATTCCCATCCAAAAACATTCCCACTAAAGTTTCTCCCCCCCTTTTAAAATACCAACTTAGTTCAGCAAATTGGGATCTATATTCAAAAATTCTGGACCTAAGAATATCTTCCCTTCCAAAAGTAGACAGCGATAATGCCCACGAATGTTTCTCATCCTTCTCTTCCACCATTTCCTCTACAGCGGATGATTGCTTCCCAACCAAAAAAACCCCCTCTGGTAGACTTCCTTCCCCTCCATGGTGGGATAGGGAATGCACTGACATGATTAAGGCCAGAAATGAGGCTGAAAGGACAGTTAACCAAAATATGAACCTGGATAACCTCATCGCTTTCAAGCGGATATTAGCTAAGTCCAGAAAATTCCTTAAAAAAAAAGAAACGCGAAGGCTGGTCAAAGTATTGCAGTTCGTTGAGTCCGTCCACGCCGGTTTCGACGGTCTGGCGAAAGGTGAAGCGTTTTAGGAGCAGCCTTGCACCTGCCTCCTCTAACAACATCACAGAAGAACTGGGATACCAGTTTTTCACAAAAATCGCTCCGGCTTACGTTCCAAGCATAGAGGAAAGCAGTGTTGGCATTGATGATGTAGACAACACTGACGACCCAATGAACGGGCCCTTTAGCCTGGAGGAATTGAAAACTGTGTTATCCCATGTTAGAGACTCGGCTCCGGGAGTGGATGGATTCACCTACTCTTTTATCTCCAAAGCTGGCCCAAAAACTCACCAGTATTATCTGGACTTGGCTAATTTCTGCTTTACTTCCGGCTATATTCCCACAGAATGGAAGGTTCAAGTGGTTATCCCAATATTAAAACCCGGCAAAGACCCTAACGATCACTGCTCTTATAGGCCTATTGCTTTATCGTCAATACTCGTCAAACTGCTAGAACATCTAATAAAAAATCGTTTAGAGTGGTTGGTAGAGAACAGGAAACTGCTTCCAATGACTCAATTCGGTTTTAGGAAAGGTCTGGGCACAGCTGATAGTGTAAGTATACTCACGTCAGAGGTCCGACTGGCCCTCAGCCGGAACGAGTCTGTGGTTGGAGTTTTTCTGGACATATCGGCTGCCTATGATTCGGTCCTCCTTCCTAATCTCAGGCAAAAGCTGCATGAGCTGAGAATCCCGGCTAGGATTTGTCGCATCATTGGTAGCATATTCACCAATCGCACCATCCAATTAAGAATCCCTGAGGCTGGCTCTGAACAAAGAACGGTTTGGAAAGGATTACCTCAAGGATCTGTTCTTAGCCCCCCACTATATAACATATATACAGCGGATATACCCTTGTCCCTCAATTTCAACTGCAAAATCCTCCAGTATGCTGACGATATTGCATTAACGGTCTCTGGCAGTTCCATTCAGGATGCCGCTCAATCAATAAATATTTCACTGTCCTCTCTAAATCATTGGCTTCTTGATCACGGTTTGTCTTTAAGTGCGCCAAAGAGTACAGCAGTCATTTTTACCCGCAAGCGTTCTGTGCCACCAATAGATATCAATGTTGACGGTCAAATCATTCCAGTAATGAATAAGGCTAGGTTCCTGGGAGTAACTTTGGACTCGAGATTGTCTGGGGTTGACCATATTAACAACACGGTCAAAAAGTGTGAACGTTCTGTATCGGTCCTTAAGGCCTTGGCCGGGGTATGGTGGGGAGCTCACCCCTATACCCTAAAACTTGTCTATAATGCTCTGACAAGAAGCGCAATGGACTATTGCAGCTTTCTTATTGAGCCCTGCAACAAAGAAGCACTAAAAAATCTAAATAGTATCCAGGCCAAGTGCTTGAGAATTGTCATTGGAGCCATGAAATCCTCTCCCATAAATGCTCTTCAAGTCGAGTGTGCAGAACCACCTCTACACCATAGAAGACAGTATTTGGCTGACCGTTTCTTGTCTAAAGCTTTTGCCCTTTCATCCCATCCCTTACTCCCAATTTTAGAGCAAATCGACCTCTCTTATAGTAATTCCCCTTATTGGAAAAATAAAACAGTTCCTTTATTGATAGGTAGGTACAGAGAGCTTAAACGGCTCTCCGCGCCTATTTGTCAATATCCAACGCTCCCGGTCTTCTCTTCCGCATACGAGGCGATTCATTTCGAACCAAAAGCCGTCTTGGGACTAGGTAGGTATATCAAGGAATGCCCAGAACGCGAGGGATGACTTTGAGTTAGCTCTCAGGCGGTATTGGGCAGGATGGAATTTCTTCTACACTGACGCTTCAAAATTGTCCGTAACAGGAGGTACTGGTGTGGCAGTTTACTTCCAAAATTCTAGAATTTTTCTACTTTTCCAATGCCCACCAGAGATATCAGTGTTTACAGGAGAGTGCATTGGTATTCTAGAAGCCATACACTATATTAAATCCCATCAAATAGCAAGATCAGTAATTTTTTCAGATTCACTTAGTAGTATTCAGGCCTTAAAACAAAATCAACTTCATAGTAAAATCCATAGTCAATTAATTGTAGATATCAAGAACTTGCTATTTGATTGTCTCCAAAACGGCTTGGACATCGAGATAGTCCGGATCCCCGGTCACACGGGAATTGTTGGCAATGAGTGCGCTGATTCGTTAGCTAAGTATGCCACATCGAATCCAGCTGATCGAAAGCACTACGTGGTTCACAACTACGATTTGCGGAATGGTGCCAAACCCAAGTTATTTAACTCGTGGGCTGAAACATGGAAGACGACTTCTAAAACCAAGGGTATGTATTATGCAGCTATACAGCCTGAAATCCAACGAAAGCCCTGGTTTTTTAAATGCCCTAAGTTGTCAAAGAAAACTGTTTCGTCGCTCTGTAGACTAAGACTCGGACATTGTTGTAGCCCAGTGTTTCTGAATAAAATTCATGTCCGGGATAGTTCCCTGTGCGAGTGTGGTCTTGCGGATGGTACTTTGGACCATATTTTTTTCTCTTGCCCCTTAAATAATAAATCCTTTGACCTCTACCAAAAACTTTCCAAATTTAACATTCCTCTTCCAACCAATTTCCACTCCCTTCTATCTCACTTCTCTCCTAAATTAATAAATCTTTTGGCTACCTTTCTAAAAGAAAACGACCTAAAATTTTAGTTGGTGCGTAATGTCAATATAATTATTTTGTATTTAGTAGTTTGTGTTGTATATATATATCGTACTAGCTTTTGCCCGCGGCTTCGCTCCCGTCAACTGACTACTATATCCAACTCTACCCAACTCTACCCTACACTACCCTACTCTACCCTACTCTACCCTATTCTACCCTACTCTAAAAAAAAAAAAAAAAAAAGTAAAGTAAAGTATCCTATGTCCGTCTCCTGGTTCTAAGCTACCTCCCTGCCAATTTTCAGCTAAATCGGTTCAGCCGTTCTTGAGTTATAAGTGAAGTAACTAACACGACTTTCTTTTATATATATAGATATAAGTTAGTAATTAAGATTAAGTGTTTTTTACTAACAACTTGTGTTTGTCCTTCCAGCACATACTAACATCTACCACGAAGTTAAAAGCTCGACGGTGATCCTCACCGAGTCGCCCTCTCAACGTGACACTGGCAGAATAGTCGCAATCGGCTCAATTGCCATAAAAAAAAAAAAAAAAAAAATAGTTTGTGGTTTGTGCATAGAATCATCATTGTTTACTAGAAAAAGTATTTTAGAAAAAGCGCGGGAATCGTCGAATTTGGCGGGCGTGATTTTTCTGGCGGTTTTGTAAAAAATAATTTAAAATCGAGATTAGTTGTGTAAATTTGTGTAGATATTGCTTAGAATAGTTATTTTATTATTTGTGTATATTAGTCTTCGTATTTAGGGTAAGTTTTTTTACTTAATTCACTATCTCTGTCCAATGGACAAAGAACCACCCGATCCGGGGGGCACAGTCCCCTCGGTAGGGTATAATGTCATTATTAACGAGTCCAGTATGGACACAGACTCGTCCATAACTAGATCGGAGCGGAAAAGGGCTAGGGCTCCACGCAAAATGTGCAAACATTGTAATAAAAGAAGAAGACATGGTAAACCTACAGCAGAAACTAACAAAGATACACACTGCCATTGTGAAAATGACTCTGTAATTACCAACACTCCAAACAACCATTCATTAAGAACAACGGCTATAAATGATCTGGAAACCACTCCACGTTCTGTGGATGGCCCCCAGACTGGAACTTCTTCCAATTCAGATCTCCCCCAGAAGGCGCCGCAGATTGCTAGAGCTTTGTATGAATCCACAGACTTGTCTCCATATGTGGTACACATACAAAAAATTTTTGATATGACGAATTCAGGTCAAACGTTACACCCAATCACTTTAGGTCACTTTTTAAAAAAACGAAGATTCAACAGCATAATTAATGGCTCAATAAAACGCATTGGTCGCAACAGAATTTCTATAAGCTTCTCACATTACCAAGATGCAAACTCTTTTATAAATGACCCTTGTTTGGCCAAGGAGAAATTGAAGGCATTTGTTCCATCAATTAACGTGTGTCGTATGGGAATTATTAAAGGCGTCCCTACCGAATGGTCTCCTGAGGAAATCATTGAAAATGTTTCTGTCCCTACTGGATGCGGGAAAGTTATTAAAGTTAGGCGTCTTAATTACAAAGTTCACGAACCGACCCCTGTTTGGAAACCATCTCAAACAGTCGTGTTGACCTTTGACGGGCAAATTTTACCAAAACGCGTGTTTTGTTGTTACAATTCTATGCCAGTAGAATTGTATACATTCCCAACAATACAATGTTTCAATTGTTGTCGTTACGGCCATACAAAGGTACAATGTAGGTCGAACCCTCTGTGCTTCAAGTGTGGGGAGAAACATTCTGCTGACACTTGTAGCATTCAAGACGAACATGGTAAATGCTGTCATTGCGGTGGCGTTCATTACGCCATCAATAAAAAGTGTCCCGAATTTGAGAGACAGAAAGCAATCAAGCACTATATGGCCCATAGTTGCGTATCGTATGCCGAAGCATCGCAGCTACATCCCCCAGTGTCAAAACTATATGCAGACGTGGTAACTTTAGCTCCTTCACTTGCCAATAATAAACCTACTTCACGCTCTTCACCCCATTCACCTAACACATCACACAAAAAAACTGTTTTCTCAAAACCTAGGGACCCCCCAAAAACAACTAAGGGGTATGACCGGGCAGCTCACCAAAAACTTATTAATAATGAAGTTTCGATGACAGGTAATGGTGTTGCATTGCAAAATAAAACAAATAATGAAAGTCAAATTTTAAATATAATTATTATGTTAATCAATACTCTATCTAAAAATAATATTATTGAACCGTCCATCGTTGCCACTGTAATTGATACGCTGTCTAATTTATCTAAACTTAATCATAATGGATCCAAGTCTATCCAAGATTGTTCAGTGGAACAGTCGCAGCATAGTGAATAAAAAATCTGATTTGTGTTATATATTGAATAAATACGATCCCTTTGCAGTCGCTCTCTGTGAGACATGGCTTAAACCAGGGTTCTCATTTAGAATTCCTGGCTATGCATGTCTAAGAACAGACAGAAGCGATGGGTATGGCGGCGTCGCCATACTTGTAAAAAATAACTTGTCCTTTCAATCTTTCCCTCTTCCCCGTCTCAGTGACGATATATCTGCCGTTGCTGCCATTGTAAATAAAATCTGTTTAGTATGTATATATTATTCTCGTCCTACTGTGAATATCCTTTCTGAAATTAATAATCTTTTATCAGTCTTACCTAAACCATTTTTGGTAATGGGCGATTTTAATACCCAACACCAATCTTGGGGAAGTTCTAATACCAATTACTATGGAGAGAAACTATTAGAAATCTTAGACTCTAATAATTTGTGTATTTTAAACACATGTCTCCCAACACGCCTAACAGATCCAGTTGAAGGAATAAGTGCTCCTGATCTCTCGATATGTACACCTGAGCTAGCATCAGCATTATCCTGGTCTCCTCTACCGTTATCTTATGGCAGTGATCATTTCCCATTAATAATTTCTTTTCCACATAAAAAGCCAGAGGTTTGCAGTCCCACACCACGATTAAAGTACAGACTTCAAAATGCAGACTGGGATAAATATAAAAATGGTGTAGAAGAGAGAGTTCTTACTTTATCTGATTCCTTACAACATGATCCTCAGTTATTGGCTGATCAATTTACAAGGATTTTAATAGAGGTAGCAGATAATACTTTCCCTATAAAAAATGGCACTACAGGCAAAATTCCCTCACCACCATGGTGGGATGCTGATTGCACTCAGGCTGTTAAAAAAAGAAAAAAGGCACAAAAAGACTACTGTCATAATATGACTCAGCTCAATTATGAGCTATACCTAGAAGCTGCTCGTGCAACCCGTACACTCCTTAAGAAAAAGAAATTCGAAGGTTGGCAAAAATTTTGCGAATCTATCTCTCCAGCAGTTAATGTTTCCATAGTATGGCGAAATATTAAACGATTCAGGTCAGCATTCAGTGACACAACAGCCTCAAAACTGCCATTAGAGTTAGCCAATGAGTTCATGGATCATTTAGCTCCTTCTTCAGTCCCTGAACAGAGATCTTTGATGCATTCTCCTTATGTTCCTATTTCTGATTCTGACTTGAATTCTCTCTTCACACTAAGTGAGTTGAAAGGAGTCCTTTCACATGTTAAGGATTCAGCTCCTGGTGAAGATGGTATACCATATTCATTTTTAGCTAATCTTTCCGACTCTGTTCTTTTAATATATTTAAATCTTATCAATGCAGCCTTAATATCTGGCAACATCCCATCAAGTTGGAAGTCTCAAATAATTATTCCTGTTCTAAAACCGAATAAACCTGCTTCTAATGCTACTTCGTATCGACCAATTGCACTTTCGACGGTTTTAGCTAAGATTGTCGAACACCTTATTAAAAATCGTTTGGAGTGGTTCTTGGAAAGCAAAAACTTGCTTGGTAAATCACAGTTTGGTTTTAGAAAAGGCAAAAGTACTATTGACAACCTTAGTGTATTCATAACTGATATTCGCCTAGCCTTTTCTTCCAATAACTCTGTAATTGCTGCCTTTTTGGATATTAGCTCAGCCTACGATAATGTTCTTGTATCAGTCCTGGAACAAAAATTGAAATCATTACAAATTCCAACAATGCTGTCTAATTTCATAATTAACATGCTTTCAGAGAGATCTTTAAATCTAGATGTTGAAGGGCATAAATTTACCCGTTTAGTATGGAAAGGTCTCCCTCAGGGTTCTGTACTTAGTCCACTTCTCTATAATATTTACACTTATGATTTAGAATCTTCTCTAAATGGGTCCGTACAAGTCCTTCAATATGCAGATGATTTACTTCTCTATGTATCAGGTAATTCTGTTTCAAATATTTGTTCTTCCTTAACTTCTTCTTTATGTTTACTGAAGACTTGGTTGGACGCCAACGGCCTACACCTGTCGATTGATAAAAGCAACATTGTCTTATTTACTAGAATGCGTAAGCCTCCTGTAGTTACAGTGAAGTATAATAATTTTCCTATAATAGTTAAAAAGCAAGTAAAATTTTTAGGCCTAATTTTAGATACTCGTCTTACTGGTTTACCACACTGTGATTATATAGCTGCTAAATGTGAACGAAATATCAACATTATTAGATGTCTTTCTGGTGTCTGGTGGGGAGCACATCCATTTTCATTAAAATTACTTTATAACACATTAATTAGAAGTGTATTGGACTATGGTACCTTTTTGCTGGAACCTGCTAATGTTGCTGGCCTTAAGAAACTGGACAGTGTTCAATCCAAGGCACTTAGAGTAGTTTCAGGTGCAATGAAAAGCAGTCCTATTAATTGTCTTCAGGTGGAATGTGGAGAACCTCCACTTCATTTGCGACGTCAATTTTTGGCTGATAGATACATGGCTCGTTGTTTGCAATTCACACACCATCCTTTGCTAAATAAACTTTCTACTCTCTCTAAAGAAGTAACCTCGTCCACTTACTGGAGACACAAAGTGACTCCGTGTTTAGTTAAAAGCTTTAGAAAATACAATTTAATTGAAGCGCCTTGCCACCAATCTCAATTTCTTCCTATATTTCATTGTAATTTCAGTTCATTAGTTATGTCACCAAATATTCAGTATAACCTCAACATTTACCGAGATGATGTATGTCCTAACGATAGCTTCAAATTCACTATGGATAAAGACTGGAAGGGTTATCAGCTCCTGTTTACAGATGCTTCGAAGCACGGAAGAGACTCATGTGTGGGAGTAGGTGTATACCACTCCCAATATAATATTGTACAAAAAATAAAGCTCCCGCCCGAATCATCTGTATTTACGGGAGAATGTTATGGTCTATTCAAAGCTGTCGAATATATACTTGTTATGGGCTTGCGGAAAACACTTATTTTAACTGATGCAAAGAGTGCCTTACAATCCTTAGCCAGATTTCCTTTCTATAGTCAAAATCCTTTTATTATATTTGAAACACGTGAACTCCTCAACAAGTGCTCTCATAAGGGGTACTTGGTGCATTTTGCGTGGATTCCCTCTCATTGTGGCATTTTAGGTAATGAGAAAGCAGACCAATTAGTTAATGATGCCGTTTTGTGTGGAGATGTTTTTCCTTACAAAAATTGCTCTCAAGATCTGGCTGCTCTGCCCAAAGTTTATCTACAGGAATCCTGGGGTCAGCTTTGGTAGGAGCAATCTCTGAAAGGGAAATTTTATCGTTTTATTCAGCCATCTATTCCTGTTAAACCTTGGTTTAGCAAGTTTAAACTAAGCAAAAAGATTTCAACGATAATCATACGTATGAGATTGGGTCATGTGTGCACTCCTGCTCACCTTGCCAGACTCGGCATTGTGCAGAGCCCTGTGTGTGAATGTGGTGCTGAGGTGGGAGATCTGAACCACCTTATTTTTGCTTGCCCCCGTTATGACCACTCCTTACTTTTCCAGAGCCTTGTTTCCCTCCGAGTACCTCTTCCCACTTCTATCTCATGTATCTTATTTAATTTTAATTTTAATATATACAAAATCATAGCACTTTTCCTTGTAAATAATGATATAGCTATTTAATTAAGTAAAAATGAAAACGCTTGATACATATTTGTACCATTATTTATTATGTAGTTTAGTTTTTAGGTTAATTTAGAGACGCACCAATTGGGCTTCTTGTTGGATCAACTGGTTGCGTTAATTTTCTATTTTAATATTATTCCATATATAATGTTATTTGTAATTTATTATTTTAATTAATTATTCCAGTAACAACTAATCTCCTTTCCTTTTCCAAATCCTTGTAACATTTAATCATTTCGCGAGTAATCGATTCTTACGTTTTGTTATCATAAAATATTGTCAGTGGCAATAAGCACGAACAGTGCAACGCCATAAAAAAAAAAAAAAAAAGTATTTTTATTACAACTTTATTTGCTGCACTAATTAGTAAAAAAAAAAATGGAAAAGCTACCAATGTGTAGGATATGTTTAGCGGAGAACGTTCGCATGTATGTAGTGGTAAACAAAGATTTGCATGAACTGTATGAGAGGCTGACTGATAATCCGGTAAGTTTTGTCTTATTATCTACCTCGAGCAAGTATCATTTTCTCCGTGAACATGTGTCCGTAACAGAAAGCAGTACTAACTAGGTACTCACTGTTTTCCTGAACACCATCGTTCTCTTGCACTTATCACAATGTATTAGCGTTCTGCGCAAAAGGTCGCGTTTTATACATCTCTGAGTCGGCATCTCAGTGGGCACTGGAATCTTCTAATATTGATCTCTAAATTGGACTACATTTCGGCAGGCCCCGTCTTTCTACAGCGTAATATCATCTTTCTCACAGTCCTTCCATCTTTTCTGTGGTCATCCCTTCCTCTAGTAACTGTCCACCTTCACACTTTTATACTTTACTTACTATGTTTATGTGAATGGGGCAACTCAAGTCCCACTAACATGCAGTGTTCGTAGCCAGTAGAAATCACAGGAAATATAGTTCACTGGTATTAGATTTTAATAATATAAGTTTATTCGTCATGACATGAACAAAACACAAGCAGTCAAGCACACAGTAAATCAAACAAGTAGAAAAATAAACTTACATAGAATAAAGATCTGTCCTATAAAACTAAAGATTCTTTATTCTAACAGCATATGACTTCTCTGTATCACAATTGAATGTAATTTGTTCAAGGAAAATTGTTTGAAGCCAAGTTTTGTTGCAGTTTGTAACTGGAGACAGTAGACCGATGCTCGCTTGTTTCATCTGCTGCACTAAACTGAAGCAATGCTGCCAACTGCAGAGAAAATGTCTGGAAGCAGAAGAGCTGCTCTCTCAGATGATGAATGAGGATTGTGAGGTGAGGCATTTGTTAACAGATATACCTCTAGGGTTGACTTTTGAGTTGGAGCAGTAAAGATACTTAACCTTACCTTAACCTTTACAGCGTCCATCCGGAACATTCTCATGAGACTTGACGAACGCATTGGGGCATTCACTCTCTCAATGTCTTTCTATTGTGTCTCTAATTACGGTATTCGAAAGGGTAACTTGTAAATTGCTAATTGTATTCATAGAATTGGAAAAAAAACTGGGCAAGTATGAGTCAGACTCGCGCACTGAGGGTTCCGTTCAAACTTGAAAGGTAACTTGCGGTTTACGATTTATGACGTATTAAAAAAAACTACTTACTAGATCTCATTCAAACCAATTTTCGGTGGAAGTTTGCATGTTAATGTACATCATATATTTTTTTTAGTTTTATCATTCTCTTATTTTAGAAGTTCCGGGGGTGGCACACGTATTTTACCACTTTGGATTTGTCTCTCGCGCAAACTATTCAGTTTAAATAAAAATGATATTAGAAACCTCAATATCATTTTTGAAGACCTATCCATAGATACCCCACACGTATGGATTTGATGAAAAAAAAATTTTTGAGTTTCAGTTCTAAGTATGGGGAACCCCCAAAATTTATTGTTTTTCTTCAATTTTTGTGCGAAAATCTTAATGCGGTTCACAGAATAAATTTACTTACCAAGTTTCAACAGTATAGTTCTTATAGTTTTGGAAAAAAGTGGCTGTGACATACGGAGGGACAGACAGACACATGACGAATCTATAAGGGTTCCGTTTTTTGCCATTTGGCTACGGAACCCTAAAAATTACAGTAAGAAGAAGAAGAAAACATGCAATTTACTCAAAAACTGTTTCATATCATTCCCCTGCCCATCTCTAAAATGCTCTCTGCATAGATGGGATGCGGGACCAACTTTCCTGAAGTTTGGATGGAGCTTGGTATTGTAATGGATCTTGACCTATCTAATACTTAAGTTATCTTTTTACAGCTAAATCCACCTATAAACCAAGACCACTTCGGGTGTTTTAATGGGTTGATTTTATCACCCATGGAGCATGTAAGCATAGAATCTGATGATGAATGTCAAACAGAATGTGATGCTATCAAAGAAGAATTACCAGCTGTTTGTGAGAGACTAGATGATGTCATTGAGCCAGAGGAGGAACATCAAAGTGATGGTATGTTTCTAGGAATGAGAAATTTAATGATCCGTCTGTACATAGGTTCAAAGAGGTGAAATGGTTTGCTTATAAGTTTGTAGAAGGCAATCTCTGGAGCACTCACAGATCCCATTAGTTGAATACTTTCAGTGACAGTCACTGAGAGGTAAGAGGACTTTTTCTTCCAGATAATGCATGATTCCTGTGAAACAGGTCACAGGGGAGGAGCTTTTTTTTTTTTTTTTTAATTGATATAAACCAGCGCTTGACTGCGATCCCACCTGATGGTAAGCAGTGATGCAATCATTGATGGTGAGGCGCACTAGTTTATCAAGAGCCTATTCACTCTAGCCTTGAAGACACCTAAATTATAGTTGGACGGGAAGATCGCAGCAGGCAAATTGTTCCAGTCCTTCGATGTACGCGGTATAAACGACGAAGCGAAACGCTTAGTCCGGACCGTTGAAGTTTCAACAACGTAAGGGTGGATACTCGCCGTACGTCGGGTTGTCCGATGGTAGAAAGGAGATGGCGGAATCAAGTCATGCAATTCCTGCGCACACTCTCCAAAATGCAACCTGTAAAATACCGATAGGCTGGCTACCCTGCGCCTGTGCTCGAGGCTTTGTAGATTGGACTTAACCAAATCTGGATCCCCAATTAGCCTCTTCGCACGCCTTTCCACTGAGTCCAAAGCTGCTAGATGGCATTTTGCAGCACCAGCCCATATGTGACTGCAGTACTCCACACACGATCGGATCTGTGCTTTGTATAACATTAGAAGCTGTCCCGGTGTGAAGTACCGTCGGAGCTTTGCAAGAACGCCTAGTTTTCTAGCAGCTACCTTGGCTTTGGACTCAATGAACCGCCCAAAATTGAGGTCTGAGGAAATTTCAACTCCCAAGAGCTGAAGGCGGTCGGTGCACTCCAGGGATACATTCCGAAAAGCAGGAGCCAAGGTGAACGGGCTCCTCTTGGCGGTGAACAGACACGCTTGTGTTTTGGCGGCGTTGAATTCAACTAGATTGGTTTCGCCCCACTTGGAGACTGCCTGAAGTGAGACATTCGTACGCTCTACCATAGCCTCTCGTTCGGACCGGATTAGTTCCTTACTAGCCCGAGCACCTGGAAGGTATCTCTCTACAACTGTGGGAAAAGCTAGTAATAATATCTGAAAATGTAAAGACATTATAGTTTTTAATAATAACTGTATTTTTCTGCTTTTAATATTTTCTAAAAGTATTTTCTTGGACTAAAAAGATGTAGAAGGTTTCTTTTTAACCGACTTCAAAAAGGAGGAGGTTCTATGTTCAACTGAATGTATTTTTTTTTATGTATGTTCACCGGTTTCTCGGTCAATCGTGGACCGATTTTGAATTATTATTATTTTTATTGAAAGGTTATGCTTCCGAGTTGGTCCCATAGAAATGTTGTTATGGTCTGATCATGAACTTCAAAGATATGGAACAGAACTCCTCGTAGGATCACAGCAGAACAGTTGTAACAAGTAAAATTGCTTTGTTTATATGTGTAGTCGATGACTGACTGATAGAAGAGGGGGAATATATCAAACTGATCTGATGATAAAGCCTGAAGTTAGGCACCAGAACTCTGTAATAAATTAATGTAAACTAACCATGTTTGGGATTATTAGAATTGTCATGAGATGCACTCTGACTATAAGGTATTTAAGTTTGGTTGAGGGGTACTTGTTAGTGGTGGTACCATAACTAAAATGTGTAAAATAAAAAATTTGTACATAAAAAGAAATACAACCAACTTCAATGTAAAAAAAAAACTCAAAAGTGCAAAATAACTTTAATTTCGGAAGTCTGTGTTAATAAATAAGAGACAAAACTATTATAGAAACACCAACTTCCGAAATTAAAGTTATTTTGCACTTTCAGTGTTTTTTTTTATATTGAAGTCGGTTGTGGTTTTTTTTGTAAAATGTTTTTGACCCGGGGCGTCCACTCGATGTCGGCTCCGCTGAGTTTCAGGCGAGGTGGGAGGGGTGTAGATCCTGTGATCATTGTCTGCGTCTTACTCACGTTAACCGATAGTCGCCATTTGGCGAGCCAATCGGGGATGAGGGAGGAAACACAAAACACAACACATTCTCCTGACACATGACATAAACGTCAAGATGGCGGCAAACGATAACGACAAGTACAGAAATTGCACTCCTTGATAGCAAACATACGAATTTAAACCTACTAACAACAGCGCTAATGTTCATAATACATTGCACGGACCTTGATTTTATTAGCCTACCAGATCCAGTGGCGCTCGTAACGAATCAAAATGCACCGTAAGTCCGCGCAACGAGAGTCTCTTTTATTATGCTCTTGTTATAGGGTTAGGACTTGTGTGTTTTTGAAAAATGTGAAATAGGTACTTACGTTTTACTACATAAAATACCGCGCGCGCGCGGGTGAAACTCCGCTGCCGCGCCAAGTCGCGGCATGGCGGAAAGACTTCCGGCGGGATCTCATGGTGGAATGGCGACAGCGACTGTCGCAACCCAGTGCTGGGCACGCCATAATTATGGCGATAAGTCCCCTCTTTGAGGAGTGGCTGGAAAGGCCTCACGGCGTCCTTACCTACCGCATGACGCAGGTCCTCATCGGACATGGTAAGTTCGGGAGGTTCCTGCACCGGATTCGTGCAGAAGAGACGCCCGGGTGCCACCATTGTGTGGACCGCCCGGAGGACACGGTGGAGCATACGGTAGAGGTGTGCCCTGCTTGGGCAGAGCACCGCCGTGTCCTCGTGGGGGCGATCGGCGGCGGCTATCTCTCGCGCCGGGCCTTGGTACAGGCCATGGTCCGGAGTGAGGAGGAGTGGCAGGCGGTTGCCTCCTTCTGCGAAGCAGTAATGCTAGCAAAGTGGGCGGCCGATCGCGTGAGGCAACGGTCCTCACGCCCCAACCGCCGCCGGGATTCCGATCCCGATTTCCGGCCACCGTAGGCGCGGGCTTGCGGACGGCGAGCAATGGGTGGCTCGTCGTCCGATCGTCCGGTAACTGTCCGGACCGAGCCCAAGTCGTCGACGGCGCGTAGTGTTCCACGTGCGCCTCAGGGAGATGTCAGCAACCGTAGGGGCCCAGCAGGGTCGAGGCCTACTGGGGCCATGGGTGATGCGAAAGTGATCCCCGGGGCCCTGGAAAAATGGCAAAGAAGGAACAGGAGTGGGTTTTTAGTCAGTAAAAGTCTGACACTATCTCTCGCTCCGCCCAAGAGCGGGGGATGTCATTAGATGATTTTCCCACCCGAAAAAAAAAAAAAAATATAATCAGATTTTCTAAAATTATGTGCTAGATAGGTACCTAATTGATTTCTACCTATTTACTTATATCCATACTTTAAAACATATTTTTTAAAATGTCATCTCATAGAAGTGTCAAGAGATTGTTTACATTTAGTTAAGTATCTAAACAAATGAAATAGGTAATTAAAGTGAAGTTTTTACACTTTGTTGGTTTTGTGTGTCGTTAGTTTTGCGTCAATATGTAATTTTTAAAAGGTAGGTCGTTTAAGACGTTATTATACATAATAATTAACATTTTGTAAGATATAATTCCAGTCTATGTTGACCTTGCATTAATAAGGTGGTCACTAGTACTGGGAGGTCTACTTATATTTAATGATATGTAAGCTGTTGATCCCCGCATTAACGCCGGCGTTCACGCGCCATTGTCTTACTATTGTGTCTCTAATTACGCACTCAAAAGGTTAAGGTCATTGACTCGTTTACGTGAAAAATGTCGCAAATACTTGAAATAAAAACTCGATAAAGAATTCGAAAATAATTTTTGTTAGCACGGGTCAAGCGGAAAATCGAACACGCGTGTGACACTACCGAATTTAGCCTCACAAAAGAGGCCGCGGGCGTAGGCACATTTCTATACCTATAGTTAGGAGCGCGCCAGGCCTGCCGTCGGTTTAAGGGTCGGGGGAGGGGGAGGGGAAGGGGAGGCAGGGCTACCCCCCTGTACCATTCCCAAACCGCACAACCCCATGGTTACGGAGATATCCATGTTTAAAGTTTGAGGTTAGGTTAGAACACTAGTTTCCATCGATTTATGGGGTGGTTTGGGGCCTAAATCATAATGGCTTTTAACATTAGAAGGGGATCTGGCGAGCTTCTATAATTTTTGATTGGGACTTCACAATGATCCTTTATTTATTTATTTATTATATTCTTTATTGTACACCACATAAACAAAAATAAGGACAAACATAATTAAAAATAAGTGTACAATAGAATAGAATAGAAAGATGTTTATTTCCCTAGTTTATATGTTACATTATGTCCACAGGCCGGTGGTGTATTCGGCCTGTGGGTGTGTCAGCTACTTACATTCTACCTATGTTTGTCTAAAAGAGATCTGTATAAGTGTCGTGTAGTGTGTGCTGTAAGCTTGTTAGTGTGTACAGTATAAATTTATATAAATTTATAAAGTTTTTCTATATTGACCTATCCTATTTACAGCTAATTACAATCTATGGGGACGTGGAGCGGTTGTTCGCTTACTGAGCAGCCGACTCCTGTCTTTTCTTGGTACATACTCAATTTCACCTAGTCTAATATTAGTTAGGAGGGGGTTGTGCTGTCCATATCCGAGGTAGGCGTCACCAGGGGTCTCTAAGTCCTCGATGTGCATTTCACGGAGTCGGCGCAGCATGTCCTCGTTTAAATCTTGTGCACGGAGGTGCCATGGATCCCAATCCAGCATTTCCCAGAGTAATGATGTTTCTAAGCGTCTTGGGAATTTTCCGCTGGTCTTGAGAGCCATTCGATATTGGCGTTCAATTTTTAGCAGGTTGCTCTTACTGAAACGTGAGAGTAGTTGTACCACGCCATAATCCAATATAGGAAGTAGGCAGGCCTGGATGACGGCAAGTTTCACTGTTATATCCGTCTTGGCGTGCCAGCCTATGATAGGGGCAAGCGCGCCTCGTGCTTGTCGCACCTTCTGCACGACGTAATCCGTCTGTTTACCCATAGTCATTGTCTTGTCTAAATATACGCCCAGATATTTTATGCTATCTTTATATTCAATTACCTCGTTCTTGATGCGAATGGTTCTGCGGTAGTTTCTCTTGTGAGTAAACATAGCACACTCCGTTTTGTCTACGTTACATTTTAGCCCCCAGCGATGGTAGTAGTCGATGACGGTGTCGGCAGCCCAGCCCGCGCGGTGTGTCGCACTGTTTGGGTCGGGGGATCTATTAAGGATGCACAGGTCATCGGCATATTGGGAGAGCTTGAGTCCGCGGATGTGATCCCGTTGGTCCCAAACGTCATGTACGTATAGATTGAATATAACCGGACCCAGGATAGAGCCTTGGGGCACACCGTGTGGCACCGGTTTTTTATCGCCGTTGGTGGTTCTGAAGCGTCCGTAAATTTTACGACCGCTCAGGTAATTCTCTATTAGTTGGATGATGTTGTTTGGGACGTTCGCTGTTTGGAGCTTCTTCGTCAGACCTTCATGGTTTATTGAGTCGAAGGCCTTTGATAGATCCGTCAGAACCATGGCGACACTTTCCTTCGCTTCCAGCGCATCCGTGATGAACTTGCCGGTGCGAAGGATCTGTGTGCCTGTACCTCTGTTCTTAGTAAAGCCATGTTGGAACGGTGGTTGGAGTCTGTCGGCCGTTTGTCGTAAGCGTGACAAGAGCAGGCGTTCGTGTAGTTTGCCCATGATGTTTAGGAGCGTGATAGGTCGGTATGATTTAGCGTCCCTGTAATTCTTACCCGCTTTATGTAGGAAGATGCACTCTCCGATTTTCCATCTCTTGGGATAATAACCTGTCAGTAACAAATAGTCGGCTATCACTTTGTACCTGATGAGAAAGGGGTCGCCTCCAAGTTTGAGGGCGTCTGCTTTGATTTTGTCCGGGCCTGGCGCCTTCTTGTTTTTAAAGCGTCTCAGCGAGAATTTGATTTCCTCTATGGAGGTGGGGTCAAGAGGCTGGAACGGTGTAGTCTTCTCTGTGCTTTTATCTTCGTCGTTTACTTCGGCTTCTGTGACTATCGCTGCGTCGACCAGGGCATTAATGATTTCTTTCTCAGTATTGCAACCCTCAATGTGGGGGAGTCTCTGTACTGGAGCCTTCAGGTTCCGTTGGATTCTCCACATCTGGGCTCTATTGTTCTGTGGATCGTTTATTATTCGGGTCCATTTTTCGCTGCTATATTCCATGAGTGCTTGTTGGACCTGCCGTTTCAGACTATTATAAGTTCTTCTTTGTTCTGTTATTCTATCCTGGTTGAAGCGTAGTCGCCACGCTGTACTTTTTGCTTGATTTCTTTTGTCAATCAATTCATTAATCTCTTCTGGGAGTTGTTCTCTTCTGTCGTTTTCATGTAGTGGCGCATACTTATCCAAGGTTTCTGTGCAGGCTTTTTCTAGTTGTAGTATATATTCTTCGCATTCTGCGTCGGTTGTGATTTCCTTTGGTAGGTGCATGGTTTTATCCCATAAGGTTTGTTGGTATTGTTGTCTGATTTCATCGTTGTTTGTAATGGCGCGGGTATTCCTTACCAGTGTTTTCTCTCTGTCCACCACTATGCTTAGGTCTAGTAGCCAAGGCATATGATCAGAGCCAACAGATGTTATTTGTCGGCATGTTATGGTGTCGAAAGCTTGTGCATCATGCGAGAAGATGGCTGCATCGAGGATGCCATAGCCTGCACTGTTTGGTCGCGAGGGTAGACCCGTGTGGTGTATGGTGCAGACGTCCGTGTTACAGAGGTCGCGTACGAGTATTCCAGCCCCTTCGTCTCGTGTCTGGTTGAGTGATGTCATTTTAAGGTTAAGGTCCCCAATGGTGATGTTTGGAGCTTCGGTTAAAATGTCTTCCAGCTCATCGTTAAGCGCTATGGTATCGAAGTGCCCTGATCTGTGCGGTATATATATCCCCTTAATTTTTAGGGAATCTCCGGTCAGATGATCATAAGTAAGGTTGATAGCGACGCCTTCGATGAGGCGGTCTCTTTCTTCGGTACCTGGGGTTACGTCGGTCTGACTCCAGCGAATTCCTCGCATCACATACATGGCTGTAGTTAGATGCGACGCGATCGAGTGTGTGATTTTGTCGTAGTTCAGGAGATTCATGCGGATTTTGGAAAAGTCCACCCGGCACTCGTTGACTACGATTATTTGCGGTTTGTAACGGTCAGCTAAGGATTTTAGCTCGAGGAATTTACCTTTTAATCCCTGCGCATTGAGGTGCAGTATGCGCAACTTATGAAATTGATTTCTTGGATTATTTGTTGAGAATTTTTATAAGGATTTCGTGTTGTAACTGTAGCTGGTGTAATATTTGTTTCATAGTTGTTTGTAGCTCTTGCCCTAGGGGCTCCATGTTGTTGTATTCTTTGTTTGTTGTGTGTTCATTGAGTTGCAATGGTGGCTGGTGCTGTGACTGTGATTGAGGCGCCTGTTTGAGCAACGGTGGAAATTGTGAAGCGGACGTTATGTTCACGTACGAGATGTTTTCCCGGCGGTATCTCAGTGCTGCGTGCCTGCGTTCTGCTGCTTCTCTTTTTTTCCTTTCTTTTTCTTCGTGTTGTGCCAATTGACGGCCCACTGCCTTCTGGAACTTCTCACATTTGGCTTGGTTGGCCCCATGGCCCGGTTTTTTGCATGATGTGCATATTTCGATATCTATGCCTTCGTCGTTTTGAATTATGGACGTAGGTTGTTTCTCCTTACCGTGACACGCTGATGTCGCATGTGTGAAGAGAAAACATTTCTTACGCACTACTCTCTTGGGGTCAACTTTATATTCCTGAGGCTTCATACTGAAGGCCCCAAAATACGCATGCTTTGCTTTCTTCATAAGCGTCGCAATTTCATCGTATGAGTGAGCACCGTCAAAGATAAATAATTGTAGGTTACCTTTAATTGTTCTCATTTTGATAGGTCTCACACCGATACACCTCTCCATTTCCTCAAGGCATGCCTCATTTGTCTCATCGTAGATGTTCGTGTTGAGCACAACCTTCGTTTGATGGGTCTGCTGGGCTTTGGGGACGCGTGCTACGAAGCGGAGCCCGTCATCAAGTTTCCTCAATTCTCCTATAATTGTTTTCCTCATGTCCGCGGTGTATACGCGGATTGTGACGGTTCTTTTGTTACTAGCCATGGCGTATCTTGCTCCATGTTCCGCAGTTATTTTTCTAATTTTGTTAAGGTATTCAGGATCGTTGATTTTCTTGACGTCTGTTATGATTATGTCAGGGATGTGAGTGGATGATGTGATCACTCTTGGCTGTCGCTGTGTCGCTGTTGAGTTAGGAGTGACGGCACCTCTCTTTCTCTTCTTGGGTTTGGGTGAGGTAAAAGTCGCGTGGGCGTAGTCTTTTTCCCTTTCCAATTCGTTTTTTTGCTCCTCTTCTATAGGGAGCGAGGAGAAGCGATTACTTGTTGTTATACCGTGATGTCGTGGCGAGGCGACGTTCGGACTGGTGGCGCGCGCTTGCACCGTCGCGTCACCGTGCTGAGTCGCGTCACCGTGCTGAGTCGCGTCACCGTGCTGAGTCGCGTCACCGTGCTGAGTCGCGTCATCGTGCTGAGTCGCGGAATCGGCGCGCAGAAGCGTCAAGGTCATGTCTTCGCACGCGCGTGCGGCGGGTGCGACATTGCGAGCACGCGCAACAGCGGTGGTTTTATTCGGTTTTGTTCGCGCGGCCACAGTGGTCACGCTGCCGGGCACCGTCTCAGCAAACGCGCCTCCAAAGGCGTGACGCGGAGTCCGGAGAGCGGGGCGGCCCGACCCCCACTGCGATGGCTCAGCCCTTATACTTTGGGTCTTGGGTACCTCTCTATATTTCGATACTATTTTGTTCACTGTTCCACATTCACAGGTCACGTTTTCTTCACATTCAAGTCCTATAATTGGCATGTACTTAACATTTAACTGTCTGTTGCATTTGCGGCAGTCTATTTTATTTATTTTGCAGAAATTTATATTACACGAATATATATTGATTTCGTTTACACTGTTCACCAGGTGTCCGTTTGAAATATTTACAGAAGTTTTTATAAAACATTTCACGGCACTTTTCTTGTTACATAATCTACAAGTTAATTGTTTAATCTTAGTTTGTAGTCCCTGCCACTCATGGAATTTTTTAATTACGTTAATTTTTTCGCAGTACCAACAAGTAACTGCGTATTGTCCTTCATTGTCCGGGGAAAGTTCACTTACACTAGTTAATTTATAGTCACTGTTCTTTTTATTCTTCACAATTGCACTATCCGTGTCCATTTCACTTGTTTCACTGTTCTTTTTATTGTTCACAGTTGCACTATCCGTGTCCATTTCACTAGTTACACTGTTTTCGGGAGGGCCTAAAGGGCCTCCCGTAGTTTCGACACTCATACGAGCACGAACTTATATGTGGGTATTCTAAGAAAAATATTGCGCCACTCGAGGCAATAGGCAGGAAGCGCGCAAGAGAGCTCCGCGCGCACGTCCGTTCGCCCCGACGTACCGAGCGACTTTTTAAATAAGTGTACAATGGGCGGTCTTATCGCACAGGGCAATCTCTTACAGACAACCTTTGGATGGACTGAAAGAGAGGAGATGGATTTAGGGCTGCCTTTTTGTCTATTATACTAATTTTTATTTTATTTTATTAAAAGTAAACTCTTTTCGGATAGGTATATAAAAAAATATTTAAAGAAAACTAAACGAAGTAATTATATTACAAGAGTATGTTAAAATTAAATGTCGATAAAAATTATCGGCCATCGCAAATAACAAGTGTTTACAAGTGCATGCTCCGCCCTTAGGGCCTGCACTCACTTGAGACAAGACTATCATAGGGGTCCATTACACGATAGGTTTTGCTGTCAGTTTTGCCACAGTCAAATATCTTGACTGACGAAAAATATACCGTGTAATGTGATCACTGACGTTTGCATGACGAAAAATGTATGGCGATAAAATTCCGTCAGTCAAGCTTCATTCATGATTGATGGTTTTGATTGACGCTTGCATGACCATGTAATGGACCCCTTAGACAGAATTGTCTACGACGTCGCAGACTTGTCTGCGACAAGACTGTTTTGAGACGTCCAGTGTTGCCAACAGTTACACTAACTTACCACTAGAGTCAACTTTTAAAACCACCAAAAAACAACTAACAAAAAATTATCCCACACACTAAATCGCAAAATTTCCCACAAAAAAATGTCTGTTGTACGAAATATAATAAGTAGGCATATAAGTTATTAGTTTCCTTTAATAATAAGTGATAAAAATTAACTATCAGTTGATCAAAATACCATTTGTGCCCTGGAAAAATTCACTAGCCACTAATATCAATATTTCGCAATTAAATAGGGGGTTAAGGGCACAGCGACGAATGAATTATCCATACAAACGTAATACCAAAATCATTTGCAGATTGAGCATATTTCCACCATATTATGATGATATTCGGATTTAGACAATATTTATCTAGGGTTTAAAAAAATACTTACTTACGTATAACGAAATTTAAGCTAATTTCATTTCGCATATTTTTATAGCGTAAATGGCATGTTTTCATTTTGTTTTTTTAACCGACTTCAAAACAAGGAGGAGGTTATCAATTCGGTTGTATTTTTTTTTTACCGACTTCAAAAAAAGGAGGAGGTTATTCAATTCGGTTGTATTTTTATTTTATCATTTTTTTTTTATGTTTGTTACCTCAGAACTCCGTCGTTTATGGACCGATTTGCAAAATTAAAAAAAAAAAATAACCGACTTCACTAAAAAAAAACACTAAAAGGATCAAAATAACTTTAATTTCGGAAGTCGGTGTTAAATAAGAAACAAACAATACCGAGAAACACCGACTTCCGAAATTAAAGTTATTTTGATCCTTTTAGTGTTTTTTTTTAGTGAAGTCGGTTATTTTTTTTTTGTAAAAAGTTTTTATTTATGTTTGTTACCTCAGAACTCCATCGTTTATGGACCGATTTGCAAAATTTTTTTTTCCCTTTATAGGATATGCTTCCAGATTGGTCCCATTTTTTTCAAAATCCAGTTCTGATGATGGGATCCATGAGGAATCGAGGGAATTCCTCAAATATTATAGGCAACCATATAGTGATTTTGGTATTTTCATCGAGAACTTAAGCATTTACAGTCAAAAAGTAACATTTGATGAAGTGGAACTGCTGAAGAAGACCAGAAATGGTCAACGGAACTTCATACTCACTTTGATATCACAATGAAGATAGTTAAGCGACTATGACAATACAAATTTGACAAGCCTGTTGGTCTAGTGGTTAGTGGCCCTGACTGCTATGCCGGAGGTCGTGGGTTCGATTCCCACCCAGGACAAATGTTTGTGTGATGAGCACGATCATTTGTTCTGTGTCTGGGTGTCATTTATCTATTTAAGTATGTATTTAGAAATATATAAGTATGTTTATCAGTTGTCTAGTACCCATAACACAAGCTCTGCTTAGCTTGGGACTAGACGGCGTTGTGTGATAGTTGTGGAATATTATTATTATTTCTTTATTCATTATTGTAACATATAAATTATATTTTTAAATATTTCAATAAAAAATAATAAAAAACATTTAAAAATATAAAAAACAGTGTCCCACCGGTATCGGGAACAGGGTCCAAGCTACCGGCGGTCAGGACTCCAGAGAAAGGAACCTCCTGACAATACGAGCCGTGTCCAGGAGTACCGCTTTCTGGATCAAGCCCTTGATCCAGCCGCCTAACGCGAGCCTCCTAAGGTGTTGGTCGAGGCTCTTTGCTATTAAGCCATTGGCTGACACGACTATCGGTACAATGATCGCCGAGTCTACATCCCACATGTCGACAACCTCGCGAGCCAAATCAATATACTTGATTTGTTATTTTTTTATTATTATTTCCTTTATTTACTTTATATACATATTTTGTACATTTTTAAATATTTCTTAAAACATAAATAAAAAAAAAACATTTAAAAATATAAAAAATAGTACCCCACCGGTATCGGGAACAGGGTCCAAGCTACCGGCGGTCAGGGCTCCAGAGAAAGGAACCTCCTAACGATACGAGCCGTGTCCAGGAGTACCGCTTTCTGAATCAAGGCCTTGATCCAGCCGCCTAACGCGAGCCTCCTAAGGTGTTGGTCGAGGCTCTTGGCTATTAAGCCATTGGCTGACACGACTATCGGTACAATGATCGCTGAGTCCACATCCCACATGTCGACAACCTCGCGAGCCAAGTCAATATACTTGATTTGTTTATCTTTCTCGGCTTTCACGAGGTTCTCGTCATGCGGAACGGATATGTCAACAATCATTGCACGCCTCTCGCTTCGGTCCACCACCACTATATCAGGCTTATTGGCTACAATAGTCCTGTCAGTGATGATGGACCGATCCCAGTACAAAGTGATATGACCATTATCAAGAACTGGGTCGGGCTCATACCTGTAGTACGGCACTTCCGATTCCACAAGAGAGTGTTTCAGAGCAAGTTGCTGATGGATAATCCTGGCTACAAGGTTGTGTCTATGCAAGTACTCTCCGTTAGCTAGACGAGAACAACCAGAGATAATGTGACGAATTGATTCTCCCGGACGGTGACATGCCCGACAGATGTCAACCGTGCCGTCCTTCACAATAAATCTCCGGTAGTTATTCGTCATGATAACTTCGTCCATAATTGCACAGACAAAACCTTCGGTTTCCCCAAAGAGGTCACCGAAACGCAGCCAGGCTACGGACGCCAATTGGTCTACATCGGGCCCGTGAAAGGCCCGGAAAAAGCGTCCGTGAAGTTCCTTGCTCTGCCATACTTCCCTGCGATCGTTAGTGTCAAGCACTACCGGTTTACGCCAGTTCTCGTTAGCCAGAGAGAGCGGGGTGAGTCCCTTGTCCACTGCCACTACATCTCGATGCATACCCACGTCGGTAGCTAGGAAATATTCCCTGAGACTGCATACCTCGCGGTTGTGTAGGGTCTTAGCATTTAAAAAACCTCGACCTCCACACTTCCGCGGGATATACAGTCTCATCACCGACGATCGTGGGTGATGCATTCGGTATGCAGTCAGCAGTGTGCGGACCCTCCTATCCAGGGCGTCAAGTTCCGTTTGAGTCCATTTGAGTACGCCGAAAGAGTACATCAATACCGGCATGACCCAACCGTTGAAGGCACGCACCTTGTTTCCGCCTGAAAGAAGACTATTGAATACCTTCTTCAGGCGTCCAAAGAAACGTTCCTTCAACGATTGCTTCATGTCAGTGATATTGATACCTAGAGCTTCCGACATACCCAAATACTTATAGGTTTCGGTTGGAGAGAGGGATCTCAGGTTTATGGAATCCGTGAGGTGAGTGCCCACGGATTCCACAACCTCCCCTCGTTTTACATGCATGACCGCACATTTGTCCACACCAAACTCCATCCTGATGGCACTACTGAAGGTTTCAGTTACCTTCAGTAGCTCCATCAGTTGCAGATTGTTGGGGGCAAAAAGTTTCAGGTCATCCATGTAAAGTAGGTGAGATATTACCTGACCACCTCTCTTCAACCGATAGCCTAGACCTGAATTCTCCAGCAGTGTGCTTAGAGGATTCAAGGCTAGGCAAAACCAAAGTGGACTCAAACTATCACCCTGGAATATACCTCGCTCGATCCTTACAGGTTCGCTATTCCTCTGGATATGTCGACATCCTGGATAGCGGAGGACCGTACTCCATTGCCTCATACACGACATCAGGAAGGTGCGTAGTGTTGTATCAATTTTATACAATTCCAGCACCCTCATGAGCCATGTATGAGGAACAGAGTCATAGGCCTTCTTATAATCTATCCAACACGTCGACAGATCCTTTCGGAAACGTCGAACCTGTTGGCTAATGGTCATATCAATGAGGAGCAGCTCCTTAGTACCGCGGGACCCGTTCCTACATCCATTCTGAGAAGGTGACATGATCAGATTTTTGTCGATATGACTATTAATTTTGCTTCTCAGTATGGATGTAAGAACTTTATAGACCGTTGGCAAACAGGTGATCGGTCTATAATTTTTAGGCTCCGCAGTACTACCTGACTTATGGAGCAGGTGGGTTATTCCTGTTGTTAGGAACTGGGGTAGCGACCCTGACTCTAAGGCAGACTGAAACTGATATGCCAAGCGAGCGTGCGATCTTGTAAACCACTTAATCCAGAAATTGTGCAGCCCATCCGGCCCTGGAGATTTCCAGTTTGGCAACGGACGGACTGCACGAGCTACATCTTGGGGGCTGATGTCAATTGCCCCCATTTGTGGTATTGGATCGCACGCACGCTCGACCTCTCGAGTCCAGTCACCCTCGGTGTGACTGACAGGCACCGACCAGATGCTGCGCCAGAATGAACTCATGGCGTCATCATCCGGGAGGCGCGTATCAGTCACACCTTGGTCCGGTCTCTCCCAAGCCCTATAAACCCACCTTTCATTACTCCGGAATGTGCGATTCTGGGTGTATCGCTCCACCCGCCGCTTATACCTGCGGATACGGTTTGCCCATGCATACACCTTCTGCTTCAGGAAGTCGATGCGCTCTGTGACACGGGACATATAGTCTCGGGGGCTGATTATTATTATTATTATTATTGTTTTTAGAAAGTGTTTTTTTATTCTCAGCTCTTTGGCTGGTTTTTAACTACATTTACGAGCCGAAACCAAGTAAATGCAGCGTGTGGTGTGTTATGTTGAGGGTGTGTTATGATGGGGACCTAATTCTTTTTCATCTATTTGCATGAACTTTCTAACAATTCGACATGTATTTAGGATAACAGCCTTTTGTAAGGTGATATAGAGAGCTTCTTTTAAGTTCAGTAATTTCAGACTATGTAGTAGACAATTCGGAATGACGCCTGTTGTGGAAAGGACGATCGGGCCCACATTATTATTATTATTATTATTAAATAAATGAATGGTTCTGAATAGTTATGTTACGTTGAAAATGGTATCATCAAAGTGATCTGATGATGATGATGGAGCCGGAAGGTAGGCACTGGAACTCCGTAATTAATCAATGTAACCTAGCCGTGTTTGGACTTATTAGAATCGTCATGAGATGCACTTTGGCTATAAGGTACTATCGAACTGATCTGATGATGGAGCCGGAAGGTAGGCATAGGAACTCCGTAATTAATCAATGTATCCTAGTGTTTGGGCTTATTAGAATTGTCATGAGATGCACTTTGGCTATAAGGTACTATCGAACTGATCTGATGATGGAGCCCGATGGTAGGCATAGGGACACCGTAATTAATCAATGTATCCTAGCCGTGTTTGGGCTTATTAGAATTGTCATGAGATGCACTTTGGCTATAAGGTATTATCGAATTGATCTGGTGATGGAGCTGGAAGGTGGAAGGTAGACACAGGAACTTTCTGATAAAACAATGTAACCTTGCAGTGTTTTGGGTTAATTGGAATCGTCATGAGAATTAGGCACTCTTTTTATAAGTGTATCGCAACTAAAAAGTGTGAAATAAAAACATTTTAGAAAAAAAAAATAACCGACTTCACTAAAAAAAAACACTAAAAGGATCAAAATAACTTTAATTTCGGAAGTCGGTGTTAAATAAGAAACAAACAATACTGAGAAACACCGACTTCCGAAATTAAAGTTATTTTGATCCTTTTAGTGTTTTTTTTTAGTGAAGTCGGTTATTTTTTTATTCTAAAAAAATTTTCTGTATTATAAACAACAATATTTCTAATATTGTTTCCATAGAAACATAGCTTATATTATCAAGTTACAAATTATAGAAAAAAAATTGGAAAAACATTAAGTTTTCATTCATCATTTTTAGTATTACGGAACACATCCAAATTTATCCCAAATTTTCTAAAGTTAGTAGTGCTATCGCATTCGCGGCAAGCGAGTCGTCGGTGTAAGTGTGTGCGTGATATCATTACTTCGGTCACGTTGTAAATTTTATTATAATAATAATTATTTCTATTGACTTTCTGTATTCCTTTTACTAAACTTCAAATGCTTAGGTACTTTTTTTGGGTGGGAAATCATCAAATGATTTCTGAGGGATGATTTCTGATTTCGCATGAGGGAGTGTTTTTTTTAGGTGGGAAAATCATCTAATGATAAATCTCGCTCTTGGGCGGAGCGCGAGATAGTGTCAGACTTTTATTGACTAAAAACCCACTCCTGTTCCTTCTTTGCCTTCATCCCAGGGCCCCGGGTTTCGCTTTCACACTACCCGTGGTCCCAGTAGGCTTCGAGCCTGCTGGGCCCCTACGATTTGCTGACATCTCCCTGAGGCGCGTGTGGAACAGTACGCGCCGTCGACGACTTGGGCTCGGTCCGGACGGTTGCCGGACGGTCGGACGGTGGGCTACCCATTGCTCGCCGTCCGCAAGCCCGCGCCTTCGGTGGCCGGAAATCGGGATCGGAATCCCGATGGCGGTTGGAGGGCGTGAGGACCGTAAGTTTCCTTACGCGATCGGTTGCCTCCTTTGCTAGCATTACTACTTCGCAGAAGGAGGCGACCGCCTGCCACTCCTCCTCGCTCCGTACCATAGCCTGCACCAAGGCACGGCGCGAGAGATCTCCGCCGCCTCACGCCCCCACGAGGACATGGCGGTGCTCCGTCCAAGCGGGGCACACCTCTACCGTATGCTCCACCATGTCCTCCGGGTGGTCCACACAATGGTGACACCCGGACGTTTCTTTCGCCTGAATCCGATGCAGGACGCTCCCGAACTTGCCATTTCCGGTGAGAACCAGCGTTATACGGAAGGTGAGGAGGTCGTGACGTCTTTCCAGCCACTCCTCAAAGAGGAACTTACCGTCATAATTATGGCGTGCCCAGCACTGGGTTGCGATGTCGCTTCTACCATGATATCCCGCCGGAACTCTGTCCGCCATACCGCGACTTCTCACGGCAGCGGAGTTTTGCGCCAGCGTTGCATCTCCACGCATAAATCATACATGCGTGGTTGTCTTGGTCCTCAGAACGTGCCACTATTGGGACCCCAAATAAATGTAGGAGGGGTTCACATCGGCGTCAGGTCGTCAATGTATAGGTACATTGACGACCTGACGCCGATGTAGAAACAGGAGTGGGCTCCTGTTTCTGTTTCTAGTACTCGTCCTCGACAGCCGGTGGAATTTCGAGGAACACTTCCGACGACGTCTGGCTCTAAAACTGGAACGGACTGGGGCTGCCCACAATCGGCTCCTGCCTAGCCAGGAGGTCCAGACCTCTTGCTGGAGGCTCCACGCAGCGATCGTTCAGTCCATGGCCCTTTATGGAGCTCCGGTGCGGGTGCCGTCGCTTTGAAAGCGATCGGTGGCCAAGCTGGACGCATGTCACAGGTTCATGGCGATCCGGATGGTGCGCCGTGCTCCCGCGAAGTGGCGTGCCTCTTTGATGGCCTGCCACCAATGGATCTAGAGGAAACTGTCCTTTCACGCATGGACGATTTGCGCATGGAGATGCAACGTCGGTGCCAAACTCCGCTGACGTGACAAGTCGCGGTATGGCGGACAGAGTTCCGGCGGGATCTCATGGTAAAATGGTGACAGCGACTGTCGCAACCCAGTGCTGGGCACGCCATAATTATGGCGGTAAATTCTATGAGGAGTAGTTCAAAAGACGTCACGGCGTCCTCACCTCACCGGACATGATAAGTTCGGGAGATACCTGCACCAGATTGGAAGAAACGCCCGGATGTCACCATTATGTAGACCACCACGACGCACATGTGAGGGAACGGTCTTCTTCACGCCCGAGCCGCCGGGATTCTGACCCTGATTTCTAACTACTGTAGGCGTGCTGTTGCGGATGGCGAGCAATGGGTAGCTCTCCGTCCGGCTGACCGGTAATCGTCCATACCGAGCTGGAGTTGTCGACGTCACTCACTTATTTTTGTCAAACAGAGATAGCTATATTCCGCGATACGCGTCGACTTGCAGTAGCAAGCGGCGTTCGCCGGCCTCTTAACACCACCAGTTTTGGTGGAAATCCACTAAGTTGGCAACACTGGCCGTACACCGCTAGACTGTTTTGTCTTGATCGTGACGTAGACAAAACAGTCTTGTCGCAGACGTCGTAGACAAGTCTGCGACGTCGTAGACAATTCTGTCTAAGACAGTCTTGTCTCAAGTGTGGCAGTTTACAGGCCCTTAGAAATGTATTTGGTGTAGCTGCTTTCTTCTTAGTGTGCGTGTGCAAATTTTAAGTGTGTGTCGTAAATACACTATTTGTGAATGTTGTAATTATTTAAAAAATAAAAGAAAATATGTTTATTTGGTTGGGAGATAAGCGGCATATCGCACCCTGAGAACGAAAGTGACTCAACTCAAAATTGCCAATTTTTGGGAATAGGCGAAAATGTGTCCGTCGTATTAAGCATTTTCTGTTCATTTTACAATAACACTAAAACATGGTAACAAAAGTTATGAATTTCTGTTGAAATATATTGTTTGACTTAATAGCTTTAGAAACATTATTTATATGGTTTTTGCGAAAAAAATATGATTTTCCCATATAAAATAACGTTTAAAAAAAACTTGGAAAAATAGGTCACTTTAATATTAGAAGTTTTTTATTTCTACTGACCTTTTTAGGTAAAGGTCTGTTCATTTCTATCGTTGTTTTAAAAAATATGTTTCTTTCTAAAAATAAGTCAGTTTTATTCTTAAGATTTTGTATATTTTTTCAAAAAAGCTAAATAAAACAGTGAAGTATGTGTTAAGTGTCATTTAATAAATCACTTCTTAGACATTATAGGAATCAGTAATAATCACACAAAAAAAAAGTATCAAAATCGTGTCATAAAGTGGTAGGAAACCAAACATTTACGTAAATATTTCGTAAGCTGTTGATCCCCGCACGAACGCCGGCTTTCGTGCGCCATTGTCTTACTATTGTGTCTCTAATTACACTACTCAACGAGTTAAATATTATAACGAAACATAATCAATATCACTCTTCTGTAACACTAATAAAGTATTTATCCAAATCAACAATATGCCTATATTAGCACTAACTTATCAGTTTAACATAGTACTAGTACAGTCTTGTAGTTATAGTTCGGTTGTATTACCTAATCAAATTTTAATTAAACTCTGCTTAATACACTAACTCAGACAAACCAAACAATGAGACCTTCTGTTTTCACTGGTTTAGATAACTAATTCTTAAATTTAACGAAACATAACCAATATAAGTATTTGAATCAAATCAACAACAGTATTAATAGCATAACTTATCTATCAGTTTACCACAGTAACAGTATTGTGGTTATAATTCAGTTGTACTTAATCAACTTATTAATTTTAATTAAACTCTGCTTATTACACTAATTCAGACTTAGCTTTTTGGTACAGCATACTTCTTTAAAGTTTGTTATATTAATATCTCTTAATAGGTAATTGTCGTATGTGTCCATGTTCTATTATTATTTTAATTAAACTTCCTCACAAACTTTTGTAAAAACTGGCGTAATTACTAGGTATTAATTTTTTTCTGACTAAATCTTTGAGATCCCTTTTTTATTTTCTTTTAACTCAAGTGCATGCTCATACAGATGTTTAATTACAATTTCATTGAACCCCATCATTTTTTTACGTTTATTGCGCATGTCGATTTGAGAAAACATCTCATCGGAGTATGATGTTTTATAATAAAAGTGGAACATCTCCGCTTTGTCAAATTTCAGTACTTTAAGACCATTCCACAGTACTGTTTCTTTATGGAAGTTTTCCTTGAAGTTATATCCCCACTGCTCTTGAAGTAGTTTGAGATTTAAGAAGAATTCATAATTAACATCTTTGACTGAAAGGTTGTCCAGACTTCCGAGCGCTTTTGATCAAGGTAGCAAATTGAATAGGTATGTATATAGGCCCTGCTTTTTCGTTCTTTTTAATTTCCTTTTCTATTAAGCTGTGCACATTATCAGCTTCATTTTGGGTGTGCTCTTTTATAAGATACTTATGGGTTATACTTTCGATGTTATAAAAATAAGCGACAGCATATGAATATAGGCTAGCAATAACTTTATTTTTGTTCTGCCCGGTGCAATTGTCAGAGTAAAATGTTACATGTAACATTTTATCTGCGTTGTTTGCGCTTAGGGTTCGTAAGTAATCGAAAATACATGAACCTATTTCATTGGCTCCCCTTTGTCCCTGGGTCTCGTCCCAAAAATAACAGTTAACGTCTCCATAAGACTTTTTATCATCTTCGCCATTTTTTAATTCTGTAATTGTGAAATCAAGGCAGTTTATTTTTGAAGAATAGTAAAAATAACTTGGACTGGGACATAACATGACAGACTGTAAATCATAAATAGCGCAAATGTGGGTCTCGTCAATGTTTCGACGGTCCGTCCGTTTTTCTTGGCGACAAAGTTCTTTTTCTTTAAGGTGTTTATCATAGTTCGATTTGAGCAGTGTTTTAGTACTTTCAGGAGCAAGTTCATACGCAACACACGTTTCACACCTGTCTTTTTTCGGCTGAAAAAAACTTATATTGAATTCTTTATTAAAAGTATTCAAGTATAACCAATAGTCGCACTGTGGCAGACTTTTTTTTTATCATTGTTAAAATCAGTGCAGAGGTCCCTTATAGTTTTATTGTCAGAAATGTACTCTCTATTTGTTGTCGCTCTTAAATAATGGGGTTCTACCCTCGGTACCGACTCTATGTGGTTCCTGATGCTCTGGAGCAGTTCAGGGTCTACCCTTTTTTTGTTGTCATGCTTTCCTCTACGCTCAGGCTCTACGATACCATGGCTGTTGGTTTTACTTTTAACAGTTATTAGCTGCCAAAACTAAAAAAATAAGTAAAAAAACTAAAACCCGACTATGACAAAAAAAACGAGGTAAAAAGAAAAGCCGTAGTCACACGTTATTAAAGTGTTTCGGTTGTTACCTATAACGTGTGACTGCGGCTTTTCTTTTTACCTTGTTTATTTCAGCATCCTGGAAATCTTGTTTCATACTTTTAGTTTCGTCGTTTTTTTTTGTCATAGTCGGGTTTTAGTTTTTTTACTTATTTTTTTAGTTTTGGGATTGCCGACTCAGTATCAACATTAAACACTGAAAAAAGTGATAAATTGCACCATTAATCAATAAGTCTATTGAAAACCAAACTTAAAAATGTTAAACAGACTTTCTTATAAATAGTACAAAATACAGATGAGTACATTTAAAATTATACAGTTCTGATTCAAAATTGGTCCATTATTTAGACTCGTTTGTTAATAAATAAGTGACCGAATTTGTTATTATGTCACCTAATACGCTAATACATACAATTTAAAAGGAACCTAAATCGGTCAGTTTATGACTATAAATTGTAACTAAACTTACCTCCGAAATTGACAAACAAACAGACACAAAGCGTAATCGGTCACTACGGTACTAAACTTGTCACGTCTTGTCACGACAACTCATGATTCGGGCGCGGGGGGAGGGAACGGTTGAGGGACAAAGAGACCGAAATATACCTCTATCCTTTTCTTACGTTTATTGGCCAGTTTTTAACCGACTTCGAAAAGGAGGATGTTATATGTTCGGTTGAATGTATGTTTTTTTTTTTTTTTTTATGTATGTTCACCGATTTCTCGGTCAATTGTGGACCGATTTAAATTTTTTTTTTTTTAAATGGAAGGTTCTACTTCCGAGTTGGTCCCATAGAAATATTGTTATGATCTGATCATGATCTTTGAAGATATGGAACAGAACTCCTCATAGGATCACAGCAAAACCGCCGTAACAAGTAAAATTGCTTTGTTTATACGTGTAGTCGATGACTGACTGAAAGTTGAGGGGGAATATATCGAACTGATCTGATGATGAAGCCTGAAGTTAGGCACCGGAACTCTGTAATAAATTAATATAATTTATCCGTGTTTGGGATTATTAGAATTGTCATGAGATGCACTCTGGCTATAAGGTATTTAAGTTTGGCTGAGGGGTACTTTTTAGTGGTGGTACCATAACTAAAAAGTGTAAAATAAAAAACTTTTTACAAAAAAAATACAACCGACTTCAAAGTAAAAAAAACACTGAAAAGTGCAAAATAACTTTAATTTCGGAAGTCGGTGTTAAATAACGAAGAGACAAAACTATTATAGAAACACCGACTTCCGAAATTAAAGTTATTTTGCACTTTTCAGTGTTTTTTTTACTTTGAAGTCGGTTGTATTTTTTTTGTAAAAAGTTTTTTTCTAATTTATATATGATAGAGTATACTTTTTTAAGTCATTCTGTATACTTAACTCATTTAACCAAAATTTTGAATTCGGTCACTTTCGTTCTCAGCGTGCGAATTATCTCCGGATATCTATGGTGTCGCGTATGTAACGTCGCATGACGTGGCGTCGCGTGGCGTGGATCTAATGTAGCTCTACAAGTCTAGTTGCCATATAAAATGTATGGAGACCGACGCGCCCAGATCGGCGTACGTGACCCACGTGTGCGCAATGTAGTTCTACCTGTAAAGTAGTCCTTGTGGTGTTGCTTCGTCAGTCTGTGTGACACAGCTGGATACTTCAGGAGCTACCGCCACAGACTGGACATTTTATTGAATATTTATACTTCTTTAGTTCGTCGGAATGTGATACTGAGTGAGTGCGGGTAGATGGTAATAAAAGTCACTAAGTTTCTAGTACTCACGGTTTACTCGGATTTCACGAAAATCCACGATCACAAAAGCATACACGAACACATGAACAGAAGGAGTGGACGATACAGTCACAATACACAATAGTCAGAAGATCCAGAACACAATAACACAATGGCAAGGCTTCACGAAACGAGGTATCCGAAACTACGAAAGCGCGCACGGCAGTTGGTAGCGGACTGAAGGTCGACGTAGGTTAAACTGTGTGCGTGCGATGGTCACGCACTTCGTCATCATGCAACTTCGTCCTTCGACACCACCGATGCGTTCCGAAATATGATATCGTTTTGTGTATCATAATAAATATTAATAAATGTGATTAAATAATTGTGTTGCTGTTGTCGTGGTGTGTGATTTTATAATATACATAAATAAACTATATTATTGTGGTATGTAGATATATACCCTACATCCCCAGCCCCCAGTTGTCAGTCCCCAGTTATCCTGCTATGTGCATATTAATTATGTTAGCTAATGTGTTAACTTTAGAGAAAGATTGCATAAGAAACTTATTTAGTGTACCTAGATATAGTGTAGCGGGAAGGTTTTAAATAAAACGACCAAAACGGGTAACACACCCTCTATACTTTTGCCTTGACAGCACACAATTATTACAAATATCATAAATCAATACCATTTAAAATAATAATAATTATATAGTAGCACTTACTCTGAGATGTTGCTTACCCCGAGAACTGGAATGGAATGTGTCAGGACAGCGCAGCGCGTTATTTTATAACCTTGTCAACTGTCATAGCGCTGAGCTGTCAAATCGCATAACGTTCCAGTTGTCAGTGCAAAATAAATACATTTTAATGTTGCCAATACGGAAAACAATCATAGTGTATGTAACTAATCATAAAAATCGCTAACAGTCGGCCATCCGTATTACAAATACGACCTCGTATGTGAAAGAATAAAGAAATTGGTTTTATACACAAAATAATGAGAGAAGAATAAAAGAATAACAGCAATAAAGCAAACAGATATCTATTACAGTAGCGAATAAAACTTTAGATTATTCATACACTGGTTGCTGTACCTAGGAACGAGACTAAACATAATTATCAATTTACCAATTACTATTTAGACACAATTGATTGCATTATTTAGTTGTTATGTAAAAGTAGCTTATAAGCAATTGTGTATACATGATTTTACTTTGTTGCTCAATAAATATATATTATTATTATTCTTACAAATCATTATCTTATTCTTTATACAGTCATTCAAAAACAGGTCTCTAAAATGTCCTGCCTCTACTGATTCAAAGATTCAAAGCATTTTATTTCAAATACACAATTTACAGGCACTTTTGAAATGTCAAGAAGTCAAGTTACGCGCCGTCGACTCAGGCTTGGTCCTTATCGGACGGCCGGACGGTGAGCTACCCATTGCTCATAGTCCGCAAACCTGCATCAGCCTATTGATTCTCGACGTCCGGAACGTCTCCCACAGGGCTCTGTTACTTATTTCTTGTCGCTATCATGTAATGACAAACGTACGTAAGCGTCAGGACCCCTGGACCACTAGCGATATTTGATGTTTAGAGAATACCAAAATTAACTACCTTTTTGCTACTATTTGGTACCTACCTTCAAATATTTGGTACCTCTATTGACAGCGAGAAAACGCCAGAAGAAAGTGGCCAGACATTCTGACGTCAGGATGTCTGGACCATTTTTTTTTTCATAGTTCTAGACAACACAGCTAATTTATCTTTTTGTAAATATTTACTACCTTTTTAGTACCTCACCATATATTTTTTTCAAATTTTTTCAGCATACTTGAAAAAAGTTAGATGTAAAATATTTTTTTCAAAATGGATATTTATTTTGCCCCATATGCCATGAGATATCTGATGTTTAGAAAATACCAAAATATACTACCTTTATGCTACTACTTGGTCCCTAACGTCAAATACTTAGTACCTCTATTAACAGCGAGAAAACGTATGAAGAAAGTGTCATCAGGTTGTCAGGGCCATTTTTTTTTTTCATGGTTCGAGACAACACAGCTAATTTGTTTTATTGTAAATATTTACTACCTTTGTAGTGCCTCAACGTAAATTTTTGCAACTTTTTTTAGCATACTTGAAAAAAGTTAGATGTGAAATATTTTTTTTTTAAATGGGTATTTATTTTGCCACATATGGCATGAGCTATCTGATGTTTAGAAAATACCAAAATATACTACCTTTATGCTACTACTTGGTCCCTAACGTCAAATACTTAATACCTCTATTATATTATATTATAGATAAATTACACCCAGACACAGAACAAATGATCGTTGCTCATTACACAAACATTTGTCCTGGGTGGGAATCGAACCCACGACCTCCGGCATAGCAGTCAGGGCCACTAACCACTAGACCAACAAGCCAGTTAAAATAAAAATATATATCCTAAAAATAAGTATGTTGTATGTGGCAAGTTCATCATTATCCATCATCCATTATTAAAAAAAAATAATACAGCTCGCAGCGTAACATTTTTTATAGTATGGTAAAAAAATAAGCAGGTGCTGAGTAGATAGTAAATATTTACAAAAAGACAAATTAAGTAGCTGCATTATTTCGACCTATGAAAAAAAAAGATGTGTAGCCATACCGATGTCAGAATGTCTTACCGTTATTTTTACGCGTTTATTGACTGAGCAAAAAGTAGTAAATGTTGGTTTTTCTAAACATCAAATATCTCATGCTATGTAGCTACTATCACATATATACATATCCATCATGTTTTTTTTTAATGCGTTACATTTTTATAGAACGACAAAAAAAATTGAATTATATGTGTACTAAAAAGGTAGCTATTTGATACCTTTTTAGTACACATATAATTGTTTAACACTTACAAAATTGTTTAACACTTACACATTTATAATTGTTTAACACTTACAAAAAGATAAATTACCTGATTTGTCTTGACCATGAAAAAAAAATGGCCCAGACATACTGATGTCAGAATGTCTGACCACATTCTTCATGCGTTTTTTCGCTGTCAATAGAGGTACTACGTAAGTATTTGACGTTAGGTACCAAGTAGTAGCATAAAAGTAGTGTATTTTTTAAACATCATATATCTTATGTCATATCATATGGCAAATTAAATATCCATTTAAAAAAAAATATTTCACATCTAACTTTTTCCAAGTATGCTAAAAAAAGTTGAAAAAAAATTATGTTGAGGCACTAAAAAGGTAGTAAATATTTACAAAAAGACAAATTAGCTGTGTTGTCTCGAACCATGAAAAAAAATGGTCCAGACAACCTGATGACACTTTCTTCATACGTTTTCTCGCTGTTAATTGAGGTACTAAGTATTTGATGTTAGGTACCAAGCAGTAGCATAAAGGTAGTGTATTTAGGTATTTTTCAAACATCAGATATCTCATGTCATAATGTGGCAAATTAAATATCCAATTTGAAAAAAAAAATACACGTAACATCTTTCAGGTATGCCAAAAAAAGCTGAAAAAAATATTTGTTGAGGTACTAAAAAGGTAGTAAATACTTTTCAAAAGATAAATTAGCTGTGTTGTCTCGAACCATGAAAATAAAAAAATGGTCCAGACAACCTGATGACACTTTCTTCATGCGTTTTCTCGCTGTTAATAGAGGTACTAAGTATTTGACGTTAGGGACCAAGTAGTAGCATAAAGGTAGTATATTTTGGTATTTTCTAAACATCAGATATCTCATGGCATATTTGGCAAAATAAATATCCATTTTGAAAAAAATATTTCACATCTAACTTTTTTCAAGTATGCTAAAAAATGTTGAAAAAAATATATGGTGAGGTACTAAAAAGGTAGTAAATATTTACAAAAAGATAAATTAGCTGTGTTGTCTAGAACTATGAAAAAAAAAATGGTCCAGACATCCTGACGTCAGAATGTCTGGCCACTTTCTTCTGGCGTTTTCTCGCTGTCAATAGAGGTACCAAATATTTGAAGATAGGTACCAAATAGTAGCAAAAAGGTAGTTAATTTTGGTATTCTCTAAACATCAAATATCGCTAGTGGTCCAGGGGTCCTGACGCTTACCAAACGTACAGGCCCCTCAAATATCCTGCCTCTAATGAAAAACAAACAGGCTCCTCAAATGTCCTGCCTCTAATGGAAAACAAACAGGCCCCTCAAATATCCTGTCTCTAATGAAAAACAAACAGGCCTCTCAAATGTCCTGCCTCTAATATAAACAGACAGGTCCCTCAAATGTCCTGCCTGTAATGAAAAACAATTATTAGTTAATAAACAATTGCCTGATAAAGCCAATTGGTTTATCCTGAACAGGCCCCTCAATGGTTCTGAACAGGCCCCTCAATGGTCCTGAACAGGCCTCTCAACGGTCCTGAACAGGCCTCTCAATGGTCCTGAACAGGCCTCTCAATGGTCCTGAACAGGCCTCTCAATGGTCCTGAACAGGCCTCTCAATGGTCCTGAACAGATCCCTCAATGGTCCGATTGCATTCACACATAGAAAGCCACTGTATCCCTGAGTGACCTAGGCTGTATTAATATGTACGCGGGCGATGCCGCGGGCAAAAGCTAGGAGGCAAATGTAATAAATGTCAGACTATCTGTCAACAGGCAATCCATATAATATTAATTTACCTAATTTTAATTTCAATAAGTGTCAACACTATTAACTGTCCTCTTTAGTTGCATTTAGATTATTCCTAATCAAAAGTATTACTGGTCTGCTCATTTACTTTATAAGTAAGCTCAGAACGCAGGTCATGGTAACAACGATTCATAAGTTGGTAGATATGTTTGCTACGGTCATTTAACAGTGATCCAAAACCGGTCCCTAATCCATCTGAACACACCCCGAGTTGTCCTTAGGTACTCAATAGATTTACATACGTGTGGTATGGTAATACCTCCAGGGTGTAGCCCTGGCAAGGCACGTGTGGTGGTGTGGTAGTACCTCCAGGGTGTAGCCCTGGCAAGGCACGCGTGGTGGTGTGGTAGTACCTCCAGGGTGTAGCCCTGGCAAGGCACGCGTGGTGGTGTGGTAGTACCTCCAGGGTGTAGCCCTGGCAAGGCACGCGTGGTGGTGTGGTAGTACCTCCAGGGTGTAGCCCTGGCAAGGCACATGTGGTGGTGTGGTAGTACCTCCAGAGTGTAGCCCTGGCAAGGCACGTGTGGTGGTGTGGTAGTACCTCCAGAGTGTAGCCCTGGCAAGGCACGTGTGGTGGTGTGGTAGTACCTCCAGAGTGTAGCCCTGGCAAGGCACGTGTGGTGGTGTGGTAGTACCTCCAGAGTGTAGCCCTGGCAAGGCACGTGTGGTGGTGTGGTAGTACCTCCAGGGTGTAGCCCTGGCAAGGCACGTGTGGTGGTGTGGCAGTACCTCCAGAGTGTAGCCCTGGCAAGGCACGTGTGGTGGTGTGGTAGTACCTCCAGAGTGTAGCCCTGGCAAGGCACGTGTGGTGGTGTGGTAGTACCTCCAGGGTGTAGCCCTGGCAAAGCACGTGTGGTGGTGTGGTAGTACCTCCAGGGTGTAGCCCTGGCAAGGCACGTGTGGTGGTGTGGTAGTACCTCCACAGTGTAGCCCCGGGCAAGGCACGTGTGGTGGGGTCAGAAGAAACTCATCTTGAATAAGGTAGTACAACAAAAGCGATAAGCCTGAATATTTTAAAGTTCACCATTTTAAAGTACACATCACTATGCCCGCTTAGATAGGTACTATTTTATCAAAAACATTGTAACGGTGCCTACATACGTAGGTACTTTCAAAGCAAAAGTAGAAGATGCAGTTTAGGAAAAAAATCGCTTGTGGGCGGGATAAACGAATGCATTTAAATAAACGACTCGTTTATCCCACTTCTGAATTGTTAGCTAATGTGTTAACTTTAGAGAAAGATTGCATAAGAAACTTATTTAGTGTACCTAGATATAGTGTAGCGGGAAGGTTTTAAATAAAACGACCAAAACGGGTAACACACCCTCTATACTTTTGCCTTGACAGCACACAATTATTACAAATATCATAAATCAATACCATTTAAAATAATAATAATTATATAGTAGCACTTACTCTGAGATGTTGCTTACCCCGAGAACTGGAATGGAATGTGTCAGGACAGCGCAGCGCGTTATTTTATAACCTTGTCAACTGTCATAGCGCTGAGCTGTCAAATCGCATAACGTTCCAGTTGTCAGTGCAAAATAAATACATTTTAATGTTGCCAATACGGAAAACAATCATAGTGTATGTAACTAATCATAAAAATCGCTAACAGTCGGCCATCCGTATTACAAATACGACCTCGTATGTGAAAGAATAAAGAAATTGGTTTTATACACAAAATAATGAGAGAAGAATAAAAGAATAACAGCAATAAAGCAAACAGATATCTATTACAGTAGCGAATAAAACTTTAGATTATTCATACACTGGTTGCTGTACCTAGGAACGAGACTAAACATAATTATCAATTTACCAATTACTATTTAGACACAATTGATTGCATTATTTAGTTGTTATGTAAAAGTAGCTTATAAGCAATTGTGTATACATGATTTTACTTTGTTGCTCAATAAATATATATTATTATTATTCTTACAAATCATTATCTTATTCTTTATACAGTCATTCAAAAACAGGTCTCTAAAATGTCCTGCCTCTACTGATTCAAAGATTCAAAGCATTTTATTTCAAATACACAATTTACAGGCACTTTTGAAATGTCAAGAAGTCAAGTTACAAATCTATGTTACTTATTTCTTGTCGCTATCATGTAATGACAAACGTACAGGCCCCTCAAATATCCTGCCTCTAATGAAAAACAAACAGGCTCCTCAAATGTCCTGCCTCTAATGGAAAACAAACAGGCCCCTCAAATATCCTGTCTCTAATGAAAAACAAACAGGCCTCTCAAATGTCCTGCCTCTAATATAAACAGACAGGTCCCTCAAATGTCCTGCCTGTAATGAAAAACAATTATTAGTTAATAAACAATTGCCTGATAAAGCCAATTGGTTTATCCTGAACAGGCCCCTCAATGGTTCTGAACAGGCCCCTCAATGGTCCTGAACAGGCCTCTCAACGGTCCTGAACAGGCCTCTCAATGGTCCTGAACAGGCCTCTCAATGGTCCTGAACAGGCCTCTCAATGGTCCTGAACAGGCCTCTCAATGGTCCTGAACAGATCCCTCAATGGTCCGATTGCATTCACACATAGAAAGCCACTGTATCCCTGAGTGACCTAGGCTGTATTAATATGTACGCGGGCGATGCCGCGGGCAAAAGCTAGGAGGCAAATGTAATAAATGTCAGACTATCTGTCAACAGGCAATCCATATAATATTAATTTACCTAATTTTAATTTCAATAAGTGTCAACACTATTAACTGTCCTCTTTAGTTGCATTTAGATTATTCCTAATCAAAAGTATTACTGGTCTGCTCATTTACTTTATAAGTAAGCTCAGAACGCAGGTCATGGTAACAACGATTCATAAGTTGGTAGATATGTTTGCTACGGTCATTTAACAGTGATCCAAAACCGGTCCCTAATCCATCTGAACACACCCCGAGTTGTCCTTAGGTACTCAATAGATTTACATACGTGTGGTATGGTAATACCTCCAGGGTGTAGCCCTGGCAAGGCACGTGTGGTGGTGTGGTAGTACCTCCAGGGTGTAGCCCTGGCAAGGCACGCGTGGTGGTGTGGTAGTACCTCCAGGGTGTAGCCCTGGCAAGGCACGCGTGGTGGTGTGGTAGTACCTCCAGGGTGTAGCCCTGGCAAGGCACGCGTGGTGGTGTGGTAGTACCTCCAGGGTGTAGCCCTGGCAAGGCACATGTGGTGGTGTGGTAGTACCTCCAGAGTGTAGCCCTGGCAAGGCACGTGTGGTGGTGTGGTAGTACCTCCAGAGTGTAGCCCTGGCAAGGCACGTGTGGTGGTGTGGTAGTACCTCCAGAGTGTAGCCCTGGCAAGGCACGTGTGGTGGTGTGGTAGTACCTCCAGAGTGTAGCCCTGGCAAGGCACGTGTGGTGGTGTGGTAGTACCTCCAGGGTGTAGCCCTGGCAAGGCACGTGTGGTGGTGTGGCAGTACCTCCAGAGTGTAGCCCTGGCAAGGCACGTGTGGTGGTGTGGTAGTACCTCCAGAGTGTAGCCCTGGCAAGGCACGTGTGGTGGTGTGGTAGTACCTCCAGAGTGTAGCCCTGGCAAGGCACGTGTGGTGGTGTGGTAGTACCTCCAGGGTGTAGCCCTGGCAAAGCACGTGTGGTGGTGTGGTAGTACCTCCAGGGTGTAGCCCTGGCAAGGCACGTGTGGTGGTGTGGTAGTACCTCCATAGTGTAGCCCCGGGCAAGGCACGTGTGGTGGGGTCAGAAGAAACTCATCTTGAATAAGGTAGTACAACAAAAGCGATAAGCCTGAATATTTTAAAGTTCACCATTTTAAAGTACACATCACTATGCCCGCTTAGATAGGTACTATTTTATCAACAACATTGTAACGGTGCCTACATACGTAGGTACTTTCAAAGCAAAAGTAGAAGATGCAGTTTAGGAAAAAAATCGCTTGTGGGCGGGATAAACGAATGCATTTAAATAAACGACTCGTTTATCCCACTTCTGAATTGTTAGCTAATGTGTTAACTTTAGAGAAAGATTGCATAAGAAACTTATTTAGTGTACCTAGATATAGTGTAGCGGGAAGGTTTTAAATAAAACGACCAAAACGGGTAACACACCCTCTATACTTTTGCCTTGACAGCACACAATTATTACAAATATCATAAATCAATACCATTTAAAATAATAATAATTATATAGTAGCACTTACTCTGAGATGTTGCTTACCCCGAGAACTGGAATGGAATGTGTCAGGACAGCGCAGCGCGTTATTTTATAACCTTGTCAACTGTCATAGCGCTGAGCTGTCAAATCGCATAACGTTCCAGTTGTCAGTGCAAAATAAATACATTTTAATGTTGCCAATACGGAAAACAATCATAGTGTATGTAACTAATCATAAAAATCGCTAACAATTATGTAATTTTCCCTTCACTGTGTTTTCTAGAACTGGACAATCTATACAATAGCCATTCAGATGCAGAAGATATACCAGCACATCAGTCTGAGTCTGATTCAGAAGATTATGTACCCTTAATAAAGATCAAAACGGAAGTGGAAGAAGAACAAGAAGTATCGAGGAAGAAGCGAAGAGCCAGTAAGACGACACGTGAGTATTAGTCAGGCTATGAACTCACGAAGCGGTTTTCACCCGCGCCCACCGCGGCGGAGGAACATTTGTTTTATTTCTAAACTCACGAGGCCAGAGTTTTGTGCGGTTACGCAGAGCTGTTGAGTCACACGTCGGCCAAGGGCGAGTTGGACTCGCGCACGATGTGTTCCGCACCATAGCTATACAACATTAAACACTATACATAAAATCACGTTTTTGGTATAGGTTCCCATACTTTTAACTTAAATATTTATTTTAATTTAATTTATTTTTAAAGTGAATATTCTGTGTATATTTCAACTGTCTAGCTATCACAGTTTATGAGATACAGCCTGTTGACAGACAGACGGACAGTGGATTCTTAGTATTAGGGTCCCATTCTTACCCTTTGGATACGAAACCCTAAAAAGTTGTGGGTGCATTCACAGATTGTCGAATTTCTATACCCCCACCGGCCACTGCGAGCGCCAACCGATGGCGTCGCGTGCGGCCGCAACCCGGCCCGTTGTTGAGAGGAGCGCTCTCAACAGTAATCCTTGTCGAGTCGTTTTATCAGTCTGTGTGACACAGCTGGATATTTCAGGAGCTACCGCCGGAGACTTGACATTTTATTGAATATTTATGTTTATTTGTTAGTTCCTCCAATTGCCTTGCCAGATTTATTAACAATTCCTTCACTGTTTTTGCTTTCTTGCAGAGCTAGAACTGGAAAATCTAAACAATATCTATTCAGAAGGTATACCAGCACAACAGTCTGAATCTTATACAGAAGATGATGCGCCTTTAATAGAGAACAAAATGGAAGTGGAAGAAGAACAAGAAGTATCGAGGAAGAAGCGAAGAGCCAGTGAGACGACACGTGAGTATTAGTTAGTGAATCACTCTGTGCGCGAACAGGCCGACTCACAGCACATCTGAATAAGGTACTGAACACCGATTGCAGATACAACAGAACAGTTCTGTGTGGAATATCATTACCCTTGCTTTTGGCTCTGCCGTAGTCGGGTACTTACAGCTTGTTTTGTTTTTTATTTTATTTTATTAAGGACTAACGGCGAACTTCTTACCGCCTAATAGTCAATGAATATTGTGATACCTTTTAGCTGAACTGTCAAAAGATAATGCCATCTACTGGTATTATCAGAATCAGCCTGATTCATATTAAAATTACATTTTAACAAGAGATGGCGTTGTTTTAAAAAAAACAATTCATTGACTCTAATGAGAACCATTCGTTTTATTTTAATGTGTTTTGAATTTGGCGCTTATTTGATTTAAAATCGTAGGAGCGGTCATTGCGAAGAAACGAAAACTGGAAATACGAGGAAAAGAACTTGAAGACGTAATTACAGAAAATCAAAAGAAGAATGAAGAGTCAGACACAAAAGTTACCCAGAACACGTCAAATTTTTCGTCCAAACTTATTCCGAAATTTCAAGTACCATTGACTAATACAACACCTCGAGTTAATATTAGTGTTATTGATACTACTTTATACACAAATTGTCGTATTATTATCAAAAAACTTAACTTATCAAACCACACTCGTATACGCACGGATGGAGCACCTTACAAGTGTGATATTTGTAAGTACAGTTGTAATAACAAGGGACATTTAAAAAAACATATCCGTGTACACACTGGCGAGAAACCTTTCAAATGTGATATATGTCAGCATAGATTTAATGAAAAGAGTGATTTAACGCGACATAGTCGTATACATAGAAGTGAAAAACCGTACAAGTGTGACGAATGCCAGCGTTGTTTTGGTGAGAAGAATAATTTGATACATCACATTCGTACGCACACTGGTGAGAAACCTTTCAAATGTAAAGAATGTCAGCGCTGTTTTAGTCGGGAGAGTAGTTTAAGACAGCACATTCGTACGCATACTGGCGAAAAACCTTACAAATGTAAAGAATGTCAACTTTGTTTTGGTCAGAAGAGTACTTTAACAAGGCACATTCGTACGCATACAGGCGAAAAACCTTACAAATGTGAAGAATGTGAACTTTGTTTTAATCATAAGCTTTCTTTAACAAGGCACATTCATACGCACACTGGTGAGAAACCTTTCAAGTGTAAAGAATGTCAACTTTGTTTTATTCAAAAGGTTAATTTAACAAAACACATTCGTACGCATACAGGTGAAACACCTTACAAATGTAAAGAATGTCAGCGCTGTTTTAGTCAGGTGGGTCATTTAACAAGTCACATTCGTACGCACACTGGTGAGAAACCTTACAAATGTAAAGAATGTCAGCGCTGTTTTAGTCAGGTGGCTCATTTAACAAGTCACATTCGTACGCATACTGGCGAGAAACCTTACAAATGTGAAGAATGTGAACTTTGTTTTAATCATAAGATTTCTTTAACAAGGCACATTCATACGCACACTGGCGAGAAACCTTTCAAGTGTGACGAATGCCAGCGTTGTTTTGGTCGGAAGAATATTTTGATACATCACATTCGTACGCACACTGGTGAGAACCCTTACAAATGTAAAGAATGTCAGCGCTGTTTTAGTCAAAAGGGTCATTTAAGACAACACATTCGTACGCACACTGGCGTGAAACAAATGTGAAAAATGTCAACTTTGTTTTGGTCAAAAGATTACTTTAATAAGGCACATTAGTAGGGTATAATTGGGGATTCTGGAATCATTTGTTCTCGCTTCGCTCGAACTGCATGATCCCAGAATCCCCAATTATTTTTATCGAGCGATGACTAATCAGACTACAGACGATATGATTTATAACATAGGTATTGTTGATCCAGATTGATCTATTTCAAGTGCAATGTGGCATCGTATACATAAATATACTAATAGGGTAGATATGATCCAACTCAGAACACAATGCAATGGCGCATATTCTAATATAGTAATTGTTTCAGACAGTTATTAATATAATATATTCCTTTCACAGCAATCAAATAAAAACATTGAGGAAAATGTATAGCATGTTGCATCCAAGGATCGTCGTAAATCTCCCAATCTTCTATAACACCTCCACATGAGAAACACGCTGCTTTATCATTTACACCGTTTCCAAAATAAAAAAATCCGGCTTCAGCCATTTCCATCACCAAACTTATTCTTGAATTAGCCGTTGCCCAATAATGTCTAAACGAAATTTCACGCATTTTATACGCATTATACATGTCATAACGAGGGCTACATTTATTATGAGACATGTTCTATTCACTCACTATATAGTTCTTCATACAGTTAATTATAAAGGTGAAATGATATCGTACTGCGGTAGCCATCAATTTATAATTATTAACATTTGATGGGATTGGTAGGGATAGAGGATTTGAAAATTAAACAAGCAAATATTTATTTCAAAAATGTATTTTCTATACACCATTTATTTAAACATATTACATTTTTTAAGGACGTCAGCTGTCAGCTGTCATGTAAACAAAGTGCACCCGTATTAAAATTATCTAAAATTGCTTAATTAACCATATATCACGTAATTCTATTACAAAAATGTATAAAATTGTGCAATGCATGAGTGAAAGTGTTATCTTTGCGTAATAGTCATTAAATATGACTTCAAAATGTGGACAAAATATTGGGGCAAAACAAGTTTCGTGAGTAAAAATAAACACTTTGTGACAACAAACATCACTAATTAACGTACTGAAAACCATGTGACATACGTAAATATAAAAAAATACAACGAAAAAACCTAACATTGCAAAAGTGACACTCAGTGAAAAATATTTCGAATTGTTTAAATCTAACCGGCTTTGTAACGAACTTTTTTGTTTAGACGAGCCTAATGATCAATAATTTCAACGATACAAGTAAGTGACATTGTGGCTAATTGGATAAGCCACATACCTTCTGAGGTTCGTCGTGTGACCCCAAGTTCGAATCCCGCATAGACTTTGACTTTTTGGATGTTTGTTGAATTTAAATTAAGAAAATAAGACATTCTGAGAGTCAATTGACGTAAACTAAGTAGTAAAGCAATAATCATCGTATGTCTATGCAGTATAACAATTATAAAAATAAAGCGGGTTGATGATTAATAAATATGAGCTTCTTTGAAAATATAACTTTTCGAAGAAATCGCACTCGCACAGTGTCAGACACAATAACAGAGGCCGAATCTAGCCATTCAACAATAGATGGCAGCACCAACAGTTTACCTAACATATCAGTCGAAGACAACGACGAATTAAGAAAGTTGAGGCAACAAATAGAAGAATTGCAGACCGAATTATGTTCAGCACACGAAGAAATAAACAATTTATCAATCGAGAACACGGAACTCAAAAAAACTATTAATGATATGACAAATAAGCATGAAATCGTCAACAAAGCGACAAAAAAGCTAATGAGCGAATTGAGTACACCAAAGAAAAGCAAAAAAATTATAACGCCTCGCCGTAGTTCTAATGACCAGCACAAACAAAAATTACTGTTGGATAGCGAAAAACAGAGATTTGAGCTACTAGACTCGCCGTTAAAATTTTGTCTTGCTCAAGCTGCACCAGTAGATACTACTCCAAAGAGTGAACTTGTTCACCATAAAATAAAACCAGAACAGCACAAACTCTGCATTATAAGTAGTAATAGAACTAATAAAATTTTATCAATCGCAGAAAGAACGTTCCCAACATATTACGTATGCCATTACTTAACACCCAACTGTGGACTCATGAAGCTTATTACTAACATCGAGGTGAAAGTAAAAAATTATACAATGAATGACTACTGTCTGATTTTCATCGGTGAAGAAGATTTTCAACGCACAAACAACTACTATGATCTGGTTATTAATATCCGTAAAACTTTATCGAAGATACAACATACAAATATCATACTTTGTCTACCTACCTTTAAATTTAAAGATTCTGTTATGTTCAACTGCAGAATAGAAACGTTTAGTAATATGCTTTATTTGGATGTTTGTACTCATGAACACGCTTACTTATTCTATTCAAACCTAGATTTGTCATATGACTACAATATGTTTTCGAAGAGAAATGGGTCCCTTAATAACTATGGTATGAGCAACATCTTTGAAAATCTAAGTCAATTTATTCACTTAGACATTAGCTGTTCGAGCCAAATAAGCACGTATAATAACCCTAAAACAAGTCCCAGCACTAAGGCCTCTGAGCCAAATGAGTTGTTTTTTCTCGAATAGGTATGTTAATATATTGCATCAGAATATAGCAGGTTTAATAAACAAATCAAATGATCTTTCTGTTTGTTTAGACCAACTAGTTGATAAACAAATTAATGTTGATGTAGTATGCATTACCGAGCACTTCATTATGGAGGGCTACGAGAACCAGTTGTATGTACCGAATTATTGTTTAGCAGCGTCTTATTGCAGAAAGGGGAAAAAAAGGGGTGGATCTTGTATTCTTATTAAAAACGGACTCAAATGGAAAGAACTGCCTAAAATAGCGAAACTATCATCTCCAGGTGTATTTGAGTGTTGTGCTATTGAGCTTATTAGCTATAAGATAGTTGTCGTCTGTATTTATAGAGTGCCAAACGTAAATAATTTAAATGAATGTCTGAATAAGCTTGAGATACTTTTACAAGAGATATCAAAATTTAGCTGTAAGAATATTGTAATCGCTGGAGATTTTAACATTGATCTTCTTAAGTCGAATAGAATTTCTGCTACGCTTGAATGTCTACTACTGAGTTTCAATTTAAAACTTGAATTTAAACAACCGACACGAATGGCCAGCCAGACATGTATAGATAATTTTGCGCACAATTATAATAAGTTATGTAAAGGCGAAGTAATAGAGTTTGCTTTATCAGACCACACAGCACAGTTGCTTCAATGCCCCGTAAAAAAAGTGTGTTCTATCAACCATTGGTACACGACCAGAAGAGACTATAGTGCAGAGAACATAGCCAAGTTCAAAGCCTGTCTAAAAAATATTTCGTTTTCGGAGATCTACGAGACAAATGATCCCAATATAGCCTATAATGCATTTATCGACACTTTTAAGTTGTTTTATGACTTGTGTTTCCCGCTTACCCGCGTCAGAATCAATATTATAAAAAAACCTAAATGGTTATCCAAAGGTGTTAAATTATGCAGCAAAAGGAAAAGACACCTTCTCTGGCAACTGAGGCTTAATCCTACTCAGGTCAATAAAACCAAGTTTAAAAATTATTGTAAATTGTATAAAAAAATTATAAACCTGACTCAAAAGGCACAAAACAATTATAAAATAACGAAAGCCAAAAGCATGGCAAAAACTACCTGGCAAATCATAAACCAGAAAAAATACAATATTCCCAGCCAGCGTATTGATAAAATTAAATCTAATTCTAATAATAAAATTATAACAAATCCAAAGGACATTTCAAATGAATTTAATAATTACTTTGTTGATAAAATACAGCCCAAATTAATAGACGGCAGCCAATCTAAAGCAAGTAGGAAAATAGACATAAGAATGAACTCAATGTTCATGGCACCTAGCGTACCGGATGATATTTATAAAATAATAATGTCACTAAAAAATACAAATAGCGTAGGATACGATGGCCTCTCTACACAAATTTTCAAATCTGTAGCTAATGAGATATGTGTTCATTTCAGTTACATACTTAATCTCAGTATAAGTACTGGTATATATCCAGATGCTTTAAAAACATCCATTGTAAAACCAATTTTTAAGAAAGAAAATAGAGAGTTAATGGAAAATTACAGGCCAATCTCGCTGATTCCAATTATTTCAAAAATTTTTGAAAAGTTCATTTATAAGGAATTATACAAATACTTGGAAAAAAACAATATTTTGTGTGAACAACAAAAAGGATTTAGACCAAGCAGGACAATAAATATGGCGATTTATGATTTTGTACAGAATGTTATTAATAATGTAGATAAACGTAACCCAGTCTGCGCGATTTTTTGTGACATGACGCAGGCGTTTGATTATGTCCATCATCCTACACTACTAAAGAAACTCGAAGCGTATGGCATAAGGGGTAATGTCCTAGATTTGTTTCAGTCTTATTTGCATAACAGACGACAAGTAACTGAAATTAACAGAATTAATTTAGTTAATAAACAAGACGAGACATACAGATCATATGAGCGAATAGTTAGTTACGGGGTACCACAGGGAAGTGTGTTGGGCCCTTTGCTATTTATTTTATATATCAATGACTTGCCGGAATACATTGAACAACCATTGACTCTACTTGCAGATGACAGTACTGTGACAATACCTTCGAAAAGTGTAGATACATTCGAAAGTGACATAAATATTTCTTTAAAATCTATAATAGAATGGTTAGACGAAAATAATTTAAGAATAAATATAAGCAAAACTAAGGTAATGCATTTTAATCAACGCATGCCAGATAAGAGCAATCTGCAAGTGCAATATAATAATGATAATATTGATGAGGTAGTAAGTACTAAATTTCTAGGGCTAGAAATAGACAAAAAGCTTAGTTGGAAGCAACATATAGAGACGCTCTGCAAAAAAATAAGCTCATCTGCTTACGCTTTACATACTTTGTCATCGGTTGTAAATCTAAACTCACTTCTGACAGCATACCATGGTTTAGTCGAATGCCACCTAAGATACGGTGTTATCTTTTGGGGCAACTCCACTGAAAGAGAAACGGCATTCAAAGCTCAGAAAAGATGCATACGGTCTTTTTTAAAACTGCAAACTACAGATAGCTGCGTGCCATATTTTAAACTGCATAAGATTTTAACTTTACCATGCATATATATTTTAGAAATGGCAGTGTTTGTAAAGTTGAACCCAGATCGTTTTGAGCGCATAGCAGAAGTATTTCCACGAAATAGGCGTGATAATAGTAAGCTATGTCTCCCTAGTACGAGAACGACTTTAATGCGCAAAAGTGTCTGCTACATGGCGCCAGTCATATATAATAAATTACCGAGGAGTTGGAAAGAATTAAACCTAACTTTATTTAAAAAAAAAAACTCCGAAACTTTTTAGTAGACAAAGCTTACTATAGTGTGACGGAATTTTTGTTAGAGAAAGGAATTTCTTGATTTAGAAAAAAGTGCATAATTATGACATTTAATTTCTGTGATTTTTATTTTATAATTTAATTTAATAATTGAACCATTTTGTTTGTTTGTTTTTATTTTTGTGACATTTTAAATTTAATTTAATTTGATTTCTATGACATTTTTTTGAATTTTATTTTATTTTAATTCTTGACATTTTTATTTTTTGTTTTATTTAATTTAATTTTTGTGACATTTTAAATTTTATTGACATTTTATATTTTTATTTGATTTTGATTTTTATGACATGTTTTATTTATTCATTTTTTAAAATTTAATTTTAATTCATTTGACATTTTTAATTTTTGGTTTTATTTGATTCTAAATTTTTTGAAATTTTTAATTTTTGCGTTGTGTAATTTTTTATGATATTTTAATGTACTCGTACCTATATAGAATCTCCAGTGTAGTTTTTGCTTTTGCATGCCTTCTGGTTAAATATGGCTGATTCTTATTATATTTTTATGTCACCGTTTTGTACCCATATTTGCAAAATAAATATCTTATCTTATCTTATCTTATCTTATTTAAAGCACATATTTTCTTATGATAAATAGAACTATGGACATCATGAGAGTGTTCATATTTATTGTATAAGCTTAAAAAATTAGGACAACCTTCATCTTCTAAATTATTTATATTATTATTATTCAAAATATTTTTTAACCACAACACTTTTTCTAAACCTTTGGTGTAAACACTTTTATCTTTTAAAATATCTACAATCAAATTCTGATGATTTGAGTAGGGTATAAATCCATCTCTCCAGAATATTCTTTTATTATGTTCAATCCAACTGACTTGTCGTTTTTCTGGTTTCGTCAAATCGTAAAATGGAAATGGTGGCTTAATTAAAAACACCTGAATTTTGTTATTCAATAATACAGCAAATTCTTTAATGATAAATTCATTTGTTTCTGTTTTAAAACCTTGAACATCTACAATGGCTGTCATGATAATCTGCGCACTATGTTACTTAAAGGTTTATATTCCACAAGTCGATCGTTAATAATTAAACAATATCCAGTTGTGTTATCTGGTATTGGCGCTGAACATTCAATCTCCAACCGTACATCTACGGGGCCTGTTTTCAAACTATCGTTTTGTCTTGAACAGTCTATAATAAAGAGAGGAGCCTTCTCCTTAAAATCGATCAAATTAAGCAAGGGGTCTGCAGGACAATTGTAATACGACTGACGAAATTTCACATACATTTCATATAATATTATTAGGGATCAGAAGTGAAATAGATTAAAAAATAAACAATTCTTAATTTCCTTTAATTTGCACTTTTATAAAAATTACAAAAATATGAAGAGGAACACTGTAAGTACTAATTAAATAAAGTTTACACAAACAAAATGGAATAATCAGTACACGAACAAAAACATAACCCAAAAATAACTAAGCACACGATATTGGCCAAGTAGCACGTCCGTTCCGCACGCCGTCCAAGGGAAAAAGAGAAGTTGCCGCGCCGCGCGCCTCTTTTTATAAACTACCGTCGGTCACCGGCTGATGACGTGACTTTAGGATGTCGACTCGCCTTCAGTTACCAACACGGCCTCTCCTGACGCTCTGACGTCCTCGGCAGCTCCAGAGGATGGTCCTGCCTGTTCTGTAGCAGTGCCTTCCAATAAGACGCCCGAGTCTTCATTGTCTCCTGTAATCAGACAGTGACATTACGTAAAAAGATAACAGATATATGACACATCGAAACCTTAAAGACACACCAAGTACGTAACTTTGTCGCGTTGCAGACAGAGGCACCTAGTTAGCGTGTCTCGCAACGGTTCTCGGCATAGGCATCTAGTTAGCATACCGCCCAGACTTCTACCAACACTGTAGACATAGGCTCTTAGTTTGCATACCTCCCAGTGGCTGTTGACATAGGCACAAAGTTAGCATATCACACAGACTTCCACCAACACTGTAGGCATAGGCTCTTAGTTTGCATACCTCCCAGTGGCTGTTGACATAGGCACAAAGTTAGCATATCACACAGACTTCTACCAACACTGTAGGCATAGGCTCTTAGTTTGCATACCTCCCAGTGGCTGTTGACATAGGCACAAAGTTAGCATATCACACAGACTTCCACCAACACTGTAGGCATAGGCTCTTAGTTTGCATACCTTCCAGTGGCTGTTGACATAGGCACAAAGTTAGCATATCACACAGACTTCTACCAACACTGTAGGCATAGGCTCTTAGTTTGCATACCTCCCAGTGGCTGTTGACATAGACACAAAGTTAGCATATCACACAGACTTCCACCAACACTGTAGGCATAGGCTCTTAGTTTGCATACCTCCCAGTAGCTGTTGACATAGGCACAAAGTTAGCATATCACACAGACTTCCACCAACACTGTAGGCATAGGCTCTTAGTTTGCATACCTCCCAGTGGCTGTTGACATAGGCACAATGTTAGCATATCACACAGACTTCAAAAAATACTTGCCCTCAAAAAATGCGGCGCATGTCTCAGGAGTCCATTCACTCCTCCAAGGTACCATGGACTGTGCAGCAGCGTATGTGGTCTTTCCGTAGCCACCAGCCAGAAGTTGCAGCTCATAGCGGCCGTGGTCCAGGACTCCAGCTACGCGGCGAGGTCCGCGCATACCAGGATCAAGTTTCCCCGTAGGTAAACTTGACTGTAGGCATGTGGAGTCTGTCGGTCTTCATTAGCACGCCTGTCTTGATCGGCATGATTTTTGCACAACCGTTCGGCCGTCCTTTGTCTCCTCATCTCCCGTAGCGGTTCACGGTTCTCACCAGACAATTCGATGGCAACGTCTCGGTTCAGCTGTAACTTCCACAATTGTTTAGAGCGTTCTCCGTTCCGATGGTTCACCTCGATCCTCAATATGTTAAGAAGAGTACGAACGTAAGGTTCCACCTGGCCATTGACGTGATTCATCTCGGGAGAAATATAATGAATCTGAAAACTTATATCATTCATTAACGACACAAAACCAGATGATTGGAACATCCTACCTCTATTACGAGTACATACAATTGTCTTAGGTATTCCAAATAGAGACAACATTCTGCATAACACGTTTTAAAAAGTTCCCAGTACAAATACTGCTTTATTCGAAGTAGAATCCGATTCAGATTTTATCGATTCAGACCTATTTTGTTCAGTCGCATTGTTTGATTTCGACTTTTTAGAACAACCAGCTTAATTATAACCCGTGTGACCGTAAGTGAAACATTTGGAACCCTGATCCATGAATGAACGCTAAGTCATTCCTATGTGGGCTCTTGTTATCATTGAAACGCGAACCGTCACTATGCTGCTTAGGAACGGGCTTTACGAAAGTAGACAAGTAATTAACGAGATTGTCAGGTGTCAGACTTGCATTAGTAGCCGTTGCTTTGATTTGAGGGTCTTTAATCCCTCTTATAACAATCGCTGTTATCAACTCGTCTAATAGGCCTTTTACGATCCGTAAACGTAGTAGACATCAGAGTGCATATTCAGCATAGGTTGGGTAACTGTCCGAGTTAGTACCTACTCATTACTTCATACAAAATACTTGCCACATCAATTTTCTTGACACATAGTGACTGAAAATCTTTTTTAAAATGGCTCCATGTACGGTCATTTGTGATTCATTCACCAAGCCAAGTCTTAACACTTCCCTTCAGACAGCTACCAACGCGAGAAAGACACTCATTTTGTGACTAATTATTCAAAAATATAGCCCTGTCAACCTCGACAAACCACTGATCAACATCTTGCACATTTGGATCAAAATCAGAGATGTAAAAATGTTGGGTGCTTACTGACTCGACTGTATTGCCTCCACTATTTTATCTGTGGTTGCAATCGAAAAATCAGTAGCAGTACCTGTAGTTTCCGGCGTAGCTATTACCAGTGAGCGTTCTTCTAAAACCTTTAACCGCGAGACAATAGTCTCAAGCGATCGTCGGTGTAGCGGTGATGCAGGGCTTCGCGTCCTCACGCGGCTCCTACGATGATCTCGTTCGCGCCCGGAACGGCGATCGTAATCTCGAGACTTGCTACGTGACCTTCTACTCCGCTTATGGCGGCTACGAGATCGCTTAGAACGCGGGGCACTAGTTTTTGAACGTGAACGACTCGATCTATCCATTACCAGCTACTACCCGCTTTTATGTAGAAAAAAGAAAACTTTGAATAATTTGTGGGCGAAATGAATCTTTATCCCACTTCTGATATTAGGGATCAGAAGTGAAATAGATTAAAAAATAAACAATTCTTAATTTCCTTTAATTTGCACTTTTATAAAAATTACATAAATATGAAGAGGAACACTGTAAGTACTAATTAAATAAAGTTTACACAAACAAAATGGAATAATCGGTACACGAACAAAAACATAACCCAAAAATAACTAAGCACACGATATTGGTCAAGTAGCACGTCCGTTCCGCACGCCGTCCAAGGGAAAAAGAGAAGTTGCCGCGCCGCGCGCCTCTTTTTATAAACTACCGTCGGTCACCGGCTGATGACGTGACTTTAGGATGTCGACTCGCCTTCAGTTACCAACAATATATTGTATTTGTTCTCAGAAAAATTTAAGCTTAGAGGCTCGTAGGGATAATACTATGTAATTCAGAAATAGTGTTACGTTAGTAACCCCGCAGTGATCAAACAGAGAACTGTCTTTGGTTTTATTATTTTTTCTGTTGGTTTGCAAGCAAAAAATTACATATCGAGGTTTTTCTAATTGCGATGCAGTCTTAACTGACCAAGAATGTTTTGTAGTTTTAGTGAGCAAAGGATACTCATATAAATCCCAATTTTGAAACGCTATTTGAATAGATTTATCTCTTTCCAAGTGTTTTAGTAGTGTCAGTCGTTCCCGGTCTGACACTTTTATATGTGGTACACGCCATTGCAATCTTTGTATGTCTATTTGAAAATGCGCAATATCATCAGTTGCTATGATACTGTTTAAGTTAGAGTTACTTCTATTCAAAATAAGTTCATGTTTACAATTTATCACAATTTTATTGTAATCCTCAGCAAATCCTAAAATTTTATTAAGAGGTACAATAGCACTAAAATGACCATCACTTTTGAATCCATCTAAGTTCCAACCCCACAAAGCAGCAACTTTATTTTCTCCATCATTCATTGAAACGTATGACTTTATTGTCGACGTTATTCCAGAATTTTTGATGCGATCTATTTCAATGCCATTTATTTCGTATCTGATATCTTGAAACAAAAACATAACAGGGTTGTTACTGAACGTAATATTTTTCTTAATCGGTTTTCCATCTTTGTCGAAGAACTTTGCTTGACCCTCGACGTAAATTGAACTGGCTGATGGTAACACGTATATGTCTTGTTGGTGTATGGGAATTCTGATTTCATCGTTTTCTCTAAAGCTGTTAGTGTAGGGATTGTATGTGTGGACTTCATAGCTTTCAATCGAACTATCGAAGTGAGGTAATTCAGTAATTTGTAGTATATTCATACCTTAAAACCTAGAGCTTTAAGAAAAGCTTTATTTGCTTCACTCAATTTCTTCACTTTTTTCTTACGTCTATGCACCTTAACGGTCGTAGATGGAATAAGACGTTTGATTTTCACAGGAGTGTTTTTATAATATACTATCATTTTGTTTTTCTTAAATGAAGACGTAACTGAATATGTTCTTCACCAAAGTTAATACAGTTACCAAATTGATCAACAATCTTAACAGATATAGATGAAATTATATTTTTGTTCACTGGGAAGTAAATAACGTTCTGGGGTATTTCTGTGAAGCCGTGACTTGAAGCAGTATCAGATACGAATTCATGAATAAAATGAGTCGGTAATCCGTTGTGATATGAACCGTTCACAAGATCACATTCGATTCTGATTACAGCTGTTAAACTGGTGTTATTAACGGGCACATTCGGTCTTGTTTTTAATACTGAAAAGTATAGTAAACCGCACTCGTATTGATCAGATAAATGAAGAGGTGGTTGAAAATACGAGACCAATTCTGATTTATTTCCAGAGATGGTAACCGTAGTAGACATGCTTGCATACTGAACTCTTTACAATGATCCTGTTTATTTTATTTCTTGATTATACCAAAAATTCTTTAAGAAATTTAAACATAGATGTCCACAGTTGAATGGGTGATCGTTGTACGTTTTCATAATTATATTGAATTTTAGAACCTACATATTTTATAAACTCCTTTGGAGGTTTAAGATTTCCATAACTGTCGAAATACTCAACATAATCATTATATTTTGCATAGGCTACCCAATGAGAACCTGGGTTTTTAGAAATATCTAAATTAATAACTCCACATTCTTTTTTATATGGATATTTAGGGAGCTCAAGCTCAAGACACCTCTAAAATAAGGAATTCTATTTCCATACTTTAAAATGTCAAAGTTAGTTAAGGCCCGTTTGGGTAGCCGATATTTTAGTTTTTTTCTTTTGACACGAAAATTCCAAGACCGCCCTTATGTGGTTTAAGATGTAATCCTTTCCCAATACATAGAGCTTCCATTTTTTCATTGTGTCTTTTCGATTCCTCATACAGCTTTTTAGCCATTTTGAATTCATTTATGGTTTTGGCAATACCAGCTGCACCGCCTGCTAAAGCTCCCGCCGCTGATAATCCCGCAAAAATAGGAATCAGTTTTTGGAATAGGAATAACACGAGGGAGCTTAATCGATAAATCATCAGCTAATTCTCTGGTAGCGGCAATAGCTAATTCTATAGCCATTTTCTTGCTCTTAGGTTTTAATTTTTTTATGTGTCTTTTTGCTTTTGTAATAACAGTTTTTAATTTACTTTTTAATCCTTTTCCAGATGTAACTTCTGGAAAAGGATTAAAAAGTTTAGTAACGCTTTTTCTTCAAACCAGAACCAGTGTTAATTTTTGCCGACATAGCCTTACTTACTAAGCGTGCCGCGAGTTTTTCACCTATACTGGCATCCAGTGGCGTGTCAAAATAAGGCAAGCCCAATAAAATTTTAACCGATTTCAAAAAAAGAAAGTTCAGTTTTCGACTGAGTATGTAGGTACCTACGTATGTATCATCGCAATTTTCTCATAAACTACTGATTAGGTACAATAAATTAAAAGCCCAAAAAACAGTCATGAATTTCATTTATAATTATATCTGAGAATCAAGCACAGTTGTTTTCTATGACTAACATCGGGGGTTTCGTCAATAATAATTGAAACAAATTTTGTTTGCCTAACTTCGTAATCGATGCAAGTTTGCATCACATCGGCTACGGAATGAATAATATCGTTTTGAATTTTGTTAGATAAATAACTCGGCCCCGGTTTGTCACTTTTCTAATGCTGCATATGCTTTTCTAAAACGACATCGTATTTTGAAATTAACGAGACCAGTTCTAAAAAATTGCCTTTATTTTTGAATATTTAATTTCGTTATTTTAAAAAGTCGCTAGTTTTTATTGTTACTAAATCTTAAAAAAAGTCTCCAAACTCGTTAAAAATCTCCAAGATCTCACAACGTCGCTAAAACGGCAACACTGCAGAGTTGGCAAGGTGACAAGGTCACGCATACGCGAGCAACTTCATACGAATGCCCGGCTTAAATCTTCCATACTGATCGATTTGTAGACGCATAAGGTCCTAACTCGTTATACGGCACATCGCTATAAGTGCGAAAGTGACAGAGATAGTATTTGAAAGCCCGGTAAAAGCCGGTACGTGTAAGCGAGATAGATATAGCTCTCGCGTAGATGCTGCCAATGCGAAACTCTGCGCGCGCTGTGTAGTAGTGTGGCATAGGTAGATACTTTGTGTTATTTTGATAAGAATTAAAGCGCGCGAACTTTTAAATAGTTCGGGTTTGATATTGATTCTCTATCGAGCATTTTAGTAAGGCATGCCTGGCTTTTCTGCTTGTATGAAGGTACCGCCACTGCTGGCATCGGAAGCAACCGCTCGCTGTTTCGCCATTTTTAACAAAATTAAATCAGCCTTATGTCGATCTTTCAAGTTTGATGACTTGTGATATGCAATATCGTGATCTTTGCAATATTCGTCCAACTTATTTACACCGTTTTCTCCTTGTGCTAGTCTTTTTATTAATTTAGTACCAGGACCACAGTAATTATATCCTGGTAAGTGTAATTCAAATGGTAAATTATTAATAAGCCAATTGAGAAGACTACTCTCTCCAAAACACATTATACGACTGATGATTCCGGTTTGAATAATTTAATAAATAGTTATATCGATTCCAGTTTGTTGTTAATATTATTTATAATATTACATTCGATTTATCAATCCAACTGCTTTCAGCTGAAAACAAACCTAACCATTTTACTAAAACTCTGTTACCTTTTCTTCTAAGAACTTTCTCAACTAGATAAACATCATGATGTTTTGTTTTTTGAAGTTCTTGTGTGTAAAATGCACCTAAAATAGGGCGACCTCTGATAGTATCTTCAATTAAGTAAGTTATGGGAGCTGTTTTTTGTATTTTACGAATTTTAAATATTTCCGTTGACCAGTTGGGAGTGTAACCTTTTTCAAATGTTCCTTTGTATTTACTGATACGCACATAATCATCTACTTTGTACTTACTTTTTAAATTATATTTTTTTAGCAACTTTAAATACCTTTCTAATATCATTTTTTTATTATTATTGTCCACATTAGCTGGAATTTCATTAATAGTGCGATGGTGAGTGTGATTGTATTTGTAAATAACATCATTTAGGATATTATTTATCCAATTGTAATTGCCTTTTAAACTAAACTCCTTATAAACTTTAGATTTCAATGTCCTGATAAATCGTTCAACTATTGAAGCCTTTTTTGTTGAGAAGGTTGAATAATGGTTAATAATATATGATTTCATAAGCTTCTGAAATTTGTTATTATAAAATTCTGCTCCATTATCCGTTTGCAGTTTTTAGGAACACGTCCTTTATCCAACAAAGTTTTGAAAGAGTTACACAAATCTTCTTTGGTTTTACTTCTCATAGGAATGGCCCAAGCATATTTCGAAAATGTATCAATAACGACAAGAATATATCTGTAATTTTTATTTTCTTTTGAAATTGATTGCATATCAATTAAATCTGCTTGCCACAAGTCATCTATATCTTTCATGATAACATGTCTTCGTGGATAGTTCACCCTTGCATTTTTATGAATTTCATTTACCACGTCAGCTTTGCTCATGTTCACAATTCAGTATACTTATCTTGAACTCAGCTATTATACTTAATAAAAAGCATATTATTATGACTATTTATTGTTTAATTATATCAGCTTCTTTTAATTCTTCGATTATTGATAAAATTTCATTATCATGGTTTGTATTACCAGCATCTCGGGAAGCAATTAATAGTTTCAATCTGTCAACCAGTTCGTTAAGATCATCCCAATATACCAAGTCAGTGTTATTTTTGTATCTCTTTAGCGTTGGTAAGCTTCCTCCAAAGGAGATTGTGCAAGTTACTATGAAACTTGGTTGCGCAACTTTTTACACAGTATAGTAGTGAAAATTAGACACAGAAAAGGGGTATTGTCATGCTTTAAAACAAGGTTAAATTCAAAGTGATTTATTATGGGGTTTATGAAAAAAAAAATAAGTTGAGTATTGAGGTTATGTTACATCTCAAAACAATTCGTTTTGAAATCCTGCCTCCGGGCCATGGAATCAGTTGCGTTTCTGATTTGGCGACTAGGCGATGTGCTAATAAAAGAGAACAGTTACATAGCGTGACATATTGTTTTAAGTCTAGATCAACTCACCGTGGACGTAAAAACATTGTAACAATTCACTTCACTGCGCGCACACAAAAAGAGTCAAATCGCTCGATGTACTAAATGAACGTGGGAGAATCCTAAAACACCACCCGACACATATATATATATTTGTTAGTAGAGAAAAGCTAAAAACAATAAACAGTAACATCAGTAAACAGAAAACACGATTTTATTTGACATTTCATCGAATTGTGTTGTGACACATCAATTGACTACGGCGTTATAACATTATCGACTATATCTGAATTGTTTTATTTTTGCCTAGAAATAGCTTTTTAACGAAAGAAATAGTAACATAATTAAATAAAAATAATAATGACGTCTCTTAATACTTTTTAGTTGCGAATGTAGATAGTTTTGTTGTTCCACGATTTATGTTAATATTAAATCGATCGATTATATTTGAGAAAGGAGTCACTTCACTATAATGGAACAAATGACGTATTTATTGTATTAAATACAAATTAAAATGAAAATAGAAACCCCACAAATGATTTTAATGAATTTAAGGAAAAAAACATTAAAAATAATAGTTATGAATTATAAATTGACTCAAATGGCCATACGCGTCAAAAAGTGAATCTATAAGTGCCCAATCTCCTTTAGTGATAATATTATTGTTTATCGATTCAGAAAACAATGGTCTAATTATGTCACGATATTTTATACCTTTATCACCTCTAATTTGTCCATTAGGATTGAAATCTCTCTTATGTGCATTTGTATAATGCAACATATCTTTATAGACAAGTTTATCTTTGCTCGATATTAGTTTCAAATCAGGTTTTCTTCGAAGTAAAAGTTTTAAACCAGGGGTTAAATTGTAGCTTTTGTCGCAAACTTTAATTAAAATGACATTATCATCACTCGCACTATCTATTTTAGAAAATGAAACTATTGAATTACCCATTGGTAATTTTTTGTTTGCACTCCTTATTCCAAATGGTATATTTACCCCATCATAAATATCATGGATGTCACTGCCCTCTAATGATATTTCTAAATCATCCAGTAAAAAGTCTCCCCAGACAGAATTACTGTCTGGGGAGACTTTTTAACGAACTCCTTAGAATTCAGTTCTGGTTCGCAGCATTCTTCAAACTTTGTAGATGAGCTAGTATTAATGTCATCCAATTCCATTTCTTCAAAATTAGAGTGAGTATTTTCTAAATTTTGTATTTTTTCTATTGTTTTGTTCGAATCGACTAGGGTTTTAAGGGGATCTGTGACAGGTTTTAACATTTTGTCAAGTGACAAGTTCATTGAGTGTTCCTGGTTTTTCATTAGTTTTATTTTATTCTTTATGGAATCTACAGACTTCATTAATTCTATTTTAATATTTTTTTCCATATTGTACCTATCATAACAACTGTATTACGCTAAAGAACAAATTATACTGAATTTGATTTTGCATGTTAATTACTTATATGTACATATAAACAGTCAGTCAAATTTAAAAAACATATCAAAATTCTGTCTGTACCTTCCGTTATTTAATGACGATTCTTTATTAATAAGTAGAAAATTATAAGGTTTACTCCAAACAGTTTGACAAAGATTTCTGAACTCTTTCCATTGTAAATCAGAACTAACATTCTCTTCATAAATATGCTTTAAATTAACATCATCTTGTTTGAATATAATAAGAAAATTAACATTGTCACGTAACAATTGCTTCGGAATTTTAGAATAAGTTTGAGATAAATAGAAACAATCTATTTGTTTATGTCTACCCATACAGAAATAATTGCGGATATTTATTTGATTTTCACATGCAACATCATCGAAAATAAATACAGAATTTGCTAAAGCTTCACTCGGAGAAATTACATCTTTATCATCATTGAACTCGTAAAAGTTAATCTGCGGCACTCTTTTTAATACTTCGATCAAGAAACGATATTTTGATTGAAAAGAAGTTTTCGAGTAAAGATAAAGATTTTGAAATTTTAAACCATTTTCATGTAACAGTAAACTGATCATGGCATTAGTTTTACCGCAATTTGAAGGCATATTATACATCGAATCGTATTAGGCAATAAAGCACTGTGTCTGATTGAGCGAGAAGATTCATTAAAATCGATATTATTAACCTTCAGAGATATGGGTTGCTTGATCAACTTCATCATACCGATTGCCACAATGAATAGGCAGCCTAAATATTTATATCTAGTAATTTACACCAAAATATATAAAAAGGGTAATACTATTATATACATTGAGTACAAGAACAAGTCCAAATATTTTCAGAGTTTCTAAGTTGTTGGAGATGGCGTTTATGTCAGACAGTTAGGACTGTCCATGAGGGGGGAGGGCATCCATAAAACACATCACAGTTTGACAGGTTTAGACTTGTATCGTTAAGATAAATCATTAAAATGCCACAAGTATCAATTATGTTATTTGAGACATTAATTTTTAGATTATAAAATGTGTATCTAACATGACTAACGTCTTAAATATTCTTCAGTCTGCAGCTGTGGTTTGAGTCAACTGGTCCTTTGTTTACAATTTAGTTATTTTGAGGTAAGTATTTTCCAATAATATTTAACTTATACTTTTTAATTTCATTTATGACAATCTTGTTATTATCGCTATTAATTTCAGAATCATGTCGAGATCACCATGCTACAGTCCGCATTTGAATATTATGGATCCTAAAAGAACTTCGTCATTGAATAACGATTCGGAGGGAATAAATTTACAAGTGAGTAACATGAGAATTTTCATTATTATTAAATATTATTGTTAATGGCTGCCATTCACTTATAAAGTTTTTTTTTTTTTCAGAACACGACAGACATCATTGATCCTATAACTCATCCTTTTAGTTATGCCCAAGATAGGGAGAGCTGGTATGCTGAAGTAGCAGCAGCAGCACAAGAGGAATATCGTCTTGAAAAAGCAGAGAAACAAACATTAAAGAAGAGGAAAATTAAATCAAAATCTTTGAAAACTAAATCCTTTATCATGCGTAAAGAATCGGATCGTGCGCAACGCGTAATAAAAATTATGATTTATGACTTGGACGGTGGCAATATGGATGAAATATCATCTAATCCTGAAGATGCAAGTGTGAATGTGCAGTATTTAGTGACTAGTGAATATGATGACATTATGACTGAAACTGAATATTTAGTTGGTAAAATTGTAAAGAAATTAAGCAAATAGATGTGTACGTTTATACTTAATATATTTAAAAAATTAATAATAATTAATAGTATTAAGTTGTAGATAAAGAATAAGATGTTTTTGTTTATTACCTTGTAAATAATACTTTTATAATGTACATTTTAATTTGTAATTAAAATAATAGTCCTAAGTTTAGTATAGTAGTTCACTTTTTAGTAGAACAGAAAGAGTTTGTTATTTAGTTTTATTAGTAGTTTATTTTTTAGTACTTTAGTGACTGGTACCATTGTATATTTATTGTGAAAATTAAAATAAATTATTTAATGATATACTTAATTGTTTCATTATTCAGTTAAATCGAAATAAATAATGTCCTAATGACTGATTTCGGCCACAGCGGCTAGTGCCACTAAACAAGGTGCAGTCTCTGTTCTCTTACTCTCACAGCCCGATGGGACGACCGGAGAGATCAGGCACAGGACCCAAATTTTTACTTACTTTCCAAAACACTGAAGGTGTGATATTTATTTTATAAAACGCACAGAACACTCGAAAAGTCAGTGTGTGCCTTGGGTTTTGACTTGGCAGTTCCACGGTCTCACCACTAGGATATCACAGCTTCTATATTCGAGATAAATAGGTATGTATCAATAACAATTAAACACAAATCAGTTGAATACAAAATATTTATTTCATTTCAAAAATAAAAAATACATTATGACTTAATTTTATTACAAAAGAAAATAATATAATTATCCTGTTAAGAAAAATAGTAATAAATCTTTGGTTCAGATTAGAATAGAGAACTATAATGACCTCATGGTAAAGTAAAAGCATTTTTTTTTTTAATTTGACGTTTGTCATCATTCCCATCAAGTACCACTTTATTGATTCTTTGTGTGTAGAGTTTATGATTTTTAGATCTTATAACAAACATAGGGTATCTAAAATTGATATTACAATTTAATGCATTTTTATATTTGTTTATGGTAAATTTTTTTGAAGCAGATTTTTTTACACCTTTGGCTTTCTTAACTATATGGCTCAGCGTATTAATACAGTACAGCTTAGCTCTTAAACCAATAAACTCTGATATGACATCTCCGCCCATTTCATCCTTAAAGAAACCAGGTATCTGTTTATTGCAATGTGGTATCCCATAAATATTGTTAATCTTAAAATTACTTTTATCAAAGTATTGAATATTATTTTTCATGTCTTCATAGAAATCTTTGGTACGTATTAAATATAAGAGACTGTCGGTATCGGTATAACATAATTGAATGTTATTTTGGTATATTTTTTTCATTATGGAATAATGAAAATTATATAGGTGACTCTTTGCTAGTTCCAGTATCGTAAAGCCCATATATATTGGTCGGTCTAAAACTACTTTTGCCGGCTGTAACTGAATAGCAACAAGTTTTTTAGAAATTATAGCAAGATTTTTGAAATTGGGAGCGCCTATGTACTTTTCAGCACCATTAATTTTGTTAGTTTTATTGAAGTCATCTTTCCATAAATTAACTAACTTAACATCAACTTGTTTTCTTTTATTTTCAATAGTTTTCCCAAATATTGAATCATTTTGCTTTTTAAAAAAATCCCTTTCAAAATCTGAAGTGGCTTCCTGTCTGAGTCGAGTATTTAAATTTATATATGGTTCCAAGATCTTTTTTTGTGTAAATGAAAGTATTCTATGAATTTTTAACACTACGATACCATTTTTTACGCACTCTTGCAAATGAATATAATGTATAACATATTTATATTTATCATAAAGATTAGCTATTAATTTATTAGTTTTACTGGAGCATGGCATAGGAGGAATTATTTTTTCTGCTGCAAATGGTAGATCAGAATGTTCATCGTGTATTGGAAAAGGATAATGAATATCTACTTCAAGTATATAACCTTCATCACTGTCTGATGAAATAGAGTTAATATTGAATTTGATAATTTCACTATCCGTAAGGAATCTAAAATTTCCGACCGGTAAACTTTGCATTATAGCATAACCATATAAATTAACACAATCTAAGTAAGCTAGGAAAGTATTAGGTTCTTGTTCATTATAATTTGGTAGGTATTTGTTATTAGCTTTTGCATACCTTAAAGAGCACTGGGCTAACCCTCCTCTGACACCTTTTTCTAGCATTTCATACATTTCTATATCAGATAATAAGTCCAATTCAACTTGAGTAATTAATAACATAGCATCCCAACTTAATGATGGTGATGAAACATAATGACAAGGATCTAGCCCATAGTGCTTTAAACTCATGGATCTAAATTTTTCAAAAATATCACATAGTAATAGCACATCACATTTTAGGTATAAATCAGTGTATTCTCCTATATTATTTATGCGAAATTTATTCCATACAGTTAATGCATGATTATAATCTTCTTCTGATACAGTTTCGGATGTGAGTCTACTATAGAATTTGTTTCGATCAGGTAATTTTGTTTCTTCATATTTTTTCCAAGAGTTCATATATTCATAGCAATATACACCCTTTTTTAGACGCAATCTTAGTAAATCTTCATCAATGAAAAATGATTTTAAATGCATAAAATCTGCAACATTTAGAGTTTTCGCTAAATTATACATAATTATCATATCAAACTAGAACTTAAAAAATTAAAAGAGTCAATAAATTTTAGTTGGACTGTGTTTTTTGAATCCAGAGGCACAAAGGTCATTGGGCGTTTCTGACCCACTTTATGAGATTTGGCGTACACAGACCAAATTAGTTTTAAATTGAAGAATTCAATCCCACTATTCAAAATATGTATTTTTTTTTTAAGTATTTAATGGGAGAAAAAAGTTATTTAACATTTAAAAACTTAATAAACTTTTGTTAACCGACTTCAAAAAAAGGAGGAGGTTATCAATTCGGTTTTATTTTTTATTATGTTTGTTACCTCAGAACTTCGTCGTTTATGGACCAATTTGCAAACTTTTTTTTCCTCTTATAGGATATGCTTTTAATAATAATAATAATAACTGGCAACACTAGCAACATGTCATATTTTTTTTAACCGACTTCAAAAAAAAGGAGGAGGTTATCAATTCGGTTGTATTTTTTTTTTTTTTTATCATCATTTCTTTTTTTTTTTTTTTATATGTGTGTTACCTCAGAACTCCGTCGTTTATGGACCGATTTGCAAAATTTTTTTTTCCCTTTATAGGATATGCTTCCAGATTGGTCCCATTTTTTTCAAAATCCAGTTCTGATGATGGAATCCATGAGGAATCGAGGGAACTCCTCAAAAATTATAGGCAACCCTATGGTAATTTTAGTATTTTCATCAAGAACTTAAGCATTTACAGTCAAAAAGTAACATTTGATGAAGTGGAACTGATGAAGAAGACCAGAAATGGTCAACGGAACTTCATACTCAAATAGATATCACATTGAAGATATAGTTAAGCGACTATGACAATACAAATAAATGAATGATTCTGAATAGTTACGTTGAAAATGGTATCATCGAAGTGATCTGATGATGATGATGGAGCCAGAAGGTAGGCACTGGAACTCCGTAATTAATCAATGTAACCTAGCCGTGTTTGGACTCATTAGAATTGTCATGAGATGCACTTTGGCTATAAGGTACTATCGAACTGATCTGATGATGGAGCCGGAAGGTAGGCACAGGAACTCCGTAATTAATCAATGTATCCTAGCCGTGTTTGGGCTTATTAGAATTGTCGTGAGATGCTCTTTGGCTATAAGGTACTGAATCGAACTGATCTGATGATGGAGCCGGAAGGAGGAAGGTAGGCACAGCAACTTTATAATAAAACAATGTAACCTAGCAGTATTTGGGTTAATTGGAATTGTCATTAGAAATAGGCACTCTGTTTATAAGTGTATCGCAACTAAAAAGTGTGAAATAAAAACTTTTTAGAAAAAAAAAATAACCGACTTCACTAAAAAAAACACTAAAAGGATCAAAATAACTTTAATTTCGGAAGTCGGTGTTAAATAAGAAACAAACAATACCGAGAAACACCGACATCCGAAATTAAAGTTATTTTGATCCTTTTAGTGTTTTTTTTAGTGAAGTCGGTTATTTTTTTTTTCTAAAAAGTTTTTTTTTCTGTTCCATTTTAAATTAGATAAACCCGTACTTTTTACCTGTAAATTGTGATACAATTTACCATAAAAGAAGCCTAATAAGATACAATAAGAAAACCAATAGAAATCCGCACCATAACCATATAAATAAATAAAATAGAAGAGAAAAAAACCGAATGACGTCTGTCATTGACGACGTCTTAACAAGCAACAAGAAATCTCAGAAATGGAATGAATTGAAAGAAATGGGTTAATATGTTAACTAGAGCAGCTGCCCGTCGCGCACGCCATCCACCCCCGGGCTCGCCGCTCAGCTCCGCCTCGCCGCCGCCGGACCTCGAGTCACCAGTGTCACCGGCGGCTGCAGTTGCGTCGAGCTCGAGCGACGAGTATTTTTCCCCGCCGACGTCGCCAACACCAGTACGTCGGCAGAGGAGAGGCCGGCCACCGAAGAGCTTGGGATCTAGGGGCCAACCGGCCCCAAGCCGGGTCCCCGCTGCCGGTGGTTGTGTGCAGCGCATGAGATGGACTCAGTCTATGAATGAGAACGTCATGCGCGCATATTACGCGTCTACAGAGGGGGGAACTAACCTCACTGCGTATCGTGATAGGATGCTGTCTCTTTTTCAGGACCTAGAACCAACCGTCAACGTCTCGGCCCAACGATTGTCGGATCAGGTGCGGGTTATCCAACGCAACCACAGGTTGGACGATGCTACACTTGATCGGCTGCGCTCAGAGGTACTGAGCAACCAAATCGTCTCGACATCTATACAAACACAGACCGCGGCAACGCCGACTACTAACGCAATCTCGCCGCGGTCCAATCCTAATAATGATGATGCAGATGATAGGGTTGTCACAGTAAGTAGCCAGTGCAACGATGAACTGAGGAGCGCACTGGAGGATGCGCTTCGAGAGTACAGAACAACTCCGACTGAACTTAGACCCCGTTTGCCACGGTTACCCATGCACAAAAAAAATAGGGCGCTGGTGTGTACTTTGGATTCGCTGCTTAAAAACAACTTTGAGAGTAGCGAGAACCTTGTTGATACGCACTCAATCCTGTACTGTGGGGCTGTTGCGGCATGTCGTTTGGCGAACATAAATTTTCCTAATATAGATGGAACTATTCGACCAAAGCCTGCTGTACCAGCCTGGCAATACAGGATCGAGAGGCGTATCGATGGGGCCAGGGTACTCATCGGCAAACTACACTGCTTCAGGGAGGGTAATACGCGACCACGAGTGATGCGCTTTGTGAGGCGGGCGTTTTTGGGGACTGGTATCAGCCCTCAAGAATACATGTCTCGTGTCACAGAGCGCATCGACTTCCTGAAGCAGAAGGTTTGTGCATGGGCGAGCCGCATTAGGCGGTATAAGCGGCGGGTTGATCGGTACTCGCAGAATCGCATGTTCCAGAGCGATGAGAGGTGGGTGTATAGAGCTTGGGAGCGACCTGAACAAAATGTGATTGACGGGCGCCGCCCAGATGATTTTGCCAATCAATCTTGGAAATCACCGGGACCGGACGGACTGCAAAATTTCTGGCTGAAATGGTTTAGCAACTCACACGCGCCCCTGGCATCGCAATTCCAGTCAACCTTAGAGTCTGGGTCGCTACCAGAGTATCTAACAACTGGCGTAACCCACCTGCTCCATAAGACAGGTAACCCCGTGGAACCCAAGAATTATAGACCAATTACATGTTTGTCGACGGTCTATAAACTTCTTACATCCATTCTGAGAGCAAAAATTAATCGACACATAGAGAATAACTTGATTATGTCTGCCTCTCAGAATGGATGTAGGAATGGGTCCCGGGGTACTAAGGAGCTACTCCTCATTGACATGGCCATAAGCCAACAGGCTCGTCGATCCCGCAAGGATCTGTCGACATGTTGGATAGATTATAAGAAGGCCTATGATTCTGTTCCACATACATGGCTCATGAGGGTGTTGGAGTTATACTAAGTAGATATGACTTTACGCACCTTCCTTGAGTCATGTATGAGGCAATGGAAGACGGTCCTTCGCTATCCAGGATGTCGACCGATCCAGGGTAATGATGAGCCTATTAGGATTAAACGGGGAATATTTCAGGGCGACAGTCTGAGTCCACTTTGGTTTTGCTTGGCTCTGAATCCTCTTAGCACATTGCTGGAGGAGTCAGGACTGGGCTATCGGTTGAGAAGAGGTGGTCAGGCCATATCTCACCTTCTTTACATGGATGACCTGAAACTCTTTGCCCCCAGCAATTTGCAACTAATGGAGCTACTGAAGGTAACTGAAACTTTCAGTAGCGCCATCAGGATGGAATTTGGTGTGGACAAATGTGCAGCCATGCATGTAAAGCGAGGGGAGATTATGGAATCCGAGGGAATTCAACTCCCGGATTCCATACACCTTAGATCCCTCTCCTCGACCGAAACTTATAGGTATTTGGGTATGTCGGAAGCGTTGGGCATTAACAATGCTGACATGAAGCAATCGCTGAAGGAGCGCTTCTTTGGCCGCCTGAAGAAGGTATTAAATAGCCTTCTGTCGGGCGGAAATAAGGTGCGCGCCTTCAACGGTTGGGTCATGCCAGTTTTAATGTACTCTTTTGGCATACTCAAATGGACTCAGACCGAACTAGACGCTCTGGATAGACGGGTCCGTACACTACTGACCGCAAACCGGATGCATCACCCACGATCATCGGTGATGAGACTGTACATCTCGCGGAAATGTGGAGGTCGAGGCTTTTTGAACGCAAAGACTCTGCACAACCGCGAGGTGTGCAGCCTCAGAGAATATTTTCTTAAAACCGATGTGGGTATGCACCGAGATGTGGTCGCAGTGGACAAGGGACTCACCCCGTTATCCATGGCTAAAGAGGACTGGCGCAAACCTGTAATACTGACTACTGATGACCGCAAGGAAATATGGAAAGGCAAGGAGCTCCACGGGCGCTTTTACCGGGCTCTTCATGAGCCTGATGTAGATTTCTTGGCGTCCGTGGCCTGGTTACGTTTCAGCGACCTCTTTGGGGAAACTGAAGGTTTTATCTGTGCGATTATGGACGAAGTTATCTTAACGAACAACTACCGGAGATATATAATGAAGGACGGGACGGTTGACGTGTGTCGGGCATGCCACCGTCCGGGTGAGTCTATCAGACATATTATCTCTGGTTGTTCTCGTTTGGCTAACGGCGAGTATTTGCCAGGATTATTCACCAGCAACTTGCTTTGAAGTACAACCTAGTGGATTCTGAGGTACCGTATTACAAGTATGTGCCCGACCCAGTTCTCGAAAATGACCATGTCACGTTGTACTGGGATCGGTCTATCATCACTGACCGGACTATTGTAGCCAATAAGCCGGATATAGTGGTGATAGACCGATTAGCGCGCCGCGCAGTGATAGTCGACGTCACCATCCCGCATGACGAGAATCTCGTGAAAGCTGAGAAAGAGAAACAAATCAAATATCTCGACTTAGCACACGAGGTTGTCGACATGTGGAATGTGGACTCAGCTGTCATTGTGCCGATGGTCGTGACCGCCAATGGTCTTATAGCCAAAAGCTTCGACGACCATCTGTCGAAGCTGTCGTTGCGCGGTTGGATCAAGGGCCTGATACAGAAGGCAGTACTCCTCGATACGGCTCGCATTGTGAGGAGGTTCCTGTCTCTGGAGCCCTAACCACCGGTAGCTTGGACCCTGTTCCCGACACCGGCGGACAACTATTTTTTATATTTTTAAATGTTTTTTTTATGTTTTTTTAAAGAAATATTTAAAAATGTAATTTATATGTGATATTAATGAATAAACGAAATAATAATTTATTTATTTTAAGTAACATTGGCTCATATACAATATAAAAATTGAATTGATTGAATTGGATTGGTCCCCTTTTTTTTAAAATCCAGTTCTGATGATGGGATCCGTGAGGAATCAAAGGAATTCCTCAAATATTATAGGCAACCATATAGTGATTTTGGTATTTTTATCGAGAACTTAAGCATTTACAGTCAAAAAGTAACATTTGATGAAGTGGAACTGATGAAGAAGACCAGAAATGGTCTACGGAACTTCATACTCTCATAGATATCACAAGAAGTACTGAATGGTTACGTTGAAAATGGTATCATCGAAGTGATCTAATGATGATGATGGAGCCGGAAGGTAGGCACTGAAACTCCGTAATTAATCAATGTAACCTAGCCGTGTTTGGATTTATTAGAATTGTCATGAGTTGCACTTTGGCTATAAGATACTTTCGAATTGATCTGATGATGGAACCGGAAGGTAGAAGGTAGATACAGGAACTTCATAATTAAACAATGTAACCCAGCAGTGTTTGGGTTAAATGGAATTCTCATGATAAATAGGCACTCTGTTTATAAGTAAGCAACTAAAAAGTGTGAAATAAAAAAACAATCGACTTCACTAAAAAAACACTAAAAGGATCAAAATAACTTTAATTTCAGAAGTCGGTGTTAAATAAGAAACAAACAATACCGAGAAACACCGACCGTTGGGATCGTACCACTTGAGAATTGCGAGGTCATACTGCCACGAGCACATGCGTTTGAATGGAGTATACATCGAAATATACCGGCAGCAAGAAATTATCGAAAACAAAATACTAATAAGAGGCCGAATTCAGTCGCGACACGTCCGTAGCAAAAAATATTATACCTATATTTTAGTAGATCCCACACGAATTGGAAGAAATGGCATTGAACAGTATTACTGCTCGTGTATACACGGCCGCCGCACTGTTGGAAGCTGTGCGCATGTTGTAAGCGTAGTTTACTTTTTATCATGGGCCAGGCATCAAGATGTAATAGATGCACCTGCAGCCTTTTTAGACGAAATTACAATAGATTTTGATCAAGCTGAATAAAAATATTATTTAAGTAGAACTGGGTTTTATTTTTATGTCCCTTAAATAGTAGTAGTGGCTTTTGATAAAACTAGCACATTCTACTTTCTTTCCCGTGGGAATTTCCCCATAGGAAAATATCCGATGCCACTTAGGGATGACTAGCTTTCGACTGGTAAAAGTATTTTTGAAATCGGTCCAGTAGTTTTGAGTTAATTCATTACAAAAAGCTTTAAAAATGCTTTAATAATTTTTTTTTTTTCAATTCTCCCATTGCCCACAAGAATGCGACCCATACCACTGAGTTGCAGATACATTTATCTATATACCTTGCTCTATTTCGTTTGTGTACGCCGTGGGTCATATCTCCGAACAAAATGCCCATTGACCTTTACTGAAAGAAATATATTTTTCTTTGTTTTTTGGAATTAAATTTATGTAACCACATACTGAAGAAATTTCATTGATAAATAAATGGCTGTCATATCCAGAAAGATTATGAAATATTACTGGAATAAAATTACATGATTTAGAATTTAGATTACATTTATTATGAGCTGGCCCTCGATATTTACCAGTGAAATGATCATGATCACGGACAACATGATCATCAGATGCAAATTTTTTTTTACATATATGACATTTCACGGCAGTTTTAAAGGAATGGTATTCTTCACTCGTCAATGGTAACATTTGTCTGTGCATTGACAAAATCTGATATAATCTTTGCGAGTCGTTGATAATTGACTCAACGAATTTTTTTGAACAATTTGGACCACGATATGATATTAAATTATTTAATTCAGGGTTAGACTCACAGCATATGTAATAAGCAAAGCAAGTGGCTTCATGAATTTGAATGTTTTCAATATACTGACTTTTACTTTGGGTATCATTTAAGCTATCGCCAATTTAATTAGTTGTGTGTTTCTTAAATAATAGGGTTTGCCCGCAAAATAGTAGATTTGTCACCAAAATGTAGTCACCATACAATATAAAATCAATTCCACAATAAATCACCTAAAATCATGGAGATATAGGGTCTAGTACCAAATAAATATTTTTGTATGTATTATAATAGGATTGTCCTAATAATTATTTAAGCAAACTAATTTCAAAAGTTCACCAATAAATCATATATTATGTCACTAGAAAACTTCATAAAGTTCCAAAAAAAATTTAGGGTTGTCGACATCATCATTTCAACCAAGAGTCTACTACTTAACTGGACATATGCCTTCCCCAGGGATCTTAATTTCCACAGGTAGTATAAATATATTTAAATAAAATTTCAAGCAGAATAGTAAATAAAACACTTAATTAAATTCAAAATAATCAATATTTATTGTTAAAAATAATAATCACTAAATAATCAGCGCTGGTTTGGCTTTTGAAGAGCGCCCCCTTTTTATTTTCTGGCCGATAAGCACATTTATTGCTTCTTTTTGGCCAGCTTTAAGCATATGGCTAATCCGATGATATGATTGCACATATAATTTTTGTAAAACGCAGGTCAGTTCCATTTCCCATGCATCCAATCAATTGTGCGGTAAATCCACTCTCCATTTGCTGAACCATTGGACTTTGTAGTCATCAAAATCAGTCGATGTATTTTCAAAGTTTTGTATTTTTTCTGCCTTACCAGCAGGTACTTCGTAGTGTTTAATAGCATCGTCACTATACGTCAGTATTACTTCTTCAGGCAACTTCGCCCATTGGTAGGCTTCTGTTATAGTCAGTCTTTCAGTCATAGTTGCTAATGTCAAACCAATTTGTCTCCGCCTCTTTTAACATATTTTCATTAAAATTATAAATTGATGTATTAAATTGCTAACGAATACTATTATTTTAATAACTGAGCGAAATAAAATGTAAATAATGTATTGGTGACAAAATAACAAATAAAAAGGATTCGCAGTTAGGGATCGTTACCATTCTTGCTAATAAATAATAAGTTTACATGATTTAACTTTCGCAGTTTAGTTTTGTATAATGGTCCCGTTATAGTATTGTTTTTTTCCAAACCATAAATGTTCACACTTATATTAAAATTATGTTTTTCAAACCATTTACCATCTTCAAATGTTGGGGGAAAAGACATTCCGTTAGTATTTAAGATCTTAGAATAATGGGATTATTTTTAGCTGGATACATATGAGCAATGATACACCAAAGAAAACAATGGTTATCCGTATTCTGAATATTAAGACATGCCTTCATTTTGTTAATTCTCAAAGGTAAAGCAATGTAACTTCCTGCTCTCAAAGGATTGTATTTTGCAATATTCATTTCTAAATGACTTATTTTCTCTATTGTCCAACCAGATTCTGATAATTCTAACTTTAAGCATTTACATATTAATCGTTGCGTGCAATCTTTGTATAAAGATATGATATCTGTACTCTGATTTATTATGGAATATTTAGTATTAAAAGACTTAAGAGATAGTTTATATCATTCTTAGGAAGTAAATATAGCACAAAAAGTTCAAAGTTTATCTTTAATGATTTATGTTTTTGTAATAATGGTTGTAATAAATTATAAATGGTGTTGAATACATCAGATAAAAATAATTCAGGTGTTATTATTTCATTAGTTTGAAGATTTATTTTGTAGCTAGCTATTCTGTCTTTGAAAGCACTGGCTATCAGCTGAACATTTTGGTATTCAGTACGAAGTAAACAATTTGTTTTATGTTTGTTACTTTTCTTATGTGATGAATACTTTGACTTTGAGACATGTAACTGACAACTATGGCAGAATTTCATTTTTGTAAAGAGCACGATATTAATACTTGTCAATCTCGATAACTAGAATATTATATTAATTTGAGCTTTTACTTTTAAATTTCGTTGTATAAATAATGTACCTATGGATATTTGAATTTCAGAGTTTCATGATTTCTGAGCAATATTGAAATATCAGAGTTTTTTGCAAATTCTTGGTTAGGTCTGTAAGAAAGTTAAGCAGCGTAAAAGTTAATTTTATATGATGAATATTTAATATGATTGATTTCTAGATATTTGAATTTCAGAGTTTCATGATTTCTGAGCAATATTGAAATATCAGAGTTTTTGTAAATTTTTGGTTTAGGTCTGTAAGAAAGTTAAACAGCGTAAAAGTTAATTTTATATGATGAATATTTAATATGATTGATTTCTAGATATTTGAATTTCAGAGTTTCATGATTTCTGAGCAATATTGAAATATCAGAGTTTTTGTAAATTTTTGGTTTAGGTCTGTAAGAAAGTTAAACAGCGTAAAAGTTAATTTTATATGATGAATATTTAATATGATTGATTTCTAGATATTTGAATTTCAGAGTTTCGTGATTTCTGAGCAATATTGAAATATCAGAGTTTTTGTAAATTTTTGGTTTAGGTCTGTAAAAGTAAATTATTATGATGAATATTTAACATGCTTGATTTCTAGATATTTGAATTTCAGAGTTTCATGATTTCTGAGCAATATTGAAATATCAGAGTTTTTGTAAATTTTTGGTTTAGGTCTGTAAACAACGTAAAAGTAAATTATTATGATAAATATTTAACATGCTTGATTTCTAGATATTTGAATTTCAGTTTCATGATTTCTGAGCAATATTGAAATATCAGAGTTTTTGTAAATTTTTGGTTTAGATCTGTAAGAAAGGTAAACAGTGTAAACAAGTAAATTATTATGACTTCAAAATGATTTCAAAAATTTCGAAATATTGAAATAGAATAGATATAGAGTTTAATAAATGTTTGGCTTAGACCTGTGTAGTAACACAATACATTACCTATATTGTTAATATCATACAAAAAAAAGGGGTCTATACTAAATTCAAATCTGAAGCAGATAAGTGCTACAAACACACGTATGATAAAAAATAAGATAATCGCAGCTACAAAATATATAATAACACGTTGCTGTTATTAGAAAACGTTTGATTGTTACAATATACCGAGACTTTATATTTGGATACAGGATTAACTAATCCGGTAATACCTTCTCAGTTCCTATATGAAGCAAGAGTAAACAAAAATAACATAATATAGTGCAATTTAGAAAACATTTGAAAGGTTTTATGTTTGCATACTCTTGTTTAGCAGCGCTAACTAAGCCAGTAAGAGCTTTCCATAACGGACCGCTGTCATCGTGTGATGAGCGAAGTGTGAAAAGCGCTCGCTTCCAACGACCGCTCAATCGCCCCAAGTGACTACAGTCACTTAAATTTTGAGCGCTCAATCGCCCCAAGTGACTACAGTCACTTGATTCGTTCATGTACGACACGACCTCATTATTATATTTCTTACAGTCTGTTAGGCGAATTTATCTTTGTAGTCTGTGTTTTAGTCGATTCTCGATACAATTTGTCATGCTACAAAAATTACCACACCACTAATATGGTTCATTCGAGTTTAAAAAAATAAATGCCAAATTCAGTCGTTGCATTTCGCGCGCGAACGCCAGCTGATTCTAGTAGCGGTTTACGGTAAAAAATAATATTTTCGGTTTTGAGTGAGTGTTTCTGTGTAAAGTGTTGATTTAGTGAATAATTAGAATATAGTTTATGTGTGTGCAACAGGATTTTAACCTGGGTAAGTTTAAAATACGTATATTTGTATTTATGTGTGGCTATCACGGCATTCGTTTGATACCTAGAATTTTGTCATAATACTATCGCAATTTATTATATTTTGAGACCAGTTCTGTGTTAAAAGATATTATTATCGTGTTGAATGTTTATTCGTCAATAGTTTTCAGCCAAAGAATATACAAACGCTAATAATTTAAGGTCAGATTAGATTTTTCGTTTCAAGTGGAGTCGAAAAATAAATGTCATTAAACTCATAATGGCCGCCGACCTAATTTAGAGATATAATAAATATTAATATTAAATTATATTGTATTATTGAATAACAAGTGTGATACCTCATTGGAAAGGGTATTTATTGTAGAAAATAGTTACATTTTTTATTCATCTTTCTTTACTCAAATTTCACTGAAAAAAAAATAACAAAAAATAACCAGAAATGTTAAGAGTATTTTCACGTGGAGGCTCTATGCAGGAATCGTTCGGTCCATGGCCCTTTATGGGGCGCCGGTATGGGCGCCGTCGCTTCGAAAGCGACCGGCAGCCAAGCTGAACGCAAGCCAGAGGGTCATGGCCATCCGGATGGTGCGGGGATACCGCACGATTTCCCGCGAAGCAGCGAGCCTCCTTGCTGGCCAACCACCGTGGGATTTGCAGGCAAAAGACCTTGCACGCATGCACGATCTGCGCATGGAGATGCAACGCCGGGGCGAAACTCCGCTGCCGCGCCAAGTCGCGGCATGGCGGGAAGACTTCCGGCGAGATCTCATGGTGGAATGGCGAAAGCGACTGTTGCAACCCAGTGCTGGGCACGCCATAATTATGGCGATAAGTCCCCTCTTTGAGGAGTGGCTGGAAAGACCTCACGGCGTCCTTACCTACCGCATGACGCAGGTCCTCACCGGACATGGTAAGTTCGGGAGGTTCCTGCACCGAATTCGTGCAGAAGAGACGCCCGGGTGCCACCATTGTGTGGACCGCCCGGAGGACACGGTGGAGCATACGGTAGAGGTGTGCCCCGCTTGGGCAGAGCACCGCCGTGTCCTCGTGGAGGCGATCGGCGGCAGCGATCTCTCGCGCCGGGCCTTGGTACAGGCCATGGTGCGGAGCGAGGAGGAGTGGCAGGCGGTTGCCTCCTTCTGCGAAGCAGTAATGCTAGCAAAGGAGGCGGCCGATCGCGTGAGGCAACGGTCCTCACGCCCCAACCGCCGCCGGGATTCCGATCCCGATTTCCGGCCACCGTAGGCGCGGGCTTGCGGACGGCGAGCAATGGGTGGCTCGCCGTCCGATCGTCCGGTGACTGTCCGGACCGAGCCCAAGTCGTCGACGGCGCGTAGTGTTCCACGCGCGCCTCAAGGAGATGTCAGCAACCGTAGGGGCCCAGCAGGGTCGAGGCCTACTGGGGCCATGGGTGATGCGAAAGTGACCCCCGGGGCCCTGGAAAAAATGGCAAAGAAGGAACAGGAGTGGGTTTTTAGTCAGTAAAAGTCTGACACTATCTGTCGCTCCGCCCAAGAGCGGGGGATGTCATTAGATGATTTTCCCACCCGAAAAAAAAAAAAAAAAAAAAAAAAAAGAGTATTTTCACGTAAGTGGGAATGCCTTCAATCAATTCCATATTTTTCTGTATTAGATAAACCTATCAACATAATATTTACATATATGTTACAGCAGAAACTTAGCTTTCAGACAGTAACAATATTTTTAGTTTACGTGAAAGCATTTATTTGTAGTAAATTATTCATTTGGGTGAAAAATTATTCACCGTGAGCAAATGTCACATGCTAGTCATATCGTCGGTGAGCGTGCAAGACCGCGTAAGAGCAATTTGTAAATACCGCGTATCTGTGTTTTCACGATTTTACAGGACGAAGAAAAAACTTAATATCTTGACCAATCAAATATATTTTTGCGACTGAACTTGTTTACTATTTCTTTGCAACTTATTTTATGGGAAAATAGTGTAAATTTGCCAATAGCTTGGTTAGGTTCCGTGTAAAGTCATTTACGCGGTATTGTGGTGATAAAAATCAGAAATTGTAGTGAACTTGTGGTAGGTACGCGATTTTTAAATGAAACACTTTGTTAAAGTATTGAATTTATTATGAAAAAAGTATCAAAAAAAGAACTTCTAAAAAGTCTATTTAGAAAAGATTATCACTTATTTACTTATACGTGATATCAAATATGAACATAACAAAAATAATAAGTTTGATAGCATTTACTCTTCGAACTTCGTGGAGCACTTTCGACGTCTGACTCCCAAACTGGAACGGACCGGGGCTACCCTCAAGCGGCTTCTGCCCAACCTTGGGGGTCCAGACGCCTCCTGCCGGAGACGCGGGAATCGTTTGGTCCATGGCCCTTTACGGGGCGCCGGTGTTGGCGCCGTCACTGCAAAAGCGACCGGCGGCCATGCTGAATGCCTGCCAGAGGCTCATGGCTATCCGGATGGTGCGGGGATACCGCACGGTCTCCCGCGAAGCGGAGAGCCTCCTTGCTGGCCTGCCACCGTGGGATCTGGAGGCAACAGGCCTTGCACGCATGCACGATTTGCGCATGGAGATGCAACGCCGGGGTGAAACTCCGCTGCCGCGCCAAGTCGCGGCATGGCGGACAGAGTTCCGGCGGGATCTCATGGCGGAATGGCGATAGCGACTGTCACAACCCCGTGCTGGGTACGCCATAATCACGGCGGTAAGTCCCCTCTTTGAGGAGTGGCTGGAGCGGCAATAAGGCGTCCTCACCTTCCGCATGACGCAGGTCCTCATCGGACATGTTCAGTTCGGGAGATTCCTGCACCGGATTATTCGAGCGGAAGAAACGCCCGGGTGTCACCATTGTGTGGACCGCCTGAAGAACACGGTGGAGGTGTGCGCCGCTTGAGCGGGGCACCGCCGTGTCCTCATAGAGGTAATCGGTGGCAACGACCTTTCGCGTCGGGCCCTGGTTCAGGCTGGTTATGGGCCTTCTACGAAGCAGTAATGCTAGCGAAAGAGGAGGCTGCACGCGTGAGGGAATGAAGGTCCTCACACCCCAGCCGCCGTAATTCCGACCCCGACTACCAGCCACGGTAGACGTGGGCTTGCGGACGTCGAGCAATGGGTAGCTCCGTTCGGTAATTAACCTGACCGAGCCCAGTCGTCAACAGCGCGTAGTCATCCACGCGCTCCTCAAAGAGATGTCAGCAAACAGTAGAGGCCCAGCAGGGCCGATGCCCGCTAGCTACGACCTCGGGCAATTTCTGAAAAGAAAACCCGTAGCCCTAGAACGCAAAAGGTAATTGAAGGACACAGGTGTGGTTTTAGTCAGTAAAAGTCTGACACGAAGAGAGCACGAGAAGTCATTGGATGAATTCCCATCTTAAAAAAACAAAAGGTGTTGCGGCTTCTTCGATGAATTGGTAAATACGCGCAATTGCTGCCAACTTCAGACATGTTCCTAGTACGCGGTATTGTTTCGATGGCAAATCAAGCTTTCCTATTGACTAATTCAAATCGTGTGAGATCTACGATAAGCGAATTAGCTTAAAGGATCTGCTGAGGCGATATGTCAATATTGCGACTTTTGCTGTTACGCGGTATCTACAAACTGCTCTTCCGCGGTTTTGCACGCTCAACGACGATATGCCTCTAAAATAAATATTTATTTACTATGAAGTATGTTTTTTTGTTATAACGTATGTAGATAGAACCCATCCACCTATTAAAGTCATAAAATCTATATGTTACCGCTTTACTTTTAAAACTAATATTCTTTAAAGTTCAAATATCAACTATAGCCAACTATAGTCAATGTTTACAGCTCTATATACAAAAATTGAAACCAAATAATAATAAACACTTGAGACGACTTGAAAGAGTCATTAATAAGCTTAAACAAAAACATTACTTGAAGTGACTCACGTTCCGAACGAGTCGACGCAAAAAACATTTGTTTACGTAGGCACTTATCGGCGCAGCGTGGCGCCAGTGCTAATTGATGACGATGCGACTGAGCGTCTGACGGGAGCGATCAACGGCGTTGGAGCGGTTAGCAGCAAGTGTCTCTGCTTCCTTGCTGTTGTAGACACGCAGCTCTATATAAAACCGGCCGCTGCGAGTTGGATCACGCTGCAGGGTGTACCCGGAACCCACGCGCCGTGCCAGATAACTTCTTAGAACAGCAGCTCTAACAGGCTCCGCTGCGTCGTCCTGAAAATATAATAAAATTATTAATGTAAGCTGTTGATCCCCGCATTAACGCCGGCGTTCACGCGCCATTGTCTTACTATTGTGTCTCTAATTACGCACTCAAAAGGCACGCATTAAACAGCATAGCAAAAACTCCAATAAAAGTTTACTGTTAGTGGCTACTAAACTCACTCTATAAATTTATACTATTCTCATTTATTATACAAAAAGACCGAGTTGTTAGTATGTCTGTGAACTGTCAGATACTATAGCAGCAATTTAACATTATTTTAGTCTGGAAATCACTATCTGCATGAAATCGGTACAAAATAAGGTAGATATAAACAGACAGTAGGTACTTCATGTTCGAGTAAGATATTTCATTTAAACACATTTGATTGAAACAACAGGTAAAAAATTAAATATTAAACGATTGTTACCAGAACACACTATTTAACAAGAATATTGTGAAACTGTAAAGAGTATTAGATGATTATTATGCTTACCTCAGAATCTGAAAATATTGAGGATTGTTTTCGAGCAGTAGGTACTGGCTCGGTTTCAGAGTCTTCGGATAAATCAGGAGGAGGCGCAGTTTTCTTACTCTGTTTAGGTTTGTTGCTGATGGTTTTCCTTTTCCTCGATTTTTGAGGCTTTTCACCACTCGTGCTTGCTTGCAAAGTAATCTCCGTATCAGAGTCAAAAGGATTCCGAGATGCCCTAAAATTATATAATGACTCATTAGAATGTAGTTGTTATTTGTAATTAAAAGTATTTATTCATTGCACATAGTTCGTTCTGCCTATTAAAAACTGTAAAATTCAAGACTAGATATTCAACTTAAAAATTAAATAGGTACATACATACTTATTGTCACCGATCTTGTCACTCAACACAATACAATAATTCACGTTACACAGACAATGCACACCGAAATCACAAAAATTCTGGATGCGCTCCTCAGTGATCGCTTTTTATACTACTATAAATTAAGGTAGCCATTATATTAAATATTGCAAACGCTAGATATCAACATTATCATCAATGATTATTGGTATTTCAATTATATGTACTAGTCAAATAAAGTCGATAATTAATTAATCATGTATACCTACTCACTATGCTCATCGCCTTACATTTCTTAATTTGGTAGTAGGCGCCACGATGTCGCGGATACCTGAGACGAAATTCTAAAAAGGAAATCGTATGTACTTTACTGTTCTAGTGATAATCTTTATGAGTATCACATTTAAATGGTTATTACAATTTCTCAAAGAGATAACCAATATAATTTGAACTTTATATTTTTTTATGTTATAAACCTAAAATCTATAAATATCTACCTCAAGACTACGGAATTTATAAACTTTTAAATGATATTTATTTTGCAAATAGGTAGGTTGAAATCAATAGATACTTTTACACGTCAATACATTTTTTTTTCCAAAACGAGATTTTCCTAACTGACTACTTTGAGAAGAAACGCCGAAATAAACTCAAGAGTCATAGTCTCTTTTCAGGTCCAGACATAAAAATAAATTATATAGTAATGTATGAGCAGTGAAGGTTTGTGTCTGAAATGACCTTTTTGAGGAAAGTGCCATACAAGTTTGAATGGACCTGTCCAATCAGGTATACTTTATGTAAAATCAATCAGTTTATTACATTTAATGATGATGCTTAATTATGTTTTGTTAATCAATCATACAGAAACAGTTTGGATGGCAAATTGAATTCAAATGTATCTGGATTGACTAAGCATACTTTGTAGCAATGACCGATGCGATATCCATGAGGTCAAAGCCATGATCTAACATCAATATAATAAGCTTAAGATTGGCTCCTCACACTTTCGTACTTAAGTTATAAAATGACTGTGATCAAATAATAAGTACAAATAAACTTGTAGTGAGAAAAAAAATGACTAATGTGAATGCTGTATGTTATACATATAATTTTTAGTTTACAACGACATAAAAAGATGAGTTATAAACTGATAGCGCAATTGAGTTGGCTCTTTAACTTAATATTCTTGTTTATATTGTTCGCTGTATCAGTTCAGCGCGTATTGATACGTAATAGGTACCTATGTTATAAATCATAACGTTGGTAGTCTGATTAGTCATCGCTCGATAAAAACAATTGGGGATTCCAGAATCCCCAATTATACCCTACTGACTAAAACATGCAGATGTTAACTCCCACAAAAACCAGATTTTTACCTACAACTGGTTTAGTGAACACAGACTTGCATGGTGTTTTATTACCTGTTTGTTTCTTTTTTTTTTGAATTTTTTATTGAATGTTATTTCTTTTTTTGTTTATATGATATCAATGAATTCCGTCAAATTCAAAAATTATGACGACGTGTGTTTTTTGATACTGTAAAAACTCAGCAAGAAATGTCAGCAAATCATTGGGTATCAGTTTTCATCGGTAAGTTTTGTCGTTAGGTAAGCATTCTGTCATTCGTTAGCACTTAAGTATGTATTACGTATCTACCTAGATATCACGTGCAGATTGGTATACAAATATAGGTACATTAGGCTCAGCTGAATTTGTAGTCTTATGTGTGATATTGCATTACTCATATTGAGATTTCGTCCTTCATACACTATAATTATATTCTTGATTTGTTCACACTAGTCAGCCGAAAAGGGAAGAATGGATAAAAATTCTTCAAGAGGATAGAAGTGAAAACACGTGGCTTTCTACAAAATATTCGTTTATCTGCTCTGCACACTTTCAAGCTGATGATATTTAAGTTGAAAAAGATCTAAAAAAAGTTTTAGCTGCAAAAAAGTTATAAAATTACAACAGAAAAATAAATATCTCCGAAAAAAAAAAACTGAATCTTTAACTGGAATTTTTAAACATTTTAAAGATAAATTTACCGTTGTTGTTTGTTTTATTACTAGATATTAGCGGCGCAGTCCTGAACTTCATTCACTCAGGATAGCTGTTCTTCAGAATGATGATTACAATAAAGGGTTTCAATATTTTACGCGATTTTGAATTCACTTATTTATTAAAGTAGTAGAACGTGGTTTTTGAATTTACACTAACGAGGACTATTATTAAATTTTGAAATAGAGTGTTATTGTAATGAATTGTAGGCAAAAAGCTGTGTCACTTCTGCGGTATAAAAATCTATATGGATAACATGTCGTGGGTCTCAAACCATAGGGGCGTATCCACAAAACCCCTACTTTTCAGGAGAAATAAAACTTAATAACTTTTCCTGTGATTGAGCCAGCTCGTTGTTTTTTTGCATGTAGCCATATATTTATACTATAATTAATATAGTATTCTTAATTTTAAGGTATTTCCTGTGTAATACTAGTTTTTGGTTGATACGTCTATATAGCATGGCAACTGTACAGTAAAACTTCGTCAAAATACTACCTAAAATATATGAAATTTATGGACGTAAAACACTTTTCCTCAAAATGTGAATATTTATACCAATATTTATTATTACTTAATTTGTAACTTAAAATATTGCAATTTAAGAACGAGAACCCATCCAAATTAACATTATTTACGTAATTTCAAGAAATCATACGCCTGTCTAGCTTGTCATTAATATTGAGAGGCGTTTTAACTCAAAGAGGAAGTATAAACCAGTTTTGTTCTACAATTAAAAAAAAAAAGATTAGTATGTAATTACACAATATTTTCGGATGTGAAAACAAAAATAAGCATTATAAAAATAAAATTTATTCATAAATTTGAACATAATTGTTTTAAATGACTTTTAAATCATAAACATTTGAAATTCAGCTGAAACAAAACAGCTTAATCTTAAAAAAAAAACTTCTAAAAAAATTAAAACATGTTTATAATTTTTATTAAAATTAATTATTTGAAAGTTAAAAAAGGCTTTACACCTGAGATCTTTATAAAAATAAAATCGAATACCTTAAAAAAAACTCAGGGCTGATTTATCAATAGTAATCTATACAAAACTTGACAAAATGTCGTTTTTACTCCTTAATTAAAAGTTATCTGACCATTGAAAAATCAGCCCTGAGTTTCTTCAGTCATAAAATCAAGTACAATAAATTCTCTAAAACAACAATTACTTTCTGTTTCTAGGACGGCGTCGTATATAAGATGCTCTTGTTGCAGCTAGGGTTAAGTCGTCGTCGTCATTTGTAGCTCCTGTGTCCGAATTTTCGTTTTCTACTACCGGTAAATTTTCGTAATAGCTATGGTAATTCTTTGGAATAGTTCCATCCCTGCACATAGCCATGAGATCTTTATATTTAGCTTGTTTTAGTGGAAGTGGCTCCGAATACAGATTTGTATCCATAGAAGAGGAAATATCCGACCGCGTTACTATTCTGCTAAACCTCACCTCTTTAAATTCTTCCCAGTAGTCAAATTTGAAGAAAAGTGAATTTGGGACATCTTTCCTTACCTGTATCCATCTGACGTTTGCCCATTTTAAAAGTGTGCCATCCATGGCTTTTATTGTGTTACCAATAGAGATACTTCGCATTGCCTTAAAGTCCTTAAATTTTGAATGGTCCAATACCTCAACCATGTATGGATTGTCTTTCCGTGCTAATCGTATCACATTTAGCCAGTCTTCGGGAATATAGATTTTTGCGTATTCTGAAGCTCGTTCTATTGTAGAATGCATGTTATCACATTCCATGTGGGTATGGCCTGGTTCTAGAAACTTGTAATCAATAATCTTTACATTATTTTCTGAAGACATCATTACATATCATAGCATTGTAGCAACCACTGAATTTCGGTTTTGTCCTGGGCAGCAATCAGAATAAAGAATCAGGTGTTCCACATTGATAAGCTTGGTAATATAAGTATATAGACATGTTGAGACTTCATTTGCCCCTCGGTTCCCCTCGTATTCTGGCCAAAAGTAACAGTAACCCTGTTTAGTCACTGCATTATGAATTGTGAAATTCATACAGCCCAATTTCCTTTTATATAAGACAGGTTTACCCAAAACTAATGGACAATATAATACTGCTTCGAAATCAAAAGTACATACATGAACAGTAGAGTCAACCATTGCCTTTAATTTATCAGTCTTCTTTTCTTCTTTGGCATATTCTTTCCTATTAACATGTTCTTCATATTCCTCCTGTTTTTCTTTCTGTTCTTCTTCGGATAACTGCTCAAGTTTATGACACCAACATTGGTCTTTCCTCGGCTTGTGAAAATCGATATTCTTTTCCAGAATTAATTCTTTGTATGAAGTCTTGCAAATAGGAACGCTGTTATTCTCCATGCAATGTTCTTTAAACAACTGATAAAGTTTTTCTCTATTTAAAGTAGGCTCTAAATATATTTTTTTGTATCTTTACGACACCAGTGTGATGGTACTGCTGGAAACATATCAATATGATCTTTCGCAAATTGAATTTTAATATCATCGTATTTATTTGATGGTACATGTCGCCCTCGTTTATCCGGTGAAATAATTTCACAAACTCCTCTGCGTGCTTTTTCTATAGCAGTGCGAACCATTTTATCGCTTATATCTAATGTTTTTAAAAAAAAAGGTTGACATACTACAACGGTATCAAAATTAACCTTAAAAGTGTATTGCAGTGTAAACTTTCTTCTAGATTGTATAACTCTTGATCCTGTAGCTTCAGTTGCGGTTACGTTTTTGGACAAAAAATCCCTTTGTCTATCAATACCTCCTAAACTCCAGAAAGAATCAAAAAGTTTTTGTCTTGTTTCACCGTTAAACTTTAAGTGACATTGTTTTTGACATTTGCATGGTTCACTGCTGCTTTTTTTTGCAGGTCTATTCTTACCTAGTGCCGACGTATATGCAGCGCCACTGTTCCTTTTAAATTTCCTTTGGTTTTTTTTCCACAGCTCTGGTAACTTTCTTTTATTTCTTTTTGCTAAAGGGGAGTCAGCCTCTTCTTGTGAACCTTGACTGATGTTGTTTACTGATACTGACTCTTCTATTTCAAAAGGTTGTTGTGGGTTATTTGTATTTTTTACCTGAGGTTGATTAGATAATGGTGTAGTTGGTGACATTGGGGATGGCTGACTTTCAATATCTGAAGGAACATAATTAGGGTCTGCAACAGAATCATCGTCGTCATCAAAGTCTATCCCTCTTTCAGGCAACATTTTATCATTAATTTCGGATGCAGAGGTGCCGCGTCTCTAATAATATGCTAGGACTTGACATAGGCTGCACAGAAGGGATTGGAGTAAAAAGTGGTGTAAGCTCCTGTTTACTTTGAATTGAAGCACATTCAGGTTCTTCAAAAGGTATATCGTTGGGTATATTAAATACTGACATTGGTGACAAATGCGAGGCTAATGAAATATCTTTGTTACTACTATCGCAGAAACTGCCAGTAAAGCCTAAGTTTTCCATTTCAACAATTACCACTTGTTGCTCAACCGTTAGAGGTGAATCCCTGGGTGTTGGTACAGACGATGAAGGTAAAATTCGAATTGGTTCTTCGACTGGAAATGGTAACTCCTTGTAATTCATTGTCTGAGACCCTGTAATTAAAAAAAAATGTTAGAGAAAAAATAAAAATCAAATATAATGCAGGTCATCAAAACCTTATTATTGCCATTTTTTCTGTCCAGTCACATTTAAATAATCGCAGTCAGTAATACGTACGTAATAGGTAGATACCTACACTTATTCAATTTAACATTTACAAATACCGCCCTTACCTACACACGCTAAAGATACCTACCTGTTCAACACAAACAGTCGTAAAACACCTTACATCAGTATTATTTACGTTATTGTTTTAATAACAAGAATAATTCATCATAATAAACAAAAAAAAAACAACCTAATCTGAAAATGAGCAGTGTAGGTATTTAAAAACTGTCTTTGAAATAAGATTATTTTAAAGAAATAAGGTATAATCAAAATTACTTACCATTATTGATTAACACATTATCACTGTTTAGTGCTAAACGCAAGATATTGTCTCTACGATTCATTATTAACAGTTAATTCACCGCAATTATTCCACGCATTAAAATTACATCTACTCGCTATGGCAACTCACTGCAGAATGATTGTTTCCGGTGTTGTTGACATGGCTATACATCTACGTATCGACGAAATCTTGAGACAGCAATACTAAAATATGAATACGCCTGCATTAATGACTAAATGTCGTTAGGTTCATGTTAATTTAGATGATCGTATGCGTATACGTCTGTATGGTTTGACATAATAATTTCAGATTAAAGTAAAAAAAACAGTCGTATGTTCATACGCCTTTATGGCTTGACCTAATGATTTCAGGTTAAAGTAAAATAAACAGTCGTATGTTCATACGCCTTTATGGTCCGACATAATATTCTTAGATCACAATAAAACTGAAAGTTGTACGTGCGTACGTCTCTATGGCATGTCAAAACTGCCCCAATAAGCAATAATATTGCTCTTACGTCAATTATACGGCTATTTGGTCTAAAAATAATTGTGGACTATCTAGCTTACGGCAAATAATATTTTGTAATTTATGCAAAAAGTAATAAATATAAAATTACAAGAAAAATCCAGTTAGTGTATTGCTTATAGTAGAATTCAATGGCATTAAAAACGAAAAATCACATTTTTGCATATACGCCCCTATGGTTTGAGACCCGCGATGTCATTACACTATGTTGAACGAAACGCGTAAGTGCCTCGAAATTCATGGCGCTTAAGACATTTTGGTCGTGAAAAAAGTATCTCTAAAAGCTATCTAGGCGCTGTATGTTTTAATAGTTTTGTTAGACGACATAATGCCAATCTAGCGCTGCAGCGAACTTTTGTTTTAACTTTTCAGTATTTTGACAAATAGTTTCCATGAACGTGCTTGTCTATCGCTAGAATATAAGTCGATGGATATAGGTAATATTATAATAAGTATCTTATGCTACTTTTTATATTCTCGCGGGAACGGGACTTAACTCCGGTGGTCAGACCCTCGAGCAGGCGCCACGCCTTTAGGGTAACTTTACTTTGAGACCTTCATCACCCCTTGGGGAAGGTTGCATTGTCGTAGCTTGGATTTAGTTCCTGGAAGTTGACTTTATCCAGCTCTAAGAGTTTGCCTCCAGATAAAGCTTTGAATTATCAGTCTATACCTATTGACTTTATTAGAAGCTGGCAGTCAGACCCTCGAGCAGGCGCAACGCCTCTAGGGTAACTTTACTTTGAGACCTTCATCACCCCTTGGGGAAGGTTGCATTATCGTAGCTTGCATTTAGTTCCTGGAAGTTGACGCTATTTAGCTCTAAGAGTTTGTCTTCAGACTTAGCTTTGCATGATCCGTCAGTGCCAATTCACTTGCTTAGCAGCTGGCAGTTGAGCCTTCAAGTAGGCCAAGCCTCTTAGGGAATCTCAACTTTGCGACCTTCATCACCCACCGGGGAAGGTTGCTTGCCGTATCATGCGTTTAGCTTCTGGAAATTTCTATAAAACACGTAGTCCGTACCGTAGTATTTTCGAGAGTTGGCCTATGGACTTGCTCAGCAACTGGCAGTTGGTCCCTAAAACAGGCGTAACGCCTCTCGGTGTACATCAACTCTGTGACGTTCATCACCGCCTGGGGAAGTTTGCATTATCGAACCTTGTATGAAATTCCTAAAGATTGTGACACTCAAACCAACTGTAAAGGGTTTACCTCAGTATCCTTCAGAGCCGATTCGCAAAGCTGTCGGCAGTTTCTCGAACAGGTGCAACACCTTTATTAAGGTACCTTTGTCAACTTTGTAACCTTCGTCACCCTTCGGAGAAAGTTGCATTGTCATACCTTGTGTAGGTTTTCAGAAAATTTAGGACACACAATCCAACATCAAGAAAAAGGAAGACCGTGTTTGTAGATTCGCTTAGCAGCCGGCAGTTGATCACTCAAGCAGGGCATTGCCTCTTTCTTGAGGAATGCGTTGTACACGACGCGCTGTCGACGATTTGGGCTTGGTCCAGACAATAGCCGGACGGTCGGACTGCGAGCTACATATTGCACGTCGTCCGAAATTCGTCGTTGATGTTACAAAGAGTAACATGGCCTACTTTTCATTTTCCCTCGGTAACGGGACTTAATTCCCAGTGGGATATAAAAAGAGGTCGCGAGTAACAGTTAGTATAATAACATATTTCCTACTGTATTTATTTTTAATATGGCCATTATATACCATTTTGAAATCCTCATGATGAGCCCTTTAATTTGATACCCATTTCACAGTAACCAAAATATAATATTTTTTTTACTTTATTTATGGCGTCTCACAGTCGTTATGTTGGGTTTTTTTTAACGTCACCTATCTAAGAACATTTGGGTTATCAAGAAGAATCTAACGATATCTTAATTATATAAATACGTCCAGCGGTTTGGAAGATATGAGGTAATAAAAAATATTACATACATACAAGATACGTGCGAAAAACATAAGCCTTCTTGCAGTCGGGTAAAAAAAAGTACTCTTAGCGAAACCTCCTTCTCCAAAACCTGGCTCAAGCGGTGCGCTATAAAAGACGGCGCGCGCTTAGCAACGGGTTCGAAAAAAATCGATTTTCACTCTCCGCACGACGCTCGCCCCGAACGGTCGTGCCGCTCTGTGCTCCGCGCCCGCTCCGTGCTCTGTGTCGAGTTACATCACCCCGTGACGTCATCTGTGGTCGCCGACCGCACCAGCGATCCGAAGCCGCCTTTTTTAAGGCAGTGGAGGATAGACTTTTCCTTACGGAAATAGTCGATAAACGTGTGCCCCTTCAGGGAAAATCCACAGTTTCGTGGTCCTTGACGGGAAACCTCACGGTGACAACAACGTCAAGGGGGTGTTGCCCCAATACACCCGCCGAACCCCTTCAGGGCTAGGCAGTCATTTGGAGTCGGGAGCTAGATTTTGGCCTTGGGGGATCTCCTAGTCAAATCTAATACTCCGAGTTCTCTTTCAGCTACACACCTGGTGTCGGTTGGGGTGTCTATCCCTTCGCACCAGACCCTGGTAGGGCCCGATCGCACATTGAGATTGGCGATCGGTTACAAGCTTAGGGCTCACCATTAGGTACACACCTCCCAGTCTGCACAACCCTTACTGGGAGGGTCACACACCCCCGGGCCCGTCCACCCGGGGACGTAGGGACTGTAGGTGTAGGACTTCTGAGTTTACAACTCATGTAACTAGCCCAGGTCCCATCTAGTCATGACGGACGCTATTATCTTAGCGTTCGTCAAAGAGGTCCTTTTTAAGGACCCCGATTTTCTCGCCAAGTATGGCGAGAAAATCGCTTCAATTAAAAGCGCCCCCCCTCCCGTCCCGACGAGCGTCACTGACTTCAGTGACGTATTGTCGCCCTACCCGGCCAACACGGACTCAGGTCTGTCCCCGCCGGCCCCTTGTCCCCGCCCTCCTCCGGGAAACGCCTCCATGCCTCCCTTGTTGGTAGCCCATTTCGCCAACTCTGTCCCCGTCAGCGACTCAACGTCGCAAGCCTCATCCTCGGACTCCGAGCAGTCCTCCGAATCCTCTTCTTCCGAGGACGACTTCCAAGTCGTCCTAGGGGGCAAGAGGAAAGCCCGAAAGGCCGCACAGGCCACCAAAGCAAAGAAGACCGTAGTGTCTTCTCCCGCCCCCGCTACCCAGCCCGCCCCTGTTACTCAGCCCGCCCCCGTTTCGCAGGCTAGCTGCCCTCCCTCCGCTTCTGGCACTCAGCCAAAGAAGCAGCGCACACCTCCGCCCTTGTACGGCCAAAAGTAAAAGTGCATAGGTACTACAGAAATAAAATCGTGTGAAGCGAGAAATGACGCCATCTAGCGTAAAACCAGATTGAAATGATGCTATCGACAACATTACATTATACTGTTAATAGATGGCGCCGCTGTGCTTCAAATGATTAATGCTTAATTAATGCTTATTTTTGTACTTTCTTTTTGTTTCTTCAAACATTGAAATAATTTATAATTTCTTTTAAAGGGATGAAGATATTAAAATTGAATATCAATTTATAAATATTTGATTATCTATGTGTTAGTTTTCAAACTTGAGGGGGTAGGTTGAATATGGATTTACATATAAAAAATAACTAGTAGGTAGTATAAATAATACTTAGACCAAAGAGTTATGACTAAGCTCAATTGGTTGTTCGCTAAGTTAATTTCGATTATCTCGTTCCAGCGCCTTTCGTTCAATTTTATTTTTAACCAGGTGTATTGTCTACTTATTTTACCAAAATGAGTAAATATGCATTGTTATATAGATTTAGTAAAAAGAACTCAAATAATTGCTATGCATAATCAAGGTAAAAACTTGTCAGAAGTAGCCAGAGAGACCGGTGTAAACGTAAGTAGTTTTTTTTAACGCTTTTAAACATAAAACTCCTATATAATAATCATTATTGGATATTATATATTTCTGTTTTATTGTTGCAGAGAAAAACAGTTGTTCTATGGATATGATGATTTGAAGAAGAGGGTTCTTTGAAACACCATCAAAGAGCTGGCAGACTAAAACTAATAAACATGTTGCAGCATCAAACCATGATAAGGGAGTACGAAGAAAACAACGGACGTCGGTCGACGAACCACTATGCTATATATATACTTATTCTCTATATTAACTGGAGACCTTGTTATGTGTGTTTAACTTAATATCCGTATTTAAAACAACTTAAAAAAGTTATGAACACTTGATGTGTTGTTGTGCAATTTTATAGTTTTTAGCCTACATTTTTAATCCTTTTGACCTTTGTGATAAAATTATCTGGTCTTTTGTTTGTTTTTGTTAAGGTTACATAAGCTTCAATCCTCTTTCCAATTTTGGAAACGAATACTTAAGATATGGCCTCAATAAGAAATTATATATAATATTATAATCTTATTCGGTGATTAATAAACGGTGATTGTTAAATTTGATTAAGAAATTGTAAGAAATAAACATATTATTTTTTAATAGTGCCTTTTGGCAACTGTTTACCTGCATTTTTTTCGTTTTGCTGAGTAACTACCCACTTGAATATTATATTACAAATAAATATCCACTTGTTAGCTTTGATATAATATTCCTTCAAACTTCTTTTGTTACTTACAAAAAGACTTACAAAAAAACTTACAAAAAGTGTGAGTACTACGTGAGATTTGAACTCATGGCTCATTGATTTACGCATCTATCTGCACATGCTAAACCACTAGGTCAATATGACTCTAATTTGAACGATGAAATTATGAACTACAATCAGTTGTTGACGACAATGATGACGCATGTCTCTATTATTTGTTAAACTAAAAGTCAAGTTTACACTTAGTGAGATTGCCTTTGCTCGCCACTTAGCTGTGAACAAACCAACGCCATCTAGTTTAATTTTCGAAAACTTGAACTCTAACGTGCAAGGGAAAATAGGCGTTAAGGTATCTAAGCACTTTTGCTGTGTCACTGTACATCCAGGACAAGGCAAAGTAGACAGATGCTCGGTAATATTATCTATACAGTATTGTAACTCGGCCGTATCTTTGAAATAAATGCCTACAGCCGCGCGGTACGTAAACATGCAATAGGGCTGCCCACCTCCAGCATTTTAATTACATTTGCCTACTTTGTGTTTCCATTTAGTATTGTGATTGTAAATATACTTTTTTTATATAAACAAATAAAATACTTTGTGAATTGAATAGGAAGTGTTCAATATTTGCGACCGAAAAATATTTGCGCCTCGACTGAGACGTACCTACGAAATGCTTTATTATTAAATTTTAAAGTACAAAAATCCGCATTCTAAAGCTTAATTAAAAATTGTTTTGGGAAACATGGACAAGGTGGAGATAAAGGAATATGTTTTACTTGGTTATAGATACCTGCAGCTACTTTACAATTTATATGTTTGGTTTTAAATGAAGAATTCATGCAACCAAAAACAGCACAATATATCCTACTCGTCATATTAAATATATAAATATGTACCTACTTGAACTTATTTTTATTGAAAAAATCGCGCGGCACAGACGCGACTGTCTTCATCCCGAGCGCACCTCGAGATCGAGGCGCGTAGGTATAGCTCGCGTTTCGTCCGTTTGTATGAAGTTGGAATACTGTTTAGATAATATTACCGTGGTCTAGTCCTGCTAAACAATTACAGTCACTAATTCAAACAGAACCAATTTTAAATATCTTAATACAGACAATAGTAACGTTAATTTCTCAAAATAAAAATAATGAAAAGAGTATTTGCACTCAAAGCTTAAAAGATGTTCTATTATCAAAAATTCAGAATAATATAAACAAACCTTAATTTTATGGATCAGCTAAAATAGTACAGTGGAATGCCCAGAGCATCAATAGTAACAAACAAGCTTTTTCGTATTTTTTACATGAGTATAACATTGCTTTATTGTGTGAGACTTGGCTCAAGCCTCACATGAGATTTAGTATTAAAGGATATAATATAGTAAGATTAGACTCAGGTAATACACACAATGGTGTAGCTATTACATTATTACATTAACAGTTTACAATTTAGTGAAATAGATACTTTATAATTGATGATTCCATACAAAATATAGCAATTCGTTTAAAATATGGCAATAGTAAAGAAATTTCACTAGTCAGTTTTTATAGTCCCGGAAACGCTCCATTTACTAAGTATAAGTTTGATAATTTAATTCGTAGTATTCCTGGTCCTCTCTTGGTGGGTGGAGATTTCAATGCACATCATTCGGCCTGGGGATGTAACAGTGTAAACATTCGCGACCCAGAGGTGCTTGAAATCATTAATGATCATAATTTGGGTTTATTAAATGATGGAGAAATGACTACTGTAGGCTCTGATACGTGGCAAAGAAATGCACTTGATTTAACTGTAGTATCAACTTCAATATCATTGTCCTGTAACTGGTCTGTTCATGACGATCCTTTAGGTAGTTACCATTTGCCTGTAATTACAAGGGTACTTATTAATAACAATTATAATATCTCACATGATACAGAAACTTCAAATTTACCAAAACATTTTAATTTTAACTTGGTTGATTGGGAAATATATAAGAAGAGTGTTGATATTTTGATAGTCGATTTTAAAATTAATCAAGATAACCCACTACAGTCATATAATGACTTGATAAAATTTAGCTATTATTAAATCATTACCATCAACTTTAAGACCTGATACGTCTTTTGATACAACATTAGTAAACAATAATCGTAAAAAACGCATCCCATTACCATGGTGGAATTTGAATTGCACTAAAGCAGTAGAACTCTAGGAATGCCTTTAAAGAATTCAAATACAATCCCACATTAGAAAAATATATTGAGTTTAAAAAACTACAAGCTCTCAAAAAGTTAGTTTTAAAAAGAGAAAGATATTTAAGTTGGATTTCTCTATGTGAGTCATTTAATAGAACTACTCCATTATCTAGAATTTGGCAAACTTCAAAAAGATTTAATAAAACATTTACACCCTCAAGTAATAATATTTCTCCTTGGGTATTCGATTTTCTTAAAAAATATACTCCAGATACAGTTGATTCCATTTCAATCAATTCCTCATGAAGTAAAAGTTTCAGGACATTATGAATATTTAATTTATCCATTTTCTCTTCAGGAATTAAAATCTGCAATATCATCTAGACGTGATTCAGCTTTTGGCCTTGATGGAATACCTTATAAAATGTTGAAGAATGTATCAATTAAGGCACTTTCTGATATACTAAGTGTTTTTAATTTACTCTCTGGCAGGATATGATCATCCCGAATGAATGGAAAATAGACTGTCTCATCCCAGTACTTAAACCTAACAAAGCAAGACACAAAGCAGAATCATATAGACCAGTAGCATTAACTTCATGCATGGGAAAAACCTTTGAACAATTAATTAAACAAAGACTAGAATTTTATATAGAAAGTAATAGCCTATTACCATCCAATCAATTTGGCTTTCGACGCGGTTGCTCCACTCGAGATAGCATTTCTCATTTGCAATTAGATATATATAATTCTAATAAAATGGACAATCATTTAGTTGGTGTCTTCTTTGATGTAGTGGGTGCATTTGACAACATCAATCTGCACATTTTGTGTGGTGAACTTCGTGCCCTTGGTATTCCTGAAGAAATTATAATATGGATCTTTAACTTTTTACATGGTAGAGAGGTATATGTCAAAGTGAATAAACGTTTAATCGGGCCACGTTTTTCATACAAAGGGGTATGTCAAGGTGGCATCCTCAGTCCATTGATTTATCTTCTTTATTTACATAGACTAAACATTGTACTTGGTATTGAAGTGGCAAATTTGTAGTTTGCAGATGATTTGGTTATCTATGCTTCAGGTTCAGATATAAGTTCTGTTGAAAGTATCTTAAACACAGCTTTAACTCGGCTAAAGAACTACTTTCATTATCTAAACTTGGACATTAGTCCAGAAAAATCTAAAGTTATAGTGTTTGGAGAGTGTGAAACAGACCTACATATTTATTACAATAATAGTGTTCTTCCAATAGTGAATGAAGTGAAGTTTCTGGGTATCATTTTTACAAGCAACCTCTCATGGACTAAGTATGTTGATTATCTGTTAGGTAGAGCTAATAAAGCATTTAATTTTGTAAAATCACTGTCAATTGCAGCTGATCCTAAAATTTTGCTTATGCTATATAAATCCTTAATCCGTAGTCATTTTGAATATGGATTTTTATGCTTTGGGTCTGATCAGAGATTGGTTCACAAATTGGCGATTCTTCAAAACCACAATCTTAGATGTGTAACTGGTGCAATGAAGACAACTCCAATTAATTCACTTCAAATTGATTGTAACACTCCTCCTATGAAAATAAGATTTCAGTTTTTAAAATCCAAATACATTCTCAAACTTTTATCTTTTGAAAATCATCCTTTATTAAAGAAAATATTATCTTATCATAGAGTATACAGTCCCTCTAATTCTGTAAATGTCCCCTACATATTTCATGACTTTTCTAATCTAATCAGTATTGATGATCAATATCAAATTGAGAAATGTAAAGGCAGATGGCCATGTTACTCTGGTAATTATATCAGCAAATTCTGGCCCATGGATATTTACATTAACCGTGACCTACGGAGTAATTAAGATGTATATCAGTTAATTGCAGAGTTCCCTGGGTACAGGCATATATTTACTGATGGATCCAAAAACAATAGAAATGTTTCGTTAACCTCATCTTACTGTTGGACATGGAGTTCGGTTACTTGGAGCCATGACCATATATACAGCAGAATCTCTAGCCATTTTATCAGCTCTGCAGTATATACATGAAAAGAATCTTGGGCACACAACTTGGCTTGTGGCGACCGACTGCATGAGTGTTCTCATGGCCTTACAAAACCCGAAACTGGACGCCAATACTGGAAATATTTTATATGAGATTCGGACTTTATACGCTGATCTTAGTTCTAGAGGATATAATTATAATAAGTTTAATATGGACACCCTCCCACATAGGAGTAGCAGCAGGCCTGGCGCACTTCTAACTATAGGTATAGAAATATGCCTACGCCCGCGGCCTCTCTTGCGAGGCTAAATTCGGTAGAGTGTCACACGCGTGTTCGATTTTCCGCTTGACCCGCGCTAACAAAAATTATTATCGAATTCTTTATTTATTTATTTATTTATTTGGTCAGCCAACAACTGCTTACACAATACATTTATATTATACTAAAACGAAACTGACATCCATTAGTGTAGCAATTAATAATAGGCTGACACCACATGCAGTATATTCGGTTTTACAAAATTATGTTATGCTAAAAACAATACAGAATAGGTAACAGTTACTATTTACAATAAGTTAAAAAATGGAAGATTAATAAATAAAATTACATTACAACATAACAGATAAAATTAAAAATAGATTGATTAATAAATTAAATTAAGTTCTGACACGACATCAATTCATTAGAGTAATTCATAGCATATTGATAATAATTGAATAAAAATTGCAACCAGAATACATTTAATTAAAATGGATTCAATTGCAATTAAAACAAAACAAATTAAATGGAAAAGAATTATAAAAAGAATTAAATAAAAATTAGATTACAATTAAAATAAAATGAATTGAATTACGATTAAAATATAATTAATTAAATTACGATCAATATTAATATGGATTAAATTACAATTAAAATAAATTAAATTAGAAATAAAGTAAATTAAATTGAATTTAAACAATGATTACTGAATACCAGAATAATGCTCGAGAATTATTTTGTAAAATTTATTAAAATTGTCGTGGTTTATATCTATAAGATCACTGACACTGTTAAGCATTCTACATAGGCGCGGAATCGGAGAGTTAGCACCCAAAACCGTTCTGCGTAAGGGTGGGTGTAGTGGAGTGATGGGATTCCGCGGATATCGAGATGGAGCACGAAACTTTATTAGAGTCAGAAGGTTAGGGCAGTCTATTTTATGTCTCAAGAGTTTATAGAGTAACAGGGCGTCAATTACATCTCTTCGAGTTGACAACGAGTGCATCCTAAAGTATTTCAAGCGAGAATTGTATGAAGGCATCTGTTTGCATTTCCCTTTCGAAAAAGCAAGGTGCCACAGGAATCGCTTTTGGATTCTTTCTAAAAGTAATTTATGTGTGGCGTAGTGTGGTCTCCATACTACACTACAATATTCTAAGACACTGCGCACAAGACTATTGTAAAGCATTATTTTAGTGCCAACCAGTTTGAAACTCTTTGTGTTTCTTAGTACAAACCCCAACATTTTGGATGCTTTTTAGGGTTCCGTAGCCAAATGGCAAAAAACGGAACCCTTATAGATTCGTCATGTCTGTCTGTCTGTCTGTCTGTCTGTCTGTCTGTCTGTCTGTCTGTCCGTCTGTCCGTCCGTATGTCACAGCCACTTTTTTCCGAAACTATAAGAGCTATACTGTTGAAACTTTGTAAGTAGATGTATTCTGTGAACCGCATTAAGATTTTCATACAAAAATAGAAAAAAAGCAATAAATTTTGGGGGTCCCCATACTTAGAACTGAAACTCAAAATTTTTTTTTTCATCAAACCCATGCGTGTGGGGTATCTATGGATAGGTCTTCAAAACTGATACTGAGGTTTCTAATATCATTTTTTTCTAAACTGAATAGTTTGCGCGAGAGACACTTCCAAAGTGGTAAAATGTGTGTCCCCCCCCCCCTCTAACTTCTAAAATAAGAGAATGATAAAACTAAAAAAAATATATGATGTACATTACTATAAAAACTGCCAACGAAAATTGGTTTGAACGAGATCTGGTCAGTAGTTTTTTTTTAGTACGTCATAAATCGTAAACCGCATTTTACCTTTCAAGTTTGTACGGAACCCTCAGTGCGCAAGTCCGACTAGCACTTGCCCAGTTTTTTTTAATAATATTTTCGATGTGAGGGACAAAAGTAATTTTTTTATCAAACAATACCCCCAGATCTCTAATAGTGTCCACTTGTTGCACTTTTGTTTTATCTATTAGATACTCTGAGTATATAGGATGGGCCTTCCTTGAGAACGACAGGTAGTAACATTTTTTTAAGTTCAATTCCATTTTGTTTTTATTGCACCATTCAACAACCCTATTCAAATCATCTTGTAAAAGTGCGACATCACTAGATGATTCGATTATTCTTGCAAACTTTAAATCATCAGCATACAAGAAGCACTCAGAGAAGTAAAAGCAGTTGGGAAGGTCATTAATAAAGATGATAAATAGTATGGGAGCAAGATGCGATCCTTGCGGAGCACCCGAAGTCATATAATAATTGTCGACAGATCTAAAACCGTTGACCACAACATAAAATTCACGCTTAGACAGATAGGAACTCAGCCAATTCAGCAAGGGTCCAGTAACACCGTACATTGCTAGTTTATGAAGTAGTATAGAGTGAGAAATTTTATCGAAGGCTTTGCTGAAATCAGTATACAGCTAATACAGCACATCAAATTGTTTATTTGCGTCCACAGATTCTATTAAGGACTCAGAGAAGGACATCAAATTTGTAGTAGTCGACCTAGCAGTAACAAAGCCGTGCTGGCGATCACTAAGATAAAGCCTGAAGTGACGTTGTATGTGAGGATAGATTATTGACTCAAATATCTTGGCAAAGGTGGAGAGAATAGCAATGGGTCGATAATTGGATATGGTGTCTTTTTTGTCCGACTTATGTACAGGAACAACTTTAGCCTTTTTCCATTCGGTGGGGAAGGTTCCAGTAGCCAACGACACCCTGTATATTTCAAGAAGTGGGGCAACCAAGGCCGTTGCGCAGGCAGAAATAAGTAATGGTGGGATTCCGTCAGGACCGGCACCTTTTCTGATATTAACAGATTGTAGCTTTCTGAGCAGGGAATTGCTATCTAGCTCAGGGATTGTGAAGCATTGGCTATTAACATCTATTGAATGAGGAGAATTTGAGTCACTATTAAATTCCGTGTCATGATCAGTGGTGTAAACTGATGCGAAATAGTTTCCAAAGAGATCACAGATAGTTGCGCCATCTGATGTAGTAGTCCGTCCGTCGGTCATTATTAGCGGATAGGCACTAGACCCACCACGTTTAGCCTTTAAATGAGTCCAGAATAGTTTGGGGTTATCTTTAATTTCTGATTCCAATTTTTCCATATAAGTGTTGTACAGATTTTTAGTTAGGTTTTGGCAACGCTTTGTGATTAAGTTTAGCTCTAATCTATCCAAAGGATTTTTATATTTTTTAAAGCGCAACCTCATCTTATTTTTCTCTTTAAGTGTCCTTATAATTGATTTATTAAACCAGGGGGGGTAGCGGCAGGTCATTGACTTACAATTAGGGACGAATTTGTCGATTGCCGTGTTTAGTACTTCATAGAACTCTTTTAACATACTATCCACATCACTACCACACGCAAACTGTTGGAACCAGTCATGCTCGTTTATATAGGTTCATATGCTATTATAGTCAGCCTTATAAAAGATTTTTCTCTGATTACGCCTATTGTATGGCAGATTAGATTCTTTTGATAATGATAGTGTAATATCAAGCGGAGGATGTAGTTTATCAACATTGGTCAGAGAGCAACTGGATTAGCTAACGGTGCAAGAAGGTATTGTGGACAAGACTAGATCCAAAATACGCTCCGAACAGTTTTTAACTAAATTATGCTGAGTAAGTCTACTCACATTCATAAATTCCAATAACCTTAAACAAGTACTGGGAAGTGAGTTATTAGGGGCACCAGGGTCCCAGACTATTTTACCCAAATTGAAATCTCCGGCTAGGCAAATGGGATAATGGGAATATCAGTTGTCTCAAACACTTTGTTACAGTGTTCGATAAAACAATCAATTGAGGGAAGACATACGGGCGGAGGAAGATAAACTGCGCAGAGTGCTAGTTGTCGTGATTTCTGTGTAGTCGAAATATCAATAGTGACCCAAAGATCCTCACATTTACTTTGCCATGAGTCAATCTGTTTAGAATTGATTTTTGTTGACACAGCAATTAAAACCCCGCCACCATCTTTACTAGGATGGAAGCCCGTTGTTTCCCTATCTCTTCTGTAGACAACATACCTATCATCAAATAGTTCGCTGCTAAGCACACTGCTATTTAGCCAGGTTTCAGTCAAAATAAATACATCATAATCCATACAACAAAGGTTACAGTAAAAAGCGTTAGTTTTAGTTCTCAAACCTCTACAATTCTGGTAATAGATTGTTAAATCGTTGAATTTTAAATAAAAATAGGTAGGCATGCATTCCAAGTGAATATGATAATTTTAAACCATTTTACTTAAACTATTTATGTTTTTGATAAGTATGTATTCTGCGCCGTCGGCTTTTCTTGCAAATATTTTACTGTTTCTGACCCAAACGTATTTATAGTTCATTTCCTTAGCCTTGATCCTAGTCGCTGCATGAAGAGCTCTGTTGGTGGGGGAAAGATGTTCCACAACGTAAACAGGAGACTTTTGACCGGCAAATCCGAGATGGCCACAGTTCAGTTTATTGTCTCGGTTATTTTGGTTGTACTTAATAACTGACGCTAAGAGTTGGTCGCGCAATCTAGGTGACGTCAATTGAATGACTATTGATTTAGGACGGGTGCCAGCTGAATTAGTTTTAGCAATTCGTGCACAATTCAATATGTCTTTTTCTTGAATGTCACAATTGACCACTTTCCCAAGTTGCTTGACGATAGAGTATAAATTTTCGTTATTTTTTTCAGGCATACATTGCACCTCAATGTTATTTGATCGAGATTGCTGTTCTAAGTTATTAATTCGTTCACTAAGATTAGCTATAGTGATCTTCAGTTCCGAATTTTCCGATTTCAACCTCTGTATAGTCTCGTTGGATATCTTCTGATTCCTCTCAAAGTCTTCAAACTGCTTATTGATGAATTGCATTGATTTAGCCATCTCCTTCATTTCTGCATTTGTTCATCGTGCTGATCAAGTTTTTATTAAATTGGGTCAACATATCGTTGAATTCCGCCTTAATTATCTCCTGAATAATGGAGCGCATATCCTCTTTAATACCCAAGGGCGAAGGCGGTGAAGCTGGTGGAGGAGATCCACTAGCATGTCTCTTGTTGCCTCTGTTTTTAGACACCGTACGGTTTGGTGTTGACACATCTTTACTAGCCATTGTAAATCAAAAATATCAGAGACAAAAAAACAAACACAAAAACGAAACTAACGTTGTCCTCTCAGAAGCAGTGTAAATTAGGTAGAAAATAATGCGCCGTCTTCATTAGTTAATCTTTGGTGCGAGCGCTCGCATACGTCACCGAGCGTAGGCGCACACCGATATGTTACTTATGCGCGTTGAGTAACCGCGAGAGTAGCGTGCACCGGGCGTAAAATGTCTTTTCACTCACCCACCATTTGATCAATCGTGATTTAAATTTTTTAACAGTTCACATCAAAAATCTTTCCAATTATGGACTTTTTGATACTCTTTCAGATGAATTACACTTATGAGATGAATGTTATATCACTTATATTAGTTTTATTTGAAAATTAAGTCCATATCTATTTTTTTTTCGAATTTTAGCAAAGAGCAAAGTTGTACACAATGTTAACCGTTCGACCGTTAGACAAAGAAGGAGTCTTTATCGAGTTTTTATTTCAAGTATTTGCGACATTTTTCACGTAAACGAGTCAATGACCTTAAAGATCTTTCAATATAAGTAGACCTTCCAGTACTAGTGACTACCTTACTAATGCAAGGTCAACATAGACTGGAATTATATCTTACAAAATGTTAATTATTATGTATAATAACGTCTTAAACGACCTACCTTTTAAAAATTACATATGAACGCAAAGCTAACGACATACAAAACCAACAAAGTTATATAGGTACACTTCATTCTAATTACCTACCTATTTCCATTTGTTTAGATACCTAACTAAATGTAAATAATCTTCTATGAGATGACTTATAAAAATATGTTTTAAAATATGGATATAAGTAAATAGGTAGAAATCAATTAGGTACACTATCTAAGTACCATATTATTTTAGAAAATCTGATTATATTTTATGTAATAAACTACATAAAATATAATCAGATTTTCTAAAATTAACGTAACGTAACGTACGTACGTATGTACGTATTAACGTAAGTAAGTACCTATTTCATATTTTTCAAAAACACACAAATCCTAACCCTATAACAAGAGCGGCCTGTTCAAAGGCGCTTATTGAGCATAATAAAAGAGACTCGTCGCGCGGACTTACGGTGCATTTTGATTCGTTACGAGCGCCACTGGATCTGGTAGGCTAATAAAATCAAGGTCGTGTCCGTGCCGTGCAATGTAGGTATTATGAACATTAGCGCTGTTATTATTAGGTTTAAATTCGTATGTTTGCTATCAAGGAGTGCAATTTCTGTACTTGTACTATTTCTTATTCTGTGGTAGCAGGAAACGAAAACGCAGATTATCTTGCAAGAGTTACTAGTAGGGAAGGCGATCTGAGATCGATTAATCGAAAAATCGTTTTTTCGAGCCCAGAAAATCGATGTTTTAAATCGATATGTAGTACTGAATCGATTCATTGAATCGATATATACCCTTTAAAATCGTCATTCGATATTTTTTGTTTTTGTATTAACCATACAATTAGTTGTAGGCAGTGCTACCAGATCGTAGGTAAAATGACCCCACTTTGTAGAACACATTGAATATGGTAAAAAGTGGAGGAACATTTTACCCACGATCTGGTAGCACTGGTTGTAGGTGCCCGTATTACAAGAGTACTCGTCACTGCGTCATCACTCACATCATTCGATTGCAGTTGTGCACTTGAAGTATGACCCTATAATTTACTGGCAAGAACAAAAAAACTCTATTTATCACCACGTTCATTCAATAGCCATGATGTATATGAGTATTGTGGGATCATCTGTTCCTTGTGAGCGCCTTTTTTCAATTGCCGGAAACATCGCAAGTGATGAGCGGAACCGCTTGGATCCCAGTAGACTTGACAGACTGTTGTTTTTAAAAAGTTTAAATATTAAGCATTGGGAACTATGAGCTAAATTATCTATTTGCTTTGTAACCTAACACTTGTGAATTTTGAAAATAAATGTCTCGTTTCTTTATGATCTGATACTTTAATATGGTACTAAAAATAATTGTTATTATCGAAGTCCCTGACTTTGCTGATTAAAGATCGTTAATTATAATATTCGTCTTGTTTTTAATAAAATTGATTAATACTTACATTGTAATAGAAAATTTGAAAAAAGATCGATTTTTTGGAAATCGATCTTTTAGACCTCGATTTTTTTGTGGATCGATTCATCAGGTCACGATTCCAATCGATTTAAAAATCGATCTTTTTCGGTTAGGATCGCCATCCCTAGTTACTAGTGACGTTGACCGACCGGTTGACATCCCAGCTGAGACGAGAAATGTTGCCATACCTAGTTCCGACCTGCTTAGTAAATTTTAAATGAACAAAAGACCTTTATTTGGCATGAGAACTGGCAAGAAACATTAAGAACTAAAGGAAAATGGTATGCGAAAATAATCCAGTCATTGGTTCTGTGCCCTGGTTCACCAAATCTGTTCTTCCTAAGAGCAGAAAATTTTATACTACTTTAAATCGTCTTAGACTTGGACATGGAAGATTCAACGCACATGTAGCCAGAATGAAAATTATAACATCGCCTGTTTGTGTCAATTGTGACTTAGGAAGTGATCAGACTCTAGATCAAAGAGTATGCCCTAGATCATATAATTTTTGAATGCCCTGCCTATGACTTACAAAGAATTCTTCTGACTGATAAATTATTGGAAATACTTATATAAAACGCCAGCAAGCATCCCGCGTGACACTCGAGGTTTGCTGGAAAATTACAGTACCTACATAGTTATCACTGTATAAAATTGACAGTACTGGATGGGCAATTTGACGGTCCGGGGCGACATGACAGAAGGATATGACCTGGATATGACCTTACTTCACAACATGATTAAGACGAATACACGGATATAACATCATACTATAATGATATTGACTATAATAATGAATACTGAAGACGTGGCTCTGGCCTAAAATAAATTTAAAACAAGGTGTAAACTACTAAGGACGAGGCTGCGGCCTTATTGCCTTTAGTACAAGAAGGATAAAACTGAAGACGAAGCTTCGGCCTTACTTACTTGTGAACAAGAAGGATTAAACGAAGACGAGGCTTTGGCCTTACTTATAAACAAGAAAGATAATAAGCAATGAAGACGAGGCGGTATGGTCCAAGACCTTAGCCTGCCCGTGAAGTGCGAAGGAAAAAAAAAAAAACTTGTGGTTTGTGCTTTTAATCATTCATTGTTTTTTACTAAAAACAAGTATTTAATTTATTGATTAATAACATAAACAACTTTAATTGATGCTTAACTAATTAGTAAAAAAAAAAAAAATGGAAAAGCTACCAATGTGTAGGATATGTTTAGCGGAGAACGTTCGCATGTATGTAGTGGTAAACAAAGACTTGCATGAACTGTATGAGAGGCTGACTGATAATCCGGTAAGTTTTGTCTTATTATCTACCTCGAGCAAGTATCATTTTCTCCGTGAACATGTGTCCGTTACAGAAAGCAGTACTAACTAGGTACTCACTGTTTTTCCTGAACACCATCGTTCTCTTGCACTTATCACAATGTGCGTTCTGTGCACTCTCAGTGGGCACTGGAGAGAATCTTCTAATATTGATCTCTAAATTGGACTACATTTCGGCAGGCCCCGTCTTTCTAGAGCGTAATATCATCTTTCTCACAGTCCTTCCATCATTTCTGTGGTCATCCCTTCCTCTAGTAACTGTCCACCTTCACACTTTTATACTTTACTTACTATGTTTATGTGAATGGGGCAACTCAAGTCCCACTAACATGCAGTGTTCGTAGCCAGTAGAAATCACAGGAAATATAGTTCACTGGTATTAGATTTTAATAATATAAGTTTATTTGTCATGACATGAACAAAACACAAGCAGTCAAGCACACAGTAAATCAAACAAGTAGAAAAATAAACTTAAGTACATAGAATAAAGATCTGTTCTATAAAACTAAAGATTCTTTATTCTAATAGCATATGACTTCTCTGTATCACAATTGAATGTAATTTGTTCAAAGAAAAATGTTTGAAGCCAAGTTTTGTTGCAGTTTGTAACTGGAGACAGTAGACCGATGCTCGCTTGTTTCATCTGCTGCATTAAACTAAAGCAATGCTGCCAACTGCAGAGAAAATGTCTGGAAGCAGAAGAGCTGCTCACTCAGATGATGAATGAGGATTGTGAGGTGAGGCATTTGTTAACAGATATACCTCTAGGGTTGACTTTTGAGTTGGAGCAGTAAAGATACTTACCTTAACCTTTACAGCGTCTATCCGGTGATCCGGAACATTCTCATGAGACTTTGTTTAATTCATTAAACCCCAACAAACGCATTGGGGCATTCACTCTCTCAATGTCTTTCTATTGTGTCTCTAATTACAGTATTCGAAAGGGTAACTTGTAAATTGCTAATTGTATTCATAGAATTGGAAAAAAAACTGGGCAAGTGCGAGTCATACTCGCACACTGAGGGTTCCGTACAAACTTGAAAGGTAACTTGCGGTTTACGATTTATGACGTATTAAAAAAAAACTACTTACTAGATCTCATTCAAACCAATTTTCAGTGGAAGTTTGCATGGTAATGTATATCATATATATTTTTTTAGTTTTATCATTCTCTTATTTTAGAAGTTCGGTGGGACACGCATTTTACCACTTTGGAAGTGTCTCTCGCGCAAACTATTCAGTTTAAATAAAAATGATATTAAAAACCTCAATATCATTTTTGAAGACCTATCCATAGATAGGTACCCCACACGTATGGGATTGACGAAAAAAAAATTTTTGAGTTTCAGTTCTGAGTATGGGGAACCCCCAAAATTTATTGTTTTTCTTCAATTTTTGTGCGAAAATCTTAATGCGGTTCACAGAATACATTTACTTACCAAGTTTCAACAGTATAGTTCTTATAGTTTCGGAAAAAAGTGGCTGTGACATACGGACGGACAGACAGACACATGACGTATCTATAAGGGTTCCGTTTTTTGCCATTTGGCTACGGAACCCTAAAAATTACAGTAAGAAGAAGAAGAAAACATGCAATTTACTCAAAAACTGTTTCATATCATTCCCCTGCCCATCTCTAAAATGCTCTCTGCATAGATGGGATGCGGGACCAACTTTCCTGAAGTTTGGATGGAGCTTGGTATTGTAATGGATCTTGACCTATCTAATACTTAAGTTATCTTTTTACAGCTAAATCCACCTATAAACCAAGACCTCTTCGGGTGTTTTAATGGGTTGATTTTATCACCCATGGAGCATGTAAGCATAGAATCTGATGATGAATGTCAAACAGAATGTGATGCTATCAAAGAAGAATTACCAGCTGTTTGTGAGAGACTAGATGATGTCATTGAGCCAGAGGAGGAACATCAAAGTGATGGTATGTTTCTAGGAATGAGAAATTTAATGATCCGTCTGTACATAGATTCAAAGAGGTGAAATGATTTGTTTATAAGTTTGTAAAAGGCAATCTCTGGAGCACTCACAGATCCCATTAGTTGAATACTTTCAGTGACAGTCACTGAGAGGTAAGAGGACTTTTTCTTCCAGATAATGCATGATTCCTGTGAAACAGGTCACAGGGGAGGAGCTGTGGGAAAAGCTGAAAATGTAAAGACATTATAGCTTTTAATAATAACTGTATTTCTCTGCTTTTAATATTTTCTAAAAGTATTTTCTTGGACTAAAAAGATGTAGAGGTGTTCTTTTTAACCGACTTCAAAAAGGAGGAGGTTCTATGTTCAACTGAATGCATTTTTTTTTTACGTATGTTCACCGGTTTCTCGGTCAATCGTGGACCGATTTTGATTTTTTTTTTATTTGATTGAAAGGTTATGCTTCCGAGCAGGGTTGTTGCTGATGCAGGATTTAATCACATCAGCGGATGCTGATTTTTTTGTAATTTACATCAGCTGATGCTGATTTTAATTAAGTTATTTTTTTTTTTAAATACTGAATTTCATCGTTTTTAGGTAAATATTAGATATAATAAAAGATATAGGTATTTTAATACAAATTCAAATCATTTATTCGCATAATATGGGTAGATATATATGGTACATGAATGTTACATTATACAATATAACAGTAAAGATCCTCATATTCACCATTTCTGGTAAGTAATATAAAATAATGATTCTGTCTGTAAAACATTTTCTTCATTTCTGTTTTTGAGTAATGCATACCTGCGTACGTAAACCGCTTACAGATTTTGCGCCAATAAATTAAGCCAACGAGAAAAATGACTGTGACAAACAGACTGATAGACGGGAGACGGCAACACAGACAAATACGTGTATCGGACACTAAAAAACTACACTATAGTACCTAAAACTTTTTTGTTTCTATGACGGTTAAAATAATAAATAATTACAAAGAAATTTAGCATTTACATTCTTTAGTCGAATTTATTTTTGTCCTTTGTGTAAAGGAAAGACTCCATAAACAGTTCAGAAAATATATTTACTTCATAATATCAAAACACTTTACAATATTAGGCACTTCATAGTAGAAATAACATATGAGGGTAAATACATTATTACCTTAAATTAACGCCAAGTAAACGCGTACACAATTTCTTAGATGTTCACTGGGAGCCGCTTGACGATGGAATCCCGCCGTATTCCAGACATTATTCCCTTAACAACTTAAACCCCTGCCACAACGCGTGCCTCGCTCTGATTGGTTCGATATGCGCCAATTGAAACCACTGACCAATAAGAGCGGTTCGGTGTTGCCAGTTAATAAAAACTGAATTCTGACAAGTTGCGAAAATGAAATGTTGCCAGATAATAAAAAAGGTATAATATAAAATACAGACGCTAACAGCTCGGCCATCCTGCGAAAAGCGAGTCCCTTCGCGACACCACACGCAAAAAAAAAAGGAAGTAACATTTACATGCACAATTCTATTTTAAGTTACAAGTTAAATTAAAGTCTGTTCGACAAATTCTAGTACACGAGTCTACATAATTAGCCTTGGAATCTAAAAAGTTTTACAATCATTAATTATGGTAACAATTGCCATCGTAAAATAATAATTAGTACTAATATTATAATATAATATTTATATGAGATCCATCAGATTACGAAATCTAAAAAACAATTTTTAATTTGATAACCTAGTTGACAGCTTTAATATATTTAATTACCGGGAATTCATCTCAAATCAAACTATGATCAAGCTTATTATAGCTAATTTAGACTTATAATAATATAAACATTTCATAATATTAACATGATATTAATTCTAATAATATTATCGTTGTACATACTTTATTAAATATTACATTTATTATATTTCATAAATCAATCTATTCCAATCTAGATGTGCTCTCGTTAGTACATGGAACTAATTGGTAAGTTTATTACAGTCCTGATTAGTATTATCTTCAGACTCAGACTCTGTAGAGTTATAATTCCTATCGAAAGCGAGCCACGGCTTAATTCTATCAATCGCTGTTACATTTTCATATCGACGTTGGCCATGATTGCGGGTTAACGGCGTATCTTCTATTAAGAACCTATCGTTAGGCAGTACTTTCAAAATTCGGTATGGACCCTGAAACTTTGCCGCTAGTTTTTTCGATTTGCCATCACTTGGCACCTCTCGCTTTATGCTAACTAAATCACCCGAGTTATATTTGTAAGCACACTTATGTCTAGTATCATATCGGATTTTGTCTTTAGCCTGTTGTTCGGCGATGCGTGTACCTGCTTTGGATCGTACCTGTTCCAAATCATCCGTGGAAGATTTTCTAACATCGTCTATAATATCGCTTAGAGCATTTTCGGAGCAACTACGTATGTTAAAACCAAGGAGTAGTTCCGAAGGGCTTTTGCCAGTCGTCTTGTGGATAGTAGTGTTCAAACCGATCTGTATATCTAGAATGTAATCATCCCAGTTCTTATCGTCTTTATTTTCCGTTTTAGAAGTGAGTGCACTTAAGATTGTCCGATTGTAACGTTCGCATTGTCCGTTTGCTCGAGGTGTGGCCACAGCATTAAGTATGTGCTTGATACCCATGGATCGGACAAATGCGCGAAAGCAGTTACTGGTAAAAGAAGTCCCTTTATCGGTTATCAGTCTAGACGGTGCCCCAAAGTAACTAATATGCTCTTTAAGGGCTTTTATTGAAGTAGAACTTTTAGTATTTCTGACTGGCTTTATATTTATGTATTTCGTGAACCCATCCACAATTACCAGTAGGTAGCAGTTGCCCTTTTTGCTCTTCACAAATGGTCCTAGATGGTCCGCGTGAATTGTATGAAATGGAGTTTCAATTTTAGGAATCGGATGTAGTTCGCCTTGGACTTTCCCTGTGTGGTCCTTGCTCCGTGCACACTCTAAACAAGACTTGACAATATTTTTTTATAAATCGGCGCATTTTGGGGAACCAATAGATTTGCTGAATTCGCGCAAAGGTCTTGTCAAAGCCAAAGTGGCCCAGGTCATCGTGGTTGATTTTGGCTATCTCCCACCTTACCCCCTTCGGTACCACCCATCTTAAATAATTTTCTTCCTTGCCTACAATTCGATAAACTTTGCCGTTTTTCAGTTTATAGTTTTTTATAACGTCTAGCACCTGGTCCGATTTAGGGTCATTCAAAATGTCTCTAATACGTGCTATTTCGTCATCATTACTTTGTACCGTAGCTATCCAATCATCCGTACCTACTGTTAGTACGTCTAAGACATGCAAATCGTCCTTAGCTTCCCCTACCGGATTCCTACTTAGTGCATCCGCATGGGACATACGACACCCAGGGCGATATTCGATCTCGCAGTTGAATTCTTGAAATTGAATCCACCAACGCGCTATGCGAGGTATAAGATCTCTTTTTGATAGAGTCGTTCGCAGCGCGTTACAACCTGTCAGTATTTTAAATGGAACACCTATCAGATAGACACGGAATCTGTTGAGTGAGGATACAACGGCTAGCGTCTCCAACTCAAATGAGTGGAGCTTTTGTTCATCGGGAGTAGTTTTCCTGCTAAAATATGAGATTGGCCTCAAATGACCAGCATCATCCTTTTGCAATAAAATTCCTCCTATCCCGTGTTTACTAGCGTCCGTATGTAACTCGGTTTCGCGTGTCGGATCATAGAGAGCGAGTAAGGGCCTCTGTACCAGGGTTGACTTAATTGTTTCAAACGCATTCACTTGTTCAGGCCCCCACTTCCAGGTGGTATTCTTTTGTAGAAGGTCTGTTAAAGGCTTTGCGATTGTAGCAAATCCCTTAACAAACCTTCTAAAGAAGCTTGCCAAGCCGATAAATTGCTGTAGTTCACGTTGGCTTTTGGGTGTACGAAACTTTGAAACGGCTTCGGTTTTCCTTTCGCCGGGTTTAATACCATCAGCATTAATTTGGAAACCCAAAAACTCGATGCTATCCATGAAAAAATTGCATTTGGATAGCTTAAGAGTAAGACCACCGCGTTTTAAAAGGAGAAGTACTTCTTCCAGCCTACAAAGACCTTCGTCAAAAGATCGTGCTGGGATCAAGACATCATCCATATAGACGAGAGCGTACTTAATTTTCGCTTCAGAGAGTATCTTATTGATCGTTCTTTGGAAAACAGATGGTGCATTTACCAGTCCAAAAGGCATTCGTGTATACTGAAACTGGCCATCGGGAGTAACAAATGCGGTTTTATCTTGCGAATTCTTTTCAATTGGAATTTGGTAATAGCCGGAAGCCAGATCTAATGATATGAACAGTTTATTACCTGCAAGCCGATCGAGCTGGTCGTCTATAAGAGGTAAGGGATAATGATCCTTTTTTGTGCGTTTATTTAAGGCTCTATAATCTACGCACAAGCGTTTCTCTCCGGTTTTTTTCTTGACCAGCACGATCGGACTTGCATATGGCGAAGTGGATTCGGTTACAATGTCCGCATCCATCATCTCCTGAACCATATCTCTTACCAGCGCTCTTTCACCGTAGGACATGCGATATGGCCTGTATACCACTGGTTCTGCGTCATTAAGCTCTATGACCATCTCTGTTGCAGTCGTGAAACCAAGATCTTTAAGACCAGAGGAAAAACACTCTTTGAATTTTGATAATAACCTTTGGAGCTCGAGTTTCTGCTCTGAAGTGATGGTGTTACCGCACTGTACAGAGTCATCCAGAGATTTATCATCGAAAGTTACTGAGTAAATATTTTGTTCGTTAATGATGGGGATAGCACGCGTCAGTAAAGACCCCTGTTTTAGACCGACAGAACTACCGGATACGTTTAGTAGCAGCAAGTTACCAAAACCACCATGTAATTTATACCCACCCGGGAGTAAATAGTGTTCTTTACCTGTGATACCCCTAACGGAGCCGTTCACATACACGAAGCCAGTAAAACTAGTTCGCGACTTCACAGGAATCATAGTTAATTGTTTTGGAGCAATTACTACGTCACCTTGAGTCAAGAGGGATATCTTCTGACGGGAATCCTGTTCGAATACTACTTCGTTAGGAGTCTTTATAATAGTAATACCGGGTTTTTCCGTGAAGGTATGACCCAAGAGGGCTGGGTGTTTCAAAGCGGAGTCTTCAACAATGAGAATCTCTATATTCTCTTTTATCCCCTGGACAGTTACATCAGCATTACATTTTCCCAGTGGTTCTATGTGAAAGCCACCTATACCTCGCAAGACTGGTAATCTGTCCGAGCTTGTATTCAGCCTCAAGCGCTTTGCTTCCGATTCCCTAACCAAGGTACACTGGCTCCCTAAGTCTACTTGACAATTGATCGGCTGACCATTTACAAATATCTCGAGGACATACTTCCGATTAGTATCGTCTGAATACTCTACTAGAGCAACCTGCTTTTCGCCCTTAACTTCACTACTAGGACGTTCAGCGTTTTGGATAGCAGGCCGCTTAGATCTGCAATACAAATCTAAATGGCCTTCGCGGTTACACAGAGTGCATTTCGCTAGGGGCTTATTGCATTTAAAACTCTTGTGTCCTTCTTCATTACAATTGTGACATTTAATGACAAAAGTGGACCTCTTATTCGCGTCAGATTTGTTCCGACTATTATTTGACAAAGAGTTCCTTTTATCTTGCCCGGACCTATCCGCGGTTTCCCTACTAGTGCCTGGCTTAACAGTTTTAAAATATTTAAGCACATCTTCAGGTCCTCGAAACCTAGCCGCTTGTGCTCCTATCCGTACCGCCCTATCATCTAAGCCGTGTAATAAGCAATCGACTGCTTTTCGACCTACGATACCACATCGGTTCAGAAGATTTATCTTTGCATAGTAATATTGTTCAAGGGATTCGCCGTAACGCACACGCTTGGCCAACATCTGGGTTAGTAGTTCCGCATAGTCGTACCTACAAGGGAAAGACTCAATAAGCTTCCTTTTCCATTCTGTCCACGAGTAAAGCATCGTGCTCAGGCCTTTATACCATGTCTGAGCAAGTCCAACGAGTTTCGGTAGAGCAAAATGAATTGTTTCGCGTTCATCCCAATTATAAATCTCCGCGGCTTCCTCGACTTTAGTTAACCACGTCACTATGGTTTGTTCGGTAGATAAAGGATCGAATTCTGGAATCACATTTGTTAAAGAAAGCTTAGAGGTCGATTGTCCCTTCACATTGTTGAGGACATTCAGGAATTTATTTAAGATGCTATGAGTGGCATCAGGCATCTCAAATTCCGTCAATTCACGTTTTGTACGACGTGAGGGAGAACGAGTTCGTCTTCGTTTCAATAAGCGTCTAATAGGAGTGTCATAGCTATCACTGCTACGATATTACGAATTATCTACTGCTGCGATGACGACGTCGTCCTTCCCTCGCGACCCGGATTTCATCATCAGATGAGTTGTCACGAAATCGTTCCCTACTACGATAATAATCACTAGAATCCACACAAAAACGAGTACTATCACGACCTTTATCAACAGAATCTTCGCGATATCGGTCCCTTCTACGACGGTTATAAGGTCGGTCCCTGCTACAATTGCGTTCACTGCTGTCGCTTCTTAATCGCCGGTTATTAACATTTTTATTATAGTTTGGCTTTAAAAAAGAGTGCTTGCGGCTTTGCCTGTCTCTGACCAGACTCCCTTCCGCTCCCTCACTCTCATTATCAGAATTATTTATTAAGCGTTTGCGGACTTGCCTGATATCCAGACTCCCTTCCGCTCCCTCGCTTTGATGAACTTGGCGTCGCTGCGGAGTCCGCCGTGGGCCCTCGTTATGGTCCAGACTTATCGGCTCATCCTCGTTTTTGCAGCGACGTCCATTACCACTGCCCGCGGGCGATGAATCCATTATCTGTAATTATGATTAAGTTTACTTAGTGTTAATTAATGCATTTAACTTCAGTTAAATGCTATTCTTCGGGAGATAAGTAGATTATTCAAAGTAAAATATTCATTGCATTAAACAAGCATCTCATTTCCAGTGCGTAGCCCCGGCAAAATGTAACAAACCGTTATACAAGATTAGGTGGTAAGTATGCATCCCATATCCAGAGAGTTGCCCTGGCAATATGAAATACATGCTCAAAACAGTCCGTTACATCTCCGTAGGAGTACCTCGGCAAGATGCAACAGACCCCCACATGGCGATTTTAAACATAACCTAACAATTGAAAATGTTTACATCTCACTTCCAGAACAAGATTTACTAGGTGGTAAGTATGCATCCCATATCCAGGGAGTTGCCCTGGCAATATGAAATACATGCTCAAAATAGTCCGTTACATCTCCGTAGGAGTGCCTCGGCAAGATGCAACCCCCACATGACGATTTTAAACATAACCTAACAATTGAAAATGTTTACACATCTCACTTCCAGAACAAGATTTATTAGGTGGTAAGTATGCATCCCATATCCAGAGAGTTGCCCTGGCAATATGGAATACATGCTCAAAATAGTCCGTTACATCTCCGTAGGAGTGCCTCGGCAAGATGCAACAGACCCCCACATGACGATTTTAAACATAACCTAACAATTGAAAATATTTACATCTCACTTCCAGTGTCGCCCTGGCAAAATGGGATGCTTGATACGTGCTTTTTACAGGGTATTTATCAACAGCATAGCAGTTTCTTGAATTAGGTATCTTAAACATGTTGGAGTGTTTTGTCAGTCTTTTGAATTACCAAAAAAATAAAATGGTACTTACGTGACCGTTGTCGAATTTTATCACATTAAAACACTTTATGGAGCTTTTCCTTTACTATGTATGCTAAGGGTGTGAACAAAAGGAAAGAAAAAGAAAAACTAATAAGCGTGGGCGGGATTAACGGATGGGTTTAATCTTCTCGTATTTCAAAGCTTTTTTTTTTTTACGAGTTAAGATCCGCTTATCCCACTTCTGAAATGTAAAGGAAAGACTCCATAAACAGTTCAGAAAATATATTTACTTCATAATATCAAAACACTTTACAATATTAGGCACTTCATAGTAGAAATAACATCATCATCATCTTCTTCCTGCCCTTGTCCCGTGTTATTTGGGGTCGGCGCAACACGTTTTTTTCTTCCATTCTGCCCTGTCACTCGTCATACTATCACTAACTTCCTTTTCTTTCATATCACTCTTCACACAATCCATCCATCTTTTCTTTGGTCTCCCTCTCCCTCTCCATCCATCCACATGTAAACTCATAACTCTTTTAGTGACATGCGTTTCATCTCTCCTCTTCACATGACCATACCACGACAAACGATTCCCTTTCAACTTTTCAGTCACTGGCGCCACTTTCAAACTTCCCCTAATATACTCATTTCTCACTTTATCCATTCTCGTCACACCACACATCCATCTTAACATTCTCATCTCCGCTACGTGCAATCTTTTTTCATCCGTCTTTTTCACAGCCCAACATTCTGATCCATACAGTATGACAGGCCTTATCACGGACTTGTAGATTTTACCCTTCAACTTGAGGGGCATCCGTGGGTCACAAGTTGTTCCCGTGACCTGTCGCCATTTCATCCATCCTGCGTTGATCCGATGTGTTACGTCCCGGTCTACCTCACCATCCCCTTGGACGAGTGACCCGAGGTACCGAAAGTCGGAGCAGATCGGTATGGGTGTTCCAGCGAGAGATAAAGGCAATGGATTGGAGAGACCGCCGAAATCGCAGAACAAGTATTCCGTTTTGGTTCTACTCAATTTCAGGCCAACACTCTCCAGTCTGTGCCACCATACCTCCAATCTGTTCTGGACCTCTAGGCCACTCTCGGCAACCAACACAATGTCATCGGCAAACAGCATACACCAGGGAGCCTCTTCCTGAATGTCCGACGTCAGAGCATCCGTTATCATCAGGAAGAGGTAAGGGCTGAGAGCCGACCCTTGATGTAAGCCGACAGCCACATTGAAGCTGCCAGTGGTGCCCACTGTAGACCGGACTTGGGTACTGCATCGACTGTACATCGCTCGGATCAACTGCACATACTTCCCAGGCACACCTTTCTCCTTAAGGGCCCACCACAGAACCTCACGAGGTACCCGGTCGTATGCCTTTTCGAGGTCAATGAATACCATGTGCAAGTTTTTATGCGCACCTCTGTATTTCTCGCACAGCTGGCGTATAGCAAAAATGGCATCCGCTGTACCCCGACCCGGCATAAAACCGAATTGGTTCTGTGAAATTTCACTCTCTTCTCTCAATAGTAGAAATAACATATGAGAGAGAAATACATTATTACCTTAAATTAACGCCAAGTAAACGCGTACACAATTTCTTAGATGTTCACTGGGAGCCGCTTGACGATGGAATCCCGCCGCATTCCAGACATTATTCCCTTAACAACTTAAACCCCCGCCACAACGCGTGCCTCGCTCTGATTGGTTCGATATGCGCCAATTGAAACCACTGACCAATAAGAGCGGTTCGGTGTTGCCAGTTAATAAAAACTGAATTCTGACAAGTTGCGAAAATGAAATGTTGCCAGATAATAAAAAAGGTATAATATAAAATACAGACGCTAACATTTGCGTGAATAATTCTTCTTGCATATTATACAGTTTGCGATATCCTAACTATAACGGTACGGTACCTACTGGCAAAATTCCGCTTTCTAATATGGGAGGCATTTTAAAAATCATAAACACGCACCAAAACAATGCGCTCTGCATACACTTTGTTTGCAATATTGACTAAATCACATAGAATAATATTGACGATTTGTTTTAAAATGTACGTATTTTGATTGGCCAAAACTCGGAAGCGACAACGGCACGTGCCATTAACTCCGCCCTCCGTCGGTCATGTCGCGACACGAACTTTGAACATCAGCATCTAACATCAGCAACAATCAATGCGGATGCTGATGCTGATGCTGATATTCGCAACAACCCTGCTTCCGAGTTGGTCCCATAGAAATGTTGTTATGGTCTGATCATGAACTTCAAAGATATGGAACAGAACTCCTCATAGGATCACAGCAGAACAGTTGTAACAAGTAAAATTGCTTTGTTTATATGTGTAGTCGATGACTGACTGATAGAAGAGGGGGAATATATCAAACTGATCTGATGATGAAGCCTGAAGTTAGGCACCAGAACTCTGTAATAAATTTATGTAAACTAACCGTGTTTGGGATTATTAGAATTGTCATGAGATGCACTCTAACTATAAGGTATTTAAGTTTGGCTGAGGGGTACTTGTTAGTGGTGGTACCATAACTAAAATGTGTAAAATAAAAAAAAAATACAACCAACTTCAATGTAAAAAAAAACTCAAAAGTGCAAAATAACTTTATTTTCGGAAGTCTGTGTTAATAAAGAAGAGACAAAACTATTATAGAAACACCAACTTTCGAAATTAAAGTTATTTTGCACTTTCAGTGTTTTTTATATTGAAGTCGGTTGTGGTTTTTTTTGTAAAAAGTTTTTGACCCGGGGCGTCCACTCGATGTTGGCTCCGCTGAGTTTTAGACGTGGTGGGAGGGGTGTAGATCCTGTGATCATTGCCTGCGTCTTACTCACGTTCACTGATAGTCGCCATTTGGCGAGCCAATCGGGTATGAGGGAGGAAACACAGAACACAACACATTCTCCTGACACATGACATAAACGTCAAGATGGCGGCAAACGATTAGTTTCCGATTTCGGCCACGCGCCAACTTAACGATAAGTTTGGGAGGTTCCTACACCAGATTCGTGTAAAAGAAACGCTCCGGTAATAAGATATCAAAAATATAATATTGCTATTTTATTTTATTAAAAGTAAACTCTCTTTTCGGATAGGTATATAAAAAAATACTTAAAGAAAACTAAACGAAGTAATTATATTACAAGAGTATGTTAAAATTAAATGTCGATAAAAATTATCGGCCATCGCAAATAACAAGTGTTTACAAGTGCATGCTCCGCCCTTAGGGCCTGCACTCACTTGAGACAAGACTATCATAGGGGTCCATTACACGATAGGTTTTGCTGTCAGTTTTGCCACAGTCAAATATCTTGACTGACGAAAAATCTACCGTGTAATGCGATGACTGACGTTTGCATGACGAAAAATGTATGGCGATAGAAACAACTAATAAAAAATTATCCCACACACTAAATAGCAAAATTTCCCACAAAAAAATGTCTGTTGTACGAAATAGAATAAGTAGGCATATAAGTTATTAGTTTCCTTTAATAATAAGTGATAAAAATTAACTATCAGTTGATCAAAATACCATTTGTGCCCTGGAAAAATTCACTAGCCACTAAAATCAATATTTCGCAATTAAATAGGGGGTTAAGGGCACAGCGACGAATGAATTATCCATACAAACGTAATACCAAAATCATTTGCAGATTGAGCATATTTCCACCATATTATGATGATATTCGGTATATATAGGGTGACTGGTAATTAGTGTACGATACTTAAACACGTGATTGTGCTAATGATAACCAACCACTTTTACTATGCGAACAAACCTGAAATCGCGAAAAAAAAATCAGCTGTTCAGTACATTTATGTTTGCCTAATGTACTGAACAGTTGATATTTTTTTCGCGATTTCGGCTTTGCTCCCATAATAAAAATTGTTTGTTATCATGAGCACAATAACGTGTTTAAGTATCGTACACTAATTGCCAGTCACCCTATATATTAAAAATACTTACTTAAAACGAAATTTAAGCGAATTTCATTTCGCATATTTTTATAGCGTAAATGGCATGTTTTCATTTTGTTTTTTTCTGTATTATAAACAACAATATTTCTAATATTGTTTCCATAGGAACATAGCTTATATTATCAAGTTACAAATTATAGAAAAAAAATTGGAAAAACATTAAGTTTTCATTCATCATTTTTAGTATTACTGAACACATCCAAATTTATCCCAAATTTCCAAGAGTTAGTAGTGCTATCGCATTCGCGGCAAGCGAGTCGTCGGTGTCAGTGTGTGCGTGATATCATTACTTCGTTCACGTTGTAAATTTTATTATAATAATATTTCTATTGACTTTCTGTATTCCTTTTACTAAACTTCAAATGCTTAGGTACTTTTTTTGGGTGGGAAATCATCAAATGATTTCTCACGCTCTTGGGCGGAGTGTGAGGGAGTGTTTTTTTTTAGGTGGGAAAATCATCTAATGACAAATCTCGCTCTTGGGCGGAGCGCGAGATAGTGTCAGACTTTTATTGACTAAAAACCCACTCCTGTTCCTTCTTTGCTTTCATCCCAGGGCCCCGGGTTTCGCTTTCACACTACCCGTGGTCCCAGTAGGCTTCGAGCCTGCTGGGCCCCTACGATTTGCTGACATCTCCCTGAGGCGCGTATGAAACAGTACGCGCCGTCGACTACTTGGGCTCGGTCCGGACGGTTACCGGACGGTCGGACGGCGGGCTACCCATTGCTCGCCGTCCGCAAGCCCGCGCCTACGGTGGCCGGAAATCGGGATCGGAATCCCGATGGCGGTTGGAGGGCCTCCTTTGCTAGCATTACTGCTTCGCAGAAGGAGGCGACTGCCTGCCACTCCTCCTCGCTCCGGACCATAGCCTGCACCAAGGCCCGGCGCGAGAGATCTCCGCCGCCTCACGCCCCCACGAGGACATGGCGGTGCTCCGCCCAAGCGGGGCACACCTCTACAGTATGGTCCACACAATGGTGACACCCGGACGTTTCTTTCGCCTGAATCCGATGCAGGCACTTCCCGAACTTGCCATTTCCGGTGAGTACCAGCGTCATGCGGAAGGTGAGGAGCCACTCCTCAAAGAGGAACTTACCGTCATAATTATGGCGTGCGCAGCACTGGGTTGCGATGTCGCTTCTACCATGATATCCCGCCGGAACTCTGTCCGCCATACCGCGACTTCTCGCGGCAGCGGAGTTTTGCCCCAGCGTTGCATCTCCACGCATAAATCATACATGCGTGGTTGTCTTGATCCTGAGAACGTGCCACTATCGGGACCCCAAATAAATGTAGGAGGGGTTCACATCGGCGTCAGGTCGTCAATGTATGGGTACTATGACGACCTGACGCCGATGTAGAAACAGGAGTGGGCTCCTGTATCTGTTTCTAGCACTCGTCCTCGACAGCCGGTGGAATTTCGAGGAACACTTCCGACGACGTCTGGTTCTAAAACTGGAACGGACTGGGGCTGCCCACAATCGGCTCCTGCCTAGTCAGGAGGTCCAGACCTCTTGCTGGAGGCTCCACGCAGCGATCGTTCAGTCCATGGCCCTTTATGGAGCTCCGGCGCCGTGCTCCCGCGAAGTGGCGTGCCTCTTTGCTGGCCTGCCACCATGGGATCTAGAGGAATCTGTCCTTCCACGCATGCACGATTTGCGCATGGAGATGCAACGTCGGGGCGAAACTCCGCTGACATGACAAGTCGCGGTATGGCGGACAGAGTTCTGGCGGGATCTCATGGTAAAATGGCGACAGCGACTGTCGCAACCCAGTGCTGGGCACGCCATAATTATGGCGGTAAATTCTTTGAGGAGTAGTTCAAAAGACGTCACGGCGTCCTCACCTCACCGGACATGATAAGTTCGGGAGATACCTGCACCAGATTGGAAGAAACGCCCGGATGTCACCATTATGTAGACCACCACGACGCACATGTGAGGGAACGGTCTTCTTCACGCCCGAGCCGCCGGGATTCTAACCCTGATTTCCAACTACTGTAGGCGTGCTGTTGTGGATGGCGAGCAATGGGTAGCTCTCCGTCCGGCCGACCGGTAATCGTCCATACCGAGCTGGAGTCGTCGACGTCACGTAGTGTTCCACGTGCGCCTTGAGGAAATGTCAGCAAAACTGTATGCCCTGGATCGATGGCAAAAAAGGAATAGAGTGGGTTTTCCTGTCAGTAAAAGTCGGACACGCTCTCCCGCTACGCCCAAGAGCGGGAGAAGTCATTGACTGATTTCCCACTTATAAAAAAACTGGGCAAGTGCAAGAAGGAAAGAATGAAAAAAACTACTAACTAGATCTCGTTCAAACCAATTTTCGGTGGAAGTTTGCATGGTAATATATATTTTGTAGTTGTATCATTCTCTTATTTTAGAAGTTAGAGGGACACACACATTTTACCACTTTGGAAGTGCTTCTCGCGCAAACTATTCAGTATAGAAAAAAATATATATTAGAAACCTCAATATCATTTTTAAAGACCTATCCATAGATACCCCACACGTAAGGGATTGATGAAAAAAAAAATTGAGTTTCAGTTCTAAGTATGGGGAACCCCCAAAATTGTTTTTTTTTTTCTATTTTTGTGTGAAAATCTTAATGCGGTACACAGAATACAACTACTTACCAATTTTCAACAGTATAGTTCTTATAGTTTCGGAAAAAAGTGGCTGTGACATACGGACGGACAGACAGACATACATGACGAATCTATAAGGGTTCCGTTTTTTGGCATTTGGCTACGGAACCCTAAAAAGCACTCGGCTCCATAACATTTTCTGATTTGTTAGTGTGTGCTAGTTATCCTAATACGTTGAGATATCGGCACGGTAATGAAATTTCCAAAAAACGCATTACTAGTCTCTACATTCACTAACGAATTAACGATTCCCCAAAGTATTCGGTAAAAATAAAGCAAATAATGAACATACCTAATTTTACTAACAATATTGTAATACGCTCACATTAGGGAATGCAAACCGGTTAACCCGAAAACCGAAAAACCGGTTTTTCGGCATTTTTTTAATGATTAAAAAACCCGGGTTTATTTTCAAGTATCCGGTTTTTTCGAGTTTTTTATTATTATTTTCAAATGACACTATTTTTTAACCGACTTCAAAAAGGAGGAGGTTATATGTTCGGTTGAACGTGTTTTTTTTTTTTTTTTTTTTATGTATGTTCACCGATCGATTTCTCGGTCAATTGTGGACCGATTTTGAAATTTTTTTTTTTATTGAAAGGTTATGCTTCCGAATTGGTCCCATAGAAATATTGTTATGATCTGATCATGAACTTCGAAGATATGGAACAGAACTCCTCATAGAATCACAGCAGAACCGTCGTAACAAGTAAAATTGCTTTGTTTATACGTGTAGTCGATGACTGACTGAAAGTAGAGGGGGAATATATCGAACTGATCTGATGATAAAGCCTGAAGTTAGGCACCGGAACTCTGTAATAAATTAATGTAATCTAACCGTGTTTGGGATTATTAGAATTGTCATGAGATGTACTCTGGCTATAAGGTATTTAAGTTTGGCTGAGGGGTACTTTTTAGTGGTGGTACATAACTAAAAAGTGTAAAATAAAAACTTTTTACAAAAAAAATACAACCAACTTCAAAGTAAAAAAAAAACTCAAAAGTGCAAAATAACTTTAATTTCGGAAGTCGGTGTTAAATAACGAAGAGGCAAAACTATTATAGAAACACCGACTTCCGAAATTAAAGTTATTTTGCACTTTTCAGTGTTTTTTTTTTTACTTTGAAGTCGGTTGTATTTTTTTTGTAAAAAGTTTTTATTAGCAAACATTGTTAACGCTGCTGAGGCTTGGTGTCAGTCGTAGGTTTGTTTATCGTACCATAGATAGATACACCAACTGTACACTTCTTCTGTTCACGATCATAAAAGATCCAGGTCGGCCGTGTGTTGTGAGAACTCAACAGACACTGAATGCTGTCCGATGGGAAAATTTTCACAATCAAGGAATATTACAACAAGCAAAATGATCGGGTGTATGCTCGTAGCTCAAAAGAACACTCTCAACTGGTTAGCAGAGTCCTGAATGGTCATAATGCGGCATCAGTAATGGTTTGGTAAGGGTATCCTGTCACGGAGTGACCAAGGTTCCGTGAAAATGGTGAAAACTTCAGCTAAAGTGTATCAAGATACTATCCAAGACGGCATAGCAAAACGTCTTAAATCCTCTCTCTTTTTAACCGACTTCAAAAAGGAGGAGGTTATATGTTCGGTTGAATGTATGTTTTTTGATAACATCATCATCATTTCAGCCGAAAGATGTCCACTGTTGGACATAGGCCTCCCCCAAGCGTATCCACAACGACCGATCCTGTACGTCTCGCATCCACCGCATTCCCGCGACTCTCACCAGGTCGTCGGTCCACCTTGTGGGAGGCCTTCCAACGCTGCGTTTTCCAGTGCGCGGTCGCCACTTTAGAACCTTTCGGCCCCATCGACCATCCGTTCTACGAGCAATGTGCCCTGCTCACTGCCACTTTAGTTTGGTGATTCTTCGGCCTATGTCGGCGACCTTGGTTCTCCTGCGGATATCTTCATTCTTTATGCGATCACGCAAGGAAACTCTACTCTCTCTCACTCTGGGTGACTGTAAGCCTTCTGATGAGGCCCATTGTAAGCGACCATGTTTCAGTGCCATATGTCATCACTGGCAACACGCACTGGTCATAGACTTTCGTCTTGAGACACTGTGGTACGTTGGACGAGAAGGTACCGCGCAGCCTCCCGAACGCTGCCCAGCCGAGTCGGATTCGACGATTGACCTCTTTCTCAAAGTTAGACCTACCCAACTGGATTGTGGCGATTACGTTTACCTGGGACACCAGGTAAACGTAATCGTCTACAACTTCGAGTGCAGAGTCTCCGACCTTGATCGGAGTGGGTGCTACATGGTTATTTACCATGACTTTGGTTTTGTCCATGTTCATTTTAAGACCTCTAAGACTCTTTCGGAAGCTCTACTAAGGTCATCGAGCATTGTACTGAGCTCCTCCGTAGTCTCAGCCATGACTACTATATCGTCGGCAAACCGAAGGTGAGTGATGTACTCGCCATTAACATTAATCCGTAGGCCACTCCATTCCAGAACCTTGAAGACATCCTCCATTGCAGCCGTAAACAGTTTCGGAGAAATGACGTCTCCCTGCCTCACACCCCGCTGCAGAAGGATAGGTTTCGAGGTCCGGTCCTGAAGTCGGATTGACATTGTGGCGTTCTCGTACAAACTTCAGCACTTCGATGTACCGATAGTCAATCTGGCACCGTTGGAGAGATTGCAGTACAGCCCAAGTCTCGATCGAATCAAAAGCTTTCTCGTAGTCCACGAACGCTAAGCATAGCGGCAGGTTATACTCCTCGGTCTTCTGTATAACCTGCCGGAGCGTATGTATGTGGTCTACAGTGCTGAAACCTTTTCGGAATACGGCTTGTTCAGGAGGCTGGAAGTCGTCAAACCTGCGCGCGAGACGATTCGTGATGACTCTGGATAACAGCTTGTAGACATGGCTCAGAAGTGAGATGGGCCTGTAATTCTTAAGCAGGGCATTGTCGCCCTTCTTAAAGAAAAGTACCACTACACCTCTGCTCCATGCCTGTGACGTCTTTCCCTCAAGTATGACTGAATCGAACAACCTTTGAAGGGCATTTAGGACCGGTTTTCCACCCGCCTTCAGGAGTTCGGCTGTAATTCCGTCGTCATCCGACGCCTTGTTGTTTTTAAGCTGCTTCAGAGCCATCCTAATCTCGTACAGGCTGACGTCCGGGATATCTTCGGTATCTTAATTTGATAACATACTAGGGTCTTTTCAACAAGACTCAGATATCAGAAACGTTTATTTCAAATAGACCAATTACAGGTACTTTTGATTTGTTAAAATGTCGTTCAGTCAAAAAAACATACAAGTGAAGCTAAATTGCACGTTCCAAAGCGTAGATCTCTATGGAGAAGAACGTGCAAGAAACTCCATGGACACTTTTTTTAAATCATATTATGAGTTACATAAATCTTGGTTACATATTTCTTGTCGCTTCTAATATGTGAGCACAATGTAGATAAGTAATAATAATTTTAAAAATAAAATAAAATAAAAAACTAATTTAAAAAAAAATATAAATTGAATTAAGTCACTGGAAGCTAAGAGATGACCAGTCTCAACTGACGGCACCCGTTCACGAGCATGACGCGTGCATCAGCCCCACTCAGTTCAACCATTTTGAAGGGAACCGAATGACCCAATAACACGTGCCACCATCAGCGAGACATTTGAGTGAGCATGACAAACTCTCAACTGCCATGCTCGTAATGACAAACAAGTTGTAATAAAAGTGCTCCATGGTTCTTCACATTCACAAAACTTGAAAAACAAAGTGCTTCTACATTATACAATGCTATTGTTTCCTAATACAAAAGGTAATAAATTATCATAAGCTCTATTGAAATAAACAAATAAAATAAAAAAAAAACTTTTAGAAAACAACAATACAAAAAGGGGAACAGTATCTCTTCCAAAATTATAAAAAAAAAACTAATTTGAAGGTAAAAGTGGCTGTGGCTGCGGAGCAGGACCGGCATTTAGCCAAGCGTTTTTATCAAGGATATAATCTTCCAGTTTATAATACGCTTGTCTACATAGTGTGCGTTTAATGCATGCTTTAAATTTGGACTCATTTAGTTGTAGAATCTCAACTGGTATTTTATTATAAAATTTTACACAGTACCCCATGAAAGAACTATGTACTTTAGCCAATCTGAACCGAGGTTGATCTAATTTGTTCCTGTTCCTAGTATTAAAATTGTGCCTGTCACTTATCTTAGTAAAAAGATGAATATTTTTCCGAACATACATAATGTTTTCATAAATGTATTGACAAGGGACCGTCAGGATGTTTATTTCCTTAAATAGTTCCCTAAGAGAATCGCGTCTGCGAAGATTATATATGGCTCTGATAGCTCTTTTCTGCAGAATAAAAATAGACTCTATATCTGCAGCCCGTCCCCATAGCAAAATACCGTAAGACATGATACTATGAAAGTAACTAAAATAAACTAGTCGCGCAGTATCCACATCAGTAAATTGACGGATTTTTCTGACAGCATATGCTGCTGAACTAAGCCGACCTGCCAGAGATGTTAAATGAGGACCCCATTGTAGTCTCGAGTCAAGCGTGATCCCTAGGAAAACCGTATTCTTGACGAATTCAAGTTTCTCCTTGTTCAATACTATGTCGGAGAAATTACTTTTAACATTCGGTAACGCAAATCTTATGCACATAGTTTTTTTTCCATTTAATACTAAATTAATAACAGTAAACCAGTTTTGGACTTGCTGTAAAGCATCGTTTACGTCATCAAGATTAGTGGAACGTCTATTGATCTTAAAAATTAACGACGTATCGTCAGCAAACAATACAGTATGTGGTTGTTTTTTTAATAGATGCGGTAGATCATTTATATATACTAAAAAGAGGAAAGGACCTAATATTGAGCCTTGTGGTACACCCATTTTGACTTTCAAACCCTCTCCGGGTTTGAAAGTCAAAACGGAGAATTGACACCGTTTATCTGAACTTGCTGTTGCCTGTCAATTAAATAAGATTTCACCAATCTGAGTGCAAGTTTACCTAGTCCATAATGTTCTAGCTTTAAAAGTAAGGTTTCGTGATTAACACAATCAAAAGCCTTTGAGAGGTCACAAAAAATTCCTATCGCATCTTGGGCTTCTTCCCACGCTGCAAATATATGTTTCAATAAAGTGACTCCAGCGTCAGTCGTACAACGTCCTTTGGTGAAACCATACTGCTGATCATGAAAGATTTTATTGCTGTTAAAATGGTAAAGCATTTGATTAAGCATAACTTTTTCAAACACCTTACTGAAAACTGGCAATACTGATACAGGTTTGTAATTATTAGTGTCATTATGGTCACCGGATTTAAAAAGTGGTATAACTTTACTGTACTTCATTATATTTGGAAAGACTCCTTTGTCCACACACAAATTAAATATTAAAGCTAAGTACGGTGCTATGGTCTCTATTATAGATGCGCATACTTTAACAGACATTCCCCATAGGTCTTCCGTTAATTTGACTTTTATTTGCCGGAAAGCCTTTAAGACTGTCAAAGGGTTTATATGTTTGAATTGAAATTCAACCGGACAGCCTGGCAAGTTTGCTTTCAATAAAGCAACTGAAGCTTCAGGGGAGGAATTTAGAGCTTCCGTAGTCCTAAGAGGTATATCGGTGAAATAATTCACAAACTCTTTGGCTACTTCTATGTTAGAGCTTTTGGGACCATGTGAAGTCTCCAATAAAAAATCCGTATTGCGTACTTTATTCCTACCAGTTTCACTATTAATAACTTGCCACACAGTCTTTATTTTATTGTCTGCCAATTTGATCTTATTGCTAATGTACAGGGCTTTCGCTACCTTTATACCTACGCGCCTCGATCTCGAGGTGCGCTCGGGATGCAGACAGTCGCGTCTGTGCCGCGCGATTTTTTCAATAAAAATAAGTTCAAGTACATATTTATATATTTAATATGACGAGTAGGATATATTGTGCTGTTTTTGGTTGCATGAATTCTTCATTTAAAACCAAACATATAAATTGTAAAGTAGCTGCAGGTATCTATAACCAAGTAAAAGATATTCCTTTTTCTCCACCTTGTCCATGTTTCCTAAAACAATTTTTAATTTAGCTTTAGAATGCGGATTTTTGTAAGTAGTTTAAAATTTAATAATATAGCATTTCGTAGGTACAGACGCCTGCAAAAGTGCTTGGATACCTTAACGCCTATTTTCCCTTGCACGTTAAAGTTCAAGTTTTCGAAAATTAAACTAGATGGCGTTGGTTTCTTCACAGCTAAGTGGCGAGCAACAAAGCCAATCTCACAAAGTATAAACTTGACTTTTAGTTTGACAGAAAATAGACACAAGCATCATCATTGTCGTCAACAACTGATTGTAGTTCATAATTTCATCACTAAAATTAGAGTCATGATGGCCTAGCGGTTAAGCATGTGCGGATCGATGCGTGAATCAGTGAGCCGTGAGTTCAAATCTCACGTAGTACTTTACACTTTTTGTAAGTTATGAATAACAAAAGAAATCGGTAGGAATTATATCAAAGCTAACAAGTGGATATTTATTTGTAATATAATATTCAAGTCGGTAATTAATCATCAAAATGATAAAAGAGCAGGTAAACAGGCTCACCAAACAAAAAGGGACTATTAAAAAAGTATAGATGTTTATTTCTTACAGTTTATTATTCAAATTTAACTGTCAGTTTATTAATCATCGAATAACATTATAATATTATATAAAATTTATTTTTGAGGCCATAGCTTAAATATTCGTTTCCAAAATTCGAAAGAGGATTGAAGCGTATGTAACCTTAACAAAAACAAACACAACACTAGATAATTTTATCACAAAGGTCAAAAGGATTAAATATAGGCTAAAAAATACAAAATTGCACAACGAAATATCAAATGGTTAGTAGGTAACATAAAAAAAATAAAAATTATGTTGTGTTTTAACTTGAAGTGTTCATAACTTTTTTAAGTTATTTTAAATATTTACAAGTATTAGGTTAAACACACATAACGAGATCTCCAGTTAGTATAGAGAATAAGTACTGAGTAAATAATATTAATAAATTAAGTATAAATTATTTAATAGCTCGTGTAACCACCATTTTGGTCAATAACAGCTTGCATTCGGGAACGCATTGAATTAATCAAATTTTTACACAAATCTGAACCACGAATACTCTCCCATATTTGTAAACAATGAGCCTCTAACGCATCTGGAGTACGCTCATTTTGATTATTCCACCGTTGAACAATGACACCCCATAAATTTTAAATTGGATTTAAATCCGGTGATCTAGCAGGCCAAGGAATAGTGCAAATGTCATTATGCTGACGAAACCAAGCCTGCACACTGTGGGAACGGTGTATTGGACAATTATCCTGTACAAATTTTATCTGTGGTAATTCTTCTCTTGGATACACATTTCGAACTGTAGGCAACATGATCTCCTCCAGCACTTCTATATAATTTGCACTATTTGCTCGTCTAGGTATTCTGACAAGTTCTCCCGGATCGGCTGCACTCATCCATCCCCACATGTTCACAGTTATATGACCAGATTGCATATTGGGCACTACATGACCACTTGTGTATCGCGTATTATCTCGACGCCACAAACAAGCGTCCGTGTTCGCTGGACTTAAAAGTTTTTTCATCAGTAAAGATGACATTACTCCAATCAAAGTTTATGTGATCCATAGCAAACTGCAATCTTGCTCTTTTATGGTTTTCCGTAAGCAAGGGTTTCACAGCATGCCTCCGATAATGCAGCCCTTCGCTATGAAGAGCACGACGGACAGTGTCAACACTTGTGTCAAATAAACCAGCATAGTGATTCGTCGGCAGAAATCCATTTTCTTCGTACTCCCTTACCATGGTTTGACGCTGAAACATGTTTATGAGTTTTGGTCTACCAGTTCTTTGACGGTGGTTCAAAGAACCCTCTTCTTCAAATCGTCGTACCCATAGAACAACTGTTTTTCTCTGCAACAATAAAACAAAAATATATAATACCCAAAATTATGATTATTATATAGTGGGTTTATTGTTATATAAGAGTATAAATAAAATTACTTACGTTTACACCGGTCTCCCTGGCTATTTCTGACAAGTTTTTACCTTGATTATGCAAAGCAATTATTTGAGCTCTTGTTACTAAATCGATATTACAATAATTCGTACTCATTTTGATAAAACAAGTAGATAAATTCTCCTGATTAAAAATAAAATTGAACGAAAGGAGCGCCAACGAGGTAACCGAAATGAACTTAGCGAACAATCAGTTAAGCTTAGTCACAATCTTCGGTTTAAGTATTATTTAGACTACCTTCTAATTATTATTTATAAATCCATATTCAACCTACCCTCTTAAGTTTGAAAACTAACACATAGATAATAGATATATATTTATAAATTGATATTCAATTTTAATATCTTCATCTCTTTAAAATAAACTATAAATTATTTTAATGTTTGAAGAAATAACAAAAATAAGCATTAGCATAACATGAACATTTGAAGCACAGCAACGCCATCTAGTAACAGTATAATGAGATGTTGTCGATAACAACATTTAAATCTGATTTTACGCTAGATGGCGTCATTTCTCGCTTCACACGATTTTATTTCTGTACTATCCAGGCACTTTCACAGGTCATAGTATAGTACGTCTCAGTCGAGGCGCAAATATTTTTCGGTCGCAAATATTGAGCACTTCCTGTTCAATTCACAAAGTATTTTATTTGTTTATATAAAAAAAGTATATTTACAATCGCAAAACTAAATGGAAACACAAAGTAGGCAAATGTAATTAAAATAGTGGAGGCGGGCAGCCATAGTGCGGGCAGCCCTATCGCATGTTTACGTACCGCGCGGCTGTAGGCATTTATTTCAAAGATACGGCCGAGTTACAATACTGTATAGATAATATTACCGTGGCTTAAGGCTCATATAGTTTTTCCCTACTTACCCTAATACCTTTAGTATACCAGTCACTAAATACAAACTTAGGGAAAATATTTTTCGACTTCTTTTCAAAAGCTGTATTAAATTCAGTGAGTACCACTGAAAAGAAATTATCATAAAATTTATTTGCATCATCAATATCATGGCCCAGAACATTTAACTTATTTTCTAAGTTACTATTAAATTTTGTTAATTTGCCAATTGTAATTGGCCTAAATTGAATTAAAGTTTTTTCCAAGGCTGCGTGAGACTTAAAAGCTACCGTTTGTCCACTATGATCAGACGGAAGATAATTTACTATGGCTTTATCTAAATAGTCACAATTGCAGAAAACATTATCAATACAAGTAGCAGAGGTTGGAGTTGGCTCTTTAAAAACATTAGTCAAATTAAATGATTTAAAAAGGCTTAAAAATCTGCTGCTATTTGAATTATTCTCCAAAATATTAATATTAAAATCTCCACAAATAATTACGGATTTGTTACCATCTGCAAGTTTGGCTAAAGTATCTTCCATTGTTGATTCAAAAAGACTAAAGTTCTGAGGGTTCGGGGGTCTGTACACGCACACTATCATATGCTTATCCAGCTCAACACAGGATAGTTCAATGCAATGTTCCGTTGACAAGTTAACTATGTCATTACGTTGCTTAAATTTTAAGCATTTTTTATTAAGATTAGGGAACCACCACGCAGCATTGATTTACGGTTAAAACAACTACCCACACTATAATTTTCATAACTGAGTAGCCCCTGGTAATCCTTCAACCAATGTTCACTAAGACATACAACATCAAACATTGTTCTTTCTAATAACATTTTAATTTCTAATAATTTAGAAGAGATACCTTGAATATTTTGATGAAACAATTTCAATTCATGCTGCTGAGACCCCTTTTGCTGCTTAACTATTTGAGAGCAAGAAGATACCTTATTGATGGTTGGTATAACTACGGTGTTTCTGGTACCCTCTGTTGTCTTATGAACTAGTTTAAATGATCCGGAGTTTGTTCCAAATCTATAATATTATCACCTGGCAGTGAGTTGCAACTAATTGTAGCCTCCACGTTAAATAAAGAATTTTCCAAAGTGGTACTTGGAACCTCCTTCGTACACTTCATAAAAGTAGGTATTCATAGCAATTGTGCTACCGTTAATTTGGTCCACCACATGATTATTAGTATGATTACTAAACATTGTGGTGTCAATTATACAAGACTTCGACATACTACTTATGTCTGTGTTAATATAATAAGCTAATACTGCCGTGCCAAAGCAATATACTGTAAGTCGACTTACAGTGTTTTCGCTTAACAACGCTCAATCAATTTCTTTAAGTCTATTTAGTATACCTTAATACCAATTTTGTCATTTTGAGGCGTATTTCACATGATAAGCCAAGCTAAAAAACACTGTATGACGTTCAAATTAAGGTTTTAACATGCTAAAAAACTGTAATAAAGTTTACAGTATTTACGCATAACACGCTACGCTCTTTGTTGAATTACGGAGATAAATACAGTGTTTTTAACCGTCGCAAATACTCGCGCCTTAGAGTACCGACCACCGTAGTTTGCTCGTTGAAACACTATTGCTATCTCGCTCTTTCTTTACTCGTTGTAGAACTCTCACCTTCTCGATAAACTTTGGAGACAGCTCAGTATAAGTTAGTCGTGCGTGTGACGCGCAGTGACTTGCGTATTATATAAATTATTTTGAACGATCTGTAGATCTGTTGTGTTTATTTTGTTTTGATAACAGTGATTACTTTATAACTCTCTGGCAATGAATACGAATCGTAGTAAAATGCTGATTAGATTATCGAAAAATAACATAAAACATTACAATAATACAGACTCGGTCACTGTTGTATCCGACGTTTTAAGTGATTGTCTTGAAAAAGAAGAAAAAGAAAATCTATGTAATGACCACGAAGACGACCTTCGCGATGATTTGGAGTTAAGAAGCTTCATAAGTCCTCTTATTCCATTAAGTGAGTCACAACTTTGTATTTCAGAAGAATTAGGAGAAAGAGTTTACACCCAACTGATACCTGCATTAATTTGTGATAAGACTACAAACGTCTCAACTATTTTCTCAGAAGATGTTCACCAACCTGACACGAGTAAGCATAATATTTTGATAGCATTAAATTTAATTCAACAGAAAACCAAGAAGACGTTGAAGCTAGATCCATACACGATTTAAATGATGATTGTACTTGTGTAGCACATTCTTCGCCGCCTTCAGTTTCATCAGGGCCTTCTACGTTCTGTGCTCTAGTGAACTCTTTTGCACATAATGTAATAGAACAACCGTCAAGTAACAAAAGACGTGTCACACCTGAGGAATCCAGTGCCATTGATGACCCTGCGGTTGAAGATAGCTGTCAAATTCCAAAGAAACCTAAACGAATTAAGGATCCAGTAGCTGTTATAGAGAATCAAAGACTAAAACATTCATTATTGCCACCTTGTTCATGTAAAAAACAGTGCATTTTGAAAATTTCTGAAACTGAAAGACAATCTATTTGGACACAATATTGGAATTTGGACCGGCAACGGCGCCGTGATTATTTGTCAAGAAGTGTTGATAAGTTATCTACAGCTTGCACGAAAAGAAAAGGCCAGTCTCGAAGACATAACACCCTAATATGGACGCTAAATGATATCAAAGTTTGCAAAGTTTTTTTTCTGAGAACGTTGGGTTACACAAATGATGAAGCTGTACAATCGGTCTTAAAAAATAATCATCTCGAAGGTAATAAAAATCCGAAGATAAACGCCACACCTGATCTTCGAGGACGTCGATATGCACCAACTAATAAGTTTCCAGAAGAGTATGAAAAGTGTTTGGAAGAATTTATATTGAAATATAACCCTGTGCCATTTCACTACAACAACAAACACGCACCGCATCGTAAATATTTGCCAGTTGGTATTAATTTTTCCACTATATATAAAGATTTTAAGCAGTATTGCCAAGACAATAATAAGAAGATTTGTGGTTGGACTCATTTTCACGCAATGACAAAAAAAAATTATCTTTCAACAGCTGAATTACTCCAAGATATTTTCACTAAATGCAAAAATAATAAAATATCACATGAAATACTACCACTTTCATGCAACTGCGAAGACTGTAAAACTTTAGGCCAGCACTTAGAGAATAAACGCAGTGCACGAAGAGATTTTAATCAGGCAGAAGAACGAAGCGAAAACTCTCAAGGAAAAGAAGCATTCTTTACAGTCGACATGCAAAAAGCGATATGCATGCCATTTCTCACGACAAAAGACTATTATTTTTCTAGAAAACTGGTACTTTTTAACGAGTCGTTTGTGCCACCTGGCAAGAATAAAAAGGCCGTATGCATTCTGTGGCACGAAGGCGAAAGCGGTCGAAAAGCTTATAATATAGCTACAACCTTTGTTCATGTCATAAGAAAATATTGCAGGGATCTACACTATTTAAACTTCTTTTTGGACAACTGTAATGCTCAAAATAAAAACAAAACTCTACTTTCTGCATTGGTAAGGGTTGTAAACGATAAAAAAACAGATATTCAAACATTAAAACTAGAATATTTCGAACCAGGGGGGCTATTGGCTAACTTTTTCAATAACAGTTGACAACTGGCATTCGTTGCACACTGAACTTAGTTGTCAACTGACAATTTCATAAAATTGGTATTACGTATCACACAAGTGACTAACAAACTACGGTGGAAATGTGGTGAATTATAAAAATTTACGGTGCCTATTGTGACCACTCTAAAATTTTATCGACTATTATACAGCTTCAAAAGCTTACACAATCGCAATTTTAAAAGTATCGATACAATAACATCTGTCAATACGTGTTACGGTGGCTATCAAAGGCACCAACGGCTAATGACGTCACTGCAGTTGGTCACTGAAGATAGGCAATACGAAACTAGCTGTTTGACAGTTCAATGATGCACATTGTTAACAAGTGATCATCACTTGAACTGTCAATAGAGTTACGCAATAGCCCCGCAGGTCATACTTATATGGCTGCGAATGCAGTACACGCCGCTATATCAAAAAAACTAAAAGCAGCAGGTGAAGTTTATGACCTTGAGGATTTTGTAAGCAAAATCAAACAGTCGAGAAAAAATCTGGATGTGGACGTACTCTACCACAAAGACATGGTGCTTTTTGCAAATGACTGCAAAATAACATTTCCAAAAGACTGGAATATTCAAAATTTAAAAATTATTGAGTTTCGAAGAGGCAAACTTTCTCTATTTGCCAAAAATGATTATAATGGAGAGTTTAAAGAAATCCATTTCTTGAAGAAAAAGGTTAAAACTGATTTAAGAAAGAAAATGAACGACGGACTAGATCTTATAAATATGATAGAAAGAGAATGTAAACCAAGAGGTGTGAATGAAGTTAAAAAAAAGGAATTGCTTATACTTACAAAATCCATGCCTGCATCACGGCGATTTTTTTATGAAAACCTTGAAGTATCTGATGCGCCTGATCTTGATATACATATTGATTCTGATTTGTAATTAAGTCACACATGTGATTAACCCGTTGTATCGCAAATGTACGCGGGACACATTGGCTTTTTAATTGTCTCTAGTTTCGGCATACGAAAGGTTAAATTACAAACCAGAAGAAATGTTTGATTTTTTCACGAAGTCAACAATGGATCTCATAAAAATATTAGAATATACTGTTGTTTTTGTTTAATTTGTCTGATTATTATGCATAAGTTTTAATAAATTGATCTCATAAAATAAAAGAAAAACCAAAAAAAAAGAAAATAATAGGCATTTTGGAGATTATGTTATGTTTTGTTTGTAACATGTATGTATGTTTGATTATTATGTATAAGTTAAGTTCGCTTTTGTTCAATAAAAGATTGATTTAAAATGATAAAAAAACAAAACAAAAATGTAAAAAAAAAACTCAAAATTAAACACTTAACGATAGTCGTCAAAAAGGTAAAAATTATGTTATTTCAATTATTTCAAATTATTATGTATCAGTTCTTTATTACCTATATTAAAATAATTGTTATTTTAATTACATATTTTATTCACTAAAGTATATTTTATCTAAATATCTCAAATTTTATTTACTAATTAGGCAAACAGATCCTGAAATCTACTTATGTATTCTCGATAATTTATTGTACTTTATTAAAGTTGCTTTTTTATAACCCTGTATCATCGGATACAATGTTTTGGCATCATCAACTACTTACGTTCAAACGAGACAAAATACTGTAATTTGCTTTACAGTGTATTGCCTGGTTCTGGTAGTAGGAAAACTTGACAACTCTGTCTTGGCAACACAAGTTAGTTGCAATATATTGTTTTCTTTCTATCTTTATCTAAAAAAAAACTACTTGGCTTTAAAGCAGATAACCTAACCTATATGTAAAATTATTAAAATAATACAATATTCATCAATTATCACTAGAATACGCAATTAATTGTCAAAAACATATATCGTCAAAAATTAGAAAATACAGTGTATTGGATTGACAGGGCAGAATAGCCTTGCTATTGTGTGTCTATAACTAATTGGCAGATACGCTGTACCCCTGGTCGACTTTAAATGGTCAACAAAAATGTTGGTGTCAAAAAACATAAACTGGTCACTATAGTAACTAACTAAAAAGTACATAAATGTTTGTTAAGCATATGAATATAATTATTTTGTCTATTTGACAATTGTTCAAAATATTGAAAAGCACACAATTTATTATTTTTTTACATTTAATTTTAACATCTTAGTTACATAGTCTGTGATATCTTCCTTTTGTACCTTTAAACTATTGCCTATACACACAGTTAAATTAGTAGCATAATTATATGTTTTTCCAATTATTAATTTCATAATATGCTTGTATGTTGACCCAGGTATACAATAATTCTGAGTAGAATAGCTAAGGTTGTTGTTTATTAATTTGCCTAAACCTCTTCCCATACTATCTGAGAACACAACTGAATGATTATAATCCTGACTATTACAGTATTGAAAATCACCAAACTCAGCCTGGTTAACCTGAGATAATTCCTGTCCAAAATCAGGTAAACCTTGTTCAGCAACACAGTCTTGAGAAGAACTCTCAGCCTGGGACGGGTCCTCCGTTGCCTCAGGCTGGCCAACCTCTAGGTCTGAGACTGTCTGACATGTGCACTGACTCATAACTAATTCATTTGCAGCAAGAATGTGTTCTTTAATTTGGTTCTGAGATTGTACATACTTAATGTAAAGAGAACTGAGTGAATTTTCAAGTACTTTCATTTCCGACTGTAATTGCTGTATTTCATAAATCTTCTTGCTGTCTTCCAATTTAATCTGATAATTATTTAATTTATTTATTAAGTCAACACGTTCTTTCCTAAGTGGAATATATTTGGAAAAGCGTTTATGTTGTTTTTTGAATTGGTGACATTTTTTAATTATTCGTTTTAGTTTTGCATATTTTTTTAATTTTTTGTGACTAACTGTTAAACTATTGTTATGATTCAATAAGGAATCCTCAGTTAGGTCGATAGTAAGCATGGGATGGGGGTTACAATTGGAGCTTAATAATTCATTATATAAATGGTTAGTTTCCCTAGCCTGAGTACTTTCTTTTTCTTTTTGCAATGTTACAATTTTACTGTTGGCATAATTTAATTCATCCTGGAGATCCCTAACTTTGCATAAAGCCTCCTCATATAAATCAGCACCCGGTCACAAGGCGCGCACTACCCAGGCTTGCCTTGAAGCAAATATTTCGGATTTCATTAAGGCTGATGATTAACCCTCAGTTAACTCAGACCTCAACACCTGGACTACAAATTGTGGTCTGTATTAGAGGACATGGGCTGCTCCAAACGTCACAATAATTAAGAATCCTTAAAAAATTCTTTACGATCAGCGGTGGGCAACTTTCCAATGGTCACAGTGCGTAAACCGATAGACGCGTGGCCTGAACGCTTAGAAGCCTGTGTTAAGGCTAAGGGTGGAAAAAACCGAATTTATGGCCATATTGGGTACCTACACAATTACTTTTGAATAGATAAGTTTCTAAATAATTATTAAAAATAAGCAAATTGTAGGCGGCCTGAATTTCACAAGCAATTTAAAATTTTCACTTAAAAAATTAATTAAAAAAAACTAATTTTAAAAACGGTTTCACCGAAAACCGGGTAAAACCTCGGGTTTTAATTTTGGCTGGTTTTGCATTTCCTAGTTAGAGCTTAGAATTAAAGAGTTTAAATATATTTAATAGTAATTTATATATTTATGCGTAATATTTATAATGACTAAATTACGCTTAGTTGATTTTGTTTATCATGTTGATTTATATTGTACCTACTGAGTTTAAACACAAAACGCAAATACACCTTTTACCTAAATATTTTTTTTGCATTTTTATTTAAATTTTGAATAAAAATACATTTCTTTTAATTAAATAGATAAGTTTCAATTTAAATATCAAAGAGATACAAGATGTAGGTGGCCTGAATTTCACAAGCAGTTTAAAAATATCATTTACACAAACAATTAATAAAACTTATTTTAAAACCGGTTTCCCGGGTAGCCAGTTTTTTTTTTAGAAAACCCGAAAAAAAACGGTTTTTAATTTTAGCGGGTTTTGCATTCCCTAGCTCACATACACATACTGCGCACTCCGTCTATTTCTTATTCTGTGATGTGACTGCGTCAGGCGCTCACTTATTTTTGTCAAACAGAGATAGCTATATTCCGCGATACGCGTCGACTTGGAGTTGCAAGCGGCGTTCGCCGGCCTCTTAACACCATCAGTTTTAGTGGAAATCCACTAAGTTGGCAACACTGGCCGTACACCGCTAGACTGTTTTGTCTTGATCGTGACGTAGACAAAACAGTCTTGTCGCAGACGTCGTAGACAATTCTGTCTAAGACAGTCTTGTTTCAAGTGTGGCAGTTTGCAGGCCCTTAGAAATTTATTTGGTGTAGCTGCTTTCTTCTTAGTGTGCGTGTGCAAATTTTAAGTGTGTGTGTCGTAAATACACTATTTGTGAATGTTGTAATTATTTAAAAAATAAAAGAAAATATGTTTATTTTGTTGGGAGATAAGCGGCATATCTCCGGATATCTATAGTGTCGCGTATGTAACGTCGCATGGCGTGGCGTCGCGTGGCGTGGATCTAATATAGCTCTACAAGTCTAGTTGCCATATAAAATGTATGGAGACCGATGCGCCCAGATCGGCGTACGTGACCCACGTGTGCGCAATGTAGTTCTACCTTTAAAGTAGTCCTTGTGGTGTTGCTTCGTCAGTCTGTGTGACACAGCTGGATACTTCAGGAGCTACCGCCACAGACGACATTTTATTGAATATTTATACTTCTTTAGTTCGTCGGAATGTGATACTGAGTGAGTGCGGGTAGATGGTAATAAAAGTCACTAAGTTTCTAGTACTCACGGTTTACTCGGATTTCACGAAAATCCACGATCACAAAAGCATACACGAACACATGAACAGAAGGAGTGGACGATACAGTCACAATAGACAATAGTCAGAAGATCCAGAACACAATAACACAATGGCAAGGCTTCACGAAACGAGGTATCCGAAACTACGAAAGCGCGCACGGCAGTTGGTAGCGGACTGAAGGTCGACGTAGGTTAAACTGTGTGCGTGACCATCGCACGCACACATGCAACTTCGTCCTTCGACACCACCGATGCGTTCCGAAATATGATATCGTTTTGTGTATCTTAATAAATATTAATAAATGTGATTAAATAATTGTGTTGCTGTTGTCGTGGTGTGTGATTTTATAATATACATAAATAAACTATATTATTGTGGTATGTAGATACATACCCTACATCCCCAGCCCCCAGTTGTCAGTCCCCAGTTATCCTGCTATGTGCATAATTATTAATTATGTAATTTTCCCTTCACTGTGTTTTCTAGAACTGGAAAATCTATACAATAGCCATTCAGATGCAGAAGATATACCAACACAACAGTCTGAGTCTGATTCAGAAGATAATGTACCCTTAATAAAGATCAAAACGGAAGTGGAAGAAGAACAAGAAGTATCGAGGAAGAAGCGAAGAGCCAGTGAGACGACACGTGAGTATTAGTTAGTGAATCACTCTGTGAGCGAATAGGCCGACTCACAGCACATCTGAATAAGGTACTGAACACTGATTGCAGATACAACAGAACAGTTCTGTGTGGAATATCATTACCCTCGCTTTTGGCTCTGCCGTAGTCGGGTACTTACAGCTTGTTTTGTTAAATCCTTTGGTAGTGCATGATCAGTAACATTTTTTATTTTTTTTATTTTATTTTATTAAGGACTAACGGCGAACTTCTTACCGCCTAATAGTCAATTAATATTGTGATACCTTTTAGCTGAACTGTCAAAAGATAATGCCATCTACTGGCATTATCAGAATCAGCCTAATTCATATTAAAATTACATTTTAACAAGAGATGGCGTTGTATTAAAAAAATCAATTCATTGACTCAAATGAGAACCATTCGTTTTATTTTAATGTGTTTTGAATTTGGCGCTTATTTAATTTAAAATCGTAGGAGCGGTCATTGCGAAGAAAGGAAAACTGGAAATACGAGGAAAAGAACTTGAAGACGTAATTACAGAAAATCAAAAGAAGAATGAAGAGTCAGACACAAAAGTTACCCAGAACACGTCAAATTTTTCGTCCAAACTCATTCCGAAATTTCAAGTACCATTGACTAATACAACACCTCGAGTTAATATTAGTGTTATTGATACTACTTTATACACAAGTTGTCGTAATAATATTAAAAAACTTAACTTATCAAACCACACTCGTATACGCACTGGTGGAGCACCTTACAAGTGTGATATTTGTCAGTACAGTTGTAATAACAAGGGACATTTAAAAAAACATATCCGTGTACACACTGGCGAGAAACCTTTCAAATGTGATATATGTCAGCATAGATTTAATAAAAAGAGTGATTTAACGCGACATAGTCGTATACATAGAAGTGAAAAACCATACAAGTGTGACGAATGCCAGCGTTGTTTTGGTGAGAAGAATAATTTGATACGACACATTCGTACGCACACTGGTGAGAAACCTTTCAAATGTAAACAATGTCAGCGCTGTTTTAGTCGGGAGAGTAGTTTAAGACAGCACATTCGTACGCATACTGGCGAAAAACCTTACAAATGTGAAAAATGTCAACTTTGTTTTAGTCAAAAGAGTACTTTAAATAATCACATTCGTACGCACACTGGTGAAAAACCTTACAAATGTAAAGAATGTCAGCGCTGTTTTAGTCAGGTGAATAATTTAGCAAGTCACATTCGTACGCATACTGGTGAGAAACCTTACAAATGTGAAGAATGTGAACTTTGTTTTAATCATAAGATTTCTTTAACAATGCACATTCACACGCACACTGGCGAGAAACCTTTCAAGTGTAAAGAATGTCAACTTTGTTTTAGTCAAAAGGTTAATTTAACAAATCACATTCGTACGCATACTGGCGAGAAACCTTACAAATGTAAAGAATGTCAGCGCTGTTTTAGTCGGAAGGATGATTTAAGACAGCACATTCGTACGCACACTGGCGAGAAACCTTTCAAGTGTAAAGAATGTCAGCGCTGTTTTAGTCGGAAGGATGATTTAAGAAGGCACATTCGTACGCACACTGGCGAGAAACCTTTCAAGTGTGACGAATGCCAGCGTTGTTTTGGTCGGAAGAATATTTTGATACATCACATTCGTACGCACACTGGTGAGAAACCTTACAAATGTAAAGAATGTCAGCGCTGTTTTAGTCAAAAGGGTCATTTAAGACAACACATTCGTACGCACACTGGCGTGAAACAAATGTGAAAAATGTCAACTTTGTTTTGGTCAAAAGATTACTTTAATAAGGCACATTCGTATGCATACAGGCGAAAAACCTTACAAATGTGAAGAATGTCAGCTTTGTTTTAATGTTAAGGCTTCTTTACTAAGTCACATTCGTACGCATACTGGCGAGAAACCTTACAAATGTGAAGAATGTGAACTTTGTTTTAATCATAAGATTTCTTTAACAAGGCACGTTCATACGCACACTGGCGAGAAACCTTTCAAGTGTAAAGAATGTCAGCTTTGTTTTAGTCAAAAGTTTAATTTAACAAATCACATTCGTACGCATACAGGCGAATAACCTTACAAATGTAAAGAATGTCAGCGCTGTTTTAGTCAGGTGGGTCATTTAACAAGTCATTTTCGTACGCACACTCGCGAGAAAGCTTTCAAGTGTGAAGAATGACAACTTTGTTTTTCTCGGAAGTCTTATTTAACACACCACATTCGTACTCGTGTGCGTACGCGCAGCGGAATGTTGTTGAATTTAAAGATTTTAATTATGCAGATATTTAGTGTATGACGTCGTATAATTGTGTATGGTAAAAAAAAATTTGTGCACGCAACCATTGTGGAGAAATTCACCAAAAACTGATTCCGCTGGGCGAACGTTGTCCTGGCGGAACTTTTTTTAATCCATAGACTTTAGAAGAAAAGAGATGTGTCCAAAAATTAGTGTGTATTTGTGTGTAATTGTGTATGTATGAATTAAACTAGTGCATGCATAAACTTCGGAGAAATTCAAGTTTCCGCTACGCGAACGTTTGGCCATTAGCTAGTTTTCATATAAAGCGCTTACATAGAGAGCTGTAGATTTTTACATACGTTGTTTTGAATTTGTTTATATTTGTTTAAAAAACAGATTTAGAAAAAATCGTAGGGTTTAAAAGATAAAAATATAAACGTAAAATACGCTTATTAGGTCTTAGTTCTTAAAGCATGCACTTATTATTATGCTTCTTAGATATATGGCACGGCCGCTTTTTGGTAGCCATCCGAACTTGGTCGGGTTATGTAGGTTTTCGATGCTTCGTCAGTATTATAATTGTTTTTCTTTAATTACTGAATTTAATGACATGAAATTTTGCATAAGAATAGTTGAATGAATACACTAATTATTGACATACATATTACCATGCAATTCCTTCAGAACGTCGTGATATTTGACTGCTTTGTAAACAGTGATCTGTTCATGGTAAATTTGTCCTATAACTCTTTAGTTACTAACGGAACATCATTGATACTTGGCAACATGTTGCAGACACTTACAAGGTTTGTATAAACGTGAAAATCTAGACCCCAAAGTGCATACTTTAAGAACTAAGACCTAATAAGCATATTTTACGTTTATATTTTTATCTTTTAAGCCTTACGATTTTTTCTAAATCTGTTTTTTAAACAAATATAAACAAATTCAAAACAACGTATGTAAAAATCTACAGCTCTCTATGTAAGCGCTTTATATGAAAACTAGCTAATGGCCAAACGTTCGCGTAGCGGAAACTTGAATTTCTCCGAAGTTTATGCATGCACTAGTTTAATTCATACATACACAATTACACACAAATACACACTAATTTTTGGACACATCTCTTTTCTTCTAAAGTCTATGGATTAAAAAAAGTTCCGCCAGGACAACGTTCGCCCAGCGGAATCAGTTTTTGGTGAATTTCTCCACAATGGTTGCGTGCACAAATTTTTTTTTACCATACACAATTATACGACGTCATACACTAAATATCTGCATAATTAAAATCTTTAAATTCAACAACATTCCGCTGCGCGTACGCACACTTCGTACTCACAGTAAATATGCACGCCATTGTCGGAAGACCCATTAAAAAAAAAAAACAAAATAACTAGCTTTAACGAAGGTAAAATTACAGTACCTATTAACTTTTAACAAAGAGGGATTCCTATTGCGACTGATATTAAATACAGAATGATCATGTCAAATGTAATTTAATTCTTAAAACATATCCATTCGGTTCGTCGCACTGTGTGGACATTGAGTCTGTTTGCGGCATAGGACTAAAAACTTTCATGTTTTTATAGTTATACAGCTGATGTTTTTTATTAAATAGAATAACACTTTAAAATGATAATTATACAGTTTATGCATTTATATGTGTATTTAATAGTCACTGAAAATGTAAAACATGAAATATTGAAAACTTATCAGAAAAAACAAATCCAAAATTAGTATGGATCTTTTACTCAACAACGCCCAGAATGCGGACCTATGTCAAACCTATTAGTTATCACTAGACACTTGTGTTGTGTAGATTCGATCGTTAAGTCCCCAACTCTGTTGCAAAAAAGCTCTATTATAAAAAATATGTACTTATATCTATTAAAGTATTTTTGTGAGCATGATTAATAATGGTTTTGAGTAATTCCTGTTTTATTTTTCCTCACAAAAAAATAAAAATAAATAACCCGACTGCGAAAAAAATTACTTTAAATAAAAACTGAAACCAAAATAATAAGTTCAGTCCAGTAGTTTAGAAACCAATTTAATTGCACTAATTTAAACACATAAAATAAAACAAACAATACATCCTAATATGGAAATTGATTGCAACAGTCGGGACCCATATTAATGCAATTATTTTCGTCTAGATTATTTTAATGGGTTCCGACTGTTGCAGTACGCTTTTTTATATTTTAGATAAAATAGAAGTGTCTGTTTGTATTATCAAAAAAATTTGTTTACTAAATGTACGAGTATGACGGCGCCGCGACATTTAGAGTGTCAAGAAACGTCAAGAATGACAGCTGACATCTGAAAAGCGCGGGTTGACGTTTCTACACTCTGACGCAACTCCGGGCTCTTTTGCTGACTACCGGCGGACGGGGGATAATCCGTTGGCATCGCGTAGCAGCGAGACGTGTTCGGTGGAGAGTCGCCATATTCTAATTGATTTAAAAGCGTTGATTTGGATTCCGTCGATATTTCGTTGAAATAATAACAGTGTATTACTAATTGTCTCTAACACGTGGTTTTATTCTCCTCGCCCGCCTACCCACGATAGCTCGGCATAAATGATGAACCCAGAATTGACTGATGATGGCCACGTGCCGTTATCAGAAGTGGGATGTGAAGGGCTTACTTCAGAGGAGAATAGCCGTACGCGATCATCAGCGCTGGCATCAGAACCAAGCCTGTCTCAACAGATGGAGTTGTTTTTGTCCCGATTGATGGCTATATCGCAGCCGCAACCGTCGAGCAGCACATCTACCCAGTTGATAGAATTCGATCCTGATGGCAGTGAAGCGGACATCGAGGGCTGGTGCAACGTGACCGAGATAATAGTCAACAACCGTGAGTTAGAAGGTGCAGAATTACTTTTGTTACTCACACGTGCGCTCAAAGGTCGAGCTGCTACATGTCTAACGCGACTACAGGCATCGCAGCTGACATGGCCTAAAATAAAAGAAATATTGCTTGCGAAGTTCGCCAAGCCCATGCTGCCACAAGACTACTTTGACGAAATTCTGCGCTTTCAAGTCAGCGTTAAAGAAACCGCGAGTGAGGCGGCCATGCGTCTTTGGAACATTATCGAACGCATTCCGCGAATGGAGATGTCTGAAGATGTCGCAACGGGATTTGTATCTGCGGTCTTATGCCAAAAGGAAGCCATAATTGAGCTCCACTCCCATAACCTGACCACTAGATCGCAACTTCTCCGCGTTCTCAACGGAACCTCACTGAAACGAAGGCATGAGAGTGGTGATAACCATGATGCAGATGTAAAAAGGACCCGATTCAACGAATCACGCTTTATGGGAACATGTCACCGCTGCGGTACTTCAGGTCACAGAGCGATAGACTGCCGCAAGCGAAGAGAAGATCCTGCTACTTCAGAGAAGACGCGCGACCAAACATCCAGAGCCAGTGATAAACCAAGACCAATCACCTGCTTCGCGTGTGGACGACCAGGACACTTGGCGCCGGCGTGTCCAGACCGAGCGGGTGACAGCGGAGTAGCGGCGGTCAAAGAAGTCCAAGTGTGTGAACGCAAGGCATCGAGGAGCACCTTGACTACATCATCCGGTGAGCCAGTTTCCTTTCTCTTTGATAGTGGATCTGCTTGTTCTTGTTCATTAGTAACTAACAGCTACGTCGAGAAGTTCCCTGGTACTGCGCAGAATGATTTAGTTTATCTGACGGGCATTGGTAGAGGGGACGTAGAATGTACTTCCCAGGTTATTAGTCCCATCAATGTTCAAGGCCTCTCGCTCTCAGTGTTGTTTCACGTAGTACCTGATGGCACCATTGCTGAACCAGTCATTATAGGCAGGGACATACTAGAGGATAACGTACACGTGCACATGCATAGCGATCAAATTACTTTTTCCCAACGCAAAGAAGTTCATTTTTCTGGTAAATCTAGCAGCTTTGATTTCACGAATATTGACACGGACTTACTAGGTAAGGACAGATTAGCACTGATTAGGATTTTAGAAAAATATCGCGAGTTCTTCGCGGACGGCATACCAACGCGACGGGTTACGACAGGCGTTCTCCGAATAGATCTTATAGAGCCAAATAAGACCGTGCAAAGGCATCCTTATAGGTTAGCACCCGCGGAAAAAGAGATTGTCAACGAGAAAATACAGTCCCTATTGAAAGCGGGCGTTATTCGCGAGAGCAGCTCTCCCTTTGCTAGCCCCATCTTGTTGGTAAAAAAAAAAGATAACACTGATAGGATGTGCGTAGACTATCGGGAACTCAATGCCAACACACGTCCCGAGCATTACCCGTTGCCCCGCATTGACGAACAGATCGACCGTCTCCATGGCGCGCACTATTTCTCGTCCTTAGATATGACAGCAGGTTATCATCAGATAGTAGTTGACCCCGATAGCGTAGCAAAAACGGCATTCGTGACACCGGACGGTCAATTCGAATATTTGACGATGCCATTTGGCTTGCGAAATGCCGCTTCCGTTTATCAGCGGTGCATAAACACAGCCCTAGGTCCCCTAAAAGATAAGGTAGCATTGGCCTACGTCGACGACGTCATGTGCTATTCGGATGACGTCACCGTGGGGCTAGAACGTCTAGACCTTACTTTGAAAGCTCTCACTGACGCGGGTTTTTCGTTAAACTTTAAAAAGTGCAAATTCATGAAAAAGAAAATAGATTACCTCGGTTACGTTATAAAAGCAGGTGTAGTCACACCAAACCCTAGAAAGATAAAGGCTTTAGTTGACGCTCCAACTCCAAGAACAGCCACATACGTTAGGCAATTCTTAGGCCTAGCCTCTTATTTCAGACGGTTCATACCAAGTTTCACCCGTATAGTAGGACCTCTTTATCCATTGACAAAATTGAAAGGGCCCATCAAATGGACAGATGTTCACAATGACATCCATAAGAAAATTGTTGATATTCTTACGTCAGAACCGGTGTTAACCATATTTGATCGAGATTCGCCCATTGAACTCCACACCGACGCGAGTTCGGAAGGCTACGGGGCTATATTAATTCAGAGGAAAGATAATGTTCCTCACGTGGTATCTTACTTCAGCCGTCGAACGACCGACGCGGAATCGCGATATCATTCATACGAGCTAGAAACCCTGGCGGTCGTTCGTGCGGTTGAGAACTTTCGGCATTACTTGTTCGGTCAGCACTTTACTGTCTTTACCGACTGTAATTCTTTGAAAGCGTCCAAATCGAAAACCGATTTAACTCCACGAGTACATAGATGGTGGGCTTTCTTACAAGCGTACGACTTTGATATCGTTCACAAGCAAGGCAGTAGCATGAGTCACGCCGACTATTTATCTAGAAACCCAGTTCTGGAGCCTACACCAAGTTCGCAGGGATCAGATGATCTAATCGTTGTTGCGAATAGGAACAAGAAAGTTCATTTTATAGAGCTGCATCAGGGTTGGCTAGCTGTAGAGCGAAAACGTGATAGCGAAATCTGTGACCTTATCAATAAGCATCAAAACAACGAGTTGCCAGAAGCAATTGCACACACGTATGACGTGCAGAAAGGCATACTCTATAGGAAAATTGAACGCAATAGGACCAGCTCTTGGTTACCAGTGGTACCAAGATCCTTAACGTGGACACTCATTAATCATATTCACACGGAAATCATGCATCTTGGTGCTGATAAGACCCTCGACAAAATATACGAACAGTACTGGTTCCCACAAATGTGCAAACAGGTACGCAAATTCGTAGACTCATGCATAGTGTGCAAGGCCTCAAAGGGATGTTCAGGAGCGCAGCAGGTTAGATTACATCCAATACCTAAAGTATCCACGCCTTGGCATACGATACACCTAGACATCACGGGCAAACTAAGTGGTAAAAGCGATAGGAAGGAATATGCGTCCGTTATTATCGATTCGTTTACCAAGTATGTCCTCTTAGATTACACGCCCTCTCTCGATGTTGCTAGTGCGATTCAATCCCTTAAAAAGGCAGTCTGCTTATTTGGTGCACCGAAGCGTATAATAGCAGACCAAGGTAGGTGTTACATAAGTGCGGATTTCAAACGGTTTTGTAGTGAGCATAGTATAGAGCTTCACCTCATCGCTACCGGCTCCAGTAGGGCCAACGGTCAAGTTGAGCGTATAATGCGCACCCTAAAATCTCTGCTCACAATAGTAGAGAACGATACAAACAAAACGTGGCGTGATAAACTTCCAGAAGTTCAGCTCGCCTTAAATAGCACTAGATCCAGAGTAACAGGCTATTCCCCTACAGAATTAATGTTCGGCATTCGAGCGAAGTCATTAGGAATATCAACCTTAACCACGCATACTGAAACTGAGCCCCGTTTAGACTTAGACACCATAAGGCATAATGCTTCTGAGAATATCAAAAAGGCCGCTTCGTCAGAAGTAGAACGCTTCAACCGGGGTAGAGCAATAGTGAGACTATTCAGTGTAGGCGACTTTGTCTTTATCAAGGGTAGCGAGCATTACCAAACCAAACTACAGCGAAAGTTCAAAGGCCCTTTTACGATCGTCAAGGTGCTAGATCACGATAGATACGAACTGAGAGACATTGATGGATCTATCCGAACATATAAGTACGCTCATGAAAACTTGCGCGCAGTACCCAGGGGCTACGATGGATTGATTGAAGTAGCTACTTCATTAGACAATGAGGCAGAGGAGGCAGAGACGGCGGAAGTCCATAGTTATGAGAACGGAACGGTAACATCTGATGATGATAGTGATACAGTATCGGCATCTAGTTCGCACACTTTGACCGCAAGCTCCGACACCCTCTCTGCCTCCGAGCGTGATGAGTAGCAAGTGGTGAGTTTATAACGATTGTGTAAATCCTGTGGTTTCGCTAAGAATCGATCTAGAGCATAGGGCAATGGATAGGCAGTTGGGAGTGGCGTAGTGGGTCAAGGAGGCTGGCCTAAACCGGGTCGATGCCTCTGATCAGACTACGTGGTATGTTGTGTAGGTGGTCGACGGGGCTGGCCTAAACCGGGTCGATGCCCACGGTCAGACTACGATTTCTTCGGTGTGAGCTGGGTGGCATGAGATTGGTCTGGGACTGGCCTATATGGGTCGACGTTCCGAACCAGTTGATTGCAGCAGCTGTGTGTGGTTTTCGTGACTGGTGGAAGGGGCGCTGACGGGTTGTCCGGTCTACAGCACCATGTGAGTTGGTGGGTGGTCGAAGGGGTGCCTGGAGTCAGTTGTCCGCCCAGTGTGTTTAATTCCGATGTGAGGGGTGAAGATCGAGATCTTTTTAAACAGGTGTCATAAATGGGTAGCTAGTCAGAGATGGGCGAGCATGCCCAGACGTGTTCTACAGATTTGAATTTGGTCTTTACAGATAAGTCGAGGCGTAAGGTGTCGCACGAGGACGTCCGAATGTCAGTTCGGCCGTGACGGCGCCGCGACATTTAGAGTGTCAAGAAACGTCAAGAATGACAGCTGACATCTGACAAGCGCGGGTTGACGTTTCTACACTCTGACGCAACTCCGGGCTCTTTTGCTGACTACCGGCGGACGGGGAATAATCCGTTGGCATCGCGTAGCAGCGAGACGTGTTCGGTGGAGCGTCGCCATATTCTAATTGATTTAAAAGTGTTGATTTGGATTCCGTCGATATTTCGTTGAAATAATAACAGTGTATTACCAATTGTCTCTAACACGTGGTTTTATTCTCCTCGCCCGCCTACCCACGATAGCTCGGCATAAATGATGAACCCAGAATTGACTGATGATGGCCACGTGCCGTTAAGTATATCAAAGTGTATTCGATACCTATAAAAAAGTGAACTTTGAAATGTTTGATTAGTTATCGGTTTGTTTCGGCTAACATCCGAAACGGCTTGACCGATTTTGACAGGACATTCACTGACGGATAGCAAATGTTACAAGCAGTTACTTAGGCTACTTTTTATTGGGATATAGCTAATATTATAATGAGTATCTTAAGCTACTTTTTATATTCTCGCGGGAACGGGACCAAGATGTCCTCCTGACATAATCCGGAATTAATTCCGGTGGTCAGGAGGACATCTTGATACCCAGGGGAATGGAAATTTTAGAAACGGCTTGACCGATTTTGACGGGACAGTCACTGACAAATAACTTTTATGTGGGTAATCATCTAATTACTTTTCTCGCTCTATCGTGCCAGACTTTTACTGAGTAAAACCACACCTAGGTTCCTTCAGTTACGCTTTACCCTATTTGTTGCAAAACAAACTTAATAAAAATATGGTGTTGTTTGCCGACACTTCTTTAATTTTCAAGATAAATAGAAGAATTAATAATCTTGACGACGAAAATAACGCCCTATTGCAGGTTCAAAACTGGTTCACTGATGATAATCTAGTTTTTAAAATGGGAAAAAAACGATAAGATTGAGATTGAGAAATGTATAAGATTTTTCTTACCGAATGTCAAAAGTATTGATTGTGACATAGTATTGAACAATGAGAAACTAGAATTTGTCGATAAAACGGATTTCTTAGGGATTACGCTACGACTCAAGGCTACAATGGGGTCCTCATTTAACATCTCTTGCAGGACAGTTTAGCTCAGCTGCATATGCTGTTAGAAATATCTGCCAATTTACGGATATTGATACCGCTAGACTAGTCTTATTTTAGTAATTTTCATAGTTTCATGTCATACGGTAATTACCCGACTACGGCAAAGCCAAAGGAGGGTTATGATTTTGACAGGCTATGTATGTATGTATGTGAGTATGTTCATCTGTTCCCTCATAGCTCCTAATCTACTTATCGGAACTCGACGTATGAGGTATCATTAGAACCGTCTTAATTGTCCGCTGAACATAGGCTACGTGACGTGTCACAAAACTCGATATGGCGCCCTCTAGCGTACAAAAAGTAATGTGTTATAAAAAAAATCGAGATAAATACACCGTGTAAAGTTGTACCGTGTCCGTGTATTTGAAAGGGCTTCACTTGTACATTTCCAAAATATTGCTCAAATTTAAAGTGACGCCCTCTACCGGACAAAAAGTCATGTGTTAAATTTAACACCAAAATTGTTCAAAAAAAAAATAAAGTAAAAAAACTAAAACCCGACTACGACAAAAAAACAAAAACGACGCTGAAAAAGTATGAAACAAGATTTTCATACTTCGAACAGAACAAAAAGAAAAACCGTAGTCACACGTTATTAAAGTGTTTCGGTTGGTACCTATAACGTGTGGCTTTTCTTTTTGTTCTGTTCGAAGTATGAAAATGAAAAAAGCGCGGGAAACTGAGCGGACCGGTGCATTTTTTCTTGATAAAATCAGTTTTGTATTATATTGTAAATTTTATTAATATTTAGTGTACCTACATCTATTAGTTTTAGTGTATAGTTTGTCGGATTCGGTAAGTTTTTTAAAATATTTCAATGAACGAGCCGCCTGACTTGGCGGATCCGGGGGTCTTTGTACCCCCGGCTACTAACTTTGTAATAGTTGCTTCGTCAACTTTATCAAATGAATCTGGAATGGAGACGGATGGTTCTAATGCCTAAAGTGGGCGTAAAAGAAATAGATTGCATAAAATATGCAGAGTGTGCAATAAGAAAAATATTTAAAGAAAAACAAAAAACCCGACTGCGACGAAACTAATTTTAAAAAATACGTAAAAAAATTAACTTAAATAAAAACTAACAGTCGGGGCCCATTCAAATTTTACCAATCAAATCTTCCCAAGGGGCCCCGACTGTGAGTCGTTCTGTTCTGCATTAGAATGTATGATTTGTTTTATGTGTGTATCGATTATAAAACTATTTCAATTTTGTAGTTATTTAGTATTACATAACAGAATTCTAAACTACTGGGCTTGTTTGTTTCTTTTTAGTTTTTATTTAAGTTAATTTTTTTACTTAGTTTTTAAAATTAGTTTCGACGCAGTCGGGTTTTTTGTTTTTCTTTAAATATTTTTATTTTATTTTATACTTTTTAGTTACGATTTATTGACTTCGTTATAAGATGGTAAATTTCGCAATCTAGTCATTTCATTGAAGGAGTTAATATCGTGGGGATTATTAAGTAACTTGCGGTGGTCTAAACTACTGATGATTAGTCCCTCTAGAGACCTAACTCGGCTCAAACCTACATATGCTTGACCTTTAGCAAAAATGCGTGAACTTAAGTCAACCACAGCTCGGTCCAAAAGTCCAAAGTAGTTCCTTGGAGCTTGTGTACAGTTACACCCCAGCACAATATCAATGGCAACATTTTTCGCTCTATTTTACCCTGTCCGCGAAGTGCATCGAATTCTGTCGTCGATGGTTCGATTCTGACTCCTACTCCAGGAACATTGTTTTTAATTGCTTTGTCGTCAAATTCTATATAAACAGCTTGTGGCAATTCTCCGGGTTCCAATTGGTCCCTCCGAAGAGCTGGCCACTCAATTGTCCTTATAACACCCATTGCTCCGTTAACAAGACCATGGGTAACATTCAAATTTCTTCGTAACATAACTCGTGATCCTAAACCGATTGTTAAATATTTAACGATTCCTCCAATTTTGTTAGGATCATCAGAAACATATACCTACATCTTTCGGTTTTTGACCATATGTTTTCGATTCTACTGATATATCAACTGCATGTAATTTATACAACCTAGTAGTTTTTGCCAATATAGTTGTCATCTTTTGCTTATGTTCATCGACCTGTCTAGTAGATGGGAAAACTCGAATGATTTGATTTACAAACGTGCATCAAATGAACAACGCCATCTATCGAGTTTGGTGGTAAACTTCTTTTTACCAAAAATATTTGTTCTTCATGCTTTTTCACTGTTTTTTTTATTTGTGTATCGTTTATACTTGAAATGAAAACTTAAATTAATAAGTAAGAAAATTAGCGAGAATGATTGTTTTGTTTAACAACTTTAAATCGTTATATATCCTAAACTATTATTTAAAATGAAAAATGATAAAAGGAATCTAAAGATGATTTTAAAATACCTATTCAACGACACCCCACTTGACATAGTTCATCGACTTTTTTTTTTTCATTTTGACAATATGGCGTCTGGTTGTAGCTGTGGTGAATTTTGATTACTGTCATGTCTTTAGTGACACTCGCAAGGTTAAGACGAATCTATTGACGTAAGAATTATCAAAATCGGCCTACGCATTTGGTCTCTAGAACGCCACATAGAAACAAACATACATACATACATAGACTGATAAACACATTACCCTCCTTTGCGTCGCGCAGTCGGGTAAAAAGAAAGCACAGTCAGGCTATTGACGGCAAGACAGGATGTGGCTGTGCGAGTGCAGATAGTAAAACAGTGACTCTGCCCCGGCTGTAAATACTTCAATCAACATTGTCACGCCGAGTAGTATTCCGAGCCCCCAGGGTTCAGTATGTGGGGTTGCAAGGAACAAGTATGAGGTCACTGACATCAGCCCGTTTATTGTACACGTCCAAAAAGAGATTGTTACCTAATGATTATACCACGTTACACCCGGTCACATTTGGCAAGTTTCTAAAGAGCCATGCCATCCATAACATTGTAGACGGATCGGTTAAGAGGATAGGCAGAAATAGAATTTCTTTGGCGTTCTCGAACATCAACAATGCTAATTCATTTATTTCCAACACAGAATTGTCAAAAAGTAATCTAAAAGCTTTCATACCAAGTTTTCACATAACGCGAATGGGTCTTGTACGTGGTGTTCCATCAGATTGGTCGCCTGAAGAAATAATAGAAAATGCTTCAGTGCCAGATAATTGTGGGAAAAGTCTCAAAGTTAAGAGGATAAATTATAAAACTATCGTAGAAGGATCACCTGTTTGGAAACCAACGCAGAACATTGTGATTACGATTGATGGTCAGATTCTTCCTAAGCGTATATTATGTGCTACAACTCATTACCTGTGGAGTTGTATGTATATCCCACTATCCAATGCTACAATTGCTGTCGTTATGGTCAAATGAAAATTCAATGTAGATCAAAACCTAATTGTTATAAATGCGGTCAGGAACATACTGGTGAATCTTGTGACGTTGAAGAGGGAAATATATATTGCTGTCATTGCTCTGGCAAACATTTTGCTACGTCTGAATTATGCCTAGAATTTTTACGACAAAAAGAAATTAAGACTATTATGGCAGAAAAATGTATTTCTTATGGTGAAGCTGCAAAATTAATTGCGCCCATTTCGAAACCCTATGCAGATGCTAGCTCTCCCGTGACTACATACGCCCACCCAGTCTCACAATCTTCGTATACACAACATTCTCCTACACATAGCTCACATAAAAAGACAGTTTATATACGTCGTCCTCCCCCCAAACCAGGTAAAGGTTACAATCGTGAAAAACATCAACAGATTCTTAATGAATATAGTTTACCGAATCCACAAAATGGCTGTGCCTTAAACACAGATACAGATCTTATAATGATGTCAATATCAGATATTGTTCAAATTCTAATTTAGACACTAATACAATCCAATATAGAAATACCGTCCAACGTTGCCACTATAGTCAAAATGTATAAAAATCCTAAACCGGTTCACACGGTTAAAGAAAATACATTAAAATTTAAATCTGCATTGAATACCGTTGATTGGAACTCCATTATATCAACAAACCAGAATATGAACGACAACTATAAAGTTTTTCATGATACATTAACTAACATCCTAAATAAATGCATACCTATACGTAAAATAAAAATAAAAGCTAATTACAAGAAATATTGGTTAACCAAAGGTATAAAAATATCCTGTAAAAATAAAAGATTATTGAAAACATTAACGCTAAAAACTAATAACCCAACATTAACAAAACATTATAAAAAATATGAGAAATCATTAAAAAAAATAATTACGACAGCAAAAAAATTAGAATACATTAACAAAATTAAAACATCTAGGTACTAATAAAGTCAAAACAATGTGGAGAATTATAAATAAACGAACTAATAAAACAATTAAAAAAGAGAAAAAATATATAAAACTACAAACAAAAAACAATAGCCTAACTTCGGAACCCAAGGAAGTTGCAAATATCTTCAACAATTATTTTGCATCTATCGGCGAGGGAAGCCCTTTACGAAAAAATAAGCCGGACGGTTCCCCTGTGCTCTCACCTACCCAAAACACAATGTTTCTTAGCCCTGTAGACCCATATGAAATAAATTCTTTGATCAAAAGCCTAAAAAATAAAAATAGTTACGGAATAGACGAACTCCCACCAAATTTATTCAAACAATGTGCAGACGAACTCACTTTACCATTCTATAAATTAATAAACCAATCTTTCGAAGAGGGCGTATTCCCTGACCAGCTAAAAATTGCACTAGTAAAACCTCTACACAAAAAAAATAACAAAACAGACCCTAGCAATTATCGTCCAATAGCTCTACTGCCTACGGCTTCAAAGATTTTTGAGAAAGCAATGTGTAATCGCGTGTACGCCTTCTGTGAGAAATATAAAATATTCGACGAATGTCAAAATGGCTTTCGTAAAAATAAATCAACAACTTTAGCTGTTTACAAATTTATACAGGAAGCTCTTAATATTACAAATAATAAAAAATACGCAATTGGTACGCTACTGGACATGAGTAAAGCCTACGATAAAGTCCAATATAGAATATTACTTAATAAATGGGAAATCCCATGAATGGTTTAAGTCCTATTTAGCAAGCAGAGCGCAATTAGTCGAAATAGAATTCTTCAATAATAGAACTAACGAACTTCAAAAGATTCGATCTGACAGCAAGGCAATAAACGCCTCAATACCACAAGGGAGTGTAATTGGATGTCTTCTTTTTCTCATTTATATAAACGATCTTCCGAAAATAATTCAAGACTCCGGACCATGCGTTTTATTTGCAGATGACATTTCTATTCTTACCCCCTGTCATGATAGCAAAAACCTAAAAAATGCACTTAATAATATACTCACCAAAACAATAACCTGGTTAAATGATCATAATCTTGAAATTAATTGTGAAAAAACTAAACTTATAACTTTCCATCCCCACCAAAAAAGTCGTCTTGATGTAAATTTCTCTTTCAACAACCACAAATTAGAATTAGTAAACGAGTTTTCACTATTAGGCTTAACCATAGATACGAACATAAACTGGAAATCTCACATTCAGAAAACAAAAACAAAACTTTCAACATTTTTGTACGCTTTTCGCGAAATAAAAAAGACCACAAACTTGCAGACAGCTTTAGTTACGTACTACGCCTATGCTCATGCATGGCTCAGCTACGGTGTTATAATGTGGGGAAATAGCACAGACGCACCAGCGCTGTTTACAACCCAAAAAAAAAATCCGTATTTTGGTTAATATTGAACAAACCGATAGCTGCAAACCTCATTTTAAAAAACTAAATATTTTAACGCTAGGTACCTTCTATTTACATACTAGAAATCTGTAAATTTGCACACACACCAAGACTTTTACACGAAACGAGAAGATATTCAAACAAGATTCACACTTCGATACAAAACACGTCTAAACCTACCAACATCTCGATTAAAAATGCATTCATCTGGCCCACTTGTAATGTCGATAAAAATCTATAATAAATTACCCGAGCCATTAAGAAACGAAAAAAAGATCGCTGTTTTTATAAATAAATTAAAAAAACTATTACTAAGTAAATGTTATTATAGCGTAAATGAATATTTAAATGATAAATCTTTAAAGCTCGCAAAATAATATAAAATAATAATAATAAATACTAATTTATAATGTAATAAATAATAATTGGTAATGTACTAAATAATAATTTATAAGGTAATAAATAATAATTTGAAATGTAGTAAATAATAATTTATAATGTAATAAATCTTTAATAAAATTGTTCTTAGAATAAGTTAATTTTTAAGTAGAATAAGTATTGTATTTGCTGTGCCCAACGGGGTCCACGATTGTGTCCAATTTTTTGACCTACCACCTTATCATGTACATTGTGGAATGCAATAAATAATTGAGTATTGAGTACAATGTCAGTTCAAACTCAGAACATATTACAATGGAACTGTAGAAGTGCAGTTTCTAAAAAAAACCAAATTATCTATTTATTAAATAAATTTAATGCTTCGTTATTCGTAATATCGGAAACCTGGTTAAAGCTAGGCTCCATTTTCAAAATCAATGGCTTTTTTTGCCTAAGAGTGACAGGTCTGATGGGTATGGTGGGGCTGCTATACTCATCAGAAATACTGTCTCTTACTGTCCTCTATCCCTACCCGTATTTAATGATTTTTCTGTGGTAGCTGCACAAATAAATAATACTTGTATTGTTTCTGTGTACATTCCTTCTCCTTCTTCGTCAGCCCTTCAACAATTCAACAATCTTGTATCTGTTCTTCCTCGTCCTTTCTTAATTTTAGGTGACTTCAACTGTCACCATATTTCTTGGGGTTGTACTCTTTCATCATATTGTGGTGACATACTGTTAGACATATTTGACCAACATAATATTTGTGTTTTAAATACTGGGTCTCCAACTCGACGTACAGAGCCAAAAGAAAATTTGAGTGCAATAGACCTTTCCATTTGTACCCCTAACTTAGCTTCATCTCATATAGGGTGCACTTTGCCATCTTCTTTTGGAAGCGACCACTTTCCAATCCTTATATCGCCCACACATCCTTGTAGGTCTCCTAGTCTGCCGAGGCAGCCACGTTTAAACTATAAACTTGGTGATGATGGGTTATGGGATAGATTTAGAACTCTTGTAGAAGTTAAGCTTTCTAAATTACAGAATAATACATCAAACGATCTTATTGATTGTAATAATAATTTTACAAATGCACTTATACAAGCTGCAGATGAAACATTCCCTTTAAAGAATTCAGCCAATGGTCGTATTCCTTCCCCTCCTTGGTGGGATAAAGAATGTTCCCAAGTAGTGAAAGCCAGAAAGGAAGCGGAAAAAAAATACAAAAATAACATGTCGGAAGATAATTTCAAAATTGTATGTGATGCTATGGCGAAAGCACGTAAATTATTCAAAGAAAAAAAAATTGAGGGATAGAAAAAATTTTGCCTTTCGATCTCTCCTAATGTCAACGCTTCTATTGTCTGGCAAAATATAAGAAAATTCAGAAAAGGAGTCACTCCTTCTAATGTTTCTGGCATTCCCCCAAATTTAAGGAACTCTTTTCTTAATCGTCTTGCTCCGCCATCTGTTCCAGAGCAAGATCTTATTTATGACAACATTCCTCATTCTATCTCTCATAACCAAAGTCCACTAAATTCTCCTTTCACAATGCAAGAGTTACAGGGCATTCTAACTTCAGTTAAAGATTCCGCTCCAGGTGAAGACGGTATTCCTTATTCATTCCTGGCTAATTTAAAAGAATCTGCACTTGAATACTACTTGGACTTAATTAATAAAGTTATGTTATCAGGTAAAATCCCTCCAACATGGAAATCTCAAGCTGTTATTCCCATTTTGAAACCAGGTAAAACACCACTAGAACCTTCATCTTATCGCCCAATAGCTTTATCACCCGTAATTGCAAAAGTAGCTGAAAACTTAGTTAAAAATCATCTAGAATGGATTATCGAAAAACGCGGAATTTTACTAGAATCACAATTTGGATTTAGGAAAGGCAAAAGTACACTGGATAGTGTGGCTACGTTGGTAACAGACATTAGAATTGCGTTTTCTCGAAATCAATCAGTACTCGCAGTATTTTTAGATCTAGAATCAGCATATGACAATGTTCTCCTGAGTATCCTTAAAGAAAAATTAAAGAAGTTTCACATCCCTGAAAGGTTTGATTTGTTTTATAATTAACCTCTCAGGTAGAAAAATTAACTTGGATCAAACCCAGGATGACAGTAGGCTAGTATGGAAAGGTCTCCCACAGGGTTCAGTTCTCAGCCCTATATTATTTAAATTGTATACCTACGTATGATTTACATTCCTCACTTCGAATTTCAACAAGCATCCTGCAATATGCAGATGACTTAGTTTTATACGTTACGGGGAGTTCATCAAGTTCTCTTTGTACTCTGCCAGTAGTATATTATTGGGTTCTCTGGATCAACGGAAATCAATAAGTCCAGTTATATAGAACTAATACCATTCACCCACAATCTATTCAAATAGATGAAAACAGGGGTTATTGAAAAAGAGTAACATCGAATTAAAAATCTTCAGTTTTTGAAAAGTAGATATACCTTCGCAGAGAAGCGCAGGTAAACTTTTCAAAAACTGAAGATTTTTAATTCGATGTTACTCTTTTTAAATAACCCCTGTTTTCATCTATTTGAATAGATTGTGGGTGAATGGTATTAGTTCTATATAACTGGACTTATTGATTTCCGTTGATCCAGAGAACCCAATAATATACAGTTGAAAACTTAATTGTTTTTTTTTTATACTCGCAGAGAAGCGAAGGCTAACTTTTCAAAAATTGAAGGTCTATACCCCTTTGCAATGTACTTACCTAGCACACAATCATAATGTAGTGTCGAATCGGTTGAGAGTGATTGTTTACACATCACCGTACCCGTTAAGGAAACTGTTTGCATTCCTATCTTATTCCTACCCATGTTACGCCTCTTTACTATTGATTCGTGTAGGTACCTACTTATTTGTTTAGATTCATAATGTATGTTTGTATTCAGAAGTATCAATTAGATCAATTTTTTACTCACCTATATGATTACTTATTAAAATATTACAATGGTTATGTTAATGAAACTTAGGTTCTATCTAGAAAAAATAGATGGTGATGGATGTAGTAGAAAATAAAACAAAATATTTATAAGATACTTATGTTTAATTACACTTGTTATTCACATATATGTTTACTTATCAAAATATTGCAATGCGGTACTACCTAGAAAGTAAATTTAGATTATTTTATTTTATTTTTTTAATGTATATTACTTCTAATTTCATTTCATTAGCATCTTATACATATCACCACTGAGCACAGTCATTTTACATTTAGATAATTTATTAAAGAAAAGAAATTTCATCTTCTGGTAGCATCTGATAGCATAGAATGTCTTCTGAATCAGGAAAAACTATATCACGCACTATACTTCTTGTTACTAATTTAATGTCAGGCGGAGCATTTGATGACCTTACAGCCGATTTTTCAGGACCAGGATGTAGGTACTTTGCCAACTCGAACAAAAGTAAGGATCTCATTGTGACCATTCTTGAGTGTGAGATATCGTGTATTTTCGAAGGAGGATTTTTCTGAGTTTTGCTCTGTCTCGTTTGTATTGTCCTGAAGTTTTGATGAACTGGTGTTCATTATTTTCTGGTTAGTCAGGTCTTGAGTAAATATAATCTCGCCACTAGCATTCTTGAAAATAAGTTTAGAATTGCCTTCCAAACCAAATTTCGATGAATGAAGCATTCTGTCAATTTTAATTTAATTTATTTAATATATTCTCTCTCTCTCTTGTTGAAGCAAGCATTGATTAAAATTGAACCATCACACTACAATGCTGAGAGTTTAATGCTGAGATGGAGATATGTGTATTTAATTATATATTCTTTTCCTTTCACAGCGTTCAAGTAAAAACACTCAGGATAATGTATAGCATGCTGCATCCAAGGATCATCATAAATCTCCCAATCTTTGATAACACCTCCACATGAGAAACATGCTGCAATATCATTTATACCATTTCCATAATAAAAGAATCCCGCGTCAGCCATTTCCCTCACTAATCTTTTCTTTTGATTAAACGTCCTCCAGTAATAATTAAATGAAAATTCACGCATTTTGAACATGTTATACATGTCATATCGAGGTTTGTATTCATTTTGAGACATGTTCTATTAACTTTCTAGTTCAATTATAAACGTTCAATGGTATCGTCCAGCGTTTGTCAATAACTTATAAAGACCGGACAGAGGTGGGCGGAGGGGAATAGAAAACTTTAAGATGCGTTTTACCTAACTATAGATATAAAACAAAAAACTATTTATTTTAGAATTTTATTATCAAAGCACCACTTATTTAAACACAATACATTTTTTAAAGCACATACAGAGTCATGATAAATACAGTTATATAAATCTTGAGAATACATAAAGATCGTATAAACTTATCAAACTAGAACATCCTTTATCTTCTAAATTGAATATATTAGAATTACTGTTTTCTAAAATATGCTTTAACCACAACACTTTTTCTGAACCTTTAACGTAGATACATTTATCTCTTAAAATATCTATAACTAAATTCTGATAATTAGGGTAGGGTACAAATCCTTCACGCCAATGTATCTTTCTGTTACGTTCAATCCAACAAACATGTTTTTTTTCATGTTTCGTTAATTTTGAAAATGGAAATGGTGGCTTAATTAAAAACACTTGTAATGTTTTATTATACAATATAGCGATTTCTTTTATTATAAATTCATTTGTTTTTATTTTAAAGCCTTGAATATCCACAATAGCTATCATGACAATCTGCGCACAATGTTGCTGAGAGGTTTGTATTCTACGAGTCGATCGTTTATAATCAAACAATATGCAGTCGTCTTATCTGGTAATGCTGTGGAACATTCAATTTCCAACCTCACGTCCACTGGACCTGTTTTCAGGCTATCGTTTTGTCTTGAGCAGTCTAAGATAAAAAGAGGGGCTTTTTCTTTGAACTCCTTTAGGTCAAGCAGCGGGTCTACTGGACAGTTGTAATACGACTGACGAAATTTCACAAACATTTCATATAATATACTATATTTGTTCTCAGAAAACTTTAAACCTAAAGGTTCATATGGATAATATTGTGAATTCAAAAAGAGTGTAACGTTTGTTACTTCACAATGATCGAATAGTGAACTGTCTTTAGTTTTATTATTTTTTCGATTTGTTTGTAAACAAAAAATTACATATCTGGGTTTTTCCAATTGTGAAGCAGTTTTAACTGACCAAGAATGCTTTGTGGTTTTAGGTAGTAACGGATATTCATATAAATCCCAATTTCTAAACGCCATCTGAATAGGTTTATCTCTTTCTAAATGTTTTAAAAGTGACAGTCTTTCTCGGTCTGATACTTTTATGTGTGGCACCCTCCACTGAACTCTTTGCACGTCTATTTGAAAATTAACAATATCATCAGAAAGGATAACGCTATTTAAGTTAGTATTGCTTCTGTTCAATATAAGTTCATGTTTACAATTTATCACTATTTTATTGTAATCCTCTGCAAAACCTAAAACCTTATTTAATGGGATAACAGCACTAAAATGCCCATCACTTTGAAATCCCTCTAAATTCCAACCCCATAGAGCAGCAACTTTATTTTCTGCTTCATTTAATGAGATGTATGATTTTATTGTTGATGTTATTCCAGAATTTTTTATGCGGTCTATTTCAATACCATTCATTTCGTATCTGATGTCTTGAAACAAATACATAACAGGGTTATTAGTGAATGAAAAAGTTTTCTTGATTGGATTCCCATCTTTACCGAAGAGCTTCGCTTGTCCTTCGATGTAAATTGAACTGGCTGATGGTAGCACGTATATGTCTTGCTGGTGGATGGGAATTCTGATTTCATCGTTTTCTCTAAAGCTGCTATTGTAGGGATTGTATGAATGGACTTCATAACTTTCGATCGAAGTGTCGAAGTGCGGTAATTCAGTAATCTGTAGTATATTCATACTTTGAACCCTAGGGCTTTAAGAAAATCTTTATTTGCTTTAGTCAATTTCTTAACGTATTTCTTGCGTCTTTGCACTTTAGCAATCGCAGAAGGACTAAGACATTTTCCATTCGCTTGGGTGTTTTTATAATATACTATCATTTTGTTTTTCTTAAATGAAGACGTAACTGAACTTGTTCCTCTCCAAAGTTAATACAGTGACCAAATTGATCTACAATCTTAACAGATACCGATGAAATTATATTTTTGTTTACTGGAAAGTAAATAACATGTAGTGGTATTTCCATGCACTGATGACCTGGAGTAGTATCAGACACAAACTCATGAATAAAATGAGTTGGTAATCCGTTGCAGTACGAACCGTTAACAAGATCACATTCGATTCTGATTACAGACAGACCTCTGTTAATAATGGGAATATTTGGTCTTGATTTTAATACTGAAAAGTATACCAAACCGCACTCATATTGATCTGACAAATGCAATGGTGGTTGAAAGTATGAAACCAATTCCGATTTATTCCCAGAGATGGTAACCGTAGTAGACATGCTTCTATACTGACCTCTTTCGAAAGATCATGTTTATTTTATTCCTTCACTACACCAAAAATTCTTCAAAAAGTTTAAACAAAGATGTCCACAATTAAAAGGGTGATCACGCTGAATATTATCATAATTATAGTGAATTTTGGAGCCCAAGTATTTTATAAATTCCTTTGGAGGCTTAAGATTTCCGTAACTATCAAAATACTCAATATAATCGTTGTATTTTGCATAGGCTACCCAATGAGAACCAGGATTTTTAGAGCTATCTAAATTTATTACTCCACATTCTTTTTTAAAAGGGTGTTTAGGTAGCTTATCTCTCATAAAGACACCTCTGAAATAGGGAATATTATTTCCATGCTTCAAAATGTCTAAATTACTCAAGGCTCGTTTGGGTAGCCGATACCTATCTTAGTTTTTTTCTTTCGATACAAAAATGCCGAGTCCATCTTTATGTGGTTTAAGGTGTAGTCCTTTTCCGATGCAGAGAGCTTCCATCTTTTCATTGTGTCTCTTCGATTCAGTCAATAACTTTTTCGCAATCTTGAATTCATTTATGGTTTTAGCAATACCAGCTGCACCGCCTGCTAAAGCTCCCACTGCAGATAATCCCGCAAAAATCGGAATCAAAGGCAATACTCCACCAGTTTTTGGTATAGGAATAACACGAGGAAGTTTAATGGATGAATCATCAGCTAATTCTCTGGCAGCGGCCATAGCTAATTCTATTGCCACTTTCTTGCATTTCGGTTTTAATTTTTTCATATGTCTCTTGGTTTTTCTAATAACATTTTTAAATTTATTTTTTAATCCTTTTCCAATTTTAGGAGGACACTTTTTGCTATCTTTTTGTAGGCCAAAACCAGTTTTAATTTTTGTTGACATAGCGCTGCTTACTAAGCGTGCTGCCAGTTTTTCCCCTACACTCGCATCAGAGGCAAGTGCTCGGTCTTTAGCCATATTTAACAAAACTAAATCTGCCTTGTGGCGATCCTTTAAGTTTGAAGATTTATGATAGGCAATGTCGTGCTGTTTGCAATATTCGTCTAATTTATTAACACCTTTATCTCCACGTATAAGCCTTTTCATCAATTTAGTGCCAGGCCCGCAATAATTGTATCCTGGTAAATGTAATTCAAATGGTAAATGATTTATAATCCAATTGAGAAGACTACTCTCTTCAATACACATCATAAGACTGAAACATTTGGACTGAACACTCAATAAATATTCGATTTATCAATCCAACTATTTTCAGAAGCAGGCAAACCTAACCATTTTACAAAAACTCTGTCTCCTTTACTTTTAAGAACTTTCTCAACTAGATATAAATTAGCATTTTTTGTCTTTTGAAGTTCTTGTACATAAAATGCACCTAAAATGGGTTGGCCTCTGATTGCGTCTTCAATTAAGTAGGTGATAGGCGATGTATTTTGTATTTTTCGAATTTTAAATATTTCTGTCGACCAGTTGGGAGTATATCCTTTTTCAAATGTCCCCTTATATTTACTAATGCGTACATAATCACCCTCTTTAAACTTGCTTTTTATGCTAACGGTTTTCATCAACATACAATATCTTTGTAATATGCGTTTTTTATTAACATTATCCACGTTTGCTGGGATTTCATCAATTGTGCGATGATAGGTGTGATTGTATTCATAAATAACATTATTAAGAGTATTATCTATCCAATTATAGTTACCTTTTAAACTAAATTCCTTGTATAGTTTCGATTTCAATGTTCTAATAAATCGCTCAACTATTGATGCCTTTTTTGTTGAAAAGGTTGAATAATGATTTATATAATAAGATTTCATAAGATTTTGAAACATGTTATTATAAAATTCTGTTCCATTATCCGTTTGCAAATTTTTGGGAACACGCCCATTAGCCAACAAAATCTTGAAAGAATTGCATACAATATCTTTGGTCTTGCTTTTCAAAGGAAAGGTCCAGGCGTATTTCGAAAATGTGTCAATAACAGCAAGAATAAATTTGTAATTTTTATTCTCTTTGGAAATTGATTGCATGTCGATTAAGTCTGCTTGCCAAAGGTCATCTATATCTTTCATAATAACATGTCTTCGTGGAAAGTTTAGTCTTGCATTTTTATGAATTTCGTTTACTACGTCGGCTTTACTCATATTTTAATTCAGTATATCAACATTTGTCTTGAACCTACCAATGATACTGAATGAAAATCATACTACCTCCACTATTTATTCTTCAATTATATCAGCTTCTTTTAATTCTTCAATTATCGATAAAATTTCATTATCATGATTTGTATTGCCAGCATCTCTTGAAGCGACTAATAGTTTTAATCTCTCAACCAACTCGTTAGGATCGTCCCAATATACCAAGTCAGTATTGTTTTTGTACTTCTTTAACTTTGGCAAGTTTCCTCCAAGTTTAGTGTGAATGTTATCATTTAATGTTTCAGAAAAAAAAGGTCTGATTATTTCACGATATTTTATTCCTTTATCACCTTTTATTTGACCTTTAGGATTGAAGTCTCTTTTGTGAGCATTGGTGTAATGCAATATATCCTTGTAGAAAAGTTTATCTTTAGGGGATACTAATTTTAAATCAGGTTTTTTTTTAAGTAAAAGTTCTTTCAGACCAGGAGTTAAATTGTAAGATTTATCACCGATTTTAATCAAAATAACGCTATCGTTATTCAAACTATCAATTTTAGAAAATGATACTTTTGAATTACCCATAAATAAAGTTTTGTTTTCACTTCTTATTCCAAACGGTATATTTACACCATCATACATATCATAATCTTCTAATGAAATATCTAAATCATCTTCCATTTTAGGAGACTTTTTAACCAATTGTGCAGAATTATGTTTTGGTTCGTAACAGTCCTCAAACTTTGTAGTCGAGCTAGTATTAATATCATCCATTTCAATATCTCCAGAACATGTGGGTGGGGTTGTATTTTGTAACAACAATTTTTTTTTCATATTTGTATTGGAATCAGCTAGGGTTTTAAGAGGGTCTGTGACCGGTTTAAGCATTTGATCAAGCGACAATTTCATACAGTGATCCTGGTTCTTCATTTGTTTTATTTTATTCTTTATGGAGTCTACTGACTTCATTAATTCTATTTTAATATTTTTCTCCATGGTATATTTTAACAACTGCGTTCAGCTAAGAATCAAATTATACTGAATTTGATTTTGTATGTTAATTACTTATTTATGTATAAACAGTCAGTCAAACTTTAAAAAAATATCAAAGTTCTGTCTGTACCTTCCATTATTTAATGGCGATTCTTTATTAATAAGTAGAAAATTATAAGGTTTACTCCAAACAGTTTGACAAATATTTTTGAACATTTTCCATTGTAAATCAGAACTAACATGCTCTTCATAAATATGTTTTAAATTCACATCATCTTGTTTGAATATAATAAGAAAATTAACATTGTCACGTAACAATTGCTTCGGAATTTTAGAATAGGTTTGAGATAAATAGAAACAATCGATTTGTTTATGCCTGCCCATGCAAAAATAATTGCGGATATTAACTTGATTTTCACACGCAACATCATCAAAAATAAATACAGAATTTGTTAAAGCTTCACTCGGAGATATTACATCTTTATCATCACTGAACTCATAGAAATTAATCTGTGGCACTCTTTTTAATACTTCGTTTAAAAAACGGTATTTTGGTTGGAAATAAGTCTTAGAGTAAAGATAAAGATTTCTGAATTTGAGTCCATTTTCATGCAGCAGTAAACTAATCATAACATTCGTTTTGCCACAGCTTGATGGACCGCATATTATACAGCGAATGGTATTTGGCAATAAAGCGCTATGTCTGATGTGGTGAACAGAATCACTTAATCTTATATTATTAACATTGAGGGATATAGGTTGCTTGATCAACTTCATCTCACCGATTAATTAAAAAACTATTTAACGTGTATATATATACTTCGTCGAATTAGGTCAAATCCTGTATTGAGTACAAGAAAGATGCTATTCTCATCTTTCATAATATTTAATCTAAGGTACAGCTGATTGTACTTATTATAATCACTTCTCTTCGATACTGTCTATTCCATAAGTAAATCGTTTCGTGTCGCATCATAAGTAAATTTTAATGCTTTCATAATTTGATCTAATAATAAATATATAATGCATACTCTTTTTACACCATTATAATATCAATATTCAGTAAAAAACATAAATAAAACACCAAATATAATCTCGATATATTTATTTTGAATAAGTAAATTAAAATATCTTATCGATGGTACATCTAATCATTAATTGTATCATTTATTATCTAATTAACAGTCTAGTTACAATTATTATACAAGTATTGTAATTTATCATATAGGTACTCGTACATTCAAAATATTGTATCACAATGTCCCCAAGGTAACGTATGAGAATTATCGGGAAGAATTTGTCTTTTATCATCGTTTCTGTTCAAGACTAGTTTGTAGACTTCCTGAGTATATATAGTATGCTTTATCGATTTTAGCATATTCATTTTGAACCGCAAATTCTTATTCGTTATGAGAGTCTGATAATAGTCAGATAAGTTTAGTTGTTTAGTGACAGTCTTAGATATACCTTTTGCTTTTTTTATTTGCACCTTTACGCTTTTTATACAGTACAATTTAGCTCTGAGTCCTACAAATTCGGCAATCACATCGCCACCTAACTCGTCCTTGAATAACCCGGGCACTTTAGCATTTGTTATTGGCATATTAAACGGATTATTCAAATGAAAATTACTAGTATCAAACAAAGATATATTCTCCTTCATATCTCTATAAAAATCGTCAGTGTATATCAAATAAAGTAAGCTGTCTGTGTCAGTATAACATAGTTCTACGTTTTCATTATACTTCTTTTTAATAAAGTCATAGTGAAACTGATAGAGATGAGTTTTAGCATATTCTAGCACGCTGAACCCTATGTATATAGGTCTGTCCAGCTTGATTTTTTCGGGATTTAGCTGGATTGCTACTAAGTTTTCAGAAAATATAGTAGCACTATGAAAATTTGGTTTTGCAATTAGTTTTTTGGCCTCCAAAACTTTTTTAGTTTTATTTTTAGTATCGCTCCATTTAGAGACTAGTTTAACATTGACATGTTTCCTTTTATTCTCTATCGTTTTCCCGAAAATAGCATTGTTAAGTAATTTAAAAAAATCTTTTTCAAAAACTGATGAAGACTTTTGACGTAACTGAGTATTCAAATCAATATATTTTTTGAGGTAGCTACCTTGTCGAAAACACAGAATCTTATGGATTTTTTTAAGACGTAACCCATGTTTTAGGCATTCTTTCAAGTGAACATAATGTATGACATAATGATATTTGTCATAAAGGTTTGCAATAAGTTTTGGGTTTTTACCACCAGGAGGAATGAATTTCTCGCTTGCGAATGGTAAATCACTATGAGTATTATGTAAATAATCCCTGTATTCCAAATCAACTGCCAGAATATAACCGTAATTACCATTTTCATCAGTATTTATGATATCGAAATTACAAATTTCTGTGTCTGTTAAAAACCTAAACTCGGAAATTGGCATTGGTTTTGTCATAGCATGAGAGTAGAGTGCGTTACAGTCAAGATATATAAGAAACGATGTTTCTTTTTGATCATCGTAATTGGGGAGATATTGATTGTTTGCTTTAGCATGTCTCAGGGAACATTGAGCTAAACCTCCACGAATACCTTTTTCCAATAACTGATAGATCTCTACATCATTAATTAATTCTAATTGCACACCCGTACATAGTAACATTGCATCCCAGCTGAGTCCGGGCGAGGTGACATAATAAGCCGGATCTAACTTATAGTATTGAAGGCATGTATTTCGAAACTTTTCAAATATATCACTAAGAATCAAAACATCACTTTTCAAATACAAGTCTGTGTATTCTCCAAGCGATTGAATGTCAAAAACATCCCACACTCTTAGCGCTCTGAGGTATTCTTCGTCTGATAAATGCTCTTGTTTTAAATTATTAAAAAAGTATTCTTTTTTCGGCAGTGCCGTATCACTGTACTTAGACCATGTATCTACGTAGTCATATGGATAAATGCCCTTAAGTTGCATAAGCTCAAACTGTTCATGATTTTGGAACTCATGAGATAAATTAATAAAATCTTTCTCACATAAAGTTTTACATAAATTATCTAAGCTCGAGCTAAGAAATTGAAAAGAGTCTAAAAATTTTATTTGAATTGATTTTGATGAGTCTTTTGATGGCAAATATTTAGTAATGAATAGGTACTTTTCCTTAGTTTGCGGTATAGTTTTCAAATCACCCTCATACTTCGCTAATTCTTTTATAAACAGATGACTATCATAGCCAGATAAGTTATGAAATATCACAGGCACAAAAGGGCAAACTCTATATAAAAGATTACATTGATTATGCGCTGCTCCCCTAAATTCAGAAGTCACGTGGTCATGGTCCATTACTTTATCATCAAAAAGTAAATTATTACAGATATGGCAAGTAGTTTCTCTTTGATATTTGTCCTGCTGATGTTTAGACAATTTCATTATGGGCTTTTTACATTGCAACATATCGTGTATTTGTGACACATCTCTGATTAAATACTCAATGAATACTTTAGCACAATCTGGACCTCTATAAGTTACATATTTATTTAAGCCTGAATCATGTGAACAGCATATATAATAGCCGAAACAAGAAGGCTCGTGTTTTTGAATAAGTTTAGTGTTTTCAGTTGATTGGTTTTCTGTACAATGTGTCAAAATGCTTTCAAAATCTGCATAAATCACAAAGTTGATTTTCTGCTGTCTCTCGTAGTGTTCAAATTTCAATACACTGTTTTTTGGAGGCAACACCGATAATATTTCTGAACAAGAATGCGCAGTATACTTAGACACACTTGAAAAAAATTGTAGACAATTTTCACATAAATACATTTTACCTTTATGTTCAGAAATTTGCCTGCGTACTAATTTGAGAAGATCTTTAATCAGACAATAATGAAACTTACCATTTTTTTCAATGTAAAGTAGGTTCACATGATTTGTTTTCCTTGAATCTGACTTATATAGAGGTCCAGTTACATAAAATTTGTTATCTAATCCGTAGATGTTTACACTCAAGTCTGGATTATTTTTTTCTAAGACCTTTACATCGCTTATTGTAGGGGGAAAAGTCATATCCTGAACGTTCAGTACGTTACTGTAGTGTGGATAAGAGTTTACTCTGCACGCGTTACGTTCGCGTGGGTGTAAAGCTGCTACTATAGACCATAACAAGCAGTGGTTATCATTATTCTGTATATTAATACAGCTTTTAGTATTTTTCACTATGGGTGGTAAATCAATATAGGAGCCACCTCTCATAGGACAGTATTTATTAAGATTTATTTCTAAATGACTTATTGAGAGAAAAGACCAGCCTGACTCACAAAATTGGAACTCGCTCATTTTTTTATTAATTGTATTCACTGCCTCCATATACTTTTCTTTTATACATGTATCTTTAAGAATAATTGTATTTTTAGTGTTAAACGACTTTAGATTTTGTGAGTCTGAATGTGGTAATATAAAGTTTGCAAATAGCTCAAAATTTACTTTTAAGCAAGTACTTTTTTCCAGAGCCATAGTAATTAGTTTTATGATATATTTCATACTATCATGCAAGAAAGTTTCAGGGGTCTCAAAGCATTCTTCATATGGATTTAATCGATAAGTAAGGATCCTGTCTTTAAATGCAGTTGCAATGATTTCAACATTTTCAAATTCAGTTTTCAATAAACAATTTGATTTATGTACATTACTTCTTACATGGTATCTATAATCAGGTTTTCGTAAAATTACTTTGCATTCATGGCATATCATAGTATCATGACTTTGAAAATGAGATCCGTTGGTAGCGGTAGCTGTAATAAAAAAAAAACAAGACATCATTAGGATAAAATAATGTTATATTAATTTATTTAACTTTTTCAACTTAACCTATGGATACATTTTGATTATATGCATATGATCTACGCTTTTATATGATATAGGCTTATATGTGAAAAGCAAATATTAGCTAAATTCATATTTTGAAAACATCATCTTGATTACAAAAATATGGTTTTTTCGTATTCAATAATAGTTTGAAATAAATGTCGGTGGGATATCCTTAAATTCCTTCCTACTTGAAGTTATAAATTTTGCTAAATATCCCCAAGCTTCAGTATTATCGTCTGTTTTATTTTTTAAACTGATCACTGCCTGACGCCATCTATTCATTGCAGAAACATTTTCAATATCCGAAACTTTATAGACTTTTAATTCAATGTAGTGCGATCCCTCTTTAGAAGGATGACCTTGTCGAGAAATACCGTTAGCTAATCTTCTCGTGATAGAAGATACTAAAGTTGATACTTTTTTTGAAGAGGAAGAAGAGGCACAGGCCGCTTCCTGTGCTTCATCTTCACTGTCCGTACCGAAAAGTTCCCTAGCCGTAGGTCTTGTAACTGGACGAATCTTCGGCTTTTTCAATGATGATCGTATATGTTCAGTGCTCACTGCTGGCTCAGCTCGACGTGTTGACGAATGTTTTTCGCGTTTAGTTCGCTTTCTCTCCAGCTCTTCCCCCTTGTCATCCAAGATTGGCATGCTGCTAGATGGACGAGACTCTTCTCTACTCCGTTTCGTTTTCTTTTGAGGACAAATTTCTTCAACCTCTTCTTCAGAGGATGTGGGAAAAAGTTCGTCAGCTTTTGACCTGAAAATAAAAATAAATAAATAATTACATATATACGTTTTACTTATCTACCTCTCTCTGCTAACAGCTCTGTTGTATTAGAAAATAAAAATTAATAAATTCAATACTTTTTACAAAACTTGCAGATGTTGATAATATTAGAAGTACTATAATAAAACAACGTTTTCGTGACAATTACAAAGGTTAAGGTTAAAAGGTATTTTTTATATTAATAATAATTATAATATTCCACAACTATCACACAACGCCGTCTAGTCTCAAGCTAAGCAGAGCTTGTGTTATGAGTACTAGAAAACTGATAAACATACATATACATATATTTCTAAATACATACATATTATAGATAAATTACACCCAGACACAGAACAAATGATCGTGCTCATCACACAAACATTTGTCCTGGGTGGGAATCGAACCCACGACCTCCGGCATTGCAGTCAGGTCCACTAACCACTAGACCAACAGGCCAGTCTGATAATAATCTATAATGATACTTACATTTTGTTTAATTTGATTGAAGATTTTGTAAGATGACGATGATGAAGATTTTGAAGACTTGTTGACTTGACTTGTACAGTGGAGTTGTAAATCTGAAAACAAAAATAGAATAAACTGATTAATTTAAATTATCGAAATCATATTTAATTATTTTAAGTTTTCGTATCAGATAAGGTAAGTTACACCTTCGAATACACTGTCGCTATTAACATCAGGTTACCTGGTGCCTAGCTGACTTGTTAATTCAGGAATGTTTTCAGAATACCTATGCAAATATTTGTATTGAGCTCATGTTGAATCATTCAGAAAAATAATACACCCGAAATCTAAAAGTGATATTAACGCTTGTATTCATAAATAGGTACGGGTTGAATTAAGAACCTTCCGCTTTTTTGTGAAGTCGGTTTATGTTGTTCTTACAAATTTGATAAACAGATTTAATTAATCGAATAATTACTTATTCATCACATAATATTTGTTAGAACATAAATAACAAATTTTGAAACTGATGAAAAAGATAAACTATTCTGAAAAGTTATTACATTTGAAAAGCTTGATACTCACTTTGTATTGTTAAGAAGACTAGTTGTCCGAAACCTGCATATGGGGCACGCACTACACACACTTATAAACACTTTTATCACTTGTAGCACCTCAGAAAGAAAATTTTGTAGTGGCTCATTGTTTCACGGTCATTTAAATAAATATGAAAAACATCAATGTGTGCATGCAGATTTTACACTAGTGTTATGCAGAAAACAGTTTGTCAGCAAATTAAATACACTAGCTGTATCCAACGGCTTCACTTCTTTTAATTTACTCCTCAGGTAACCAATCAGTCTTAATAAAGGTACTATAAGTGTGAATTAGTCTAAAATAAACAGACAAACTTCTTCATTTTTATTATATGTTTATAAGGGTACAATATAGTAACATAACATATTCCGTAACCAAAATACGACGTTACTGCTGCGTATTATGAGATAAAATAGTAGGCGTCAACATTGACGCCTAGGATATTATTATATTTCTCACTGTAAACATAGACAGATCATCTGTCTCCAGGCGCCAGTCTTATTGTACTCATTTCCATTTAAGGAAACGTGGCATGTGTTCAAATTAATTAACGATTTTAAACCTTAATAGCATACTAAAATCACATATAAAGAATCATTTACTTAAATTTCCAACATCATTATTTCTCTGATTTTCATCAACACCGGAGCAGCTTTGAACATCTAACATGTCGGTAAGTTATTGAAAAACATTTTTATTTTTATTTAAAAAAAAAAAAATATTTTTTTCGTTGATCGAATAATGAAATAAGTATATAAACAATGTTTTCAAGATGAATACTTAACGGGTTCGACGTCAACAGTTTTGTCATAGTTCAATTTTTTTTTAAATAGAATAAACAATGTAAATACATAAATTAAATATAAAATATGCGTTGACTTGAGAACTCTCCTTCTTCATTGAAGCCGGTTGATTAACTCGATGTTTGTTTCAGGAATCTGGTGAGGATCTATTCAACTTCTTGCCGAACAATCAAGACAAATCAAAAAAGAGAGCATATCAAGACAAAGAGACTTATATCTGTATAAAAAAACCATCAAGGGGAACGAAAATGATACGAATTGAGTTATATGATGTGGAAAATCTACCTGCAGAATTGTTAAATTGCAAGTGTCATTCCGAATTATGTGTGCAATATATTGTCAAAAACATGTTTATGGACGATGTTTATAAATCATATAGAGACATAGTTTTATTAATAAAAGACAAAATTAATGATTAGCAATTGTTGTTTTTTTTCCCCCCCTCTATAGAGATAAGAAGTAATTAAGTTTTCAACTGTATATTATTGGGTTCTCTGGATCAACGGAAATCAATAAGTCCAGTTATTTAGAACTAATACCATTCACCCACAATCTATTCAAATAGATGAAAACAGGGGTTATTGAAAAAAGAGTAACATCGAATTAAAAATCTTCAGTTTTTGAAAAGTTTACCTGCGCTTCTCTGCGAAGGTATATTTACTTTTCAAAATCTGAAGATTTTTAATTCGATGTTACTCTTTTTTCAATAACCCCTGTTTTCATCTATTTGAATAGATTGTGGGTGAATGGTATTAGTTCTATATAACTGGACTTATTGATTTCCGTTGATCCAGAGAACCCAATAATATACTACTACTTCTGCCATCTAACTCTAGTCGGTTTAAAAGTTTGGATGGACAAAAATGGCCTGAGCATATCAGCGAGTAAGAGTTTATTAGTCTTATTCACTCGCCAACGTATTCACCCTCCGATATCTATAAATGGTGACAATAATGAAATACCAGTTAAAAATCATGTCAAGTTTTTGGGCATCATTTTAGACTCCAAACTTACAGGTATTCCGCACTGTGATTATGTTCTAAACAAATGTCAAATACCTACTCCTGATGAGGTGTCTATCAGATGTTTGGTGGGGTGCGCATCCGTTTTCCTTAAAGCTTCTTTACAATGCTCTGGTTCGAAGTGTTCTTGATTATGGAATTTTCTTATTGGAGCCTTGTAACGTGGCTGCCCTTGGGAAACGGATGCGCACCCCACGCGCATCCGTTTTCCTTAAAGCTTCTTTACAATGCTCTGGTTCGAAGTGTTCTTGATTATGGAATTTTCTTATTGGAGCCTTGTAACGTGGCTGCCCTTGGGAAACTGGATTCCATCCAATCACGGGCCTTGAGAATAATCACAGGAGCTATGAAATTTAGTCCTATTAACGCATTACAAATTGAGTGTAACGAACCTCCGCTTTGTCTAAGACGTCAATTTTTGGCTGACCGATTGTTTTTCCGTGTTTTACAGTTTACTAATAGCCTTAAAATTCAAAAACTTTAAATACTTGCTGATCTCATTGACTCATCAAATTATTGGAATCACAAATCTCTTCCTTGTTTAGTTTTGTAAGAGGATATCACACTCAATAACTACTTTTATTCATAGATTTTTCCCATTTCTGGGCCCATTTCTGTATGACAAAGTTAATAAAATTCTTCCAATCTATTCGTTGAATAAATTGACACTAAGAAAAACAGTATCTGAATGGCTTAGGAAATTAACATACGATCTCAGAATTGCTGACCATATTAAAGTAGTGATGTTAGATGGTATCAACTATTATCTAAGTATGCCAAGAATCCATTGCCTGAATGTATTTAATTTAAACCTTACACACCCTCTGACACACATACACTCACCCTCTTCACCGTATACATCCAGAGGACAGTTACACCTATTATTAAAACAATTTTTATTTTTTATTTTTATTTTGTGATTTTTTCTTTTACTTTTGTTTATAATACCAAAACTTAATTTGATACAATGATTGATACCATTTGCTCATGAACTGATAATAGAAGACCCAGTTCCAGGGCTTGACGCGCTGCATGCCGAAATTTTGGCTCCAAGCCTAGTTCGGCAGCACATGTTAATTTAGCCACAATTTTTATGTATTGTAACAATATTATAATTATGAGCACAGACAAATTGTGTAATGTGTATTTTTTGGTGTAATAAATTATTATTATTAAATTATTATTATTATTGTTAAAAGTTATATCCGATTTAAATCATTTCATGCACCCACACACCGGTCTCCAAAACTTGATTTGTTTAACAGTGAATACGAAGCCCTGGTTAATACGCCATCTGTTTAGTACATTGTAGATTTTGATAAAAATAACGCTAATCCACATTTTAATTTTATTGTTCAACAAAATTGGCCTGAGTGGCATCATATATTCACTGACGCATCCAAACATCAACCTGATGATTTTGTAGGGGTAGGAATATATCACGCACAGTATAATATTGTTCAGAAGGTAAAGTGCCCACCTGTAGCAACTGTTTTTACTGGTGAATGTCTTGGTATCCTTAAAGCTTTAGAATACATTTTACTTTTAAAACTTAGAAATAGTTTACCATGAGTGCCCTTCAGGCGCTCCTGAGATATCCTTTTAAGTCTAAACCACCATTTCCTCTTATAGCACATATTAAGAGTAAACTTTTCGACTGTGTTGTGAAGGGCTTTTCTGTTGTTTTTGTCTGGATTCCAAGTCATTGTGGTATAAATGGTAATGAAAAAGCTGATAGACTTGCCAATGAGGCTGTGGTGTGTGGCGACACTGTTCCATTCAAAAATTATACTCAGGACTTGGCTACTCTTCCTAGACATTATCTTAGGAATTCCTGGGATACTCTATCCCTTGGGCAGAAAGTAGCCGTTCAAAAGGGAAATACTACTTTAGTATTCAGTCACAAATTCCATGTAAACCTTGGTTCTCTGTCCTCAGACTTGGCAAAATTGCGACAACCATTTTAATAAGAATGCGTTTAGGTCATACTACCTGTTCAGCGCACCTTGCACGCTTCAATATTATAGATAGTCCTCAATGTGAATGTGGACATGACTTTGCGGATCTGAACCATATATTCTTTTCCTGTCCGATTCATGACCGTACTTCCGTTTTGAATAGTTTGATATCCCTCCGTGTCCCTTTCCCTACATCAATAATAACTCTTCTTTTTTCTTTTAACCTCTTTTAAGTCCATATATAATGTTCTTTCTGATTATATTTATGACAACAATATCCGTCTGTAAAAATGTATCAACAGACTTTTGTCTTCTTTATTTCTTTATGTAATATTTTTAATAACTAAGTTTATAATATATTTTTACACATTCCTGATCCTGTATCCATGTTGTTCTAAATTCCGTTTCTTTCATTTTCGCGTTAAATGTTTCCCTACCTTTCTCTTCAAACCCCACCCAAAATAAAATCCTATCGATAAACTACTTGACGCTGGCGGATGCACAAGTGTGCTAGCCATAATCTCTAGTCCGACGGGCTGGAAAAAAAAAATGAAAATCTTGTTTCATACTTTTTCAGCGTTGTTTTTTTTTTGTCGTAGTTGGGTTTTGGTTTTTTTACTTTATTTTTTTATACTATAGGGACGGGCTGTCGACATCGCCTCAATTTTTATTATGTGTTCCGTTTGACGTCCGAAGTCCATTATGAGAGAGTACATCGTCTTTTTTCCACGTTTATTCGCTAGATAGTCCTACTTCCGCTACGTAAATCGACTTCAGCGCCACCCGTGGCCGCACCTAGATTTAACTTGACTAGTCGACTTTACTACTCATTGGGTCTTTGATTCTCACGTTTTTACCTTCTTGGTTATCGTTTGTCTGAAGATTGCTAACAGCTTCCGCATCTTGTATTTTTCTTTTGTGTCTATTATGTTATTTTATGTACAGCAGTCATCTAAACTATTATTTGTACTTTCTTTACTTAAGTTATTTTATGTCATGTTTTTATGTATGATATTCCTTGTTCTACATCTAGTGCTCCTACATATAGTACACACACACAAATACACAATAATACTTTCACACACATTCAGATTTTTATACAGAAGCAATTTAGTACTTAGTAAAATCCCTTCGGATCAGATTAGTCTGTTCTGTCAAGTCCTGTGCGTTCAACATCAACTCATAGTTTATTTGTTTGTTTTTAAGATCGCCAAATGAATACTGACAATTTGGTAATTACCGACGATATAGATAATATAGTAAATCTTTCGGTCTCAAAATCTTACATTTGTGCCCCGGAACAATGTGCCTCATACCTTAGTGATACCACAAATGGTCTTAGATTTTTCCATCTAAATATAAGAAGTCTGGGTAATACCGCAAACTTCAATAACCTCCTAATCTTATTGGATAGAATTGGAGTACAATTTGATGTAATTGTGTTGTCGGAATGCTGGTTAAGCAAGTGTCCCCATCTACCTGAAATTCCTGGATTTGAGTCGTTCCAGTCCGAATATGCTAACCAAAATGAAGGTATTGTCGTTTATTCTAGACGTGGTGAATCATTTACTGTTGAGAAACCAGTATTCCATGGTGCTAACTGCGTAATTCTTAAATTTCGCTCAGATGTAGCATTAGTAGCAATTTATCGATCTCCATCACAAAGAAACATCCAAAACTTTATCGACAGCCTAGACCTTACACTAGACTCACTTAAAAGTTTTAAAACTGTCCTAGTTCTAGGGGATATCAACATTAATATATCACCCAATAATGCTGACGTGAATTCGGATAGTTACCTGAACACAGTTGCATCGCATGGAATGCTGCCCGGTCATCTCTTCGCCACTCGCAAGACCAGCTGCCTAGATCACGCAATTATCAAGACCAACAAACCTGCTATTACTCTGGTAGTCGACTCATTTATTACAGACCACGCTCCAGTAATAGTTTTCTGCCAACTTAAAATAAATGTACCTAAAACAGTGGTAACCTCTCACCGCGTTGATGTGGATGCTTGCGTGGTCGAACTTGAAAGAAACAATTTTTCATGTGTCTTTGACAGTATCGATGCTAACGAAGCTGCAACCAAATTAGTGACTTTAATTTCCACTGTGGTGAATAGAAATACTTGTTCTGTTATAATCTCTAATAAAAACCGAATCATTAAACCTTGGATAACGGCTGGGCTTTTGAGATGCATCCGTAACCGGGACACTATGTACCGGAAATCAAAAAGAGACCCTGAGAACTACATCCTTAAAGTGACTTATACGCGCTATAGAAATTTCTGTAACAACCTACTAAGACAAATAAAAAGACAATACGAATCCTCAGAATTCCGGAGGCACCACAATAATCCAAAGGCTACCTGGAAACTAATTAAAAGTATTTCTAATCTTAAAGATAACAAACCGTCAACTGGTGAGCTCTTGTCCCTAGAGGCTAACCCTTCTCTGTCACTTAATGCCGTGAACCACTTCTTCGCAAATGTAGGGAAAACTCTGGCATCTAAAATTACACCTGAGCTTAGCGAACCATCAAATGTTTCTTACCCTATTACAAGTGTCAATCCCAGCTCAATGGCCATCTTCAGTACCGACATTGAAGAACTAGAACAAATAGTTCTAGGTCTTAAACTTAATAGTGCTGTGGGTTGGGATGGTATATCTGCTGTTCTTATAAGGGCCGCTAGGCATATCCTTATTCCAGTTATGTGCCATGTTTTTAACCTTGCCCTCATGTCAGGTGTCTTTCCCTCTGCTTTCAAAAAGGCAATTGTACACCCTATATACAAGAGCGGAGACAGAGGCAGTGTCAATAACTATAGACCTATATCAGTTTTGACAACCTTGTCAAAAATCTTTGAAAAAGTTCTTAACAAAAGACTTTTAAATTATTTAAATTCCCAAAATGTACCGAAGACGCTGTCTTGGAATTAACTGGTACCATTGCAAAAAAGGTTAAAGAAAAACTCAAAACTATAGCAATTTTTCTTGACCTTTCTAAGGCTTTTGACACTGTCTCTGTCCCCATTCTACTCACTAAACTGCAAAAGATTGGCATTAGAGGTTTGTCTCTTGATATCTTTAAGAGTTATTTGACGGACCGCTCTCAAGCCGTTAAGATAGGTGACTTTACCAGTGAGAATGAGTTCATTAATTACGGAGTTCCACAGGGTAGTGTTCTTGGACCTACCCTATTTTTAATATACATAAATGACCTCTGCAAATTATCTTTAAGAAACTCAAACATGATAATGTACGCTGATGACACAGTAATACTTGTCCATGGCAACGATTGGCAAAAAACTCGCTTGTATGCAGAATCTGCTCTTCAAGCTGTCATGGAATGGTTAAATAGGAATCTGCTTACTTTGAACCTAGAGAAAACAAAATTTATCACGTTTGCGCCCCTTCAATCATCTCAACCAGCTTTCAATCTAACTGCACACAAGTGCTATTCGATAATAAACACTATTTGTAGTTGTAACGTTATTACGCAAGTCAACAGCATAAAATATCTTGGTGTTATTATTGATAGTACTATGTCCTGGAATGAACACATAAGATCGCTGGTGTCACGGGTCAGGAAGTTAATATTTGTTTTTAAAAATTTGAGGTCTTCTGCCGACTTCCATACTTTGAAAATTGTTTATTCTGCTTTGGCGCACTCTATCATAACTTATTGTATAGTGGCTTGGGGTGGCTCTGGTAAATGTTTGATACTGAGACTGGAGAGGGCACAAAGGGCGGTTCTTAAAGTCATGGCACACAAACCTATTCGCTTCCCTACAAACGAACTCTATGCCCTTTGTAAAGTACCCACAGTAAGGCACGCATTTTTCCAAAGTACCATACTCCGAAAACATACTGAGCTCACATTCGACCCCAATATCGGATCTAATAAACGTAGGGCGGGCTTAGTTTGTCAAACAGAAAAGGCCAACGTTATGATGGTGAAACGCCATTACCATTTCTTTTGGCCCTGTTTTATACAATAAAGTTAACAAAATTTTAAATATCTATCCACTTACCTTACGTGAGTGTAAGGTAGTCATCAACAAGTGGCTCCATAGCCGAACATATGAGGAACTAGAAAATCTAACAAATAGGTAGGTATTATTTGTCTAGATTTAATGCAAGATAAAATCTGCTTTTGATTCCACTTCCATGTAACGTATCAACGGAGTAAAATCTACTCAATTTTCTGTCTATCTACTTAATATTAACCTACACACACACACACACACACACACCATCACACACACATCCCACAAACACTCACACTAAGTGAACTAGAGCACCTGGATCTCACTTTTGTTTTAAATTATTAAATGATTTTAATTAATTAATTGTAATAATATAAATAAATTGTAATTATAATTCAAATTAATAGGTAGTTGCTTAACCTTTTCTAATTCTAGATTAAGAGTAATTAAGTCTAACTACGAATATAGATTAATTGTAAATTTATTATCATACATTTTGGAACGCCGACGTCTCCCTCTTGGAGGTGGGCGCTAATGGCTACAACACAGTTTTAAACTAATGTAGTTGTTAACGTACACTTAAAATTTTGTAAACAAGTTTATTGTTCCAATAAAAATATTATATTATTATTATTATATTACTTACAGCACAGAGCAAGCGTCCATTCCTTCACCATTGTTGCGTCGTTTTTCATACCGTGCGCATGTCGCTAGATTTTGAATTAAGATAACATACAAACCTCCATTTTTTTTTTGTTTTTTTTAATTAAAATACCTACTTGTTTTAACTTTCGAGATTAAAGTAGAAAGTTACTATTTTTATTTTTCCGTTACGTAAAATTATTTTGTTCGTTTTTAAAATGGACGACCGTTAACGACTTCGTGGGCGTTTAAGTAGTCAGTAATCATTAATTACTACTCGGCTCGGTTATGTAGAAGTGTTAATGTACGCGTAAATGCGTCTATTCAAGTCTAGTCAAGTTTATGGAATTTTACGCAATCTACGTTCAGATTGCGCCACTGGACATGACAACATCCCAGTAAAAATCCTGAAGCAATCTACCTACTGCTATTCTTACTCCACCCATAACACACATCTGCAATCGTGCAATTGAAACCGGTAGGTACATTTCCTACAATTTTCAAGAAAGCAGTGGTCCACCTAATCTTCAAGAGTGGAGATAGAAGCTATGTCTCTAATTATCGACCCATTTCGGTTCTGAGCTAAAATTTCTGAGTTCTGAGTCTAAAATCCTTGAAAAAAATATTGAACAATGCTCTGGTGTGTAAAGCTAACAGTATTATTCACACTCATTCATTGATATACAAAAAACCCAATTCAATGCACTCATTGCCAAACTGTTGTTATTTGTAAAGTGACAGGTATCTGTCAGCTGTCATAGAAATGTAAACAGTCTTGTATTTTTCTAATGGTGACATTGACAGATACTCGTCACTAAAGTAATACTCGACTAATTTAATAGTTATGGTTAGCCGTCAAGAGTTTGGACCTTAGCCTCAACTGTCATAGTCGGCAGTTGTGATTTTTGTCGACTCACTTGAACTTGAACCGTTGAACAGAACGTTGATATTTTTGATTGTGAAAATTATATCGAAGAATATCTAAGCAATCATCGTTTTATTTCTGAGTTGAGATCGAGTTCCTACAGGTCGTATATCTTTCCAAATACAACATCATTACAAAAAATCAATACCTATGGTTTTCGACAGGGAATCTCGACTGAAGTCGCTGTCCTAGGCCTTTCTAATGGCGTTGTCTCTAAAATGGATAAAAAACTTAAGCACGACTTAAGTGCTACGGTGTCTTCTTTCAAAGCCAGAAAACTTGGGAATCCGCGGGCTTTCTTTGAAAATCTTCACTGATTATTTAACTGATAGAACCCAATGCGTAAAAATTAATTCTTTTATCAGTGAAGAAGAGTATATTGGTTTCGGTGTTCCGCAGGGAAGTATATTGGGTCCAACCTTGTTCCTGATATACATAAACGACTTATGCAAAATGTCCATCCCTAACTGAAATATTCACCTATGCAGACGACACTGCATTTATTGTTTATGATACTGACTGGAATAAAGCTAAAGATAGGACAGAACACTCCTTCCGCCTTGTTACTGAGTGGCTTTCAGCTAACTTGCTGACTCTTAACATCGACAAAACAAAGCTAATACGCTTCTCGCTGTCCAGTTCAGACCCCAAACCAGCTGAATAATCCAGTGCAGTAAAAGTCCACTCTTGCTCAGGTCACGACGCCTCTTGTCACTGCCTGACACTCTCTTTAGTCTCAAGTCAAATATCTAGGGGTGTACATCGACTCAAATCTTTCCTGGCGTTCACATATTGAGGCTTTATGCTCAAGGACAAGGGAGCTTATTTATCTGTTCAAGGAATTGAGACATGCTGCTGATCCTGCAACCTTGTCCTTAGTTTACCAAAGCTTATGTGCATCGATCCTCATGTATTGCATTCCTGTATGGGGAGGCACCTATATAAAGGCCTTTTGCTTCAAGCAGAGCGTGCACAAAGGGCAATTCTTAAGGTTATGCATTTTAAGCGAAGAGATTACCCAACTACTCAGCTGTACTCAGAATCCCAAGTCCTCACCGTGCGGTAACTGTTTGTTTTGCGTGTAGTCTTACGCCGTCATTCCATACTTCCACTAGACTAGCATCCTTCTTAGACGTCGAGGTTTTTCGGTCAGTGAATCCCTACATAGTCGGACCGCTTTCGCAGGTCGGCAATTCGTTATCTAACGCGCTCGCATTTATAATAAGATTCACCATCTGATCAGTATTTATACATTAAACAAATATTCACTTAGAACTAAGCTATCTAATTGGTTGCAAAAACTGTCTTATGATTATACCGAATCATTACTAACGATCATCGCATAACTATTCCCCTATACTGTTACACATCTATACTATCTTAATTATACCAAACATCAAATTTTTGATCATCCCTAAGGAGGAACTGGCTCCTGAGATACAAGTATTTATTTTACTTAGTTTAGGAGTCAAATGTTCATTTTATTTCCACTGATCAGTGTTTGTACAACTATTACTTATATCTGTTCCTGTCATTAAGTATATACTGTTACTGTGTGTGTTAAACGTACAAAATAAAGATTACTTATTATTATTTATTGAGTCAAGTTCATCAGATTTATAATATAACTAAAAACAGCACTTTATTTAATATAGGTACATAACAGATGCAACTCAAACTCCGCGCCAAAATGGAAATAGTGCAGTCAAATTAGGTCATTTTTTAATAAAGATTGGATTAAATTCTCTGGAGAGGCAAAAACGTTTCTGATGGTATTGTATGAGTGAAAAATCGAGTACAAAAAAAAAAAAATCATTTAGCACCCCTACTGAAGGGGGTTAAAACTGTTTATTGGTCATAACTAACCAGAGGATACAGGTGTACCCAGCGTAATTTTTATATGGTACATTACACCTCAATCTACATTATTACATTTTAGTTATTTTAATCAGACCAACGATGCATTAGAAAAAAAAAAATTTTTGGTCATTCCATCTTTGGGGAAAATTGTGTAGTTTTGTAAACTGAGGAAAGGGTTATATATTTTGACCTAAATATAGGATTGATTTTGCACCCCAGTGCGACCTATGGAAATTAGTTTTTCACGCTTTTCTGCTACTGTACTTCGGGGGAAGTGGAAATTTATGTAGTTTTGAAAATCGTCACAATTATATTAATTTGTTTCCTTTATATTTGCACCTTATAAAAAATTAGCATTTTTGAAACATACATTTTCCTAATATTGTAGTAATTGCCAAAGAGCTAAATATTACGCCATGGAAGTGGCAAGTGCGCGACACGGAATAATAAACTGACAAGAAGCGACAAGCGTCGTCATCACGTATGCGCATTGTGGGATGTGTATTACGAGGAAGGAGTACTTTCTGATTGTGAATACTCTTTTAGTAAAGAAAACCTAAAGTTTTTTTTTTATAATCCAAGAGCAGCCTATGTTTTAACGAAAAAAGAAAAACGACAGGGACCTCCAAGTATGTCCTTAATTTATTTCAAATTTTATTGTATTTCGATTGTCTTTGGAGCTACATAAATCGTGTTACAGCGCAGATTATCCTACGTCATCAAGTAAGGTAGGAACAAAAAAAAGTTGTTTAAATATAATGTGGAGTTTTAAGTATGCTACTCAAAAAGAAACTGGGCAAGGGCGAGTCGGACTCGTACAGTGAGGGTTCCGTACCAACTAACTTATATAAATAACTAGCTTTAGGCCCCTTAGGGACCTTTTTTGCTAGCATTACTGCTTCGCAGAAGGAGGCGACCGCCTGCCACTCCTCCTCGCTCCGGACCATGGCTTGTACCAAGGCCCGGCGTGAGAGATCGCTGCCGCCGAGTGCCTCCGCTAGGAAACAGCGGTGTTCTACCCAGGCGGGGCATACCTCTTCCGTATCCTCCACACAATGACCAACACACGGGCGTCTCTTCCGCACGAATCCGGTGCAGGAACCTCCCGAACTTACCATGTCCGGTGAGGACCTCTTAGGTTGGGCAGGAGCCGCTTGAGGGCAGCCTCAGTCCGATCCAGTTTGGGAGCCAGACGTCGGAAATGCTCCTCAAAATTCCATCGGCTGTCGAGGACGACTCCCAGGTCATCATCGACTCAACGCCGATGTGAACCTCTCCTACCGTTATTTGGGAACCCAGGAGTGGCGCGTTCCGAAGGCGGTGAAAGCACATGGCCTCGGACTAGTGCAGTGCCACCTCGAGTCCCAACTGCTGGATCCTCTCCACGACTGTCGCAACCCCGCGTGTCGGTACGACTTCTTCGACCGCCACCTGGTACGACTCTCCAGGACCATAGTGTCGTATGCGTAACAGACCAAGCTGACCGAGTCAGGGAGGTCACCGTGCAGCACGTAGTCGTACCCGATGTTCCACAAGGGCGGCCCTACTACCGATCCCTGCAGAACATCACACGACATCTCTCACCGTTTCTACTCTCCCTTGTGACCGCAATAGATGATGAATCTGTCCGACAGGTAGACCTTGTGATACCTGAGTGCCCTCCTAATGCTACTCCAGGGCAGGGAGTTGAAGGCGTTGGCAATGTCCAAAGACACCGCCAAGACACACCTGCCCTGGGACACCGCATAATGGCGTCCACCGTGGAGCGCCCCCTGCGGAAGCCGAACTGGCCGTCCGCAAAATCCGGCCCCACCCGTACCGCCACTCTCATCTCTACCTTGATCACCTCTGGAGCATTGTCGTCGTCGTCGCCGTTGTGGTCCACGTTGGACACCGCAGGTGGGCCGGAGACTCTGTGCCAGCGGGGGAGCCCAAGGGCAGAGCTTTTCTCGCATCACCTTGAAGGGGCGCGCCCCTACGTTTACGTAACGGTCTCCGTTCAGAGTCCCCAGCCACACGATGCGGGTCTCTAACTTGGCTTGCTTTATCTTCGCTCGGAGGGTGCGCCTTGTCGAAATATACATTTTTTTACGACGTAAACGCCCGTATCTTTTTTAACCGACTTCAAAAAGGAGGAGGTTATATGTTCGGTTGAATGTATGTTTTTTTTTATGTATGTTTTCGCGAGCAAACGCGAGCCTATCAATAATAAAAAATAAAAAATGTTCACCGATTTCTCGGTCAATTGTGGAACAATTTTGAAAATTTTTTTTTTGATTGAAAGGTAATGGTTCCCAGTTGGTCCCATAGAAATATTGTTATGATCTGATCATGAACTTCGAAGATATGGAACAGAACTCCTCATAGGATCACAGCAGAACCGTCGTAACAAGTAAAATTGCTTTGTTTGATGACTGACTAAAAGTAGAGGGGGAATATATCGAACTGATCTGATGATGAAGCCTGAAGTTAGGCACCGGAACTCTGTAATAAATTAATGTAATCTAACCGTGTTTGGGATTATTAGAATTGTCATGAGATGCACTCTGGCTATAAGGTATTTAAGTTTGGCTGAGGGGTACTTTTTAGTGGTGGTACCAAAACTAAAAAGTGTAAAATAAAAAACTTTTTACAAAAAAAAAATACAACCGACTTCAAAGTAAAAAAAAACACTGAAAAGTGCAAAATAACTTTAATTTCGGAAGTCGGTGTTAAATAACGAAGAGACAAAACTATTATAGAAACACCGACTTCCGAAATTAAAGTTATTTTGCACTTTTCAGTGTTTTTTTTTACTTGAAGTCGGTTGTATTTTTTTTTTTTGTAAAAAGTTTTTTATTATTCGTTAACTTAGAAATTTTATATTTTTCACAGCTTCAAGGGACCGCAGACTTGAGTATATAGTTTTAATTTCAACTTGATAGGTACCTGCACGCGTTCCCGAGCTAAAGGGACTTGACAGACAGACTGACGGACAACAAAGTGATTCTATAAGGGTTCCGTTTTTACCCGACTACGGAGGGTTATGATTTTGACAGGCTATATTGTATGTATGTGAGTATGTTCATCTGTTCCCTCATAGCTCCTAATCTACCAATCGGAACTCGACATATGAGGTATCGTTAGAACCGTCTTCATTGTCCGCTGAACATAGGCTACGTGACGTGTCACAAAACTCGACATGGCGCCCTCTAGCGGACAAAAAGTATGTGTTAAAAAATAAAAATGGAGATAAATACGCCGTGTTTGGTATCATTTGAAAGGGCTACATTTGTAAATTTCGAAAATATTGCTCAAATTTAAAGTGACGCCCTCTAGCGGACAAAAAGTCATATGTTAAGTTTAACACCAAAATTGTTTAAGTAAAAAACTAAAACCCGACTACGACAAAAAAAAAACGACGCTGAAAAAGTACCTATGAAACAAGATTTTCATACTTCGAACAGAACAAAAAGAAAAACCGTAGTCACACGTTATTAAAATGTTTTGGTTGGTACCTATAACGTGTGACTGCGGCTTTTCTTTTTGTTCTGTTCGAAGTATGAAAATCTTGTTACATACTTTTTTAGCGTCGGACAACAAAGTGATTCTATAAGGGTTCCGTTTTTTCCTTTTGAGGTAGGTACGGAACCCTAAAAATAAAAATCGACTGAGAAATGATATGGTTATCATAATTTCTTGGTAGATAAGATACGTAATGTGTTTCCTGACAGCTATAACCTATGGGTCTTTAAGTCAAGAGTGAATAGGTTACTTCTAGGCAAGCGTGCTCCAACGTCGGCCACATCATCGCTTAAGCCTAATTTTTAAGTAGGTACGGAGCTTATGTTTATACCGCCCGGCAAAAGCGCCATCTGTTCAAATGTTCTTGATCTTGTTGTTTAATGATCTTTCTTGATTCTTTGTTTTTTGTCATTTCGTGCATAAATCCGTTCCAACCGGGTAATTCTGGAAGGTTTTGCAATCGACCCATAGCCCATATTAACTCAGAATTGAAAGCTTTAGTATTTGTTTGTCATAAATCCAGGATTTTTTCTGCTTTACTCTCATGATTTTTTCTCACTTTTAATTGTTGCAGTGGTATGACACCTAAAGCAGAATCCGATGTTACGTTAGTACTATTGACTCTCGATATTAGGTTATCATCTATAAGTTCTCGAACTGGAGTAAGTACTTGAATCCCACCCATGGCGTGAAATGTGTTCGGTCCGTCCAGCAGTGGTATTCTTTAAGAAAACAGCCTTGAGTGCAGCGCTGGCCGCAGCGACGAAATCAAATACGTACCTACATAGGATTAACAAATCAATGGACCTATTTGGATTTCGTCGCTGCGGACAGCGTTTCGTATAGAATAGCACGACAGGATCCGGATATTTGCATCTGCGTTATCAAATACGCATTGATCGAAGTGGTTATCTACTAGCAGTAAAGATGAATGGGAAGCACATGATGCATCTACTTCATTGCATTGGTGCGATGCGCAGAAACCTAGGGATGCTAGAGTCGAAATTAGTTTTTTTGAGCCAAAATGTTTGTTTAGGAACGTTGACAATGCAATAAATATGGATGATATAAAAGACCTAGGTCTAACGGCAGTGATTATGGCATGTGCTATTGCGAGAATTTTGATTTTTCGCAATGAATTTTCATCTTTGTTTCCATTAAATACACTTCATAATCCATTTTTGACAACACAGCTAATAAAATGAAAAATAGGCAATTATAGTTATTAATTTGCGTAGCGCACGGATCGCCAACAATGATCTAAACGCATGCATGCACGCTTACTTGCTCCCGTCCCGCCGCGCCGCGCGACCCCCCTTTCGCCCTTCGAGCGTCACGAGGCGCAGTATGTATCCACGTTAACTCTATTTAAACTTCCAGTTATATATTTCTTATTTTTATTAGGTGCAAATGTAATCTATTTAGAATACATTATATATTAAAAAAATAAAAAAAACCCGACTGCGTAAAAAATAACTTTAGATAAAGACTAAAAAGAAAAAAACAAGTTCAGTCCAGTAGCGTAAAAACCAATATAAATAAAACAAATTATAAATTCTAATACGGAACTTATTGACTGCAACAGTCGAGACCCATTAGATGAGATGATTTTACTCTGGATTATTTTAATGGGTCCGACTGTTGCAGTCAATATGTTCCGTATTAGAATTTATAATTTGTTGTATTTAAATTGGTTTTTTCGCTACTGGACTGAACTTGTTTTTTTCTTTTTAGTTTTTATCTAAAGTTAGTTTTTACGCAGTCGGGATTTTTTATTTTTTAAATTTTTATTTTTATTTTACACTTTTTAGTTATGATAATCTAATAACACTATTTATTCACTCTATTTTAGGCGTACATTTATCACTTTAAAGCTCACAAACCTATCGAGTCATCGGGCTCGCTTATTTTGTATCTTATATAAAATTGAAGTGTCTGTTTATCAAAAAAACATTGGTTTACTAAATGTATATCAAAGTGTATTCGAAACATAACAAAAATGTGAATTTTAAAATTTTTGGTGATCTGTCGGTTTGTTCCAGCTAATATCAGTAATTTTCTCGCGGGAATGGGATTTCAAAATACGGGATAAATCTGCGAAAAGAATAAACAAAATTTGACAGGACTTTCATTGGGATATAGCTAATATTATGATGAGTACCTACCTTAAGCTACTTTTTATATTCTTGCGGAAACGGGACTTAATTCCGGCGGTTTGCCCCCCCAACATCACCACATCCTGATTCCCGGGAGAGAACATCTTCGAAAGGGCTGAACCGATTTTGACGGAACTTTCACTGACGGAAAGCTTTCTTTATGTATGGGTAATCATCTAATTTTTCGCGCTCTAGGGCGGAAAGGGAGAGCGTGTCAGACTTTTACTTAGTAAAACCACACGTAGGTTCCTTCAGTTACTCTTTGCGTTCTAGGACCACGGGTTATCTTTTCAGAAGTCCTACCAAGGCCCTAGTAGGCATCGGCCCTGCTGGGCCACTACGGTTTTGTTGACATCTCTTTATGAAACACAATTTTTTTTGTACTCTATTGTATAGCGTTCCACAGTCGTTATGCTGATTTTTTTTCAACATCACCTATCTAAGAACACTTGGCTTAACAAGACGAATCTAACGATATGCTAATTATGTAAATTAAATCCGTTCAGCGGTTTGGAAGATATGAGGTAATAATAGTACATTATGATACAAGTGTATAATGTTGGTGATTACCGCTGAGGCGGTATTTAGATCCGAGCCGAAGGCGAGGATCTTAAGAGAGCCGAGGACGGTAATCGCCAATATTCACGTGTATCATACGACGTTTTTCGGCACACTTGAGAAGAAAAAAAAATGAAAAATCAGTTTTATTTAGTATAAAGAAGGAACAATCATTAAATAAGTTTTTTATCACACAACATAGACTGCGGAGTCGCGTACTTTACACAGAGTATACCGAAAACGAATTTAACTAACCTTAGTAGCCAAATATTGGTTATCTGGAGCATCCTCTAAGAATTTTTCAATGTCATCAGGTGTTAAAACCTTAGATTTTTTACTTCGAAATCCATCGGACAGTCTCTTTAGATAAACTGTAAATTGCAGTATGTTTTTAAGTCCACTCCATTTTTTGTTCGCACTGTACTTTTTAACATTGAGTTAATACACCATAAAGAGCTAGGTTTGTACCTGGACGATAATTCTTTAAAGTACGCCATGAATACATTTTCGGAAAAAGACTGTGTAAGTATTTTTATTGATTTTCCATTGTATGAAATTTTGGTATGCCAACAGATATTTTTGCTTTGAGTATTCTGGTAAGTAAACTTTCCATAACGTTAAGGGCTTCACATCTTATATCGGGAGGTGTACAGCACAAATCACTTTCCTCATAAATAGTAGTTGTAGACATTTTTATAAAATAATAATTAACTATTGTATTTTTTTTGTAATATGGCGGCAAAAAAATTGTTCTGTTTTCTTATGCGCGCGCATTCATAATGGCGGCCATAGACTAGCTACTCTAGCTAGAGTGTTTAAAAATAAGAATGAGGTTGCTTAAATAAAAAATAATTTTTGGAATGAAATATTTATTTATTAAACATGTAAAAGTTAAAATAGTTTATTTAAACACAAAATTGCATAAAATAAGCAAGACACTAATATTTACTATTGAACGCAATACTTACCTAATGTGTTTTTTTTTTTTCAAATTAAAAATTTGTTTTGAGAACAGAGGCTTGACTTAAAGCTCCAAGTGACCAGGTCATTAAAATCCAAAAAAAAATGGGAACAGAGGTTTAACAAAAAGGTTTTAACTACATTATCACACTAGTGCATAATGGTAATCAAAAAGTCACAGTTTGGTTATAAGCGTGATTATATACCTAAGTGTAGTGCAATAATAGTCACTTTCTGAGCAAGTGTGTCGAAAAGAATATTACCTACATACATACATACTCGTACATACAAGATACGCGCGAAAAACATAACCCTTCTTGCAGTCGGGTAATTAAAAATCCATGACTACACTAATTTGCCCCGAAGTACAATCTACAAATATTGTAAAATGCTGTTATCCTAGGGGTGCAAAAATAACTGGGTGTCTATGATGCTTTACAAAGCTTATTATGAATGAATGAAAGATTTATTTGCTAGAATACAGGTACATTTTGGTGGTAACAATTTCAAATGGTTTCACTGCATTCGACTTTTAAGTCGTGCAAATATTTATGTTAGGTACATGCATAGTCGGTACAGTTTAGCATCAAGATAATGTCAATATTTATCACAAGATTAAAATGTCAATAAAATATGATGTCAAAATATTAATATTAATAGTTGGATATCAAATGAGTTTGCACCAACAGACAAAATTTCCCTTGAGCCGCAAATTAATTAAAAATAATGATTTATTAGTGTTTCATACACCTCACACTTTTTTCGTGAAAAATAATTATACAAAAAAGGGGTATCTACATATATCTAAACTTACCACAACTAGTTACTAATGAAATTTCAAAATTTTGGGACTTTAATGTTAATACATAATGTTATACGATGATAACAGGAATGGTGCAAACTCAGAGAAGATTTATATTCATGTCTTTTAATGATTCCACAAAAAATTACAAATATACGAATTACGTCCAATCTTTTTGCTAATTTGACTACACTAAAAAAAAATATTTAAAAAAAACTTTTTACAAAAATAATACAACCGACTTCAAAGTAAAAAAAAACACTGAAAATTGCAAAATAACTTTAATTTCGGAAGTCGATGTTTCTATAATAGTTTTGTCCCTTCGTTATTTAACACCGACTTCCGAAATTAAAGTTATTTTGCAATTTTCAGTGCTTTTTTTTGTAAAAAGTTTTTTATTTTACACTTTTTAGTTATAGTACCACCACTAAAAAGTACCCCTCAGCCAAACTTAAATACCTTATAGCCAGAGTGCATCTCATGACAATTCTAATAATCCCAAACACGGTTAGATTACATTAATTTATTACAGAGTTCCGGTGCCTAACTTCAGGCTTCATCATCAGATCAGTTCGATATATTCCCCCTCCACTTTCAGTCAGTCATCGACTACACATATAAACAAAGCAATTTTACTTGTTACGACGGTTCTGCTGTGATCCTATGAGGAGTTCTGTCCCATATCTTCGAAGTTCATGATCAGATCATAACAATATTTCTATGGGACCAATTCGGAAGCATAACCTTTCAATCAAAAAAAAAATTTTCAAAATCGGTCCACAATTGACCGAGAAATCGGTGAACATACATAAATAAAATAATAAAAAACAATACATTCAACCGAACATATAACCTCCTCCTTTTTGAAGTCGGTTAAAAAATAAAAAAACCCGAATGCGTAAAAAATATCTTTAGAAAAAAACTAAAAAGAAGAAAACAAGTTCAGTCCAGTAGCGTAAAAACCAATTTAAATAAAACAAATAATAAATTCTAATATGGAACATATTGACTGCAACAGTCGGGACCCATTAGATTTTAGTCTGGATTACTTTATTGGGCCCCGACTGTTCCAGTCAATATGTTCCGTATTAGAATTTATTAAATTTGTTTTATTTAAATTGGTTTTTACGCTACTGGACCGAACTTGTTTTCATCTTTTTAGTTTTTTCTAAAGATATTTTTTACGCAGTCGGGTTTTTTTTTACCCTTTTTAGTTATGATAATGTAATAATACTATTTATTCACTCTATTCTAGGCGCACATTAATCACTTTACCGTAATTTTCTCGCGGGAATGGGATTTAAAAATACAGGATAAATCTGCGACAAGGTTAAACAAAATTTGACAAGACTTTCATTGGGATATAGCTAATATTACGATGAGTACCTACCTTAAGCTACTTTTTATATTCTCGCGTAAACGGGACTTAATTCCGGCGATTTGACCAACATCACCACATCCTGATTCCCGGGAGAGAACATCTTCCAAAGGGCTGAACCGCTTTTGACGGGACTTTCACTGACGGAAAGCTTTTTTATATATATTTTTTTTTGTTACAACTATCACACAACGCCGTCCAGTCTCAAGCTAAGCAAAGCTAGTGTTATGAGTACTAGACAACTGATAAATATACTTACATATTTCTAAATACATACATATTATAGATAGATAAATTACATCCAGACACAGAACAAATGCTCGTGCTCATCACACAAAGATTTTGTCCTGGGTGGGAATCGAACCCACGATCTCCGGCATAGCAGTCAGGGCCACTAACCACTAGACCAACAGGCCAGTCATATGGGTAGGTAATCATCTAATGACTTTTCCCGGGCGTTTTCTAGGGCGGAGAGGGAGAGCGTGTCAGACTTTTACTTAGTAAAACCACACGTAGGTTCCTTCAATTACTCTGCGTTCTAGGACCACGGGTTATCTTTTCAGAAGTCCTCCCAAAGCCCTATTAGGCATCGGCCCTGCTGGGCCACTACGGTTTTGTTGACATCTCTTTAAGAAACACGTGGTACAGGACGCGTTATCGAAAATCTGCTCGGTTCGAACAATAGCCGGACGGCCAGACTGCGAGCTACACATTGCACATCGTCCAAAAGCCCGCGCCTACGGTAGCTGGTAGTCGGGGGTCTCAGCGGTTGGAGCGTGAGGATGTCTATTCCTTTACGCGTACGGCTGTCTCAATCACTAGCATTACTGCTTCGCAGAAGGAGGCGGCCGCCACCTATTCCCCCTCACTCCGGATCATGGACGCGCGAGATGTCACCACCACCGATTACCCCCACGAGGTCACGGCACACTTCCACCGTAAGCTCCACCGTGTCCTTCGGGCGATCAGCACTATGGCGACATCCCCGAGCATTTTCTTCCACCTGAATCCGGTGCAGGAACCTTCCGAACTTACCATTTCCGGTGAGGGCCTGCGTCATGCGGAAGGTGTGGAAGCCGTGACGCCTCTCCAGCCATTACTCAAAGAGGGGACTTACCGCCATGATTATGGCGTGCTCAACTGAGCGATAGGTGATGTTACAAGGAGTAACTTAGGCTACCTTTCATTTTCCCACGGGAACGGGACTTAATTTCCAGGGGGGGGGGGATATATCTTTGGAATGGATAACATTTTTTTACACGATTGCCCCAAAAAAGGGGAGTAACGAAGTTGCGAGTGACCTAACCTTTTTTTTTTGTTGCCGAGGTGGAAAATCCTCATGGATGTCCTTCGCCTGGGGCAGGCGAAGGGGTCTGTCAGACTCTTACTGACTAAAAACCACCCCGGTGTTCCCTCCCACACTTGGACCGGGGATCGTGGGAGCTGATACGCCATCCATGATCCCCGGCTAGTGCCAGCCCGCCTACGCGGGCCACCTCAGGCCCGCGGGGAGTGTGAGGTGTCATCCCCCCGCGACGTCCAATAGGGGCGCGCGTGGAACACTACGCGCCGCCGCCTCGGGTCTTGCTGGCTGGGGGACGGCGGACGACCCCGAGTCCACCGTCCCTCCGGACCTCTTTATGGGGGCTGGAAGAGGGCGTTGTCTGCCCTCCGCCGACGCCCGGCTCGCCTGCTGCGGCACGGGAGAGTGGCCACGGCCTCCCTCTCCCTCTCCGCAGCTTCCTTCTGCGAAATTACGTCTTCACAGAAGGAGATCACCGCATCCCACGACTCAGCGCCCTCGACCATCGAACGAGCGACGGCCGGCAGCGAGAGGTCGGGGCCCACTTCAGATACAAGGGCACGGCGCTGCTCCTCCCATGCGGCACACTCTGCCAGTGTGTGCTGCGCCGTGTCCTCCCGACAGTCGGTGCAGTGATGGCACCGAGCGTCCGGCTCCCTGTTTATGCGACACAAGTACTTCCCGAAGCAGCCATGCCCCGAGAGCACCTGCGTCGCCCTAAACGACAGGGAGCCGTGCTTCCTCCCGAGCCATTCGTCGAGCACTGGTCGGATCGCATCGACGGTGGCGAGGCCGGCGGTAGGGCGCAGAAGCCTGTCCCGCCATTCCGCCACCATAACCTCGCGGAGCTGAGACCGACGCAGCTCGATCTCGCGCTGCATCGGTTCACCACCTTGCGTCCTCATCTCCTCGCGCCACCGGTACAGTGAGGCGAGGACTCTCGCCTCCAGTTCCCAGGGCGGAGATCCGGCCAGTGCACAACCCGCCTCGTAGGAGATCGTGCGATACCCCCTGATAGCCCTGACGGCCATCGCCCTCTGCGGTCTTCGCAGGATTGCGATGCTGCCGGCCGTCAGGTCAGAAGCCCATACCGGGGCCCCATACAGGGCCATGGATCGCACGATCCCCAAGTACAGCCGCCTACAGGCAGTGCTCGGGCCCCCTAGATTGGGAAGCAGCGTTGCGAGCGCGCCCGCTGCGCCCATCAACTTGGGCGTCAGCCGCCGAAAGTGAGGGCCAAAGTCCCACCGACCGTCGAGCACCAATCCTAGGTACTTCATGGTGGTTTCGACAGCGATTTGGACCCCCCCGACCACGATGTGTGATCCCGGCGGCGGCGCTCGTCGGGGGCCATGAAAGACCATAGCCTCCGACTTGCTGAGAGCCACCTCCAGGCCCAGGCGTCGTATGCGGCTCACCACCTGTGAAACCGCTGCCGTCGCCAGCAACGCTGCCTCACTGTACGAGCTCCCCCGGACCGTGACTAGCGTGTCGTCTGCGTAACACGTCAGGTCCACACCCGGGAGTGTTTTTTTTGGTTTTTTTTTTTTTTTTTTTTTGTTGCCGGGGTGGAAAACTAAAAACCACCTCGGTGTTCCCTCCCACACTTGGACCGGAGATCGTGGGAGCTGATACGCCATCCATGATCCCCGGCCAGTGCCGGCCCGCGTACGCGGGCCACCTCAAGCCGGGGGGAGTGTGAGGTATCCTCCCCCCGCGACGTCCAATAGAGGCGCGCGTGGAACACTACGCGCTGCCGCCTCGGGTCTTGCTGGATGGGGGACGGTGGACGACCCCGAGTCCGCCGTCCCTCCGGACCTCTTTATGGGGGCTGGAAGAGGGCGTTGTCTGCCCTCCGCCGACGCCCGGTTCGCCTGCTGCGGCACGGGAGAGTGGCCACGGCCTCCCTCTCCCTCTCCGCAGCCTCCTTCTGCGAAATTACGGCTTCACAGAAGGAGATCACCGCATCCTACACGCTAGTCACGGTCCGGGGGAGCTCGTACAGTGAGGCAGAGCGTTGCTGGCGACGGCAGCGGTTTCACAGGTGGTGAGCCGCATACGACGCCTGGGCCTGGAGGTGGCTCTCAGCAAGTCGGAGGCTATGGTCTTTCATGGCCCCCGACGGGCGCCGCCACCGGGATCACACATCGTGGTCGGGGGGGTCCAAATCGCTGTCGAGTCCACCATGAAGTACCTAGGATTGGTGCTCGACAGCCGGTGGGACTTTGGCCCTCACTTTCGGCGGCTGACGCCCAAGTTGATGGGCGCAGCAGGCGCGCTCGCAACGCTGCTTCCCAATCTAGGGGGCCCGAGCACTGCCTGTAGGCGGCTATACTTGGGGATCGTACGATCCATGGCCCTGTATGGGGCCCCGGTATGGGCTTCTGACCTGACGGCCGGCAGCATCGCAATCCTGCGAAGACCGCAGAGGGCGATGGCCGTCAGGGCTATCAGGGGGTATCGCACGATCTCCTACGAGGCGGGTTGTGCACTGGCCGGATCTCCGCCCTGGGAACTGCAGGCGAGAGTCCTCGCCTCACTGTACCGGTGGCGCGAGGAGATGAGGACGCGGGGTAGTGAACCGATGCAGCGCGAGGTCGAGCTGCGTCGGTCTCAGCTCCACGAGGTCATGGTGGCGGAATGGCGGGACAGGCTTCTGCGCCCTACCGCCGGCCTCGCCACCGTCGATGCGATCCGACCAGTGCTCGACGAATGGCTCGGGAGGAAACACGGCTCCCTGTCGTTTAGGGCGACGCAGGTGCTCTCGGGGCATGGCTGCTTCGGGAAGTACTTGTGTCGCATAAACAGGGAGCCGGACGCTCGGTGCCATCACTGCACCGACTGTCGGGAGGACACGGCGCAACACACACTGGCAGAGTGTGCCGCATGGGAGGAGCAGCGCCGTGCCCTTGTATCTGAAGTGGGCCCCGACCTGTCGCTGCCGGCCGTCGTTCGTTCGATGGTCGGGGGCGCCGAGTCGTGGGATGCGGTGATCTCCTTCTGTGAAGCCGTAATTTCGCAGAAGGAGGCTGCGGAGAGGGAGAGGGAGGCCGTGGCCACCCGGGAGTGACCTAACCTAACCCAACAAGTTAGCAGAAAAATAAATGACATATTTCCTATTTTTTTTTTTAATATGGTCATGATATACCAATTACCACGTTTACGACGATGTCTTTTATAGAAACAATGACGCAATACGTTTTACGACACATCAAGAAACAGGAATAGCTTGTAAGCGCAAACAGAAGCTCCAGCACCCTCCATGATCTTCACTTCGAACATCGCAGCTGCACAGATGGATCACGTGGCCTCGCGCAGCGGAGATCTTCACTTGGTGACGTCGTCCCGCGAAAAGGACCTTGTATTAACCTAAACTTGTATTGTCTGCGAACTGTACTTGTTTCCTTACGGCTCACTTGGAGCAGGGTACTGGGGTCTTCGGGGGTGACAAGAGTATGCCTAGGACGGCGAATCTTTGAGATGCGGGAGGGTTCGTATCGGGCGGCCGATACGATAAGTGGGTTGCGGTGTTTCACAGCAGTATCGAAGAAACGCTTGCACAGGCGTTTCATGAACTGCTGGATGGTGGGGATTCTGAGATCTAAGTGTAGATTCTCATTTCGGACGTAATATGGGGCACCGAGGATTTTATGGAGGGTCCGGTTATGGAGGGTCTGCATCCTATGGAGGAAACGGGGCTTGGCGTGTGCGAAGATAGCACAGGCATAAGTCATGATCGGGCGGATTACTGCTGTAAAGAGGCGCAGCTTGCACTTAAGTGACAATTTGCTGCGAGCAGTCAAGAGATAATGGAGCCTACCTTGAGCGAAAGCGGCTCGCGAGCGAGCCTGCTTTATGTGCTCGGCGAAGGTCAAGTGCTGATCGAGAATCACTCCGAGGTACTTGGCTTGCTTCTCCCAGGGGATTGGCTTGCCGTACATGGTGATCGGAGGGGGAGGGAGGGAGGGACGGACTTCCGCTGTCTCGAGTAGAGAACAGCTTGACTCTTATCAGGTTTAACCTCAATTCTCCATTTCCGGAACCATTTGCCCAAAATATTTGCGGAGGTTTGAAGATTGCGAGCGATAACTCTGGGGTCACGACCGGTGTAGTAAATTGCCGTGTCGTCGGCGAATAGAGCCAACTGGGCCTTTTTACTCTGGGGAATGTCGCTGGTGAACAGCGTGAAGGCTAAGGGGGATACTACGGAGCCTTGCGAGACTCCTGCTCGGATGGGGTGGGGGGTGGAGAGGGCACCCTCAATTCGATAGCGGAAGGTGCGATTCGACAGAAAGTCTCGCATGATGAGCACGAGACGGTCTGGCACACCGAGTTGGTATAGCTTATATAATAAGCCATTGTGCCAGACCTTGTCGAATGCTTTCGCTATATCGAAATACAAGACACCCGTCATCGCATTACGCTGGAAGCCAGCCCTTAGGTGCTCTACGATGCGGTGGACTTGGTGGATGCATGAGTGCTCGGTACGGAACCCGAACTGCTCATTAGGAATGAGACCCTTGGATTCGGCAAAATCTTTGAGTCGCTTATAAATAAGCCTCTCGTAGATCTTACCGAGAACATTGAGGAGACTGATGGGGCGGTAGCTGGAAGGGTCAGACTTGAGCTTGCCTGGTTTGGGGATACCAATAACGGTGGCCTGTTTCCATGCTTGGGGGAAGATATTATTGCTTAATGCGCCATTGAAGATGGCGGTCATTAGCATTATAAGTTGGGGAGGGAAGAGTTTGAACACTCTGTTCGTGATACCGTCGGCGGCGGCGCCGGGGGCTTTCCGGGGTTGAAGTTTTTTGATGATATCCTCTACCTCGTCGGGAGTGACGGGGGTTAGAGGGTTATCAGGGTCTTCAACGGGAGGGAGGCTCTACGTTCGACTTCAGCGTCCACCATGTCGATGTGAGCTTGGTCTACTAGTTGAGAGCTAGGCGAGCATTGGGCTTCGAGGCTATCGGCTAGGCATTCCGCTTTTTCAGAGTTGTCGAAAGCGACACTCTTATCAGGGTGGGTGAGCGGAGGAATAGAGGACTCTTCAGTGGAACGTAATTTCCTCAGTTGCCAGAAGACGAGATGAGTAGGCTCGAGTTCGCTGAGCGTCTTGTCCCAGCGGGCGGAACGCAGCTCGGACATGCGTTTCTTAACAGCACGCTGTAATCTACGCATGTGTCTTGTTAGCGTCGCAGGGAAAAGCGCTGTACGCACGGATGGCTGCGTTCTTCTCGGTCATCAGAGCCCGTACATCGTCCGGAATTTTCCAGCGACGGTCCTCCGTCGCTGGTATCTCCCTTGAACATTCGTTCAGGATGGATTGTACGTGATCCGTGAGCGAGTCGATCGCAGTCGTCGTGTCAGCGACTGAGTCAATGTGGTCAGGGATAGAATCCAATTGAGGTGACGTGGTAGATTTCAGTCTTTCGCTTACTTTCTTCCAGTCAGTAATCAATTGGGACGGGGGAGGCTGGCCGGGGTCGAGATTTCCCGAGCGGGAGCCTAGGTGCATGATCACGGGGCGATGATTGGAGTTAAGCTCGTGTATTGCTTCTATAGATTGTAAACGGAGGTTTACATTCTTCAGGAGCGCTACATCGAGGACGTCGGGGCTATGGTTGGGATTTTGGGGGAAGTGAGTGTGTCACATCGGGGCGATGATGTCAAAATTAAGAGATGCACCAAGGTTGAACACGACCTTTCCTCTAGGGTTGGTCGTACTACTGTTCCAGGCGGGATGTTTAGCATTGAGATCGCCCGCTAGTATAACGGAGTCACTCAAGCCAAAGAGGGCGGTGAGGTTGCTAGTGAGAGCGATGGACTCGTCTGGCATACGAGACGAGAAAGTCGGAGGGGGATAGTAGGCGGAGATGACCGTGATCGGTTGATGACCAGTCAGCCGAGTATTCTAAGAGAGATCGGGGCGCGGGTGGAGCTAGAGGGATACAATACAGTTCCTTTCTATAATAGATGAGGGTGCCACCACCGCGACAGCGAGATCTATCGTTGCGAACTAATCGATAGTTGGCAATTTTAGGATCTTTACGGTGGGGTTTGAGGAATGTTTCCTGGATGAGGAGAATGTCTAACTGATGGTCGCGGAGGAAAGTGGCGATCTCATCTCTCTGATTGATAATGCCGTTGGCATTAAAGAAGCCTATTTTAAGGGATCGTGGTTTGGTACAAATTTTTTGTTGTCTATCCATCAAGAGTTACGGGGGTAATTTGTCGAGTTCGGCCGTGACCGACTCGTATTTCGAGAATAGCGCAGCACGCTTAGCAAAGTCGAACTGGCCATTGACTTCAGCTAGGGTTAGCTCATCAGCTAAGTTCCTAGCATCCTGCGTCATGAAGATGCGGTAATTGTCCAGGATAATCTAGCCAACGGTTCTGCGTGAAAACGCAGCCGAAACTTGGGGTGCTCTTTGGGGAGTTTTTGCGGCCACGGGGGCCACAGAAGCTGGGGAAGGCGCTGGAATGGGCTTGGCCATTAGCGCTGGGATGGGCTGGGAGACCGCCAAAGCCGGGAAGGCTTTTTGGTGGTTTAATTGATTCCATGGGGATGGTCTCTGGGGCGCGAGACGTTCGGGGAGTTGGGAAGAGGGGACTTTCCTAGATGGAGCTTCCCTCTGTTGGCGAGCAGCAGCACGCTTTGCCAGCTTGGGATGGATTTTAGGGGCTTAAGGGCAGCCACGGTAGTTAGCCGGGTGCCCGGCTTGACCGCACAGTACACAGCTGGGTGGCTCTGTGCAGAGTGTGCGATCCTTGGGACGGGGGCAGTCGCTAGTGCCATGCTCGCCCAGACACTTAACGCATCTGGGTGTAGCGTAGCAGTTATAGCAGTTACGCTGTGAGTGGCCGTATAACTGGCAGCGGTGACACTGACCAACTATCGTTGGTCTGAAAGGCTTCTCGATGGAGAGGGAACACACCGACTTAACTTTGAAAATGGGGTGGTGCCCTTCGGTGGGGTCGCATACGACAAGGACCATGTCGTAGAGCTCGCTTCCTCTCGCCTTGTGAAGGCGGTGGACAGCGGAAACGGGGATGTTCTGCGCCAGGAGGTCGGACTTGATGTCTTCGGTGGCGATCTCTTTTGGGACACGTCTTATCACCACTCGGGTTGGCGTGTCTTCGGGGAGGGAGTAGGTGTGAAAGGAGATTTTCCTTTCACGGAGTGCTTTGGTTAGTTCCCGATAGTCATTTGACGTCGGGACTTGAACCTTAATGCCTTGTTAGCAAGAGCGGGCGTTCGTGTAGTTGATCTTGCGATCACTACACATTCTGGACACATCTGTCCACTTTGCCTTGTCCTGGATGTACAAGGGCGGAGGGGGGCGCTGCTTCTTTGGCTGAGTGCCAGAAGCGGAGGGAGGGCAGCTAGCCTGCGAAACGGGGGCGGGCTGAGTAACAGGGGCGGCCTGGGTAGCGGGGGCGGGAGAAGACACTATGGTCTTCTTTGCTTTGGTGGCCTGTGCGGCCTTTCGGGCTTTCCTCTTGCCCCCTAGGACGACTTGGAAGTCGTCCTCGGAAGAGAAGGATTCGGAGGACTGCTCTGAGTCCGAGGAAGAAGATTGCGACGCTGAGTCGCTGACGGGCACAGTGGTATCCATTGCCTCGTTGGCGAAATGGGCTACCAACAAGGGAGGCATGGAGGCGTTTCCCGGAGGAGGGCGGGGACAAGGGGCCGGCGGGGACAGACCTGAGTCCGTGTTGGCCGGGTAGGGCGACAATACGTCACTGAAGTCAGTGACGCTCGTCGGGACGGGAGGGGGGGCGCTTTTGATTGAAGCGATTTTCTCGCCATACTTGGCGAGAAAATCGGGGTCTTTAAAAAGGACCTCTTTGACGAACGCTAAGAAGATAGCGTCCGTCATGACTGGTTGGGACCTGGGCTTGATTACATGAGTTGTAAAAACACAACTCCACAACAACACAATACTCCTACACCTACAGTCCCTACGTCCCCGGGTGGACGGGCCCGGGGGTGTGTGACCCTCCCAGTAAGGGTTATGCAGACTGGGAGGTGTGTACTTATTGGTGAGCCCTAAGCTTGTAACCGATCGCCAATCTCAATGTGCGATCGGGCCTTACCAGGGTCTGGTGCGAAGGGATAGACACCCCAACCGACACCAGGTGTCTAGCTGGAAGAGAACTCGGAGTATTAGATTTGACTAGGAGATCCCCCAAGGCCAAAATCTAGCTCCCGACTCCAAATGACTGCCTAGCCCTGAAGGGGTTCGGCGGGTGTATTGGGGCAACACCCCCTTGACGTTGTTGTCACCGTGAGGTTTCCCGTCAAGGACCACGAAACTGTGGATTTTCCCTGAAGGGGCACACGTTTATCGACTATTTCCTGTAAGGAAACGTCTATCCTCCACTGCCTTGAAAAAGGCGGCTTCGGATCGCTGGTGCGGTCGGCGACCACAGATGACGTCACGGAGTGACGTAACACGACACAAAGCACGGAGCGGGCGCGGAGCACAGAGCGGCACCACCGTTCGGGGCGAGCGTCGGGCGGAGAGTTCAAGGAACGCGCGAGTCCGCGAGCGAGCGAGTCGTATTTATAGATTCGCGACAGGATTGTACTAAGCCGCGCATGCGCGGTGAGCGGCTCGTTCAGTGCGTTCAATCTACGTCGCTTCAAAAGCCCTCTGTCTGAGGAATAACGACGCACGCTAGTAAATATGTTAGACTAAGCACTACCTTTACTAGTACCAATGTAATAAAAAATAAAAATATAAATAAGGTCAGGTCAAGGAAAATATACAGATCTTGTTCAGACATCAACGACTAACTACGTGTTTCATTTACGAGTCACTCTCATTCCCTTACACCATGTTGCACATCCCAACGATTTTTAACTCTAATGTATACCGTCCTACAGTCGTTATGCTGATTTTTTTTCAACGTTACCTATCTAAGAACACTTGGGTTAACAAGACGAATCTAACAATAAGCTAATTATGTAAATCCGTTCAGCGGTTTGGAAGATATGAGGTAATAAAGAATATTACATACATACATACAAGATACGCGCGAAAAACATAACCCTTCTTGCAGTCGGGTAAAAACAGTTGTGCCAATCTACCAACAACAAAAAAAAAAACAAAAATTTGAATTTGGAACCATAAACAAATCGTTAAATAATAATAATAATACTTAATAATAGTTTATTTTTTTCAATGAAAACAGTTCACTCTTGGGTTTAGATTGGAGAGCAATATCTTGCCATTCCGACGTATACAATGCAGGAATTGGAGGAGGATATGAAAATCCTTGGACAATTTATTTGTTCCAAGGTTTTTTTTCTTCTGAGTACCTGGCAAAATTTGTTAAACGACAATTTTTCGTCCGGGAATTAATGAATGTGTAATTAGCATCATTTTTTTTTCTGACTGACTGACTTCTTAACATTTCAAAAGTGCCTGTAAATGGTTTATTTGAAATAAAATGCTTTGAATCTTCGCGTTCCAGGACAACGGGTTACCTTTTCAGAAGTCCTCCCATGGCCTTAGTAGACATCGGCCTGCTGGTCCCTACGGTTTTGCTGACATCTCTTCGAGGAACGCATTGTACCCGACGTGCTGTCGACGATTTGGGCTTGGTCCAGACAATAGCCGGTCGGTCGGACTGCGAGCTACACATTGCACGTCGTCGGAAATTCGTTGTTGATGTTACAAGGAGTAACATGGGCTACTTTTCATTTTCCCTCGGTAACGGGACTTAATTCCCACCCAAAAAGAGGTCGCAAGTAACAGTTAGTTTACATAAAATAAATAACATATTTCCTATTGTATTTATTTTTAATATGGTCATGATATACCATTTTGAAATCCTCATGATGAGCCCTTTAATGTGATACCCATTTCACAGAACCTATACAAAAAAATATTTTTTTTTTACCTTAAATTATGGCGTCTCACAGTCGTTATGTTGGTTTTTTTTAACGTCACCTATCTAAGAACATTTGGGTTATCAAGACGAATCTAACGATATCTTAATTATATAAATCCGTCCAGCGGTTTGGAAGATATGAGGTAATAAAAAATATTACATACATACAAGATACGTGCGAAAAACATAACCCTTCTTGCAGTCGGGTAAAAAAAGTACGGAACTTCATATATGACGCGAATGAAGATACTGATTCAGTAATGGAAACTAGTGCTGTAATATTATATATTTTTTTTAATTTGTTTCATTATAAAAACTGTTTTGCCATTTGTGGGGGATTTTTTTCTTCACAACCTGAATTTTGGGGGATTTCGGGGAAGATTTGGGGGGAACTCGAGACGGTCGTCTGGCAACACTACAGCCGTCAGGCAATGTTATCTTAGGGATGTCGGCAGTGATGAAAAATATCGATGTATCGATATTTATAAAAATATCATTATCGGCCTCGATATAGTGAGGAAAAATATCGATATACCGGTCAAACTTTCCGGAATCGGAAATCGATTTTAAAATAGTCATTTATTTAGTGCAGTCTTTTAGCTCAATAATAGGTAATAGTAATTTTTATACAAAATGTACATTATTTTAATATAAATGAGAATCTTAATCCTATTAAATAATAATATTCTAATATTTAGAAGACCAGTTTATTATTTCAGGCAAACCAGCATTTGTCCGGTAACGAAAGTAAAAACATACTCGTCATCGACAATAGTTATTTTTCCGTCCGTTCCTATTTTTTATGGCTTTGAATTCCGTTAAATATTCTGATAAATAATTAATAATTAATAATTATTAATAATTTTGAAAAAGATATCGTTTTCATACGATTTTCGATCTGGAATATTTTGTATCGATATATCGAAGTATCGAATCAAAATATTTCGGCTGAAAATTCGATATAATATCGAAGTAACAAATATCGATGTATCGTTATTTTTTCAACAAGCCTATGTTATGTTGGTGCAACCTGTTGGTGCCACAGAGTAGGGATGTGACATTCTACATAAATAATCGATTATTACTTAATCGATTGTTTTTTGGTATAAAAATCGATTTTGTTATATTATTCGATATTTTTCTAATTTCTCTTGATACAGATATAATGTTTATTTACATTTAAAAATACTAACTATAATTACAATAAAATAAAATAAATAATAATAAAAACCCTAATCTAATTACAACTAACTAAAACTAAAATATGGCGTCAAAAAACTCTTCCACATCGCTGTCGACTGGTAATGTGCCCAAAAGACTGGCGGCATTGCCACGCTGTATGGCAATGCTTATCCTCTGTCCGAGGTAAAAGCCAGCCCTTGGGTCACGCGAAGTGTCAACTAGACGTTTTGACAGATCTTTATACAACTTGTGAGCACTCGGACCCCACGAACCAAGAGTTTCAACCCCAAACGGTTCGAAAATATAACTTCCAACAAGGTTATTATATTTTCGCCGCTTGAGGTTCTCCGCAGCCGCAGCGGCAGCACCAGCACAACACGACGAGTTAGGAAGATGGGAAGGCGCAAGAGTATCGACACAAGTAGCGTCCCATACTAAAGGCCTACCCATCTTCCATGGGAATAACGACATGCCGTCCGGTCTCTTGCCATCGTCGCGTGCCAGGCCATGGGGTTCCAATACGGCTGGAACGCCGACGGAGACAAGAGCACGTCTGATGATGTCGTTGATATTCGCGTGTCGTGCTATGCGACCCGCACTTCGGCTGCATGACAGACCGTGGTGTCCGAGGCTGTTGACGACTTCGCCACAGTGACACCGATGAGGAGAACAACAGGGAGCGCCTAGACGTAAGGAAGCAGCGAGGCGGAAAGTATTATCATCGAGCAAGGTGCCTATGTTCGACGATGGTAGTGCGTGAAGCCAGAGACCCGACTCCCACTCTCCCACAGCCAGCAGGCGCGTACGCTCCGCAGGAGCGGTAGATGTTTCAATCAAGTTTTTTCGAACTACTTTGCAGAGCGGCTCATCCCACAGTCTTTGGGAAGATGGTTCATCGGGCGGATTAGAATTCGGGCAAGCGAGTCTCCAGGTATCTATAGCCTCGACGAAGCACGGCACATTGAAATCAACCAGTGAGGGAGATAGGATATTCCTGATTAATTTCTCAGTGCCGTGAACCGAGGATATAAAGGCTGGTAAACTAATACTAGTAATTTTGCGGACGCCGAGGCCACCCATACGGATAGGAAGGGAAGCTTGAGCCCAAGCTCGGTCATCCATGGCCACGTTTAACACGTTCGAGGACGCTACCACTTGAGACTGTATACCAAAATGACACAGTAAATGTCCATACAAATTATACGACGTATGAGTACGTAGCCTCCCATGAAAACATATTGTTTTAAAGACATCATGACACAACCGTTTTATCACGTTATCGTATAAATACGTTATGTCATTAAAAGTAAGTTAACTAGACGTGAACGGACACAACGTGTAATAACGTCTAACGTATAATACATCAGGTAGTTTCACTACCTGATGTATTGCCTTGTGGGTCAAAATCTTTATCCGAACCATATTCTCCATCATCGTCTTGGTAAGGATCCGCCTCGGTAGAGTTGTCAGAATCATCGAAAATGCTCATCAGTCTTGTTTTGCGCTTATCCATCTAAAACACATAAAATAACCCATTAAACATCAATTTCACAGAGTAAAATTATTAATTCATAGTAAAATAGTATACTGTCTGGCTAAGGAATAATACATAAATCAAATAAACTAAATACTTACGATGTTTTGTCGCGGCAAATATTACGATACGCCACGAAATGTTTAGCGAACGCGAGCGCACCCCGCAGTGACGCAGCCGCACTGGAATGTAGGAGCGCGGTAGGCGCGCGCGACGCATTTACACGTTGTGCGTGTGTGAGTACCGTTCCCGCGCACTGTCAACGGCACTTATTTGAAATAGTTTAAAACTTACTCTACGTGACAGTAAAGCTTCGGGTATTTTAAATGTTGTGACACAAGATACATTCAATAGGATTTTAACTTGAACGTTCATCGGAAATGTACGTTCTGTCGTAAAGTAAAAAAATTATTTGGACGTCATTGTACGTTGTGCCATATCAAAATTTCGAACGATGACGTATAATCTCGTTCTGTCCTCGAACGTGTTAAAATTAACGTAAGAGTATGCCGGATAATTTGGTCCATTTTTTCCAAAAGATGGGGGTGTTTCCATAAATGAGAAGCGCGAAGGAAATATGTTAATTTAGGGCCGAAACAGCAGAAACGAATTATGGTGATGGCCGAATGCATGTTAATTTGTAGTAATCTTTCCGAAATATCATTAAAATTTTGAATTTTTTCCTCAACAAAATTGGGAAAGGAATCCTCGAAAATAGGAGATCCAAGGAGACGAAGAGAGCTTTTTTCAATAATTTTAATTTCTGGGGCTATTGTGTTAAATTTGGAAAGAGTCAGTTGTCTGTCGGTACTGTCGGATAAAAAGTATTTTCTAATTCGTCAATTAAATCCAAAATAAATATCCAAAATAAACGCCAAAAATATTATATTAATCACAGTTTTATTAATTAAAAATAAACAACAGAAATAACAAGTCTTTAAATAATCAACACTAATTAAATTTTTAGAATAATCAACATTATTTTTTTTTTTTAATTAAAATAAAAAATTAGAAATCAGTAGGCAATGAGTTGAGGAACAACAACTCAAGTAAGCGTTTGGATAATATTCGGCTCCTGGACCTGGTCTTAGTTAATATGGCGCAGAAGCAAAGAAGCCGGCACCGAAAGGTGCTTACATACCAAATGAGTCAGTTTAGGATAAGCTCCCTCACAGCTTCTCCAGGACTCTAAAGCGTCTTCTACTAATCGTATTATAGGTGCAGCTATGTACAAGTTTATTTCAGGTGTCTGACTGTGACTTTGACTGGTTCTCACAGTCTCCACTGACAATTTGTTGTGGGTTTCCCAAATGTCGTCATTATCGACATCATCAGCGGCCGAAGTTGTTGACGGTGGACAGTGTTCAGGTTCACGGTTTTCTTCAATGGATCGTCTAGTTTATAGTTTTTGCCAAAGATGCCGCCGTAGACGCACAGATGGCGTTGTAGCGCGTAGGCACAATAGCCATAGTTAGTCTTAGGCACATTAGGTTAAGTTACTGTTTAAGTTAAGCACACTGGAGTCAGTCAGTCGTCTAATAAACCTCAAACCAAGAACACGCGTATCATTTTGCCGCCCTTCTGCCAACACACACACACACCCACCTTATCGGCAAAGTGGTGACCCGACGTTTGCGCGCGCGCCTCTTAATACTGTCACATACCGTAACCGTACTTTAACCGCGCGCAATGAACGACCCGCGATACCAAGTCACTGCTCAACCACAGCCTGCAGCCATGTCTACAGCCGCACCACCAACCCTAGAGCAGCCACAGCAGATGACGGCAGTTACCATCACACCGAGAATACCGGACTTCTGGCGAGACCGGCCGAGACTCTGGTTCCACCAATTCAGCGCCATCGTGGACCCTCAAAAGGCAAGTGATCTTCACAAAAGTCAACTTTTAATAGCTAGGCTAAAACAGAGCGAATTAAGTGACATTAGTGATATTTTAGAAAACATGCCCGAATCAAATAAATTCGAAACGCTGAAAAATAGACTAATTTCCGTTTACGAAGAGTCGGAAACTAAACAATTAAACCAACTCTTAAACGAGATAGAGCTCGGGGATCAAAAGCCGACACAGCTACTTAGACGAATGCAAAATCTAGGAAAAAACCGAATTCCAGACGAAACTTTAAAATTATTGTGGGCCGGGCGCCTACCACATTCCGTTAGAGCCGTCTTAACGGCATGCGACACAGGCGAAGTAAAATTAGATAGTTTAGCCAAAATCGCTGATAAAATCATGGAAAATACCAAACCGTCTGAGATAGCTCCCGTTTCGAAGCCCTCTCAGAGTTCAGAAAATAATACTTGCGAAATTTTAAACGAACTAAACAAAATGAAAGCGGAAATTTCGGCATTAAATAACAAACTAAGCGACAGCAATAGAAATAATCACCACAAACCGCGAGGACGAGCCCGACATGCCTCCGGCCCATCTCGATCGCGTTCCAAAAGTCGCGAAATTTCACAAAAAAACAGAGAAAAGTTTTTAAACCAGTCTGCGAAACCTGGCGACTCAAATTTTCTGTGTTTTTATCACTACATCTACGGCAATAATGCGCGCAAATGCGGAGATCTCACTAATTGCCGCAAACATTCTACACAAAATTCGGGAAACTAATTCAGACACCGGCACGAATAAACAACGTCGCCGGTGTCGAACATTCATATCGTTTGTGCGTAACAGACATTACAACAGGTGTGCGATATTTAATCGACACAGGTGCTGACGTCTCCGTATTAGCCGCAAATAAGCAAAACGCCTGTAGGACGTCAGACTATATATTATATGCAGCAAACGGCACAAAAATAAAGACATACGGTGAAAAAACCATTACGGTTAATTTAGGGTTACGCCGTACATTCAGATGGAAATTTATATTAGCCGACGTACATACTTCGATTATAGGCGCTGATTTCCTAGCCGCAAACAAACTCATGGTAGATTTACATGGTAGGAAATTAGTCGACAAAATCACATTGTTATCGCGCAACACAAACGTCATAACCTCTGACGAACCGAGTATCCGTTCAATAGATATCAATGACGAATACCATCTTATCTTACAGAAGTTTCCTAGCATCACCAAACTAGAAAATTTTATGATAGACCCCAAACATGACGTACAACACCACATTTATACCACCGGTCCCCCGGTTCATGAAAAAGTACGTCCGCTCAATCCGAAGAAATACAAAATAGCGAAAGCTGAATTCGAACGAATGATGCAATTAGGTATTTGTAGACCTTCTAATAGTCCTTGGGCTAACCCACTCGTATGTGTTACTAAAAAAGATGGGGAAATAAGACCATGCGGAGATTATCGTAGACTCAACGCGCAAACTATACCTGACCGTTACCCATTACCGCGACTACTTGATTTCACTTACCTACTCAGAGGGAAAACCATATTTTCTAAAATTGACGTGCGAAAAGCCTATTTTAATATTCGCATGGCACCCGAAGACATTCCTAAGACTGCAGTCATAACTCCATTCGGTTTATTCGAATTTACCAGAATGAACTTTGGATTACGTAACGCAGCACAAGACTTCCAAAGATTAATAAATACAGCACTGGAAGGTCTGGATTTCGCATTTCCGTATTTAGATGACATCATTATCGGATCAGAATCAAAACCTATGCATTTACAACATCTAAAAACAATATTAAATCGCTTAAATAACTATGGTTTAACAATCAACACAAATAAGTGTGAATTTGGCAAATCCGAACTAGATTTTCTCGGTTACCATATCGATTCGCAGGGCGTAAAACCGAGTGCGGAAAAAACCCAACTTATTAATAACTATCCGCAACCAAAAACCATTGAGGAACTTCGACGTTTTCTCGGCATGATGAATTTCTACAGGCAAAGCATTCCAAAAGCCGCAGAGACTCAAGCACCACTTAACGCATACTTACATAACTCAAAAAAACGCGACAAAACTGAGATTATATGGAACGAAAGCGCATTAAAAGCGTTCAGTCAATGTAAACAACTTATCAACAATGCAGTCATGCTAGCCCACCCGGACGCAACCGCACCCTTAGTATTAATGACAGACGCTTCTGGTAGTTGCGTAGGCGCAGCTTTAAATCAGAAAGTCGACGGAAAATTACAATCCCTCGGATTTTATTCAAAAAAGCTGACAGATACCCAAGCAAGATACAGTACCTACGACAGGGAACTTCTAGCTATATACATGTCAATTAAACATTTCCGTCATATGATAGAAGGTAGAGAACTAACCGTGTTAACAGATCATAAACCATTGACTTTCGCACTAACAAAAAAAGTTTCACCTTCAGATTCACCACGGCGTTTGAGGCAATTAGATTTCATCTCTCAATTTTGCGATAATATTAAATATATAGAAGGCGATAAAAATACAGTAGCCGACGCATTATCTAGAATTGAAGAGATTACTATGCCATCTTTATTCGATTACCAAAAATTATCCGAGTTACAAAAAAGCGATTCTGAATTAGAAAGTCTACGCAAACGTGACAATCTTCGATTTAAACTAATTACTATGCCTAACACCGAGATAAAAATAGCATGCGAAACCTCTACGAACGATATACGTCCTTATCTACCTAAGCAATTCCGAGAACTCGCGATCAAAACACTGCACAACGTGAGTCATCCCGGTGTCGCGACTACGAAACGTTTAGTTAAATCTAGATATTTTTGGAGTAATATGAATACCGATGTCAAAAACTTCGTTAAAACGTGTATTCCATGTCAAAAAAGTAAAATTCAACGCCACACAATAACTCCGTTAGGCGAATTTAACACAGGAAATCGTTTCGAACAAATTCATATCGACATCATTGGCCCCTTGCCCCCTGTTGAGGATTTCAAATATTGCGTCACTATTATAGACAGGGTGACGAAATGGCCTGAAGTTATACCAGTAAAGGAAATAACAGCTGAAACAGTTGCTAGGGTGTTCGTTGAACATTGGATCGCTCGCTTCGGTTGTCCAGTAAGAATAACTTCAGACCAAGGTCGTCAATTTGAATCTGATTTGTTTCGACAATTATTGAAAATACTCGGTATCGAACGCATCCGTACGACAGCGTACAATCCAAAAGCAAACGGTATGGTCGAACGACTACATCGCACTTTAAAAGCCGCTATTATGGCAAAATGCTTAGAAAACAAATCATGGGTACATGAATTGCCTATAATACTCTTAGGTTTACGTACAGCGATTAAAATAGACTTAGGATATAGCCCATCACAATTTTTGTATGGTAGTAGTATTAGACTTCCAGGCGATCTATTCCAATCTAAACCTAAATCCAATATTAACGATCGCGAATTTATAAAACAATTGACGCAATCTTTGTCATCGGTCCCAAATCTTAGTATTTCAAGCTCACATAGCAACACGAACAATAACGTATTCATTCACAAAGATTTATCAGCTTGCTCTCATGTGTTTATGAGAAACGAGGCAAGGCGAGCCTTAGTACCACCGTATGAGGGCCCGTTCAAAGTCTTATCGCGCCATAATAAATTCTATACGTTAGACTGTAATGGTAAACAAACCACGGTGTCACTTGATCGCTTGAAACCAGCCTATTTATTAAGGTATGATGATGTGTTGGTCCCACGCCCGGAGAGAACAGCGACCACTTATAACGACGCGCCACATCCGCCGAGCGATAAGACGCCACTCAACACCGTACCACAGCCGCCAAGCGATACGACGTCATCCGACACCGCAAAGCCCGCCTCTCAGCAAGTTACAAGATCAGGCCGCATCGTTAAGAAGACCGTGAGATTCGACATGTGAACTGTTATTTCGTCGTCAACTACAGCCCACATCGGTACTTCGCTGCCACACGACAACAAGCACGCATCACCCAAGTCAAAGCACCTTGACTCTACAATATGGGTCAACCAGCCAGCAAAATGACCATCGTAGCACAAAACAGCGCAGCTGCGAGCAACAAAGCCAGGATTGAGGACGAGAACCTCAGCAGCACCTTCAAGATGTCCTTGGCCGCAGTCGTCGTAGTCAGCACAGCCGTAACCCTCTGCATACTCTACGTGGGGTGGCGATACTGCAAACGTCGCATCGAAACCGCCGTAGAGACAAGAATCAGCCGCGCTATCACACAGCATGCCAACAACATCGCACCGCCCATCATGCAGACAAACCTACCGAGCGTCAACCTTAAACCGACATATAGTGTGGCATAAACAGTGAGAAGTGAGAAGTGCGCGCTAAAAGTGTCCGACAACCGTAGCGTTAAGTACTTTTATTTCCGTAGTTATAGTATTGTACTTATAGTTATAATGTCGTATTGGGGTTAGTAACAATAAAATTAAGCTTCAACTAAGGGGGGAGGACTGTAGCGCGTAGGCACAATAGCCATAGTTAGTCTTAGGCACATTAGGTTAAGTTACTGTTTAAGTTAAGCACACTGGAGTCAGTCAGTCGTCTAATAAACCTCAAACCAAGAACACGCGTATCATTTTGCCGCCCTTCTGCCAACACACACACACACCCACCTTATCGGCAAAGCGTTAATGTAATATTGATTGACTTATTAGTAATTATTTTCGTGCTCTGGATTCCAGATTAGAAGTCCAGACTTAGGCGGGCGTATTACAGAACCTTACTCAAGTACTACTTAAACTGCGTTCAACCGATTACTGCTTGAGCCAAGAATCTCGACTTAAGCGTTCAGTTTATTTTAGAACTATCCTCAAACTCAAATCAAACGAAACTACGCTTGAGTAGAGATTTTGATCTCTGATTACGCTAGTAAGCAATCATTATGGTAACCCTGAACAATAGTTTGTTTTCTATTGCAATTCTTTTTTTTTCGCACGATTAAACTGGATCAAAACCGGATGACGAGGCGGACGACACGACGTTATTGACACTGACAGCCACCCTTAACCCTTCAGAGTAGGTACATATGTTCTGTGGACAGCAAAACTGTGAAACTGAGTGTTTTTGGCGGGATTATTTCGAGTGAAGTTCAGTGGCTGTTTTAATTATTCGCAAATTGATTCCTAGTGGATATTGTGAAGTAAAATTGGTGTAGTTTTGTATCTGAAGTGTCTGCACAACTGGACAATATGTGGAATATTGAAACAGGCGCGATCTTGGTAAAATGGAGCTAAGAGTTTTATTGGTATTGACTACCTCAGCGAAGTTTGCGAGAAGGCTGACTCGATACATTTGCTGCCAAATACCTATTGCAAAAAAAAAAATAGAATGTGTTGCACCCGCATTCTAATGAAACTCAAAATAGATATCATCATCATCATTTCAGCCGAAAGACGTCCACTGTTGGACATAGGCCTCCCCCAAGCGTCTCCACAACGACCGATCCTGTGCGATATAATAAAAAATATATAATTGAAAATAAAGACTTGAGATAAAGGTCTCAGTTACAAAGTCAAAATTTTATTTATTCATTTATAGATTTGTCTCATAAAATAAATTATTTTAATAATCTACTTTTGCAAATATATCCATTTTGATTTGGCAGGTACTCGATTTACTCCAAATCCACAAGAATTTTTAATGAGAATCTATGCTCAAGCGTGGTCTCGACTACACTTGCGAAAACAAAGATCAAATTTCGCCTCAAGCAGACATTCTGAGCTGATTGTGATTTTAAAATAAGGACACATTGAGTGGAGCTCAGTCAAGCCTCAAGCACTGTTCTATAATACGTAAAAAATGTCATTTTAAAGTGACATTGCTCAGGTGATTATTGATTGTAGTTTCTCTGCTCAAGTTCTAAAATTAAAACTCCAACTGAGACTAGTTTTAAGTTATGTTTGAGTCTTGATTATAGTTCTGTAATACGGGCCTTATTAATGTCGGGTGGCAGATGAAAAATCGATTTTGGTTGATTAGTAATTAATCGATTATTAATAAGAAAAAAATAATCGATTATTTGTAATATTAAAATCGATTTTCATCTTAAACATCGATTTAATCGTTTTTTTTTTAATCGATTATTTGTTCACATCCCTATCACAGAGTACCCCTTCCTTTTATATAGTTTATGGCACAGTTTGTGGTTCGTTCAACGGTGCGTTCCGAGGTGAGCCTTCAGCGCTGTGAGCACGCTGCGCTGTGAGCGCGCTTACAGTCGTTCCGTTTTAACGTGTGCCCGTCCACAAACGATTTCTTGACGTCATTATCGACGCCATCTTGCGTTAACAGTGCTTACGCTCCATTGAGTTACGCTCTGATGCAATATCACTGAGAGCGCTGTCAAAAGTGACAGTTTAAAAATATTGTTTGTTTATGCTAAATGCTTAATAGTTCTTAGTTACTTCTTATCTTATAAAGCATTTCGATGAAAAAATGGGGTTCCATAGCCATTTTGAAGCCCAGTTATTTTATTATTATAAATGTATGGAGAGAGCTATAGAATAAACTGACCAATCAACACAATCACAGAACACAATTATCCTAGCGGTGTCAAATACACGCGCAATATTTTTTATACTTTGTTATCAAAGCTTATTGTTTTTTTTTTTTTTTTCCTTATGGCAACTGAGCCGATGTCGACTATTCTGCCAGTGTCGATATCAACGCTGTGAGCAGCATAACTAAGGCCCGTATTACAGAACTACAATCAAGACTCAAGCATTACTTAAAACGAGTCTCAGTTGGAGTTTTCATTTTAGAACTTGACTTGAGCAGAGAAACTACAATCAATAATCACCTGAGCAGTGTCAAAATGACATTTTTTACGTATTATAGAACAGTGCTTGAGTGAGCTCCACTCAATGTGTCCTTATTTTAAAATCACAATCAGCTCAGAATCTCTGCTTGAGGCGTGATTTGATCTTTGTTTTCGCAAGTGTAGTCGAGACCACGCTTGAGCATAGAATCTGATGGAAATTGTTGTGGATTAAAATCAGAGATCAAAATCTCTACTCAAGCATAGTTTGAATTTGAGGATAGTTCTAAAATAAACTGAACGCTTAAGTCGAGATTCTTCGCTCAAGCAGTAATCGGTTGAACGCAGTTTAAGTAGTACTTGAGTAAGGTTCTGTAATACGGGCCTAAATCGGAACGGCTGTTAGCGCTGGGAACTAGAGATGGGCCTAAACTGCTAAATGCTAATGCTAAAACTAATTAACACTTAAAATTAGCAGTTATATTTAGCAACTGTTAATTTTAACAACAGGCTGTTGAGAACTAACCAAAGTCTCAGTTACTGTACAAGCACTTTGTTGTTATAATAATAATAATAATATATTTATTTGCTAAAAAACATGGTATAAAAGGTGGTAAAAAGGTACAAATATGAGCAAACATGTTTCGCTAAGTATTAGCATGCAAATTTAGTAAGTAAGTATTTACATTAATTTCTTTTTTCAATGTAATCCTTTACACAATAAAAATTATTAATCAATAACCATTGATACAATTTTTTTTTAAATAATCTAATGCCTAGAGTTTTAATATCACTTGGTAACTTATTATATAAGCGCACACACATTGTAACGCAGCTTTTATTATATTTGGTCAACCTAGGAATATTGCTTAGAATGAGCCTGTTTGGGTCTCGTCGGTTACGAACATTAATGTCGTCTGCCTTAACAAATAAATTCTGATTTTTCCTGACAAACATACATGTTTCGTAGATGTAAAGAGCCGGTAGCGGTAATAAATTAAGTTTTTTGAATACAGGTCTACATGATTCGTCTGGTTGCAGGCCGTAAATTGCCCTAATGCACTTTTTTTGCGCAACGAATGCTCTGTTGTGATCAGTACTGTTACCCCACATTATAAGACCATATCGTAACAAAGATTCAACATAAGCGTGATATGATATTATCGCCGTTTTTGTGTTAGTTATATTTCTAACCTGTTTGAGGGCATACACGAACTTATTAATTTTTTTAGACACAGTATCTATATGGGTTTTCCAATTAATATCTTGGTCTATAGTTACACCTAGAAATTTTGTTTGTGTCACTTCTTCAATTTTGGGTATGTTTAGTTTTATGTTATGTTTAGGATTATTTGATTTATTAAATTGTATGTATACGGACTTATTTAAATTTATTGACAAGTTATTTACGTTTAACCATTCTATTAGTTTTTCAATTAAGTTATTTATTTCAGATTCATGATCATTTACTGTGTTATTTTTTCTATCGGAAGTAACATGAATATTAATCGTAGGATGCTTAAACTTCAAGTGGGATTTTAAATTTGAAACTGAGCTCTTGTATGAAATAGTTTTTTTTAAGTACACAAATTACACGTTCCAATTTTTTTTACGGTATCGCTGTCCGTAAAAAAGTTCCTTATTTCACTTATTTTTAGCCGTTGATTATCCATTTTAGTTATTTTTTTTTTAATTAGAATTTTTTTTTTTCAAACGTTAACAACTACATAAACAGTCAAACAATTGAAAATTCACTCACAACAACACTCATAATCATTACCTACTATCTAAATAAAAAAAACGTAAATATACTTCGTAACAAAGATCAGTCTTCAAATAATTAAATCAACTAAATAACAATCTGTCTGACTTAACATTTAACACAAAATAAACAGTTCACAGTTGATAAATTGCTAAATGCTAAGTTGAAAACATTTCAATAGAGACGGAACAACATTTTGTATCCTTTCCTTTCTTTTGTACAAAGCCGTCTGCCTGCGGCCTGCAGTAGTGGGTTAGAGCGAGACAATTATAGAACAATCTGTGTGTTCACAGATCTACTGGGAACAATCATGGCGATGTAATGTAATCGTAATTCGGAACGCGGTGCAAGTTGGTTTGTTTTGTTCATAAAATATCGAATTTGATTAAAATAAACAACTACCTGCTCAAAGTCACGCGAACGCGGCGTTCGCGGCATGACGTCATCGCGCCACACGGTCGAAAGCCAAGCGAACGCCGGCGTTCGCTCTCTCCCACTTCATTGTAGGCCCTATTTTCAATATTTAGAGACTACTTTTGTATGAACAAGTTTGATTATTTACGTTCCTGGATAAATTTCCTATAAATTGAACGCAACAATATTTTATAGTCTATGCTCTGCTTTTTTTTTTTTCGGTTTGACATCGCAAAAACTTATTTCTGCCGCCATTTTATTTATGGTGGGGAGTTTTTGGCGGGATTTCTTCGAGTGAAGTTCAGTGGCTGTTTTAATTATTCGCAAATTGATTCCTAGTGGATATTGTGATGTAAAATTGGTGTTGTTTTGTATCCCAAGTGTCTGCGCAACTGGAATAATATGTGGAATCATTTAAATAGGCGCGGTCTCGGTAAAATGGAGCTGAGAATTTTATTGTAGTTTTAGCTACCTCAGCGAAGTTTGCTGAGAAGACTGAATCGATACATTTGCTGCCAAATACTTCAAAAAACATTAGAATGTGTTACACCTGCATTCTAATGTAAAACAAAAAGAAACAAAAACTGATGACTAGGCAGCATGGTCTCTGACCTTAGCCTGTTTCACAAGGAACGAAAAAAAAAAAAAATATTTATGGTGGCGGACGGCGGTGCCCCTGCTGTGCTGTCATTTCCGAATGGCGCGCGGGGATTGATGAATTGATTCTTAACTTATAACTATTTAGTAAAAAAATAATAATGGAAAAGCTACCAATGTGTAGGATATGTTTTGCGGAGAACGTTCGCATGTATGTAGTGGTAAACAAAGACTTGCATGAACTGTATGAGAGGCTGACTGATAATCCGGTAAGTTTTGTCCTGAACTTATTATCTACCTCGAGCAAGTATCATTTTCTCCGTGAACGTGTGTCCGTTACAGAAAGCAGTACTAACTACTCACCGTTTTCCTGAACACCATCGTTCTCTTGCACTTATCACAATGTATTTGCGTTCTGCGCAAAAGGTCGCGTTCTATACATCTCTGAGTCGGCATCTCAGTGGGCACTGGAGAGAATCTTCTAATATTGATCTCTAAATTGGACTACATTTCGGCAGGCCCCGTCTTTCTAGAGCGTAATATCATCTTTCTCACAGTCCTTCCATCATTTCTGTGGTCATCCCTTCCTCTAGTAACTGTCCACCTTCACACTTTTATACTTTACTTACTATGCTTATGTGAATGGGGCAACTCAAGTCCCACTAACATGCAGTGTTCGTAGCCAGTAGAAATCACAGGAAATATAGTTCACTGGTATTAGATTTTAATAATATAAGTTTATTCGTCATGACATGAACAAAACACAAGCAGTCAAGCACACAGTAAATCAAACAAGTAGAAAAATAAACTTAAGTACATAGAATAAAGATCTGTTCTATAAAACTAAAGATTCTTTATTCTAATAGCATATGACTTCTCTGTATCACAATTGAATGTAATTTGTTCAAAGAAAAATGTTTGAAGCCAAGTTTTGTTGCAGTTTGTAACTGGAGACAGTAGACCGATGCTCGCTTGTTTCATCTGCTGCACTAAACTAAAGCAATGCTGCCAACTGCAGAGAAAATGTCTGGAAGCAGAAGAGCTGCTCACTCAGATGATGAATGAGGATTGTGAGGTGAGGCATTTGTTAACAGATATACCTCTAGGGTTGACTTTTGAGTTGGAGCAGTAAAGATACTTACCTTAACCTTTACAGCGTCCATCCGGTGATCCGGAACATTCTCATGAGACTTTGTTTAATTCATTAAACCCCAACAAACGCATTGGGGCATTCACTCTCTCAATGTCTTTCTATTGTGTCTCTCGAAAGGGTAACTTGTAAATTGCTAATTGTATTCATAGAATTGGAAAATAAACACATTACCCTCCTTTGCGTCGCGCAGTCGGGTAAAAAACTGGGCAAGTGCGAGTCAGACTCGCGCACTGAGGGTTCCGTACAAACTTGAAAGGTAACTTGCGGTTTACGATTTATGACGTATTAAAAAAAAACTACTTACTAGATCTCATTCAAACCAATTTTCAGTGGAAGTTTGAATGGTAATGTACATCATATATATTTTTTTAGTTTTATCATTCTCTTATTTTAGAAGTTCGGTGGGACACGCATTTTACCACTTTGGAAGTGTCTCTCGCGCAAACTATTCAGTTTAAATAAAAATGATATTAAAAATCTCAATATCATTTTTGAAGACCTATCCATAGATAGGTACCCCACACGTATGGGATTGATGAAAAAAAAATTTTTGAGTTTCAGTTCTAAGTATGGGGAACCCCCAAAATTTATTGTTTTTCTTCAATTTTTGTGCGAAAATCTTAATGCGGTTCACAGAATACATTTACTTACCAAGTTTCAACAGTATAGTTCTTATAGTTTCGGAAAAAAGTGGCTGTGACATACGGACGGACAGACAGACACATGACGAATCTTTAGGGGTTCCGTTTTTTGCCATTTGGCTACGGAACCCTAAAAATTACAGTAAGAAGAAGAAGAAAACATGCAATTTACTCAAAAACTGTTTCATATCATTCCCCTGCCCATCTCTAAAATGCTCTCTGCATAGATGGGATGCGGGACCAACTTTCCTGAAGTTTGGATGGAGCTTGGTATTGTAATGGATCTTGACCTATCTAATACTTAAGTGTTATCTTTTTACAGCTAAATCCACCTATAAACCAAGACCACTTCGGGTGTTTTAATGGGTTGATTTTATCACCCATGGAGCATGTAAGCATAGAATCTGATGATGAATGTCAAACGGAATGTGATGCTATCAAAGAAGAATTACCAGCTGTTTGTGAGAGACTAGATGATGTCATTGAGCCAGAGGAGGAACATCAAAGTGATGGTATGTTTCTAGGAATGAGAAATTTAATGATCCGTCTGTACATAGATTCAAAGAGGTGAAATGATTTGTTTATAAGTTTGTAAAAGGCAATCTCTGGAGCACTCACAGATCCCATTAGTTGAATACTTTCAGTGATAGTCACTGAGAGGTAAGAGGACTTTTTCTTCCAGATAATGCATGATTCCTGTGAAACAGGTCACAGGGGAGGAGCTGTGGGAAAAGCTAGTAATAATATCTGAAAATGTAAAGACATTATAGTTTTTAATAATAACTGTATTTCTCTGCTTTTAATATTTTCTAAAAGTATTTTCTTGGACTAAAAAGATGTAGAGGTGTTCTTTTTAACCGACTTCAAAAAGGAGGAGGTTCTATGTTCAACTGAATGCATTTTTTTTTTACGTATGTTCACCGGTTTCTCGGTCAATCGTGGACCGATTTTGTTTTTTTTTTTATTTTATTGAAAGGTTATGCTTCCGAGCAGGGTTGTTGCTGATGCAGGATTTAATCACATCAGCGGATGCTGATGCTGGTGCTGATTTTTTGTAATTTTCCTACATCAGCTGATGCTGATGCTGATTTTAATTAAGTTATTTTTTTTTTAATACTGAATTTCATAGTTTTTAGGTAAATATTATAATAAAAGCTATATTTTAATTCAAATTCAAATCATTTATTCGCATAATATGGGTAGATATATATGGTACATGAATGTTACATTCAGCGACGTGCGAGCAATACAAGTTAAAAAGCCTGGCTTGATGTGAAAATAATACCTCACCACACCACAGTCATCTATATCATAGAACACAACAAATGAATTAAATTAAATAAAACTCTAATTTTTAAACTTCGCGCGCTTATGCGTTTACGCGCTGTTGCCATTTCGTGTTCATTCACGCACGATACCGAGGACGTATGCACATTATGCAATGTTGCCGCTCTGAGCGCCATCTCTCCGATCTCACTCTAAGACTTAACAAAAAAAAGAGATGAACACTAGTGTGTTGCTGCCTCTGTCTGGCGCAAAGGCTTGTTATGAGGCTTGATCTGCCATCTCACTTTTCCCTATAAAAACATAAAAATGTGAGTCTGTGTGAGTAAAATTTGATACTGTGTGCAAGTACTCATCGAACATTTTTTCTTTAAAATAGTCCTGGCTTGAAATTTTTGATGAATGGATTTTACTACAAGGCGCACTTTTACTACGCAAACAGGCGCCCTCTATCTATGACGCGTAAAACAGTTCCGCAAACAAATTAGTTCAAATTTGCTTTGAGCGGTTAAATCGTGTTTACTTTTACGTGTCTGTGTTTTGTTAACAAAGATTTTTGATTTCTGTCATTTAAAGTTTTATGATTAGTTATTACTGTAACTTACTTGGTTTTGAAGTGATTAAAGTTTATTATCTTTGAAATGAATTCGGAAATACATGCAATTGTTCCTTGTGACGGATTAAAATGTGTGGAAAAAATACTTGGCCAGGTAAAGACTTTGACTTTTAGAGATAAATATGATCTCGTAACTTTGCCTAAACCTACCCCTGATTTGAATATTTCTCAGAAAACTAAATCACATAATAGGCAGTTTCATTCGTGTTGCATATTTTTCTCAAACGATAAGCATGCTTGGAATACATCAGGTTATAATGACTTAAATAACTTCGCTGGTGCTATGAAAAGACATCAGAATTCTCAAATGCTGCTATTTCATTCTGTAGTTTTGGTAAACCGCGAACAAAAACTTGGTTCTATTTCTCGACCGGTAACCGTGTTCTCGACAGTTATGTGATGAAATTTCTAAGTGTGTGATAAAGAAACGAAGAACGGCTATGCTGTTGTATACTCTATGGCTGTTTAAATTGTGAGTATTTGCTATGCTAATTATATTACATATATAACGTAAACAAATGATTGATTTCATTGATTACTACTTTGTGCGCCATCTAGTGGATTATTCAGAAGTAGCCAGCTAGAATTTTGTTGTGAGCGAGCAAGAGTTGCCAAAAAATATCAATAGATGGCTCTTACATATTTTAAATCATTTATGATACAGGTATGATGTATAATTAATTTCTATCTTATTAATAACAATTGAAAATGTAGCAATTAATCAGCATTACAGCAAGAGATTTTGCACTGATGATACGTGACGGCGGATTATAGCGCGAGTTTTTTTTATTCGAAATATTAGGTAAATGGGTACTTGGGTAGGTAGTAGAGAAGTCAAGGTTCCTTGGCTTGCCCCCTTTAAAGGTATCTGGCACGCCACTGGTTACATTATACAATATAACAGTAAAGATCCTCATATTCACCATTTCTGGTAAGTAATATAAAATAATGATTCTGTCTGTAAAACATTTTCTTCATTTCTGTTTTTGAGTAATGCATACCTGCGTACGTAAACCGCTTACAGATTTTGCGCCAATAAATTAAGCCAACGAGAAAAATGACTGTGACAAACAGACTGATAGACGGGAGACGGCAACACAAACAAATACGTGTATCGGACCCTAAAAAACTACACTATAGTACCTAAAGCTTTTTTGTTTCTATGACGGTTAAAATAATAAATAATTACAAAGAAATTTAGGCATTTACTTACATTCTTTAGTCGAATTTATTTTTGTCCTTTGCGTGAATAATTCTTCTTGCATATTACACAGTTTGCGATATCCTAACTATAACGGTACGGTACCTACTGGCAAAATTTCGCTTTCTTATATGGGAGGCATTTTAAAAATCATAAACACGCACCAAAACAATGAGCTCTGCATACACTTTGTTTGCAATATTGACTAAATGAATCACATAGAATAATATTGACGATTTGTTTTAAAATGTACGTATTTTGATTGGCCAAAACGCGGAAGCGACAACGGCACGTGCCATTAACTCCGCCCTCCGTCGGTCATGTCGCGACACGAACTTTGAACATCAGCATCTAACATCAGCAACAATCAATGCGGATGCTGATGCTGATATTCGCAACAACCCTGCTTCCGAGTTGGTCCCATAGAAATGTTGTTATGGTCTGATCATGAACTTCAAAGATATGGAACAGAACTCCTCATAGGATCACAGCAGAACAGTTGTAACAAGTAAAATTGCTTTGTTTATATGTGTAGTCGATGACTGACTGATAGAAGAGGGGGAATATATCAAACTGATCTGATGATGAAGCCTGAAGTTAGGCACCAGAACTCTGTAATAAATTTATGTAAACTAACCGTGTTTGGGATTATTAGAATTGTCATGAGATGCACTCTAACTATAAGGTATTTAAGTTTGGCTGAGGGGTACTTGTTAGTGGTGGTACCATAACTAAAATGTGTAAAATAAAAAAAAAATACAACCAACTTCAATGTAAAAAAAAAAACTCAAAAGTGCAAAATAACTTTATTTTCGGAAGTCTGTGTTAATAAAGAAGAGACAAAACTATTATAGAAACACCAACTTTCGAAATTAAAGTTATTTTGCACTTTCAGTGTTTTTTTATATTGAAGTCGGTTGTGGTTTTTTTTGTAAAAAGTTTTTGACCCGGGGCGTCCACTCGATGTTGGCTCCGCTGAGTTTTAGACGTGGTGGGAGGGGTGTAGATCCTGTGATCATTGCCTGCGTCTTACTCACGTTCACTGATAGTCGCCATTTGGCGAGCCAATCGGGTATGAGGGAGGAAACACAGAACACAACACATTCTCCTAACACATGACATAAACGTCAAGATGGCGGCAAACGATTAGTTTCCGATTTCGGCCACGCGCCATTTTAACGATAAGTTTGGGAGGTTCCTACACCAGATTCGTGTAAAAGAAACGCCCGGATGTGCCCGCCACATGTGCGAGAACGCTCTTGGTTAAAATGTCCTTTATGAACCGTCGGTTTAAGAGTCGGGGGAGAGGGAGGGGAAGGGGAGGCAGAGCTACCCCCCTGTACCATTCCCAAACCGCGCAACCCCATGGTTACGGAGATATCCATGTTTAAAGTTTGAGGTTAGGTTAGAACACTAGTTTCCATCGATTTATGGGGTGGTTTGGGGCCTAAATCATAATGGCTTTTAACATTAGAAGGGGATCTGGCGAGATTCTATAATTAAATTTTGATCGGGACTTCACAATGATCCTTTTTGTCTATTATACTAATTTTTAAGATTAAGTAATATATTAAATAATAATACAGCATTTAACAGAGAGCGTTCCTTTTAACCGGTAATAAGATATCAAAAATATAATATTGCTATTTTATTTTATTAAAAGTAAACTCTCTTTTCGGATAGGTATATAAAAAAATACTTAAAGAAAACTAAACGAAGTAATTATATTACAAGAGTATGTTAAAATTAAATGTCGATAAAAATTATCGGCCATCGCAAATAACAAGTGTTTACAAGTGCATGCTCCGCCCTTAGGGCCTGCACTCACTTGAGACAAGACTATCATAGGGGTCCATTACACGATAGGTTTTGCTGTCAGTTTTGCCACAGTCAAATATCTTGACTGACGAAAAATCTACCGTGTAATGCGATGACTGACGTTTGCATGACGAAAAATGTATGGCGATAGAAACAACTAATAAAAAATTATCCCACACACTAAATAGCAAAATTTCTCACTAAAAAAATGTCTGTTGTACGAAATAAAATAAGTAGGCATATAAGTTATTAGTTTCCTTTAATAATAAGTGATAAAAATTAACTATCAGTTGATCAAAATACCATTTGTGCCCTGGAAAAATTCACTAGCCACTAAAATCAATATTTCGCTCTAAATTAAATAGGGGGTTAAGGGCACAGCGACGAATGAATTATCCATACAAACGTAATACCAAAATCATTTGCAGATTGAGCATATTTCCACCATATTATGATGATATTCGGTATATATAGGGTGACTGGTAATTAGTGTACGATACTTAAACACGTGATTGTGCTAATGATAACCAACCACTTTTACTATGCGAACAAACCTGAAATCGCGAAAAAAAAATCAGCTGTTCAGTACATTTATGTTTGCCTAATGTACTGAACAGCTGATATTTTTTTCGCGATTTCGGCTTTGCTCCCATAATAAAAATTGTTTGTTATCATGAGCACAATAACGTGTTTAAGTATCGTACACTAATTGCCAGTCACCCTATATATTAAAAATACTTACTTAAAACGAAATTTAAGCGAATTTCATTTCGCATATTTTTATAGCGTAAATGGCATGTTTTCATTTTGTTTTTTTCTGTATTATAAACAACAATATTTCTAATATTGTTTCCATAGGAACATAGCTTATATTATCAAGTTACAAATTATAGAAAAAAAATTGGAAAAACATTAAGTTTTCATTCATCATTTTTAGTATTACGGAACACATCCAAAATCCCAAATTTCCAAGAGTTAGTAGTGCTATCGCATTCGCGGCAAGCGAGTCGTCGGTGTCAGTGTGTGCGTGATATCATTACTTCGTTCACGTTGTAAGACTTTCTTTTTTTTTCTATTTTTTTTATTAATGATAGGCTCGCGTTTGACCACCATCTCACCTGATGGTAAGCGATGATGTGGTCGATTCTGTATTCCTTTTACTAAACTTCAAATGCTTAGGTACTTTTTTTGGGTGGGAAATCATCAAATGATTTCTCATGCTCTTGGGCGGAGTGTGAGGGAGTGTTTTCTTTAGGTGGGAAAATCATCTAATGACAAATCTCGCTCTTGGGCGGAGCGCGAGATAGTGTCAGACTTTTATTGACTAAAAACCCACTCCTGTTCCTTCTTTGCCTTCATCCCAGGGCCCCGGGTTTCGCTTTCACACTACCCGTGGTCCCAGTAGGCTTCGAGCCTGCTGGGCCCCTACGATTTGCTGACATCTCCCTGAGGCGCGTGTGGAACAGTACGCGCCGTCTACGACTTGGGATCGGTCTGGACGGTTACCGGACGGTCGGACGGCGGGCTACCCATTGCTCGCCGTCCGCAAGCCCGCGCCTACGGTGGCCGGAAATCGGGATCGGAATCCCGATGGCGGTTGGAGGGCGTGAGGACCGTTTCCTTATGCGATCGGTTGCCTCCTTTGCTAGCATTACTGCTTCGCAGAAGGAGGCGACCGCCTGCCACTCCTCCTCGCTCCGGACCATAGCCTGCACTAAGGCCCGGCGCGAGAGATCTCCGCCGCGTCACGCCCCCACGAGGATATGGCGGTGCTCCGCCCAAGCGGGGCACACCTCTACCGTATGCTCCACCGTGTCCTCCGGGTGGTCCACACAATGGTGACACCCGGACGTTTCTTTCGCCTGAATCCGATGCAGGAACCTCCCGAACTTGCCATTTCCGGTGAGTACCAGCGTCATGCGGAAGGTGAGGAGGCCGTGACGTCTTTCCAGCCACTCCTCAAAGAGGAACTTACCGTCATAATTATGGCGTGCCCAGCACTGGGTTGCGATGTCGCTTCTACCATGATATCCCGCCGGAACTCTGTTTGCCATACCGTGACTTCTCGCGGCAGCGGAGTTTTGCCCCAGCATTGCATCTCCACGCATACATAAATCATACATGCGTGGTTGTCTTTGTCCTCAGAACGTGCCACTATCGGGACCCCAAATAAATGTAGGAGGGTTCACATCGGCGTCAGGTCGTCAATGTATGGGTACATTGACGACCTGACGCCGATGTAGAAACAGGAGTGGGCTCCTGTTTCTTTTTCTAGTACTCGTCCTCGACAGCCGGTGGAATTTCGAGGAACACTTCCGACGACGTCTGGCTCTAAAACTAGAACGGACTGGGGCTGCCCACAATCGGCTCCTGCCTAGTCAGGAGGTCCAGACCTCTTGCTGGAGGCTCCACGCAGCGATCGTTCGGTTCATGGCCCTTTATGGAGCTCCGGTGCCGGTGCCGTCGCTTTGAATGCGATCGGTGGCCAAGCCGGACGCATGTCACAGGTTCATGGCCATCCGGATGGTGCGCCGTGCTCCCGCGAAGTGGCGTGCCTCTTTGATGGCCTGCCACCAATGGATCTAGAGGAAACTGTCCTTTCACGCATGCACGATTTGCGCATGGAGATGCAACGTCGGGGCCAAACTCCGCTGACGTGACAAGTCGCGGTATGGCGGACAGAGTTCCGGCGGGATCTCATGGTAAAATGGCGACAGCGACTGTCGCAACCCAGTGCTGGGCACGCCATAATTATGGCGGTAAATTCTTTGAGGAGTAGTTCAAAAGACGTCACGGCATCCTCACCTCACCGGACATGATAAGTTCGGGAGGTACCTGCACCAGATTGGAAGAAACGCCCGGATGTCACCATTATGTAGACCACCACGACGCACATGTGAGGGAACGGTCTTCTTCACGCCCGAGCCGCCGGGATTCTGACCGCGATTTCCAACTACTGTAGGCGTGCTGTTGCGGATGGCGAGCAATGGGTAGCTCTCCGTCCGGCCGACCGGTAATCGTCCATACCGAGCTGGAGTCGTCGACGTCACGTAGTGTTCCACGTGCGCCTTGAGGAAATGTCAGCAAAACTGTATGCCCTGGATCGATGGCAAAAAAGGAATAGAGTGGGTTTTCTTGCCAGTAAAAGTCGGACACGCTCTCCCGCTACGCCCAAGAGCAGGAGAAGTCATTGACTGATTTCCCACTTATAAAAAAACTGGGCAAGTGCAAGTCGGACTCGCGCATTGAAAGAAGGAAAGAATGAAAAAAACTACTAACCAATTTTTGGTGGAAGTTTGCATGGTAATGTACATCATATATATATTTTAGTTGTATCATTCTCTTATTTTAGAAGTTAGAGGGACACACACACACACACACACATTTTACCACTTTGGAAGTGCTTCTCGCGCAAACTATTCAGTATAGAAAAAAATATATATTAGAAACCTCTATATCTTGACTTGGACTTGGACTTGTGGGTAGTTGTACCAGTGACACAACAAAATTTTGGTCCTGTTTTAAAAATTTAATTATATTATTTTATACATCTTATTACAATTTTATATGAAATATTTTAAAAGTTCATAATCAATACCTGCTGGTGTAGCGTTATCTCTTCATAATTTCTTCCCTACTAACTACACTTCACATTACATCATCACCATGGATTCACTGACTAGCACTCTTGGTGAACTGAAGGAGTTGTTCCACGCGAGGATGTCGGTCTTCGAAGAGGAATTGCAGAGGGCCCCTCCATCTCCTGTCACAAGTTCCAGCCTGGCTGCAGAGTTTGCAATGTTCCGCACATTCATCACGCAGTCACTGAACAGCCTTCAGCAGCAAGTGGAGCTTCTTGCCCGAAGTGTCGACCAGCTTGAAATGCGAGGACGGAGGAAAATCCTGCTGTTGCATGGTGTAGATGAGGAGCAGAAGGAGGACACCGCCAAGCTCATTGTTAAGGTGATCTGCGGTAAACTACAAATGAGCGACTTTACCGTTGGTGACATCAGCCGATGTCATAGAATGGGACGAGCGGTGGCCAACAAAACACGTCCTATCTTGTTTAAACTTCGCAGTCTTGCCGTACGGGATAAAGTTTGGTTTTCCAAGGCCAAACTAAGAGCTTCAGGTGTCACTATGTCTGAATTTTTAACAAAGGCGCGGCATGATGTGTTTTTGGCTGCGAGGCAAAGATGCGGCGTCTCCAAGAGCTGGACTAAGGCGGGCTGCGTGTACGTCCTTGGCACCAACGATACGCGGCACCGAGTGGAGTCCCTCGCTGAACTGGACAGGATTGCGCCGATTTCCTGTGAGCCACAGCCAGGTGAACCTAAATCAGTCGTACCTGACGCTATTCCGACTGCTGCTGCTGTGAAGACCGCAAGATTAAAGCGTGTTGCTGCTATTAAGAAGTGACATTCTTCCTTGTGATGTATTAATGCATGTCCGGGTAATGTTTTATTTTGTTTTTGTACCTTCACGTAATGTTTTGAACATTTGACATTGACATTAAATTTTACTGTTGTGACGTCTCGGTACTGTCAGTGTCACGTCAATGTCTGTTCTGTGCGTTCCTTTCTAAGTAACATAATTGCCATAAAAAAAAAACATGCAACTTAATTTTAAAACTTTTAACTATTTTTTTTTTTTTTTTTTTTTATAATTTTCTTTCGACATCTTTATTTTATTTTTGTTTTGTTACTCGGATAATTTTTCTTAAAGTTTTGTTCAATCAATTATTGAATAGCGCAACCAGCAGGTGAATTGGTAATTGTTTTGAGTTTTTAAGTAATATTAATTGAAAAGTAAATTATATATATATATATATATATATGTCTACAGAAGATGAAAGCAGTGATAATGACAGTTTTTTTTCTATAACAAGTAATGATGACAGTTTTGCGAGTGTTCCTTCTCTTGCAGACAGTCTTGCAGCACAGTTTTCTGATGTTCCTAAGAATTTCAATGTCTTACATATTAATGCCCAGAGCATTCCGGCCCATTTCCACGATATGCTGGCAAGTTTCGACTGTAAAAATATACATGCTATTCTTATTTCTGAGTCGTGGCTTAAACCTTGTCTCCCTTCCACTAGTTACTCTCTTCCTGGCTTCGTGCTTATAAGAAATGACCGGACAGTTGGTGGTGGTGGCGGTGTTGCCATATATCTCCGTTCATATATTCCTTTCTCTGTTGTACATGTGTCTGCACAGCCTCCGCCATCAAATGCTGGTGAACATCTATTTCTTGAGGTCGAACTTAATCACTCAAAATTACTACTTGGCGTTTATTACTGTCCCTCTTTGCGCATTAACTTTTTTTCATCTTTCGAAAAACTCTTAGAACTGCTAATCCCTTCCTACAGTCATAGCATAATCATGGGTGATTTTAATACCTGTCTCCTAAAAAAGGATCATCGCTCTTCTTCCCTGTTTAATGTTTCTGCTTCTAGCAATCTTTCTATTCTTCCGCTAAGTGCCACTCACCATTCTCCAAATTGTACTCCTTCACTTCTAGACTTGATTATTGTCTCCTCTCCTGATCGCGTCGCTAAGTATGGCCAATGCTCAGCTGATGCCTTTTCTTATCATGATCTGATTTTTCTCTCATATAAAATTCGTCCACCTAAAGCTAAAGCCAAAATTCTCATGCAACGCAATTTTGGTGGCATGAACGTTGACGGTCTTTGCGAGGATGCTAGCAATATAGATTGGACTTCTTTATATGGCTCTACATCAGTCGATGAGCAAGTTGATATCTTCACTACCAAGCTTGTTGAGCTTTACGATCACCACCCTCCTGTTCGAGCAGTCAAGGTCAGACATTTTCCGGCACCGTGGCTGACGGATGAAATTAAATCTTTGATGGACAAAAAAGCTACAGCTCATCATCATCATCTTCCTGCCCTTGTCCCGTGTTATTTGGGGTCGGCGCAACATGTCATGACAAAAAAGCTACAGCTAAGTCTAAATTTAAGCGTCACCCTAATGACGCTAATAGAGAAAGATATGTCTCCATCCGTAATCACTGTAATAAGGTGTGTAGGAATGCTAACCGCCAACATATTCAAAACTCTGTCCAGAATGGGGACGCATCCAAAGTTTGGAATTTTCTTAGATCATTGGGGGTCGGTAAAACCCGACAAGAGTCAATTCCTAAAGATTTAGACATCGATGCGATGAATAATCATTTTACAGCTTCGTCCAATTTTGATAGGACAACAAAATTGAATACATTAGATTATCTTTCATCTCTTCCGACTCCCAGTTATTCTCCATTCATATTTGGTCAGTTCTCTGCGTGTGATGTTAAGAAGAGCATACTATCAATTACTTCCAATGCAGTAGGAAGTGACTGTATCAGCCGTAAAATGTTACTGCCAGTACTGGACATAATCCTCCCTGTCATTTGTCACATTCTCAATTTTTCTACATCTAGCGGTGTCTTTCCATGTTCATGGAAAGATGCTCAAATAATTCCTCTACCTAAAAAGTCCAATCCCACATCCTTTTCTGAATACCGTCCAATATCCGTCTTACCATTCCTGTCTAAAGTCCTAGAACGTTTAATCCACAACCAATTAAGTACTTTCCTATCCAAAAATAATCTCCTCAACCCCTTTCAGTCTGGCTTTCGTCCTGGTCATAGCACCACTACAGCGCTGCTCCACATTACAGACGATATAAGGTCAGCCATGGAAAGCAGTAATCTGACGGTCTTGGCATTGCTAGATTTTAGTAATGCTTTTAATACAGTTGATTTTGATGTTTTACTTGGTATTTTATGCTCTCTTAATATATCTCCACCAGTGATTGATTGGTTTCATAGTTACCTGTTCGGTCGACGGCAACGTATTTGCATCGGAGAGATCATGTCTTCTTGGTGTAGTACTTCTGCCGGAGTACCACAGGGTGGCGTTTTATCACCATTACTTTTCGCAGTTTTTATTAACTCAATCTCCAACGAATTAATTTCTTCCTACCACCTTTATGCAGATGATCTTCAAATATATTCACGGGCACCGCTTGGAAAACTTTCTGAGGCTATCTTGACCATTAACCTTGATCTGGCTCGTATATGCGACTGGAGCAAGAGGTACGGGCTTATGGTGAACCCCGTAAAGACGCAGGTTATAGTGGTGGGCAGTTCTAGGATGATCTCGAAGATCGACTGGACGACCCTTCCCCAAGTTTCTTTTGACAGCTCAGTAATTCCCTTTAGCGAGAAAGTTAAGAACTTGGGGATATTTATCGACAAGAATTTCTCTTGGACTGCCCAACTACAAGAAGTTAGCCGCAAGTTATTTGCATCTGCTGGATCGTTGAGAAGACTACGTAATTTTCTGCCGACTGCCACCAAGATTGCGCTTGCACAATCTCTTCTTCTACCCATCCTTGATTATGCTGATGCCAGCTATCTTGACCTCTCTGAAGTACAACTGGATAAACTTGAGCGACTTCAAAACTTCTGTATAAGGTTCATATTCGGTTTGCGTAAATATGACCATGTTTCTGAATTTCGTCTTAAACTCAAGTGGTTGCCAATTCGCCTTCGCCGTAATGCTCATATTCTTTCCCTCTTGTATAATGTGCTCTTTTCCCCTTCTACCCCTCATTACCTCAAAGTACGATTTCAATTTCTTTGCGACTCCCACATGAAAGTTCTTAGGTCATCAGATAACTTAAAATGCCAATGCATTCGACTACTTTTCTGGATAAATCTTTTACTGTCCAGGCCGCTCGTCTATGGAATGCATTGCCTGTGGCAATAAAACGTGCGCAAACATTGCCTGTATTTAAAAGGCTTGTGAAGGATCATTACTTGTCACTGTGATCATGTCTTCGTTTCATCACTTATTCTCTTGCTTATATATTTATATTTTTGTATGTATGTATATGTGTATCTATTTTAGTATTAAGTAACAATGAATTATCATTACTATTTTTTACTTTTATATTTGCACCAAGTGCAACCCCATTTTGTGTCCAGGCAATCTCTATCCATTCTGGGTTGCCTGGAAGAAATCGCCGAGTGCGATAAGGCCGCCAATTGTATGTTTCTTTTGTATTATTATTTAAATTTTTAAATTTGTAATCTTGGTATGCAATAAAGTATATATAAATAAATAATAAATAAATATCATTTTTGAAGACCTATCCATAGATACCCCACACGTAAGGGATTGATGAAAAAAAAAATTGAGTTTCAGTTCTAAGTATGGGGAACCCCCAAAATAGTTTTTTTTTTCTATTTTTGTGTGAAAATCTTAATGCGGTACACAGATTACAACTACTTACCAATTTTCAACAGTATAGTTCTTATAGTTTCGGAAAAAAGTGGCTGTGACATACGGACGGACAGACAGACATACATGACGAATCTATAAGGGTTCCGTTTTTTGCCATTTGGCTACGGAACTCTAAAAAGCACTCGGCTCCATAACATTTTCTGATTTGTTAGTGTGTGCTAGTTATCCTAATACGTTGAGATATCGGCACGGTAATGAAATTTCCAAAAAACGCATTACTAGTCTCTACATTCACTAACGATTCCCCAAAGTATTCGGTAAAAATAAAGCAAATAATGAACATACCTAATTTTACTAACAATATTGTAATACGCTCACATTAGGGAATGCAAACCGGTTAACCCGAAAACCGAAAAACCGGTTTTTCGGTATTTTTTTAATGATTAAAAAACCCGGGTTTATTTTCAAGTATCCTTTGTTCTGTGGCGCCCGAATTTTGCAAGCGCGACACTTGTGCGAGTTCGCGAATTATTCGCACTCAAATTTCGCTTAAATTGGCGCGACTGATTAAAACGATGATATCTTCGAAACTACGTTAGTTAGCTGGCTACGAGTTATATCATTAGAATCGCTATTAAATTACATAACAGTATATTTATGGATTAGTATAGTTTTGCCTTGTAATGTATTAGTAATTGACATGTATGTTCAGTGTGAGGGAATTTTTACCAGTTTCTTGTGTTAAAGTAATTTTAATAAAAAAAATAGACCATTAATTCAAAAAGTTACTGTTTTATTTTCACAAATGCACTTTAGTTAACATATAACAAACGAAAGAACAGACCTCCCCATACATTTATTTCATATCACCAGCTTAACAATAACATGACGTAATTTACGAGTGCCGCGTTCGAAACAAAACAATGCGTTTGTTTAGGTTCTATTCTGAGAACGTTTATCGTCTAGCGGCTTGGATTACATTTTAATAGTAATGATTGGTTCACATTCATAACACAGACAGAATCTCAGCTGTTAGAAGTGTTTAGTTTATTAGTATCAGATAGCCAAACGACCCACTTGAAAAGGGGCACAAAAAACATGTACTCGAACTTTGGATCAGTGTTTAAATTCTGTTGACTAAATTTGAAATCTAATTTAACATTCAACATTCTGAAGATATCTACAAAACGTTAATCACATAAAAAAGGTATGCTGCCTAACAGAAACATTACACAAATCATCAATCAAAACGAACAATTTCACTAAAAAACACAGGCAAAAACATAAGTACTTGATCCTGGATTATACAAAATATGGATAAACCTATACTGTCACATGTACAAACAAGAAAAAAATAAATTTAAATCAAAAACATTTTACGTACATATTATTATTATTATTGTTATTCCAGTTTGTTAGCGTATTTATTAAGTAAAAAAAATAAAAAATAAAAATTAAGCAGCATTGCAATAGACGAGTCTTTTGAAAAAAAAAAGTTGCAATAAAAGGCATCAACACCACCACCGCGTCAGAAGAAGAACCATTAAATATCACGCTACACCGTCACAAATTTATTAAAAAAAAATGTAAAATATAACCCTTTCTTGACGGTCGACTAAAAAATAAAAAAGTAGTCGAGTAGTCTTTAGTAAAACAACAATCAGAAACATTTATTTCAAATAAACCATTTACAGGCACTTTTGAATTGTCAAAGTGTCAGTAACTCAAAAAAGCTAAATTGCAATATAAAACAAGCACTGAAAATGCATGTTTACATGTATATACAATAACAAAATAATAAAAAAAACCCAAGGCCTGAGATAAAGGATACAACGGCGGATGAACAATAACACTATTTGCACTGTCAATGAAACGAACAAGGTGTGGTTCAAAAAATTGTTATATAAATACAATATATAGATACATACAAAGAAATATATATTTATAAATACATTTTACATAAACTATAAATTAACGAATGATTGGGTGGTGGGCCTGAAAACAGATACGCATGCAAATAGTTTTATTGCAACCGACACAGTACGTATAGACCTTCTTTTTACAAATAATGCACCGACGTCGGGGACGGCGGTGTGCTTTGTTCAATTTGGTCTATATCGTATTCGTCGATTCGATGTATCGCCGCATGGAACGGTTCTCCATGCGTCGACACATCGAATTGACGATTCTGTGTGGTTGCAATGGGAATGGGAATGGGGTGGGGACCATGGCGAGAAAGAAGACTGTTTATAATATTAATACGAAAATTGCGATGAGATAGATGTTGTGAGAACTCAACAGACACTGAATGCTGTCCGATGGGAAAATTTTCACAATCAAGGAATATTACAACAAGCAAAATGATCGGGTGTATGCTCGTAGCTCAAAAGATCATCAACTGGTTAGCAGAGTCCTGAATGGTCATAATGCGGGATCAGTAATGATTTGGTAAGGGTATCCTATCACGGAGTGACCAAGGTTCCGTGAAAATGGTGAAAACTTCAGCTAAAGTGTATCAAGATACTATCCAAGACGGCATAGCAAAACGTCTTAAATCCTCTCTCTTTTTGATAACATCATCATCATTTCAGCCGAAAGATGTCCACTGTTGGACATAGGCCTCCCCCAAGCGTCTCCACAACGACCGATCCTGTGCGTCTCGCATCCACCGCATTCCCGCGACTCTCACCAGGTCGTCGGTCCACCTTGTGGGAGGCCTTCCAACGCTGCGTTTTCCAGTGCGCGGTCGCCACTTTAGAACCTTTCGGCCCCATCGACCATCCGTTCTACGAGCAATGTGCCCTGCTCACTGCCACTTTAGTTTGGTGATTCTTCGGCCTATGTCGGCGACCTTGGTTCTCCTGCGGATATCTTCATTCTTTATGCGATCACGCAAGGAAACTCTACTCTCTCTCACTCTGGGTGACTAAGCCTTCTGATGAGGCCCATTGTAAGCGACCATGTTTCAGTGCCATATGTCATCACTGGCAACACGCACTGGTCTTTCGTCTTGAGACACTGTGGTATGTTGGACGAGAAGATACCGCGCAGCCTCTCGAACGCTGCCCAGCCGAGTCGGATTCGACGATTGACCTCTTTCTCAAAGTTAGACCTACCCAACTGGATTGTCTGTCCCAGGTAAACGTAATCTTCTACAACTTCGAGTGTAGAGTCTCCGACCTTGATCGGAGTGGGTGCTACATGGTTATTTACCATGACTTTGGTTTTGTCCATGTTCATTTTAAGACCCACTCTTTCGGAAGCTCTACTAAGGTCATCGAGCATTGTACTGAGCTCCTCCGTAGTCTCAGCCATGACTACTATATCGTCGGCAAACCGAAGGTGAGTGATGTACTCGCCATTAACATTAATCCGTAGTCCACTCCAGTCCAGAACCTTGAAGACATCCTCCATTGCAGCCGTAAACAGTTTCGGAGAAATGACGTCTCCCTGCTTCACACCCCGCTGCAGAAGAATAGGTTTCGAGGTCCGGTCCTGAAGTCGGACTGACATTGTGGCGTTCTCGTACAAACACTTCAGCACTTCGATGTACCGATAGTCAATGGCACCGTTGGAGAGATTGCAGTACAGCCCAAGTCTCGATCGAATCAAAAGCTTTCTCGTAGTCCACGAACGCTAAGCATAGCGGCAGGTTATACTCCTCGGTCTTCTGTATAACCTGCCGGAGCGTATGTATGTGGTCTACAGTGCTGAAACCTTTTCGGAATACGGCTTGTTCAGGAGGCTGGAAGTCGTCAAACCTGCGCGCGAGACGATTCGTGATGACTCTGGAAAACAGCTTGTAGACATGGCTCAGAAGTGAGATGGGCCTGTAATTCTTAAGCAGGGCATTGTCGCCCTTCTTAAAGAAAAGTGCCACTACACCTCTGCTCCATGCCTGTGACGTCTTTCCCTCAAGTATGACTGAATCGAACAACCTTTGAAGGGCATTTAGGACCGGTTTTCCACCCGCCTTCAGGAGTTCGGCTGTACTTCCGTCGTCACCCGACGCCTTGTTGTTTTTAAGCTGCTTCAGAGCCATCCTAATCTCGTACAGGCTGACGTCCGGGATATCTTCGGTATCTTAATTTGATAACATACTAGGGTCTTTTCAACAAGACTCAGAAATCAGAAACGTTTATTTCAAATAGACCAATTACAGGTATTTTTGAATTGTCAAAATGTCGGTCAGTCAAAAAAAAATACAAGTGAAGCTAAATTACAAGAACGAACGTGCAAGAAACTCCATGGACACTCTTTTAAATCATATTATGATTTACATAAATCTTGGTTACATATTTCTTGTCGCTTCCAATATGTGAGCATAATGTAGATAAGTAATAATAATAAAAAAAAAACTAATTTAAAAAAAAATAGAAATTGAATTAAGTCACTGGCAGCTAAGAGATGACCAGTCTCAACTGACGGCACCCGTTCACAAGCATGACGCGTGCATCAGCCCCACTCAGTTCAACCATTTTGAAGGGAACCGAATGACACAATAACACGTGCCACCATCAGCGAGACATTTGAGTGAGCATGACAAACTCAACAGCCATGCTCGTAATGACAAACAAGTTGTAACCTAATAAAAATGCTCCATGGTACTTCACATTCACAAAACATGAAAAACAAAGTGCTTCTACATTATACAATGCTATTGTTTCCAAATACAAAAGGTAATAAATTATCATAAGCTCTATTGAAATAAAGAAATAAAATAAAAAAACATTTCGAAAACAACAATACAAAAAGGGGAACAGTATCTCTTCCAAAATTATAAAAAAAACTAATTTGAAGGTAAAAGTGGCTGTGTTTGCGGAGCAGGACCGGCATTTAGCCAAGCGTTTTTATCAAGGATATAATCTTCCAGTTTATAATACTCTTGTCTACATAGTGTGCGTTTAATGCATGCTTTAAATTTGGACTCATTTAGTTGTAGAATCTCAACTGGTATTTTATTATAAAATTTTACACAGTACCCCATGAAAGAATTATGTACTTTAGCCTATCTGAACCGAGGTTGATCTAATTTGTTCCTGTTCCTAGTATTAAAATTGTGCCTGTCACTTATCTTAGTAAAAAGATGAATATTTTTCCGAACATACATAATGTTTTCATAAATGTATTGACAAGGGACCGTCAGGATGTTTATTTCCTTAAATAGTTCCCTAAGAGAATCGCGTCTGCGAAGATTATATATGGCTCTGATAGCTCTTTTCTGCAGAATAAAAATAGACTCTATATCTGCAGCCCGTCCCCATAGCAAAATACCGTAAGACATGATACTATGAAAGTAACTAAAATAAACTAGTCGCGCAGTATCCACATCAGTAAAGGTGAAATAATTCACTAACTCTTGGGCTACTTCTATGTTAGAGCTTTTGGGACCATGTGAAGTCTCCAATAAAAAATCCGTATTGCGTACTTTATTCCTACCAGTTTCACTATTAATAACTTTCTACACAGTCTTTATTTTATTGTCTGCCGATTTGATCTTATTGCTAATGTACAGGGCTTTCGCTACCTTGCAAATCTTTCTGAAAAGTTTAGAATATCTATTTACATATTTATTAAAGGTTTCAGTGTTGAAGAATGGCTTAAGGCTCATATAGTTTTTCCCTACTTACCCTAATAACTTTAGTCGCCCAGTCACTAAATACAAACTTAGGGAAAATATTTTTCGACTTCTTTTCAAAAGCTGTATTAAATTCATTGAGTATCACTGAAAAGAAATTATCATAAAATTTATTTGCATCATCAATATCATGGCCCAGAACATTTAACTTATTTTCTAAGTTACTATTAAATTTTGTTAATTTGCCAATTGTAATTGGCCTAAATTGAATTAAAGTTTTTTCCAAGGCTGCGTGAGACTTAAAAGCTACCGTTTGTCCACTATGATCAGACGGAAGATAATTTACTATGGCTTTATCTATATAGTCACGATTGCAGAAAACATTATCAATACAAGTAGCAGAGGTTGGAGTTACTCTAGTTGGCTCTTTAAAAACATAAGTCAAATTAAATGATTTAAAAAGGCTTAAAAATCTGCTGCTATTTGAATTATTCTCCAAAATATTAATATTAAAATCTCCACAAATAATTACGGATTTGTTACCATCTGCAAGTATGGCTAAAATATCTTCCATTGTTGATTCAAAAAGACTAAAGTTCTGAGGGTTCGGGGGTCTGTACACGCACACTATAACATGCTTATCCAGCTCAACACAGGACAGTTCAATGCAATGTTCCGTTGACAAGTTAACTATGTCATTACGTTGCTTAAATTTTAAGCATTTTTTTATTAAGATTAGGGAACCACCACGCAGCATTGATTTACGGTTAAAACAACTACCCACACTATAATTTTCATAACTGAGTAGCCCCTGGTAGTCCTTCAATCAATGTTCACTAAGACATACAACATCAAACATTGTTCTTTCTAATAACATTTCAATTTCTAATAATTTAGAAGAGATACCTTGAATATTTTGATGAAACAATTTCAATTCATGCTGCTGAGACCCCTTTTGCTGCTTAACTATTTGAGAGCAAGAAGATACCTTATTGATGGTTGGTATAACTACGGTGTTTCTGGTACCCTCTGTTGTCTTATGAACTAGTTTAAATGATCCGGAGTTTGTTCCAAATCTATAATATTATCACCTGGCAGTGAGTTGCAACTAATTGTAGCCTCTACGTTAAATAAAGAATTTTCCAAAGTGGTACTTGGAACCTCCTTCGTACACTTCATAAAAGTATTCATAGCAATTGTGCTACCGTTAATTTGGTCCACCACATGATTATTAGTATGATTACTAAACATTGTGGTGTCAGTCAATTATACAAGACTTCGACATACTACTTATGTCTGTGTTAATATAATAAGCTAATAGCCTTGCTATTGTGCGTCTATAACTAATTGGCAGATACGTTGTAAAATCGACCAGGGGCGACTTTAAATGGTCAACAAAAATGTTGGTGTCAAAAAAACATAAACTTGTCACTATAGTGACTAACTAAAAAGTACATATTATGTTTGTTAAGCATATGAATATAATTATTTTGTCTATTTGACAATTGTTCAAAATATGGAAAAGCACACAATATTTGTTGGGGGCAGAGGATGTAAATAATTACACAACACAATGGTCACGCTTGAAAGGCCTCAGCCAATTTATTTAACACGTATAAAAATACAGACTTCACATAACACGTGTAAATATCGAGTCCTTTACGTACATACGCGTGACGCTAACTCACAAATAGTTCACAGTTACTTTACAATACTTCACTGACTCTAATACGTTAGATAACTTAGGAAATCTGGAAATCTAGGGCCGCTCCAGGAGCGTAGGGTGCCAAGACAAACTGTCGCAGTGACGCTTCGAGTCGAACTGCAGAGAGAGAACGTCGTCTTCAACGAAAGTGCAGCTTAAGTACTTTTTCAGCCGGTCGCAAATCGTGGGAGAGAGTCCCTTTTCCTCTAGTCTATTTCCTAATCCTGTTGAGGCCGGCTGACGTTCACCTCCCGACCCCCCGCATACGGCAAGCACACCATTGGTCATCAATAGTGGCGTGATTTTCCCCGTTGTAATCTACCAATAGAAACCCAGATTATTCTTAACGGTTTTTCTGTACTATTTACTTCTAAGAACCGCATTATGTACTTCTAAGAACTCAGTACATAGCCTTATATACTATCCCAGTAGCTGATTGGACAATAGTCTAGCCTCTGATAGGCTTGCTCTCTATTATGTACAGCGCTTATGTACATACATTATGCGTCTGTGAATGACGTAATGTTGATTATATTTAGTGATTCTAAATTACATGCTCGTGTCCGTAACAGCCTCCCCCCGGCGTAGCAACGCGAGCCTAACTTCCATCGGCCAGGACAACGAGCCTTCTAACTGGGCGTCTGAAAACGCCTCCACGCGTCTGTACCTCAGCGCTGCGTATGACACCATCAGGTCCTTGTATGGTGCGCACTATCTTCCCATATGGCCATACATTTCGTGGCAGTTGACCATCCGCAATGACTACTATATTTCCCGGTGCGAGTTGCGTGCGTGAATCTCGGACGTCGCCGCGCGGTGTCAACGTTGGTAGGTATTCGTTTATCCAACGAGTCCAGAACTTGTCCGCTAGCGCCTGTGTTGCGCGCCATGTCTTTCGATCGGCGACGTCGCACTGCCCTGTGGTTGGTAGTCCAGTAGCCGAGCCTAATAAGAAGTGGTTCGGCGTGAGCGCCTCCTCGTCGCCAGGTTCAACACTTACGTGTGTGAGGGGTCGCGAATTGACGGTGTGCTCGATCTCGATTAGCAACGTGGAAAGTACCTCCTCCTTTGGTGCGCGTTCCTTCAACACGGCCGACAATGCCGACTTTACACTTCTTATTAGTCGTTCCCACGCGCCGCCCTGATTTGGGGCCCCGGGGTCAATGAACCGCCATTCCATATCTTGCTTAATTGCGAATTCATTGAGGTCATTCGCCCACTGCTTATATGCCTGTTGGATTTCAACATCGGCTCCTCGAAAATTAGTCCCGTTATCGGACATCATAGTTTTAGGCCATCCGCGCCTTGCCGCCATTCTTCTTAGCGCTAATATAGCTGAATCGATGTTCAAACTTGGCAACAACTCTATATGTATTGCTCGCGTGACAAGACAGGTGAACAACATACCCCATCGTTTTTCATGCCGTCTTCCTATTGTGACTGTCATTGGGCCGAAACAGTCTACTCCGCAACGGGTGAACGACCGCAGGTGGGTGTCCAATCGTTCAATAGGTAAGTTCCCTTTGACGGGCCGTATTGGCGGCTTCCTTCGTCGCTTACATGTCACGCAATCTCTTATCAGTGCGCGCACTGTCGGTCGAACCTTTAAAATCCAAAAGCGTTCCCTCGCTTTGTTCACTATATATTCACGTCCCGCGTGATGATCCCGTTCGTGAATCTGACGTAAATATAGTGACGTCATCGGATGTTTGCCTTCCAAGATGGGTGGGCACTTCCTATCTTGAGAAACGTTCGCGGCATTTATGCGACCGTTTAAACGAATGACGTCGTCTTGAAAAATCGGGTCCAATCGGTAGAGTCGACTGGTCCTGTCTACTCTCCTACCTACAGCGAGTCGCGCTATTTCCGCTGGAAAACACTCTCTCTGAGCCTCCCTTATCAGTAGCAGCTCGGCCTCCTGCTTGTGACGCAACGTCAACTGGGTAGCGCGTTTGCGGCATTTGTCGACGAACAGCAGGACATACGCAGTCGTTCGTAGTAATCGTTCGTATGACGAGAAACGAGTCGTGTCGACGAGGCTGGTGATGTGCGCTATGTGCGTGACGATCTCATCACCCCCCTCTCCCTGCGCGATCTCCGTTGGCCAGATGTGTTCTGGTCCGCCCAGGAAGAGGGGACCAGTGAACCATCTGCTGTCGCTTTCCAGTTGCGTCATTCCGGACCGAGTTGCGTCATCGGCTACATTGTGGGCTGTAGGTACCCAGCGCCATTGTTTTGTCTGTGTGAGTTCACATATCTCCCGAAGTCGGTGCGCGACGTACGGCGTGTACTTTGAAGATTCGTTCCTTATCCAATGTAGGGCGGTCTTGGAGTCACTCCAGTATGTCGTATCTAACGACTCAAAACGATGTTCCCGTTTAACTTGCTCGGTTAACCTCGCACCTACTAGACACGCTTGCAATTCGAGCCGCGGTATACTTTGCGCCTTCATTGGCGCGACCCTTGCTTTTCCTGCGACGAGTGTCACGATCACTCTTCCCTCAGGGGTCACTGACCTCATATATACCGCCGCCGCGTACGCCTGCTCGCTCGCGTCGACGAACGTGTGTAGAGTTCTATTCACTACACCACCTTTAAAATAACATCTCGGGAGTCGTAGGTTCGCTACGTATTTTAAATCACCTAACCATTCTTCAAAAATGCAAGCCTCTTCCGGGGGCAAAGGTTCGTCCCATCCGGTCTGTTTGCGCCACAGGTCTTGTAACATTATCTTAGCCGTTATCGTATACGGACTAAGCATGCCTAGCGGATCAAAAATGGACATTACTGCTGCTAATGTCTCTCGCTTTGTCGGTGCGCGTTCGCGCGCTTTCACCTCGGCGGGCACTCGTGGCATTTCCACGTTGAAGGCGAACTCGTCAGTCGTCGGTAGCCACATAATACCCAACGTCTTTCCGTAGGGATGTGCGTTCGCTCCTAACTCCTTTGGCGAACTGGACTTGTCGCTATCGCTTATCTCGCATAGTAGGTCGGCCTCGTTGGTTTGCCACCCTGCCAACTGAAAACCGGCTCTTGCGTGCACGGCGACCACCTCCCTCATAGCCTCAGCCGCTTGTTCCCGGGTGTCGTAACTGTCCACCCAATCATCCATATAGTGAGCACGCGTGATGGCGTAGTGCGCGTGCGGGCGACTTTCTCGGCAATCGTCCGCGTTCTTATTGCGCACGCTGTGTGCTAGAAAAGGTGAACTCCTAGCACCGAAAATCATGGACGCCATCTCGTACTTGATTGGTGGTCCGGACCGATCGTTGCCACGCCACAGGAACCTCTGCGCTCTTCTATCTTCCGGCCGAATCTTGATTCGAAGGAACATCTCTCGTATGTCCGCGGTGACGGCTATCGACCTTTCACGAAATCTAAATAACACGCCATAGAGAGTATTCAACATGTCGGGCCCGGAGAGTAACTCGTCGTTCAGACATTTCCCTGCAGAGGTTGCTGCCGCGTCGAAAACTAAACGTATCTTCCCAGGTTTATTCGGGTTCGTGACGGCAAAATGTGGTAGGTACCATTCCGGTATGACACTCTCCCTACCTACATTCTCGGCTACTTTGTTCGCGTACCCCTTTTCTATGAGGTTATTGACCTGCGACACATATGCTTTTTTGAAGTCAGCTGACTTATCCATTTTCCTTTCAATGGTTTTGAGTCTACGAAAGGCCATATCGTAACTCGGTGGTAGGTGTGGCTCATCACTCCGCCACGGCAACCCTACCTCGTAGTGATCGTTAACCAGCCGAGCAGTCTTCGTGAAAATATCCTTCGCCCGTTCGTCTGCCAGCACTGGTCTCGGCTGGTGAACTATCCCCAGAGCGTCGATCGAGAAATGCGATGTGATGAGGTCCTTTAACTCTTCGCAATCATCGGATATTTCCTGTGGGTGCACGTGCAATGCTATCCCGCTACTCGCCTCGAATTCAGTTACGCGCCGTGGTACCGTTCCGTGTACCACCCATCCTAGCTGCGTAAGTGAAGCGGCTGGCTCGTTCTGCCGTCCCGTGAGCAAAGTTCGCGACACTATCAAATGCCAATTATCGGCGCCTATCAATAGGCGTGGCTTCGCATTCTCGTAACACACGTCACGTGCAGGTATACGTTTCATGTGTTCGCAGCGTAGATAGCTCGCTTTCACGGTCTGACCGGTTATATTTAAACTTTTAACGGTACGCGCGCGTATGTTAAAATACTCTGAGCGTTTTCCCTTGATGTCTATTTCCACGCAACGACTGTCGTTCTCTTGTCGCGTGGCCGTAATCCCGTGGACGCGTAACGCTCGCTTAGTTCCTTTCGCGCCCATTTCGTTAGCTATCTCTTCGTCGAGTAGCGTAATAGTGGAGCCCTCGTCCAGTAACGCATGCGTCTCTATTTCCTTGCCGTCCGGCCCCCGCAACGTTACTGGGCACACTTTGAGTAACACCGCGCTTATCTCGCTGCCGGCATGGGCAGATGCGGTGGTCGCCGATTCTTCCCTCACGCTCCTGGTCCCACAGTTGGTGGAGGCGCTAGCCGCGTCCGACGTTCGGTCGGCGGTGTGGAGTAGCCTATGGTGCGATCTACGACATTCCTGCTCTCCGCACTTCCTCGCGGTACACTTGAATCGACGATGTTTACTCGCCAGACATTTGAAACATGCTCCAGTTTCCTTGGCCCATTCCCATCTTTGTTGGACCGTCATGTCACCAAGTTTCTTGCAGCTTGGCGTGGCATGTCCCTCGCCACAGCACAAGCACGTCTTCTTAGCCCTCTCTCTCTCGTCCTCGCCAGGTCGCTCGGCGGCGGCGTACGTTGCGGGTACGCGCGCTTTATTCCTCCTAATGACCGCTTGTGCTCTGGCGGGAGCTTGCTGACGCGTCGCTTCCTTTGAAGTCGTAGTCACGGTCGACGAGTACGCGTATCTTACGGCCCGATCAGCTTCCCTCATTAGGTAGCGCGACAGCGTAACGATCTCTGCTTCCACGCGACTACCATGCTCTTGGGCGTAATCACACCAACGCGCGCGCATGTGTGGGCTGAGCTTCTCTACTACGTGTCTGGACAGCATTGGGTTTTGTAGGTACCCCCTATCATCCAGACACGATAGCACGCTGACGATGTTCTGCAGCTTTATCGCGAACGCGTTGAGTTCAGCGGCCGTCGTACCAAGTCGCGGTAATTTTCTTAACTCGTCGAGCGACTTGTCGATTATAATCTCGGGACGTCCGTAACACTGTTCGAGTGTATGCATTATCACGGCGGGGTCAGCAGCGGTGCAAAGTAGCGCGGACACGGTCTCTCTCGCTTCACCTTTCAGGCTGTTGCGTAGGCGCGCTAAGTTCTCTCCTCGTGAGAATCCATACTCTCGTGTCGAGTCTCGCATTGCTGACTTGAACAGCAACCACTCGTGCGGCGCTCCCGTGAAAATGGGCAACTCTATCGCTTGACGCGGCGGCGGTCGATAACGTGTCATCCTATTTAACGCGTCGGCTAGCTTATCGATATCTCGGGATCGAGATCGAGATCTATGTCGCGACCTAGGCGGTGACCGCGACCTAGGTTCGCGGGGCTCCTTATTCTCTACGCGGGGCGGCTCCTCCCTCGGAAAGTACGCGTGTTCTCGCTCCTCATACTGTGGCGTACGCGGCCTCGTAAATTCCTGCCTACCCCGGGCGCGCTCAGCTTCCTCCCCCCGTATGTGAACCGGGGCGGGTGCGCGTATCGCTGACGACGTTTGATCTATCGCAGTCAGCGATGGTAATTCCTCGTCCCCCGTAGGCTGCGCGCATTGCAGCCAATTATCGATTCGATTATCGGTGTCCGCGACGTCCTGGGCTATATCACTATCTCGATCTGTTTCCTCGCGAATGGTAGCTACATCTATCGCTAATCTCTTCTTAACCAGCTCGGCTTCGAGTTGCAATTCCTGGCGGCGTATCGCGGCGAGGCGCTCCTCAGCATGTAATTCTGCTTGCCTAATGCGCAGTACAGCACTAGCGGTGGATTGGCGCGATCGTACGGATTGGACGGGCGACCTACTATTTATCCTATCAACGGCGGGCGCGGGCGCTGGGATGGCGGTCGCGGCGGCGGCTGACGTTATAGCATCCATCGTAGTGTTCTCGGCTGTCGGCGCGTTCGTAGGCACTGTTGCAGGAACTGGTACAGACGCGGGAATCGTAACGCGGGGGTTAGCGCGTGATAATACTGTCGCGCGGGACGACGGTGACGCGGGGGGGTCTTCAAACACGCGGGCTTGCGTATCTTCGTTCTTCTGGCTTCTTGTAGTCGGCATCCTTCCTCCTCGTTTGGCACCCTAGCTCTATCAATGCCCTAGCGGCCCTATCAGACCTACCGGAGGGCCCTATGAGAGGGATATGCTCCGGCAGGGATGGAAAATGTGCAGGAAATGGAAAGGTGGGGACTACCCTGCAGAGAACTACACGCGCTACGAGGTGCTCAGCAACCGGTGGGAACGACCGGTTGCCTCGGCAGTGCCTACAGTCCGGCCCTCGCAACGTGCGCAGCCTTACAGGCGCAGTAGTGCTGTTCAACCACGTTTGGTTGGCGACACCGCACAATATGTCGCACCGCCTTGAAACGGCGTTAACTCAGGCACGCACCTTTGACACCGTTAGGTGGCACGTACCTGAGCCGCGGTCCACCCGCTTAAAAGGTTCTTGACGCGACGGCGTAAAGGACCCGTGGATCCCTCTCTGCAGCTCGACACGACGGCTTGACACGATGACTTGACACGACGGCTCGACACGACGCTGGCGGCTCGAAGTTCCCGACGTGGCGACAATCCTAAGCACCTACTGGGTCGGACTTGCTGCGTTCCTGTGTTCCTTTTCAATCTTCAGAATAGGTATTCTTCGTAACGTGACTTGCTGCGTTCCTTTTCCCACTTGAAGCGTTCCTTTTCAATCTTGAAAGCTTTCCTCTTCTTTCTTGAAAATAGGTTTCTTCGAAACGTAACTTGCCGCGTTCCTATTCTTACTTGCAGCGTTCCTGTTCGAGCTTGAAGCGTTCCCTTCTTCAATCTTCGACACCCAACTGTATTTCTTCACGTCTCCCCAAAGACGCACAATAAGCCGCTCGATATTCCTTACCAAAGGACCAATATCCGGCTCTCGAAGGACCAAAGTTCCTCTGTTGGGGGCAGAGGATGTAAATAATTACACAACACAATGGTCACGCTTGAAAGGCCTCAGCCAATTTATTTAACACGTATAAAAATACAGACTTCACATAACACGTGTAAATATCGAGTCCTTTACGTACATACGCGTGACGCTAACTCACAAATAGTTCACAGTTACTTTACAATACTTCACTGACTCTAATACGTTAGATAACTTAGGAAATCTGGAAATCTAGGGCCGCTCCAGGAGCGTAGGGTGCCAAGACAAACTGTCGCAGTGACGCTTCGAGTCGAACTGCAGAGAGAGAACGTCGTCTTCAACGAAAGTGCAGCTTAAGTACTTTTTCAGCCGGTCGCAAATCGTGGGAGAGAGTCCCTTTTCCTCTAGTCTATTTCCTAATCCTGTTGAGGCCGGCTGACGTTCACCTCCCGACCCCCCGCATACGGCAAGCACACCATTGGTCATCAATAGTGGCGTGATTTTCCCCGTTGTAATCTACCAATAGAAACCCAGATTATTCTTAACGGTTTTTCTGTACTATTTACTTCTAAGAACCGCATTATGTACTTCTAAGAACTCAGTACATAGCCTTATATACTATCCCAGTAGCTGATTGGACAATAGTCTAGCCTCTGATAGGCTTGCTCTCTATTATGTACAGCGCTTATGTACATACATTATGCGTCTGTGAATGACGTAATGTTGATTATATTTAGTGATTCTAAATTACATGCTCGTGTCCGTAACAATATTATTTTTTTACATTTTAATTTTAACATCTTAGTTACATAGTCTGTGATATCTTCCTTTCGTATCTTTAAACTATTGCCTATACACACAGTTAAATTAGTAGCATAATTATATGTTTTTCCAATTATTGATTTCATAATATGCTTGTATGTTGACCCAGGTATACAATAATTCTGAGTAGAATAGCTAAGGTTGTTGTTTATTAATTTGCCTAAACCTCTTCCCATACTATCTGAGAACACAACTGAATGATTATAATCCTGACTATTACAGTATTGAAAATCACCAAACTCAGCCTGGTTAACCTGAGATAATTCCTGTCCAAAATCAGGTAAACCTTGTTCAGCAACACAGTCTTGAGAAGAACTCTCAGCCTGGGACGGGTCCTCCGTTGCCTCAGGCTGGCCAGCCTCTAGGTCTGAGAATGTCTGACATGTGCACTGACTCATAACTAATTCATTTGCAGCAAGAATGTGTTCTTTAATTTGGTTCTGAGATTGTACATACTTAATGTAAAGAGAACTGAGTGAATTTTCAAGTACTTTCAATTCCGACTGTAATTGCTGTGTATCTATTTCATAAATCTTCTTGCTGTCTTCCAATTTAATCTGATAATTATTTAATTTATTTATTAAGTCAACACGTTCTTTCCTAAGTGGAATATATTTGGAAAAGCGTTTATGTTGTTTTTTGAATTGGTGACATTTTTTAATTATTCGTTTTATTTTTGCATATTATTTTTATTTTTTGTGACTAACTGTTAAACTATTGTTATGATTCAATAAGGAATCCTCAGTTAGGTCGATAGTAAGCATGGGATGGGGGTTACAATTGGAGCTTAATAATTCATTATATAAATGGTTAGTTTCCCTAGCCTGAGTACTTTCTTTTTCTTTTTGCAATGTGACAATTTTACTGTTGGCATAATTTAATTCATCCTGGAGATCCTTATCTTTGCATAAAGCCTCCTCATATAAATCAGCACCCGGTCACAAGGCGCGCACTACCCAGGCTTGCCTTGAAGCAAATATTTCGGATTTCATTAAGGCTGATGATTAACCCTCAGTTAACTTAGACCTCAACACCTGTACTACAAATTGTGGTCTGTATTAGAGGATATGGGCTGCTCCAAACGTCACAATAATTAAGAATCCTTAAAAAATTCTTTACGATCAGCGGTGGGAAACTTTCCAATGGTCACAGTGCGTAAACCGATAGACGCGTGGCCTGAACGCTTAGAAGCCTGTGTTAAGGCTAAGGGTGGAAAAAACCGAATTTATGGCCATATTGGGTACCTACACAATTACTTTTGAATAGATAAGTTTCTAAATAATTATTAAAAATAAGCAAATTGTAGGCGGCCTGAATTTCACAAGCAATTTAAAATTTTCACTTAAAAAATTAATAAAAAAAACTAATTTTAAAAACGGTTTCACTGAAAACCGGGTAAAAACTCGGGTTTTAATTTTGGCTGGTTTTGCATTTCCTAGTTAGAGCTTAGAATTAAAGAGTTTAAATATATTTAATAGTAATTTATATATTTATGCGTAATATTTATAATGACTAAATTACGCTTAGTTGATTTTGTTGATCATGTTGATTTATATTGTACCTACTGAGTTTAAACACAAAACGCAAAATAATACACCTTTTACCTAAATATTTTTTTGCATTTTTATTTAAAATTTTGAATAAAAATACATTTCTTTTAATAAAAAACTTTTTACAAAAAAAATAATGGGTGATTCATTCGGAGTTACTTTTTCCAAAACTAAAAAAAATATGAATAAAACAAATTTATCGGGTAATCTTTATTATAATACAAAAGAACCATTTCTTACATTTACTTTTTAAAGATTATTTCTTTCAAATGTTGTCCGTAACTGCGATTAAGGTGGTCCATTCTGGAGTTCCAGTTTTCGATGACCCGACCGAGCATTTCCAGTGGTATTTGGCGAATAACGCGAGTAATGTTGGCTTCCAGTTGATCAATCGTACGCGGCTTATCCATATAAACTTTGGACTTTACATAACCCCACAGAAAAAAGTCTAAGGGTGTGATATCACAGGATCTAGGCGGCCAACTGACTGGTCCGAAACGCGAAATTAACTGTTCACCAAATTTTTCTCGCAACAAAGCCATGGTTTCACGTGCTGTGTGGCAAGTGGCGCCGTCTTGTTGGTACCAAAAGTTTTGAAGATGACGGGCTTCAATTTCAGGAAACAAATAGTCCGTTATCATGGTACGATAATGGTCACCATTGACAGTGACGTTCTGGCCGGCTTCGTTTTTGAAGAAATATGGACCGATGATTCCACCACCCCATAAACCACACCAAACTGTTGTTTTATCTGGATGTAATGGTAGCTCTTGAATCTCTTCAGGTTGCTCTTCAGACCAAATACGGCAATTTTGTTTGTTAACATATCCGTTGAGCCAAAAATGTGCCTCATCGCTAAACAAAATTTTCGTTGAAAACAGTGGATGGGTCATCGAAAACTGGAACTCCAGAATGGACCACCTTAATCGCAGTTACAATCAACATTTGAAAGAAATAATCTTTAAAAAGTAAATGTAAGGATTGGTTCTTTTGTATTATAATAAAGATTACCCGATAAATTTGTTTTATTCATATTTTTTTTAGTTTTGGAAAAAGTAACTCCGAATGAATCACCCATTACAACCGACTTCAAAGTAAAAAAAACACTGAATAGTGCAAAATAACTTTAATTTCGGAAGTCGGTGTTTCTATAATAGTTTTGCCTCTTCGTTATTTAACACCGACTTCCGAAATTAAAGTTATTTTGCACTTTTCAGTGTTTTTTTTTACTTTGAAGTCGGTTGTATTTTTTTTTGTAAAAAGTTTTTTTATTTTACACTTTTTAGTTATGGTACCACCACTAAAAAGTACCCCTCAGCCAAACTTAAATACCTTATAGCCAGAGTGCATCTCATGACAATTCTAATTATCCCAAACACGGTTATATTACATTAATTTATTACAGAGTTCCGGTGCCTAACTTCAGGCTTCATCATCAGATCAGTTCGATATATTCCCCCTCTACTTTCAGTCAGTCATCGACTACACGTATAAACAGAGCAATTTTACTTGTTACGACGGTTCTGCTGTGATCCTATGAGGAGTTCTGTTCCATATCTTCGAAGTTCATGATCAGATCATAACAACATTTCTATGGGACCAACTCGGAAGTATAACCATCCAATAAAAAAAAAAAATTCGAAATCGGTCCACAATTGACCGAGAAATCGGTGAACATACATAAAAAAATAAAATAAAAAACATACATTCAACCGAACATATAACCTCCTCCTTTTTGAAGTCGGTTAATTAAATAGATAAGTTTCAATTTAAATATCAAAGAGATACAAGATGTAGGTGGCCTGAATTTCACAAGCAGTTTAAAAATATCATTTACACAAATAATAAAAAAAACTTATTTTAAAACCGGTTTCCCGGGAAACCGTTTTTTTTAGAAAACCCGAAAAAAAGCCGGTTTTTAATTTTAGCGGGTTTTGAATTCCCTAGCTCACATACACACACTGCGCACTTCGTCTATTTCTTATTCTGTGACTGCGTCAGGCGCTCACTTATTTTTGTCAAACAGAGATAGCTATATTCCGCGATACGCGTCGACTTGCAGTTGCAAGCGGCGTTCGCCGGCCTCTTAACACCACCAGTTTTGGTGGAAATCCACTAAGTTGGCAACACTGGCCGTACACCGCTAGACTGTTTTGTCTTGATCGTGACGTAGACGAAACAGTCTTGTCGCAGACGTCGTAGACAAGTCTGCGACGTCGTAGACAATTCTGTCTAAGACAGTCTTGTCTCAAGTGTGGCAGTTTGCAGGCCCTTAGAAATTTATTTGGTGTAGCTGCTTTCTTCTTAGTGTGCGTGTGCAAATTTTAAGTGTGTGTCGTAAATACACTATTTGTGAATGTTGTAATTATTTAAAAAATAAAAGAAAATATGTTTATTTGGTTGGGAGATAAGCGGCATATCTCTGGATATCTATGGTGTCGCGTATGTAGCGTCGCATGGCGTGGCGTCGCGTGGCGTGGATCTAATGTAGCTCTACAAGTCTAGTTGCCATATAAAATGTATGGAGACCGATGCGCCCAGATCGGCGTACGTGACCCACGTGTGCGCAGTGTAGTTCTACCTTTAAAGTAGTCCTTGTGGTGTTGCTTCGTCAGTCTGTGTGACACAGCTGGGTACTTCAGGAGCTACCGCCACAGACTGGACATTTTATTGAATATTTATACTTCTTTAGTTCGTCGGAATGTGATACTGAGTGAGTGCGGGTAGATGGTAATAAAAGTCACTAAGTTTCTAGTACTCACGGTTTACTCGGATTTCACGAAAATCCACGATCACAAAAGCATACACGAACACATGAACAGAAGGAGTGGACGATACAGTCACAATACACAATAGTCAGAAGATCCAGAACACAATAACACAATGGCAAGGCTTCACGAAACGAGGTATCCGAAACTACGAAAGCGCGCACGGCAGTTGGTAGCGGACTGAAGGTCGACGTAGGTTAAACTGTGTGCGTGACCATCGCACGCACACATGCAACTTCGTCCTTCGACACCACCGATGCGTTCCGAAATATGATATCGTTTTGTGTATCATAATAAATATTAATAAATGTGATTAAATAATTGTGTTGCTGTTGTCGTGGTGTGTGATTTTATAATATACATAAATAAACTATATTATTGTGGTATGTAGATACATACCCTTCATCCCCAGCCCCCAGTTGTCAGTCCCCAGTTATCCTGCTATGTGCATATTAATTATGTAATTTTCCCTTCACTGTGTTTTCTAGAACTGGAAAATCTATACAATAGCCATTTAGATGCAGAAGATATACCAGCACATCAGTCTGAGTCTGATTCAGAAGATTATGTACCCTTAATAAAGATCAAAACGGAAGTGGAAGGAGAACAAGAAGTATCGAGGAAGAAGCGAAGAGCCAGTGAGACGACACGTGAGTATTAGTTAGTGAATCGCTCTGTAAGCGAACAGGCCGACTCACAGCACATCTGAATAAGGTACTGAACACTGATTGCAGATACAACAGAACAGTTCTGTGTGGAATATCATTACCCTTGCTTTTGGCACTGCCGTAGTCGGGTACTTACAGCATGTTTTGTTAAATCCTTTGGTAGTGCGTGATCAGTAACATTTTGTTTTTTTATTTTATTTTATTAAGGACTAACGGCGAACTTCTTACCGCCTAATAGTCAATGAATATTGTGATACCTTTTAGCTGAACTGTCAAAAGATAATGCCATCTACTGGCATTATCAGAATCAGCCTAATTCATTTTAAAATTACATTTTAACAAGAGATGGCGTTGTATTAAAAAAATCAATTCATTTACTCTAATGAGAACCATTCCTTTTATTTTAATGTGTTTTGAATTTGGCGCTTATTTGATTTAAAATCGTAGGAGCGGTCATTGCGAAAAAACGAAAACTGCGAATACGAGGAAAAGAACTAGAAGACGTAATTACAGAAAATCAAAAGAAGAATGAAGAGTCAGATACAAAAGTTACCCAGAACACGTCAAATTTTTCGTCTAAACTTATTCCGAAATTTCAAGTACCATTGACTAATACAACACCTCGAGTTAATATTAGTGTTATTGATACTACTTTAGACACAAATTGTCGTAATAATATTAAAAAACTTAACTTATCAAACCACACTCGTATACGCACGGGTGGAGCACCTTACAAGTGTGATAATTGTCAGTACAGTTGTAATAACAAGGGAGATTTAAAAAAACATATCCGTGTACACACTGGCGAGAAACCTTTCAAGTGTAAAGAATGTCAGCTTTGTTTTAGTCAAAAGTTTAATTTAACAAATCACATTCGTACGCATACAGGCGAAAAACCTTACAAATGTAAAGAATGTCAGCGCTGTTTTAGTCAGAAGGATCAGTTAAGACGGCACATTCGTACGCACACTGGCGTGAAACCTTACAAATGTGAAAAATGTCAACTTTGTTTTAGTCATAAGATTACTTTAACAAATCACATTCGTACGCATACAGGCGAAAAACCTTACAAATGTGAAAAATGTCTACTTTGTTTTAGTCAAAAGATTACTTTAACAAATCACATTCGTACGCATACAGGCGAAAAACCTTACAAATGTGAAAAATGTCAACTTTGTTTTAGTCAAAAGATTACTTTAACAAATCACATTCGTACGCATACAGGCGAAAAACCTTACAAATGTAAAGAATGTGAACTTTGTTTTAGTCAAAAGATTAATTTAACAAATCACATTCGTACGCACACTGGCGAGAAACCTTTCAAGTGTAAAGAATGTCAGCTTTGTTTTAGTCAAAAGTTTAATTTAACAAATCACATTCGTACGCATACAGGCGAAAAACCTTACAAATGTAAAGAATGTCAGCGCTGTTTTAGTCAGAAGGATCAGTTAAGACGGCACATTCGTACGCACACTGGCGTGAAACCTTACAAATGTGAAAAATGTCAACTTTGTTTTAGTCATAAGATTACTTTAACAAATCACATTCGTACGCATACAGGCGAAAAACCTTACAAATGTGAAAAATGTCAACTTTGTTTTAGTGTTAAGGCTTCTTTATTAAGTCACATTCGTACGCATACTGGCGAGAAACCTTACAAATGTGAAGAATGTCAGCGCTGTTTTAGTCGGAAGGGTGATTTAAGACAGCACATTCGTACGCACACTGGCGTGAAACCTTTCAAGTGTAAAGAATGTCAGCGCTGTTTTAGTCGGAAGGGTGATTTAAGACAGCACATTCGTACGCACACTGGCGAGAAACCTTTCAAGTGTAAAGAATGTCAGCGCTGTTTTAGTCGGAAGGGTGATTTAAGACAGCACATTCTTACGCACACTGGCGAGAAACCTTTCAAGTGTGAAGAATGTCAGCTTTGTTTTTCTCGGAAGTCTTATTTAACACACCACATTCGTACTCACAGTAAATATGCACGCCACTGTCGGAAGACTCAAAAAAATGAAAATACAAAATAAGTTTTCACTAGCTTTAACGAAAAAAATATAGTATTGACTTTTAACAAAGCGAAAGGATTCCTATTGCGACTGATATTAAATACAGAATGATCATGTCAAATGTAATTTAATTCTTAAAACATGTCCATTCGGTTCGTCGCACTGTGTGGATATTGAGTCGGTTTGTGGCATAGGTCATAAACTTTCATGTTTTTATAGTTATACAGCTGATTTTTTTTATTAAATAGAGTGATACTTTAAAATGATATACAGTTTATGCATTTATATATGTAATAGTCACTGAAAATGTAAAACATGAAATATTGAAAACTTATCAGAAAAAACAAATCCAAAATTAGTATGGATCTTTTACTCAACAACGCTCAGAATGCGGACCTATGTCAAACCTATTAGTTATCACTTGACACTTGTGTTGTGTAGATTCGATTGTTAAGTCCCCAACTCTGTTGCAAAAAAGCTCTATTATAAAATATGTACTTATATCTATCATCTACGCTTTTATGTATTTTAAATAAAATTGGAGTGTCTGTATTATCAAAAAACATTTGTTTACTAAAAGACATTGCCCAAATTTGTATGTGGAGCCGTACCAACTTGCGTCAAACCAAATTTACTCGCAAGAGTATAGTTATTATTGAAATTTTCACTATCTAAAATTTTTTTGTTAATATTTAACCACATTTTTGAGATATTAAAAAAAGTTCGAAAACGCCTGATCATATTTCATAGCAATTTTTAACCGTAGTGATTATTATAATTTGTATTCTATACTATAGGTATGCGTTTTAGGCCAAATTGATGAGTAGTGTACTGCATTATTATTGATGTATACAATGTGGAGCAGGACGATTGACATTCCTCTAAACCACGTAAAGAATGGCATACTCTTTACCTGTATACAAAAAATCAATCAAATCCAATGAATACTTCAGCCACAGGAAGTTATTTTTCATTTTCTTATTTTTCAACATGATGTAGATTGGAGTCCGTAATAATAGGTAAACATTGTAAGGTCAGGAACCTGTGCAAAAACCTACGATTCTATTCTCAACGTCTCAATATGCTTGAAAGACAGAGAAAGGTGTCATACGATCCCACTCTGACGCGCCCCGCACACTCCCACAAAATACTACAATTATAAAGAAAAAGAAATATTACTTACGCAAATAATGCATTAGTGGTGCATAGAAAATTGCGAGTGTGTGTGTGAGCGGAATTTTTTTCGGCAAAAATTCCTTGACTCGGTAACTATGTCAGTCAGTGCATAGCGGCGCCCTTTGAGGAGAGCACACGCCTACTTTTGTTATCTCAAGACGAGCCGCGCGCGCATTGTCGTGATTTTATGAAAAGTTTGTTGTTATTGTGATTAAAGTGATAGTTGGATTAGTGCATAGGTTAGTGTGACTTATTGGTGTTAGTGTAATATTAGTTATTTAGGCATTTATTAGGTAGCTAGTTTTGTGATTTAGGTTAGGTTTGTAGTTTAATTATGCCTCAAATAAGGTACACAGCTGCCGAGTACACCGACATGGTACTTATGTACGGAGAATGTGAACAAAATGCGGCTTTAGCATTGCGTACATATCGGGAGAGATATGGTAACACAAGAACGTGCCCTACCAACAGCCGTGTTTTTACCCTGGCCGTTCCGAGGTTACGAGAGAATCGGCCTTTGGTTTCTCAAGGAGAGGGCGTGTCTTCAAATTCAAGTATCGAGGACCGGATATTACAACATTTTGAAAACAACCCGACTTGTAGCCTCCGGAGAGCAGCGCGGCGGTTTCAAGTGAGTCACAGAACTGTCCATAGAATTTTGAAACGGCATGCACGGCGACCTTACAAGTTCAGAAAAGTTCAACAACTGTTATCCAGAGATATGCCAGTCAGAGTGTTATTTTGCCGATGGCTTCTCGACAAAATATCAGACGACCCTGACTTCCTATTTAATATGTGGACAGATGAGAGCACTTTTACAAGAAATGGAGTTTGGAATAGACAAAACCTAAGATATTGGAGTAACGAAAACCCGCGCCTAAGTCGAGAGTCTTCATTTCAGTACCGGTTTTCACTAAATGTCTGGGCTGGAATTCACAGGAACAAAATAATAGGTCCAGTGTTTATTGATGGGACATTAAATGCAGAGAAATTTTTAGAACTTCTTAGTGGCCCAGTGTCAGACTATACGGACGATTTACCTTTGGACGTGTATGGACGACTGTGGTATCAATTGGACGGTGCGCCCGCCCATTCCGTAATGCCTGTTAGACAGCGACTAACGGATATGTTTGAAAGTCAGTGGATTGGCCGTTTTGGACCTATTCGATGGCCAGCACGGTCACCGGACCTGACGCCACTGGATTTCTTTTTGTGGGGGGCCGTAAAAAACAAGGTGTATGCACGAGAAGTGAACACTGTGGACGAGTTAAAAATTAAAATAATTAATGCCTTTGACGAACTTAAAAGAATGGCAAATGGGGACTTGTTAAGACGAGTCCGTGAAAATTTAATAAGACGATGTCGCTTGTGCATAATGAACAACGGGGGACACTTTGAAAACTTAAAAATTTGACTGTTTGTGATTTTATGTGATTAATTATTCAATCAGTGATCTTTTATTAATTAACAACTCGCAACTTAGTGAGTTTATGCCGCTGATTTGTTGTTCTCCCATTAGAAGTACCTACGCCCAACATCACCGCCGCCCGCTACACCCGGCGGCGGTGATGGCACCACGCCGCGCACTAGGTCAGTGACTTTTCGTAGTTAAAGCGTGTTTACTTTTTATGCAGTTGATTCTGCTATTTATTTTGTTTTAAAATTGCAATTTTTAAATCCTCTTCCTCGGCAACTGCCACTGTGTTCGGACGTGTCTGTATCGGTGTCCTGTGACGACCAGTAACTAAGACCCCTTGCTTACGGAACTTTGCGCAGCCGTCGGTGTCTCGCACGACTGGACATCGAGCCTGCCTTTCACTTTTGCATCGACCAACGAGTAAGACCCTTCGATATATGAAACTTTGTACCGCCGCCAGTGTCTCGCACGCTTGGTTCGGACGTGTCTGTATCGGTGTCCTGTGACGACCGGTAACTAAGACCCCTTGCTTACGGAACTTTGCGCAGCCGTCGGTGTCTCGCACGACTGGACATCGAGCCTGCCTTTCACTTTTGCATCGACCAACGAGTAAGACCCTTCGATATATAAAACTTTGTACCGCCGCCAGTGTCTCGCACGCTTGGTTCCATTGCAGAATCAGTCCTTCCTGCTTGCGCTTGGTGCCTACAGATATAAGGTGTCTCCCCTCGGGGGTTTTGAGAGAGAGATAGCAAAAATTGCTGCCAACCTTGCTTTACAAAAGTTGCGTGTGCGCTAGCGCTTATTATTAAAAACATTATTTACATCGCATATTTCACGACTGCAGTAAATTAACATCATGATGAACAACTCAATGTCGGACCCCGATCTAAGTACGACCCATACAAATAAAACACCACCTAACTATGTTTTCGCTCGTAATAAGAGGTCGCTAACAGATTTATATACACCGGATTATGATAATTTCAAGGAAGAAATGAAAGAAATGATGATTACTATTCTCGACAAACACCAAGAAAAACTTCAAGATATTAAGGTTACACTAAGCGAAATTAGAGAAGTTAATCAGAATATTGAAAAATCTGTTGCTTTCCTCACAGCACAGAATGAAGATTTCAAGAAGAAAATTGAAACTTTAGAAAATCAAGCTAAAGAAGACAAAAAATGCATTAACTTATTAGAAGATAAAATTGAGGAGCTGCAGAAAAGTCAACGGAAAAGCAACTTTGAAATTAAAAACGTACCTAAAATTAAAAACGAAACTAAAGAAAACCTACTGGAAATGATGACCTGCCTTGCAAAAACCCTGGAATGTAACATGAGCGCAGCAGATGTAAAGGACATCTACAGAATCCGAGGAAAAAAGACGGATACTCTTAACAGTTCCATCATTGTTGAAACCAATTCCACTTTGCGGAAAACAGAAATATTAAAATTAAGCAAAGAATTTAACATCAAGCATAAGAGCAAATTATGTGCGAAGCATCTCGGTCTCCGAACCTCTGAGGACACTCCAATATTTGTGTCTGAACACTTGACGCTTCGGGGAGCAAGACTCCACTTCCTCGCTCGGGACTTAGCAAAGTCTAAGGAATATAAATTTTGCTGGACTGCTTATGGGAAAGTATATATCCGAAAAACTGAAACGTCGCCTATTATAAACATCATAAATGAAGCCCAAATACAGCAACTAATAATGGCGGAAAATTGACTAGACCCTGATTATGATTCTTTAACTATATCACAAAACAATAACTTTTTGAATTCCTTAGTCATAGCTTGCATAGTATCTTTTTATACTATAATACCAAATTGTCCATATTATTGTATAATAATATTTTCTTTGAGTTTGTTGGTAAGTGAAATTAATCTTAACTTAACTATAACACTAAAACCATGGTACACCTCATACTCGTTCCAAAACAACCACAAAATACAAACAATCTACATACACATACATATATATATCACACAATATACCAATCAACACGAAATTCAAACAATCAACATACACACACATATCTATATCACAAAATATACCAATCAACACAAAATTAAACATTCACATTCCATATATTATTTTTATCCACATAATAGTACTATAATTAATGTTAAAAAAATAAGATTACGCAACAAATTAAAATTAATAGCAATTCATAAATTAATAAAACTAAATACTACTCAGCCTAAACAAAATAAGCACCGTTATTTAATAAAATTAGTTCTAATAACTTTGATAAATGGGTGACCACATTCAAAATATACAAGAAATAGACAACTTAAACATAGCAAAAACAATAGCATGTGACAGTACGGAATTTACTAAGCGTTATAAGGCAAATAAAAATGACTTTACTGTTATAGCTCAGAATATAAGAAGTATATACCACAATTTTGATGATTTCGTAGTAAACTTAACTACCTTTAATTTTGAAACTGATGTAATAGTATTAACAGAATGTCGGCTTAGCGCCCATAAACCTATACCTAATCTAAATAAATATTGCTCATTTGCAACTAAATGTCAACTTAACCAAAACGATGGAGTGGTCGTTTATATAAAAAATAACCTAAAATCGAATGTCAAAGAGATAAAACTAGCTCAGGCCTCCTGTCTTCAAGTTGAAGTGTTAAATAACATAATTATATGCATCTATCGCTCACCATCATTTAAAAATACAGAAAATTTTATTAATTCTCTAGACACTTACTTATCCACCCTTAATTTGCAAAATAAAAATATCATTATTACGGGCGACATAAATATAAATATAATACCTAAACCTACAGAAAACTCCCATGAGTATAAAAATAGGACAGATTATCTAAATATGCTCACCGCCTACAGCATCTTTTCTGGACATTCATTACCCACCAGAGGCCAGAACTGCCTCGACCATTATATGCTCAAAATAAAAAGAAGTAAAACCACAGCATTTATCGCAATTTTACATACTTCCATAACTGACCATTTCACAACATTTCTTTCATTAAGTAAAATAAAAGTTCCACAAAATGCACCTAAAATCAATACTACCACAGATTTTGAAAAGGCTCTAATATATTTACAAGAAAAAAAGCTAACAGATCTACTTTTATGTAGTGACCCTAACATACTAACTGACTGCCTTACTCATAGAATAACTGATTCTATAAAAAACAATTCTATAACTACAAAAATTCCAAGTAACAAACGTATAATAAAACCCTGGATCACCGCTGGCATTCTCAAATGTATTAGAAATCGAAATAAGCTACAAAAAGAGACTCGTAATGAACCCTTTAACGAAATTAAAAAAATTACTTACACACGATATAGAAATCATTGTAATAATCTAATAAAAAAAATAAAAAGAAAATATGAAAGAGAAATACTTACTAAATCAACTAAAAATAACAAACTGCTATGGAAAAATATCAAAGCAATAACTTATACTACTAAACCTAAGAAATTAAACACGGAATTGACCTATTTAAAACCGTCTCCTGTGGAGTCTGCTAATTTTGTAAATAACTTTTTCGCTAATATAGGTAAAGAGCTAGCTGAGGATATTCAATTGAATATGAGTGTGGATGATCAAAATCATTACATTAATGAGCTTCCAACACAACCACAGTCTTTTACCCTGTACGATGCCGACATTGATGAGGTTAATAATATTATAATAAATTTGAAATCTGACAGCGCCCCTGGGTGGGACAACATTTCAACTAGGTTCATTAAATTTGTTAGACACGAAATTACTCCAGTTATTACTTATCTAGCTAATCTTTGTTTTAGAACGGGCACCTTCCCTTCTTTATTAAAGCAATCAATTATTACTCCTGTTTTCAAGGGTGGGGATAGAGACGACGTAAACAATTATAGACCTATTTCAGTTCTTCCAGTTATATCTAAAATCATAGAAAAACTACTAAATAATAGACTACTAAATTACTTAACTTCTTTCAACATATTATCCCCATCTCAATTTGGGTTTAGGCAGGGTATATCAACTGAGGATGCAGTAACATCTCTTAGTACTCTTGTTGTAGAACAGCTTGATGTTGGCAAGAAATGTCTATCAGTCTTCATAGATTTAAAAAAAGCTTTTGACACCGTCTCTCTCCCCATCCTTGCGAAAAAACTTGAAAAAATTGGAATCAGAGGAACACAGCTCTCTATATTTAAAGACTATCTGTCTGATAGAAAACAAAAGGTTAAACTGGAACAGTACATCAGCGATGAAATTGGCATAACATATGGTGTACCACAAGGCAGCGTCTTGGGGCCTACTCTGTTCTTAATTTACATTAACGACCTCTGTAATATGAAGATCAAAAACGCCAAAATTTTCTCATATGCAGACGATACTGCCATTGTTTTCTCTGGGCACTCTTGGGATTCTATTAAAACTGACGCTGAATATGGTATGTCTAAGGTTGCTCAATGGCTAAAGTATAACCTCCTTACGTTAAACACATCAAAAACAAATTACATTTGCTTTACCATCAATAATAGTACACAACCCAGTCAAGATTTCAGATTAAAAATACATGTATGTAATGAAAATGATAGTGCAGCAAGAAATCAATGTAATTGCTCAAAAATAGAAAAAGTGTCTTCTTTTAAATACCTAGGAGTTATACTAGATCAGAGATTATCATGGTACCCACAAGTTGAGCAGATTACCTCTAGGATAAGGAAGTTTATATGGATGTTTAAATCGCTGCGCCATGTAGTCCCAAAAACTACGTCCAATAACCCCAATTCCGAAAAAAACCTTCTTAATGAAATTTATATTGCTTTAGTACAATCCATAATTTTATATTGTATTCCCATATGGGGAGGGGCTCTCAAAACCCGATTTTTAGATGTAGAAAGGGCTCAAAGAGCTCTTATAAAAGTTATGTACTTCAAAAAACAACGTTTCCCTACTGTGAGTCTATATCAAGTGTCCAACCTACTGTCAGTTCGAAAATTATATATTGTATACACCATTTTAAAAAAACATAAAACACTAACCTATGACCCTCGCATAGAAACTAAACGTAGGAAAAGCATAGTCACAAATGTTCCTATAACAAAGACTGCTTTTGCTAGTATCCAATTCAATAAGCGATCAGCTTATCTTTATAATAAAGTTAATAAAATATTACAGATTTTTTCGAAGACCTCTCATGAGTGCAAATCCGTACTCATAAAGTGGATAAAAACCCTAAATTATGCAGAAACAGAAAAAATATTGTTATATGTGGAATAAACTTGAACTGATTACAGAAACACACACGCACACACATACACATGCACGCGCGCGCGCACGCACACACACACACACCCTCACACACACACTCTCTCTCACACACACACACACACACACACACACACACACACCTAATGGTACTGTAACCGACCCCAACTTCTAGGAGCTGGGGAATCTTATAGTACACCTTGGGCGCCTTAATAAATAAATACTTACCCACTAAATTTACTTACCCATAAAATGATTGAAATACAAAACTTATGTTTACATAACTTATCTCTTACTAAGCTGTTAATACGTAAGGAAGAGCGGAGCCTCCTGACACAGGCATATTTACATGCTTAAAAGGAGACTCCAACAACTAATAATTATAAGAAAAAAATCTTGTTAAAGAAATAAAGATTTTGTATTTTTGTAAAAAGATTTTGTATTTTTGTATTTAAATTTTCCACTTACTACTAATCTTCGTGTTTTAAAATGTTTCGATAGACTAGTACAGTGCTCGTTTAAATTTAATGTCGTAGTTCCAGATCCACATTGTATATGCGATAAGTCAGGACCCGGATTCCTTCGCTCCTATATTGTGGCGTTACTTACGCTCAGGCTTTTATCGCGCATGGGTAATTACGCTATACCTAGGCCTACACTGAAGAACACGATCTTAAGACTGTTAAAAATCGTAATGGTTTAAAGTGCGTTTTTTAATCCCAGATAATGATTTGACAAGTGCAAATGTCAAACTTCAGAAATATGTTGCCTGCTTTTTGATAAAAGTGATGTCTCCAAATTCGATTTTTTAATAATACAACCTCTAAGGAAAGTAGGACCAAGATACGATAGTGTTTGTTTATAGTAAAGTCTAATATGAATTGAAGATTGAAATAATTAGAAATATTCAAAAATATTACCATATTTTTTTTACACTCGGACTTTTACTTATACTAAGAACTCACAAAACCGTTTTTACCCGCGTCCGCTGCGGTTGCGGGCCCGCAGCTTCTGTAGAATGCTAGAGATATATGTATCCCGCCCCCCGCTGCACCGGCGGGCAACTAGTAGAATCGTGCGGGCCACGGTCGCCCGCAGCCTCGGAAGGTTGCGCCCGCACTCTGCGGTCGTTTAACACCCGCAGTGGCCCTCAGGGGCTAGAAAAATCCGATGCGAAATCCAAAATCGATTGATGCACCCAGAACTTTATAGACCTTCTTTTTTAATTCATATGTGAAGTAAGTATAATGCAACAGCTCGTTTCTGGTGTATGTCCACGGCGGTCTGGAGCTCAACTGATAATTAACCGCCCGTCTTGCGATTGTCATCTGCCAAGTTTTCAAGCGATAACCCCAACTGCGACGGCTGTGTAACCACACAAAACTCCGGTCTCGTGAGTTTAGAAATAAACCATCTCCACCGTTTTCTCGTGTTTCCTCCACCGTGGCGGGCGCGGTTGAAAACCAGTTGAAAATCATGAGTTCTTAGCTACTTTCTTTTACCAGGGAGCTCCAGTATATGGGCCTCCCAACACCATTTTATATCTTGTTTACAAGAGCGGAACGAGACAGTCTCAGTTTATGCTTTAGAATTATGAAAAGTTATCATCATTGGTCGTCAAGATGTTTTCAAGTCGGAGCAGGAGAGCGTGTCAGACTTTTACTACCTGAAACCAGATCGGCCTTACTGGGCCCCTACGGTTTGCTTACATCTCTTTGAAGAGCGCGTGGATCTTTAAGCGCTGTCGACGACTGGGGCTCAGTCCCGGCGATTACCGGACTGCCGGACGGCAAGCTACCCATTGCTTGACGTCGGTATTGACATTATGGTAGTCGGGATTGGGGTCTCGGCGACTGGAGCGAAAATATTTATTTAAAGATGTTCGTTCCCTCACTCGTGCAACCTCATTCTTCGCTAGAATTACTGTTTCGCAGAAGGAGGTGACCCCCTGCCATTCCTCCTCGCTCCAGACCATGGCCTGTACCTACCAGGACCCAGCGCGAGAGGTCCCTGCCAACTATTGCCTTCACGAGGACACAGCGGTGCTCCGCCCAAGTGGGACACACCTCCACCGTATGCTCCACCGTGTCCTCCGGGCGGTCCACACAGTGGTGACCTCCTGAATCTGAAGTAGGAACTTCCCGAACTGACCATGTCCAGTGAGGACTTGCTTCATGAGCAAGATGAGGACGCCGTGACGCCGTGACGCCTCCCCAGCTACTCCTCAAAGAGGGGACTGACCGTCATGATTATGGCGTGCCCATTGGTCGTCAAGCTGTGAATTCACAGGACTGCATTGCAAAAAACCGACACTCGATTCGTTTATCGCTACAATTTTATAAGAAATCCATGCGAAAATGGTACAAAAAGAGGACATAGAATTGTTTAATTATATTAATTAATTAATTAATTAATTATATACAAAAATATCACTTTGAGTAATTCTATATTTTTGTCTAGGTTTGAAAAATGACGCAGCTTTTGCTAGTCTTTCAATTCTTAGGCTTAAATTATATTTTATTTTATGAATTAGACATTTGCATCTATCAAATTACCTTCAGAAAATACAAAAACTGACCATAATTAGTTGCATTTTAAAACGAAACTATTTTTACGAATATTTTCGGTTTTTTTGTTCAATACCGGTTGCAGTACCTCACTATTTGTAAAATGGAAAAAACATGCAACATTCGAATTGTCAAATTATTATCTTTAATTAAAAAACAGATTTTAGTATTTTATTTAAGTATTTATAAAGTTATCAAGACCTAAACAAACTTACTACGTGTTTTAGTTCGATTTCTCGAATCAAAAAACGCAATACATCACTTACAGGTTGTGGGTTCTACATTCAGCTACCGAAATGTACAATAAGGGGGTTGACTGTAGCCTATCAACAACCTTAGCTGTACCTAGCAACCTAGCCCTAACCATATAGCTACAATATATACGTATATAAATAATAGTGCGGGAAGCCTGTTGCCATGAGACCTAAGGCAACAGACGGAAGGTAGGAAGAATGAAGGGTGTATAGGACGGGATTTTATCACTGCCGATCCGCAACCTCACGGACCGATCAATAACTAAGGCCGGATAAGGCCAGAGCTATCGGCAACCATTTATAGGCGCAGTAACAGTGAGAGGAGTCGATGGTTTCGTCGTAATGAAACAGCGTTGCTCGTAGCGTAGAAAGAGACTATGACATATTTACATAGTATTTATATTAATCTATTTACATTAGTTATTAACTTCTTGAGTAGCGTAATTAGAGACACAATAGTAAGACAATAGCGCACGACCGCCGGCGTTCGTGCGGGGATCAACAGCTTAATGCATTTGTTTGAAACAACTGATGTACCTAGTCGAATTATTTTAGTGACTAATAATTAATATTGACGTCAATTCGGCTTCACCGCCACTTTCTCGCGTGAACATAGGTACTTAACAAGGTAACAAATAAAGAATTTGTAATTGTTAGTCAGTTAAAACATTTACTTTTAGGGTACATTAGTATCAAATCATCGTCATCTTCCTGCCCTTGGCCCATGTTGCTTGAGGTAGTATTTTTTTCTTCCATAATATCCCCCTCTCCATATATTCACAAGTTTATTCTTTGGCTACTTACCATCATTGAATCCTATCTAAAGGATAGAATATTTCAAATAAAAGAAGACGAGTGTACATCATCTTTTCACCCTATCTTAGCCCAGGACCGGGCCGGGGACCGGGGTTGGGTTACCTCAGGGATCCGTTTTGGGTCCATTGCTGTACACCTTATACACCTCAGATTTACCACAGAGTGAAAATGTAATTATAGCTACATATGCGGATGACACAGCTATTCTTGCATGTAGCAGTTGTCCTACCAAAGCTTCCGTAATCCTACAGAGTGCCCTGAACAATGTTGACCAATGGCTGTCTAAGTGGAGGATAAAATCTAGTGCCAATAAATCTGTCCATGTAACATTCGCCTTACGCAAGGGAAACTGTCCACCTGTATCGATGCGAAGTAATCAACTTCCACATAGTGATTCAGCCAAATATCTGGGAATGCACTTAGACCGTAGACACACATGGAGAAAAAAAGGGATGAAATTAACCTGAAATATAGAGAACAGCACTGGTTACTTGCAAGGAATTCCAAGTTATCCCTGGACAACAAGCTTCTTATTTATAAGACCATGCTCAAACCTATCTGGACATACGGGATCGAACTATGGGATTCAGCATGTGACTCCAGCATAAATATAATACAGAGGGTTCAAAATTATATATTGAAACAAATTTCTAACTCACCGTGGTTTCTGAGGATCTCTGAAAAATCCACGAACATTTAGAGATACAGACAGTCAAGGAAGAAATCAGATCATCCTGCTCCAAATACAAAGCACGACTTGCAAATCATCCAAACCAATTAGCAGTGCAGTTGACCATTCCAGAATCATTGCGAAGACTGAAAAGGAGGCATATTTTGGAAACAGACAGCTGCATATAACTGAACATAGAGATTGTCCCATGAGGGGATATTGCTCTGCAAGCCATATTTCTATTTCATCACATCTGCTCATAGTTAGACGACTGATTGCAAGATAATGAAAAAAAAAAAAAAAAAATTCTTTGACTACACCTATTCTATATAAGTATAACTCTTAGGGTGTGTTCACATCTGGCGAATACGTCGCTAGAGAGCTGCGGGCGTGCATTTCAAGTTAGCGCGCCGTTTCCAAGCCATCACCGTGCCCTTCGCGCCGTGCGCGAGCGGCCCGCGCGCTGTACCTCACGCCCGCAGAAAGCAAATGGAAATGTATGCCCGCGAATTGCGCGCCCCGAACGTGCGCCGCGCGCGCCCACTTTACAAACCTTGCCACTTGCAACACTATGAGGTGACTATGAGTCACTATCTCAACATTGTCAATAATTATTATAGACGTATTGAATTAGGTAATTATTATTCAATAAAACTACCAGAGCTACTCAAATACAGTACAAAATCATCAAACGATATAAACGTCAGTTTAGCAACAAAATACTAAAATGTCCTAATCAAATTGACAGTGTCAAGTTTTGAGTTTCTAATATACGCAATGTTTACTTTATAAAAAGGTGAGCTAAAAATGAGCTAAAATAAAATAATTTAACAGAATTTATTTTTAGCATTTTAATTATTTTTTACTATATAATCTTATTTACTTAGGTAGCAGCTAAAATTAATTAGGGGAACCGTTTATTTATGATCATTGTAAGATTAAAAGCGTTAGCTTTACATACTCTTTGGTCAGATTACGAAAATAACTGGCAACTGTAATCGGAACGTAAAGATTTCTGAAATTAAATGACGTTATTTTTTTCGGAAGTAGGAATTGTTAATCATTTAATATCATTTTCATGATATTTTTTAATATGGTTAAAAAAAGCAGTTAAAAATCATTAAATCAGTACATTGTACACAAAAATAAAACATTATTTTTGCTATTGTATTATTTTTACTTGTGACGCAATATGGTACGGGAAATGAACATTCTTCTTTACGAGTATATCAAAGTGTATTCGATATCTATAAAAAAAGTGAACGTTGAAATGTTTGATTACTTAGTTATCGTTATATTTCTATTAGGTTTGTTCCGGCTAACATCCGAAATGGCTGGACCGATTTTAACAGGACATTTACTGACGGATAGCAAATGCTACAAGCAGTTACTTAGGCTACTTTTTATTGGGATATAGGTAATATTATAATGAGTATCTTATGCTACTTTTTATATTCTCGCGGGAACGGGACTTAACTCCGGTGGTCAGACCCTCGAGCAGGCGCCACGCCTCTAGGGTAACTTTACTTTGAGACCTTCATCACCCCTTGGGGAAGGTTGCATTGTCGTAGCTTGCATTTAGTTCCTGGAAGTTGACTTTATCCAGCTCTAAGAGTTTGCCTCCAGATAAAGCTTTGAATTATCAGTCTATACCTATTGACTTTATTAGAAGCTGGCAGTCAGACCCTCGAGCAGGCGCAACGCCTCTAGGGTAACTTTACTTTGAGACCTTCATCACCCCTTGGGGAAGGTTGCATTGTCGTAGCTTGCATTTAGTTCCTGGAAGTTGACGCTATTTAGCTCTAAGAGTTTGTCTTCAGACTTAGCTTTGCATGATCCGTCAGTGCCAATTCACTTGCTTAGCAGCTGGCAGTTGAGCCTTCAAGCGGGCCAAGCCTCTTAGGGAATCTCAACTTTGCGACCTTCATCACCCACCGGGGAAGGTTGCTTGCCGTATCATGCGTTAAGCTTCTGGAAATTTCTATAAAACACGTACTTAGTCCGTACCGTAGCATTTTCGAGAGTTGGCCTATGGACTTGCTCAGCAACTGGCAGTTGGTCCCTAGAACAGGCGTAACGCCTCTCGGTGTACATCAACACCGCGTTACCGAATGTTAAAAGTAATTACTCCGACATAGTATTGAACAAGGAGAAACTCGAATTCGTCGAAGATACGGTTTTCCTAGGGATCACGCTTGACTCGAGGCTACAATGGGGTCCTCATTTAACATCTCTGGCAGGTCGGCTTAGTTCGGCAGCATATGCTGTCAGAAAAATCCGTCAATTTACTGATGTAGATATACTGCGCGACTAGTTTTATTTTAGTTACTTTCATAGTATCATGTCTTACGGTATTTTGCTATGGGGACGGGCTGCAGACATAGAGTCTATTTTTATTCTGCAGAAGAGAGCTATCAGAGCCATATATAATCTTCGCAGACGCGATTCTCTTAGAGAACTATTTAAGGAAATAAACATCCTGACGGTCCCTTGTCAATACATTTATGAAAACATTATGTATGTTCGGAAAAATATTCATCTTTTTACTAAGATAAGTGACAGGCACAATTTTTATACTAGGAATAGGAACAAATTAGATCAACCTCGATTCAGATTGGCAAAAGTACATAGTTCTTTTATGGGGTACTGTGTAAGATTTTATAATAAAATACCACTTGAGATTCTACAACTAAATGAGTCCAAATTTAAAACATGCATTAAACGCACACTATGTAGACAAGCGTATTATAAACTGGAAGATTATATCCTTGACAAAAACGCTTGGCTAAATGCCGGTTCTGCTCCACAGCCACAGCCTTCAAATTAAGTTTTGTGTTTTTTTTAATATATATATTTCTAGTTATTGGAAGAGATACTTACTATTCCCCTTTTTGTTTTGTTATTTTCGAAATCTTTCTTATTTTATTTTATTTGTTTATTTCAATAGAGGTTATGATAATTTATTACCTTTTGCATTTGGAAACAATAGCATTGTATAATGTAGAAGCACTTTTTTTTTTTTTTTCAAGTTTTGTGAATGTGAAGTACCATGGAGAATTTTTATTAGGTTACAACTTGTTTGACATTACGAGCATGGCAGGTGAGAGTTTGTCATGCTCACTCAAATGTCTCGCTGATGGTGGCACGTGTTATTGGGTTGTAGCGACATCTATGGCGTCACATAAGAACTAATCCTGCATCGCGCAATCAAAGTTCTCCGCGCGATTGGAACATATAGAACAGCCCGAAATCATCTATCGGGCAGTAGCCCGCCAGACATAACATCCCGTCTGGTTGGAGGATCCTCCCTTTTCAACGGAGGTATGTGGGGCTTTACTCTCTGTTCCGCATACCTCCACACTGGTGACCCTCGACAATGAACGTCAGCACAGCCTTCGTGCAGCTATTACTTCGTGACGTCATCATCACTTCCTCAAGCTTTCGAGCAGCGAGCCGTACAGCCAGCACCCACGGCTTTAAAGGGTATCCTGACCACCAGCATGCCCACCTGGTCATACCTGGTCATCACCCTCAGCCTCATCAGCGACCTTGGCTAATCACACCGCACCTTCGGCCATTCACATGAAGAGCTATGAAGAATCTCTCCTGGTCGACGCAAGCAGTCAAGCCACTACATCGCACAGCACCGCTCCGACTCACTGGAGCCAGCAGCACTACTCCGACTCACTGGAGCCTGCAGCATCATCCCGACTCACTGGGACATCATCACCCCGACTCACTGGGGCATCATCCCGACTCACTAGGACATCATCACCCCGACTCACTGGGGCATCATCCCGACTCACTGGGACATCATCACCCCGACTCACTGGGGCATCATCCCGACTCACTGGGACAGCAGCACCCCGACTCACTGGGGCATCACCGCAGACAGTTCCGACTCACCGAGAACTATGCGGCATTCGGTTCCGACCCACTGGAACCAACCTACCACTGGTCTGGCACGCATCAAGAAGCATCAAGAACCATCGATCTCCGGAGGGGAGTGATGTAGCGACATCTATGGCGTCACATAAGAACTAATCCTGCATCGCGCAATCAAAGTTCTCCGCGCGATTGGAACATATAGAACAGCCCGAAATCATCTATCGGGCAGTAGCCCGCCAGACATAACATCCCGTCTGGTTGGAGGATCCTCCCTTTTCAACGGAGGTATGTGGGGCTTTACTCTCTGTTCCGCATACCTCCACAGGGTCATTCGGTTCCCTTCAAAATGGTTGAGCTAAGTGAGGCTGATGCACGCGTCATGCTCGTGAACGGGTGCCGTCGGTTGAGACTGGTCATCTCTTAGCTGCCAGTGGCTTAATTCAATTTCTATCTTTTTAATTAGTTTTTATTCTTATTTATCTACATTGTGCTCACATATTAGAAGCGACATGAAATATGTAACCAAGATTTATGTAACAATAATATGATTTTAAAAGAGTGTCCATGGAGTTTCTTGCACGTTCTTCTCCATAGAGATCTACGCTTTGGAACGTGCAATTTAGCTTCACTTTTCTTTTTTTGACTGACTGACATTTTGACAATTCAAAAGTGCCTGTAATTGGTCTATTTGAAATAAACGATTCTGATTCTGATTCTGATTCAACTCTGTGACGTTCATCACCGCCTGGGAAAGTTTGCATTATCGAACCTTGTATGAAATTCCTAAAGATTGTGACACTCAAACCAACTGTAAAGGGTTTACCTCAGTATCCCTCAGAGCCTATTGATTCGCAAAGCTGTCGGCAGTTTCTCGAACAGGTGCAACACCTTTTTAAGGTACCTTTGTCAACTTTGTAACCTTCGTCACCCTTCGGAGAAAGTTGCATTGTCATACCTTGTGTAGGTTTTCAGAAAATTTAGCACACGCAATCCAACATCAAGAAGAAGGAAGACCGTGTTTGTAGATTCGCTTAGCAGCCGGCAGTTGATCCCTCAAGCAGGGCATTGCCTCTTTCTTGAGGAACGCGTTGTACACGACGCGCTGTCGACGATTTGGGCTTGGTCGGACTGCGAGCTACACATTGCACGTCGTCCGAAATTCGTCGTTGATGTTACAAAGAGTAACATGGCCTACTTTTCATTTTCCCTCGGTAACGGGACTTAATTCCCAGTGGGATATAAAAAGAGGTCGCGAGTAACAGTTAGTATAATAACATATTTCCTATTGTATTTATTTTTAATATGGTCATGATATACCATTTTGAAATCCTCATGATGAGCCCTTTAATTTGATACCCATTTCACAGTAACCAAAAAATATTTTTTTTTTTACTTTATTTATGGCGTCTTTATTTTTTTTTTTTTTTTTATGTTTGTTACCTCAGAACTCCGTCGTTTATGGACCGATTTGCAAATTTTTTTTTCCCCAATATAGGATATGCTTCCAGATTGGTCCCATTTGTTTCAAAATCCAGTTCTGATGATGGAATCCATAAGGAATCGAGGAAACTCCTCAAAAATTATAGGCAACCCTATAGTAATTTTAGTATTTTCATCAAGAACTTAAGCATTTACAGTCAAAAAGTAACATTTGATGAAGTGGAACTGATGAAGAAGACCAGAAATGGTCAACGGAACTTCATACACAAATAGATATCACCATGAAGATATACATAGTTATGCGACTATGACAATACAAATAAATGAATGATTCTGAATAGTTACGTTGAAAATGGTATCATCGAAGTGATCTGATGATGATGATGGAGCCGGAAGGTTTTTTTTTTTTTATAGGTGGGAAAATCATCTTGTGATAAATCTCGCTCTTGGGCGGAGCGGGAGATAGTGTCAGACTTTTACTGACTAAAAACCCACTCCTGTTCCTTCGTTGCCTTCGTCCCAGGGCCACGGTTTCGTTTTCACACTACCCATGGCCCCAGTAGGCTTCGACCCTGCTGGGCCCCTACGATTTGCTGACATCTCCCTGAGGCGCGCGCGTAACAATACGCGCCGTCGACGACTTGGGCTCGGTCCGGATGAGTACCGGACGGTCGGACGGCGGGCCACCCATTGCCCGCCGTCCGCAAGCCTGCGCCTACGGTGGCCCGAAATCGGGATCGGAATCCCGGCGGCGGTTGGGGTGTGAGGACCGTTGCCGTTGCCTCACGCGATCGGCCGCCTCTTTTGCTAGCATAACTGCTTCGCAGTAGGAGGCGACCGCCTGCCACTCCTCCTCGCTCCGGACCATGGCCTGTACCAAGGCCCGGCGCGAGAGATCGCCGCCGCCGATCGCCCCCACGAGGACACGGCGTTGCTCTTCCCAAGCGGGGCACACTTCCACCGTGTGCTCCACCGTGTCCTCCGGGCGGTCCACACAGTGGCGACACCCGGGCGTCGCTTCCGCACGAATCCGGTGCAGGAACCTCCCGAACTTCCCGTGTTCGGTGAGAACCTGCGTCATGCAGAAGGTGAGGACGCCGTGAGGTCTTTCCAACCACGCCTCAAAGAAGGGACTTACCGCCATAATTGTGGCGTGCCCAGCAGTGGGTCGCGACAGTCGCTGTCGCCATTTTTCCATGAGAACCCGCCGGAGCTCTGTCCGCCATGCTGCGACTTGTCGCGGCAGCGGAGTTTCGCCCCGGCGTTGCATCTCCATGCGCAGATCGTGCATGTGAGCAAGGCCTGTTGCTACCAGATCCCATGGTGGCTGTCCAGCAAGGAGGCTCGCCGCTTCGCGAGAAATCGTCCGGTATCCTCGCACCATCCGTATGGCCATGACCCTCTGACATGCGTTCAGCCAGGCCGCCGGCTGCTTCCGCAGCGCCGGCGCCCATATCGGTGCGCCATAAAGGGCCATGGACCGAACGATTCCCGCGTAGAGCCTCCGGCAGGAGGCGTCTGGACCCCCAAGGTTGGGCAGGAGCCGCGTAATGCAATCGTTGATGTGTGCGTACGCGCAGCGGAATGTTGTTGAATTTAAAGATTTTAATTATGCAGATATTTAGTGTATGACGTCGTATAATTGTGTATGGTAAAAAAAAATTTGTGCAGGCAACCATTGTTGAGAAATTCACCAAAAACTGATTCCGCTGGGCGAACGTTGTCCTGGCGGAACTTTTTTTAATCCATAGACTTTAGAAGAAAAGAGATGTGTCCAAAAATTAGTGTGTATTTGTGTATGTATGAATAAAACTAGTGCATGCATAAACTTCGGAGAAATTCAAGTTTCCGCTACGCGAACGTTTGGCCATTAGCTAGTTTTCATATAAAGCGCTTACATAGAGAGCTGTAGATTTTTACATACGTTGTTTTGAATTTGTTTATATTTGTTTAAAAAACAGATTTAGAAAAAATCGTAGGGCTTAAAAGATAAAAATATAAACGTAAAATACGCTTATTAGGTCTTAGTTCTTAAAGTACCTATGCACTTTGGGGTCTAGATTTTCACGTTTATACAAACCTTGTAAGTGTCTGCAACATGTTGCCAAGTATCAATGATGTTCCGTTAGTAACTAAAGTGTTATAGAACAAATTTACCATGAACAGATCACTGTTTACAAAGCAGTCAAATATCACGACGTTCTGAAGGAATTGCATGGTAATATGTATGTCAATAATTAGTGTATTCATTCAACTATTCTTATGCAAAATTTCATGTCATTAAATTCAGTAATTAAAGAAAAACAATTATAATACTGACGAAGCATCTAAAACCTACATAACCCGACCAAGTTCGGATGGCTACCAAAAAGCGGCCGTGCCATATATCTAAAGAAACGTTCTTAACCTTCCAATATAGTATTTATTAATATGGTACAGTTGCGTACACAAGCGTTAGGAAAAAATAAAACAATTGCATTTCTTGAATAAAAATATTTTATTAATAATAAAGCCACTATCTACGATAAAAACAAATCTTCAATTAACAAGTACTTCTCTATTTAAATATCCAAAGGGGAACGCTCGTGCATGCCTAGTCTATTGGTTAAATAGTGTAATAAGCTACAATATGATAAATATTATTTACCTAAACAGTAGTACATACTTACATGTGGTAAATATTTAATTTCCCTAAGGGGTCTATAGTTAGAATCCTGATCCGTGAAATCTTCAATAGATATTAGCTGTATGAATTTTATTTGTCTTAAATAATATATTTAGATTATATCTCAAGTCTCAAGCGCATACTTAAATAAAGTACCTACGTAAATAGTACCTACTTTCTGTCATAGTCAAATACATTTAAAAAAGTAGGTGTACAAAAATAAATGACCTATAAATTATATCGAAACAACAATTGTGTTATCACCTATACCAATTCAATACCGGTATTATACTGTAAATTTTGAGATGTTACCTAAATATATTGCACGGCCGCTTTTTTGTAGCCATCCGAACTTGGTCGGGTTATGTAGGTTTTCGATGCTTCGTCAGTATTATAATTGTTTTTCTTTAATTACTGAATTTAATGACATGAAATTTTGCATAAGAATAGTTGAATGAATACACTAATTATTGACATACATTTACCATGCAATTCCTTCAGAACGTCGTGATATTTGACTGCTTTGTAAACAGTGATCTGTTCATGGTAAATTTGTCCTATAACTCTTTAGTTACTAACGGAACATCATTGATACTTGGCAACATGTTGCAGACACTTACAAGGTTTGTATAAACGTGAAAATCTAGACCCCAAAGTGCATACTTTAAGAACTAAGACCTAATAAGCGTATTTTACGTTTGTATTTTTATCTCCCTACGATTTTTTCTAAATCTGTTTTTTAAACAAATATAAACAAATTCAAAACAACGTATGTAAAAATCTACAGCTCTCTATGTAAGCGCTTTATATGAAAACTAGCTAATGGCCAAACGTTCGCGTAGCGGAAACTTGAATTTCTCCGAAGTTTATGCATGCACTAGTTTTATTCATACATACACAATTACACACAAATACACACTAATTTTTGGACACATCTCTTTTCTTCTAAAGTCTATGGATTAAAAAAAGTTCCGCCAGGACAACGTTCGCCCAGCGGAATCAGTTTTTGGTCAATTTCTCCACAATGGTTGCGTGCACAAATTTTTTTTTACCATACACAATTATACGACATCATACACTAAATATCTGCATAATTAAAATCTTTAAATTCAACAACATTCCGCTGCGCGTACGCACACATCGTTGATGGTGAGGCGCACTAATTTATTGAGAGCCTATTCACTCTAGCCTTGAAGAGACCCAAATTATAATCGGACGGGACTTTTATGAATGTTCACCGATTTCTCGGTCAATTGTGGACCGATTTTGAAAAATTTTTTTTTATTTGAAAGGTTATGCTTCCGAGTTGGTCCCATAGAAATATTTTTATGATCTGACCATCAACTTCGAAGATATAGAACAGAACTCCTCATAGGATCACAGCAGAACCGTCGTAACAAGTAAAATTACTTTGTTTATACGTGATAGTCGATGACTGACTGAAAGTAGAGGAGAACCGGAACTCTGTAATAAATTAATGTAATCTATCTGTGTTTGGGATTATTAGAATTGTCATGAGATGTACTCTGTCTGGCTATTTAGTGGTAGTACCATAACTAAAGAGTGTAAAATAAGAAACTTTTTACAAAAAAAATACAACCGACTTCAAAGTAAAAAAAAACACTGAAAAGTGCAAAATAACTTTAATTTCGGAAGTCGGTGTTAAATAATGAAGAGACAAAACTATTAAAGAAACGAGTAAACGAAAGAGAGTAGTCAGTTACTATAGTAGGTCCACACAGGGCGCAGAGAGTCGCTATCACAGCTACGAGCTGGAAACCCTAGCAATTGTACGCGTTCCGTCATTATTTAATTGGTATCAATTTCAAAATAGTGACGGATTGTAATTCCTTGAAGTTAACTGAAACAAAAAAAGATTTGTTGCCTCGTGTCGCGCGTTGGTGGGTTTACCTACAAGACTTTATCTTTACTTTGGAATATAGAAAGGGATCCATGATGCAGCACGCTGATTTTCTAAGCTCCCTCCCTCCTGAAACCGCAAACGTATCACACATTCGCAATCCTAATAATTGGGCAAAGGTCGCTCAGACTGCGGATGAGGAAACCCAAGATTTAATTGTTAAGTTAAGAGAGGGCCAATTAGATTCTTCAAGGTATCTAATTAAAAATGAACTTTTGTACTACAAATATACACCAACCGGGGAAGAACCACGATTGTTGTGTTACATCCCTAAAGGTTACCGGCTTAGCCTTTTAAGAGCTTTTCATGATGAGCATGATCATGTTGGAGCCGACCGAACGACGGATCTTATATTACGTCACTTTTGGTTTCCTAGTGTTAGACAATTTGTTAGAAAATATGTTAGTCGTTGCCTTGTATGTTTAGCTCATAAGAAAGTACCTAAAGCACCCCCACAACCGATTCAGTCTTGGTCGAAGCCTGATGCCCCGTTCTGTGTTATTCATGCCGATATATTGGGCCCGCTTCCAGAATCTAACGGGTTTAAGTACGTTTTGATAGTAATTGACAGCTTTTCAAAATTTTGTCTGCTGTACTCTATGTATCATCAAGACTCGGACGAATTAAAACGGGTGTTCACCAATGTGATATCTCTGTTCGGGTCTCCAACTACTATCATATGTGACAGAGGGAGAATGTTTGAAAGCGTAGCCTTCCGAGACTGGGCTCTGTTCATTTCATCACACCTGGAATGCATCGAGAAAACGGACAAGCAGAAAGGTACTGCAGAACTGTCTTAAACACGGATAGAGGTGGGACATAAAGGTTCTCAGTGGGCTGACGCTTTATGGAAGGTGCAGCTCAATTTAAATGTCACCAGACAGGCTACTACACAAGCCTTGCCATTACAACTCCTCGTTGGGATTGATGCAGCTACCCCAGTTATAAGAGAGAACGTCGCACTGGAGAACCGTAACCCTAATCGAGAAGCACTTATGACGCTCAGGAGACAGCGTGCCTCAGACTTACTTACAGCTAATCAGCGGCGTCAAGACGAATACACCAATCAGAACCGGCGACAGCCACGAGCCTACGCTGTTGGGGACTATGTCTTTGTCAACAAGGCATCGCAGAGCACAGGAAAGCTCGACTCTGGTATGCGGGGGCCCTATAAGGTCCTTCGTGTACTGCCACATCACCGCTACGAGCTGGAACTACTGGCTGGCTCGTATGGCAAAAAACCCAGGCAGCTGCCGAGCATATGGTGCTCTGTCGCGGCGAGACGCCTGACGCATGCTCCGCTTTCTTCGAGGCTGGTAAGCAACTGGAAGACTTCTGTTTGGTCTGGACCTCTGGTTCATGGCTTCTGTTTGGTCTGAGCCTCTGGCTTATGACTTCTGTTTGGCCTGGACCCCTGGTTCATGGCTTCTGTTTGGTCTGAGCCTCTGGCTTATGACTTCTGTTTGGCCTGGACCCCTGGTTCATGGCTTCTGTTTGGTCTGAGCCTCTGGCTTATGACTTCTTTTTGGCCTGGACCCCTGGTTCATGGCTTCTGTTTGGTCTGAGCCTCTGGCTTATGACTTCTGTTTGGCCTGGACCCCTGGTTCATGGCTTCTGTTTGGTCTGAGCCTCTGGCTTATGACTTCTTTTTGGCCTGGACCCCTGGTTCATGGCTTCTGTTTGGTCTGAGCCTCTGGCTTATGACTTCTGTTTGGCCTGGACCCCTGGTTCATGGCTTCTGTTTGGTCTGAACCTCTGGCTTATGACTTCTGTTTGGCCTGGACCACTGGTTCATGGCTTCTGTTTGGTCTGAGCCTCTGGCTTATGACTTCTGTTTGGCCTGGACCCCTGGTTCATGGCTTCTGTTTTGTCTGAGCCTCTGGCTTATGACTTCTGTTTGGCCTGAACCTATGGTTCATGCAGTGACGGATTAACCCTTAATCAAATTAAGCAATTGCCTAGGGCATCACGTCTGGGGGGGCACCAGAAGAAACACAAAAAAATCCGTCCTTAGGGCATCACGTCTCACTCTCATGTCACCAAAAACCACACCAAAAAAGTTACTAGGACTAACGGGTTTTAAGTTGACATAGAGTCCGACCTAGAGTCATAACCCCGCTCCCGCTTGCCCACTCGCTGCCCGCTTGCCCACTCGCTGCCCGCTAGTGCATTCGGCAATTCAAATGCACCGGAATTGCGATCAGTAAATCACAAACAACCCCTACTCCGCGGCCCCCCCGCAAATCTGTTTCAATCAAATGTTTTGTTTTTTGAGTAATTGTGCCGGCCGGCTTCTATGCATACGTAATAATAGGGGTTAAAGTATGAAATTGCCATTTAATTGTAATAGGTACTTCGAATTGACATAAAACCTTCATGGTTTGAGATTTTTGAGTGAAACTTTTTTCACATAGTAGGTACCTATGAAGTTTGGGCACGCCACAATTATGGCGGTAAGTCCCCTTTTTCAGGAGTGGCTGGAGCGGCAACACGGTGTCCTCACCTACCGCATGACGCAGGTCCTCACCGGACATGGCAAGTTCGGGAGGTTCCTGCATCGGATTCAGGCGGAAGCAACGCCCGGGTGTCATCTTTGTGTGGACCACCCAGAGGGCACGGTAGAGAAAAAAAAAGGTACCTATGAAGTTCTTCTTTAAAAAAAAAAAAAACATTTTACAAAAAATAAAATAATCGACTACACTAAAAGAATCAAAATAACTTTAATTTCGGAAGTCGGTGTTTCTCGGTACTTTTTGTTTCTTATTTACAACCGACTTACAAAACTATTTTTTTTTTAAGTTTTTTTATTTCACACTTTTTAGTTGCGATACACTTATAACCAGATTGCCTATTCTCATGACAATTCCAATTAACCCAAACACTGCTAGGTTACATTGTTTTATTATGAAGTTCCTGTGTCTTCCTTCTACCTTCCAGCTTCATCATCAGATCAGTTCGATAGTACCTTATAGCCAAAGTGCATCTCATGACAATTCTAATAAGCCCAAAACACAGCTAGGATACATTGATTAATTACGAAGTTCCTGTGCCTACCTTCCGGCTCCATCATCAGATCAGTTCGATAGTACCTTATAGCCAAAGTGCATCTTATGACAATTCCAATAAGCCCAAACACGGCGAGATTACATTGATTAATTACGGAGTTCCAGTGCCTACTTTCCGGTTCCATCATCATCATTAGTTCACTTTGATGATACCATTTTCAACATAACTATTCGCTTAGTTTATAGTCGCTTAACTATCTACTTGTGATATATATGTGAGTATGAAGTTCCGTTGGCCATTTCTGGTCTTCTTCATCAGTTCCACTTCATCAAATATTACTTTTTAACTGTAAATGCTTAAGTCCTCGATGAAATGTCCAACCCGCACTGGGCCCGCGTGGTGGATTACGGCCCATTCCCTCTTCTGGAGAGAGGAGGCCTGAGTCCCAGCAGTGGGAACATTAAAAGGCTGATTATGCTATGTTATGCCTCGATGAAAATACCAAAATAACTATATGGTTGCCTATGATATTTGAGGAGTTCTCTCGATTCCTCATGGATTCATCATGAAAACTGGATTTTGAAAAACATTGAACCAATCTGGAAGCATATTCTCGGAGAATTTCTGAAAGGGAAACCCGTAGTCCTAGAACGCAAAGGGTAATTGAAGGATACAGGTGTGGTTTTAGTCAGTAAAAGTCTGACACGTCCTCCCGCTCCACCCAGAGCGCGAGAAGTCGTTTGGATGATTTCCCACCTAAAAAAAAAAAACCTCTAAGGGGAAAAAAAATGCCAATCGGTCCATAAACGACGGAGTTCTGAGGTAACAAACATAATTAAAAAAAAAAATACAACCGAATTGATAACCTCCTCCTTTTTTTGGTAGTCGGTTAAAAAATGTGCAACATTCGATTATCGACATTCAGTTGTTTTTTATTCAGCTTAGACAAGAAAGATGGATACTTCGAAAATTCGAGTGATTTTTGAATACGAGTTCCAACGCGGAACTAACGCGGCAGAAACAGCTCGCAATATCAATGTTGCGTTTGGAGAGGGGACTGCTAATGAACGCACCGTGCGATTTTGGTTTAAACGCTTTCGTGATGGATTTTATTTGAAGAACAAATCCGTGGAAGACCGGACACAGGTGAATAACAATGAATTGAAAGAGATGGTGGAACCCCATCCGAACCAAACTACCCAGGAATTAGCGGCATGGTTTAACATTACCTTACCAACAATAAAAAAATCTGAAAAATGGGTGCCTCATGATTTGACTGATCTGCAGAAAGAAACGCGTGTTGAAACTTATGTTGCCTTGTTGAATCGATACAGAAATGAAGGAATATTGGATCGAATTGTGACATGTGATGAAAAGTGGATTCTTTACGATAACCGTAAGCGAAAAATGCAATGGCTGACCCCAGGTCAAACGCCGCAACAATGTCCTAAAGCAAAATTTACCAATAAAAAGGTAATGGTAACTGTTTGGTGGTCTCAGCATGGTGTTATTCACTATAGCTTTCTCCGATCTGGTCAAGCAATAACGGCAGATGTCTACTGTGCCGAACTCCGAGCAATGATAGCAAAACTAGCAGTGAAACAGCCCCGACTCATGAATCAATCTTCACCATTATTGCTCCATGATAACGCGAGACCTCATACAGCACGAGAAACCATTTTAACTCTACCGGAACTGCAATTAGAAACCATTCGTCACCCTCCGTATTCGCCAGACCTTGCTCCAACGGACTACCATTTTTTTCGTGATTTGGACAATTTTCTACTTGATAAAAAGTTTTCTTCTCAGGAGGCAGTACTAATTGCTTTCACACAGTTTGTCGAATCTAGATCTCCAGAGTTCTATCTCAAAGGCATAAATGACCTTCCTATTTATTAGATGGCAGCAATGTATAGATAATAATGGTAATTATTATGATTAAATAAATATGTTAAATGAAAAAAAAAACAATTTCAATTTTTCAGTACAAATCGGTAATTTCATACTTTAACCCCTAATAAATAAATTATGCTTTGATTTTTATTGTTGTCGCACCTACTCCACTTCTTAGCTACGTTACATATCTCATCACCTTATTTTACAAAAAACTATTTTTTTAGGCGGTAAAGGTTTAAAGACCGATTCTAGTTGACATACGGATAGGGCACCACAGGCGTAGATTGCTTAGGGCATCAAGTAGTCTTAATCCGTCACTGCGTCTGGGGGGGCACCAGAAGATGCACACAAAAAATCCGTCCTTAGGGCATCACGTCTCACTCTCACGTCACCAAAAACCACACCAAAAAATGTTTCTAGGACTAATTTGATAATTCGCGCGTTTTAAGTTGACATAGAGTCCGACCTAGAGTCATAACTCCGCTCCCGCTTGCCCACTCGCTGCCCGCTAGTGCATTCGACAATTCAAATGCACCGGAATTACGATCAGCCAATCACAAACCACCCCTACCCCGCGGGCCCCCGCCTGGCGCCCCCGCAAATCTATGTCAATCAAATGTTTTGTTTTTTGAGTAATTGTGCCGGCCGGTTTCTATGCATACGTAATAATAGGGATTAAAGTATGAAATTGCCGTTTTATTGTAATAGGTACTTCGAATTGACATAAAACCTTCATGGTTTGAGATTTTTGAGTGAAACTTTTTTCACATGGTACCTATGAAGTTCTTCTTTTAAAAAATGTGCAACATTTGATTATCGACTTTCAGATGTTTTTTATTCAGCTTAGACAAGAAACATGGATACTTCGAAAATTCGAGTGATTTTTGAATACGAGTTCCGACACGGAACTAACGTGGCAGAAATAGCTCGCAATATCAATGTTGCGTTTGGAGAGGGGAATACTAATAAAAAAAAAATACCTATATATAAAAAAAAATATATATATATATAAAAAAAAAATCTTTTTATTTCAGACATATTTGGTCCTTAAAGTTACATTTTACATTTTCATTATTATATTATTAATTGATTATATTCTGTATTACTTTATATTGTTATTATATTAATCATTCAATTTAATTTATTTAATTGTCATCATTATATTATATAAAAATTAATTTAAGTATTTGCCGCCCTCTGGGGCCCCGGGCACGCGCACTTGAGTTTGAACCCAGTGTCTCAGAAGAGGGCTGTCCAGCTTGTGGCTGAGCACGTTCAGGATGGTGTTGGCACTCCCACGCGTACGGAACATCAGCGAGGCGATGCGGCGCCGCAGCACAGTGTGAAAACCGTCTGTGTGTGCGTGCGCAAACATCGCAGACGCACTACAGCAGCGTGGGAGCCCCACCAGCACCCTGTACGCGTTATTATATTGTACTCGGAGAGCGTTGATAGCCCGCTGCGTGTAGTTGACCCACAGATTGCAGGTGTAGAGAGTTTGGCAGAATGCTTTAAACAGAGTGATCTTTACCTCTAAACTACACCTCGCAAATCTGCGTGCCAACATGTTACAGCGGACCGCCATCGCCTCTCCCTTCCTATATCCCTATCATCTTTTAAATCCTCAGTGACCACATGGCCGAGGTATTTGAATTCATTCACTCTACGAAGAGCGACAGCGTTAAGCAGCACAGGTGCCACATCCCCCAGTTTACGACCCCTGGCTTGAAATACCATGAGTTCGCTTTTCCGCTCATTGTACATTAGACCGTGTACTCTGGCATACTCCTCACACACGCCTATCAGCTTTCTGAGCGCGGCCACTGATGGGCTGAGCAACACCATATCATCTGCGTAGCTGATACTGTTGATACAGTGACCATCAATCGAGCAACCCACTCCGATGTTGCTCAGCTCAACAATTAGCCCGTTCACGTACAAGTTGAAGAGTGAAGGAGATGTTAACCCCCCTGTCTCACTCCACACTCCAACCTGTACTCATCAGAAAGCTCTCCAAGCCATTTGACCTGTTTAGTTTGGTGATCATACCAATATTTAAACATATTAATTAGCTCACCCGGCACACCTGTACTCTTTAATTTACACCAGAGAATATCATACCTAACCAGGTCAAAAGCCTTGGAGAGATCAAGAAAGGCTGCATACACAGGCGTGTTCCTGTCTGTGTAATACCTGACAGTCTGCTTGAGAGACATAACTGCGCATGAACGCACGTAAACTTGGTTTAAACGCTTTCGTGATGGAAGCTTTGATTTGAAAAACGAACCACGTGGAAGACTGCCCACACAGATGAATAACAATGAATTGAAAGAGATGGTAGAAGCCGATCCGAGCCCAACTACCCAGGAATTAGCGGCATGGTTTAACGTTACCTTACCAACAATAAAAAAATATGAAAAATGGGTGCCTCATCCTCCTGCAGCGTGGTGTGAGGCAGGGAGACGTCATTTCTCCGAAACTGTTCACGGCCGCAATGGAGGATGTCTTCAAGGTTCTGGACTGGAGTGGATTGGGCATTAATGTCAATGGCGAGTCATCACTCATCTTCGGTTTGCCGACGACATAGTAGTCATGGCTGAGACTACGGAAAAGCTCAGCACAATGCTCAATGACCTCAGTAGAGATACCGAAAGAGTGGGTCTTAAAATGAACATGGACAAAACTAAAGTCATGATAAACAACCATGTAGGTAGCACCCACTCCTATCAAGATTGGAGACTCTATACTCGAAGTTGTGGACGATTACGCCTACCTTGGACAGACAGTCCAGTCGGGTAGATCTAATTTCGAGAAAGAGGTCAACCGTCGAATCCGACTCGCCTGGGCAGCGTTCGGGAAGCTGCGCGGTATCTTCTCGTCCAATATACCACAGTGTCTCAAGACGAAAGTCTATGACCAGTGCGTGTTGCCAGTGATGACATATGGTTCCGAAACGTGGACGCTCACAATGGGCCTCAGAAGGCTCAAAGGGCAATGGAAAGGGCTATGCTCGGAGTTTCCTTGCGTGATCGAATCAGAAATGAAGATATCCGCAGGAGAACCAAGGTTGCCGACATAGCACGAAGAATCGCCAAACTTAAGTGGCAAAGGACAGGGCACATTGCTCGCAGAACAGCTGGCCGGTGGGGACGAAAGGTTCTGGAGTGGCGACCGCGTACCGGAAGACGCAGTGTTGGAAGGGCCCCTACAAGGTGGACCGATGGCCTGGTGAAGGTTGCGGGAATCCGATGGATGCGAGACGCACAGGACCGTTCGTTGGGGCGACATTTGGGGGAGGCCTATGTCCAACAGTGGACGTTTACCGGCTGAAATGATGATGATGGGTGCCTCATGATTTGACTGATCTGCAGAAAAAAACGCGTGTTGAAATTTGTGTTACCTTGTTGAATCGATACAGAAATGAAGGAATATCGTATCGAATTGTGACATGTGATGAAAAGTGGATTCTTTATAACCGTAAGCGAAAAATGCAATGGCTGACCCCAGGTCAAACGCCTCAACAGTGTCCTAAAGCAAAGCTTACCAATAAAAAGGTAATGGTAACTGTTTAGTGGTCTCAGCATGGTGTTATTCACTATAGCTTTCTCCGATCTGGTCAAGCAATAACGGCAGATGTCTACCGTGCCAAACTCCGAACAATGATAGCAAAACTAGAAGTGAAACAGCACCGACTCATGAATCAATCTTCACCATTATTGCTCCATGATAACGCGAGACCTCATACAGCACGAGAAACCGTTTTAACTCTACAGGAACTGCAATTAGAAACCATTCGTTACCCTCCGTATTCGCCAGACCTTGCTCCAACGGACTACCATTTTTTTCGTAATTAGGACATTTTTCTACTTGATAAAAAGTTTTCTTCTCAGGAGGCAGTACAAAATGCTTTCACACAGTTTGTCGAATCTAGATCACCAGAGTTCTATCGCAAAGGCATAAATGACCTTCCTATTATATGGAAGCAATGTATAGATAATAATGGTAATTATTTTGATTAAATAAATGTGTTAAATAAAAAAAAAACTAATTTCAATTTTTGAGTACAAATCAGCAATTTCATACTTTAACCCCTAATAAATAAATTAGAAAGAAAACATGTTTATTCTGCCTGAATAGACCCACAACCCAAAATACAAAAACCAAGTTCCCTGACAGGCCATGTGTGTATCGGGCATAATAAATTATGCTTTGGTTTTTATTATTATCGCACCTACTCCACTTCTCACGGTGGAGGTGTGTCCCGCTTGGGCAGAGCAACGCCGTGTCCTCGTGGGGGCGATCGGCGGCGGCGATCTCTCGCGCCGGGTCTTGGTACAGGCCATGGTTCGGAGCGAGGAGGAGTGGCAGGCGGTCGCCTCCTTCTGCGAAGCAGTAATGCTAGCAAAGGAGGCGGCCGATCGCGTGAGGCAACGGTCCTCACGCCCCAATCGCCGCCGGGATTCCGATCCCGATTTCTGGCCATCGTAGGCACAGGCTTGCGGACGGCGAGCAATGGGTGGCTCGCCGTCCGACCGTCCGGTAACCGTCCGGACCGAGCCCAAGTCGTCGACGGCGCGTGCTGTTCCACGCGCGCCTCAAGGAGATGTCAGCAACTGTAGGGGCCTAACAGGGTCGAAACCTACTGGGGCCAAGGGTCTGATTCTGAAAGGAAGACTCGGCCCTGGTACGAAAGGCAACGAAGGAACAGGAGTGGGTTTTTAGTCAGTAAAAGTCTGACACTATCTCCCGCCCCGCCCAAGGGCGGGGGATGTCATAAGATGATTTTCCCACCGAAAAAAAAAAAAAAACCTACTCCACTTCTATGGTACGTTACATCTCATCAATGTTTTTAGGTAAAGGTTTATAGACCGATTCTAGTTGACATACGGATAGGGGGGCCCACAGGCGTAGATTGCTTAGGGCATCAAGTAGTCTTAATCCGTCACTGGGTTCATGGCTTCTGTTCTGGTTAAGTATATTAGCTTCACTACTATCTATTTATCTTGGCTAGTATTCTATCCAATGGGAGCCCGGAATTCCCTTGCTTGGAATGCTATTTAGTTCCATTTACGTTTTAGTGCTTAGAATCAATGATTTTGCTTTGTAATTTTTTTAGTCTGAAGCATTTAAATTTACATTTTAATTACCTAAGAAACCTTCCTGTTTAGTTGGGTACCTGATGGTGGGAGTGCACGCTCACTATCGTGTACTGAAGAACATTAGTGCAAGTGCTTACTATTCTTTGGCTTCAGACACATAAGTGACGCAAGAAAACAAATGTACAGTATGTGTTGTTGTTACTTTGCAGATGATTATGGCCAGTCTGAGGATGACGGCCAGTCTGGTGATGGTGGACCTGATGATGACACAAGGCAAGATGCGGTCGAGGACGCCTCGCTGTCAGGAACGGCCGTCTTAGCGAAACCTCCTTCTCCAAAACCTGGCTCAAGCGGTGCGCTTTTAGAAGACGGCGCGCGCTTAGCAACGGGTTCACTCTATTATCGGTCGGCAACGGTTGAACATCGCTACCCTCGTTTGTACTCTTACATTTAGTCGTTATATTGTTATTTCGATAATTAATTTATATCATTTGCAGTAATTAGAGTTCGGATGTCTTAATTTTAAATTATCATTTGTTGTGCTTTCGGTAATTAAACTTTGATCGTTGATTAAATAATTTAGGAAGTAATTGTGCGTTATTTTTTTTTAAAAACTGTACTCACTTCTGGTTTCTAAGAGTACGGAACTTCATATGACGCGAATGAAGATACTGATTCCGTAATGGAAACTATTGCTGTAATAGTATATATGTTTTGCCATTTGTGGGGGTTTTTCTTGACCACCTGAATTTTGGGGGATTTCTGGGAAGATTTGGGGGGAACTCGAGACGGTCGTCTGGCAACACTACAGCCGTCAGGCAATATTATCTTAAGGATGTCGGTAGTGATGAAAAATATCAATATTTATAAAAATATCAATACCTATCGGCCTCGATATATCGAGGAAAAAATATTGATATATCTGTCAAACTTTCCGAGATCGGAAATCGGTTTTAAAATAATAATTTATTTATTTCAGTCTTTTAGCTCAATATTAGGTAATAGTAATTTTTATACAAAACGGACATCATTTTCATATATATGAGAATCTTAATCCTACTAAATAATAATATTCTAATATTTAGATGACCAATTAAATGTTACGGCACACCTGCACTTGTCCGGTAACGAAAGTAAAAACACTCGTCATCGACAATAGTTATTTTTTCTGTCCGTTCTATTTTTTTATGGCTTTGAATTACGTTAAATATTCTGATATTCATTTTGAAAAATATATCGTTTTTGATACGATTTTCGATATTGAATATTTTGTATCGATATATCAGATCAAAATATTTCAGCCTAAAAATATCGATATAATATCGAAGTAACAAATATCGATGTATCGATATTTTTTCAACAAGCCAATGTTATGTTGGTGCCATCATTTAGAGTACCTGTTGGTGCCACAGAGTAGGGATGTGACATTCTACATAAAAAATCGATTATTAATTAATTGATTGTTTTTTTATGTTTTTTAGTATACAAAAAATCGATTATTGTATAATCGACTTTTCTTTTATAAATAATCGATTTTGTTATATTAATCGATTTTTTTCTAATACGTCAATTAATTCCAAAATAAATGCCAAAAATATTATATTAATCACAGTTTTATTAAAAATTATCAACAGAAATAACAAGTCTTTAAATAATCAACACTAATTAAAGTTTTAGAATAATCAACATTAATTAAATTTTTTAAATAAAAAAAATATAGAAATCAGTAGGCAATGAGATGAGGAATAACAACTGAAGTAAGCGTTTGGATAACATTCGGCTCCTGGACCTGGTCTTAGTCAATATGGCGCAGAAACGAAGAAGCCGGCACCGAAAGGTGCTTACATGCCAACTGAGTCAGTATATGATAAGCTCCCTCACAGCTTCTCCTGGACTCTAAAGCGTCTTCTATTAATTGTATTAGAGGCGCAGCTATGTACAAGTTTAATTCAGATGTCTGACTGTGACTGACTGATTCTCACAGTCTCCACTGACAATTTGTTGTGGGTTTCCCGAATGTCGTAATTATCGACATCATCAGCGGCCGAAGTTGTTGACGGTGGACAGTATTCAGGTTCTCGGTTTTCTTCTATGGATAATCGATTATTTTTTCACATCCCTACCACAGAGTAGTAGAGCAATAGAGTACCCACAGCCCACAGAGCATTGACACTATACATAAAAAGGTACTCTGTGGCATTGACGTATAAGTCAGTGCCACACAGTGTGACCATATGTGGCAGGATCCTGCCTTTTTGGCAGGTTTAGCCCTTTATTTTACTCTCTGGCACTTTTGTTTGACGTTTTAGAAATCTGGCAGTATTTGGCAGTATTAGCAATATAAGCTGACAGATTTGGCAGTATAGCCGCTACAGTCCACAAAAAGAGTAGGATGCAGTATTGAGAAAGCTCGTAAATCATACGAAACACGATAAAAATATTGTGTACGTATATCGGGAACATAGACTTAAATAACATTATTTATTTACTAAAATCAGAAACTTCGCAATTTTTTAATTGTTCACTTAACGTGAAATGCCCCTACGATCAAGTTGTTCGTCGCACGGATCACGACAGATGACGTCATCGTAAATAGCCCAGCCAGATCGCGCGTATATACTTTAATAAATCCACCATTTCTTGACGGATTTTAATAATTTAAAAAAATAAATGCTCAATTGGTATATATATTTAATAAATCCACTATTTCTTGACGGATTTTAATAATTTAAAAAATTAAATGCTCAACTGGTAAATTATTACACACACGATGTACTTAGTAAAAATGGGATTTGCTATTATGTGATTGATCCTCATTAAAACTCGACAAAGATGTTAGTGATTTATTAGATCCTGGTGGAAGTAACGCTAAGCCAACTCTAAATATTGATAAATTTTGGGGTGCCATTGGTAAAATTCGAAATTCAAATGGAGACTTAAAATACGTTAATGTTTATAATTTTGTAAAAGGTTTGTTGTGTTTGCCAATGTCGAATGCTGCTTGTGAAAGGATATTTTCGCAAATCAAACTCATAAAAACAAAACGCGGAATAGATTTATTAATAAACATGTCGCCTCTATTTTACATGTTAAACAGGGCATTAGTGAATATGGTGACTGCGTTTCATTCCAGCCAATTATAGAAATGATTAAACAAATGACAAAAGTGATCAAGAAAAATACGATGCTAATACGAATGTATAATTTAATTCAGTTCACTTTTAGACTTTAAGATCAATTATTTTAAATAAAACTCCAAAAAATAATGTGTCTATTTATTTTAAATTTTTAAATTATATTGGCATTATTTTGGCATTTTGTGCTTTCGATTTTGGCAGGATTTGTCAATTTTCTTGCCTAAGTGGGGCATGATCTCTAATTTAAAGTTGGTCACACTGGTGCCACAGAGGCACAGAGCACAGAGTACCCACAAAGTACTTTGGTAATATAAGAGACTATGAGTACCTTTTATATAGTTTGTGGTTTGTGCATAGAATCATCATTGTTTACTAGAAAAAGTATTTAATTTATTGATTAAAATAAACAACTATAATTGCTGCACTAATTAGTAAAAAAAAAAATGGAAAAGCTACCAATGTGTAGGATATGTTTAGCGGAGAACGTTCGCATGTATGTAGTGGTAAACAAAGATTTGCATGAACTGTATGAGAGGCTGACTGATAATCCGGTAAGTTTTGTCTTATTATCTACCTCGAGCAAGTATCATTTTCTCCGTGAACATGTGTCCGTAACAGAAAGCAGTACTAACTAGGTACTCACTGTTTTCCTGAACACCATCGTTCTCTTGCACTTATCACAATGTATTTGCGTTCTGCGCAAAAGGTCGCGTTTTATACATCTCTGAGTCGGCATCTCAGTGGGCACTGGAGAGAATCTTCTAATATTGATCTCTAAATTGGACTACATTTCGGCAGGCCCCGTCTTTCTAGAGCGTAATATCATCTTTCTCACAGTCCTTCCATCTTTTCTGTGGTCATCCCTTCCTCTAGTATCTGTCCACCTTCACACTTTTATACTTTACTTACTATGCTTATGTGAATGGGGCAACTCAAGTCCCACTAACATGCAGTGTTCGTAGCCAGTAGAAATCACAGGAAATATAGTTCACTGGTATTAGATTTTAATAATATAAGTTTATTCGTCATGACATGAACAAAACACAAGCAGTCAAGCACACAGTAAATCAAACAAGTAGAAAAATAAACTTACATAGAATAAAGATCTGTTCTATAAAACTAAAGATTCTTTATTCTAACAGCATATGACTTCTCTGTATCACAATTGAATGTAATTTGTTCAAGGAAAATTGTTTGAAGCCAAGTTTTGTTGCAGTTTGTAACTGGAGACAGTAGACCGATGCTCGCTTGTTTCATCTGCTGCACTAAACTGAAGCAATGCTGCCAACTGCAGAGAAAATGTCTGGAAGCAGAAGAGCTGCTCTCTCAGATGATGAATGAGGATTGTGAGGTGAGGCATTTGTTAACAGATATACCTCTAGGGTTGACTTTTGAGTTGGAGCAGTAAAGATACTTACCTTAACCTTCACAGCGTCCATCCGGAAAATTCTCATGAGACTTTGTTTAATTCATTAAACCCCAACGAACGCATTGGGGCATTCACTCTCTCAATGTCTTTCTATTGTGTCTCTAATTACGGTATTCGAAAGGGTAACTTGTAAATTGCTAATTGTATTCATAGAATTGGAAAATAAACTGGGCAAGTGCAAGTCAGACTCGCGCACTGAGGGTTCCGTACAAACTTGAAAGGTTAATTGCGGTTTACGATTTATGACGTATTAAGCTGTTGATCCCCGCATTAACGCCGGCGTTCACGCGCCATTGTCTTTCTATTGTGTCTCTAATTACGCACTCAAAAGGTTAAAAAAAAAATGACTTACTAGATCTCATTCAAACCACTTTTCGGTGGAAGTTTGCATGGTACATCATATATTTTTTTTAGTTTTATCATTCTCTTATTTTAGAAGTTCCGGGGGTGGCACACGCATTTTACCACTTTGGATTTGTCTCTCGCGCAAACTATTCAGTTTAAATAAAAATGATATTAGAAACCTCAATATCATTTTTGAAGACCTATCCATAGATACCCCACACGTATGGGTTTGATGAAAAAAAAATTTTTGAGTTTCAGTTCTAAGTATGGGGAACCCCCAAAATTTATTGTTTTTCTTCAATTTTTGTGCGAAAATCTTAATGCGGTTCACAGAATACATTTACTTACCAAGTTTCAACAGTATAGTTCTTATAGTTTTGGAAAAAAGTGGCTGTGACATACGGAGGGACAGACAGACACATGACGAATCTATAAGGGTTCCGTTTTTTGCCATTTGGCTACATAACCCTAAAAATTACAGTAAGAAGAAGAAGAAAACATGCAATTTACTCAAAAACTGTTTCATATCATTCCCCTGCCCATCTCTAAAATGCTCTCTGCATAGATGGGATGCGGGACCAACTTTCCTGAAGTTTGGATGGAGCTTGGTATTGTAATGGATCTTGACCTATCTAATACTTAAGTTATCTTTTTACAGCTAAATCCACCTATAAACCAAGACCACTTCGGGTGTTTTAATGGGTTGATTTTATCACCCATGGAGCATGTAAGCATAGAATCTGATGATGAATGTCAAACGGAATGTGATGCTATCAAAGAAGAATTACCAGCTGTTTGTGAGAGACTAGATGATGTCATTGAGCCAGAGGAGGAACATCAAAGTGATGGTATGTTTCTAGGAATGAGAAATTTAATGATCCGTCTGTACATAGGTTCAAAGAGGTGAAATGGTTTGCTTATAAGTTTGTAAAAGGCAATCTCTGGAGCACTCACAGATCCCATTAGTTGAATACTTTCAGTGATAGTCACTGAGAGGTAAGAGGACTTTTTCTTCCAGATAATGCATGATTCCTGTGAAACAGGTCACAGGGGAGGAGCTTTTTTTTTTTTTTTTTAATTGATATAAACCAGCGCTTGACTGCGATCCCACCTGATGGTAAGCAGTGATGCAATCATTGATGGTGAGGCGCACTAGTTTATCAAGAGCCTATTCACTCTAGCCTTGAAGACACCTAAATTATAGTTGGACAGGAAGATCGCAGCAGGCAAATTGTTCCAGTCCTTCGATGTACGCGGTATAAACGACGAAGCGAAACGCTTAGTCCGGACCGTTGAAGTTTCAACAACGTAAGGGTGGATACTCGCCGTACGTCGGGTTGTCCGATGGTAGAAAGGAGATGGCGGAATCAAGTCATGCAATTCCCGCGCATACTCTCCAAAATGCAACCTGTAAAATACCGATAGGCTGACTACCCTGCGCCTGTGCTCGAGGCTTTGTAGATTGGACTTAACCAAATCTGGATCCCCAATTAGCCTCTTCGCACGCCTTTCCACTGAGTCCAAAGCTGCTAGATGGCATTTTGCAGCACCAGCCCATATGTGACTGCAGTACTCCACACACGATCGGATCTGTGCTTTGTATAACATTAGAAGCTGTCCCGGTGTGAAGTACCGTCGGAGCTTTGCAAGAACGCCTAGTTTTCTAGCAGCTACCTTGGCTTTGGACTCAATGAACCGCCCAAAATTGAGGTCTGAGGAAATTTCAACTCCCAAGAGCTGAAGGCGGTCGGTGCACTCCAGGGATACATTCCGAAAAGCAGGAGCCAAGGTGAACGGGCTCCTCTTGGCGGTGAACAGACACGCTTGTGTTTTGGCGGCGTTGAATTCAACTAGATTGGTTTCGCCCCACTTGGAGACTGCCTGAAGTGAGACATTCGTACGCTCTACCATAGCCTCTCGTTCGGACCGGATTAGTTCCTTACTAGCCCGAGCACCTGGAAGGTATCTCTCTACAACTGTGGGAAAAGCTAGTAATAATATCTGAAAATGTAAAGACATTATAGTTTTTAATAATAACTGTATTTTTCTGCTTTTAATATTTTCTAAAAGTATTTTCTTGGACTAAAAAGATGTAGAAGTGTTCTTTTTAACCGACTTCAAAAAGGAGGAGGTTCTATGTTCAACTGAATGTAGTTTTTTTTATGTATGTTCACGGGTTTCTCGGTCAATCGTGGACCGATTTTGAATTATTATTATTTTTATTGAAAGGTTATGCTTCCGAGTTGGTCCCATAGAAATGTTGTTATGGTCTGATCATGAACTTCAAAGATATGGAACAGAACTCCTCGTAGGATCACAGCAGAACAGTTGTAACAAGTAAAATTGCTTTGTTTATATGTGTAGTCGATGACTGACTGATAGAAGAGGGGGAATATATCAAACTGATCTGATGATAAAGCCTGAAGTTAGGCACCAGAACTCTGTAATAAATTAATGTAAACTAACCATGTTTGGGATTATTAGAATTGTCATGAGATGCACTCTGACTATAAGGTATTTAAGTTTGGTTGAGGGGTACTTGTTAGTGGTGGTACCATAACTAAAATGTGTAAAATAAAAAATTTGTACATAAAAAGAAATACAACCAACTTCAATGTAAAAAAAAACTCAAAAGTGCAAAATAACTTTAATTTCGGAAGTCTGTGTTAATAAATAAGAGACAAAACTATTATAGAAACACCAACTTCCGAAATTAAAGTTATTTTGCACTTTCAGTGTTTTTTTTTTATATTGAAGTCGGTTGTGGTTTTTTTTGTAAAATGTTTTTGACCCGGGGCGTCCACTCGATGTCGGCTCCGCTGAGTTTCAGGCGAGGTGGGAGGGGTGTAGATCCTGTGATCATTGTCTGCGTCTTACTCACGTTAACCGATAGTCGCCATTTGGCGAGCCAATCGGGGATGAGGGAGGAAACACAGAACACAACACATTCTCCTGACACATGACATAAACGTCAAGATGGCGGCAAACGATAACGACAAGTACAGAAATTGCACTCCTTGATAGCAAACATACGAATTTAAACCTACTAACAACAGCGCTAATGTTCATAATACATTGCACGGACCTTGATTTTATTAGCCTACCAGATCCAGTGGCGCTCGTAACGAATCAAAATGCACCGTAAGTCCGCGCAACGAGAGTCTCTTTTATTATGCTCTTGTTATAGGGTTAGGACTTGTGTGTTTTTGAAAAATGTGAAATAGGTACTTACGTTTTACTACATAAAATACCGCGCGCGCGCGGGTGAAACTCCGCTGCCGCGCCAAGTCGCGGCATGGCGGAAAGACTTCCGGCGGGATCTCATGGTGGAATGGCGACAGCGACTGTCGCAACCCAGTGCTGGGCACGCCATAATTATGGCGATAAGTCCCCTCTTTGAGGAGTGGCTGGAAAGGCCTCACGGCGTCCTTACCTACCGCATGACGCAGGTCCTCACCGGACATGGTAAGTTCGGGAGGTTCCTGCACCGGATTCGTGCAGAAGAGACGCCCGGGTGCCACCATTGTGTGGACCGCCCGGAGGACACGGTGGAGCATACGGTAGAGGTGTGCCCTGCTTGGGCAGAGCACCGCCGTGTCCTCGTGGGGGCGATCGGCGGCGGCGATCTCTCGCGCCGGGCCTTGGTACAGGCCATGGTCCGGAGTGAGGAGGAGTGGCAGGCGGTTGCCTCCTTCTGCGAAGCAGTAATGCTAGCAAAGGAGGCGGCCGATCGCGTGAGGCAACGGTCCTCACGCCCCAACCGCCGCCGGGATTCCGATCCCGATTTCCGGCCACCGTAGGCGCGGGCTTGCGGACGGCGAGCAATGGGTGGCTCGTCGTCCGATCGTCCGGTAACTGTCCGGACCGAGCCCAAGTCGTCGACGGCGCGTAGTGTTCCACGTGCGCCTCAGGGAGATGTCAGCAACCGTAGGGGCCCAGCAGGGTCGAGGCCTACTGGGGCCATGGGTGATGCGAAAGTGATCCCCGGGGCCCTGGAAAAATGGCAAAGAAGGAACAGGAGTGGGTTTTTAGTCAGTAAAAGTCTGACACTATCTCTCGCTCCGCCCAAGAGCGGGGGATGTCATTAGATGATTTTCCCACCCAAAAAAAAAAAAAATATAATCAGATTTTCTAAAATTATGTGCTAGATAGGTACCTAATTGATTTCTACCTATTTACTTATATCCATACTTTAAAACATATTTTTTAAAAAGTCATCTCATAGAAGTGTCAAGAGATTGTTTACATTTAGTTAAGTATCTAAACAAATGAAATAGGTAATTAAAGTGAAGTTTTTACACTTTGTTGGTTTTGTATGTCGTTAGTTTTGCGTCAATATGTAATTTTTAAAAGGTAGGTCGTTTAAGACGTTATTATACATAATAATTAACATTTTGTAAGATATAATTCCAGTCTATGTTGACCTTGCATTAATAAGGTAGTCACTAGTACTGGGAGGTCTACTTATATTTAATGATATGTAAGCTGTTGATCCCCGCATTAACACCGGCGTTCACGCGCCATTGTCTTACTATTGTGTCTCTAATTACGCACTCAAAAGGTTAAGGTCATTGACTCGTTTACGTGAAAAATGTCGCAAATACTTGAAATAAAAACTCGATAAGTCAAGCGGAAAATCGAACACGCGTGTGACACTACCGAATTTAGCCTCACAAAAGAGGCCGCGGGCGTAGGCACATTTCTATACCTATAGTTAGGAGCGCGCCAGGCCTGCCGTCGGTTTAAGGGTCGGGGGAGGGGGAGGGGAAGGGGAGGCAGGGCTACCCCCCTGTACCATTCCCAAACCGCACAACCCCATGGTTACGGAGATATCCATGTTTAAAGTTTGAGGTTAGGTTAGAACACTAGTTTCCATCGATTTATGGGGTGGTTTGGGGCCTAAATCATAATGGCTTTTTACATTAGAAGGGGATCTGGCGAGCTTCTATAATTTTTGATTGGGACTTCACAATGATCCTTTTTGTCTATTATACTAATTTTTAAGATTAAGTAATTTATTATATAATAATACAGCATTTAACAGAGAGCGTTCCTTTTAACCGGTAATAAGATACCAAAAATATAATATTGCTATTTTATTTTATTAAAAGTAAACTCTTTTCGGATAGGTATATAAAAAAATATTTAAAGAAAACTAAACGAAGTAATTATATTACAAGAGTATGTTAAAATTAAATGTCGATAAAAATTATCGGCCATCGCAAATAACAAGTGTTTACAAGTGCATGCTCCGCCCTTAGGGCCTGCACTCACTTGAGACAAGACTATCATAGGGGTCCATTACACGATAGGTTTTGCTGTCAGTTTTGCCACAGTCAAATATCTTGACTGACGAAAAATCTACCGTGTAATGTGATGACTGACGCTTGCATGACCATGTAATGGACCCCTTAGACAGAATTGTCTACGACGTCGCAGACTTGTCTGCGACAAGACTGTTTTGAGACGTCCAGTGTTGCCAACAGTTACACTAACTTACCACTAGAGTTAACTTCGGTAAGTCCCCTCTTTGAGGAGTGGCTGGAAAGGCAACACGGCGTCATTACCTTCCGTATGACGCAGGTCCTCACCGGACACGGTAAGTTTGGGAAGTTCCTGCACCGAATTCGTGCGGAAGCGACGCCCGGGTGTCGCCACTGTGTGGACCGCCCGGAGGACACGGTGGAGCATACGGTGGAGGTGTGCCCCGCTTGGGCAGAGCAACGCCGTGTCCTCGTGAGGGCGATCGGCAGCGGCGACCTCTCGCGCCGGGCCTTGGTACAGGCCATGGTCCGGAGCGAGGAGGAGTGGCAGGCGGTCGCCTCCTTCTGCGAAGCAGTAATGCTAGCGAAGGAGGCGGCCGATCGCGTGAGGCAACGGTCCTCACGCCCCAACCGCCACCGGGATTCCGATCCCGATTTCCGGCCACCGTAGGCGCGGGCTTGCGGACGGCGAGCAATGGGTGGCTCGCCGTCCGATCGTCCGGTAACCGTCTGGACCGAGCCCAAGTCGTCGACGGCGCGTGTTGTTCCACGCGCGCCTCAAGGAGTTGTCAGCAACTGTAAGGGCCCAGCAGGGTCGAAGCCTACCGGGGCCAAGGGTCTGATTCTGAAAGGAAGACTCGGCCCTGGTACGAAAGGCAACGAAGGAACAGGAGTGGGTTTTTAGTCAGTAAAAGTCTGACACTATCTCCCGCCTCGCCCAAGAGCGGGGGATGTCATAAGATGATTTTCCCACCGGAAAAAAAAAACCACTAGAGTTAACTTTTAAAACCACCAAAAAACAACTAACAAAAAATTATCCCACACACTAAATAGCAAAATTTCCCACTAAAAAAATGTCTGTTGTACGAAATAGAATAAGTAGGCATATAAGTTATTAGTTTCCTTTAATAATAAGTGATAAAAATTAACTATCAGTTGATCAAAATACCATTTGTGCCCTGGAAAAATTCACTAGCCACTAAAATCAATATTTCGCAATTAAATAGGGGGTTAAGGGCACAGCGACGAATGAATTATCCATACAAACGTAATACCAAAATCATTTGCAGATTGAGCATATTTCCACCATATTATGATGATATTCGGATTTAGACAATATTTATCTAGGGTTTTAAAAAATACTTACTTACATAAAACGAAATTTAAGCGAATTTCATTTCGCATATTTTTATAGCGTAAATGGCATGTTTTCATTTTGTTTTTTTAACCGACTTCAAAACAAGGAGGAGGTTATCAATTCGGTTGTATTTTTTTTTTTACCGACTTCAAAAAAAGGAGGAGGTTATTCAATTCGGTTGTATTTTTATTTTATCATTTTTTTTTATGTTTGTTACCTCAGAACTCCGTCGTTTATGGACCGATTTGCAAAATTAAAAAAAAAAAAATAACCGACTTCACTAAAAAAAAACACTAAAAGGATCAAAATAACTTTAATTTCGGAAGTCGGTGTTAAATAAGAAACAAACAATACCGAGAAACACCGACTTCCGAAATTAAAGTTATTTTGATCCTTTTAGTGTTTTTTTTTAGTGAAGTCGGTTATTTTTTTTTTTTGTAAAAAGTTTTTATTTATGTTTGTTACCTCAGAACTCCATCGTTTATGGACCGATTTGCAAAATTTTTTTTTCCCTTTATAGGATATGCTTCCAGATTGGTCCCATTTTTTTCAAAATCCAGTTCTGATGATGGGATCCATGAGGAATCGAGGGAATTCCTCAAATATTATAGGCAACCATATAGTGATTTTGGTATTTTCATCGAGAACTTAAGCATTTACAGTCAAAAAGTAACATTTGATGAAGTGGAACTGCTGAAGAAGACCAGAAATGGTCAACGGAACTTCATACTCACTTTGATATCACAATGAAGATAGTTAAGCGACTATGACAATACAAATTTGACAAGCCTGTTGGTCTAGTGGTTAGTGGCCCTGACTGCTATGCCGGAGGTCGTGGGTTCGATTCCCACCCAGGACAAATGTTTGTGTGATGAGCACGATCATTTGTTCTGTGTCTGGGTGTCATTTATCTATTTAAGTATGTATTTAGAAATATATAAGTATGTTTATCAGTTGTCTAGTACCCATAACACAAGCTCTGCTTAGCTTGGGACTAGACGGCGTTGTGTGATAGTTGTGGAATATTATTATTATTTCTTTATTCATTATTGTAACATATAAATTATATTTTTAAATATTTCAATAAAAAATAATAATAAAAAACATTTAAAAATATAAAAAACAGTGTCCCACCGGTATCGGGAACAGGGTCCAAGCTACCGGCGGTCAGGATTCCAGAGAAAGGAACCTCCTGACAATACGAGCCGTGTCCAGGAGTACCGCTTTCTGGATCAAGCCCTTGATCCAGCCGCCTAACGCGAGCCTCCTAAGGTGTTGGTCGAGGCTCTTTGCTATTAAGCCATTGGCTGACACGACTATCGGTACAATGATCGCCGAGTCTACATCCCACATGTCGACAACCTCGCGAGCCAAATCAATATACTTGATTTGTTATTTTTTTATTATTATTTCCTTTATTTACTTTATATACATATTTTGTACATTTTTAAATATTTCTTAAAACATAAATAAAAAAAAAACATTTAAAAATATAAAAAATAGTACCCCACCGGTATCGGGAACAGGGTCCAAGCTACCGGCGGTCAGGGCTCCAGAGAAAGGAACCTCCTAACGATACGAGCCGTGTCCAGGAGTACCGCTTTCTGAATCAAGGCCTTGATCCAGCCGCCTAACGCGAGCCTCCTAAGGTGTTGGTCGAGGCTCTTGGCTATTAAGCCATTGGCTGACACGACTATCGGTACAATGATCGCTGAGTCCACATCCCACATGTCGACAACCTCGCGAGCCAAGTCAATATACTTGATTTGTTTATCTTTCTCGGCTTTCACGAGGTTCTCGTCATGCGGAACGGATATGTCAACAATCATTGCACGCCTCTCGCTTCGGTCCACCACCACTATATCAGGCTTATTGGCTACAATAGTCCTGTCAGTGATGATGGACCGATCCCAGTACAAAGTGATATGACCATTATCAAGAACTGGGTCGGGCTCATACCTGTAGTACGGCACTTCCGATTCCACAAGAGAGTATTTCAGAGCAAGTTGCTGATGGATAATCCTGGCTACAAGGTTGTGTCTATGCAAGTACTCTCCGTTAGCTAGACGAGAACAACCAGAGATAATGTGACGAATTGATTCTCCCGGACGGTGACATGCCCGACAGATGTCAACCGTGCCGTCCTTCACAATAAATCTCCGGTAGTTATTCGTCATGATAACTTCGTCCATAATTGCACAGACAAAACCTTCGGTTTCCCCAAAGAGGTCACCGAAACGCAGCCAGGCTACGGACGCCAATTGGTCTACATCGGGCCCGTGAAAGGCCCGGAAAAAGCGTCCGTGAAGTTCCTTGCTCTGCCATACTTCCCTGCGATCGTTAGTGTCAAGCACTACCGGTTTACGCCAGTTCTCGTTAGCCAGAGAGAGCGGGGTGAGTCCCTTGTCCACTGCCACTACATCTCGATGCATACCCACGTCGGTAGCTAGGAAATATTCCCTGAGACTGCATACCTCGCGGTTGTGTAGGGTCTTAGCATTTAAAAAACCTCGACCTCCACACTTCCGCGGGATATACAGTCTCATCACCGACGATCGTGGGTGATGCATTCGGTATGCAGTCAGCAGTGTGCGGACCCTCCTATCCAGGGCGTCAAGTTCCGTTTGAGTCCATTTGAGTACGCCGAAAGAGTACATCAATACCGGCATGACCCAACCGTTGAAGGCACGCACCTTGTTTCCGCCTGAAAGAAGACTATTGAATACCTTCTTCAGGCGTCCAAAGAAACGTTCCTTCAACGATTGCTTCATGTCAGTGATATTGATACCTAGAGCTTCCGACATACCCAAATACTTATAGGTTTCGGTTGGAGAGAGGGATCTCAGGTTTATGGAATCCGTGAGTTGAGTGCCCACGGATTCCACAACCTCCCCTCGTTTTACATGCATGACCGCACATTTGTCCACACCAAACTCCATCCTGATGGCACTACTGAAGGTTTCAGTTACCTTCAGTAGCTCCATCAGTTGCAGATTGTTGGGGGCAAAAAGTTTCAGGTCATCCATGTAAAGTAGGTGAGATATTACCTGACCACCTCTCTTCAACCGATAGCCTAGACCTGAATTCTCCAGCAGTGTGCTTAGAGGATTCAAGGCTAGGCAAAACCAAAGTGGACTCAAACTATCACCCTGGAATATACCTCGCTCGATCCTTACAGGTTCGCTATTCCTCTGGATATGTCGACATCCTGGATAGCGGAGGACCGTACTCCATTGCCTCATACACGACATCAGGAAGGTGCGTAGTGTTGTATCAATTTTATACAATTCCAGCACCCTCATGAGCCATGTATGAGGAACAGAGTCATAGGCCTTCTTATAATCTATCCAACACGTCGACAGATCCTTTCGGAAACGTCGAACCTGTTGGCTAATGGTCATATCAATGAGGAGCAGCTCCTTAGTACCGCGGGACCCGTTCCTACATCCATTCTGAGAAGGTGACATGATCAGATTTTTGTCGATATGACTATTAATTTTGCTTCTCAGTATGGATGTAAGAACTTTATAGACCGTTGGCAAACAGGTGATCGGTCTATAATTTTTAGGCTCCGCAGTACTACCTGACTTATGGAGCAGGTGGGTTATTCCTGTTGTTAGGAACTGGGGTAGCGACCCTGACTCTAAGGCAGACTGAAACTGATATGCCAAGCGAGCGTGCGATCTTGTAAACCACTTAATCCAGAAATTGTGCAGCCCATCCGGCCCTGGAGATTTCCAGTTTGGCAACGGACGGACTGCACGAGCTACATCTTGGGGGCTGATGTCAATTGCCCCCATTTGTGGTATTGGATCGCACGCACGCTCGACCTCTCGAGTCCAGTCACCCTCGGTGTGACTGACAGGCACCGACCAGATGCTGCGCCAGAATGAACTCATGGCGTCATCATCCGGGAGGCGCGTATCAGTCACACCTTGGTCCGGTCTCTCCCAAGCCCTATAAACCCACCTTTCATTACTCCGGAATGTGCGATTCTGGGTGTATCGCTCCACCCGCCGCTTATACCTGCGGATACGGTTTGCCCATGCATACACCTTCTGCTTCAGGAAGTCGATGCGCTCTGTGACACGGGACATATAGTCTCGGGGGCTGATTATTATTATTATTATTATTGTTTTTAGAAAGTGTTTTTTTATTCTCAGCTCTTTGGCTGGTTTTTAACTACATTTACGAGCCGAAACCAAGTAAATGCAGCGTGTGGTGTGTTATGTTGAGGGTGTGTTATGATGGGGACCTAATTCTTTTTCATCTATTTGCATGAACTTTCTAACAATTCGACATGTATTTAGGATAACAGCCTTTTGTAAGGTGATATAGAGAGCTTCTTTTAAGTTCAGTAATTTCAGACTATGTAGTAGACAATTCGGAATGACGCCTGTTGTGGAAAGGACGATCGGGCCCACATTATTATTATTATTATTATTAAATAAATGAATGGTTCTGAATAGTTATGTTACGTTGAAAATGGTATCATCAAAGTGATCTGATGATGATGATGGAGCCGGAAGGTAGGCACTGGAACTCCGTAATTAATCAATGTAACCTAGCCGTGTTTGGACTTATTAGAATCGTCATGAGATGCACTTTGGCTATAAGGTACTATCGAACTGATCTGATGATGGAGCCCGATGGTAGGCATAGGGACACCGTAATTAATCAATGTATCCTAGCCGTGTTTGGGCTTATTAGAATTGTCATGAGATGCACTTTGGCTATAAGGTACTATCGAATTGATCTGGTGATGGAGCTGGAAGGTGGAAGGTAGACACAGGAACTTTCTGATAAAACAATGTAACCTTGCAGTGTTTTGGGTTAATTGGAATCGTCATGAGAATTAGGCACTCTTTTTATAAGTGTATCGCAACTAAAAAGTGTGAAATAAAAACTTTTTAGAAAAAAAAATAACCGACTTCACTAAAAAAAAACACTAAAAGGATCAAAATAACTTTAATTTCGGAAGTCGATGTTAAATAAGAAACAAACAATACTGAGAAACACCGACTTCCGAAATTAAAGTTATTTTGATCCTTTTAGTGTTTTTTTTTAGTGAAGTCGGTTATTTTTTTATTCTAAAAAAATTTTCTGTATTATAAACAACAATATTTCTAATATTGTTTCCATAGAAACATAGCTTATATTATCAAGTTACAAATTATAGAAAAAAAATTGGAAAAACATTAAGTTTTCATTCATCATTTTTAGTATTACGGAACACATCCAAATTTATCCCAAATTTTCTAAAGTTAGTAGTGCTATCGCATTCGCGGCAAGCGAGTCGTCGGTGTAAGTGTGTGCGTGATATCATTACTTCGGTCACGTTGTAAATTTTATTATAATAATAATTATTTCTATTGACTTTCTGTATTCCTTTTACTAAACTTCAAATGCTTAGGTACTTTTTTTGGGTGGGAAATCATCAAATGATTTCTGAGGGATGATTTCTGATTTCGCATGAGGGAGTGTTTTTTTTAGGTGGGAAAATCATCTAATGATAAATCTCGCTCTTGGGCGGAGCGCGAGATAGTGTCAGACTTTTATTGACTAAAAACCCACTCCTGTTCCTTCTTTGCCTTCATCCCAGGGCCCCGGGTTTCGCTTTCACACTACCCGTGGTCCCAGTAGGCTTCGAGCCTGCTGGGCCCCTACGATTTGCTGACATCTCCCTGAGGCGCGTGTGGAACAGTACGCGCCGTCGACGACTTGGGCTCGGTCCGGACGGTTGCCGGACGGTCGGACGGCGGGCTACCCATTGCTCGCCGTCCGCAAGCCCGCGCCTTCGGTGGCCGGAAATCGGGATCGGAATCCCGATGGCGGTTGGAGGGCGTGAGGACCGTAAGTTTCCTTACGCGATCGGTTGCCTCCTTTGCTAGCATTACTACTTCGCAGAAGGAGGCGACCGCCTACCACTCCTCCTCGCTCCGTACCATAGCCTGCACCAAGGCACGGCGCGAGAGATCTCCGCCGCCTCACGCCCCCACGAGGACATGGCGGTGCTCCGTCCAAGCGGGGCACACCTCTACCGTATGCTCCACCATGTCCTCCGGGTGGTCCACACAATGGTGACACCCGGACGTTTCTTTCGCCTGAATCCGATGCAGGACGCTCCCGAACTTGCCATTTCCGGTGAGAACCAGCGTTATGCGGAAGGTGAGGAGGTCGTGACGTCTTTCCAGCCACTCCTCAAAGAGGAACTTACCGTCATAATTATGGCGTGCCCAGCACTGGGTTGCGATGTCGCTTCTACCATGATATCCCGCCGGAACTCTGTCCGCCATACCGCGACTTCTCACGGCAGCGGAGTTTTGCGCCAGCGTTGCATCTCCACGCATAAATCATACATGCGTGGTTGTCTTGGTCCTCAGAACGTGCCACTATTGGGACCCCAAATAAATGTAGGAGGGGTGCACATCGGCGTCAGGTCGTCAATGTATAGGTACATTGACGACCTGACGCCGATGTAGAAACAGGAGTGGGCTCCTGTTTCTGTTTCTAGTACTCGTCCTCGACAGCCGGTGGAATTTCGAGGAACACTTCCGACGACGTCTGGCTCTAAAACTGGAACGGACTGGGGCTGCCCACAATCGGCTCCTGCCTAGCCAGGAGGTCCAGACCTCTTGCTGGAGGCTCCACGCAGCGATCGTTCAGTCCATGGCCCTTTATGGAGCTCCGGTGCGGGTGCCGTCGCTTTGAAAGCGATCGGTGGCCAAGCTGGACGCATGTCACAGGTTCATGGCGATCCGGATGGTGCGCCGTACTCCCGCGAAGTGGCGTGCCTCTTTGATGGCCTGCCACCAATGGATCTAGAGGAAACTGTCCTTTCACGCATGGACGATTTGCGCATGGAGATGCAACGTCGGTGCCAAACTCCGCTGACGTGACAAGTCGCGGTATGGCGGACAGAGTTCCGGCGGGATCTCATGGTAAAATGGTGACAGCGACTGTCGCAACCCAGTGCTGGGCACGCCATAATTATGGCGGTAAATTCTATGAGGAGTAGTTCAAAAGACGTCACGGCGTCCTCACCTCACCGGACATGATAAGTTCGGGAGATACCTGCACCAGATTGGAAGAAACGCCCGGATGTCACCATTATGTAGACCACCACGACGCACATGTGAGGGAACGGTCTTCTTCACGCCCGAGCCGCCGGGATTCTGACCCTGATTTCTAACTACTGTAGGCGTGCTGTTGCGGATGGCGAGCAATGGGTAGCTCTCCGTCCGGCTGACCGGTAATCGTCCATACCGAGCTGGAGTTGTCGACGTCACTCACTTATTTTTGTCAAACAGAGATAGCTATATTCCGCGATACGCGTCGACTTGCAGTAGCAAGCGGCGTTCGCCGGCCTCTTAACACCACCAGTTTTGGTGGAAATCCACTAAGTTGGCAACACTGGCCGTACACCGCTAGACTGTTTTGTCTTGATCGTGACGTAGACAAAACAGTCTTGTCGCAGACGTCGTAGACAAGTCTGCGACGTCGTAGACAATTCTGTCTAAGACAGTCTTGTCTCAAGTGTGGCAGTTTGCAGGCCCTTAGAAATGTATTTGGTGTAGCTGCTTTCTTCTTAGTGTGCGTGTGCAAATTTTAAGTGTGTGTCGTAAATACACTATTTGTGAATGTTGTAATTATTTAAAAAATAAAAGAAAATATGTTTATTTGGTTGGGAGATAAGCGGCATATCGCACCCTGAGAACGAAAGTGACTCAACTCAAAATTGCCAATTTTTGGGAATAGGCGAAAATGTGTCCGTCGTATTAAGCATTTTCTGTTCATTTTACAATAACACTAAAACATGGTAACAAAAGTTATGAATTTCTGTTGAAATATATTGTTTGACTTAATAGCTTTAGAAACATTATTTATATGGTTTTTGCGAAAAAAATATGATTTTCCCATATAAAATAACGTTTAAAAAAAACTTGGAAAAATAGGTCACTTTAATATTAGAAGTTTTTTATTTCTACTGACCTTTTTAGGTAAAGGTCTGTTCATTTCTATCGTTGTTTTAAAAAATATGTTTCTTTCTAAAAATAAGTCAGTTTTATTCTTAAGATTTTGTATATTTTTTCAAAAAAGCTAAATAAAACAGTGAAGTATGTGTTAAGTGTCATTTAATAAATCACTTCTTAGACATTATAGGAATCAGTAATAATCACACAAAAAAAAAGTATCAAAATCGTGTCATAAAGTGGTAGGAAACCAAACATTTACGTAAATATTTCTTAAATATTATAACGAAACATAATCTATATCACTCTTCTGTAACACTAATAAAGTATTTATCCAAATCAAATATATGCCTATATTAGCACTAACTTATCAGTTTAACATAGTACTAGTACAGTCTTGTAGTTATAGTTCGGTTGTATTACCTAATCAAATTTTAATTAAACTCTGCTTAATACACTAACTCAGACAAACCAAACAATGAGACCTTCTGTTTTCACTGGTTTAGATAACTAATAATTCTTAAATTTAACGAAACATAACCAATATAAGTATTTGAATCAAATCAACAACAGTATTAATAGCATAACTTATCTATCAGTTTACCACAGTAACAGTATTGTGGTTATAATTCAGTTGTACTTAATCAACTTATTAATTTTAATTAAACTCTGCTTATTACACTAATTCAGACTTAGCTTTTTGGTACAGCATACTTCTTTAAAGTTTGTTATATTAATATCTTAGGTAATTGTCGTATGTGTCCATGTTCTATTATTATTTTAATTAAACTTCCTCACAAACTTTTGTAAAAACTGGCGTAATTACTAGGTATTAATTTTTTTCTGACTAAATCTTTGAGATCCCTTTTTTTATTTTCTTTTAACTCAAGTGCATGCTCATACAGATGTTTAATTACAATTTCATTGAACCCCATCATTTTTTTACGTTTATTGCGCATGTCGATTTGAGAAAACATCTCATCGGAGTATGATGTTTTATAATAAAAGTGGAACATCTCCGCTTTGTCAAATTTCAGTACTTTAAGACCATTCCACAGTACTGTTTCTTTATGGAAGTTTTTCTTGAAGTTATATCCCCACTGCTCTTGAAGTAGTTTGAGATTTAAGAAAAATTCATAATTAACATCTTTGACTGAAAGGTTGTCCAGACTTCCGAGCGCTTTTGATCAAGGTAGCAAATTGAATAGGTATGTATATAGGCCCTGCTTTTTCGTTCTTTTTAATTTCCTTTTCTATTAAGCTGTGCACATTATCAGCTTCATTTTGGGTGTGCTCTTTTATAAGATACTTATGGGTTATACTTTCGATGTTATAAAAATAAGCGACAGCATATGAATATAGGCTAGCAATAACTTTATTTTTGTTCTGCCCGGTGCAATTGTCAGAGTAAAATGTTACATGTAACATTTTATCTGCGTTGTTTGCGCTTAGGGTTCGTAAGTAATCGAAAATACATGAACATATTTCATTGGCTCCCCTTTGTCCCTGGGTGTCGTCCCAAAAATAACAGTTAACGTCTCCATAAGACTTTTTATCATCTTCGCCATTTTTTTAATTCTGTAATTGTGAAATCAAGGCAGTTTATTTTTGAAGAATAGTAAAAATAACTTGGACTGGGACATAACATGACAGACTGTAAATCATAAATAGCGCAAATGTGGGTCTCGTCAATGTTTCGACGGTCCGTCCGTTTTTCTTGGCGACATAGTTCTTTTTCTTTAAGGTGTTTATCATAGTTCGATTTGAGCAGTGTTTTAGTACTTTCAGGAGCAAGTTCATACGCAACACACGTTTCACACCTGTCTTTTTTCGGCTGAAAAAAACTTATATTGAATTCTTTATTAAAAGTATTCAAGTATAACCAATAGTCGCACTGTGGCAGACTTTTTTTTTTATCATTGTTAAAATCAGTGCAGAGGTCCCTTATAGTTTTATTGTCAGAAATGTACTCTCTATTTGTTGTCGCTCTTAAATAATGGGGTTCTACCCTCGGTACCGACTCTATGTGGTTCCTGATGCTCTGGAGCAGTTCAGGGTCTACCCTTTTTTTGTTGTCATGCTTTCCTCTACGCTCAGGCTCTACGATACCATGGCTGTTGGTTTTACTTTTAACAGTTATTAGCTGCCAAAACTAAAAAAATAAGTAAAAAAACTAAAACCCGACTATGACAAAAAAAACGACGAAACTAAAAGTATGAAACAAGATTTCCAGGATGCTGAAATAAACAAGGTAAAAAGAAAAGCCGTAGTCACACGTTATTAAAGTGTTTCGGTTGTTACCTATAACGTGTGACTGCGGCTTTTCTTTTTACCTTCTTTATTTCAGCATCCTGGAAATCTTGTTTCATACTTTTAGTTTCGTCGTTTTTTTTGTCATAGTCGGGTTTTAGTTTTTTTACTTATTTTTTTAGTTTTGGGATTGCCGACTCAGTATCAACATTAAACACTGAAAAAAGTGATAAATTGCACCATTAATCAATAAGTCTATTGAAAACCAAACTTAAAAATGTTAAACAGACTTTCTTATAAATAGTACAAAATACAGATGAGTACATTTAAAATTATACAGTTCTGATTCAAAATTGGTCCATTATTTAGACTCGCTTGTTAATAAATAAGTGACCGAATTTGTTATTATGTCACCTAATACGCTAATACATACAATTTAAAAGGAACCTAAATCGGTCAGTTTATGACTATAAATTGTAACTAAACTTACCTCCGAAATTGACAAACAAACAGACACAAAGCGTAATCGGTCACTACGGTACTAAACTTGTCACGTCTTGTCACGACAACTCATGATTCGGGCGCGGGGGGAGGGAACGGTTGAGGGACAAAGAGACCGAAATATACCTCTATCCTTTTCTTACGTTTATTGGCCAGTTTTCTACTTTATGTATGATAGAGTATACTTTTTTAAGTCATTCTGTATACTTAACTCATTTAACCAAAATTTTGAATTCGGTCACTTTCGTTCTCAGCGTGCGAATTATCTCCGGATATCTATGGTGTCGCGTATGTAACGTCGCATGGCGTGGCGTCGCGTGGCGTGGATCTAATGTAGCTCTACAAGTCTAGTTGCCATATAAAATGTATGGAGACCGACGCGCCCAGATCGGCGTACGTGACCCACGTGTGCGCAATGTAGTTCTACCTTTAAAGTAGTCCTTGTGGTGTTGCTTCGTCAGTCTGTGTGACAGCTGGATACTTCAGGAGCTACCGCCACAGACTGGACATTTTATTGAATATTTATACTTCTTTAGTTCGTCGGAATGTGATACTGAGTGAGTGCGGGTAGATGGTAATAAAAGTCACTAAGTTTCTAGTACTCACGGTTTACTCGGATTTCACGAAAATCCACGATCACAAAAGCATACACGAACACATGAACAGAAGGAGTGGACGATACAGTCACAATACACAATAGTCAGAAGATCCAGAACACAATAACACAATGGCAAGGCTTCACGAAACGAGGTATCCGAAACTACGAAAGCGCGCACGGCAGTTGGTAGCGGACTGAAGGTCGACGTAGGTTAAACTGTGTGCGTGACCATCGCACGCACACATGCAACTTCGTCCTTCGACACCACCGATGCGTTCCGAAATATGATATCGTTTTGTGTATCATAATAAATATTATTAAATGTGATTAAATAATTGTGTTGCTGTTGTCGTGGTGTGTGATTTTATAATATACATAAATAAACTATATTATTGTGGTATGTAGATATATACCCTACATCCCCAGCCCCCAGTTGTCAGTCCCCAGTTATCCTGCTATGTACATATTAATTATGTAATTTTCCCTTCACTGTGTTTTCTAGAACTGGACAATCTATACAATAGCCATTCAGATGCAGAAGATATACCAGCACATCAGTCTGAGTCTGATTCAGAAGATTATGTACCCTTAATAAAGATCAAAACGGAAGTGGAAGAAGAACAAGAAGTATCGAGGAAGAAGCGAAGAGCCAGTAAGACGACACGTGAGTATTAGTCAGGCTATGAACTCACGAAGCGGTTTTCACCCGCGCCCACCGCGGCGGAGGAACATTTGTTTTATTTCTAAATTCACGAGGCCAGAGTTTTGTGCGGTTACGCAGAGCTGTTGCGTCACACGTCGGCCAAGGGCGAGTTGGACTCGCGCACGATGTGTTCCGCACCATAGCTATACAACATTAAACACTATACATAAAATTACGTTTTTGGTATAGGTTCCCATACTTTTAACTTAAATATTTATTTTAATTTAATTTATTTTTAAAGTGAATATTCTGTGTATATTTCAACTGTCTAGCTATCACAGTTTATGAGATACAGCCTGTTGACAGACAGACGGACAGTGGATTCTTAGTATTAGGGTCCCATTCTTACCCTTTGGATACGAAACCCTAAAAAGTTGTGGGTGCATTCACAGATTGTCGAATTTCTATACCCCCACCGGCCACTGCGAGCGCCAACCGATGGCGTCGCGTGCGGGCGCAACCCGGCCCGTTGTTGAGAGGAGCGCTCTCAACAGTAATCCTTGTCGAGTCGTTTTATCAGTCTGTGTGACACAGCTGGATATTTCAGGAGCTACCGCCGGAGACTTGACATTTTATTGAATATTTATGTTTATTTGTTAGTTCCTCCAATTACCTTGCCAGATTTATTAACAATTCCTTCACTGTTTTTGCTTTCTTGCAGAGCTAGAACTGGAAAATCTAGACAATATCTTTTCAGAAGGTATACCAGCACAACAGTCTGAGAGTCAATATAAGTATTTGAATCAAATCAACAACAGTATTAATAGCATAACTTATCTATCAGTTTACCACAGTAACAGTATTGTGGTTATAATTCAGTTGTACTTAATCAACTTATTAATTTTAATTAAACTCTGCTTATTACACTAATTCAGACTTAGCTTTTTGGTACAGCATACTTCTTTAAAGTTTGTTATATTAATATCTCTTAATAGGTAATTGTCGTATGTGTCCATGTTCTATTATTATTTTAATTAAACTTCCTCACAAACTTTTGTAAAAACTGGCGTAATTACTAGGTATTAATTTTTTTCTGACTAAATCTTTGAGATCCCTTTTTTTATTTTCTTTTAACTCAAGTGCATGCTCATACAGATGTTTAATTACAATTTCATTGAACCCCATCATTTTTTTACGTTTATTGCGCATGTCGATTTGAGAAAACATCTCATCGGAGTATGATGTTTTATAATAAAAGTGGAACATCTCCGCTTTGTCAAATTTCAGTACTATAAGACCATTCCACAGTACTGTTTCTTTATGGAAGTTTTCCTTGAAGTTATATCCCCACTGCTCTTGAAGTAGTTTGAGATTTAAGAAGAATTCATAATTAACATCTTTGACTGAAAGGTTGTCCAGACTTCCGAGCGCTTTTGATCAAGGTAGCAAATTGAATAGGTATGTATATAGGCCCTGCTTTTTCGTTCTTTTTAATTTCCTTTTCTATTAAGCTGTGCACATTATCAGCTTCATTTTGGGTGTGCTCTTTTATAAGATACTTATGGGTTATACTTTCGATGTTATAAAAATAAGCGACAGCATATGAATATAGGCTAGCAATAACTTTATTTTTGTTCTGCCCGGTGCAATTGTCAGAGTAAAATGTTACATGTAACATTTTATCTGCGTTGTTTGCGCTTAGGGTTCGTAAGTAATCGAAAATACATGAACCTATTTCATTGGCTCCCCTTTGTCCCTGGGTCTCGTCCCAAAAATAACAGTTAACGTCTCCATAAGACTTTTTATCATCTTCGCCATTTTTTAATTCTGTAATTGTGAAATCAAGGCAGTTTATTTTTGAAGAATAGTAAAAATAACTTGGACTGGGACATAACATGACAGACTGTAAATCATAAATAGCGCAAATGTGGGTCTCGTCAATGTTTCGACGGTCCGTCCGTTTTTCTTGGCGACATAGTTCTTTTTCTTTAAGGTGTTTATCATAGTTCGATTTGAGCAGTGTTTTAGTACTTTCAGGAGCAAGTTCATACGCAACACACGTTTCACACCAGTCTTTTTTCGGCTGAAAAAAACTTATATTGAATTCTTTATTAAAAGTATTCAAGTATAACCAATAGTCGCACTGTGGCAGACTTTTTTTTTTTGATCATTGTTAAAATCAGTGCAGAGGTCCCTTATAGTTTTATTGTCAGAAATGTACTCTCTATTTGTAGTCGCTCTTAAATAATGGGGTTCTACCCTCGGTACCGACTCTATGTGGTTCCTGATGCTCTGGAGCAGTTCAGGGTCTACCCTTTTTTTGTTGTCATGCTTTCCTCTACGCTCAGGCTCTACGATACCATGGCTGTTGGTTTTACTTTTAACAGTTATTAGCTGTCTGTCCGTTATGTCCAAAGTGTTTATGAAAAACAATTTGCAAACATGGATCTTTTTGCCATCTAGTGTGAAATAAAAGGCGTTGTTTGGTAGGCGAGGGTTTCGAGCATTTGAGTACCTGTACCTAGGTTGCACTTCCATCATGCAAGATCTAATAAAAGCACGCTGCAGTTCCAAATTTGATAATCCCCAATAGGTTTTGAACAGATTATACCTCTCATCCTCTTTTATTTTTTAAAACATTTAAGTCTTCACTTGCTCGTACATGTTTCTTTCATATGCCTAGCTGGAATGTTTTTTTTTAATTTGGACATGGACCTGTAACTTTTTCCGGAGTTACGTGACATTTTTGCTTGATTTTGTTTCCAGTTAGCAGGGTTCCTTTTACGCTTCCTACTTTTTGAAGGTTCCGGTTGACCCGAAGAATCAGAAGAGGAAGAGCTAGTACTGGAAACACGTCTACTTCTTTGATTGAAATTTACAGCATGGTATGTTGGATCTGAGTCACTGAGATCCACATCACTTTCATTCGGATGTATTGGTGATTGAACGTATGAACGTTGGTTACCTGTTTGAGATCTTAAATTGCTTGTACTAGGGCCCGGAGTAGCTGTATTTTGACATTCATTTGTAACAGAAGTACTTGAAGATGATGAAGTACTGCTACTACTTGAGGATGAAGATGAACTGCTCGTACTGGAACTTCTTGAACGTGGTCGGACAGCAGATGTACTTTCCGAGGTTTTTTCAGTAACTTTTGATTCCGTATTTATTTCTTGACAAGCCTTTTCAAGGTCCTGAAACATGAATAATTTAACATTTCATCATAAGATAAAACTTAAATAGAAATGTCTACCCATGACTTAAATAAAAATTAATAACTTACATTTAAAGGTTTTGTTTTTTTGCTTGGGATTTGAACATTGTAATATTCCTGGTCCAGACGTGAAGGTGTATTTTCGATTATTGAAGGGCTAGATGGCATGTTTTCTTTGTCGATTTCCAAAGCCTCGTCAGGACTCTGCAAACAAGTACAATAGAGAATATAGAAAACAAATATAAACATTTTTACAAATAATTATAGTACTTAGGTACTAATGAAAAACAAATAATAAATAAACAGTTTCCATAATTACCTTATTCCGCTGTCTCTCTTCCACCAATTGAAGAATTAAAGCACTTCTTTTCATTTTTACCCGACTACGGAGGGTTATGATTTTGACAGGCTATGTATGTATGTGAGTTTGTTCATCTGTTCCCACATAGCTCCTAATCTACTTATCGGAACTCGACGTATGAGGTATCGTTAGAACCGTCTTAATTGTCCGCTGAACATAGGTTACGTGACGTGTCACAAAACTTGATATGGCGCCCTCTAGCGGACAAAAAGTAATGTGTAAAAAATAAAAATGGAGATAAATACGCCGTGTTTGGTATCATTTGAAAGGGCTTTACTTGTACATTTCCAAAATATTGTTCAAATTTAAAGTGACGCCCTCTAGCGGACAAGAAGTCATATGTTAAAAAAAATGTTAAGATAAATACACCGAGTTTGATATCATTTGAAAGGGCTTCACTGGTACTTATCAAAATATATCATCAAAATTCAATGTGGCGCCCTCTGGTGGACAAAAATTAATTTACCTTTATTAATTAGAAATTTTAAATTTAGCTTTTGCAAATGGTATAGAAGCACAGTGATTTAACACCAAAATAATTTAAATAAAAAATAAGTAAAAAAACTAAAACCCGACTATGACAAAAAAAACGACGAAACTAAAAGTATGAAACAAGATTTCCAGGATGCTGAAATAAACAAGGTAAAAAGAAAAGCCGTAGTCACACGTTATTAAAGTGTTTCGGTTGTTACCTATAACGTGTGACTGCGGCTTTTCTTTTTACCTTGTTTATTTCAGCATCCTGGAAATCTTGTTTCATACTTTTAGTTTCGTCGTTTTTTTTTGTCATAATCGGGTTTTAGTTTTTTTACTTATTTTTTTAGTTTTGGGATTGCCGACTCAGTATCAACATTAAACACTGAAAAAAGTGATAAATTGCACCATTAATCAATAAGTCTATTGAAAACCAAACTTAAAAATGTTAAACAGACTTTCTTATAAATAGTACAAAATACAGATGAGTACATTTAAAATTATACAGACCTGATTCAAAATTGGTCCATTATTTAGACTCGCTTGTTAATAAATAAGTGACCGAATTTGTTATTATGTCACCTAATACGCTAATACATACAATTTAAAAGGAACCTAAATCGGTCAGTTTATGACTATAAATTGTAACTAAACTTACCTCCGAAATTGACAAACAAACAGACACAAAGCGTAATCGGTCACTACGGTACTAAACTTGTCACGTCTTGTCACGACAACTCATGATTCGGGCGCGGGGGGAGGGAACGGTTGAGGGACAAAGAGACCGAAATATACCTCTATCCTTTTCTTACGTTTATTGGCCAGTTTTCTAATTTATGTATGATAGAGTATACTTTTTTAAGTCATTCTGTATACTTAACTCATTTAACCAAAATTTTGAATTCGGTCACTTTCGTTCTCAGCGTGCGAATTATCTCCGGATATCTATGGTGTCGCGTATGTAACGTCGCATGGCGTGGCGTCGCGTGGCGTGGATCTAATGTAGCTCTACAAGTCTAGTTGCCATATAAAATGTATGGAGACCGACGCGCCCAGATCGGCGTACGTGACCCACGTGTGCGCAATGTAGTTCTACCTTTAAAGTAGTCCTTGTGGTGTTGCTTCGTCAGTCTGTGTGACACAGCTGGATACTTCAGGAGCTACCGCCACAGACTGGACATTTTATTGAATATTTATACTTCTTTAGTTCGTCGGAATGTGATACTGAGTGAGTGCGGGTAGATGGTAATAAAAGTCACTAAGTTTCTAGTACTCACGGTTTACTCGGATTTCACGAAAATCCACGATCACAAAAGCATACACAAACACATGAACAGAAGGAGTGGACGATACAGTCACAATACACAATAGTCAGAAGATCCAGAACACAATAACACAATCGCAAGGCTTCACGAAACGAGGTATCCGAAACTACGAAAGCGCGCACGGCAGTTGGTAGCGGACTGAAGGTCGACGTAGGTTAAACTGTGTGCGTGACCATCGCACGCACACATGCAACTTCGTCCTTCGACACCACCGATGCGTTCCGAAATATGATATCGTTTTGTGTATCATAATAAATATTAATAAATGTGATTAAATAATTGTGTTGCTGTTGTCGTGGTGTGTGATTTTATAATATACATAAATAAACTATATTATTGTGGTATGTAGATATATACCCTACATCCCCAGCCCCCAGTTGTCAGTCCCCAGTTATCCTGCTATGTGCATATTAATTATGTAATTTTCCCTTCACTGTGTTTTCTAGAACTGGACAATCTATACAATAGCCATTCAGATGCAGAAGATATAACAGCACATCAGTCTGAGTCTGATTCAGAAGATTATGTACCCTTAATAAAGATCAAAACGGAAGTGGAAGAAGAACAAGAAGTATCGAGGAAGAAGCGAAGAGCCAGTAAGACGACACGTGAGTATTAGTCAGGCTATGAACTCACGAAGCGGTTTTCACCCGCGCCCACCGCGGCGGAGGAACATTTGTTTTATTTCTAAACACACGAGGCCAGAGTTTTGTGCGGTTACGCAGAGCTGTTGCGTCACACGTCGGCCAAGGGCGAGTTGGACTCGCGCACGATGTGTTCCGCACCGTAGCTATACAACATTAAACACTATCCATAAAATTACGTTTTTGGTATAGGTTCCCATACTTTTAACTTAAATATTTATTTTAATTTAATTTATTTTTAAAGTGAATATTCTGTGTATATTTCAACTGTCTAGCTATCACAGTTTATGAGATACAGCCTGTTGACAGACAGACGGACAGTGGATTCTTAGTATTAGGGTCCCATTCTTACCCTTTGGATACGAAACCCTAAAAAGTTGTGGGTGCATTCACAGGTTGTCGAATTTCTATACCCCCACCGGCCACTGCGAGCGCCAACCGATGGCGTCGCGTGCGGGCGCAACCCGGCCCGTTGTTGAGAGGAGCGCTCTCAACAGTAATCCTTGTCGAGTCGTTTTATCAGTCTGTGTGACACAGCTGGATATTTCAGGAGCTACCGCCGGAGACTTGACATTTTATTGAATATTTATGTTTATTTGTTAGTTCCTCCAATTGCCTTGCCAGATTTATTAACAATTCCTTCACTGTTTTTGCTTTCTTGCAGAGCTAGAACTGGAAAATCTAGACAATATCTTTTCAGAAGGTATACCAGCACAACAGTCTGAATCTTATACAGAAGATGATGCGCCTTTAATAGAGAACAAAACGGAAGTGGAAGAAGAACAAGAAGTATCGAGGAAGAAGCGAAGAGCCAGTGAGACGACACGTGAGTATTAGTTAGTGAATCACTCTGTGCGCGAACAGGCCGACTCACAGCACATCTGAATAAGGTACTGAACACCGATTGCAGATACAACAGAACAGTTCTGTGTGGAATATCATTACCCTTGCTTTTGGCTGCTGTAGTCGGGTACTTACAGCTTGTTTTGTTAAATCCTTTGGTAGTGCATGATCAGTAACATTTTGTTTTTTATTTTATTTTATTAAGGACTAACGGCGAACTTCTTACCGCCTAATAGTCAATGAATATTGTGATACCTTTTAGCTGAACTGTCAAAAGATAACGCCATCTACTGGCATTATCAGAATCAGCCTGATTCATATTAAAATTACATTTTAACAAGAGATGGCGTTGTATTAAAAAAATCAATTCATTGACTCTAATGAGAACCATTCGTTTTATTTTAATGTGTTTTGAATTTGGCGCTTATTTGATTTAAAATCGTAGGAGCGGTCATTGCGAAGAAACGAAAACTGGAAATACGAGGAAAAGAACTTGAAGACGTAATTACAGAAAATCAAAAGAAGAATGAAGAGTCAGACACAAAAGTTACCCAGAACACGTCAAATTTTTCGTCCAAACTTATTCCGAAATTTCAAGTACCATTGACTAATACAACACCTCGAGTTAATATTAGTGTTATTGATACTACTTTAGACACAAATTGCCGTATTATTATCAAAAAACTTAACTTATCAAACCACACTCGTATACGCACTGGTGGAGCACCTTACAAGTGTGATATTTGTCAGTACAGTTGTAATAACAAGGGAGATTTAAAAAAACATATCCGTGTACACACTGGCGAGAAACCCTTCAAGTGTAAAGAATGTCAGCGCTGTTTTAGTGTTAAGACTTCTTTACTACGTCACATTCGTACGCATACTGGCGAGAAACCTTACAAATGTAAAGAATGTCAGCGCTGTTTTAGTCAGGTGGCTCATTTAACAAGTCACATTCGTACGCATACTAGCGAGAAACCTTACAAATGTGAAGAATGTGAACTTTGTTTTAATCATAAGATTTCTTTAACAAGGCACATTCAGACGCACACTGGCGAGAAACCTTTCAAGTGTAAAGAATGTCAGCTTTGTTTTAGTCGAAAGTTTAATTTAACAAATCACATTCGTACGCATACAGGCGAAAAACCTTACAAATGTAAAGAATGTCAGCGCTGTTTTAGTCAGAAGGGTCAGTTAAGACAGCACACTCGTACGCACACTGGCGAAAAACCTTACAAATGTGAAGAATGTCAGCTTTGTTTTAGTATTAAGACTTCTTTAATAAGTCACATTCGTACGCATACAGGCGAAAAACCTTACAAATGTGAAAAATGTCAACTTTGTTTTAGTCAAAAGATTACTTTAACAAAGCACATTCGTACGCATACAGGCGAAAAACCTTACAAATGTAAAGAATGTCAGCGCTGTTTTAGTCGGAAGGGTGATTTAAGACAGCACATTCGTACGCACACTGGCGAGAAACCTTACAAATGTAAAGAATGTCAGCGCTGTTTTAGTCAGGTGGGTCCTTTAACAAGTCACATTCGTACGCACACTGGCGAGAAACCTTTCAAGTGTGAAGAATGTCAGCTTTGTTTTTCTCGGAAGTCTTATTTAACACACCACATTTGTACTCACTGTAAATATGCACCGCCATTGTCGGAAGACCCAAAAAAATAAAAATACAAAATAAGTTTTAACTAGCTTTAACGAAGGTAAAATTACATTAACTTTTAACAAAGAGGGATTCCTATTGCGACTGATATTAAATACAGAATGATCATGTCAAATGTAATTTAATTCTTAAAACATGTCCATTCGGTTCGTCGCACTGTGTGGATATTGAGTCGGTTTGTGGCATAGGTCTATAAACTTTCATGTTTTTATAGTTATACATCTGATTTTTTTTATTAAATAGAATAATACTTTAAAATGATATACAGTTTATGTATTTAATAGTCACTGAAAATGTAAAACATGAAATATTGAAAACTTATCAGAAAAAACAAATCCAAAATTAGTATGGATCTTTTACTCAACAACGCCCAGAATGCGGACCTATGTCAAACACTTGTGTTTTATTTATTTATTTATTTATGTACACACAAACAATTAATATCGAGAAGAACAAATACAGATAAAAGAGTACAAAGGTCCTGCTTATTTCTAACGAAATTTCTTCCAGCAGACCTGCGACAGGAGAGTTGGATGAGAAATGTAGACGCAGTGTGTATAAATAATATAGAGAAGAATTAAATAGATTAAATTATCTAAATTAAACCTTATAATACAATAATATAATATATATATCAACAACAGTAAATAAATGTACGCATAAATAGAAACAAACATAGATTAAATTATAAAAATACATACAAATATAATATATAACTTACGAGATGGTAGAGAGGTAATGTTCTTTGACTAGCTTTTTGAAGGCAGATATATTTTTAGCATCACGGATCTTAGCTGGAAGTGAGTTCCATAATCGTACCGCATGAAAAGAGAAGGAGTTAGAATAAAAATGGGTTTTATGGGCTGGGAAATTGAGATGGAATTTAAGGTGGGATCTGCATGGGGCATCGCACAGTGGGCTGAAAATCGAGTTTCATAGACATCTAATACTTTTTTCCCAAATGTCCACTTTTATGACTTGAAAATGTTTTGGGAGACTAAATACATGCCTAAAAATATCAACATTATGGAATAGCACCACAAACAACGCAAACAGAATTTTTTGTTTAAAAATTTGTATGGAGCTGACATGAAAAAGTCTTGTATCTCCGCCATCGCTCAATTGGCCCTAATTCCCTTACAGGGCATTAAACCTTGAATTATTTAGGATTTTTTGGCATACTCCCCAAAGCGGCCACAGGTGCGACCTTTTTTTTAAAAATCGAAAACGGTTTTTTTTTTTTTAATCAAATGTTTGACTTACTTTAAGCGACACAGACTACTTAAACAATGTTATTTTTTGCAATGTACCCACTCTTAGATAGTAATTAGATTAAAATTTGCAACTCATACACAGTGCCGTAACTAGGGCGATGCTAGCGGTGCCCAGGCCAGGGCGCAAATCCTGAAGGGGCGCAGAAATGTTCAAACCAGGGGCTTGTTTTGTATCATGTTTGCTAATTATGTAGTATAAATACAATACCTGTCGTGTACCGAGTGTGTAGGTACGTGAGTGTATTATCTGTCGTGTACCTAATAAGCATATAAGCACCCACAAGTTATAAATCGTGGGTATGGATTACCCATGGTATAGCGCCCTGTCGTATTTACTTGGGACAAGGACTACTATTTTTCTCTAGCCTGCCACAGTGGCGCCTTATAACTTAATATCCAGTACAACAAAATTGAACCGATCCTAGTCGAGGTAGGCTGAGTAGGTTGTACATAGTATTTTTTATATGTAGTCCTTTTTATTTATATCGTCCGAGCTGGGCAAGATTAAGCTTCTATAAATGCGCCCAAGGGGCGCTGTTATAGAAGCTCGCACCGGACATAAATAAAAGGCTAGTTACGGCACTGCATGCACTCGGCACTTTCTATTAGGCACTATATTGTTAAAACTTTGTTTCTCATCAAGCGATTATAAATTTGTTATATTTTGAGAAATAAATGATATACTAACCGAAATTATTGTCTATATTTTACGAGTTTAAGTAGTAAATATTGTTAAATATTCTATGAGTTAGCTAATGAGGGTAGTGAGTAAATTAGTTTAATCAATTCATTTCGCTTTACCCATCGAAAGTACAAACAAAGAGTAATAAGTAATAACATTACCTTAAACATGGAAAGCATCGTAACAAATCTAGATTTGTTCGTTATTTTAAAAGGTTCAGCCAAAATGAACGATTATGAGTTTTTATTTGAGACAGTGTTATCTCGATTGAGATGTAGTTTGTCTGAGGAAGATCGTCTAACATTTAAAGAATTTTGCCGAAAATTTACGAGAGCAATAGAGAAGCGTTGGCATTCTGCAAGCCGAAAAATGGAGTTATTCCGAAGGGAATATGGCAACTGGCTTGAGCAAAATGTCAACTGGCCTAGCTGTATTAAAGAAAAGGTTCAGGAAGCTTCGACATCTATCGCTCATGAGGAAGAAGGACCATCAACATCGTCAGTTGGTACTATGACCAAAAGGAAACTCCCTAGAAAAGCTTTTGAAGAGTTGGGAACGAAGCAAAAGAAGAGAAGGAGTGGTGACCATTTAAACAGTGATTGCAGTGAAATGGTTTATGCAGCTTGTACCATGTTGAAAGAAGATGGAAGAGACAATATTGCTTCTGTGATGGAATATATAATGAAGAATCCAGAAACAGTCAATAAATTTCAAGACTTGATAAAAAAACCGGCTTGCAAGAAAACCTATACACCCATAAAAGCGCTTGGATTAATGCTTTCTCTTAAATTGTCAAAATGGCAATATATTACTTTAAGAGAATCAGCAATTCGAGAAGGTATTAGGGACTTATACCCTTCTTACTACCGAGTGCAAAAAGCGAAAAAAGAGTGTTATCCACCTGAACCCGAAAATTCCATCACGTTTACAGAAAGCTCAGCCAGAATTTCTCTGCAGGCTCTGTTGGACTTAACAGTGCACAGAATATTTAAATCTTTTCCCGAAGATTTAAAACAAAAAGAACTGATTTTAATTTCTAAATGGGGTTTTGATGGAGCGTCTAGCCAGAGTAAATATAAACAAAAATTGGATTCTATTCAAGATGACTCTAGTATTTTTATGACATCATTAGTGCCATTAAAACTGACATGTCAAGAAAGTACAGTCTGGGAAAACCCGAAACCTTGCTCTGCATTGTTTTGTCGTCCGGTGCAATTTACTTTTATTAAAGAAAGTGAAGCAGTCGTGAAGGCAGAAGACCAGATAATCAAGGATGAAATATCTGCTCTCCGACCAACTGAGTGCAACAGCAATACAATTAGCCACAAGCCCTTGATGACGATGATCGATGCCAAGATATGCACATACCTTTCTGCAGCTAGATCGAACGCTTCTTGCTACATATGCCTAGCGAAACCTTCTGAGCTAAACAATTTGGAAGCAGTGTCAAAACTAACCACATCGGCTGACATGATGGAGTTTGGGATTTCTTCACTGCATGCGCGTATCAATATGATGGAATGCCTTTTACACATATCCTACAGATTGGAAATTAAAAAATGGGCTGTTAAAGGAAAAGCTGACCAAGATGTAAAAGACGCAAGGAAGAAATTAATTCAAGATCGCTTCAAAACAGAACTCGGTCTGCTAATTGACGTAGTGAAACAGGGTCATGGAACTACTAACGATGGCAACACGGCCAGGAGATTCTTTGAATTTCCAGAAAAACCCGCTGCTATCACAGGATTAGATGAAGAACTAATCCGAAGATTTGCAGTAATTTTGCAAACAATAACGTCAGGAGAACATGTAAACATTGAAAAATTCAAAGACTATGCGTACAAGACTGCTGAGAAATACGTAGGATTGTATAACTGGTACTATATGTCTGCAACAGTCCACAAAGTTCTTCTTCATGGAGCTGAAATCATTGCTTCTAACGCAATTATCCCAATTGGGAATCTTTCGGAAGAGGCATCGGAAGCCCGTAACAAGGATTTTAGAAGATTCAGGGAACACCACTCCCGTAAGAAGAGTAGAGTGAGTTCTAATGAGGATATTTTTAATTTCCTGCTTCTTTCGTCAGATCCACTCGTTTCATCAACAAGACCCATTTTGGATGCAAAAAAAAAGAAAACTTTCTTTGAGGAAACGCTAACACTATTAAATCTTCAAGAACCTGAATTCGAGTTTAGGGACGTTTCTCAGATAGACTCTGACTCTGAGTTAGACTCGGATGATAGCGAGTTAGAATAGGTCAAGTTAGTTTTTTTTTTGCTTTATTTTTGTTAATATTTCTAATTGTGTATTAAGTTTATCTTTTGTACTTATTTGTAAAGTTCAATTTTTTTATCATTCAAAATTGACGCTTTTTCCATAGTTCTTCTTATATATTTTTTGCCTTTATGTTTGTGTATATTTTTTAAATTAAAATTGCTGATTTAAATAAATAAATTATTGAATTATAATTATTAACCTTTCCCACTCTGTACTTGAAATTAAATCAGTGTAATCAGTAAACTGATTTACTCACTACCCTCATTAGCTAACTCATAAAATAAATATGAAGAAGAATATTACTTGAACTCATAAAATAATGACGATAGTTAAGATCGTTACAATAATAGGTCTTTTGAAATTTAATTTTTTGTGATCATGTGGTGTCTTTATACAAGTTAGTGGTCGGGTTCGTTGTTTAAGTAGCCTGTGTAGCTTAAATTATGTTAAACATTTGATAAAAAAATAAAAAATAAATAAAAAACCGTTTTCGATTTTTAAAAAAAAGGTCGCACCAGTGGCCGCTTTGCGAAATATGCCAAAAAATCCTAAATAATTCAAGGTTTAACGCCCTGTAAGGGAATTAGGGCCAATTGAGCGATGGCGGAGATACAAGACTTTTTCATGTCAGCTCCATACAAATTTTTAAACAAAAAATTCTGTTTGCTTTGTTTGTGGTGCTATTCCATAATGTTGATATTTTTAGGCATGTATTTAGTCTCCCAAAACATTTTCAAGTCATAAAAGTGGACATTTGGGAAAAAAGTATTAGATGTCTATGAAACTCGATTTTCAGCCCACTGTGCATCGGCAGGGCGAGAAACGATCACGCAAGTAGCCAGGATAAGCAGGGTTGAATAGGATGTTGTACAGGAGACATAATACCCGAGTATTTCTACGAAGACGGATAGGGAGCCACTTGAGATCCTTGCGGAACTGAGAGACGTGGTCGTATTTTCTTAGGCCAAAAACAAAACGAATGCACAAATTTTGCAAGCGCTCAAGTTTATTTAATAGCTCCTCAGTGGCATCCAGGTAGCAGGCATCAGCATAATCGATGATCGGCTGAATTAGAGTTTGAGCTAAATAAATTTTGGTTTTAAATGGGAGAAACCTTTGAAGGGATTTAAGACTATGGAAGGAAAAGTGTACCTTACGGCTAACCTCGTTTACCTGAGCTCGCCAAGAGAGGTTGCTGTCAATTAAGACACCGAGATTCTTAGCTGAGTCAGTGTACGCAATAGTCGAGCCGTTAAGGGATAATGTCGTCAAGGTAGAAATGTTAAGGGCATCGCGATAGTATCGACTACTGTAACGAGTCGAAATCGTCTCGTCACATAATTCGCTTTTAAAGTCTGTTTTTTAATTAGAGATAATGATTTGACAATTCGAATGTTGCATGTTTTTTCCATTTCATAAATAGTGAGGTACCGCAACCGATATTGAACAAAAAAACCGAAAATATTCGTAAAAATAGTTTCATTTTAAAATGCAACTAATTATGGTAAGTTTTTGTATTTTCTGAAGGTAATTTGAAAGATGCAAATGTCTAACTCATAAACTAAGCCTAAGAATTAAAGACTAGCAAAAGCTGCGTCATTTTATTTTTTCGTCTCGATTTGTTATCACCAAACCCAGACAAAAATATAGAATTACTCAGTGATATTTTTGCTGACATTTTATTACAACTTTAATAATAGGTAATGATAGGACTTCGGTTTCAAAACTAATAATAGTTAAAATTAAACAATCATAAGTCCTCTTTTTGTACTATTTTCGCATGGATCTCTTATAAAATTGTAGCGATAAACGAATCAAGTGTCCGTTTCTTGTAATGCAGTCATGTGAATTCACAGCTTGACGACCAATGGGCACGCCATAATCATGACGGTCAGTCCCCTCTTTGAGGAGTGGCTGGAGAGGCGTCACGGTGTCCTCATCTTCCGCATGAAGCAAGTCCTCACCGGACATGGTCAGGTTCTAGTACAGGCCAAGGTCCAGAGCGAGGAGGAATGGAAGGGGGTCGCCGCCTTCTGCGAAACAGTAATGCTAGCGAAGGAGGAGGCTGCACGAGTGAGGGAACGAACATCTTTTCGCTCTAGTCGCCGAGACCCCAATCCCGACTACCACAATGTCAATACCAACGTCGAGCAATGGGTAGCTTACCGTCCAGCAGTCCGGTAATTGCCGGGACTGAGCCCCATTCGTCGACAGCGCTTAGTGATCCACTCGCTCTTCAAAGAGATGTCAGCAAACCGGAGGAGCTCAGTAGAGCCGATCTGGTTTTAGGCAGTAAAAGTCTGACACGCCCTCCTGCCCCGCCCATACCGGGAGAAGTCATTGGATGAATTCCCATCATGAAAAAATATTGACGACCAATGATGATAACTTTTTTAATTCTAAAGCATAAACTGAGACTGTCTCGTTCCGCTCTTGTAAACCGGATATAAAATTGTGTTGTGACTGGAGCTCCCTGGTAAAAGAAAGTAGCTTAGAATTCATGATTTTCAACCGGTTTTCAACCGCGCCCGCCACGGTGGAGCTAGTTTATTTCTAAACTCACGAGACCAGAGTTTTGTGTGGTTATACAGCCGTCGCAGTTGGGGTTATCGCTTGAAAACTTGGCAGATGACAATCGCAAGACGGGCGGTTCATTATCAATTGAGCTCCAGACCACCGTGGACATACACCAGAAACGAGCTGTTGCGTTATACTTACTTCACAGAAAAATTAAAAAAAGAAGGCCTATAAAGTTCTGGGTGCATCAATCGATTTTTGGATTTCGCATCGGATTTTTCTACCCCCTGAAGGCCACTACGGGTGTTAACCGACCGCAGAGAATGCGGGCGCAACCTGCCGAGTCTGCGGGTGACCGTGGCCCACACCATTCTAGTAGTTGCCCGCCGGTGCAGCGGGGAGCGGGATACATATATCTCTAGCATTCTACAGAAGCTGCGGGCCCGCAACCGCAGCGGATGCGGGTAAAAACGGTTTTGTGAGTTCTCAGTATAAGTAAAAGTCCGATTGTAAAAAAATCTGGTAATATTTTTGAATATTTCTAATTATTTCAATCTTCAATTCATATTAGACTTTGCTATTAACAAACACTATCGTATTTTGGGCCTACTTTCCTTAGAGGTTGTATTATTAAAAGAACCGGTATAAAAAAATCGAATTTGGAGACATCACTTGTATCAAAAAGCAGGCAACATATTTCTGGAGTTTGACATTTGGACTTGTCAAATGATTATCTGGGATTAAAAAACGCACTTTAGGCGATTTCCGAACCGATAATGTGAAGGCGTTCCTAAAAGGTCGTGTAACCAAGTAAGGAAATCTTTTAAAAAGTGAGCTGTCATATTTGCTTTTTTCACTATCTGACCCAACGATGTGATTTGAAGCAGCTATTTTTTGTTTCTGTTAAATTTTTTAAATAAATCGACAGTAATCGTCGATATTTTGTGCCCTAACCACTTGAGCGTCCAACTCCCGCATTTGACAATTGATTACACAGTCCCACTTGACACCTGACACTTTCTTTTTTATGACAGCGCGAAAGCCTTTCGAAAAATAATTACTACTCCAAAACGCCTACAGCTATATTAGGTTAAAAAACACTTACGAAAAGCTTAAAGAATCCAGAATGTAATTAAGCTAAAACTAAATTGTCCAAATAACTAATAAATAGTGAAAATAAGGCTTAAAGTCGAGAAAATGCAAAAAAAACTCGTAACTATTTTCTAATTGGAATCTTATAAGAAAAGTCTGGTTCAAAAGTCTTATAAGAAAATTATGGTGTGTTATGGCATCGTATACCCCTTCGTTTCATAATATAATCTTATAAGAAACGAATAAGATTCTAATAAGAAATTAATTGCAAAACTCACCCTTTCACTCGAACTTTCTCCTTTTCTCCGGGTCACCGCTCACTATTGCATCATTTGTAGACACGTGTTGTTGTATTTTCATTGTAATGGGTAATTAACGAGGTTAATAGTAAACACGTCTACACATTTATACCATGTTTTATCAAAAACAAACAGTTTAAATACATTAATTACGAAAAACAACTGCACAACAACCGTCACAAGTAGTGATGGGAAATTCCCGAGAACATTCTTTTAGCGAGAACTTTGCGGATATGTTCTCGAGAATGTTCTCCGAGCAGAGAATTTACGAGAACTTAAAAACTGAGTAACGAAACCTAAACTTCATTTAATACCTTTTTAAAATTTGAATGATAGATGAAATAATATAATAGTGTGTTATTTTATATTTTGAAACGTTTTGTGAAACAAACTACTTTTGCGGATTTTCGAAATGAAATACAGTATAAATTGATAACCAAATCATCTTTATTCTCGTAATTTTGGCAAAATAAAATAAAAATAGGAAAGTCATATTAATTTCTCTCGACTAAATCAAAATAAGCTGGTAGATGATTAATATTTCTTTAAATAACAACTCTCTCATTAGAACAAAACAATAAACAGGTATTTATCTTATAAAACCACATATACATAGCACTTAAAATAGGAGGTAATTACTCATTGATTCTGTAATCCTTGCTAAAGTACAATTAAAATATCTACTTAATTACTGTTCTTAATTAAATCACTTTGGTTTATATTGATTATTTATTAAAGACTAGATAATCATTTTCAGGCTGTTTTTTTATATGTCCATGTTTAGTGGATCATTGTTCTCATCATTGCTGAAGTTCAATGGCTCATATACTTCTTCCTCTTCACTTTCCATATCTTCTGCTACTGAATCATATACGAGTACCATATCCTCCGACTCTGACTCGACGTCACTTTCTTCAAAATTATTAGTTTGAGTCATTGTTTGACTATAGTTTACCTGATTTGGGTCTCCATTTCCACTAGATGTACTTGGAATAGGATCAGAAGAAATTCCATCACTTTCGAAATGTATTCTTCTGTTAATAATTTTCCAGTTGTGTGCGATCAAACATATTTTTCCCGCAGTGCCAGTACGAAATCTATTGCGCTTCTTCGTGTGAACGTTGGCAAAAGTGGAAAAGGAGCGTTCTACTGAGGCAGACGTTGCCGGTGCAGTTAATATCTTGAGAGCAATAATTCCAAGTTCTGTGTCAGCGTACAATGTCTCCCACCAGGTTACAGCTGGAACTTTTGCGGCCATGGCCCAGATGAATTCTTTACTCCACAATCCTGAACGGCACTTATACTCGGAGACTTGTTCAAAAAAATTTGTCACCGATGGGGACTGCTCTTCTACCAACGTCATTACAAATTCCCACCCATCTATACATTCCTCTGGTGTTAATGTTACTCCACTGTTTTGAGGATCTAACAGAGTTGCTGCGAGATGTATTGGCTTTAGTGTTGTAGCTTTTCTATTTGAAAATTTAATTTTTAACTCCTCACAAAAATTTTCTTGCAATATTTGAACTGTAGCAGGCTTATGAAGAACTTTTTGTACTTCTGAAAATGCTGTATGCACCAAATGTATTAAGCAGCGATCTCCTTCTAATTTTGTAAGCCAATCTACAATTGGTTTTAAAACGAATTGTAGCTGTTCAAGTTTTGTCCAGGTGTTATCATCCAGAAGTAAATTTTTATATTTACTTAAAGAAGCTGCATTTAGGGCCATATTTTGTAAAACTAATTTGCATTCCATCACACTGTTAATGCAACGTAAATGACTGCCCCATCTCGTTTTGACAGGCAACTGAAGCGCTTTTTTAATTCCCTTTTCTTGGGCAACATTATTAAAATCTGGGAACGGTGAATGCATTTAATAACATCTGTAATATCTGACATAAGTGTCTTTAGGTGTTCATTTTTTAGAATATCTCCAATCATCAAGTTAAGTGTGTGTGCCAAGCAACCGCTCCACTTTATGTTTGGATACTTTCTTGATAACATTTCTCCACATTTGACCATATTAGAAGCATTATCCGTTATGACCAGCATTATTTTATTACTTCCGATTTCATCTATTATTTTGCATCCTTCTTCAAATAGGTAATCAGCAGTGTGTCTGTTTTCTTTGGTTTCAATGAATTTGTAAAAGTACGGCGTAGGTGTATATATAATAATGTTTATTATTGGCTCATTCCTAATGTTTGTCCAACCATCCAATGCAATGTGCACAACTTTGGCTTCTTTGATGTCTGCATCAATTTTATCCTTGATTTTTACATACTCTTCTTTCAGAAATGTTGTGGATAAAGCTTTTCTATCGGGTGGATTAAATGTCGGATTTAAAATTTTGAAAAATTGTTTCCATAGTGGATGTTCCACTAGGGCCAACGGCTGTCCAGATACGTAGATTGCCCGTGCAAGAGCGCGCTGTGCATTTTTCTGAAAATAACAGATAACATCGAATGAAAAAAAATCGAAAGTAAAAACCTATCAAACGTAATAAATTCAATTCATTTGGTTATGAAATATCTAAACAAACTTACCTCATCAAAGGGTTCCAGACGTTTATCATTCGAACTTAGTGTTGAATTTGGTGATTCGATATTTGAAAAGATCGAATTTGCCGAATTGATATTACTGTTGCTGTTAGTAACATCTGTTAGAGCCGATTTGACTTTTAAATTCGACTTCACAATTGCAGGGCATTTCTTGCAGTTGTCTATCAAATGCTTGGTCATCCGGGTAGCATTTCTATTCTTATAACTTTGACCACAAAACTTACACAAATATACAGATTTTCTATTCTCTAATATTTCTCTGTAAAATTCGTAAACTTTTCCTTTTGGTTTCATTATGTACTTTGAAAGCAAACGACCGACGAAACCACACACGCGGCACAACGCAAACTGACGTGAATGCACTTCGACCGCTTATTCAGTACTAAACACAGCGAAGTGCAACAGGGGGGGTAGCGGGCGGGGTGGAGCAGCAACCGCGTGCGCATGCAATGTAATTTTTGGTTATTATTTTCTAATACACTGTTGTAATTTAGAAAGGTATTATTTTTCTTAAAATTATTTAAAAATGAAAACATTTTATGTTTCAGGATCAATAAGTAATTAAGTCTAGCATAGCTGCTAGTTATGGCACCACTGTCCTATTTATAGACTACAATGTAAATTAAATCATCATAATTATCTTTTTCATGTTAAAATTGGAAGGAGCACATACAAGTTTTAAGTTCTCTTAAGTTCTCATAAGTTCTCGTATGTTCTCTGCTCACGAGAATATTCTAGAACATTCTCGTTCCGAGAATATTCTCATTTTGAGAATGTTCCTTTTCCACATCACTAGTCACAAGGTCACGAAGTGATGACGTAACTTTTCGAGTGTTATTGTTCAATGAAAACATTCAACTAATACACATTTCTTATCTTCACAATGAACTCGACACACCATTAAGTCTCAAATAACGCACAAACACTTCAAACTTAGAATGTTATCGTTGAGAGAGTAACATAAACATCCACTTGACATCGTAATGGCCGACCATAAACTAATTTCGGCGAACTGTCATTTGTTATTTTTTTCTTAGATATTTGGTTACGATTCTACAGATAAAATATATTTTTAACCGATGATAGATTTCATATAGAGCCATCTAGTAATATGTCCTTAAACTATTATCAACTGGATTTAATGTTCTACACGTTTAAAGTGAACGATACTCAAAAGATGTCGCCGGGTGAGTATTCTCACCCGGACTGGTGACGTAATAATCTCTTAGGTGACTTATGTTACCGTGAACCGTTCAATGGCTAAAAAGAAAAGAAGGAGTCCAACCTCTATTTTCTAATAGAATTGCTACATATTTTCCGTTGAAGTGATTTTCGCCCACCTGTCTATTTTGATGTTTTGAGGCGCACTCAATGTGTAAAAGAAAAAAACGCCCCTGGCGTTTTTTTTTTATATTTACTTTCCATTTTCTCATATTCGTCGATGTTGGAACCCTTTGGACTGGTCTGCATTGCCTGGATGAGGATTAATTATTAATTTCTCTAAATTAGCTTCAAAGGTGCAACAATACCATATTAGTTCCAATAATCTTAAACAGTGTCACTTATTAAACATTTCATGGGTATCTAAACCTGGTCATGAACTGCGGGCTGGGAGAAATTAAAGGCTAAAGCTTGACTTATATTTTTAATCTTTTATTTTTCCTATATAGTCTACCGCCTGAAAATTAAAGGCCAAGGCTCTCCAACTTGTAGTGGATCCGAGTTTATTTTTTTGAGGATGTACCTGGCGCCCGAATTATCCATTTACATATTGGTGCATCTTCAACCCTCTATTAACACACACATTTAAATACCCAGTACATTACATTTGTCGCTCTGCGAACAGGGACATTGAAGTAGTTTCATGACCTTGTTTGGTATTATTGTTGCATCTTATAATTTATTAATACTGTTTACAGGTATGTTTTGTTTTAATATTAACTATTGTTAATTGCTGTAAACAATTTAAATTCTTTTGATACTTTGTGTGAACAATATTTTCCTACTAAACATCATTGTACACAATAGTACAATATTATTGTTGTTTATATTATTATGTTTTGTTAACTGTTATTGTTACAGCATTTCATTTTGCTTTTACATAAGCAACAGAATTGTATGGTAAGACAGCTTTTGTTATACTTTAAGTTTTCAACGGTTTAAACTCAGTGCGGTGTAACTTTGTTTTATATTTAATGAAACTTAACTTTATTTTACTTTTAAATCATACTATAAGGCATTCAAACTTATATTGTAAGGTATTATTGCATCTTTTCACAGATAAACACTGATATTTTCATATAAGACAAGTAAAAACTTAATATTTTAACTTAACCTCAAATATTTTGCAACCTTAAACTTACAGCTTTTTGCTTAATTGAGTTCATTCATCATTTAGCCTGTTCATCATGGATAAGGAAGTTCAGTTGTCTCCGCCTCTTGCTGAAAAGAATAATTTGGAATCTGACGGTCCTTGCACAGTTCCTATCGCTAATGCTCATGTGCCTGACATGATTAATTTAACGGAAGTTCAACATCCTTTTGATCATAATGACAGGGTTGCACACTCTTCTTCAGCTTTTGCTACGCATGCCTTGCCTTCTTTTAATTCAATGAATGCTTTGGTTAATGAACACATTAAAAAGAATTTGCCTTCTGCAATTAAATTGCCTGATTTAAAAAAGAGCAGAATTAAATTTGATGGAAAATCTTGTGTAAGGGAATTTATTACTGAGGTTGAGGAATATTTCTTATATAAAAATTTTGATGAAATTTTATTAGTTGGTTCATTCACAGACTTGCTTAGTGATATTGCGCTTAAATACTCCCTCAGAGATAAATTTAAAGAAATTAATATAATGACTATACCTTCACAGTATATTTACGAGAATATTTTGTATGTACATAAAAATATAAACATGTTTAAAAAATACAGTGATGTTCATAATTTTAATACTAGGAACAAACACAAATTTGTGGTTCCTACAACCAGGCTGAAAAAAATAGGGGGCTCATTTAGATGCCAATGCATACAGTTCTATAATAAACTTCCTAGTCATATTCAACAACTAAGCCTTAATAAATTCAAATTATTTGTCAAGTGAAAACTTTGCCAAAAGGCTTGTTACACTATAAAGGACTATGTTGAGGACCAAAAGGCTTGGGATTGACCTGCTCCAGTACGCACTGCAACTGTTGTCTTATTATTATTTTTTTTCTTTTGTTTTTAATTTCAATTTTGCTTTTTATTATTATTATTTATTACAATTTGATATTGTAGATTATTTTTATTTTGCAATTTGACTTTTTTTTTTCTCTATTAATTTTTGACATCAATGTTTACTTTGCTAAGTATTAAATTTTGTAAACAATATTTTTCTTTTTATTATTGTGAACGTGAGGACTATGTTGATTGCTTTTTTTTCCTTTTCAGTAATTTTAACGTATGTCTGGCAATTTGAGTATTTTCTGCGGCCTACCCAAATGTCCTTTCCTTGGTATTGTTCGTCAAGTAGTTGAGCTCCTTAGTAGTCCTGAGTTGAGCTTTACGAATACTGACAAATGCTTGCACTGACTGGACAGGTCCACTCAAATCTGTAAGGTTCTTTCTTCAAAAGACCATTTCATACAAATCTGCATGGTTCTCATGTGATTTGACCATTACATATTTACTGTATGGACTTTAAAAGAGACTTTGACCCCTGAGTTTGTTTCGGTGTTTCTTCTCAGGGAAGTCAGCTAGGAAACACCGGCCTCATCTAGTTTAAAAATGACGAAAAAAAAAATTGACGTGTAAAAGTGTTTTTTTAAACCTATTTACAAAATAAATATCATTTATCATTTATCAAATACAAATACGAATAAATAAATAGAAAGAATTCTTAAATAGAAATACGAATACGAACCATGCGAAACCTCGCACGGTTCGTATTCGTATTTCTTCATGGCACGAGCTTAAGCTTGCTTTGCGTTTCACGTTTTGACAGGCCGGACTTTGATTACTTTTTGGAACATGACCTTCGTACCAAGAAACAGAAAAGTTCTGAATCACTTCCAGACTTCATTACTGATATTATGGATATGGCTAGTCGTCTTTCTTTTCCATTGTTTGATTCGGTTTTAGTTAGTGTAATTAAACATAACATGTTGCCTATTTACACACCTTTCATTTTTGGTAAACACATTGATTCTGTTGAACAATTTCTTGACCTTGCAAAAGAACTTGAAGTTTTTGTCAATAGAAAAACTTTAAAATACAATAAAACTGATAAGCCTACCGTCAAGTCTAATGCAGTTTCAACAGATATAACTTGATTAAAATGTAAAAAATCTGGACATCATTTCAAAAAATGTCCATCTATATATACCTGGTGTTATTTGTTTCAAATGTCAAAAAGTTGGAGTGACATCTAAGAATTGTGATGTTTGTAACGTAGTTAATAAAAACTCTAGTGAGTCAAAAAACTGATTAGGTCACATCGAGCCCCTGTTATTAATATAACCGCGAGTGTCTCGATGAACAAAAACTTGGTTAAATGTCACAAACCTGATGATGCTTCTCGTAACAAAGACTTTGCAGATTGGTTAGATTATTTAAAAACATTCTTCAAAATTTACAAATCGGCTCCTGTTTTATTTGTTAAACATAATGATACTAGACCATATTTACAATTTTCCATAGGTAACCGTACTTTTTCTGGTTTGTTGGATAGTGGTTCCAATAGTTGTGTTTTAGGCTCAAATAGTCATGAACAATTTTCACGTTTGGGTTATAAAATAAATTCAGTTTCCAGTGCTGCTTATACAGCTGATGGTTCTTCACAGAAAATTATTGGCACTATTGAATTACCAGTTACTTGTGATAATTTAACTAAAAGTATTAATTTTCTAATTATACTTACCTTCTTTTCAACCTGATTTCATTTTAGGTTTTGATTTTTGGTTAAAATTTAATTTGGCTAAAGATTTATGGAAAAATATAACTTATGTTCAGAGCGATACAGTGCAAGTTTGTACAGTCACTTCTGTTAGTGAACTTTCTCCTTCTGAGAAACAGAAACTAAATGATACTGTTTCACTTTTTGAAAATATTTCTTATGAAAAGAAAGGCCTAGGTTTAACTCATCTCGTTCAACATAAAATTAATGTTACTAGTGAACCTTTCAAGCAAAGATATTGGCCTTTAAGTCCTGCTAAGCAGAAAGAACTCTTTGATGAAGTTGAGGTTTTATTAAGGGAAGGTATCATTCAACCCTCTAAGTCACCTTGGTGTTCACCTGTTTTAGCTGTAGAAAAGAAGGATGGTAGTACTAGGTTATGTTTAGATTCGAGACGTTTAAATTCAGTAACTATAAAGGATTCTTATCCTCTTCCTTATACCTCTAAAATATTAGATAACCTTGGGGGAGCTAAATATATTAGTACGATTGATCTTTCTAAAGCATTTTTGCAAATTGCTCTTGAAGAATCTTCTTGAGAAAAGACTGCTTTCGTGGTTCCGGGAAAAGGACTTTTTGAATTTGTTCGCATGCCATTCGGTCTCACTAATGCACCAGCTGAGTTGCAGAGACTTGTAGATAAACTTTTTGGTCCTGAATTTGATAATACTGTGTTTTGTTATTTAGACGATTTAATTTGCGTAAATTCGGATTTTGATTTGCATATAGAGTATTTACACAAAATTTATAATATTCTGAAAGACGCTGGATTAACAGTTAATTTGAAAAAATGTAATTTTTGTAAAGATAGACTTCGTTATCTTGGTTATACAGTCGATAGTAATGGTTTGCACACTGATCCATTTAAATTAGATACCATCAAAAGTTTTCCACGTCCTGAAACCCTTAAACAACTTCGTAGTTTTCTTGGTTTATGTTCATATTATCGTAGGTTCATTTGTGAATTCGCAGATATTGCTTCTCCTTTGACTAAATTAACAGCTGGAAGTAAAAATTCTAAAAAACCACTTTGTTGGAATGATGAAGCTGAGATTGCATTCAATAATTTGAAGGAAACTTTAATTTCTGCTCCTGTTTTGCAATGCCCTAATTTTGAAAAACCTTTCTTTTTACATTGTGATGCCAGTTCTGTTGGAATTGGTAGTGTTTTGAGTCAAGAGGATGATAATGGAGACCAGCATCCTATTGCATTCTATTCTAGATCACTCAATAAATGTGAACGCAATTATAGTACCACAGAACGCGAATTACTCGCTATTTTAACTTCAATAGAACATTTCAGACCTTATGTTGAAGGAATGAAGTTTACTGTAATAACTGATCATGCTAGTTTAAAGTGGCTTTTAGGTCTTAGTAACCCTAGTGGACGTTTAGCACGTTGGGCAGCTAGAATTTCTCAATTTACTTTTGATATAGTTCACAAGAAAGGATCTTTACATTTAGTCCCAGATGCTTTATCGCGGATTGAAGTTGCTGTTATTGGAATTTCTCAGAATAATTTAGTCTTACCTGATGATGATATTTTTGATCCTTGGTATAAAAAAGTATATATTAATTGTCAGAAATCTCCTTGCAGATATAAGAATTTTAGAGTAGAAAATAAAACTTTATATAAATTTTGTAAAAGTAAATTTGATCCCCATAGTCGTCTTAATTGGAAAATAGTTATTCCTAAAGAACATATTTTAGATACAATTCGTTCTAATCATGACGATATTAATTCTGGTCATCTTGGTATTCTTAAAACTTTGAATAAATTGCGGCAACACTATTTTTGGAAAGGAATGTTTAATGATGTTCAAAAATATATTCTAGCCTGCGATACTTGTAAAGCTTATAAACATACCACTCATGCTCCTTTTGGTATTATGATTAACCCTAAAAAAGTCGATAAACCTATGTTGATGCTATCAGTAGATATTGTAGGTATACTTCCTAAATCTTATTCTGGTCATAAATATATTCTTACGGTTGTTGATGTTTTTACTAAATACTGCTGGATTTTTCCTATGGTAAATGCTACTACTAGAGTAATAAATAAACTTCTTGAAAAAGAGATATTTCTTAAATTTGGTTGTCCCAAAATAATTGTTTGCGATAATGGTACACAATTTACTTCTAACCTTTTCGTAGCATTCATGAAAGGTTTTAATATTACTAAAATATTTTATAATACTTTGTACACGCCTCAAAATAATCCTGTTGAAAGATATAACAAAACTGTTGAGACTTGCATAGCTTGTTTTGTTAAAGATGATCATAGGACTTGGTCTAAATATTTACCTCATGTCCAATTAGCTTTAAATAATAGTGTTAATCTTGCTACAGATTTCACTCCAAATTTCTTGATGTTTGGAAGGGAGCTTATTTTTGATGCTTCTTTACATCGTTTAAGTGATTCTATTGAAGACTTAAGTGAACTGGAAGTTCCCAATAGAAGTCTCTATGCTGATTCTCTAAATTCACTTAGTGATATTTTTGTTAAAGTTCAAACTCATTTATTAAAAGCTTATCAGCGTAATGCGCGCTATTATAATAAGGGTCGGAAAGTAATTTCTTTTGATGTGGGTGATGTTGTGTGGAGAAGAAGTTTTGTTCAATCTCATGCACCTGCTTATTTTTCGGCAAAACTTGCTCCTAAGTTTATTAAATGTAAAATTACAGAAAAAGTTTCTGATAACGTTTATGTTTTAAAAGACCTTAATAAGGGTTCAACTGGACGTTATCATGTTAAAGATATTATTAAATTTTAATTTGATTTTCAAGTGTTGACTTGTTTTTGATATTTTTGTTTGGAGGGTCTTATAATAGATGATGTATGACAGGATGGATGATAGGTTCACTGACCTTTGAATGAAACTTTACTAGGTAAGCTTCAAGCGAATTTATTAAATTCAAGTTTGACATTCTAAAATACTACTTAGGACATTTAGATAACTTTTTCACCCACACACAAACGTTTTTCATATCAAAAGATCTTAATATTTTTTTATTGTATACACTATTTTTATACGATTTATTAATAGGTTCCTACTTATTTACAATTTCGGTACTTATTATTTTACCTGCATGTCTGAGATTTGCTTCTAACTTTATTGTGTTAGGATGCAAAATCTTATTATTTCTTTAAGTTATGCGGATCTGTTTGTTTCCCCTTTGTGGAAATAGTATTGATTTATGCGTTTCTTTTTTGTAGATTTTCTAGCTCTTTTTCGGGTTGGTTTTCTGCATTTTAACTCTAGAGATTTTTATGCTAGTGGCTAGTTCTCACTGGTAGGGATTTTTCCTATATTTTTTGGCGGATCTTTTTTCTTGATTTCGCAGCTTTTTGCTACTGTGCCCGGAAAGTCGTTGGTATAGTCCCGATCACAGTAAGCAGTTTTTTGCTATTGTGCTCGGAAGATTGGTGGTGTTGTGCCGATCACAATATGCGTTTTTTAAGATGTTTGTGCTCGGAAAATCGGTGGTGTTATGCCGGTCACAACATTCTTCCTTTGTTCTCTTGCACCTTTGGTGTTGCGAGATTTGATACTGTGTTTCACGGTTATAATTTGTTCCTGCTAGTCAGTGGCGATGGTGCCTAACTGTACTCATATAGACATATCTTTGAATTTTTCTTATAAGACAGCGGCAATTGCGCCTAACTGTATACAAATTAACTTACTTGTTACTTTAATATACTTGCTAGTCGGTGGCGATGGTGCCTAACTGTACTCAATTTAGGGTTTTGTTTGTAGCCTTATACATGTTGGTCAGCGACGATTCTGCTTAGCTGTACTTGCGATATTTTCTTAAACTTAGCTAGTTAGTCAGTGGCGTAGGTGCCTAACTGCACTCATGTTGGTTCCTTTGGTATTGTAAGTCGGTTGTGTTGGTGGTCTAACTGTACTTATTTGAAATGCATGTTATTTTAAGGATTTATACACTAGCGACATTCCAAGGTTGTATTTATTTCTGGTTTGTTGATTATAGGCTTGGTGGATGTTTTCCGTAGTCTTATTATTCCGTTCTTTCCTAGAACAATTTTTTTACCTTTTTTTGGGTTTATTGTTTTTGGAATTTATATTTCCGTTATATTTTTCTTTTTAACTAAGCTTTCGCTTTAGTCCTTTTTTTCTAACATAAAAGAAATTCTTTCTTTTATTTTTTCGGGGAGGGATGTAATGTAACGAGTCGAAATCGTCACGCCACATGATTCGCTTTTAGGCGATTTCCGAACCGATAATGTGTAGGCGTTCCTAAAAGGTCGTGTATCCAAGTAAGGGAATCTTTTAAAAAGTGAGCTGTCAGATTGGTTTTTTTTCACTTTCTGACCCGATCATATCATGGAAGCAGCAAATTTTTGTTTCTGTTAATTTTTTAAATAAATCGACAGTAATCGTCGATATTTTGTGCCCTGCCTTGCTATTCTGAAAAGTTTATTTGCGAAATCACTTCTGAATCCGCAGTGAAATCATGGTGAAATTAAAGTTTCGTATTCTGAAATGGAGTGAATTCGCCACCGAGTGATGATCAAAGTGAGAGGAACTAAAACGGTTGAGTATTTTGACATTTATCTACAAATTTGTCTATAGGATTTGGTATTCTGAAATACAATTCACTGAGTGTGACATTCGAGATGATTTGTGAAATGAGTTTCGAAATGATTTACCATTTACAGAATAGCACGGCTGTAATGGCCTAAAAGGAAAAGAGAAGTCCATCCTCTATTTTCGGATAGGATTGCTACATATTTTCCGGTAAGAGTTCATTATTGGATTTTTACATGACGCGTTGTCGTGGGTTTTTTTTGTTCCGAAATTTTATGTCTCGTTGTCATTTCCAGTTCGTGAGTGATTTTCGCCCACCTGTTTGTTTTGATGGTTTGAGGCGCACTCAACGAGCAATAGAAAAAAACGTTTTTTTTTTTTCGGGTGGTAAAATCATCTAATGACATCCCCGCTCTTGGGCGGAGCGAGAGATAGTGTCAGACTTTTACTGACTAAAAACCCACTCCTGTTCCTTCTTTGCCATTTTTCCAGGGCCCCGGGGATCACTTTCGCATCACCCATGGCCCCAGTAGGCCTCGACCCTGCTGGGCCCTATGGTTGCTGACATCTCCCTGAGGCGCGCGTGGAACACTACGCGCCGTCGACGACTTTGGCTCGGTCCGGACAGTTACCGGACGATCGGACGACGAGCCACCCATTGCTCGCCGTCCGCAAGCCCGCGCCTACGGTGGCCGGAAATCGGGATCGGAATCCCGGCGGCGGTTGGGGCGTGAGGACCGTTGCCTCACGCGATCGGCCGCCTCCTTTGCTAGCATTACTGCTTCGCAGAAGGCGGCAACCGCCTGCCACTCCTCCTCACTCCGGACCATGGCCTGTACCAAGGCCCGGCGTGAGAGATCGCCGCCGCCGATCGCCCCCAGAGGACACGGCGGTGCTCTGCCCAAGCAGGTCACACCTCTACCGTATGCTCCACCGTGTCCTCCGGGCGGTCCACACAATGGTGGCACCCGAGCGTCTCTTCTGAACGAATCCGGTGCAGGAACCTCCCGAACTTACCATGTCCGGTGAGGACCTGCGTCATGCGGTAGGTAAGGACGCCGTGAGGCCTTTCCAGCCACTCCTCAAAGAGGGGACTTATCGCCATAATTATGGCGTGCCCAGCACTGGGTTGCGACAGTCGCTGTCGCCATTCCACCGTGAGATCCCGCCGGAAGTCTTTCCGCCATGCCGCGACTTGGCGCGGCAGCGGAGTTTCACCCCGGCGTTGCATCTCCATGCGCAGATCGTGCATACGCGCAAGGTCTTTTGCCTCCAAATTCCACGGTGGTTGGCTAGCAAGGAGGCTCGCTTCTTCGCGGGAAATCGTGCGGTATCCCCGCACCATCCGGATGGCCATGACCCTCTGGCTTGCGTTCAGCTTGGCCGCCGGTCGCTTTTGAAGCGACGGTGCCCATACCGCCGCCCCATTAAGGGCCATGGACCGAACGATTCCTGCATAGAGCCTCCGGCAGGAGGCGTCTGGACCCCCGAGGTTGGGCAGGAGCCGCTTGAGGGCAGCCCCTGTACGATCCAGTTTGGGAGCCAGACGTCGGAAATGCTCCTCGAAATTCCATCGGCTGTCGAGGACAAGTCCAAGGTACTTCATCGTCGACTCGACGCCGATGTGAATTCCTCCTACCGTTAGTTGGGAACTCGATGGTGGCGCGTTCCGAGGGCCGTGGAAGCACATGGCCTCGGACTTGTGCAATGCCACCTCGAGTCCCAACTCTTGGATCCTCTCCACGACTGTCGCAACCCCGCGTGTCACTAGTTCGACCGCCGCCTGGTACGACTCTCCCCTCGCCAGGACCAGCGTATCATCTGCGTAGCAGACGACGCTGACCCCGTCAGGGAGATCGCCGCGCAGCACGTAGTCGTAATCGATGTTCCACAAGGGTGGTCCTAGTACCGATCCCTGCGGAACACCGCACGACATCTCCCGCCGTTTCCATTCTCCCAGGTGATCAGGGTAGATAATGTACCTGTCTGACAGGTAGGCCTCGATAACATGACAGAGGTAGTCAGGCACCTGGTGATACCGGAGTGCCCTCCTAATGCTACTCCAGGGCAGGGAATTGAAGCCGAATTAGCCGTCCGAAAGATCCGGCCCCACCCGTGTTAGGTGCGCGACGAGGCGGTCTGCAATAACTCTTTCAAAGAGCTTGCCCACCTCGTCGAGCAGCACGATGGGCCGGTACGCGGACGGTGAGTCCGCAGGGCGCCCCGGCTTCGCAATGAGGACCAGTTTCCCCGTCTTCCAGCGAAGTGGGAACTGGCCCCTCTCCATAGCCTGGCCAGGCCTGTCCGGTGCTTGCACCCAGGCCTGTACCATCGCGGCTTCCAGGAGAAGCTCCCGGTCCAGCTGCTTCAGCGCCCAACGCGGACCACACGGGGTCTGTTGGACCGGCGCGGTTGAGGACTGGGCGGAGACGTCAAACCGGATGTACCGATGGTCTGAGTACGTCTCCACCCCCTCCATGACGCACCAGTCGACGACACGCGGTGACAAAGCGGGGCTGGCGAACGAAATATCCACCACCGACTCGCCCCGCATCCGCACACACATGGGGACAGAACCCCGGTTTAGGACGACCAGGCCTGTCTCCAGAGCCCAGTCCTCCACCATCCGACCCCGCTGGTTTGTGTACCGGGAACCCCAAGCCAAGTTCTTGGCATTGAAGTCCCCGCAAACGACCACGGGGAGGGAACCAAACCCAGCGACGACGGCATTCAGCTCCATAAGGGAGATGTGAAGATCGGCGAGAGTTTTGTTCGGGGACAGGTAGACGCCTACCACTGCAATGTCCCCGAACCGTGCTGCCACGCAACCCCGTCCCCTCGTGACGGCCTCAAGGGACGGAGTACCGGCGGCGGCCGACGAAATTAGGGTCACCGAGCAAATTCAGGTCCTGCACCCAGTCGGCACTGGGCAGGACGTAGTACGGCTCGGAGACTACGGCGATGTTTATCGACCACTGCGCCATACTCTGGAGCAACAGATCCTGAGCGGGGGCGCAGTGGTTGATATTCGCCTGGAGGAGACGTAATGTAGCCATTAATGACAATCCATTATAGTCTCCTCCCGAGCCCCTTGTGAAGGCCCTGCCGCGGTGGTTGCGGCGGTGGGGGCGGCGTCTGCGGAAGCGACGGCGGCGGCGGCCAAGTTGGCGGCCGCAGCGGCGAGCATATTCGCGGGGAAGGGCCTCGCGACTTTGCCCTTGGCCTTGGCGGGGGAATCGCAGGGCCTACCCCCAGCCCGGTGTTCGGCCGGCTTGCCTGCCGCCGCACATGCGTAGCAGTGCGGCGCTGCACTGCAAGTGACGGCCTTGTGACCGGGCTGACCGCACTGAAAGCAGCGGTCACTGCGATCCACCTCCGCTGCGCAGCAGGCCCCCACGTGGTGCCCCACGTGGCAGCGATAGCAACGCAGGGGCTCCAGCAGTTTTACCCGCGCGGAGACCCAGCCCACCAAAAGCCGTCGGCCCTCCCCGGTGATGTTCCTGGCCGCTGACACGGGGCAACTCACCGTCACTGCCCCCATGCCCGTGCCGTCAGCACGGATGGCGCCTGCCCGGACCTGGTCAGTAAGGGGTGCCTTACTGACCCGTCCTGACGACGGCGGCCACGACTTCATCCACCGTCACGAACTCGTCCAGGCCCATAATGCGCATGTCAATGCACTTGGTGGGCCTGGACACTCGGGCCTCCTTCGCATCCAAGGACGCCCTGATCTTCTCGGCCAGGGCGTCTGCGGTGGGGCCACTGTTTGCCCCGGGGACCTCCAGCATAAGGGCACCGGTTGCGGTATGCCGCATCCGGAAGCCCCCGGTGATTCCGAGCTCGGTGAGGTTCACCGCCCGCCTCGCTTTCCGGATGACCTCGCCGTAGGTCGCGCCCTTTTTCTCCGCAGCGGGCTGCAGTGTAATCACTACAGCCGTAGAATCCGGGGCGCGAAACCTGGCCGCGATGGCCCTCCTCTTCCGCTGCCGCCGCCGCTCGCGTTTCTTTTCGGCTCGAGCCGCCTTACCCGCCTTTTCCTTTGCTCCGGCCACTTGCCATTCGGCTTCGACCGGAGGTTCCGTAGGTGGGGGAGGCGGCATAGGCTGCCTGCTTGCCCCCACGGCAGGGGCTCCTACTGCCTTAGTGACCGGTGCAATTTTGCCCTTCTTGGAGGGAGCAGCAGCTGGCTTCCCCTGCTGCTGTTTTCTAGCCAAAGAGACTGACACCGCGGACTCCGACACCACGGTTCCACGCCTGGCCTGCCCCGAAGGGCCCGGCTTGGGCGCAACAACTGTGGCCGCAGCGGCGGCGGCATACGACGCCGCCTTTCGCGGGCCAGAGGCCGCAAGTAGGGGACGCAGAACAATGCCTCTCCAGCACGGAAATCTGCTGCTGCATCCGTAGCTGGAACTGCTCCTGCTGCTGCTGCTGTTGCTGCCGGAAGGCAGCCAGCTCCTGCTTCACCAACGTCAGCAGCTGGCTTTCCGGCTTAGGCTGGGGCTGGGGCTGACTTTGCCCCTGCCCTTGCTTGCGCTCCCCCTTCGGCGACTCCTGGCAGCATACTCTCTGAGGACCCACGAGTTCGGCCCGGAGTTTTGCCGCCCTCTTTTCGAAGTAGGCGTCGATAGCCTCCGCGATTGAAACAGCCAGTTGTTGGACAGTCCTCTCTTTAGAGAACTTTTCCCTCTTCCTGCCCATGTTCCTTAGTGCGGAGACTATCAACACCCCGAGCGACCTGCGCGACTCCTCGGCGGAGTCCTCCCTGGCACCTCGTTCGCTGCCAGACGGCCCCGAGAGGTCGGACTCAGCGTTGGCCGCTCCAGGGTGACGCCCTTCCGCGGCAAGCCTGTCAGCTCGCTGAGCAGATTCTTGGGTGGTGAAGCCCCTCCCTCTGCCGCGCGCACGACCCGCACCCCGCCCACGGGTGGGGATTTTTGGGGCCGAGCCCTTCTCTGCATCGGAGGACGATATGTCCCCCGATATGGGGCGCTTCCGGTAGAGACGCGAGTTTCTACCGGAGTCTCCCACAACCTCCTCAACCTCCGAGCCCTCCAAGCTCCCTCCAGATGCCGCGTCGGACTCCGACCGCGCATCACTCTCCATCGGGTGTCTTAAAAATTTCCTAGAACAATTTTTTTACCTTTTTTTGGGTTTATTGTTTTTGGAATTTATATTTCCGTTATATTTTTCTTTTTAACTAAGCTTTCGCTTTAGTCCTTTTTTTCTAACATAAAAGAAATTCTTTCTTTAATTTTTTCGGTGAGGGATGTAATGTAACGAGTCCAACGAAAACGCCCCTGGCGTTTTTTTTTATATATTTACTTTCCATTTTCTCATATTCGTCGATGTTGGAACCCTTTGTACTGGTCTGCATTGCCTGCATGAGGATTAATTATTAATTTCTCTAACTTAGCTTCAAAGGTGCAACAATACCATATTAGTTCCAATAATCTTAAACAATGTCACTTATTAAACATTTCATGGGTATCTAAACCTGGTCATGAACTGCGGGCTGGGAGAAATTAAAGGCTAAAGCTTGACTTATATTTTTAATCTTTTATTTTTCCTATATAGTCTACCGCCTGAAGATTAAAGGCCAAGGCTCTCCAACTTGTAGTGGATTCGAGTTTATTTTTTTGAGGATGTACCTGGCGCCCGAATTATCCATTTACATATTGGTGCATCTTCAACCCTCTATTAACACACACATTTAAATACCCAGTACATTACACTACCTATGATCATAGCCTGGGACTCTGAAGGATTAATCTGTAAGCCGTAAGATTTGGCCCACTCTCCAGGTCACGATTCATGGCAATAATCGCTGAATCTGTTTCAGCCAATGTGAAGTGACGATAAAGCTGCAAATCGTCTGCGTAAAGATGGAAGTTGGAAGTGATAACCTTAGTAACAGTATTTATAAATATAGTGAAAAGAAGAGGAGAGAGAACGCCACCCTGAGGAACACCAGCAGTGAGATCACACCAATCAGAGAAAATCTCATCAAGGCGGACACACTGAGAGCGACCCCGAAGATAAGAGTCAAACCAGGCTAACGCAGAAGCAGAGAAGTTAATAGACTCAAGAACTCCAAGCAGTATGTCAAAATCTACTGAGTTGTTGTGTAGATTCGATCGTTAAGTCCCCAACTCTGTTGCAAAAAAGCTCTAATATAAAAAATATGTACTTACATCTATTAAAGTATTTTTGTGAGCATGATTAATGGTTTTGAGTAATTCCTGTTTTATGTTTCCTCATAAAAAAAAAACCCGACTGCGAAAAAAATTACTTGAAATAAAAACTGAAAACAAAAAAATAAGTTCAGTCCAGTAGTCTAGAAACCAATTTAATTGCACTAATTTAAACACATAAAATAAAACAAACAATACATCCTAATAAGGAAATTGATTGCAACAGTCGGGACCCATACTAATGCAATCATTTTAGTCTAGATTATTTTAATGGGTTCCGACTGTTGCAGTACGCTTTTCTGTATTTTAAATAAAATTGAAGTGTCTGTTTGTATTATCAAAAAACATTTGTATACTAAATGTACGAGTATATCAAAGTGTATTCGATACCTATAAAAAAAGTGAACTTTGAAATGTTTGATTAGTTATCGGTTTGTTCCGGCTAACATCCGAAATGGCTGGACCGATTTTAACAGGACATTCACTGACGGATAGCAAATGCTACATTATAGTAGTAGTATAGCTAATATTATAATGAGTATCTTAAGCTACTTTTTATATTCTCGCGGGAACGGGACTTAATTCCGGTGGTCAGACCCTCGAGCAGGCGCCACGCCTCTAGGGTAACTTTACTTTGAGACCTTCATCACCCCTTGGGGAAGGTTGCATTATCGTAGCTTGCATTTAGTTCCTGGAAGTTGACGCTATTTAGCTCTAAGAGTTTGTCTTCAGACTTAGCTTTGCATGATCCGTCAGTACCAATTCACTTGCTTAGCAGCTGGCAGTTGAGCCTTCAAGCAGGCCAAGCCTCTTAGGGGATCTCAACTTTGCGACCTTCATCTCCCACCGGGGAAGGTTGCTTGCCGTATCATGCGTTTAGCTTCTGGAAATTTTTATAAAACACGTAGTCCGTACCGTAATATTTTCGAGAGTTGGCCTATGGACTTGCTCAGCAACTGGCAGTTGGTCCCTAGAACAGGCGTAACGCCTCTCGGTGTACATCAACTCTGTGACGTTCATCACCGCCTGGGAAAGTTTGCATTATCGAACCTTGTATGAAATTCCTGAAGATTGTGACACTCAAACCAACTGTAAAGGATTGAAGTACCTCAGTATCCCTCAGAGCCTATTGATTCGCAAAGCTGTCGGCAGTTTCTCGAACAGGTACAACACCTTTTTAAGGTACCTTTGTCAATTTTGAAACCTTCGTCACCCTTCGGAGAAAGTTGCATTGTCATACCTTGTGTAGGTTTTCAGAAAATTTAGGACACACAATCCAACATCAAGAAAAAGGAAGACCGTGTTTGTTGATTCGCTTAGCAGCCGGCAGTTGGTCCCTCAAGCAGGGCATTGCCTCTTTCTTGAGGAACGCGTTGTACACGACGCGCTGTCGACGATTTGGGCTTGGTCCAGACAATAGCAGGACGGTCGGACTGCGAGCTACACATTGCACGTCGTCCGAAATTCGTCGTTGATGTTACAAAGAGTAACATGGCCTACTTTTCATTTTCCCTCGGTAACGGGACTTAATTCCCAGTGGGATATAAAAAGAGTTCGCAAGTAACAGTTAGTATAATAACATATTTCCTATTGTATTTATTTTTAATATGGTCATGTGGTCATGATATACCATTTTGAAATCCTCATGATGAGCCCTTTAATTTGATACCCATTTCACAGTAACCAAAAAATAATATTTTTTTTACTTTATTTATGGCGTCTCTCAGTCGTTATGTTGGGTTTTTTTTAACGTCACCTATCTAAGAACATTTGGGTTATCAAGACGAATCTAACGATATCTTAATTATATAAATATCTACGTCCAGCGGTTTGGAAGATATGAGGTAATAAAAAACATTACATACATACAAGATACGTGCGAAAAATATAACCCTTCTTGCAGTCGGGTAAAAAAAAGTACTCTTAGCGCAACTCCTTCTCCAAAACCTGGCTCAAGCGGTGCGCTATAAAAGACGGCGCGCGCTTAGCAACGGGTTCTCCGCAAACATTTTGGGCAAATGGTTCCGGAAATGGAGAATTGAGGTTAACCCTGATAAGAGTCAAGCTGTTCTCTACTCGAGACAGCGGAAGACCGTCCTCCCTCCCCCTCCGATCACCATGTACGGCAAGCCAATCCCCTGGGAGAAGCAAGCCAAGTACCTCGGAGTGATCCTCGATCAGCACTTGACCTTCGCCGAGCACATAAAGCAGGCTCGCTCGCGAGCCGCTTTCGCTCAAGGTAGGCTCCATTATCTCTTGACTGCTCGCAGCAAATTGTCACTTAAGTGCAAGCTGCGCCTCTTTACAGCAGTAATCCGCCCGATCATGACTTATGCCTGTGCTATCTTCGCACACGCCAAGCCCCGTTTCCTCCATAGGATGCAGACCCTCCAAAACCGGACCCTCCGTAAAATCCTCGGTGCCCCATATTACGTCCGAAATGAGAATCTACACTTAGATCTCAAAATCCCCACCATCCAGCAGTTCATGAAACGCCTGTGCAAGCGTTTCTTCGATACTGCTGTGAAACACCGCAACCCCCTTATCGTATCGGCCGCCCGATACGAACCCTCCCGCATCTCAAAGATTCGCCGTCCTAGGCATACTCTTGTCACCCCCGACGACCCCATTACCCTGCTCCAAGAGAGCCGTAAGGAATCTAGTACAGTTCGCAGACAATACAGACCGCCGTCATTCCGTCCTCGCCGCCGAGGCCCGCCGCGACAATCCCGTCAACGTCCTCCCCGTCCTTTGCTCGAGCCAGCCCGCGCCGCTGAGCCGTAGTTTTAAAATTCCCCGTTAATAATAATAATATCTTTGTGCGATCCAGCCCGTCCCTTGCTGCCCCCAGCGACGCCCTAAGTCGAGGTCCGTACCCCACAGGGGGTGCCCTTAGCGTGTAGTCGCTTAGTTTTAAGTTTAGTTAAGTAAGCCCTGGCTGGAGGCTTTGATTCTTGAATCGAGGCCGCCACAGGCAAGTCCGGTTAAGCAGCCGACAACCTAGGTTGACCTGCGAGAGGCCACACATAAAAAAAAAAGCAACGGGTTCACTCGATTATCGGTCGGCAACGGTTGAACATCGCTACCCTCGTTTGTACTTTTACATTTAGTCGTTATATTGTTATTTCGATAATTAATTTATATCATTTGCAGTAATTAGAGTTCGGATGTCTTAATTTTAAATTATCATTTGTTGTGCTTTCGGTAATTAAACTTTGATCGTTGATTAAATAATTTAGGAAGTAATTGTGCGTTATTTTTTTTAAAAACTGTCCTCACTTCTGGTTTCTAAGATCAGAAGTGGGATAGACCACGTGCTTAGTGCTGTTTGTGCCATCTGTTTTAAGTTAAAATAAATGTCCGTTAGAGTTTGAATTCGACCTAATTACTGCAAATTTTGTTTTTGTGTATTTGCGAGTATCGGTGAGTGTTACATTTTATACCTGATCATTTAATTTCTGAGATATGCCTCGACGTTCGACAAGCGTTGAAAAACTAAACGATTCGCGTCGATCGCATCGTAATCGTTCTCGAGCGTTGAGAAGTAGATCGCGTAATCGTAGCCACGGTTCCGGAAGGAGCAATTACGCTCCTTCACCGCGTAGGTACCGTGAGCGTTTTCATGGTCGCGAACGTACCTCTTCGAGACATCGTAATGTGTCCCGTAGTCCACGAAATGGTCATAGACGTCGTGACACCTCATATAGCCTTCGTGATTCTCCGCGTGATCAGGCCTTAGGTCAAATATTAGCTCGCTTGAATTCTATTGAGAGCCGTTTCCCGACTTCGAAATCGTGTCGCGTGTCTACGCCTGTTGCGGAGCATGGCTCACGGGAGCAGGAAACTTTCACTAGGACGAAGTTGCGTACGCTTGACCGGGATAATGACGTAACAGATAAGCTCGTTGGCGCATTGTCTTGTTTATTTCAAGAGAGATTGCATAATTTTTATATTTCTCCCTTCGATCCTAACCTACACGACTTTGACGTTTGGTGTTCAGAGGTAGACCGCGCTCGTAAATTTAAATAAATGGGACGATCGCGAGTGTCTAGGGCGCATAGGAAGTTGTTTGCGTGGTGACGCGAAGTCATGGCTTAACGATTGGATAACAAATGATCGTTCGTGGAGCAACTTTAAGTTAGAGTTTCGTTCACTGTGCCCACGTAGTGTAGACGTTGCTACAATTTTATTTGAGGTTATGTGTAGTAATTCAAATAAATTCCCGACATACGCCGAATATGCTCGCAAGTCTCTTTTGCGTCTTAATATTGTGAAAGGCTTGTCTGATGAACTGAAAGTTGCAATAATTGTCAGAGGTATTACTGATGCTCAAATAAAGGCTGCGGCAACGAATGCGAAACTTAAAATAAATAATTTACTTAGTCGAATTTTTGTCGGTATACCTATATCAAACCAAAAACCGAGACGCGCAGTTTAAACAGTCCTTCCCACTCAAACAATGAAGGATCGTCATCATCGCGTAAACGCGAAGCAACCAAATCGGGAGATAGCAAAATAGTGTGTCATTATTGTCGTAAAGCTGGTCATACGAAATATAACTGCGGGAAAAGGCCTAAAGTTGGTACTAACGCGCCATCGTCAGCAGATACCGTGACGTCAACGCCTTCTACATCGGGTGATAAATCAGTCAAGTTTTTAACCGACTTCAAAAAGGAGGAGGTTATATGTTCGGTTGAATGTATGTTTTTTTTTTATGTAAGTACCGATTTCTCGGTCAATTGTGGACCGATTTTGAAGTATATTTTTTTGTTTGAAAGGTTATGCTTCCGAGTTGGTCCCATATAAATATTGTTATGATCTGATCATGAACTTCGAAGATATGGAACAAAACTCCTCATAGGATCACAGCAGAACCGTCGTAACAAGTAAAATTGCTTTATTTATACGTGTAGTCGATGACTGACTGAAAGTAGAGGGGAACCGGAACTCTGTAATAAATTAATGTAATCTAACTGTGTTTGGGATTATTAGAATTGTCATGAGATGTACTCTGGCTATAAGGTATTTAAGTTTGGCCGAGGGGTACTTTTTAGTGGTGGTACCATAACTAAAAAGTGTAAAATAAAAAACTTTTTACAAAAAAAATACAACCGACTTCAAAGTAAAAAAAAAAACACTGAAAAGTGCAAAATAACTTTAATTTCGAAAGTCGGTGTTAAATAACGAAGAGACAAAACTATTACTTATAGAAACACCGACTTCCGAAATTTGTATTTTTTTTGTAAAAAGTTTTTTATGCACTTATTGTAAACGTAACGGTCACGTAATTGATACATGCTTTTCGAAACAAAAGTCTGGAACTGAACGTAATGAAAAGAAATCGGCTAAGATAAATTTTTGCTCAAGTGTCAATCGAAACGAGACAACATAATGTCTGCTGTTATTCAAAAGGTGCCTATAGATATTTTGATTGACAGTGGGTCTGATATCTCGTTGATTTTAGAATCGGTTCTTAAATATTTTAATTTTAATCGAATCCCAACGTATCGTTTGATGAGAGGTATAGGCAGCCAGGAGATTGAATCAACGTCATATGTTGTAACGATGATTGAATTTCCTGAAGTGTCTTTGGAAGTTGATTTGTATGTGGTCCCAGTTGGGTGTATTACGGCACCTATTTTGATTGGCACGGATGTATTAGACAGAGAGGGAATTACCTACACGCGTAGTAATAACTTACACCGGCTCACGAGATTAGACAGTGTGCCCTCTGTACTGCACGTATCTACCGTTGACTATGAAAACATTAACACGCCGTTAGTCGGCAATGATAGGAATCTTTTGCTCGATATCATCCACGAGTTTTCGAGTTCCTTTATTACGGGGTCTGCTACATCTACGGTGAATACGGGTAGTATGGAAATAAGATTAACATCGAGTGCCCCGGTAGTTCATAGGCCTTCTATGCTTTCTTGTGACGAAAAAAATAGAGTTCGGGATATTATTAATGACCTACTCTCAAAGGAAATCATTCGTGAGTCACAGTCCGACTACGCCAGTCCTATCATCCTCGTCAAGAAAAAGGACGGGAGTGATAGGATGTGCGTCGATTATCGGGCACTTAATGCTATAACGGTCAAAGAACGATTTCCTTTGCCCTTGATCGATGACCACATCGATAGGCTTGGTTGTTTTAAGTTCTTCACCAGTTTAGACATGGCAACTGGATTTCATCAGATACCATTAAAAGATGACGATTCGATTTCCAAAACCGCCTTCGTAACGCCCGAAGGGCATTTCGAATATTTGAAAATGCCCTATGGGTTAGCTAATGCCCCCATAATTTATCAAAGAATCATTTCAAAAACTTTAAAACCCTATATTGAAAGTGGGCGAGTGTTAACGTATATCGACGATGTGCTTTTAATGTCAAACGGAGTTCCTGAGGGACTCGACTTGCTACGTCAAGTTTTGAGTACCCTCACATTCGTGAGGGTACTCAAAACTTGACGTAGCAAGGTTTTTCGGTTAATTTAAAAAAATGTACCTTCTTAGATACCGAAATAGAGTACTTAGGACGGGTAGTCGGTAATGGTCAGGTGCGGCCGAGCCCAAGAAAAATAGAGGCGCTGGTAAATTCTCCAAAACCTACTAGTAATGTTAAGGGGGTTCGCCAATTTTTGGGTCTAGCCGGGTATTTTAGGCGTTATATCGCGGGTTACGCTTCTAAAACTTCTTGCATTGCTAGATTATTAAGAAAGGGAGAACCTTTCAAATGGGGTTCAGAACAAGATGTGGCACGCGACTACATTATTCATTGTTTGACCCATGAACCAGTTTTAGCAATCTTTGACCCAAGTTTGCCTACGGAGCTTCATACCGACGCCAGCTCTATGCTATCTATGGTGTAGGTGCGGTGTTGTTGCAGGAGCATGCCGGTAAACGAAAGAGAGTAGTCAGTTACTATAGTAGGTCCACACAGGGCGCAGAGAGTCGCTATCACAGCTACGAGCTGGAAACCCTAGCAATTGTACGCGTTCCGTCATTATTTAATTGGTATCAATTTCAAAATAGTGACGGATTGTAATTACTTGAAGTTAACGTGGGTTTACCTACAAGACTTTATCTTTACTTTGGAATATAGAAAGGGATCCATGATGCAGCACGCTGATTTTCTAAGCTGGCACCCTCCTGAAACCGCAAACGTATCACACATTCGCAATCCTAATAATTGGGCAAAGGTCGCTCAGACTGCGGATGAGGAAACCCAAGATTTAATTGTTAAGAGAGGGCCAATTAGATTCTTCAAGGTATCTAATTAAAAATGAACTTTTGTACTACAAATATACACCAACCGGGGAAGAACCACGATTGTTGTGTTACATCCCTAAAGGTTACCGGCTTAGCCTTTTAAGAGCTTTTCATGATGAGCATGATCATGTTGGAGCCGACCGAACGACGGATCTTATATTACGTCACTTTTGGTTTCCTAGTGTTAGACAATTATTTTGTTAGAAAATATGTTAGTCAATGCCTTGTATGTTTAGCTCATAAGAAAGTACCTAAAGCACCCCCACAACCGATTCAGTCTTGGTCGAAGCCTGATGACCCATTCTGTGTTATTCATGCCGATATATTGGGCCCGCTTCCAGAATCTAACGGGTTTAAGTACGTTTTGATAGTAATTGACAGCTTTTCAAAATTTTGTCTGCTGTACTCTATATATCGTCAAGACTCGGACGAATTAAAACGGGTGTTCACCAATGTGATATCTCTGTTCGGGTCTCCAACTACTATCATATGTGACAGAGGGAGAATGTTTGAAAGCGTAGCCTTCCGAGACTGGGTTAGTAGCTTGGGCTGCTCTGTTCATTTCATCACACCTGGAATGCATCGAGAAAACGGAGAAGCAGAAAGGTACTGCAGAACTGTCTTAAACATGTTACGGGTAGAGGTGGGACATAATGGTTCTCAGTGGGCTGACGCTTTATGGAAGGTGCAGCTCAATTTAAATGTCACCACGGCTACTACACAAGCCTCGCCATTACAACTCCTCGTTGGGATTGATGCAGCTACCCCAGTTATAAGATCTCTAGTGCGTGACGTCGCACTGGAGAACCGTAACCCTAATCGAGAAGCACTTATGACGCTCAGGAGACAGCGTGCCTCAGACTTACTTACAGCTAATCAGCGGCGTCAAGACGAATACACCAATCAGAACCGGCGACAGCCACGAGCCTACGCTGTTGGGGACTATGTCTTTGTCAACAAGGCATCGCAGAGCACAGGAAAGCTCGACTCTGATATGCGGGGGCCCTATAAGGTCCTTCGTGTACTGCCACATCACCGCTACGAGCTGGAACTACTGGCTGGCTCGTATGGCAAAAAAACCCAGGCAGCTGCCGAGCATATGGTGCTCTGGCGCGGCGAGTGGACGCCTGACGCATGCTCCGCTTTCTTCGAGGCTGGTAAGCAACTGGAAGACTTCTGTTTGGTCTGGACCTCTGGTTCATGGCTTCTGTTTGGTCTGAGCCTCTGGCTTATTACTTCTGTTTGGCCTGGACCCCTGGTTCATGGCTTCTGTTTGGTCTGAGCCTCTGGCTTATGACTTCTGTTTGGCCTGGACCCCTGGTTCATGGCTTCTGTTTGGTCTGAGCCTCTGGCTTATGACTTCTGTTTGGCCTGAACCTATGGTTCATGGCTTCTGTTCTGGTTAAGTATATTAGCTTCACTACTATCTATTTATCTTGGCTAATATTCTATCCAATGGGAGTCCGGAATTCCATTGCTTGGAATGCTATTTAGTTCCATTTACGTTTTAGTGCTTAGAATCAATGATTTTGCTTTGTAATTTTTTTAGTCTGAAGCATTTAAATTTACATATTAATTACCTAAGAAACCTTCCTGTTTAGTTGGGTACCTGATGGTGGGAGTGCACGCTCACTATCGTGTACTTAACAACATTAGTTCAAGTGCTTACTATTCTTTGGCTTCAGACACATAAGTGAAGCAAGAAAACAAATGTACAGCATGTGTTGTTGTTACTTTGCAGATGATTATGGCCAGTCTGAGGATGACGGCCAGTCTGGTGATGGTGGACCTGATGATGACACAAGGCAAGATGCGGTCGAGGACAGCTCGCTGTCAGGAACGGCCGTTTTAGCGAAACCTCCTTCTCCAAAACCTGGCTCAAGCGGTGCGCTATAAAAGACGGCGCGCGCTTAGCAACGGGTTCTCGTTTCGGGCGGAGCACAGTACGACGCTCCAGTTGTCGAGGGTACTGCACCTCCTGTCATCAGCGATGAACAAGAAGGAGTACGGAGTGGCAGTATTCCTCGACATGGAAAAAGCTTTCGATCGTGTGTGGCACGAGGGGCTAGTTTACAAACTCGCCACCTCTCCCACGCCCCGTAGAGTCGTTAAAGTGGTCCAAGCTTTCCTGTCAAACAGGTGTTTCAGAGTGGTGGTCGACGGGGCGCTTTCCGCCCCCCGGCCCATCCGTGCGGGCGTACCGCAAGGTAGCTGCGTCTCGCCGGCGTGCTACTCACATTACACCGACGACATCCCAACAACAGAAGATGCCACGCTCGCGCTGTATGCTGACGACGCCGCGTACATTACCACCTCCATGAACGCGAGGTACGCGGCGGTGAAGATGCAGCGCGCGCTAGATCTGATTCCTGAGTGGCTCGCCAAATGGCGACTGTCGGTTAACGTGGGTAAAACGCAGGCGCTAATCACGGGATCATCGCCCCTCCCACCACGTCTGAAACTCAGCGGAGCCGAAGTCGATTGGACGCCCCGGGCCAAGTACCTGGGCGTGACCATCGACCGGCGGCTCACTATGGGACCGCATACACGCAATGTCGTCGCGCAGGGTAGAGTCGTCCGCCACCGGCTCAAACCAGTGCTCTCGTCCCGCCTCCCGGCGCGCGTCAAACTGGGCATATACAAGGCGTATATTCGCCCAGTGTTGACGTACGCTGCTCCAGCATGGTTCGCCCTCACTAGTGAGTCGAGCCGAGAAAGACTCCGCGCGCAACAACATCTTGCGTTGCGTAGAGTCGTCGACGCTCCTCGCTATGTGAGGAACGACATCATTGAACGCGACCTCGGGATTGAGAGCCTGGATGAGTTTGTGCGCCGCCTCGTGAAGGGGATGTTCGCGCGTGCCGACGCCTCAGCCTGGCCTCACGTCAAGCACCTGGCGCCCTGGCATACGCGCCCCCCTGACGCGAGACGACTCCCCCGCGACCTGATTGCGGGCAGCGAGTCCCCCCCCCCCCGGACTGACGCCTGAGTAGGCCGTACCAGTCTACACGCGGCCTACTCAAACAACATGACTCTACATTTCACTCGCACCCCGACAAACGTCGTGTGCTAAGTTAATATAAGTTAATAAGTTATATAACGTAAACGCACCTAATAACGACCCGTTAAAATCCGCGCTCATTACCGCCCTATTCAGAAAACCATCATTTTTATGTCATTTATTAAAGCTACACAATTGGTTGCTTTACAAAAAATGTAGATATATTTGTATTGCAAATGTTCATCTCTTGTTTGTGTGCGTAACTCGACGATTTAAATAATAATTGCTCAGTTCGTCCGTGGACCTTAGTGCATTTTCCATAGTGTGGCATTCCCGATGGCGTAAGTACTCTTGTTTCTTTTTTAGCAGAAGATTATATCGTCAAGCATTTTAATGTAACTTCTAGTTCTTTTGATGCATTTTTGATGCTTTCAGGAACACAAGTAATGATTCATTTTAATGAGATACTATTTTATTTTGCTTAAAATTCAATATTAAAAATAGGCGGTAATAGGAACAAAAATCACAATTTTATTCCTATTGTCGACCCATGTCGCTGATAAGTACCTGTCGTATCTTTTGTGTCCCATGATTTTTGTTAAAATGCATAAATTAATAGGCAGGAGGCTATACTAACTCAGTTCCTTAGTATGTTAACTTATATTTGAGCTATTAACGCCATATATTCAAGAGCTTTAGTAGCCGTATACACTAACTTTGTTCTTATGTAAATATTTTGATGAATAAAGGAGGTATAATTATTAAATAGTGTATTTTTATAGTTGAAATATCATTATTATTAAATATTTTTAGCAACCGCACCACTTAAAATCATATACATGTACAAAAATCACATGTATTTACACAATTCATACACATTCCCTTGGGTCGGTAATAGGTTATACGATTTCCTTTAAGAAAACCTATTACCGATCTACTTGTATATTTACGACGGACCCCATACTACATGTTTTTTTATTTGGTATTTATTTTCAAGTAAACATAAAGTTATTTAATAGACATTATATAGTATTCCAGAATTTGCCAACACACAGAAACGAAGTGAAAGAAGAGTCTATAAGATTATGATTTGGTCGTGTGCGTCAATATTTTGAACAAAATAATTTAATTGAAGTACTAGATGATCCAGCAAGAATCTTTAATTGCGACGAAACTGGATTCTTTTTGTGTCCTAAGGCAAAACAAGTCATTGTGCAACGAGGCAGCAAAAAAATCTTAATCCAAGATTTGATTTTTGATTTGACATGACTACTAAACTTAAGAGGCGGTTTACAGTCAAATGCCTTTTCTACTGTTTTAATAGACCACATTTTGTATTTTTTATTCTATTTACGAGTTATGATACTTTTTCAATTAGCAGCGCTAGTGGACGGTAAACCGCCTCATAAATGTTATTGTAATTTTATATGACTATGTTACATTTTTACTAAGATTCTATAATGCCATTTACTCTTGTATAATACCAAATGCCCCCATTGGTTATATATTATAGTAGTTATAATCAATGCTGGCCTTTGGTAATTTGTTATACATAATTCGTATAAATATGATATTTTTTATTGATTAACGCTGTTAAGAATATACTATTATAAGAATACATATAATTTTTAAGTGTTGATAGCATTCTGTACTGTGTTGGAGCATTTATATAAACAGTTCCATATACACGAGCATTTTTATTAACTTTTAACGTTTCCATTTATTTAGTGGTCGGTATTAGGTGTCACATAAACGGTATTAGGCACACTCCCGATATTTTGAGTCGGTAATAGGGACATGACCCTTTTTCCTTTTATTTAATTTTTAATTTTTTAAGTAATTCTTTGATTATCTGTTCTTATACTTATCTAAAAAAATCGATAATTTCAGTACTTGAAAAAATATTTTTATTGAAGCCACATATTAAGAATGTGCTTATTTTTTGGATATCAATCTGAACTCCGCTTAAACTGGCGGTAATGGGTGCGTTTACGTTACACGACGCGAGTCGACCATACATTCGCCACTACACACGCGCTAGACTCACGCACCGAATAGATAGCGCAAGCTAACTATTCGGTGCACGTGCACTGAGCGATGTAACACAATACAATGCCGCTCACACACATACATAAAACGTCCCTGCGGTCTGAACCGTAACCGGCTCGCTCTGGAAGCGGGTTAGACGGGGGTCACATATCCTACTGTAGGTCCGTAACAAGTCGGCATACTCGTCGCAGGTCGTCTCCCGCCGGGCTTCCCCTAGGGGTCTCACCTGGCGGGGACTGACCGCCGGTATGTCGTGAAGAGTCGGCGCTGTGTGCAGCAGCGTCGTGACGTGCCTACAGTACACACATACAAGCATAAACACATAGAGCCATCTGCTCTACAACCGCCGAGCCTAGTTAGGCACCACAATGACGGGTCCGTTGTTACGGGCCCCGGCTGGACTCTGCGGTCAGAGGGCGAAGCCCTGACACCGCTTGCCACGCCCCCTGACGGGGACGTAGCGAAAGCCACGACAACGGGTTCTCTCTCCGCCCGACGCTCGCCCCGAACGGTCGTGCTGCTCTGTGCTCCACGCCCGCTCCGTGCTCTGTGTCGAGTTACGTCACCCCGTGACGTCATCTGTGGTCGCCGACCGCACCAGCGATCCGAAGCCGCCTTTTTCAAGGCAGTGGAGGATAGACTTTTCCTTACTGAAATAGTCGATAAACGTGTGCCCCTTCAGGGAAAATCCACAGTTTCGTGGTCCTTGACGGGAAACCTTACGGTGTCAACAACGTCAAGGGGGTGTTGCCCCAATACACCCGCTGAACCCCTTCAGGGCTAGGCAAAGATTCAAAGATTCAAAGATTCAAAAGCATTTATTTCAAATAAACCATTTACAGGCACTTTTGAAATGTCAAGAAGTCAGTCAGTCAGAAAAAAAAAAAAATGATGCTAATTGCACATTCCAAAGCGTAGATCTCTATGGAGAAGAATGTGCAAGAAACTCCATGGACACTCTTTTCAATCATGTTTTGCAATTACAAATATTTCTGTTACATGTTTCTTGTCGCTATCATGTGAGAACAATGTCAATAATGTAAAAATAAAAACTAAATATAGATATTAAAATAGCAACTGGCAGCTAAGAGATGACCAGTCTCAACTGACAGCGCCCGTTCACGGACCTGACGCGAATATTAGCACCACTCAGCTCAACCATTTTGAAGGGAACCGAATGATCCAACACACGCGCCACCATCAGTGAGACATTTGAGTGAGCATGACAAACTCTCAACTGCCATGCTCATTTATGTCAAACAAATCCAATAGTAACCCAAAAACCATAAAATAGCTCCATGGTACTCACATTTACAAAGTTTGAAAAAAAAATGCTTCTACATTATACAATACTAAATACAATAATAATTAACTACAATAATGCTTTACAAATTTAACAAATTCAAAAAAAAAACATTAAAGAATAGTAATAATAGTTTCAAAACTAATCAATTTGTACCCCCGGTGGTAGTGGAGCTGGACCAGCATTGAGCCAAGCATTTTTATCTTGAATATAATCCTCCAACTTATAATATGCTTGCCTGCATAGTGTGCGTTTAATACAAGATTTAAATTTCGTTTCATTGAGTTCTAATATTTGGGGAGGTATTTTATTATAACATTTCAAGCAGTACCCCATGAAAGAAGAGGCCACTTTAGCCAGTCTGAAACCTGGTTGAACTAATTGGTCCCTATTTCTTGTAACATAATTATGTCTATCGCCTCTTTTGCTAAAAAGATGAAGATTTTTTCTAACGTACATGATGTTTTCATAGATATATTGACAAGGCACCGTCATGATGTTAATATCCTTAAACAGTTCCCTTAGAGAATCGCACCGGCGGAGACTGTAAATAGCTCTGATAGCTCTTTTCTGTAGAATAAAAATTGAGTCGATGTCTGCAGCCCGTCCCCATAGTAAGATACCGTATGACATGATACTATGAAAATAACTAAAATAGACTAGTCTAGCGGTATCAACATCCGTAAATTGGCGGATTTTTCTAACAGCATATGCAGCTGAGCTAAGCCGTCCTGCAAGAGATGTTAAATGAGGACCCCATTGTAGCCTTGAGTCAAGCGTTATCCCCAGGAAAACAGTTTTGTCGACAAATTCTAGTTTTTCATCGTTTAGTATTACGTCACAATCACTACTTTTAACATTCGGTAAGGAAAATCTTATGCATTTAGTTTTTTTCCCGTTTAAAACTAGATTATTAGCAGTGAACCAGTTTTGGACCTGCAGTAGTGCGTTATTTTCGTCGTCAAGATTATTAGTCCTTCTATTTATCTTAAAAATCAAAGAAGTGTCGTCGGCAAACAACACCATATTAAGTTTATTTTGCAACAAATAGGGTAAATCATTAATATAAACTAAAAATAAAAAAGGACCTAAAATTGAACCTTGGGGTACCCCCATTTTCACATTTAATCCCGACGAATTGACACCGTTTATTTGAACTTGTTGCTGTCTGTCAATCAAATAAGATTTTAATAAGCTTAAAGCTGTTTTGCCTAGTCCGTAATGCTCAAGTTTCAGGAGTAATGTTTCATGAACCACACAATCAAACGCCTTAGACAGGTCACAGAAGATGCCTATAGCATCCTGTGCCTCTTCCCACGCATTAAAAATGTGTTTTAGTAAGGAGACACCAGCGTCAGTTGTACAACGTCCTTTGGTGAAACCATACTGTTTATCGTGTAAGATGTTATTTGTGTTAAAATGATTAAGCATTTGATTTAACATCACCTTTTCAAATATCTTGCTAAAAACCGGCAAAACGGACACCGGCCTATAATTATTAGTGTCTTTACTGTCCCCAGATTTAAAAAGTGGTATCACTTTACTATATTTCATCAGATCCGGAAAAACTCCTTGATCTATACACAAATTATGTTAGGCAGTTAGGCAGTCATTTGGAGTCGGGAGCTAGATTTTGGCCTTGGGGGATCTCCTAGTCAAATCTAATACTCCGAGTTCTCTTTCAGCTACACACCTGGTGTCGGTTGGGGTGTCTATCCCTTCGCACCAGACCCTGGTAGGGCCCGATCGCACATTGAGATTGGCGATCGGTTACAAGCTTAGGGCTCACCATTAGGTACACAGCTCCCAGTCTGCAAACCCTTACTGGGAGGGTCACACACCCCCGGGCCCGTCCACCCGGGGACGTAGGGACTGTAGGTGTAGGACTTCTGAGTGTACAACTCATGTGACTAGCCCAGGTCCCATCTAGTCATGACGGACGCTATTATCTTAGCGTTCGTCAAAGAGGTCCTTTTTAAGGACCCCAATTTTCTCGCCAAGTATGGCGAGAAAATCGCTTCAATTAAAAGTGCCCCTCCTCCCGTCCCGACGAGCGTCACTGACTTCAGTGACGCATTGTCGCCCTACCCGGCCAACACGGACTCAGGTCTGTCCCCGCCGGCCCTTTATCCCCGCCCTCCTCCGGGAAACGCCTCTATGCCTTCCTTGTTGGTAGCCCATTTCGCCAACGAGGCAATGGATACCTCTGTCCCCGTCAGCGACTCAACGTCGCAAGCCTCTTCCTCGGACTCCGAGCAGTCCTCCAAATCCTCCTCCTCCGAGGACGACTTCCAAGTTGTCCTAGGGGGCAAGAGGAAAGCCCGAAAGGCCGCACAGGCCTCCAAAGCTAAGAAGACCGTAGTGTCTTCTCCCGCCCCCGCTACCCAGCCCGCCCCTGTTACTCAGCCCGCCCCCGTTTCGCAGGCTAGCTGCCCTCCCTCCGCTTCTGGCACTCAGCCAAAGAAGCAGCGCCCCCCTCCGCCCTTGTACATCCAGGACAAGGCAAAGTGGACACATGTGTCCAGAATGTGTAGTGATCGCAAGATCAACTACACGAACGCCCGCTCTTGCCAACAAGGCATCAAGGTTCAGGTCCCGACGTCAAATGACTATCGGGAACTAACCAAAGCCTTCCGTGATAGGAAAATCTCCTTTCACACCTATTCCCTCCCCGAAGACACGCCAACCCGAGTGGTGATAAGACGTGTCCCAAAAGAGATCGCCACCGAGGACATCAAGTCCGACCTCCTGGCGCAGAACATCCCCGTTTCCGCTGTCCACCGCCTTCACAAGGCGAGAGAAAGCGAGCTCTACGACATGGTTCTTGTCGTATGCGACCCCACTGAAGGGCACCACCCTCTCTTCAAAGTTAAGTCTGTGTGTTCCCTTTCCGGCATCTCCATCGAGAAGCCTTTCAGACCGACGATAGTTTGTCAGTGTCACCGCTGCCAATTATACGGCCACTCGCAGCGTAACTGCTACGCTACACACAGATGCGTTAAGTGTCTGGGCGAGCATGGCACTAGTGACTGCCCCTGTCCCAAGGATCGCACACTCTGCACAGAGCCACCCAGCTGTGTACTGTGCGGTCAAGCCGGGCACCCGGCTAACTACCGTGGCTGCCCTAAAGCCCCCAAAATCCCTCCCAAGCTGTAAAGCGTGCTGCTGCTCGCCAACAGAGGGAAGCTCCATCTGGGAAAGCCCCCTCTTCCCAACTCCCCGAACGTCTCGCGCCCCAGAGACCATCCCCATGGAATCTGTTAAACCATCATAAAGCCTGCCCGGCTTTGACGGTCTCCCAGCCCATCCTAGCGCTAATGGCCAAGCCCATTCCAGCGCCTTCCCCCGCTTCTGTGGCCCCCGTGGCCGCAAAAACTCCCCAAAGAGCACCCCAAGTTTCGGCTGCGTTCCCACGCAGAACCGTTGGCCAGATTATCCTGGACAACTACCGCATCTTCATGACGCAAGATGCTAGGAATTTAGCTGATGAGCTAACCCTAGCTGAAGTCAATGGCCAGCTCGGCTTTGCTAAGTGTGCTGCGCTATTTACGAAATACGAGTCGGTCACGGCCGAACTCGATAAATTACCCCCCGTAACTCTTGATGGATAGACAACAAAAAATTTGTTGTTCCAAACCGCGATCCCTAAAATTAGGCTTCTTTAATGCCAACGGCATTATCAATCAGAGAGATGAAATCGCCACTTTCCTCCGCGACCATCAGTTAGACATTCTCCTCATCCAGGAAACATTCCTCAAACCCCACCGTAAAGATCCTAAAATTGCCAACTATCGCATAGTTCGCAACGATAGATCTCGCTGCCACGGTGGTGGCACCCTCATCTACTACAGGAAGGAACTGTACTGTATCCCCCTAACTCCACCCGCGCCCCGTTCTTTCTTAGAATACTCAGCCTGTCGAGTAGGCATGACTGGTCATCAACCGATCACTTTCATCTCCGCCTACTATCCCCCTCCGACTTCCTCGTCTCGTATGCTAGACGAGTCCATCGCTCTCACTAGCGACCTCACCGCCCTCTTTGGCTTGAGTGACTCCGTTATACTAGCGGGCGATCTCAATGCTAAACATCCCGCCTGGAACAGTAGTACGACCAACCCTAGAGGAAAGGTCGTGTTCAACCTTGGTGCGTCCCTTAATTTTGACATCATCGCCCCGATGTGTCACACTCACTTCCCCCAAAATCCCAACCATAGCCCCGACGTCCTCGATGTAGCGCTCCTGAAGAATGTAAACCTCCGTTTACAATCTATAGAAGCAATACACGAGCTTAACTCCGATCATCGCCCCGTGATCATGCACCTAGGCTCCCGCTCGTGAAATCTCGACCCCGGCCAGCCTCCCTCGTCCCAATTGATCACTGACTGGAAGAAAGTAAGCGAAAGACTGAAATCTACCACGTCACCTCAATTGGATTCTATCCCTGACCACATCGACTCAGTCGCTGACACGACGGCTGCGATCGACTCGCTCACAGATCACGTACAATCTGTCCTGAACGAATGTTCAAGGGAGATTCCAGCGACGGAGGACCGTCGCTGGAAAATTCCGGACGATGTACGGGCTCTGATGACCGAGAAGAACGCAGCCATCCGTGCATACAGCGCTTTTCCCTGCGACGCTAACAAGGCTCACATGCGTAGATTACAGCGTGCTGTTAAGAAACGCATGTCCGAGCTGCGTTCCGCCCGCTGGGACAAGACGCTCAGCGAACTCGAGCCTACTCATCTTGCCTTCTGGCAACTTCAGAGGAAATTACGTTCCACTGAAGAGTCCTCTATCCCTCCGCTCACCCGCCCTGACAAGAGTGTCGCTTTCGACAACTCTGAAAAAGCGGAATGCCTAGCCGACAGCCTCGAAGCCCAATGTTCGCCGTAGCTCTCAACTAGTAGACCAAGCTCACATCGACATGGTGGACGCTGAAGTCGAACGTAGAGCTTTCCTCCCTCCCGTTGAAGACCCTGATAACCCTCTACCCCCCGTCACTCCTGACGAGGTGGAGGATATCATCAAAAAACTTCAACCCCGGAAAGCCCTCGGCGCCGACGGTATCACGAACAGAGTGTTCAAACTCTTCCCTCCCCAACTTATAATGCTAATGACCGCCATCTTCAATGGCGCATTAAGCAATAATATCTTCCCCCAAGCATGGAAACAGGCCACCGTTATTGGTATCCCCAAACCAGGCAAGCCCAAGTCTGACCCTTCCAGCTACCGCCCCATCAGTCTCCTCAATGTTCTCGGTAAGATCTACGAGAGGCTTATTTATAAGCGACTCAAAGATTTTGCCGAATCCAAGGGTCTCATTCCTAATGAGCAGTTCGGGTTCCGTACCGAGCACTCATGCATCCACCAAGTCCACCGTATCGTAGAGCACCTAAGCGCTGGCTTCCAGCGTAATGCGATGACGGGTGTCTTGTATTTCGATATAGCGAAAGCATTCGACAAGGTCTGGCACAATGGCTTATTATATAAGCTATACCAACTCGGGGTGCCAGACCGTCTCGTGCTCATCATGCGAGACTTTCTGTCGAATCGCACCTTCCGCTATCGAATTGAGGGTGCCCTATCCTCCCACCACCCCATCCGAGCAGGAGTCCCGCAAGGCTCCGTAGTATCCCCCTTAGCCTTCACGCTGTTCACCAGCGACATTCCCCAGAGTAAAAAGGCCCAGTTAGCTCTATTCGCCGACGACACGGCAATTTACTACAACGGTCGTGACCCCAGAGTTATCGCTCGCAATCTCCAAACCTCCGCAAACATTTTGGGCAAATGGTTCTGGAAATGGAGAATTGAGGTTAACCCTGATAAGAGTCAAGCTGTTCTCTACTTGAGACAGCGGAAGTCCGTCCTCCCTCCCCCTTCGATCACCATGTACGGCAAGCCAATCCCCTGGGAGAAGCAAGCTAAGTACCTTGGAGTGATCCTCGATCAGCACTTGACCTTCGCCGAGCACATAAAGCAGGCTCGCTCGCGAGCCGCTTTCGCTCAAGGTAGGCTCCATTATCTCTTGACTGCTCGCAGCAAATTGTCACTTAAGTGCAAGCTGCGCCTCTTTACAGCAGTAATCCGCCCGATCATGACTTATGCCTGTGCTATCTTCGCACACGCTAAGCCCCGTTTCCTCCATAGGATGCAGACCCTTCAAAACCGGACCCTCCGTAAAATCCTCGGTGCCCCATATTACGTCCAAAATGAGAATCTACACTTAGATCTCAAAATCCCCACCATCCAGCAGTTCATGAAACGCCTGTGCAAGCGTTTCTTCGATACTGCTGTGAAACACCGCAACCCCCTTATCGTATCGGCCGCTCAATATGAACCCTCTCGCATCTCAAAGATTCGCCGTCCTACGCATACTCTTGTCACCCCCGACGACCCCATTACCCTGCTCCAAGAGAGCCGTAAGGAAACAAGTACAGTTCGCAGACAATACAGACCGCCGTCATTCCGTCCTCGCCGCCGAGGCCCGCCGCGACAATCCCGTCAACGTCCTCCCCGTCCTTTGCTCGAGCCAGCCCGCGCCGCTGAGCCGTAGTTTTAAAATTCCCCGTTAATAATAATAATATCTTTGTGCGATCCAGCCCGTCCCTTGCTGCCCTCCCCCAGCGACGCCCTAAGCCGAGGTCCGTACCCCACAGGGGGTGCCTTAGCTCTTAGCGTGTAGTCGCTTAGTTTTAAGTTTAGTTATGTAAGCCCTGGCTGGAGGCTTTGATTCTTGAATCGAGGCCGCCACAGGCAAGTCCGGTTAAGCAGCCGACAACCTCCTAGGTTGACCTGCGAGAGGCCACACACAAAAAAAAAAGCAACGGGTTCACTCGATTATCGGTCGGCAACGGTTGAACATCGCTAGCCTCGTTTGTACTTTTACATTTAGTCGTTATATTGTTATTTCGATAATTAATTTATATCATTTGCAATAATTAGAGTTCGGATGTCTTAATTTTAAATTATCATTTGTTGTGCTTTCGGTAATTAAACTTTGATCGTTGATTAAATAATTTAGGAAGTAATTGAGCGTTATTTTTTTTAAAACTGTTCTCACTTCTGGTTTCTAAGAGTACGGAACTTCATATGACGCGAATGAAGATACTGATTCAGTAATGGAAACTATTGCTGTAATAGTATATATGTTTTGCCATTTGTGTGAGATTTTCTTGACAACCTGAATTTTGTAGATTTCTGTGAAGATTTGGGGGGAACTCGAGACGGTCGTCTGGCAACACTACAGCCGTCAGGTAATATTATCTTAGGGATGTCGGCAGTGATGAAAAATATCGATATTTATAAAAATATCAATATCGGCCTCGATATATCGAGGAAAAAATAGTGATATATCTGTCAAACTTTCCGAGATCGGAAATCGGTTTTAAAATAAAAATTTATTTATTTCAGTCTTTTAGCTCAATAATAGGTGATAGTAATTTTTATACAAAACGGACATTATTTTCATATATATGAGAATCTTAATCTTACTAAATAATAATATTCTATAATAGGTGATTAATTAAATGTTTCAGGCACACCTGCACTTGTAAAAACACTCGTCATCGACAATAGTTATTTTTTCTGTCCGTTCTATTTTTTTATGGCTTTGAATTCCGTTAAATATTCTGATATTCATTTTGAAAAAAATATCGTTTTTGATACGATTTTCGATATTGAATATTTTTTTATCGATATATCAGATCAAAATATTTCAGCCTAAAAATATCGATATAATATCGAAATAACAAATATCGATGTATCGATATTTTTTCAACAAGCCAATGTTATTTTGGTGCCAAGGTTGGTGCCATCATTTAGACAACCTGTTGGTGCCACAGAGTAGGGATGTGACAGTCTACATAAAAAATCGATTGTTTTTTGTTTTTTTAGTATAAAAAATCGATTATTGTATAATCGACTTTTCTTTTATAAATAATCGATTTTGTTATATTAATTGATTTTTTTCTAATACGTCAATTAATTCCAAAATAAACGCCAAAAATATTATATTAATCACAGTTTTATTAAAAATTAACAACAGAAATAACAAGTCTATAAATAATCAACACTAATTAAAGTTTTAGAATAATCAACATTAATTAATTTTTTTAAATAAAAAAAAAAAATTAGAAATCAGTAGGCAATGAGTTGAGGAATAACAACTGAAGTAAGCATTTGGATAACATTCGGCTCCTGGACCTGGTCTTTGTCAATATGGCGCAGAAACGAAGAAGCACCGAAAGGTGCTTACATGCCAACTGAGTCAGTATTTATGATAAGCTCCCTCACAGCTTCTCCTGGACTCTAAAGCGTCTTCTATTAATTGTGTTAGAGGCGCAGCTATGTACAAGTTTAATTCAGATGTCTGACTGTGACTGACTAGTTCTCACAGTCTCCACTGACAATTTGTTGTTGGTTTCCCGAATGTCGTCATTATCGACATCATCAGCGGCCGAAGTTGTTGACCTTGACGGTGGACAGTATTCAGGTTCTCGGTTTTCTTCTATGGATAATCGATTATTTTTTCACATCCCTACCACCGAGTAGTAGAGCAATAGAGTACAGGAGTACCTTTTATATAGTTTGTGGTTTGTGCTTCTAATCATTGTTTACTAAAAAAAGTATTTAATTTATTGATTAAAATAAACCACTTTAATTGATGCTTAACTAAATAGTAAAAAAAAAAAAATGGAAAAGCTACCAATGTGTAGGATATGTTTAGCGGAGAACGTTCGCATGTATGTAGTGGTAAACAAAGACTTGCATGAACTGTATGAGAGGCTGACTGATAATCCGGTAAGTTTTGTCTTATTATCTACCTCGAGCAAGTATCATTTTCTCCGTGAACATGTGTCCGTAACAGAAAGCGGTACTAACTAGGTACTCACTGTTTTCCTGAACACCATCGTTCTCTTGCACTTATCACAATGTATTTGCGTTCTGCGCAAAAGGTCGCGTTCTATACATCTCTGAGTCGGCATCTCAGTGGGCACTGGAGAGAATCTTCTAATATTGATCTCTAAATTGGACTACATTTCGGCAGGCCCCGTCTTTCTAGAGCGTAATATCATCTTTCTCACAGTCCTTCCATCATTTCTGTGGTCATCCCTTCCTCTAGTAACTGTCCACCTTCACACTTTTATACTTTACTTACTATGCTTATGTGAATGGGGCAACTCAAGTCCCACTAACATGCAGTGTTCGTAGCCAGTAGAAATCACAGGAAATATAGTTCACTGGTATTAGATTTTAATAATATAAGTTTATTCGTCATGACATGAACAAAACACAAGCAGTCAAGCACACAGTAAATCAAACAAGTAGAAAAATAAACTTACTTAAAATAAAGATCTGTTCTATAAAACTAAAGATTCTTTATTCTAACAGCATATGACTTCTCTGTATCACATTTGAATGTAATTTGTTCAAGGAAAAATGTTTAAATCCAAGTTTTGTTGCAGTTTGTAACTGGAGACAGTAGACCGATGCTCGCTTGTTTCATCTGCTGCACTAAACTAAAGCAATGCTGCCAACTGCAGAGAAAATGTCTGGAAGCAGAAGAGCTGCTCACTCAGATGATGAATGAGGATTGTGAGGTGAGGCATTTGTTAATAGATATACCTCCAGGGGTGACTTTTGAGTTGGAGCAGTAAAGATACTTACCTTAACCTTTACAGCGTCCATCCGGAACATTCTCATGAGACTTTGTTTAATTCATTAAACCCCAACGAACGCATTGGGGCATTCACTCTCTCAATGTCTTTCTATTGTGTCTCTAATTACGGTATTCGAAAGGTTAAGCTGTTGATCCCCGCATTAACGCCGGCGTTCACGCGCCATTGTCTTTCTATTGTGTCTCTAATTACGCACTCAAAAGGTTAAAAAAAAAACTACTTACTAGATCTCATTCAAACCAATTTTCGGTGGAAGTTTGCATGGTAATGTACATCATATATTTTTTTAGTTTTATCATTCTCTTATTTTAGAAGTTCCGGGGGTGGGACACGCATTTTACCACTTTGGAAGTGTTTCTCGCGCAAACTATTCAGTTTATATAAAAATGATATTAGAAACCTCAATATCATTTTTGAAGACCTATCCATAGATACCCCACATGTATGGGATTGATGAAAAAAAATTTTGAGTTTCAGTTCTAAGTATGGGGAACCCCCAAAATTTATTGTTTTTCTTCAATTTTTGTGCGAAAATCTTAATGCGGTTCACAGAATACCATTTACTTACCAAGTTTCAACAGTATAGTTCTTATAGTTTCGGAAAAAAGTGGCTGTGACATACGGACGGACAGACAGACACATGACGAATCTATAAGGGTTCCGTTTTTTGCCATTTGGCTACGGAACCCTAAAAATTACAGTAAGAAGAAGAAGAAAACATGCAATTTACTCAAAAACTGTTTCATATCATTCCCCTGCCCATCTCTAAAATGCTCTCTGCATAGATGGGATGCGGGACCAACTTTCCTGAAGTTTGGATGGAGCTTGGTATTGTAATGGATCTTGACCTATCTCATACTTAAGTTATCTTTTTACAGCTAAATCCACCTATAAACCAAGACCACTTCGGGTGTTTTAATGGGTTGATTTTATCACCCATGGTGCATGTAAGCATAGAATCTGATGATGAATGTCAAACAGAATGTGATGCTATCAAAGAAGAATTACCAGCTGTTTGTGAGAGACTAGATGATGTCATTGAGCCAGAGGAGGAACATCAAAGTGATGGTATGTTTCTAGGAATGAGAAATTTAATGATCCGTCTGTACATAGATTCAAAGAGGTAAAATGGTTTGTTTATAAGTTTGTAAAAGGCAATCTCTGGAGCACTCACAGATCCCATTAGTTGAATACTTTCAGTGATAGTCACTGAGAGGTAAGAGGACTTTTTCTTCCAGATAATGCATGATTCCTGTGAAACAGGTCACAGGGGAGGAGCTGTGGGAAAAGCTAGTAATAATATCTGAAAATGTAGAGACATTATAGTTTTTAATAATAACTGTATTTCTCTGCTTTTAATATTTTCTAAAAGTATTTTCTTGGACTAAAAAGATGTAGAGGTGTTCTTTTTAACCGACTTCAAAAAGGAGGAGGTTCTATGTTCAACTGAATGTATTTTTTTTTATGTATGTTCACCGGTTTCTCTGTCAATCGTGGACCGATTTTGAATATTTTTTTTTTTATTGAAAGGTTATGCTTCCGAGTTGGTCCCATAGAAATGTTGTTATGGTCTGATCATGAACTTCAAAGATATGGAACAGAACTCCTCATAGGATCACAGCAGAACAGTTGTAACAAGTAAAATTGCTTTGTTTATATGTGTAGTCGATGACTGACTGATAGAAGAGGGGGAATATATCAAACTGATCTGATGATAAAGCCTGAAGTTAGGCACGAGAACTCTAATAAATTAATGTAAACTAACCATGTTTGGGATTGTTAGAATTGTCATGAGATGCCTTCTAACTATAAGGTATTTAAGTTTGGCTGAGGGGTACTTGTTAGTGGTGGTACCATAACTAAAATGTGTAAAATAAAAAAATTGTATATAAAAAAAAATACAACCAACTTCAATGTAAAAAAAAAAACTCAAAAGTGCAAAATAACTTTAATTTCGGAAGTCTGCGTTAATAAAGAAGAGACAAAACTATTATAGAAACACCAACTTCCGAAATTAAAGTTATTTCGCACTTTCAGTGTTTTTTTTATATATATTGAAGTCGGTTGTGGTTTTTTTTGTAAAAAGTTTTTGACCCGGGGCGTCCACTCGATGTTGGCTCCGCTGAGGTTCAGGCGAGGTGGGAGGGGTGTACTGTGATCATTGCCTGCGTCTTACTCACGTTCACCGATAGTCGCCATTTGGCGAGCCAATCGGGGATGAGGGAGGAAACACAGAACACAACACATTCTCCTGACCACTGACATAATTAGTGTGATACCTACAAAAATCTGGCGCATAAAATGGCTGCCTTTTTTTTATAGGGTTGTAATTTAGTGCAACATGCGCAGTTGATATCGATATTTTGATCCAATATCAATTTGTTATTTCAATTATTCGAAAGTGTTTTATTTAGGTAGGTATTTTTAAAGGTACATGGCTGATTTTTCAATCGTCAGTTAACTTTTCTGAGGAATATAAATATGACTGACAGCTTTATGGCTTCTATATAGATAGAAATTAAGTCAGCCCACCGTATTAATTCTTCGTTTATAATATTTGACGGTTGCAATGTCAACCGTTAATCTAAATGAACATACTTGTGTACTTACTACGCTTAGTAAAAAACTTTTCTGTTATTTTTATTAACTCTGCTTCAGATTGACATAATATTTCTACCGCTGGACATCGGGCTTTCCAACTATGTACCTATTACCACAAACTAAATCAACATCTTTTATATAGAATCATAGATTTAAGAAAGGAGGAGATATGTTAAGTAGTAAAAAATGTACCGGAACACGATGTCTCCAGTTTCCCTACCACCGCCGACACACATACTACACAGTCAATTATAAACCTTCTCTCTTTGACCACAGCGTGTATTTTCCATGCACCATACAAATTACACACAAATAAAAGTCGATGTGCTGTGCAAAAGCAATTTATTTTACATTTACGCTAGTGATTGACAAAATAGAAAAGTTATCGAAATTCCATTTTTTGTTGTGCTGTTTTTTTTTTTTGGGTCACAAATATAAATGAAATAAAAATCAATATGTCCAGAAAATAATATATTAATAATAGAACAATGAAAATTGTTTTCATAAAACTCAAAAACCTTTATTTTACTTTGTAACTAATTAGGCTTTTTTAAATTAATTTTATTTTATATTTAATTATATTAATTAGGCCATTATACAGAATTTTAGAACCTCAATGTCCAACACTAAAAATTTTACACGCGAGGCCTATTTTTCGCACATTTTAAGTTCCGTACCAAATTTTCAAATAAATTATTTGGTTTACTAATATTTTAGTAAAATTTAAGTAATAACAAACATTATCACCAAATTTCAAGCTCATAGCTCGTTTATCGTGCTTTTTTTATAATATACCTAAACTAGTGCTTGACTGCGATCCCACCTAATGGTAAGCAGTGATGCAATCGTTGATGGTGATACGCATTAGTTTATTAAGAGCCTATTCAATCTAGCCTTGAAGACACACAAAATATAATCAGACCGAACTCAGCGCAGCGGAACTTAACTAGCGTGTGAACTACCTCGCGAACTGGTGGCTACTCCTGACTCCACGTGCCCCGGACATGCTATTATAAACGCGTCGCGGGCGGGGGAGTGCGGGGGTGGCTCCCCCGGCACCCCTCACGTCCCGCGCCCGCGCATACCCTCTGGTCATTCCGGGACACGAGGTATATAGCAAATATACCTCACGAACTCCCTCTATTCGCCCAATCATAACACAGTAAGCCTTTTCGTTACCTTATATGGTAATGTCACTCTCGAAAATGGGCTCGCCCGCTTCCCTCCGAAATATGGGCGGGGCTTAAAGTGATTAAAGATGGCGTCTATACATAACAAAATAGAAGGGAAACGTTCTACACTACTCGCTTTCTTAACGTAGAAGGCAAGCGTGATCGTGTCTCCTCTACAGAAGTAACTAAATTACAAGAGTATGTTAAAATTAAATGTCGATAAAAATTATCGGCCATCGCAAATAACAAGTGTTTACAAGTGCATGCTCCGCCCTTAGGGCCTGCACTCACTTGAGACAAGACTATCATAGGGGTCCATTACACGATAGGTTTTGCTGTCAGTTTTGCCACAGTCAAATATCTTGACTGACGAAAAATCTACCGTGTAATGCGATGACTGACGTTTGCATGACGAAAAATGTATGGCGATAAAATTCCGTCAGTCAAGCTTCATTCATGATTGATGGTTTTGTTTGGGTCCATTAACGGTCATGGCCACGGCCGTGGTCATGGGGGACTTTAACGCGAAACTGGGCAAACGAGACGGTGACGAGCTGCGAGTGGGGCAATTTGGATTTGGACGTCGGAATCACCGGGGACACCTACTGGCTAGCTTTATGGAGAAGGAGGACCTCTATATGATGAATTCCTTCTTCAAAAAGCGTGAGCATAGAAGGTGGACCTGGCAAAGTCCTGACGGTGCAACTAGAAATGAGATTGACTTCATCCTGTCGACGAAAAAGCAAATATTCAATGATGTCTCTGTGATCAACGCGGTGAAAACTGGAAGTGATCACCGCGTCGTAAGAGGCACATTGAATATTAACATTAAGCTTGAAAGGTCTCGACTGATGAAGTCTACGCTCCGTCCAGCACAGATCCAGATCCAAAACCCCGAGAGCTTTCAGCTCGAACTCCACAATCGTTTCGAGTGCCTAGGAAGCTCCGTGGATGAATATAACGATGGGTTCGTGGAAACTGTCCATACGGTCGGGTCTAAGTTTTTCAAGACTCACCGTACAAATAAAAACAAGAAGCTCTCCGATCCGACCCTCGAGCTAATGAAGAAGAGGCGTGAGATGATTCTGCAGTCTTCAGACGATGCGTGCATATACCGGCAGCTCAATAGACAAATCTCGAAGTCCCTGAAACGTGACCTTCGCCGCTTTAATACCGCAAGGATTAAGGATGCGATTGAGCGGAATAAGGGCTCTAAAGTATTTGCACGAGATCTGTCTATTGGGCAAAGCCAGCTCACGAAACTGAAGACCGACGATGGCAGAGTCATATCCGCCAAATCGGAGCTTCTGGGAGAGATCGAGGCTTTTTATGGACAGTTATACACGTCTATCGCTAAACCCGCTGTAAATCTAGTGAACGACCCAAGAGCTAGATTGACTCGACACTATACCGAAGATATCCCGGACGTCAGCCTGTACGAGATTAGGATGGCTCTGAAGCAGCTGAAAAACAACAAGGCGTCGGGTGAGGACGGAATTACGGCCGAACTCCTGAAGGCGGGTGGAAAACCGGTCCTTAAGGCCCTTCAGAAGCTATTTGATTCCGTCATACTCGAGGGAAAAACGCCACAGGCGTGGAGCGGAGGCGTGGTGGTACTCTTCTTTAAGAAGGGCGATAATGCCCTGCTTAAGAATTATAGGCCCATCTCGCTTCTGAGCCATGTCTACAAGCTGTTTTCCAGAGTCATCACGAATCGTCTCGCGCGCAGGTTCGACGACTTCCAGCCTCCCGAACAAGCCGGATTTCGTAAAGGCTTCAGCACCGTGGACCACATACATACGCTGCGGCAGGTTATACAGAAGACTGAGGAGTATAATCAGCCTCTCTGCTTAGCGTTTGTGGACTACGAGAAAGCCTTTGATTCGATTGAAACTTGGGCTGTACTGCAGTCTCTCCAACGGTGCCAAATTGACTATCGGTATATCGAAGTGCTGAAGTGTTTGTACAAAAACGCCACTATGTCAGTCCGACTACAAGACCAGACCTCGAAACCTATCCTCTTGCAGCGGGGTGTGAGGCAGGGAGACGTTATTTCTCCGAAACTGTTCACGGCAGCAATGGAGGATGTCTTCAAGGTTTTGGAATGGAGAGGGCTAGGCATTAATGTCAATGGCGAGTACATCACTCACCTTCGGTTTGCCGACGACATAGTAGTCATGGCTGAGACTACGGAGGAGCTCAGTATAATGCTTGGTGACCTCAGTAGAGCTTCCGAAAGAGTGGGACTTAAAATGAACATGGACAAAACCAAAGTCATGGTAAACAGCCATGTAGCACCCACTCCTATCAAGGTCGGGGACTCTACACTCGAAGTTGTAGACGAATACGTTTACCTGGGACAGACGGTCCAGTTGGGAAGGTCTAACTTCGAGAAAGAGATCAATCGTCGAATCCGACTCGGCTGGGCAGCGTTCGGGAAGCTGCGCGGTGTCTTCTCGTCCAATATACCACAGTGTCTCAAGACGAAAGTCTATGACCAGTGCGTGTTGCCAGTGATGACATATGGCTCCGAAACGTGGTCGCTTACAATGGGCCTCATTAGAAGGCTTAAAGTCACCCAAAGGGCAATGGAGAGGGCTATGCTCGGAGTTTCCTTGCGTGATCGAATCAGGAATGAGGATATCCGCAGGAGAACCAAGGTTGCCGACATAGCACGAAGAATCGCCAAACTAAAGTGGCAATGGGCAGGGCACATTGCTCGCAGAACAGATGGCCGTTGGGGCCGAAAGGTTCTGGAATGGCGACCACGTATCGGAAGACGTAGCGTTGGAAGGCCTCCTACAAGGTGGACCGATGACTTGGTAACGATTGCGGGAGTCCGATGGATGCGAGACGCACAGGACCGTTCGTTGTGGCGACGCTTGGGGGAGGCCTATGTCCAGCAGTGGACGTCTTTCGGCTGAAATGATGATGATGATGATTAACGGTCATGCAAGCATGACCGTTTAATGGAACCCTTAGACAGAATTGTCTACGACGTCGCAGACTTGTCTGCGACAAGACTGTTTTGAGACGTCCAGTGTTGCCAACAGTTACACTAACTTACCACTAGAGTCAACTTTTATAAACCACCAAAAAACAACTAACAAAAAATTATCCCACACACTAAATAGCAAAATTTCCCACTAAAAAAATGTCTGTTGTACGAAATAAAATAAGTAGGCATATAAGATATTAGTTTCCTTTAATAATAAGTGATAAAAATTAACTATCAGTTGATCAAAATACCATTTGTGCCCTGGAAAAATTCACTAGCCACTAAAATCAATAATATTTCGCAATTAAATAGGGGGTTAAGGGCACAGCGACGAATGAATTATCCATACAAACGTAATACCAAAATCATTTGCAGATTGAGCATATTTCCACCATATTATGATGATATTCGGTATATATATTAAAAATACTTACTTAAAACGAAATTTAAGCGAATTTCATTTCGCATATTTTTATAGCGTAAATGGCATGTTTTCATTTTGTTTTTTTTGTATTATAAACTACAATATTTCTAATATTGTTTCCATAGGAACATAGCTTATATTATCAAGTTACAAATTATAGAAAAAAAATTGGAAAAACATTAAGTTTTCATTCATTATTTTTAGTATTACGGAACACATCCAAATTTATCCCAAATTTCCAAGAGTTGCTATCGCATTCGCGGCAAGCGAGTCGTCGGTGTCAGTGTGCGCGTGATATCATTACTTCGTTCACGTTATAATTTTATTATAATAATATTTCTATTGACTTTCTGTATTCCTTTTACTAAACTTCAAATGCTTAAGTACTTTTTTTGGGTGGGAAATCATCAAATGATTTCTCATGCTCTTGGGCGGAGTGTGAGGGAGTGTTTTTTTTAGGTGGGAAAATCATCTAATGACAAATCTCGCTCTTGGGCGGAGCGCGAGATAGTGTCAGACTTTTATTGACTAAAAACCCACTCCTGTTCCTTCTTTGCCTTCATCCCAGGGCCCCGAGTTTCGCTTTCACACTACCCGTGGTCCCAGTAGGCTTCGAGCCTGCTGGGCCCCTACGATTTGCTGACATCTCCCTGAGGCGCGTGTGGAACAGTACGCGCCGTCGACGACTTGGGCTCGGTCCGGACGGTTACCGGACGGTCGGACGGCGGGCTACCCATTGCTCGCCGTCCGCAAGCCCGCGCCTACGGTGGCCGGAAATCGGGATCGGAAACCCGATGGCGGTTGGAGGGCGTGAGGACCGTTTCCTTACGCGATCGGTTGCCTCCTTTGCTAGCATTACTGCTTCGCAGAAGGAGGCGACCGCCTGCCACTCCTCCTCGCTCCGGACCATAGCCTGCACCAAGGCCCGGCGCGAGAGATCTCCGCCGCCTCACGCCCCCACGAGGACATGGCGGTGCTCCGCCCAAGCGGGGCACACCTCTACCGTATGCTCCACCGTGTCCTCCGGGTGGTCCACACAATGGTGACACCCGGACGTTTCTTTCGCCTGAATCCGATGCAGGAATCTCCCGAACTTGCCATTTCCGGTGAGTACCAGCGTCATGCGGAAGGTGAGGAGGCCTTGACGTCTTTCCAGCCATTCCTCAAAGAGGAACTTACCGTCATAATTATGGCGTGCCCAGCACTGGGTTGCGATGTCGCTTCTACCATGATATCCCGCCGGAACTCTGTCCGCCATACCGCGACTTCTCGCGGCAGCGGAGTTTTGCCCCAGCGTTGCATCTCCACGCATAAATCATACATGCGTGGTTGTCTTAGTCCTCAGAACGTGCCACTATCGGGACCCCAAATAAATGTAGGAGGGGTTCACATCGGCGTCAGGTCGTCAATGTATGGGTACATTGACGACCTGACGCCGATGTAGAAACAGGAGTGGGCTCCTGTATCTGTTTCTAGCACTCGTCCTCGACAGCCGGTGGAATTTCGAGGAACACTTCCGACGACGTCTGGCTCTAAAACTGGAACGGACTGGGGCTGCCCACAATCGGCTCCTGCCTAGTCAGGAGGTCCAGACCTCTTGCTGGAGGCTCCACGCAGCGATCGTTCAGTCCATGGCCCTTTATGGAGTCCCCAGTTATCCTGCTATGTGCATATTAATTATGTAATTTTCCCTTCACTGTGTTTTCTAGAACTGGAAAATCTATACAATAGCCATTCAGATGCAGAAGATATACCAGCACATCAGTCTGAGTCTGATTCAGAAGATTATGTACCCTTAATAAAGATCAAAACGGAAGTGGAAGAAGAACAAGAAGTATCGAGGAAGAAGCGAAGAGCCAGTAAGACGACACGTGAGTATTAGTCAGGCTATGAACTCACGAAGCGGTTTTCACCCGCGCCCACCGCGGCGGAGGAACATTTGTTTTATTTCTAAACTCACGAGACCAGAGTTTTGTGCGGTTACGCAGAGCTGTTGAGTCACACGTCGGCCAAGGGCGAGTTGGACTCGCGCACGATGTGTTCCGCACCGTAGCTATACAACATTAAACACTATACATAAAATCACGTTTTTGGTATAGGTTCCCATACTTTTAACTTAAATACTTATTTTAATTTAATTTATTTTTAAAGTGAATATTCTGTGTATATTTCAACTGTCTAGCTATCACAGTTTATGAGATACAGCCTGTTGACAGACAGACGGACAGTGGATTCTTAGTATTAGGGTCCCATTCTTACCCTTTGGATACGAAACCCTAAAAAGTTGTGGGTGCATTCACAGATTGTCGAATTTCTGTACCCCCACCGGCCACTGCGAGCGCCAACCGATGGCGTCGCGTGCGGGCGCAACCCGGCCCGTTGTTGAGAGGAGCGCTCTCAACAGTAATCCTTGTCGAGTCGTTTTATCAGTCTGTGTGACACAGCTGGATATTTCAGGAGCTACCGCCGGAGACTTGACATTTTATTGAATATTTATGTTTATTTGTTAGTTCCTCCAATTACCTTGCCACATTTATAAACAATTCCTTCACTGTTTTTGCTTTCTTGCAGAGCTAGAACTGGAAAATCTAGACAATATCTATTCAGAAGGTATACCAGCACAACAGTCTGAATCTTATACAGAAGATGATGCGCCTTTAATAGAGAACAAAACGGAAGTGGAAGAAGAACAAGAAGTATCGAGGAAGAAGCGAAGAGCCAGTGAGACGACACGTGAGTATTAGTTAGTGAATCACTCTGTGTGCGAACAGGCCGACTCACAGCACATCTGAATAAGGTACTGAACACCGATTGCAGATACAACAGAACAGTTCTGTGTGGAATATCATTACCCTTGCTTTTGGCTGCTGTAGTCGGGTACTTACAGCTTGTTTTGTTAAATCCTTTGGTAGTGCATGATCAGTAACATTTTGTTTTTTTATTTTATTTTATTAAGGACTAACGGCGAACTTCTTACCGCCTAATAGTCAATGAATATTGTGATACCTTTTAGCTGAACTGTCAAAAGATAACGCCATCTACTGGCATTATCAGAATCAGCCTGATTCATATTAAAATTACATTTTAACAAGAGATGGCGTTGTATTAAAAAAATCAATTCATTGACTCTAATGAGAACCATTCGTTTTATTTTAATGTGTTTTGAATTTGGCGCTTATTTGATTAAAAATCGTAGGAGCGGTCATTGCGAAGAAAGGAAAACTGGAAATACGAGGAAAAGAACTTGAAGACGTAATTACAGAAAATCAAAAGAAGAATGAAGAGTCAGACACAAAAGTTACCCAGAACACGTCAAATTTTTCGTCCAAACTTATTCCGAAATTTCAAGTACCATTGACTAATACAACACCTCGAGTTAATATTAGTGTTATTGATACTACTTTATATACAAATTGTCGTAATAATATTAAAAAACTTAACTTATCAAACCACACTCGTATACGCACGGATGGAGCACCTTACAAGTGTGATATTTGTCAGTACAGTTGTAATGACAAGGGAGATTTAAAAAAACATATCCGTGTACACACTGGCGAAAAACCTTTCAAGTGTAAAGAATGTCAGCGCTGTTTTAGTCAGGTGGGTCATTTAACAAGTCACATTCGTACGCACACTGGCGTGAAACCTTACAAATGTGAAAAATGTCAACTTTGTTTTAGTCTTAAGACTACTTTAACAAGGCACATTCGTACGCATACAGGCGAAAAACCTTACAAATGTGAAAAATGTCAACTTTGTTTTAGTCATAAGATTCATCTAACAAGGCACATTCGTACGCATACAGGTGAAAAACCTTACAAATGTGAAGAATGTCAACTTTGTTTTAGTCAAAAGATTAATCTAACAAGGCACATTCGTACGCATACAGGTGAAAAACCTTACAAATGTGAAGAATGTCAACTTTGTTTTAGTCAAAAGATTACTTTAACAAATCACATTCGTACGCATACAGGCGAAAAACCTTACAAATGTGAAAAATGTCAACTTTGTTTTAGTCATAAGATTAATCTAACAAGGCACATTCGTACGCATACAGGTGAAAAACCTTACAAATGTGAAGAATGTCAACTTTGTTTTAGTCAAAAGATTACTTTAACAAATCACATTCGTACGCATACAGACGAAAAACCTTACAAATGTAAAGAATGTCAGCTTTGTTTTAGTGTTAAGGCTTCTTTACTAAGTCACATTCGTATGCATACTGGCGAGACACCTTACAAATGTGAAAAATGTCAACTTTGTTTTAGTCAAAAGATTACTTTAACAAATCACATTCGTACGCATACAGGCGAAAAACCTTACAAATGTAAAGAATGTCAGCTTTGTTTTAGTGCTAAGACTTCTTTACTAAGTCACATTCGTTCGCATACTGGCGAGAAACCTTACAAATGTAAAGAATGTCAGCGCTGTTTTAGTCGGAAGGGTGATTTAAGACAGCACATTCGTACGCACACTGGCGAGAAACCTTACAAATGTGAAAAATGTCAAAATTGTTTTAGTCATAAGATTACTTTAACAAGGCACATTCGTACGCATACAGGCGAAAAACCTTACAAATGTGAAGAATGTCAGCTTTGTTTTAGTGTTAAGACTTCTTTACTAAGTCACATTCGTACGCATACAGGCGAAAAACCTTACAAATGTGAAAAATGTCAACTTTGTTTTAGTCAAAAGATTACTTTAACAAAGCACATTCGTACGCATACAGGCGAAAAACCTTACAAATGTAAAGAATGTCAGCTTTGTTTTAGTGTTAAGGCTTCTTTACTAAGTCACATTCGTATGCATACTGGCGAGAAACCTTACAAATGTAAAGAATGTCAGCGCTGTTTTAGTCGGAAGGGTGATTTAAGACTGCACATTCGTACGCACACTGGCGAGAAACCTTACAAATGTAAAGAATGTCAGCGCTGTTTTAGTCAGGTGGGTCATTTAACAAGTCACATTCGTACGCACACTGGCGAGAAACCTTTCAAGTGTGAAGAATGTCAGCTTTGTTTTTCTCGGAAGTCTTATTTAACACACCACATTTGTACTCACAGTAAATATGCACCGCCATTGTCGGAAGACCCAAAAAAATAAAAATACAAAATAAGTTTTAACTAGCTTTAACGAAGGTAAAATTACATTAACTTTTAACAAAGAGGGATTCCTATTGCGACTGATATTAAATACAGAATGATCATGTTAAATGTAATTTAATTCTTAAAACATATCCATTCGGTTCGTCGCACTGTGTGGATATTGAGTCGGTTTGTGGCATAGGTCTATAAACTTTGTTTTTATAGTTATACAGCTGATTTTTTTTTTATTAAATAGAATAATACTTTAAAATGATATACAGTTTATGTATTTATATATGTATTTAATAGTCACTGAAAATGTAAAACATGAAATATTGAAAACTTATCAGAAAAAACAAATCCAAAATTAGTATGGATCTTTTACTCAACAACGCCCAGAATGCGGACCTATGTCAAACCTATTAGTTATCACTAGACACTTGTGTTGTGTAGATTCGATCGTTAAGTCCCCAACTCTGTTGCAAAAAAGCTCTATTATAAAAAATATGTACTTATATCTATTAAAGTATTTTTGTGAGCATGATTAATGGTTTTGAGTAATTCCTGTTTTATTTTTCCTCACAAAAAAAAAACCCGACTGCGAAAAATATTACTTTAAATAAAAACTGAAAACAAAAAAATAAGTTCAGTCCAGTAGTTTAGAAACCAATTTAATTGCACTAATTTAAACACATAAAATAAAACAAACAATACATCCTAATAAGGAAATTGATTGCAACAGTCAGGACCCATATTAATGCAATCATTTTAATGGGTTCCGACTGTTGCAGTACGCTTTTCTGTATTTTAAATAAAATTGAAGTGTCTGTTTGTATTATCAAAAAACATTTGTTTACTAAATGTACGAGTATATCAAAGTGTATTCGATACCTATAAAAAAAGTGAACTTTGAAATGTTTGATTAGTTATCGGTTTGTTCCGGCTAACATCCGAAATGGCTGGACCGATTTTAACAGGACATTCACTGACGGATAGCAAATGCTACATTATAGTAGTAGTATAGCTAATATTATAATGAGTATCTTAAGCTACTTTTTATATTCTCGCGGGAACGGGACTTAATTCCGGTGGTCAGACCCTCGAGCAGGCGCCACGCCTCTAGGGTAACTTTACTTTGAGACCTTCATCACCCCTTGGGGAAGGTTGCATTATCGTAGCTTGCATTTAGTTCCTGGAAGTTGACTCTATTTAGCTCTAAGAGTTTGTCTTCAGACTTAGCTTTGCATGATCCGTCAGTGCCAATTCACTTGCTTAGCAGCTGGCAGTTGAGCCTTCAAGCAGGCCAAGCCTCTTAGGGCATCTCAACTTTGCGACCTTCATCACCCACCGGGGAAGGTTGCTTGCCGTATCATACGTTAAGCTTCTGGAAATTTCTATAAAACACGTAGTCCATTTTTGAGTTTTTTTTTTTTTGAGGTGTGAAGTCATCAAAATGACTTCTCGCGCTCTGGGTGGAGCACGAGGGCGTGTCAGACTTACTGACTAAAACCACACCTGTATCCTTCAATTACCCTTTGCAATCTAGGACTACGGGTTTCCCTTTCAGAAATTCTCCGCGGTCCTACCTAGTGGGCATCGGCCTTGCTGGGCCCCTACGGTTTGCTGACATCTCCTTGAGGAGCGCGAGGATAACTACGCGCTGTTGACGACTGGGCTCGGTCCGGTTAATTACCGAACAGCCGGACGGCGAGCTACCCAGTGCTCGACGTCCGCAAGCCCGCGTCTACCGTGGCTGGTAGTCGGGATCGGAATTACGGCGCCTAGGGCGTGAGGATCTTCGTTCCCTCACACGTGCAGCCTCCTCCTTCGCTAGCATCACTCTTTCGCAGAAGGAGGCGACCGCCTGCCATTCCTTCTCGCTCCGGACCATAGCCTAAACCAGGGCCCGACGCGAAAGGTCGCTGCCGCCAATTGCCTCCACGAGGACACGGCGGTGCTCTGCCCAAGCGGGGCACACCTCCACCGTATGCTCTACCGTGTCCTCTGGGTGGTCCGCACAATGATGACACCCGGGCGTTGCTTCCGCCTGAATCCGATGCCGCCGAACTTGCCATGTCCGGTGAGGACCTGCGTCATGCGGTAGGTGAGGACGCCATGTTGCCGCTCCAGCCACTCCTCAAAGAGGGGACTTACCGCCATAATTGTAGCGTGCCCAGCACTGGGTTGCGACAGTCGCCGTCGCCATTCCACCATGAGATCCCGCCGGAACTCTGTCGGCCATGCCGCGACTTGGCGCGGCAGCGGAGTTTCGCCCCGGCGTTGCATCTCCACGCGCAAAGCGTGCATGCATGCAAGGACTTTTGCCTCCAAATTCCATGGTGGCAGGCCAGCAAGGAGGCTCGCCGCTTCGCGGGAAATCGTGCGGTATCCCCGTACCATCCGGATGGCCATGACCCTCTGGCAAGCGTTCAGCATGGCTGCCGGTCGCTTTTGCAGCGACGGCGCCCACACCGGTGCCCCGTAAAGGGCCTTGGACCGAACAATTCCCGCGTAGTGCCTCCAGTAGGAGGCGTCTGGAGCCCCAAGGTTGGGCAGGAGCAGCTTTAGGGCAGCCCGGTCCGTTCCAGTTTGGGAGTCAGACGTCGAAAGTGCTCCACAAAGTTCCACCGACTATCGAGGACAAGTCCCAGGTACTTCATCGTCGACCCGACGTCGATGCGAACCCCTCCAACCGTTATTTGGGAACCCGGTGGTGGCGCATTCCGAGGGCCATGAAAACACATGGCTTCAGACTTGTGCAGTGCCACTTCGAGTCCTAACTCCTGGATCCTGCCCACGACTGTCGCAACCCCGCGTGTCGCTAGTTCGGCCGCCGCCTGGTGCGACTCCCCCTGCGCCAGGACCAGCGTGTCGTCTGCGTAACAGACCACGCTGACCCCGTCAAGGAGGTCGCCGCGCAACACGTAGTCGTACCCGATGTTCCACAAGGGCGGTCCTAGTACCGATCCCTGCGGAATACCGCACGACATCTCTCACCGTCTCCACTCTCCCTCGTGACCAGGGTAGATGATAAACCTGTCCTTCAGGTAGGCCTCGATCAAACGACGGAGGTATTCGGGCACCTGGTGATACCGGAGTGCCCTCCTAATGCTGCTTCAGGGCAGGGAGTTGAAGGCGTTGGTGATGTCCAGGAACACCACCAACGCATCCCCCGTCATGAGGGTTCGCACGCGCATGATGGCGTCCACCGTGGAGCGCCCCCTGCGGAAGCCAAACTGGCTGTCCGAAAGATCCGGCCCCACCCGCGCTAAATGCGCGACGAGGCGGTCTGCAATTACTCTTTCAAAGAGCTTGCCCACCTCGTCGAGCAGCACTATGGGCCGGTATGCGGACGGAGAGTCCGCAGGGCGCCCCGGCTTCGCGATAACGACCAGTTTCCTGGTCTTCCAACGAAGTGGGAACTGGCCCCTCTCCAAACATGCGCTAAAGAGCCCTCTTAGTTGAGGCCAGAGTTCCTCCATGGCCAGGACCCAGGCTTTCCCAGGCAAGCCATCGGGTCCTGGGGCGGTATTTTTAGCGTTTAGCCTTCGTACCGCCACACTCATCTCTACCTCGGTCACCTCCGGAGTATCGTCATCATCGCCGTCGTGGTCCGCGTCGGACACCGCGAGAGGCGGAGCCGTTGGCGGGGAAGAATGCTCCTCTCTCGAAGGAAACAGAGCGTTCACTACACCCTCCACGAGCTGGGGCCGGAGACTGTGTCAGCGGGGGAGCCCAGGCGCGGAGCTTATCCCGCACCATTTTGTAGGGGCGTCCCCATGGGTCTCCGTTCAGAGTCCCCAACCACACGTCGCGGGCCTCTAGTTAGGCTCGCCGTATCTCCGCTCGGAGGGTGCGCTTCGCCACCCTGTATCCCTCGTACAGCTCCGCCTCTATGGCCTCCGCATCCGGAGGGCGAATGCGGCGCCTGCGGTGTCTGGTGTACCGGCGCCGTGTGGCAACGCATGCCTTGCGCAGGTCCGCAATCTCCGGCGACCACCAGTACACCTGACGCCGGGCACGCCCTAGCCGGACTCGGGGCATTGCCACGTCGCATATTTCCGACATGGCCTCCCGGAACCACTCAGCCTCGGCATCTATGTCGACAGGCCTGTTCAGTGCTGACACCCAGGCTTGTACGATAGCAGCTTCCAGGAGGAGCTCCCGGTCCAGCTGCTTTAGTGCCCACCGCGGACCACATGGGTTCTGTCGGACCGGCGCGGTCGAGGTCTGGACGGAGACGTCGAACCGGATGTACCGGTGGTCTGAGTACGTCTCCACCTCCTCCATGACGCGCCAGTCAATGACGCGCGGAGACAGAGCGGGGCTCGCGAACGATATGTCCACCACGGACTCGCCCTGCATCCGCACGCACGTGGGGACAGAACCCCGGTTTAAGATGACCAGGCCTGACTCCAGGGCCCAGTCCTCCACCATCCGGCCGCGTATCTGTGTACCGGGAACCCCAAGCCAAGTTCTTGGCGTTGAAGTCCCCGCAAACAACCACAGGGAGGGATTGAAACCCGGCGACGACGATGTTTAGCTCCATGAGAGAGTTGTGGAGATCGGCGAGAGTTCGGTTCGGGGAGAGGTATAGACCTACCACTGCGATGTCCCCGAACCGTGCTGCCACGCAACCCTGTCCCCTCTTGACACCCTCTAGGGACGGGGTACCGGCGGCGGCCGACGAAATTAATGTCACCGAGCCGTTCAGATCCTGCACCCAGCCAGCCCTGGGTGCCAACCGATGTTGATCGACCACTGCGCCATGCTCTGGAGCAACAGATCCTGAGCGGGGGCGCAGTGGTTGATATTCGCCTGGAGGAGACGTAATGGAGCAATTATTGGCAGTCCATTACAGTCTCCTCCCGAGCTCCCTGTGAGGGCCCTGTCGCAGCAGTTGCGGCGGCAGCTGTGGCGGCGGCAGCAGCAGCAGCAACAGCGGTGGTGGTGACGGCGGTGATAGGGGAGGGCCTCTTGCCCTTACCCCTGGCCTTGGTGGGGGGAACGCAGTTCCTGCTCCCAGCCCGGTGGTCTGCCGGCTTGCCAGCCGCTGCACACACGTAACAATGTGGCGCGGCGTTGCAGGCTACGGCCTTGTGACCGGGCCGACCACACTGGAAGCAATGGTCGCTTCGGTCTACCTCCGAGGTGCAGTGGACCCCCGCATGGTGGCCCACTTGGCAACGGAAGCACCTCAGAGGTTTGGGCTCCAGCAGCTTCACCTGCGCTGAAAGCCAGCCCACCAGGAGCCTTCGGCCCTCCCCAGTTATGGCCTTGGCCGCCGACACGGGGCAGCTCACCGTTACGGTTCGCATGCCCGTGCTGTCAGCACGGATAGTGCCTGCCCGCACCTGGTCGTCAGAACACCTTCCCGCACTGACAATGGCGGCCACTACCACGTCCTCCGTCACGGAGTCGTCCAGGCCCATAATGCGCGTATCAATGCACTTCGTGGGCCTGGACACTCGGGCCACCTCCGCATTTAGGGACGCTCTGATCTTCTCAGCCAGAGCGTCCGCGATAGGGCCGCTGTCCGCACCAGGAACCTCCAGCATCCGGCCCCCGGTTGCAGTGGTCCTCATACGGAAGCCCCCGGCGGTGCCAAACTCGGTGAGGTCCACCGCCCGCTTCGCTTTGGTCATCACGTCATTGTAGGTCGCGCCCTTCTTTTCCGCACTTGGCTGTAGTGTGATCACTACAGCTGCGGATGTCGGGGCGCGAAGCCTAGCCGCCAGTGCTCTCTTTTTGCGCTGCTGCTGCCTTTCGCGCTTCTTGGCCGCCCTTGCCGCCTTGCCCGCTTTTTTCCTCTCTCCGACCACTTGCCACTCGGCATCGGCCGGAGATTCGACAGGCTGAGAAGGGGGAGGTGGCTGGAACTCCCGCCGCCTTGCCCTTCCTGGGAGGGGCAGGCTTCCTCTTCCACGCCGCCACCGGGGTCGACCTCGCGGGTTCTGATAACGTGGTTCCGCGCTTGGCTTGCCCCGATGGTCCCGGTTTAGGCGCAGCAACCGGGGCCGCGGTGGCGATGGCGTAAGACGTCGCCTTCCGCTGGCCGGAGGCCGCGAGTGGGGGGCGCAGCACTATTCCCTCCAGCACAGAATTGTTGCTAGACATGCTTCTGGAATTGCTGTTGCAGCTGTTGCTGCTGCTGCCGGAAGGCACCCAGCTCCTGCCGCATTAGAGCCAGCACTTGGTTTTCCGGCTCGGGCTGAGGGTGTTTGCGCCTCCCTTTTTGTGCCGTTTGTGGGGCGGCTACTCCTCGGAGCCCAGTCTGGTTTGCCCGAAGCGTCTCGTTCTCTTTTCGGAGAGTCTTTATGCTGACCGCCTGGCGGGCGACCTCCACCCGCAACTCCCCAATGGCGTCCACCGCTGCGGCGCTAATTGAGGCTATGGCCTCGGGTATGGCCTTGTCTTTTGAGGCTTTCACCATCTTTAAGGCCACACCCCTTATCACCGCCGCCACGATCTCCACGAATTTTTTAGGCAGCTCTTGGGTGGAGCAGCCCTCGGTGCTTGGTTCACCGTCGGATGACCCCGAAAGATTAACCTCGCGGCTGGACTCCCCAGAGTGGCGCCCCTCCTTGGCGAACTCCAAGGACCGATCCTGGGTGGTGAGCCCTCTCCCTTTTCCTACCTTTCGACCCGCCCCCCGACGTGAGGTGGGAATTTTGCGGGCCGATGGTCTCAGCTCATCGTCACCGGATGATGACCCCCGGCCATCGCCGGGGCGAGCGGGGCGCTTGAGGAATTTGTTCCTCCTGGAAGTGAGCTCCACCACCTCCATGTGCCCCAAACTAAGCGCAGAAACAGTATCGGAGTCCGACTCCTCATCTGCGCTCACCTCCCTCAGGCCAAAGCGTCTGCCGGCCTGCTCGTTTTCCACCGGCACCGCAGACGTGCTGGGAGTGGATCCCAGGGACTCTGCATCACCGGTAGGTGAGCCACCCTGGCTCGATGCGTCCACAGAAGACGGTACAAGGTCCGAAGGACCGGTGCGGTGATTGCCCCCCCCCCCCCCCCCCAGAATACGAGGGGCAGCCCGAGCTCTGCTCGGGGAGGGATTCTGCTGCAAGCAGGTACCCTCCTGGGGTAGTTATATTTTTATCATTCGCACTTATGTTATTTTTGCTGAACACAGCTTCGCCTTTGTGGCAATGGGGTGGGTAGTGGTAGCTCTACCGGCAAAGCCCTCAAGATCATTGAGACACACAAGCCCCACCACGACGACAACGTGGGAATACAGTTGGTGGGGCCATTTTCGAGAGTTGGCCTATGGACTTGCTCAGCAACTGGCAGTTGGTCCCTAGAACAGGCGTAACGCCTCTCGGTGTACATCAACTCTGTGACGTTCATCACCGCCTGGGATAGTTTGCATTATCGAACCTTGTATGAAATTCCTGAAGATTGTGACACTCAAACCAACTGTAAAGGATTTACCTCAGTATCCCTCAGAGCCTATTGAGTCGCGAAGCAGTCGGCAGTTTCTCAAACAGGTGTAACACCTTTCCCTTAACCTTTTAAAGGTACCTTTGTCAACTTTGTGACCTTCGTCACCCTTCGGAGAAAGTAGCATTGTCATACCTTGTGTAGGTTTTCAGAAAATTTAGGACACGCAATCCAACATCAAGAAGAAGGAAGACCGTGTTTGTAGATTCGCTTAGCAGCTGGCAGTTGATCCCTCAAGCAGGGTATTGCCTCTTAGGGTATCTCAACTTTGCGACCTTTATCATCCTCCGGGGAAGGTTGCTTGTCGTACGTAGCTATCGTCTTGGGAGAGGTTCAAGTCATCCGACACAGTTTGCAGACGAGTTACGCGGACTACTACATTGGCGAGAAAGAAATCCTGACGACAAAACTGTAAGTAACACCGACGGGCCGTCTGATATCTGTCCCCATGTATTGGGACTGTACAATACAGAACGAGATCTGCTGACGTCACCAAACATGTCGCTTACATACATCGGAAACAACTTTGTGTTTCTTGACTTATTAGATGGCGCCTGCTTTCACTGCACTTTCAGCAGATTCACAAGTTATTCCGTAGTTAGTTAAAAATGTTACTTGCACTAACTCTTCTGCCACTTGTGTTACGTCACCATCGTTCATCTAGGTGAAGTTCATGGCTTACAGCTGGAAAACTGACCAGTTCGGTTACGACTCCCTAGCAGAAAATTGGTAAAGTGAGCTTTAGGAAGTTTTGTTGGTGTAAGAGAAATTTTCAACACTTATACATCCATATTATACTTATACATTCAGTTATTCGCGATCACCCACTCAGCAAGCACGCATTCCCCTCGTCCGCTAGTACGCACTTAGCGCGATCGCTACGCAAGTACCCTCGCACCTCGCACGACCAGTACGTTTGATCAGTGGTTCTCAACATTTTACTCATCCTCTAACTTTATCGGAAACTATGATGAAGAAGCTGCAATTCTCATTTTTATGATGGTGTTCAGTGTACTGTTACGGGGCTGGTTCTAAATGTCTTTTTACCCGACTGCGCGACGCAAAGGAGGGTAATGTGTTTATCAGTCTATGTATGTATGTATGTATGTTTGTTTCTATGTGGCGTTCTAGAGACCAAATGCTTAGGCCGATTTTGATAATTCTTACGTCAAACAATTCGTCTTAACCTTGCGAGTGTCACTAAAGACATGACAGTAATCAAAATTCACCACAGCTACAACCAGACGCCATATTGTCAAAATGAAAAAAAAAAGTCGATGAACTATGTCAAGTGGGGTGTCGTTGAATAGGTATTTTAAAATCATCTTTAGGTTCCTTTTATCATTTTTCATTTTAAATAATAGTTTAGGATATATAACGATTTAAAGTTGTTTAACAAAACAATCATTCTCGCAAATGTTCTTACCTATTGATTTAAGTTTTCATTTCAAGTATAAACGATACACAAATAAAAAAAACAGTGAAAAAGCATGAAGAACAAATATTTTTGGTAACAAAAAGTTTACCACCAAACTCGATAGATGGCGTTGTTCATTTGATGCACGTTTGTAAATCAAATCATTCGAGTTTTCCCATCTACTAGACAGGTCGATGAACATAAGCAAAAGATGACAACTATATTGGCAAAAACTACTAGGTTGTATAAATTACATGCAGTTGATATATCAGTAGAATCGAAAACATAATTATGGTCAAAAACCGAAAGATGTAGGTATATGTTTCTGATGATCCTAACAAAACTGGAGGAATCGTTAAATATTTAACAATCGGTTTAGGATCACGAGTTATGTTATGAAGAAATTTGAATGTTACCCATGGTCTTGTTAACGGAGCAATGGGTGTTATAGGGACAATTGAGTGGCCAGCTCTTCGTAGGGACCAATTGGAACCCGGAGAATTGCCACAAGCTGTTTATATAGAATTTGACGACAAAGCAATTAAAAACAATGTTCCTGGAGTAGGAGTCAGAATCGAACCATCGACGACAGAATTCGATGCACTTCGCGGACAGGGTAAAATAGAGCGAAAAATGTTGCCAGTGATATTGTGCTGGGGTGTAACTGTACACAAGCTCCAAGGAACTACTTTGGACTTTTGGGCAGAGCTGTGGTTGACTTAAGTTCACGCATTTTTGCTAAAGGTCAAGCATATGTAGCTTTGATCCGAGTTAGGTGAGGGACTAATCATCAGTAGTTTAGACCACCGCAAGTTACTTAATAATCCCCACGATATTAACTCCCTCAATGAAATGACTAGATTGCGAAATTTACCATCATAAAACGAAGTCAATGAATCGTAACTAAAAAGTATAAAATAAAATAAAAATATTTAAAGAAAAACAAAAAACCCGACTGCATCGAAACTAATTTTAAAAAATACGTAAAAAAATTAACTTAAATAAAAACTAAAAAGAAACAAACAAGCCCAGTAGTTCATAATTCTGTTATGTAATACTAAATAACTACACAATTTAAATAGTTTTATAATTGATACACACATAAAACAAATCATACATTCTAATGCAGAACAGAACGACTCCCAGTCGGGGCCCCTTGGGAAGATTTGATTGGTAAAATTTGAATGGGCCCCGACTGTAAGTCGGTCTGTTCTGCATTAGAATGTATGATTTGTTTTATGTGTGTATCGATTATAAAACTATTTAAATTGTGTAGTTATTTAGTATTACATAACAGAATTCTGAACTACTGGGCTTGTTTGTTTCTTTTTAGTTTTTATTTAAGTTAATTTTTTTACGTATTTTTTAAAATTAGTTTCGACGCAGTCGGGTTTTTTGTTTTTCTTTAAATATTTTTATTTAAAAAAAAAACTAATTTTGAACCTTGAAGAAAACTTTAATTTGAATTAGAAAAATAATACAATATTAATGTGTCCGCCACGAAGTTCAAAGTATGACTGCCGAAAACTACTAATAATTATGTTTCGCAAAACAACAAGTGTGGGAAACATTACATGACACCTATGAGGTGTCAGCGCTTATATTTTATATGCTTAGGGCTGTCTTACAATTTATAACAGTACCTCATGCAAGCGGCACCTCGATTTTGGCTGCGCTAGCATCACGGAGGCTGGGTGGAGAAAATTAGGAGCTGAACGAAGAGCGGCATGGAAATGTCCTAAGTGCCGAATTTCCTCACCGTCACCGACTCCTAGCCTGTCTCCACAACCGACACCTGAACCTGCGTCTCTAGAAACGATTCTGAATGAGATTCGTGAGCTCAAGCTTCAACTGGCTGACTTGCCAACGCTGTCTGATGATGTCAAATGCATAAAAGAGGAACTCAAAGAACTCAAGGCTAGTTGTGAGTTTGATGGTAAACGGCTGGATGATTTCTCTGTCAAGCTTGCGGGCATTGAGACTAGGGTAGCTGGTCTTGAACATCTGCAGGTGTCGGTTTGTAGTCTTCAATCTGACATTGATCTGGTTAAGTCGGAGTTGTCTGCTAGCGGCCAGAGATCAAGGCTGAAGAACTTAGAAATTATTAAGGGTATTCCCATAAAAAAGGATGAAAATCTGTTCGCTATTTTGGATAAGATTAGCCAAAAAGTAAATTATACACTTCCTAAAGCCCAGATCAACTATATATCTAGGATTCCATTGTTCAACACAAAAGAGAAGTCAATTGTGGTCAGCTTTCTGAATAGATATGTCAAGGGGGATTTTGTTGCTGCTGCCCGCTCTTTCAAGACCTTATCCCCTCAGGACCTTGGATTCGTAGGCCAAACGAACCGAGTCTACGTGAATGATCACCTCAACTCCGACTCCAAAAAGTTGCTGAATAAAACCCGAACAATGGCAAGGGAAAAAGACTATAAGCACGTGTGGGTCAAACGAGGATAGATTCATGTCCGAAGGCAGGAAGGATCTGCTGTCTTTAGGTAGGTAATTTCTAAAGAGAAAGATTTAAACAAGCTGAATTAGAGTGGCGCCTCCTTCTGTTATCACTACTGTATCAAAATTATTTAAAACATTTGTCTAGATGTAGAATCATTTTTAATTATGTACAAATAACCATAATTATTTCTTATTTGAATTTATGTAAAAGGTTTGGCATCGCTGATGTGCTTCATGTTTCGTCACCTCGCTTTTGTATTCGCAAATGGGCCTTTTGGGTTTCTTATCGCGCTGTTCAATTCATTAGAACATCTCGATCTATGCTTATCTCGCTCGCACTCATGACTGAGTATTATTCCTGCCTGCTTCTTCGCACAACTACCTATGATATTGCTGCTTTTTTTATGCCATTAGTCAATTATGTGTGCAAAATTACTTTAATTAACCGATTTTTAAGTATGCTATTCGCTTTTATTTTGTTATCTATATATATAAAAGAAAGTCGTGTTAGTTACACTATTTATAACTCAAGAACGGCTGAACCGATTTGGCTGAAAGTTGGTGGGGAGGTAGCTTGTGGAACCAGGAGAAACACATAGGATACTTTTTTTTTTTGAGTAGGGTAGGTAGAGTAAGGTAGAGTGGGATAGAGTTGGGTAGAGTATGATAGGCGGTACGAAGTTCGCCGGGTCAGCTAGTATGACAATAACTATGAGTATTTATTATCTGCTAGAGATTTAGAGTTTTGCTATAAATTGAGTGGTTGTTATCATGCTAATGATTTTGGTGTTAAAACTTGTGTAAATTATCAATGGCTTTAAACGACAGCAAAAAACTACATGTATATATTATCAGAATGTTCGTGGGCTCCGCACCAAAACTGAATCCTTCTTTCGCCAATTATGCCTATGTACGTATGATGTAATTGTGTTAACAGAAACTTGATTAGTTGACGGGATATCAAACTCGGAGTTATTTGGTGACTAGTTTATTGTGTGGCGTCGCGACCGGGATTATTGTCTTACAGGTCAGTCCCGTGGAGGTGGCGTCTTGGTGGCTATCCGTAAGTGTATTTCTGCCGTACCACAGCCATTATTTCACTCTTCGGCTGAAGACTTGTGGGTAACTCTGAGTTTACGGCAGCCTAATACTAGAAATTATCTTAAATTAAACATTTGTGTCATCTACCTGTGTCAGCAAAACCGTGGTTATTCTTTTTCCGATCAATTATCCAATTTTCTCCATAGTTTGGGTAGCATAATGTTTAACAATCCGTCTGACAATTATTTAGTTGTGGGTGATTTTAACTTGAGTGGAATTTTGTGGCAAACAAATAATAACACATTTTTACCCGTGAATGTTTGTAGTGGAGACGAGTATACGCTCACAGATGAGTTACGTGTTTTAGGGTTAAAACAATGTAATGGAATTTTAAATAATTATGGTAAGATTCTCGATTTAGTTTTGTGTAATGAAACTGTATCAGTGCGGGAATGTCTAGTACCTCTAACACCCGTTGACAAGTATCATCCGGCCCTCTGTATAGATGTTAACTTTGCCGAATATACTTATTTAACTCCCGCTCCCTTTATTCGTTACATCTACGGTAAAGCTGATTTTGGGGCCATTAATAGGGAAATAGCAGCCATAGATTGGACAAACCTATTATCTGACATGTCTCTTAACGAGGCTGTCAATTATTTTTATGCCACCATAAAGGACATTCAGGATAGGTTTGTTCCATTCTTCCTAGCTCATACCCTATTTGGTACTCTCCGGCACTCAAACGCTTAATTAAAGAGAAGTTTAAATATCTACGTAAATTCAAGACATATGGTAGACTTTCAGACGAGGCGACCTTTAAACATCTACGTGAGCGGGTTAACAAGCTTGAAGCGGATTGCTACACCAACTACTTAGCTGAAACAGAGGCCTCTATTGAAAAGAATCCGAAACGTTTTTGGAGCTTTGTGAAACAGCGATATAAGTCAAATGCAATGCCCAGCCTCCTCAAATATGGTGATGTGACGATTTCTTCTCCCGAGTCCATTTGTAATGCATTTTCTTCCCACTTCTATTCTACTTTTCTTGATCCTATCAATGATATGCCTACTAATTTTTGTCCTCCCCAAACTGCTATAAATTCTAATATAACTTCGGATAATCACTCAATCGAGATTGACCTTAATGTTATAGTTAAGCTTATTAGTGAAATTGATCCATTTAAATCTGCTGGTCCTGACCACTTATCACCTAAATTTCTGATTGGGTGTGCTAAAACTATTTCCCTGCCGGTATCACTATTATTTAAAAAAATCACTCGCTTCATGTTCTGTTCCCCAAATCTGGAAGTCTGCCTTTATCACTCCTGTGCATAAAAAGGGCACAAAAATGAAATTGTTAATTACAGACCTATTTCTAAATTATATGCGTATTGGCTAAAATTTTTGAGAGGATAGTCTATAACCAAGTTTATGCAGCGCTGAGTCAATCTTTTAGCCCTTCTCAGCACGGATTTCTTAAGGGCCGTTCAACAGTATCTAACCTGGCTCTGCTCAATGACTTCTTAACTGATAAAATGGACAATGGGGCACAAGTCGATGTCGTTTACACAGATTACAGTAAAGCTTTTGACAGAATTGACCATAATATTCTGAAAACAAAGCTTTTTAACAACGGTATTAGAGGAGATCTTCTTCGCTGGTTTACTTCATACCTTGAAAACAGGTCTCAAGCTGTCCTTATCAGTAATTATGTCGAGCTGGGTTTCAGCTCCTAGTGGCGTACCCCAAGATTGCTTGATGGGTCCTTTACTTTCTATTATTTATGTCAGCGACATCGACTCGTGTTTCCACCATTCAAATTTACTTTGTTTTTCTGACGACATGTACTTAGATATTCTCTGCAATATCATCAGATGATGACATGGATGCTCTCCAAAGTGACCTGGCGCGATTAGATGATTATTGCTTGACCAACAAATGTGATTTGAACCCTGTTAAATGCTCAATAGTCTCCTTCAGCAGAAAACGGATCCCTCGCCCTACAACTTATAAACTTAAAGGGCAGCTATTGCAGAGAAGCGACGGTGTACGCGACTTAGGCGTGTTTCACGACTCTAAACTTTTATTTAATGTGCACATTGAGCAAATAGTGGCCAAAGCTTCAAGATCACTGGGTTTTGTTATGAGACTCGCAGGGTGTTTTAAGAATGCCAAAACTCTTAAGATCCTCTACTGCTCTTTTGTTAGAAGTCACCTTGAATATGGGTCTCAAATTTGGAACCCTTGTTATGGCAAATACATTGATCGTATTGAGAATATACAAAAAAGATTTATTCGTTTTCTTTGTTTTCGGCTGCGTATACCATATCATTCTGATAATTACTTAAATCTTTGCAAGAAATTTCATTTACAACCACTTATAAATCGTCGTCGATTAGCAGATTGCACTTTCCTGCTAAAAATTTTATCTAATGAGATTGACTGTCCTGATCTCTTACATAAATTATGCTTTAATGTCCCCCAAAGATCGGTTAGATTTAATCCACCTATCTCTATTCCTTCTTCCTCTTAGAATTACAGGCGAAACTCCTGCATGGTGCGAGCGTGTAAGGACTTTAATGTTCTTTGTAAAGAGTTCTCTTTTGACCCGTTAACTATTAAAACCTATTCGGCACGCACTCAGCTGAATGCGGACTTTTTCAAAAGTGCATAGTGTTAATTTTAGGTACTTAAGAGATGTTTAATTATGTTTTTTTTTATCGTGCTTATCAGTGATCGTAAGTTTTCTATTACTTTACCTGCTTCTACCCGTGAGAACCTGTAATAGGCTCAATGTCTCGTATACTATTGTTATTCTTTTGTTATAGCTGTTGGTTCTCCTATGACTCATCATCATCATCTTCCTGCCCTTTTCCCGTGTTATTTGGGGTCGGCGCAACATGTTTTTTTCTTCCATTCTGCCCTGTCACTCGTCATACTATCACTAACTTCCTTTTCTTTCATATCACTCTTCACACAATCCATCCATCTTTTCTTTGGTCTCCCTCTCCCTCTCCATCCATCCACATGTAAACTCATAACTCTTTTAGTAACATGCGTTTCATCCCTCCTCTTCACATGACCATACCAAGACAAACGATTCCCTTTCAACTTTTCAGTCACTGGCGCCACTTTCAAACTTCCCCTAATATACTCATTTCTCACTTTATCCATTCTCGTCACACCACACATCCATCTTAACATTCTCATCTCCGCTACGTGCAATCTTTTTTCATCCGTCTTTTTCACAGCCCAACATTCTGATCCATACAGTATGACAGGCCTTATCACGGACTTGTAGATTTTACCCTTCAACTTGAGGGGCATCCGTGGGTCACAAGTTGTTCCCGTGACCTGTCGCCATTTCATCCATCCTGCGTTGATCCGATGTGTTACGTCCCGGTCTACCTCACCATCCCCTTGGACGAGTGACCCGAGGTACCGAAAGTCGGAGCAGATCGGTATGGGTGTTCCAGCGAGAGATAAAGGCACTGGATTGGAGAGACCGCCGAAATCGCAGAACAAGTATTCCGTTTTGGTTCTACTCAATTTCAGGCCAACACTCTCCAGTCTGTGCCACCACACCTCCAATCTGTTCTGGACCTCTAGGCCACTCTCGGCAACCAACACAATGTCATCGGCAAACAGCATACACCAGGGAGCCTCTTCCTGAATGTCCGACGTCAGAGCATCCATTATCATCAGGAAGAGGTAAGGGCTGAGAGCCGACCCTTGATGTAAGCCGACAGCCACATTGAAGCTGCCAGTGGTGCCCACTGTAGACCGGACTTGGGTACTGCATCGACTGTACATCGCTCGGATCAACTGCACATACTTCCCAGGCACACCTTTCTCCTTAAGGGCCCACCACAGAACCTCACGAGGTACCCGGTCGTATGCCTTTTCGAGGTCAATGAATACCATGTGCAAGTTTTTATGCGCACCTCTGTATTTCTCGCACAGCTGGCGTATAGCGAAAATGGCATCCGCTGTACCCCGACCGATAAAACCGAATTGGTTCTGTGAAATTTCACTCTCTTCTCTCAGTCGCCTTTCAATAACTTTCTCCCAGGCTTTCATAGTATGTGACATTAGCTTTATTCCTCTATAATTGTTGCACTCAAGCACATCACCTTTGTTTTTAAAAATCGGCACCAAAGAGCTATTGCACCACTCATCAGGTATGGCTTCTTCCAGCAACAACTTATTGAAGAACAAAGCTAACCACGTCCATCCATCCACTCGCAATAACTTCCACACTTCAACTGGTATTCCATCTGGACCAATGGCTTTACCATTCTTCATTCCATTTACTGCTATTCTGACTTCATCCAAGGTTCTCCTATGACTAAATAAATAAATAAATATAAAACTGCAGATGGGTGCTGGAACCACCACCCACTCCGTCTGATATAGTCAGTATTTATCAAATCATTATTTTAGCTTATTGTACTGTTCTCACTGACAAACAAGCTACAGCGTCAGTTTCTGATTAACTCTGCGAAAATTAGTTATATAAGTATACTCCTAATACACCCCTAGTTTTTAATTAGTAAACAAAAAATAGGGGCTCTCTCCGTAACCGTTACTGATCATATTTTGTGTAGTCAAAAGTAAAATAATAAAATCCTAAAATTGTCCACGGAGTTTTTTCATAACTGGTAAATTCATAATAGAATCAACATTCATAACAATTGCTACTAGAAAATACTACGCGCAGTGTTTCTCCATATTAATCGTCATTTATCTATATATATAAAAGGAGAAACTGACTGACTGACATATCAACGCACAGCCGAAACTACTGGGACTAGGAGCGTGAAATTTTGCACAAGGTTTCCTTTTATGACGTAGGCGAGCACTAAGAAAGGATTTTTCAAAAATCACTCCCTGAGGGGATGAAGCGGGGGTTCAAAGTTTGTATGGAGAAACCTACACTCACGCGAGTGAAGCCGCGGGCAGAAGCTAGTTCATTCATAAATCAATAGCCTGTGCAATATTTTCATAAGTTGAGTGACATTTTGGGATATAAAAAACGCTAATAACTTTGCTGTTTATGAACATAATTTTTTGAGACTTTTCTTAAAATAATAACAAGACCTTTTCTAATAAACCCTTAAAGTATTTGTCCTAATTAAAAACTAGGGATATGTGGGACTCAAGAGCAGTAATCCATTTCTTTGAAAATACTGTTATAAATTTGCAAATCTACGTGCATACGTGCGACATGGCATAGGTACTGCTACTATATTATTGCTAGCATTGATTCAGACTTCATACTTCGAATCTCTTTGATTGTAACTTAAAATTATTTTCTGGACAATACCTAAAGTACCAACAGCCTTGCATCAGGAATTTGGCTTTAACTATTTGGTTAGACGTTATTATTTTTCCAGACAGAAATGCTATATTTTTGTAAAGGACATTAATGGATGGTTAACAAAATATCAAAGGTTCCCTGAAACAATATTTTTCACCTACAACCGAGTCTCGTCAAACAACTAGTACTACCTACTAGTAAATAAAACACTATTTCCGGAATAGACACTGTTTCCGGTACTTACCAATGTGGGTCAGCAATTTCATCACGTAACAGCGAAGCCTGTTAATATACATTCAAACTAAAGTTTACTTTATAACTTGTGCAGTAACAAACTTTTACGAAATATCAATGCAGTCCTGTTAAACGCCGATTTCATTAATAGAACGAAATCAGTTTTATTACAGACTAGCCGATCCGGCGAACTTCGTACCGCCTTACAGTCAATGAATGTAGTAGGTAAGCATAATTTTTTTTTCTGACTGACTGACTTGACATTTCAAAAGTGCCTGTAAATGGTTTATTTGAAATAAAATACTGCTTACTTTACTTTTTTAAGCACGGGTTACCTTTTCAGAAGTCCTCCCATGGCCTTAGTAGGCATCGGCCCTGCTGGTCCCTAAGGTTTTGCTGACATCTCTTCGAGGAACGCGTTGTACACGACGCGCTGTCGACGATTTGGGCTTGGTCCAGACAATAGCCGGACGGTCGGACTGCGAGCAGTGACGGATTAACCCTTAATCAAATTAAGCAATTGCCTAGGGCATCACGTCTAGGGGGGCACCAGAAGAAGCACAAAAAAATCCGTCCTTATGGCATCACGTCTCACTCTCATGTCATTAAAAACCACACCAAAAAAAGTTTCTAGGACTAATTTGAAAATTCGCGCGTTTTAAGTTGACATAGAGTCCGACCTAGAGTCAACCCCCCGCTCCCGCTTGCCCACTCGCTGCCCGCTAGTGCATTCGGCAATTCAAATGCACTGGAATTGCGATCAGCCAATCACAAACCACTCCTACCTCGCGGCCCCCCCGCCTGGCGCCCCCGCAAATCTGTGTCAATCAAATGTTTTGTTTTTTGAGTAATTGTGCCGGCCGGCTTCTATGCATACGTAATAATAGGGACTAAAGTATGAAATTGCCGTTTTATTGTAATAGGTACTTCGAATTGACATAAAACCTTCATGGTTTGAGATTTTTAAATAAAACTTTTTTCACATAGTACCTATGAAGTTCTTCTTTTAAAAAAAAAACTTTTTACAAAAAAAAAAAATAACCAACTTCACTTAAAAAAAACACTAAAAGGATCAAAATAAGTTTAATTTCGGAAGTCGGTGTTTCTTGGTATTTTTTATTTCTTATTTAACACTGACTTCCAATTTTTTTTTAAAGTTTTTTATACCACACTTTTTAGTTGCGATACACTTATAACCAGAGTGCCTATTTTCATGACAACTCCAATTAACCCAAACACTGCTAGGTTACATTGTTTTATTATGAAGTTCCTGTGTCTACCTTCTACCTTCCCGCTCCATCATCAGATCAGTTTGATAGTACCTTATAGCCAAAGTGCATCTCATGACAATTCCAATAAGCCCAAACACGGCGAGATTACATTGATTAATTACGGAGTTCCAGTGCCTACCTACCGGCTCCATCATCATCATCATCAGTTCATCAGTTCCACTTCATCAAATGTTACTTTTTGACTGTAAATGCTTAAGTCCTCGATGAAAATACCAAAATAACTATATGGTTGCCTATAATATTTGAAGAGTTCCCTCGATTCCGTATGGATTCATCATGAAAACTGGATTTTGAAAAAAATAGGAGCAATCTGGAAGCATATCCTCTAGGGGAAAAAAAAAATTGCCAATCGGTCCATAAACGACGGAGTTCTAAGGTAACAAACATAAAAAAAAAAAACAACCGAATTGATAACATCCTCCTTTTTTGGAAATCGGTTAGAAAATGTGCAACATTCGATTATCGACTTTCAGTTGTTTTTTAATCAGTTTAGACAAGATAGATGGATACTTCGAATATTCGAGTGATTTTAATACGAGTTCCGACGCGGAAATAACGCGGCAGAAACAGCTCGCAATATCAATGTTGCGTTTGGAGAGGAGACTGCTAATGAACGCATCGTGCGATTTCGATTTAAACGCTTTCGTGATGGAAACTTTGATTTGAAGAACGAACCACGTGGAAGACCGCCCACACAGGTGAATAACAAAATGAATTGAAAGAGATGGTGGAAGCCGATCCGAGCCAGACTACTCAGGAATTAGCGGCATGGTTTAACGTTACCTTACCAACAATAAAAAAATATGAAAAATTAAGAAGAAACACGTGTTGAAACTTGGGTTGCCTTGTTGAATCGATACAGAAATGAAGGAATATTTGATCGAATTGTGACATGTGATGATAAGTGGATTCTTTACGATAACCGTAAGCGAAAAATGCAATGGCTGACCCCAGGTCAAACGCCGCAACAGTGTCCTAAAGCAAAGCTTACCAATAAAAAGGTAATGGTAACTGTTTGGTGGTCTCAGCATGGTGTTATTCTCTATAGCTTTCTCCGATCTGGTCAAGCAATAACGGCAGATATCTACTGTGCCGAACTCCGAACAATGACAGCAAAACTAGCAGTGAAAATACCCCGACTAATGAATCAATTTTCACCATTATTGCTCCATGATAACGCGAGACCTCAAACAGCAAGAGAAACCATTTTAACTCTACAGGAACTGCAATTAGAAACCATTCGTCACCCTCCGTATTCGCCAGACCTTGCTCCAACGGACTACCATTTTTTTCGTGATTTGGACAATTTTCTACTTGATAAAAAGTTTTCTTCTCAGGAGGTAGTACTAAATGCTTTCACACAGTTTGTCGAATCTAGATCACCAGAGATCTATCGCAAACGCATAAATGACCTTCATATTAGATGGCAGCAATGTATAGATAGTTACCACAAAACCTCAATTGATGGTTCAGATTTGGCTAAGACCAATATACAAAGCCTCGAGTACAGGCGTAAGGTAGCCAGCCTTTCGGTTTACAGGATGCAATTTGCAAAGTGTGCGCGGGAATCGCATGACTTGATTCCGCCATCACTTTTCTACTATCGTACAACCGTATGGCGAGTGTCCACCCTTAAATGGTTGACACCTCTACGATCCGGACTAAGCATTTCGCCTTGTCGTTTTTACCGCGTACATCGAAGAACTGGAACTCCGAACAATGACAGCAAAACTAGCAGTGAAAATGCCCCGACTCATTAATCAATCTTCACCATTATTGCTCCATGATAACGTGAGACCTCAAACAGCACGAGAAACCATTTTAACTCTACAGGAACTGCAATTAGAAACTATTCGTCACCCTCCTTATTCGCCAGACCTTGTTCCAACGGACTACCATTTTTTCGTGATTTGGACAATTTTCTACTTGATAAAAAGTTTTCTTCTCAGGAGGCAGTACAAAATGCTTTCACACAGTTTGTCGGATCTAGATCACCAGAGATCTATCGCAAACACATAAATGACCTTCATATTAGATGGCAGCAATGTATAGATAATAATGGTAACTATTTTGATTAATTCTTCGAAAAACTAAATTCTTCAAAATATTAGGATATTTTTATATTCTCATATTTTCTTATATTCTCAAATAAATATGTCAAATGAAAAACAAAAATTCAATTTTTTAGTAGAAATCGGCAATTTCATACTTTAACCCCTAATAAACAAATTATGTTTTTTTTTTATTGTTGTCGCACCTACTCCACTTCTAAGGTACGTTACATCTCATCACCTTATTTTACAAAAAAAACTAATGTTTTTAGGCGGTAAAGGTTTAAAGACCGATTCTAGTTGACACACGGATAGGGGGGCCCACAGGCTTAGATTGCTTAAGGCATCAAGTAGCCTTAATCCGTCACTGACTGCGAGCTACACATTGCACGTCGCCGCGTCGTCCGAAATTCGTCGTTGATGTTACAAGGAGTAACATGGCCTACTTTTCATTTTCCCTCGGTAACGGGACTTACTCCCAGTGGGATATAAAAAGAGGAGTAACGCAGTCGCGAGTAACAGTTACTTAGTATATAAAAAGTAACATATTTCCTATTATATTTATTTTTAATATGGTCATGATATACCATTTTGAAATCCATGATGAGCCCTTTATTTTGATACACACAAAAAAATATATTTTTTTTACTTTAATTTATGGCGTCTCACAGTCGTTATGTTGGTGTTTTTTTTAACGTCACCTATCTAAGAACATTTGGGTTATCAAGACGAATCTAACGATATCTTAATTATATAAATACGTCCAGCGGTTTGGAAGATATGAGGTAATAAAAAAAAAACTTTTTACAAAAAAAAAATAACCGACTTCACTAAAAAAAAACACTAAAAGGATCAAAATAACTTTAATTTCGGAAGTCGGTGTTTCTCGGTATTGTTTGTTTCTTATTTAACACCGACTTCCGAAATTAAAGTTATTTTGATCCTTTTAGTGTTTTTTTTAGTGAAGTCGGTTATTTTTTTTTTTTGTAAAAAGTTTTTATTTTACACTTTTTAGTTGAGAACCACTTATTAAACAGAGTGCCTATTTCTCATGATGATCCCAAAACACTGCAAGGTTACATTGTTTTATTAGAAAGTTCCTGTGTCTACCTTCCACCTTCCGGCTCCTTCACCAGATCAATTCGATAGTACCTTATAGCCAAAGTGCATCTCATGACAATTTTTTTTAATTTTTTTTTTATTAATGATAGGCTCGCGTTTGACCACCATCTCACCTGATGGTAAGCGATGATGTGGTCGACGATGGAGCACGCTTGCCTAGAACTCCTAGAAGTAGCCTATTCACTCTTGACTTAAAGACCTCTAAGTTGTAGCTATCAGAAAACACAGACTCCGGCAAGGAATTCCACTCCTTGGCTGTACGCATAATAAATGTGTTCTCAAAACGTTTTGTGCGTATGGATGGGATGTCCACCATGTACCGGTGGCGCAACGCCGTACGTCTAGTGGTCCGATGATGGAACGGACTTGGCAGAATTAGATTGTGCAATTCCAGTGCACACTCCCCGAAATGTAAAACGATAGAAAACCGACAGGCCAGCAACTCGGCGGCGATGTCCAAGGCTTTGGAGCTTCGACTCAACAAGTGCATCATTGCCAATGATCCTCTTGGCTCGCCTCTCAATCGACTCTAGCGCATCAAGCTGGTATTTGGCAATTCTAATAAGCCCAAACACGGCTAGGATACATTGATTAATTACGGAGTCCCTATGCCTACCATCCGGCTCCATCATCAGATCAGTTCGATAGTACCTTATAGCCAAAGTGCATCTCATGACAATTCTAATAAGTCCAAACACGGCTAGGATACATTGATTAATTACGGAGTCCCTATGTATGCCTACCATCCGGCTCCATCATCAGATCAGTTCGATGGTACCTTATAGCCAAAGTGCATCTCATGACAATTCTAATAACCCCAAACACGGCTAGGATACATTGATTAATTACGGAGTTCCTATGCCTACCTTCCGGCTCCATCATCAGATCAGTTCGATAGTACCTTATAGCCAAAGTGCATCTCATGACAATTCTAATAAGTCCAAACACGGCTAGGTTACATTGATTAATTACGGAGTTCCAGTGCCTACCTTCCGGCTCCATCATCATCATCAGATCACTTCGATGATACCATTTTCAACGTAACGTAACTATTCAGAACCATTCATTTATTTGTATTGTTATAGTCGCTTAACTATTTTCATTGTGATATCAAAGTGAGTATGAAGTTCCGTTGACCATTTCTGGTCTTCTTCATCAGTTCCACTTCATCAAATGTTACTTTTTGACTGTAAATGCTTAAGTTCTCGATGAAAATACCAAAATCACTATATGGTTGCCTATAATATTTGAGGAGTTCCCTCGATTCCTCATGGATAACAACAAAAAAAAAAACTAACCACCAACTAACTAACTAACTATTTTTTTTATCATAACAATGATAAAAAATAAATTAAAATATGTAACATAATTAACCACACAATAATTTACACATACATTGAATCTACCTATAATAATAATGAATTCCATGAATTGTTACTTAGCCTCCATCCTCTCTCCTAACTTTGCTGTGCCCGACAGGGTCCATATTGATCTTGTCAATATTTTATACCATCTATGTACATAATATGGAATGCAATAAAGTATTGAGTATTGGATCCCATCATCAGAACTGGATTTTGAAAAAAATGGGACTAATCTGGAAGCATATCCTATAAAGGGGAAAAAAAAATTTGCAAATCGGTCCATAAACGACGGAGTTCTGAGGTAACAAACATAAAAAAAAATGATAAAAAAAAAAAATACTACCGAATTGAATAACCTCCTCCTTTTTTTGAAGTCGGTTAAAAAGCACGGAACTTCATACATACTGATTCAGTAATGGAAACTATTGCTGTAAGGCCTAGCGCGCACTGCCGTGCGTTTTTTAAACGCATAATCTGTGAAGTATAGACTGTCATAGAAGTGCACGCTGTTGGGACGCGACACAGATATGTCGCTGGTGTTTCTGCGCTGACGGCGGCGCGAGCGTCGTTTATTCTACCGTATGGTAGAATAAACGCACCGCGATCAACCGCAAGGCAGTGCGCGCTAGGCCTAATAGTATATATTTTTTTAATTTGTTTCATTATAAAAACTGTTTTGCCATTTGTGGGGGATTTTTTTCTTCACAACCTGAGTTTTGGGGAATTTCGGGGAAGATTTGGGGGAACTCGAGACGGTCGTCTGGCAACACTACAGCCGTCAGGCAATGTTGTCTTAGGGATGTCGGCAGTGATGAAAAATATCGATGTATCGATATTTATAAAAAAATCAATATTGGCCTCGAAATGTTGAGGAAAAAATATCGATATATCGGTCAAACTTTCCGAGATCGGAAATTGGTTCAAAAATAATAATTTATTTAGCTCAGTCTTTTAGCTCAGTAATAGGTAATAGTAATTTTTATACAAAACCTACATTATTTTAATATATGAGAATCTTAATCCTACTAAATAATAATATTCTAATATAGGTGATTAATTAAATGTTTCAGGCACACCTGCACTTGTAAAAACACTCGTCATCGACAATAGTTATTTTTTCTGTCCGTTCTATTTTTTTATGGCTTTGAATTCCGTTAAATATTCTGATAGTTAATTAATTTTGAAAAAAATATCGTTTTTGATACGATTTTTGATATTGAATATTTTGTATCGGTATATCGATGTATCGGATCAAAATATTTCGACTGAAAATATCGATATATCGATGTATCGGGTCTAAATATTTCGGCTGAAAATATCGATATTTTTTCAACAAGCCTACGTTATGTTGGTGTTATAGATCGACGTAGCATCCCTCTATCGTCTGTGGTCAGTGTCAGTCAGGTATCAATCTAATTTTGTGGTGATTTTGAATCAGAGATGGGTCGTAATAGGTTAAATATGATATCTGTTATCAGTGTTAGTGTTACTTATAATTAACAGATGCAAATATATGTTATTAAATTAGAGGACATAATTCCAATCTAGCGCTGCAGCGAACTTTTGTTTTAACTTTTCAGTATTTTGACAAATAGTTTCCATGAACGTGCTTGTCTATCGCTAGAATACAAGTCGATGGGAATATATATTCGGGGTCGACGCAACACGTATTTTTCTTCCATTCTGTCCTGTCACTCGTCACGCTATCACTAACTCCTTTTTCTTTCATATCACGTGTGCGTACGCGCAGCGGAATGTTGTTGAATTTAAAGATTTTAATTATGCAGATATTTAGTGTATGACGTCGTATAATTGTGTATGGTAAAAAAAATTTGTGCACGCAACCATTGTGGAGAAATTCACCAAAAACTGATTCCGCTGGGCGAACGTTGTCCTGGCGGAACTTTTTTTAATCCATAGACTTTAAAAGAAAAGAGATGTGTCCAAAAATTAGTGTGTATTTGTTTGTAATTGTGTATGTATGAATAAAACTAGTGCATGCATAAACTTCGGAGAAATTCAAGTTTCCGCTACGCGAACGTTTGGCCATTAGCTAGTTTTCATATAAAGCGCTTACATAGAGAGCTGTAGATTTTTACATACGTTGTTTTGAATTTGTTTATATTTGTTTAAAAAACAGATTTAGAAAAAATCGTAGGGCTTAAAAGATAAAAATATAAACGTAAAATACGCTTATTAGGTCTTAGTTCTTAAAGTATGCACTTTGGGGTCTAGATTTTCACGTTTATACAAACCTTGTAAGTGTCTGCAACATGTTGCCAAGTATCAATGATGTTCCGTTAGTAACTAAAGAGTTATAGGACAAATTTACCATGAACAGATCACTGTTTACAAAGCAGTCAAATATCACGACGTTCTGAAGGAATTGCATGGTAATATGTATGTCAATAATTAGTGTATTCATTCAACTATTCTTATGCAAAATTTCATGTCATTAAATTCAGTAATTAAAGAAAAACAATTATAATACTGACGAAGCATCGAAAACCTACATAACCCGACCAAGTTCGGATGGCTACCAAAAAGCGGCCGTGCCATATATCTAAGAAACGTTCTTAACCTTCCAATATAGTATTTATTAATATGGTACAGTTGCGTTAGGAAAAAATAAAACAATTGCATTTCTTGAATGAAAAATATTTTTTTAATAATAACGCCACTATCTACGATAAAAACAAATCTTCAATTAACAAGTACTTCTCTATTTAAATATCCGCGTACAAAAATATTTTTAATTACATATAATACTTAATTATGTAATTAAATAACGTTAACAAACGCTTGCAATGACAGCAATAGACTTAAATGTGTTTTAACTAAAATAGATTATGAACTAGCTTTTGCCCGCGACTTCGTTCGCGTGGATGACGAAACTTAGGGTAAGTATAATATTTCGAGCTTCAATAAAAATTAAAATCACATCACATAACTAACCTATTCAGTTGTTTAGATTTGATCAACATTAAAAAAGTGCTTAAAAACTAAAACATTGGTATAAAAAAGGTATTTTCTAGGTATTTTATAGTTAGAATCCTGATCCGTGAAATCTTCAATAGAAATTAGCTGTATGAATTTTATTTGTCATAAATAATATATTTAGATTATATCTCAAGTCTCAAGCGCATACTTAAATAAAGTACCTACGTAAATAGTACCTACTTTCTGTCATAGTCAAATACATTTAAAAAAGTAGGTGTACAAAAATAAATGACCTATAAATTATATCGAAACAACAATTGTGTTATCACCTATACCAATTCAATACCGGTATTATACTGTAAATTTTGGGATGTTACCTAAATATATTGCACGGCCGCTTTTTTGTAGCCATCCGAACTTGGTCGGGTTATGTAGGTTTTCGATGCTTCGTCAGTATTATAATTGTTTTTCTTTAATTACTGAATTTAATGACATGAAACTTTTCATAAGAATAGTTGAATGAATACACTAATTATTGACATACATATTACCATGCAATTCCTTCAGAACGTCGTGATAGTTGACTGCTTTGTAAACAGTGATCTGTTCATGGTAAATTTGTCCTACAACTCTTTAGTTACTAACGGGACATCATTGATACTTGGCAACATGTTGCAGACACTTACAAGGTTTGTATAAACGTGAAAATCTAGACCCCAAAGTGCATACTTTAAGAACTAAGACCTAATAAGCGTATTTTACGTTTATATTTTTATCTTTTTAGCCCTACGATTTTTTCTAAATCTGTTTTTTAAACAAATATAAACAAATTCAAAACAACGTATGTAAAAATCTACAGCTCTCTATGTAAGCGCTTTATATGAAAACTAGCTAATGGCCAAACGTTCGCGTAGCGGAAACTTGAATTTCTCCGAAGTTTATGCATGCACTAGTTTTATTCATACATACACAATTACACACAAATACACACTAATTTTAGGACACATCTCTTTTCTTCTAAAGTCTATGGATTAAAAAAAGTTCCGCCAGGACAACGTTCGCCCAGCGGAATCAGTTTTTGGTGAATTTCTCCACAATGGTTGCGTGCACAAATTTTTTTTACCATACACAATTATACGACGTCATACACTAAATATCTGCATAATTAAAATCTTTAAATTCAACAACATTCCGCTGCGCGTACGCACACGTATGCGCTTGAGACTTGAGATATAATCTAAATATATTATTTAAGACAAATAAAATTCATACAGCTAATTTCTATTGAAGATTTCACGGATCAGGATTCTAACTATAGACCCCTTAGGGAAATTAAATATTTACCACATGTAAGTATGTACTACTGTTTAGGTAAATATTTATCATATTGTAGCTTATTACACTATTTAACCAATAGACTAGGCATGCACGAGCGTTCCCCTTTGCAACTTTAGTGGATCAAACAATCTAATAACTTAAAAAAACTACTTCTTGAATCGATTTTTTTTTCTTATGTATGTGAGCGTGTTCCCCCGCACCCCACCAAAATATGCAGAATTATTTTGTTTGAAGTTCGGTACGCTTAATCCTTTAGTTAAATAGAGTATTGTAGTTATGGATTGATCAAAAATATTCTTGTGTGAAAAAATAGACAACGCGCTGCGCGCAACGAGCGATAGGCGGCTTCCCGCTTGAAACGGTACTGTCATCCTTGAAGAAAAGAGAGGGCAATATGTTTTCGCGCGTATTCGTTTGCTGTTGAATTTCAACCTGATTTTGTTTCATCCCCAGTCACAAACAAATAAATGTGCAGTCAAGGACAATGTGCGTATGCGCTGTTGTTTTGCTATGCATCGCCAATTCTCTGTAATAATAATATTGACAAAGTGTGTTATTAATGTTATAGTGTAACAGTGAAGCATAACATAATTATGAAGCATAACATAACGTTATTATAATTACATAATTAAGTATTATATGTAATTAAAAAAATTTTTGTACGCGGATATTTAAATAGAGAAGTACTTGTTAATTGAAGATTTGTTTTTATCGTAGATAGTGGCGTTATTATTAAAAAAATATTTTTCATTCAAGAAATGCAATTGTTTTATTTTTTCCTAACGCTTGTGTACGCAACTGTACCATATTAATAAATACTATATTGGAAGGTTAAGAACGTTTCTTAGATATATGGCACGGCCGCTTTTTGGTAGCCATCCGAACTTGGTCGGGTTATGTAGGTTTTCGATGCTTCGTCAGTATTATAATTGTTTTTCTTTAATTACTGAATTTAACCTTTTGAGTGCGTAATTAGAGACACAATAGAAAGACAATGGCGCGTGAACGCCGGCGTTAATGCGGGGATCAACAGCTTAATGACATGAAATTTTGCATAAGAATAGTTGAATGAATACACTAATTATTGACATACATATTACCATGCAATTCCTTCAGAACGTCGTGATATTTGACTGCTTTGTAAACAGTGATCTGTTCATGGTAAATTTGTCTTATAACTCTTTAGTTACTAACGGAACATCATTGATACTTGGCAACATGTTGCAGACACTTACAAGGTTTGTATAAACGTGAAAATCTAGACCCCAAAGTGCATACTTTAAGAACTAAGACCTAATAAGCGTATTTTACGTTTATATTTTTATCTTTTAAGCCCTACGATTTTTTCTAAATCTGTTTTTTAAACAAATATAAACAAATTCAAAACAACGTATGTAAAAATCTACAGCTCTCTATGTAAGCGCTTTATATGAAAACTAGCTAATGGCCAAACGTTCGCGTAGCGGAAACTTGAATTTCTCCGAAGTTTATGCATGCACTAGTTTTATTCATACATACACAATTACACACAAATACACACTAATTTTTGGACACATCTCTTTTCTTCTAAAGTCTATGGATTAAAAAAAGTTCCGCCAGGACAACGTTCGCCCAGCGGAATCAGTTTTTGGTGAATTTCTCCACAATGGTTGCGTGCACAAATTTTTTTTTACCATACACAATTATACGACGTCATACACTAAATATCTGCATAATTAAAATCTTTAAATTCAACAAAATTCCGCTGCGCGTACGCACACCATATCACTTCTCACACAATCCATCCAACTTTTTTTCTTTCCTCTCCATCCATCCACATGTGTATACTCTTAACTTTTTTATTAACATGCGTTTCATCCCTCTTCGTTTATATCCATTATTGATTCATTGTAAAACATGTGATTTACTAATAACATTAGCGTATATCCTTGTCTAAATAGAACTGTTAGCATTTCGAAGCTTGAGAACGTGTAAAATAATAATAGAAACAAATGAATAAAAAAAAACAATAGTTTAGTTCCTTAATAAAATAGTTATCGAAAAACATTACGTAATTGATTTAGTTTACTAACTTAGAAAATTAAAATCAAAATAATGTCAAATTATTAAGAAATTCTTGGCTCGTAAAATGATCATTTGCACTGATATTTAACTTTCTTTTAACATTCTAATAATAACTTATTCTAATAGAACATTTTCTTGAAAACATACCATTTAAAATTTGAATTAAAATAACTTTCACCTTTTCTTCCTGTTTATCCATTTAGACAAGAATATTTCCTAATGATATTAGTAAATCATAATAATTCATTAGTGGATGTTTATATCCAGAGGTAAGGGTTTGAACGGCCATGGAGATCTTTTAAACTAAGCGTTACAAAGAAGCTAAAATTTAGGTAAATAACAGATAGAACTAAAAAAAAACATAGAAAAATGTCCTAGGTGTATATTTTAGGAACTGTAAGACTAAAACCTCACGGGCGCGCATACGAAATGGTGTTGAAACACGTTACCGCCGATATCTCTGAAAAATAATAGCAGAAAAAAGTTCAAGTAGCACTTTTTCCCTAAATATTTCTAAGGAATTAGTGCTGCTTGTTCCTTTTTGAAACAATAAAAAGTAACATTCGTAAAATGTGGATGCTAATTTGTTTTGTACTACCTTAAAGATTTGTGCTCACTCGGCAGCTCGGGTAATACGCTAACATTTGGTCGATCCACTCCTTTCATGAATTTGTTGTGCAGAATCACCATATTTGGTTTATTGGTGACACGAACATGCCTATTTTCCACTGGCAACAAGTGAGACTCCGAAGTTTCGATGTATCTGCCTTTTTCAATTTCGGGAGAGCCCTGACACTCATAACACAAGTTCAATCTTAGCTTGGGTGTCAGAGGTGTAAGTATAACTCTGTGATAACTTACAATTTACCACATTATGGTCAAGTTAAAGTACGGAGCTACTTCATGTAAAATTGTAAAGCTGGAAATTTATGTCTGCTTGTTAGACATAAGAAGGATCCTATTTTCTTGTAAATAAAACCCAAAAACTGTGGTATTACGTGTAAACGTGTATATTGAAGAACTTTAAAGGTTACAGTCGTGTTAAAAGAATACGTGAGGTGAATCGAAAACATGATTTCCAAAAGTCGGGTATGTTCTTAAAATAATAATTAGGAGACGTCATTATGTTCCTGTTAGAAATCGATGAGCCGCGACTAGTAAAAGGTTGTGATGTTGCTATTCACATTCGTGAAGGCGTTTGCAGCTACGCCAATTTTTAAGCTATTGCATAGCTTCTATCGAGGGCCTTGAGCGCGGGGACCGAATCCAGAAATTCCGTAACGAAAAAACCTCACGCTCCCCACTCCGACGGGCACGGAGGTGTGGCTTGAAGGTGGTGTGGCTTGAAGGCCGTGCATTGTCTAACGTCGTTTCTTTTCGGCAGTCTTCGACACGGTGTTTGTGTGCGTGCAACTAGCCGTATTGTACGACTCTACGAAGCTCGTTTATTTATTTAATAAAAGAAAAAAAATTGTTTTCTTATCGGTCACCACGCTCAAAAAGTGTAACTTGAATTAATATCAAAGAAAAAGAAATACTGCATAAATAAAATAAATAAATAATTATAATTGCATAAGTTGATACAAAATGCTATGCAATAGCTTTACCGCGGCAGTCCCCGAGTGCCACACTTTTATTATATTATTTACAGACACACACCTTTGCCATTGTATCTATACAGCGTGAAATTTTAGTGGTTGTTTTCCCGAAGCGAAATGAATTTGTGTCGGTAATACAATCGATTAATATATATAAAAAAAATTAGACTCAATAAATGGCAGATTAACAATTGTGATAAACAAAACTCGAAAGCGACTTGAACCAATGGTAATACATCGCGCGATATCTACGCGGAACGCGGGCTGGGCGCGCGATTGCCCCAAATGGCCGCGCGGTCGTTGCAGTCGCGTATAAATCAGCTGATCACTATTCCTAACTTAATAAAACACAAAACCCAATAAGTTATTCCAATTTTCCCTTCATACTTTTACGGGCTTAGGACCGTCGTAAATACTTTTTTGCCTACAACTTACAGATCACTGAGAAAGTAATAAAAATCAAGATAGTTATCTTTAAAAAAGGTCTGAATTAGATGATTAAGTATTTAAGGCGTATTTAAAAAATGGAATCAACTTATTTACAATAATTTTTGATTACCTAACCTACTTTTAAATGTTTATTTACAAGGTACGAGTAAGTAGTACATATTTACTCGTACCTTGTAAATAAACATTTACTACTTACACTTCCCGGTAGCGGAGTAATTGTTCCAAATGCAAACCACTACGTTCAATGCACAAACGAGCAAGTTTTAACTGATTGTCTTTCAGTTTGATTAGAGTGTCTCTGTCACGTCTCACGATATTGAAAGCGTCCACTATCGCACTTATCAACGCGTCGCGTGTTTGGTGTTCCTTACGATACACCAGGCGCTTGAGCTCAGACCACAAAGTCAAAAGTCCAACGGAGTCAAGTCCGGGCTTCTCTAAGGGTATGGCCCGCCACGTCCGATCCAGCGCTGAGGAAACACCGAGTCCAGGTGTTGTCGCACGGCGCGCTGATAATGAGCCGGGCACCCATGATGCTGGTAATACAAATCGTCTACCGGCACCGCTAGCGGAACGTCGTCTAATAAGTCCGACAAACTTTAAATTAGAAAAATTGTAATGCCGATTCATTTTTGAAAAGATGTTGACGATAACGTATTGCACGTATGACGTTCGCGAAAGGACTAAGCGCAGAGCGCAATATTTGGCGGCATCCTTTTATGTTGCGGCGATGGCGCGGGGTGCCTCGCTTGCCGCGAGCGTGCAGGCTAGTTAATGCCGTATCACCATGCTCGAGAGCTTATTTTGCTCTGAACATTTATTATTCACTCTTCCTTTGTAGTTTGCCGGCAGCTCGCGGCGGCGCGTGCGTTTCGTGTAGGTACCTACTTTATGTCTAGTGAACTACTATTGATTCTCGCTCTATCGAGTTTATGAATACTTTTTTAATGATTTGAAAAAAAAAAACATTCTTTTTTTAAGTTTAACTTTGTGTTTCGATAGTACTACTGATGGGTAGTCGTCCTGCCGCGGGAAAACAACCATTAAAATTTCAGCGTGTATATTTGTCCACCTTTTAACAAATTTTTATAACAACTGTTTTTTAATTGTTTTTTCGTGAGCGTAATATATTAGCGAAAAACTAGTCGACCTCTAAATCCTACCATCGACTCATCTATATAATTCATATAAAAATATATATTAAAATAATTAATTATTGGAATTCATGGGATATATCGAATTTTTGTTTCATTAAAATTATTTAATAAATAATCGATTTTAGAATATTTTGTCCCACTGTCATAACTGGTGTTAAAAAAAAAACATCTTATTAATATAAGTAGAAATCTGTCCCTTGACATAAATTTATTTATATTTAATTCCACCAGATAATTTTTTTCCAGTAATCGACTATTTTGCTTAAATGATTCCTTTCACTAAAACAACCCTGACAGATATCGCATTTGAAAGGTTTCTCACCAGTATGCGTACGAATGTAATTTGTTAAACTACGCTTTTTATTAAATCTACGCTGTCACAATGCACATTCGAAAGGTGTTTCTTAAGTATGCGTACGAATGTGACGTGATAAACCACACTTCTGACTGAAACAACGCTGACAGATATCACATTTGAAAGGTTTTTCACCAGTGTGCGTACGCATATGTTGTTTTAAATGAATCCTTTCTGTGAAACAACTCTGACAGACATCACATTTGAAAGGTTTCTCACCAGTGTGCGTACAATTGTGACTTGTTAAATGAGTCTTATGAGCAAAACATTTCTGACAGATATCACATTTGTAGGATTTTTCGTGAATGTGTGTTAGAATATGACTTTTTAAAACGTCCTTTTGACCAAAACATCTCTGACAGATATCACATTCGAAAGGTTTCTCACCAGTGTGTGTACGAATGTGTTTTGTTAAATGACTCTTCTGTGTAAAAGACCGCATACATATATCACATTTGAAAGGTTTTTCACCAGTGTGCGTATGAATGTGAGTTGTTAAATGACTGTTCCACCTAAAACAACGCTGACAGATATCACATTTGTAGGGTTTTTCGTGAATGTGTGTACGAATATGACTTTTTAAAACGTCCTTTTGATCGAAACATCTCTGACAGATATCACATTCGAAAGGTTTCTTAGTGTGTGCACGAATATTATGTCTTGTTAAATTGGAATCCCTACTGAAACAACGCTGACAGATATCACATTTGAAAGGTTTCTCAGCAGTGTGTGTACGAATATGTATTGTTAAATTAGCATCCCTACTGAAACAACGCTGACAGATATCACATTTGAAAGGTTTCTCACCAGAGTGTGTACGAATATGTCTTGTTAAATTGGCATTCCTACTGAAACAACGCTGACAGATATCACATTTGAAAGGTATTTCACCAGTATGCGTACGAATGTGTGCTGTTAAATGAGCCATTGCCCTAAAACTTCTCGGACAGATATCACATTTGAAACGTTTATCTTTAACACATAGTCTTAGATTCTTCTTTATATCATCACTGTCAAGACCTTTGTTTGATATATTACATTTAATATATTCTTTGTGGCAATTTGTAGCTAAACTATTATTTTGAATACTTTTATCAACTCTTGGTAGTGTACAAGTTGAAGATTCTTCAAAGTCCGGGTCTGGTTTGGACGTATAATTATCACTTGTCCGGACAACTTCCGTGTCTGATAGTTCAGTTCTCTGCTCTTCTGTGATGACGTCTTCTAGTTTTGTTCTTTCTGGTTGTAGTGTAGAAGAAATCGTCTTCGCAACAGGCGTCCCTGTGGTTATAAATCTGGTCAGTAGGTACAAGAGTCAAATTGAATGTTTTAAATTACAGCAGAAGAGTTGATTTTGCATATCTCTTTTCTAATATATAGAGTTGGTACATTTTTCAAGTGCTCTTGGATGGTGAAATCAATATCAGAAATTAGAAACGTTTATTTCAAATAGACCAAATAAAGGCACTTTTGAATTGTCAAAATGTCGGTCAGTCAAAAAAAAAAAAACAAGTGAAGCTACATTGCACGTTCCAAAGCGTAGATCTCTATGGAGAAGAACGTGCAAGAAACTGCATGGACACTCTTTTAAATCATATTATGAGTTTCATAAATCTTGGTTACATATTATTCGGTTATTTCGAATGTTAGCAAGGAAACGAGTGAGCAGGACATAATTAATTATATAAAAGAAAAAACGAATGAGAGTGTTACCCTTAGTATGATAAATATTAAAGATACAAAAAAATATAATGCTTATAAGTTATACGTTTCTAAAACGAAACTTAAGTTCAGTTTCGTTTAATTTTTAAATAATGAACTGTGGCCAGACGGCATAACTTTTAGGCGTTTCGTGCGTTTTACGTATCGAAAAAATATGGAGGTAAACAAGTCTTTAAATAATGTACATAATGAACAATAACCATAACAAATATTGTAAATTAGTTAGTTTTAATTGTAAGTCTGTTAAACGCTCAATTGACAGTGTTAGGAACATTTGTGAGAAGTCTGACATAGTAGCCCTCCAAGAGACCTGGCTTCTCCCTTATGAT